>CM040433.1:79684460-80938835 GCA_022702705.1 Papilionanthe hookeriana x Papilionanthe teres
CATACCTTTTGCTAAAGCTTTGGAACAAATGCCGACTTATGCAAAATTTATGAAGGATATTTTAAGCAAGAAATGAAAATTTGAAGCTTTTGAAAGCTATTGCACTAAGTAAAGAATGCGGTGCGATAATTCAAAAGAAATTACCGAAAAGCTTAAGGATCCTGGAAGTTTCACTATACCCTGTGCTATTGGAGAAAAATTTTGCGGAAAAGCTTTATGTGATTTAGGAGCAAGTATTAATCTCATTCCATTTTCTATCTTTCGAAGATTGGATTTAGGAGATATTACTCCCACCACTGTAACTTTTCAGTTAGCTGATAGATCTATCACTTATCCTAAAGGAGTTATAGAGGATGTCCTTGTTAAAGTGGATAAATTTATCTTCCCTGTAGATTTCATAGTACTTGATATGGAAGAAGATAAAGAGATACCTATTATTTTAGGAAGACCTTTTCTAGCTACTAGGACGAGCTATGATTGATGTGCAAAGGAGAATTAACCATGAGAGTCAATGATCAAGAAATTAAATTCAATATTCTTAAATCAATGAAGTACCACTGATAAAGAGAATGTTATCGAATGGATATAATTGATTATTTAATTAAAAAACATTATCAAGAAAAATGTAAAGTTATTTACGAAGAAAAATTTGAATTTTTAAGCGATGAAGATGAAATAGTAGAAGAAGAAGAGACTCATTTTATTAAAGATAATTGGGAAACTTTAGACATAACTCAAAATGATATACTTTTACCCTCAATTAAAAAAGCACACAGCTTGGAATTAAAAATGTTACCTTCCATTTAAAATATGCGTTTCTTGGAAATTTGTTAACTTTACTGTTATTATTTTTTCGAAGCGAGTAAAGATCGAAAAAAATTACTAGGTGTGTTAAAGAATTATAAGAAAGCTTTTGGTTGGACTATTGCTGATATAAGAGGAATAAGCCCTTCCATTTGCATGCATAGAATTTTAATGGAAGAAAATTTTAAACCTACTATAGAATCTCAAAGAAGATTAAATCCTATCATGAAAGAGGTTGTTAAAAAAGAAATTATTAAGTGGTTAGATCTTTGGTATTATTTATCCTATTTTGGATAGTCAATGGGTAAGTCCTATTCATTGTGTTCCGAAGAAAGGAGGTGTAACTGTCATTGTTAATGATAAAAATGAACTTATACCTACAAGACAAGTTACTGGATGACGAATTTGTATTGACTATAGGAAACTAAATAAAGCCACTAGAAAGGATCATTTTCCTTTACCTTTCTTGGATCAAATGCTCGATAAATTAATTTGGACACTCATATTTCTATTTTCGGATGGATATTCTAGTTATCATCGATTACTTATTGCTCACGAGGACCAGAAAAGACAACTTTTACAAGTCCTTATGGAACATTTGCTTTTAGAAGAATGCCTTTTGGTTTATGTAATGCACCTACAACTTTTCAAAGATGTATGATGTCGATATTTTGTGATTTGATTGACAAAGGAATTGAAATATTCATGGATGATTTTCGATCTTTGGAACTTCTTTTGAATCTTGTTTGGAAAACATAGCGAAAGTTACGAAAAGATGCGAGAGAAACAAATTTAGTTCTTAATTGGGAAAAATGTCAATTCATGGTCACGAAGGCATTGTACTTGGTTACAAAGTATCACGAAAAGGGATGGAAGTAGATCGAAAAAGTGAAAATTATTCTTTGAATTGCGACCACCTACTACTTATTCTTGATGTGAGAAGTTTTCTAGGTCATGCTTGGATTTTATAGAAGATATATAAAGGATTTTTCTAAAATTGCTAAACCTCTTTGTCATTTATTAGAAAAAGATGCACAATTTGAATTTAATGAAGAATGTATTAATGCTTTTAATATTCTAAAAGAAAAATTAATAATGCACTTTTATCATTGTTGCACTATTTGGAATAAATCTTTTGAATTAATGTGTGATGCAAGTGATTATGCAATTGGAGCTGTATTAGGACAAAAATATGAGAAAGTTTTCAAAGTTGTATATTATGCTTAGTAAAATTCTCATTTGAAACACAAAGAAATTACACTACCACTTGAGAAAGAGCTTCTAGCTATAGTATATACCTTTGATAAATTTAGACCTTATCTTCTTGGTACTAAATGCATAGTTCATGCTGATCATTCTGCTATTAAATATCTAATATCTAAGAAGGATTCTAAACCTAGACTTATAAGATGGGTTTTACTTCATGAGAATTTGATTTTCAAATAGTAGATAGAAAATGAGCGAAAACCAAATTCTTGATCATTTATCTAGAATTAAATATGATATTATTTCGGAAGAAAGTATAAATGAGAAATTCCACGATGAATCTTTATATGTTATTCAAAGATACAAAACACCGTGGTATGCTGATATTGTTAATTATTTAGTTAGCAATATTTTGCCTTATGACTTGGATAACAAATTTATTAAGTAATTTAAATATGATGCTACATCTTATATTTGGGAAGAACCTCATTTATTTAAAATTGGTAAGGATTCTATGATTCGAAGATGTGTACCTTATGAGGAAACTTTTACTATTATTAAAAAATGTCATGATTCTGATTTTGGAGGACACTTTGGCATAGATAAAGCTTGCATTTAAAATTTTAAATTACGGATTTTATTGGCTACCTTATTTCGAGATGTGAGACAATATGTGAAAACATGTGATCGATGTCAAAGGATGGGAAATATATCTAGGAAAGATGAAATGCCTTTAAACTATATATTGGAAGTTGAAAATTTTGATATATGGGGATTAGACTTTATGGGACCTTTTGTTCCATCATCTGGAAAAATTTATATTTTTTTAGCAGTTGATTATGTTTCAAAGTGGATTGAAGCTATTGCTTTACCCAGCTTGTGATTCCAAAAGTGTTTCAAAGTTTTTAAAGAAAATGATATTTTCAAGATTTGGAATGCCTAAGGTAATTATCACCGATGGTGGAAGTCATTTCGGGAATATAAGAATTCGATCATTACTACAAAAATTTGAAATCAAACATAGAATTGCAATCGCTTATCACCCTCAAACTAGTGGAATGGCTGAAGTATCAAATAGAGAAATTAAAAGAATTTTAGAAAAGGCTGATAATCCTAAAAGAAGCTGATTGGGTTGATAGACTTGATTCCGCATTATGGGCTTATAGAACAGCTTATAAGACACCAATCGTAATGTCACCTTACGGGTTAATTTATGGTAAACATTGTCACTTACCTGTAAAACTTGAACATAAAGCTTATTGGGCGATAAAGGAGTTTAATTTTAATTTGAATAAAGCAGGAGAAAAACGATTATTGCAACTAAATGAGATGGAAGAAATTAGAAACAAATCATATGAAAATGCGAGAATTTATAAAGAGAAAATGAAGATGTTGCATGATAAGAAAATTTCAGGAAATGTTTTTGAGCCTGGACAAAAAGTATTACTGTTTAATTCTCGTTTAAGACTTTTTCCTGGAAAATTAAGATCTAAATGGATTGGACCTTATTTAGTTTAGAAAGTATACCATTATGGAGCTGTGGATATTAAAGATCCCAAAACAGGAAAAATTTTTAAAGTAAATGGATAAGATTGAAGCCTTATTTGGGATATATTAAGAAGATTTATAATGAGGCTTATGAATTGAGTCAACCTGATTAAAGAATTACTTAAGTCGAGTCGACGACGTTAAATCAGCGCTTTGTGGGAGGCAACCCATACTTATCTTGTGTTTTTGTGTTTTAATGTAAGGTTATGCCTCGATCTTGATTAATTTTATATTACTTTAGAAAAATTTGATGCTTATAAGTCTTATTTGACTTAGGTGAAAATTATTTTGAAGTATGTAAGATTTAAAAATAGGATCACTCTATTTTGAATATGAGTAAAAAGGAGATCAAGTTAACCTTCATTATGATAGTTTACAATGTGAGTTATCGAGTCTAAATTACTCTTACCAGTATAATTTACCTATCTTGGAGAATGAAATTTTGAAAATTTGACGATTAGGCGAAACGGAGTTGAACATAGTTCCGGCGCCTAGGCGCCAGAATTCCGCGCCTAAGCGCCATAATCAACTATGTGTCAATAGGTCCGGCGCCTAGGCGCCAGATTTAGTGCCTAAGTGCCACGGTTACTGGGTTGTTCAAAAATAAAAATTTTTTAGTTTTTCACGCAAATTTCCCCTTTAAATCAACCCATCTTCTTCCCTAACCATCAAGCAATCAAAATTACGTCCCTTACACTTCATTCTTAAGAGATTTGAGAAAATTTTGAAGAAATGGATAGAAGAAATCATGGAGAAGAAGCTAGGGACAAGCTCTCAAGGGATCCTCAACCCTACTTCAATGGTTTCATCGCTGTAAGTTTAGAGAAAATTTCTAGTTGTTTGGATAAGTTTGAAGAAGATTTTAAAAGGATTGGAGATCGACTTCATGAGATGTTTCATCAAGTTGAACATCTAGAATGGCAAATGAAACTTCAATTTGATCATTTTTCGGCTTATCAAGATGCTCAAGTTGAAATGTATGCGAAGAACAAATGGATTGACGAAAAGACGGCTACGGATTTCCCAAGAGCGTTAGTATTCTTTCCAAGTGGAATACACAATTTCCCTTGTGAAGATTAGAATATTCTGGTAATGAGATAGTTATTATGTTTGTTGAGTCGTTGTATCGATTTAGAGAATCGATTGTGATTGTTAGTGTATTTGCTTTCATGTTCAATGTGTGTTGCTTTTGCTTTGAAATTGTTATGTTGAGTGTGTATTAGGAACTTGAATCAAATGTAGTACTTATCTGGAATGTATTGAGTCAATATTGAAGATTTTAAATGGAAATTAGTAAGTTTGATTGAAACCTTATGTTTGATTGGTGGATTTAATATTTAATTTTTATAAATTTTTGAAAAATGTTGTGGAAGTTAGAAACTGAAGCTCTACTCTGATATGAGTAATTGGAAGTTGAATTTATGAATTTTGGTGGAAAAATAAAGTTGTAAAAAAATTTTTTGTGAAAGGCAAGTCTGGCGCCTAGGCGCCAGAATTTGGCGCCTAAGCGCCAGTTCGGCTTGCTACCCGAAAATTACCATTTAAACCCCCAAAAGCCATTTTTGACGCCTAAGCTTCATCTTCTTCCCCATTTTCACAAAAATACATCCTCTAGATCCATTTTGAGGTCAAAACATCAAGGATTTGAGCGCGAAACCACTCGATTTCTTCGTCTCAAGGTCAGATCTACACTTTAAACCATTTATTTTCGATTTTCACCATAAATTTCCCTTAGTTTTGCTAAGAACCGAAAATTTGTAAAAATATTCAATTTTTAGTGATTTCTTTGGATTTCCAAACTTATTTTAAGTTTTATAAACTTAAAAAGAGTTTAAATCTTTGATTCCTAAATTTGTTCTTGTTTTCTTTCACGTTTAGATGGCTCCAAAATCTAAACGCGGGAAGGCACGAGATAACTTTGATAGTAGCAAATTCTCTACTGCGGCTGCGCATTTTTGCTTCCATGAATTTGCGACGTCCAGAAAGTTCATTTCTGAACAAAGTTTCTACCATTCTGGAGAAATGATCGAAAACACTATTGTTGCGCACAACTTGCAACGATTTTGTTATTTTACTTGCTATTCTTCGTTATCCCGATTGTTCGAGAATTTTATGCAAATTTTACGGATGCGAGGATTTTGAAGTCTTTGTCGAGAGGTATCGGAGTAGGATTTAGTCCGAAAGAATCAACATATTTTATGGCACTGCCACCGACTATTGAGTGCTTATTATTCCGGATTATCACCATCTGAGGGAGATTTGGACATGATTATTGCTTATCTTACTGACGGTACTGGATCTTGGAAGATTAAGAACGGAAAAAGGGTAAACTTCAAATCCTCTGAATTAAATGGTGTATCTAAAGCATGGCAGTACTTTATTTCTGCAAGATTGTTACCTTCCAACCACCTGAGTGAAGTGACTAGAGATCGAGCGATCTTAAACTACTGCATTCAGGAGAGGAAGACTATTAATATCGGGAGCATTATTTATGATTCTGTGGAGTCTATTGCAAGGTCCAGCACTTCTGTTGGATTGGGATTTCCATCTCTAATCTACTCACTATGTGTTAGTAATGGAGTCACTGCTGATATTTCTGAGGAGAAGCTGAAGTCTATTAAGCCAATAGGGCAGGAGAGTGTTAGTATCTATGATCGTCTTCGAGGGAAGAGATCAACGGCTCCTTCTACTTCTGCACATACTTCAGGTAGACCTTCTTCTTCTAGACCCTCTACTTCGTCGAGCCACCATCGATTTACGGGAATCGATGCATGATCGGTTTTAGAGTAGCGACGGGAGTTATTTCAAACTCAGCTGCAGGGATTGATACTATTGATAGAAAACTAGATCATTTATCTGATTATACCCAGAGGAAGAGTAGTTATGATGCTAAGTATGATGAAGCCCTAGTCAGATTCCTGAAGGGTGAACATGATGTTAGTTTTCCTACTTTTCCTAGTTTCACACTATTTGTAGATCCTAAGGACGTAGAATTTTCCTTTGGTGATGAAGATGATGATGAGGCTACAGCTAGTGATTAGTAGTTATGAATTTCTATGATGTCTTTACTCTGTTAGTTTGTTTTGTTTGGATTGTTTGTTAGTTTTGTATTTGATGTATGTTAGTTGTTTAGTGTTAGGATTCTATTGTGTTGAGACTGAAGTTAGAATTAATTTATATGTTGTTTTAGTTAAATGTTTAGTACTTAATTATTTTGCTCTATTTTAATTCTGTTTCAAATTTAATATCATCATAAATTAGCTTGCTTACTTTTTATATACATGCTTAAATTTTATCTTAATTATTCATAAAAGCATGATTAGAAGTTAATTTTTCTTTTTAAGATTATTTTTACATACTTATCAAAAATTCTTATGATTTTCTTTCGCTCATACTTTCAAATTATCATAGTATACCAAAACTTAAGTTTGGGGGAAGGGAAAATCCATTCAAAATTAAATTTTATTTGTCCTTAAAGAACTAATATTTTCATAAAAATAAAAACTTTTTAACATAACTTAAGGAATGAAGAATTTATTTGAGATCACTTTTATTTTTGAAATTATAAACAATTTAGTGAAATTAACCAAAATTTTACTAACTTTGATTGATTTTAAGAATAGAATTATTTAACTTAAAGAAGAATGGGATAAAGAATTTTTCTATTCATGGTAGAAATAATAGAATTTTTGAAATATTAAGTAATAAAAAATTATCACTTGGAAAAGAAAAGATTGGAATTCTTTTTGAATTTTTATTTATGTTATAATAATTAAGTAGAAATGTATAAGTTTTGAAAATATAAGTTAAAGATAGTGAAGTTCAAAACCATTAACGAAGCTATCCGAGATATAGTAATCCTCTATATATATATATATATATATAAGAAAAGAGAGAGAGGAGAAGCTTGAGGAAATGCCTAATCAAAAATTGGCTTCACTTGAATTATCTTATAGAAAGAATACTAATTACATACTTTACTTAATTTTTATACATAAATATTTATTTAGAAAAGATTTTTCAAGAAGATCTTTTTCTTGTAAATAATCTATGAAAGCTTAATATAATAGACTTCTATTATTTTCAAAATGAATGAAAAGTTTGAAATCTTATGATTTGGTAGTTAAATATTCTTTAAATTCTTAAAATTAAACCTAGTTAGTGAAATTGGGTTAATAATTTACTAAAGACTTTATAAAAATAAAAAATTATAAGGAATCTTAAATATTTATCTTTTATTTCCAAAGGTTATATTTTTTTATATAGTAGGAAGAGTTACTTGAAGACAAGTAACATTTAAGTTTGGTGGATTTTGATCTATAAAA
The DNA here is from genome assembly GCA_022702705.1 of Papilionanthe hookeriana x Papilionanthe teres. NCBI lineage: Eukaryota > Viridiplantae > Streptophyta > Magnoliopsida > Asparagales > Orchidaceae > Papilionanthe > Papilionanthe hookeriana x Papilionanthe teres. The sequence continues at coordinate 79,692,344 of CM040433.1, forward strand.
AAATACCTATTTCTTTATGTCTTAATTCTTATTAATTTCTAAGGATATTATGCTTTAATGAAAGGTATTTTTGGGTTTTTGGATGTAGGTAATGTAAAAAGATCTAAGAAGGAAAAAGGAGCAAAAATAGAGCAAAATACCAAAAGGATAAAAAAATATGGCCTGGCGCCAGAATTCGGCCCCTAAGCACCAGACTCGATACGAAAACTGTCAAGTTTTTGACAACGTTTGATCAGTTATTTTGATGGAGTGAGCGGTTATTGGACATTCTAGAAGGCTGTCAGTTGTTCCTTGATAATAGGACATGTGATACATTGCATTTGGACGCTCCAAAACGGTTTTAATCGCGAAGAGGTGCGAGTCAAAGTGAAGAGGTGCGAAGAACTGGACGCGGTGTCCGGCGCCTAGACCGACCTTCTAGAAGATTCATTGAATGTGGACATGTTTTGAAGAGGTGCCTCAAGGCAATCCTTGAAGCCTATAAATAGAGGTCCATTTCTTCATAAAACGTGCCCCTCCTATTGTACCCCTTTCTCTTATCTACTTTAGGATCTCTCACCCTTAGAGAGAGAATTAGAGAGAGAAATTTAGGGCCACTTTTGTTTAGTTTAGTGAGTTTATTTTCAAGTTATTACATATGGAGTTCATTACACTGTGGAGTCAGTAGGAATCAGAAGATCTGTAGAAGAAATATTTGAGATAAGTATATTTACATTTGATTCAAAGTTTAATTATCATGTTTTGCTATTTATTTTCAATGTTTTCTGAGTAGTTAGTTTACTTTCTTTCTTCAATTATGAAGAGATAGATAAGATAATATAAAGATTCGATGGAGAATTAAAATTCAAAATATTTTCAAAACATTGTGATGACATTAATACCTTATCTTACTTTTACTTTTTAAATGGGCCGTTTGAATTGTTAAAACCTGTTGAAGAGTTTTGAGATCTTGAAGGAGAAGAACTCTTAACTTGTAAATGTCACATGAATACTTGGGTAGTTGCAGGCCATGAGCGGGCTATTCAAGGAGAAGTGCAAATAAATAGGAAGATAAGATTTAACGGGCGTATAATTGATAAGTTTTTAGAGTGACAGACTAAATTCTTATAATTTGATTTATAGACTAGGAAAGGGTCACTAGTAGGACCGACCATAGCCACCCTTAGACATCTAGAAGTGTGAGCCTAGATTAACCCATTCTACTAACAATACATCCGGACCTATTACGTAAATTAGCCTGATGTTCTTTGCGCTCGGATCGAAAGGGTAAAGAATCGGAATGCTTCTATTTGGCACAATACCATAAATCAAATTCTCCAAAGAATATTAAATTATCTTAAAACTCTTAGATTAATTGAAGGAAAGAAAGTTGTTTATTTTATATAGAATTCATAAAATCATTTTCTTATTATTGTTGTCTTTATTTGCATCTAGTAAATTAATAGTAATTTATTATCAAATTAAAAGATAAAATATAAATATTTTTACTATTTTATTTTGTTTTTCTTTCTTCATAGAAAATTTATTTCTATAAATCTTCCTCATGGGATCGATATTTGAGGTCTTTGTTTAAAAACCCTATATTACTTGAAACAATACGTATACTTGCGTAGTACCCCTAGTGTGTAAAAATATTTTCTAAATTATATAAAATTTATACACTAGCTGCTATTTATAAATTGAGTCAAAGCTTTTGCCTATCTTTTGGAAGCAAACATTACTGCGTTATTTGCGGTCGGGTCATCTGTCGGCATATTTTTAGGTTGAGTGTTGTATTTTTGAAAAGGGTTCACCTACAGAAATTGTCGGCGAATTTTAAATTTTAAATTTAATTTAAATATACATATAATTTAGAAAGTAGTATTTGATTTTGAAAATAATTTTAAATTTGAAAGTTTTAAGATATGAAATCAAACCGATCTCACATCCCAAATAATTTATATAAACGAGCACCGCACCACAAACCATGTATCTATTTCGAAGAATAGACACACTGCTTGATGATGGGGCTCGATGAAATAAACTAGGAGATTTGTGACATCCGTTTGGTCTGCGAACCAATTTTATAAGCCGACAAGTTCCCCTGCTAAATATAAATGAATTAAGCAGAGTTTATATTACCTGGGTTCTTAAAATTCCCTATAAGGGCAAGCCCCTATAGTTAATTACATCTTAAATGACGGGAATCATTTAAGAAAACTCTCGATAATGATAAGTGGTTTTGCTCTCAAGAATTTCAAAGTTTAGGGTTTTCAAAGGATTAAATTTTGGAATTTCAAAAGGGGGTGGATCAAATTTGGAACAATTATTTTCAGGAGTCCAAAGGAAGAGAAGTAGGAGAAGCTGAGGATCCAAGAAGAAATCTTGGCAACGTCCCAAACTATCCTATTGTTTGGCTTCAATTTGAGAGTTTATTTAATGTTGTAATACTGCCAATTTTAATTAATTAGGACTTATATTAGTATGACATAATCATACAAATAGCCTCGAAGATGTGAGGGTTTATGTCGTACCGAACGACTACCTCGGAGTCCTAAGACCGGTTAGGGCTTAATTTGTATAACATGATTATGCAAATGCCTAACGAGAAGTTGAGGATTTATGTCGCACCAGGCAAACTACCTCAAAGTCCTATGGCTTGGTTATTTAATTCTAAGAAAGTTTAGCTGGAGTAGATATGAGTTTTGCTGATGACGATGGCCGTGCTGCCCACCATGCTCCGAGCTCCTTGTTGTTGCAGGGGTTTTGTTTTAGAAGTCATAAGTCAGGGGATGAGAGAAGTATTTTGGTTTAGAGAAAATCTTAAAATCCAAGTATTTTTAATATTTTAATTAAAACAAATCTTAAAGTTAATTAAACAGAACTGATTAAGATCCCACGGTTCCGTCATCCCGACACCGTTATTTTCATCAAATTCACTTAGTCCAGATGAATTTGCTAAACTCAACTGAATGAGTTCCACACTTTCATTTAGACCGTGGGAAATCCCGTTAGCAACACGTGGGTTACATCATCCGAGGTATTCCCGATCATTCAACGAGACGTTTTAATTTAGTTGAAGTTGTGGTTTTTTTGTTGTTCTGTTTGTGATTAAATTTTGAGTTGTTTTATATTTTGGAATGTTGTGGCGGTGAATTTTATCTTGCAATGACTTTTAATTTAGTTTTAGTTTCAGTTTAGGGGCTATCCTAAAGGTTTTGGTTTTCATGCAATAGTCTTGTTTATCATGCAAGAAAAAGTAAAGTACAGTGCATGTAAGTAAATTGCAATAAAGTAAATTGCAATAAAGTAAATTGCAATTAAATAAAAGCGTACCTGGAGGGTCTTCTCGTCATCCCAAGCTGCACTTAAAACACATGTTAATGCATTTAAATATTTTGCAAGAAATACCTAGGTAAAGCTAAGGGAAAGGGTTTTGGTTGTCTACCAAATTCCTAATCCTATAACTAGTCATCTCCTATGACATCTAGGTTCTCGTGTTTTTGTTTAAGGATGATTTCTTCATCAAAGAACAATTAAATTCAGTTATTCTTCTAAAACATCCCGTCATACTGAGGAAGTGCTTAGTACAAGTCCTAAACATCTTTTCAATATTTCTGGGATTGTTTTGAGTCCAAGTAAACTTAGTTGCACAGGTGAATTAATCATCCAGAGTTTAGTTAAACTTTGTCTCTTGCTCAGTGAACTTAGGTATTTGATTACCTGATGAATGAAGTGACATTTTACTTAATACTCTATTCAAGAGTTATAATAATTAAAGCCTTTAAGGGCAAATTGGTTTATCGAGAATTTTAATCATCCTTAATTAAAAGTTTGAGTTAATGATTTAAAGTGTTTTAATTTAATTATGAGGTTTTAATTAATAATTTTAAGTTTGGAATAGTGTTCAAATTATTTTAGATTTAATTCTTAATGATTTGATTTAGGTTTGTTGTTAAATGATTTTAATTTAATTTTAATTCAATTTGATTTTAATTTAATTTAACTTAATTTAATTTAATTTTAATTTAATCTTAATTTAACTTAATTTTAATTTTATTTTATTTTATTTAATTTTAATTTAATTTAATTTAATTTAATTTAATTTTAATTTAATTTAATTGTTAACTTTAGTTTAACTTTAATTTTAATTTAATTTTAATTTAATTTAATTTAATTTTAGTTTTAATTTTAGTTTTAATTGTTAATTTGGATTATTATTTTAATTTTTAATTAAGAATTAAATATTATTAAAGTGACTTATTTAGGGATTTTTAAATTAAAGAATAAATATCCTCTTAATAATATCTCTATTTTAATAATCCAAATTTTAAATATATTCTTTCCAAAACTTAAATCATTTAATTAATTAAAGTTTCATTTTGATATTTTCAAAGTGTTTAATGTGTCTCTACCCTTTTAATTTCCCTAAGTTTCAATCATCCAAGAGAAAATTAAAATCAAATATTTTACCCCCCCCCCCATTTTGATTAAACCTAAAGTTTTTAATTAAGGGTTAAAATTCTTAATTACCTTTATGCCCTTTTAAGCTTATTTATTTCATAACTTCCTAAATTGAGCTCAAATGAATTTGAAATTTTTATGTCACCTCTCACATGTCAATTAAGATATTAGAGGAGAAAATGTGATTTTTCTGAATTTAATTTATTTATATAATTATTTTTAGTAAAAAATAATTTATTTATATAATTTTTATGTCACCTCACCTCACTCACATGTCAAATCAACACTACAAATCTTTGCAAAATCAATTACCAATCAATATCAAATTCTTGAAGTTGAGGATTTTACATCCGATACTGCACTGCTTTAGAATTCTTTCCCTATCGCACTCGAAATACATCAAAATCAAATTCTCGAAGTTGAGGATTTTACATCCGATACTCTGCATCGCTTTAGGATTCTTTCCCTATTGCACTGAAATACATCAATATCAAATTCTTGAAGTTGAGGATTTTACATCCGATACTGCACTGCTTTAGGATTCTTTCCCTATTGCACTGAAATACATCAATATCAAATTCTTGAGGTTGAGGATTTTATATCCAATACCGCACTGCTTTAGGATTCTTTCCCTATTGCACTGAAATACATCAAAATCAAATTTTTGAGGTTAAGGATTTTATATCCGATACCGCACTGCTTTAGGATTCTTTCCCTATTGCCTCTGAAATACATCAAAATCAAATTCTTGAAGTTGAGGATTTTACATCCGATACTCGCATCGCTTTAGGATTCTTTCCCTATCGCCTCTGAAATACATCAAAATCAAATTCTTGAAGTTGAGGATTTTACATCCGATACTTGCATCGCTTTAGGATTCTTTCCTATTGCACTGAAATACATCAATATCAAATTCTTAAGGTTGAGGATTTTACATCCGATGTTGCATTGCTTTAGGATTCTTTCCCTATTGCAATGAAATACATCAAAATTTAAACCTTTGGGGTCGAGGATTTTACATCCGAGACTGCATTGCTTTAGGATTCTTTCCCTATTGCAATGAAATACATCAAATTCAAACTTTTGGGGTCGAGGATTTTACATCCGAGACCGCATTGCTTTAAGATTCTTTCCCTATTGCAATGAAATACATCAAAATCAAACTCTTCGAGTTAAGGATTTTACATCCAATACCACATTGCTCCGAGATCTCTCCTCATTGTAATGATTCAATCCAATCAATTCAATTTTCTTTTGAGGTTGAGGATGTTACATCTAAAACCACAAAATTTTAATTTTCATTTCAAATCAAATCCCTCTAAATTAATCTTAACAAAACTTCAATCTAAATTGAAACTCAAGTTAAAATCTGAACTTACACATCAAAACTTAAACTAAAACAAAACGAAAATCTAAATCGAAATTCCCCCAGATCATGTGATTTGGGATTCACCTCCTTTTCCTTCCCCAGCGAGAATTCAGGAATCTCCAGTCTCAGAGAGATACTTGACACTCCCCAGCGGAAACTCTCCTACTCTGTCCTAAGTTTGTCACTTGGACTTTTGTGTTGGTTTCGTTGATCGCTTCGGTCAACACCAATATGCGCGGTGTGTTCCGTCAGCTCACCACACCTATTGGGGGTCCATTTGTTGACCTCATTTTTGATGAGGTCTTCTCTCCTTCCTTTTAGTGCTTAGGATCTAGCCTTAGGCTTTTCCTTTGACTATCCTAGAGGATTAGAATTGGGACCCACCACTTAGAAATTCAAACCAATTCTTAACTCCTTGCAAACTCCACTAACTTGATTGTAGACCCCTAATCACCTAGAGGGTTGAAATCAAATGTGGAAGTTTAAAGGATGAGTTCCCATAGGACTCTTTGGCCTTAGGACTGCCCTGGGTGGCCTGGTCCGGTGAAGGGCTGACTTACACACACACTACACCTATACACTACACTTTCACATACCTCTTGAAACTACCCCCATACCCAATTTAACCTCCTGGCTCATGAAGGTGATTCACATGGATGGTCCTTAACCCCAAGCCCTTGGCTAAGAGGGTTAGGAACAACATAGTGGATGCCTCAAATGAGTCCCTTCATGGCTCATGTGGGCTTGATATGGCTTCATGGCTCAACCAAAATGATTCCATTTCACTTACATTTACCCAATCTTCAATTTTCCAAATTTTCAATTTTTGACCCCCGGGACCCTACACCTGCCTAGCCTACCCAAAACCCTTGAAATTACCCAAATTTTCCAAAATCCTCCAAATCACCCAAAATTTCTCAAAACCAATCCCAAATATTCCCACATTACTCAAATTGGTCATCCATGCCCAAAAATATCAAAAATTCCAAAAATACCTCCCAATACCCTCCAAATACCCAAAATACCCCTCTTAGCCAAAAAATCCAAAAATTCAGAAAATTCCCAGAAAATTCCAGAAAATCCCAAATATTCCCAATTTCATTTTGTTCAACTACACCATGGGCCAATTTTGTCAATTTACCCCACTTTTATCAAAACCCCCAATTTGACCCATTTTAACCCAAAATGAACCCAATGTCAAACCAAACCTACCCAATTGACCCAAATTCTGGTCCAATTCAATTCTAAACTTCAATTCAACATCCCCAAAACCAATCTAGACCAAATTCAAGCCCAATTTGATTGGCATTGGGATCCAATTTCACTTTTGGCCTTAAAGCCCAATTTGGACCCATGACCCAAACCTAGCCCAAACCAAACCAATTTAACTCCAATTAATCCCAAATCTTTTCTAAACCTTATCTAACATCCCCACAAACAAAACACTAACATGATTTGCCCAAAATTTGAATCTAAACCCCACTCAAATTCAACCCAAAACCAAAAGGCCCAATTTTGACCTAAATCCAACCCTAACCCAAATGAGCCCAAATCCCAAAATCAAAACCCAACCAAAGCCAAAACCTCTTTGAAACACTCCCAAAAACATTTCCCAACATTTATTTTACATCAATTTCAACTCTAGCCCAACATTGGCCCAAGTTAGCCCAATTTGACCTACATTGGCCCACTTACCAAATAAACCCAAATTCAAACCAATTCAAGTCCAAATCACACCAAATTGACTCCAAACCACTCATGACACATCCCTAAACCAAACTCAAAAATTATTTGGCCCAACCTCTTTACAAAATTCCCATCCATAAATTCATTTTTTAACTTAAAGGCCCATTCCTTAAACCATTTTAAAAGCCCATCTTTTACCACATCCAAAGGCCCAAAATTGGTCCCAAAGCCCATATGACATTTCCCCTCATCATACTTTCAATTAAACTCAATACATAAGTCCTAAATTCATCATTGGATTATTCCAAATCAAGCCCCATACAAATTCCCATCAAAATACCAAAATTTCCTTAAACCCATTTCCATGAAATCGACTAAACCTTTCCCCAAGCCAAAGGTGAGCCATGAAGCCATGCATGAGCCACATGTGAGCCATGAGAACCTTGGACACTCCACCATGCCATATTGAGTAAGGAGAGGGAGGGCTTTCCTTAATCCCTAAAGCTCATTAGCCTTAATCATGATTCACCTAAACTTAAATTTAATCCAAATATATTTGGATGGAGACTTCTCCATGCCAAACCAATCGATCCCTTTGATCCCCCACAAGACCCAAAGCCACCTTGAAGGGTGCACCAAGCCCAAATGGGTGGATTGACCCATTTAGACTCAAAACTAGCCATGCCCCATTCTACTTTGGATCAAAGCCTTTACACATGGCAATTGCCAATCGCTTGCACCAAGTCCCGGCCTTGGCCCACCCGACCTCGAGGGTGACCCATGCCCGGCCGGCCGACCACCACAGCCGCCGGGAACCACCGGGCCGAGAGCTCACATGTGAGCCCAAACTTGGAATTCTCACTGCTCGAGCTGCCCCATGCCCAATGGCCATTGTAGCTGTTCTTCTCTTGCCAAGAGCAACTGATCCCAGCCCTCAACTCCCCCTGGGAGGCCCTCCAGCCTCTCCTATTTAAACCCCTCACCCTCTCGGCCAAAGGAGGTGCTGAACCAGACCATACCAAAACTCTGCCAAAATCATTCCAGATCACTCTCCACACATAGAGCACTTGATCCCCACTGAATTCCAGCCTGATTCCCTCCGGCTGAGCTCAATTTCGAGCTCAAACTTTAGCCCAAAAACCAGGACACTTCTTCACAGTGAGCCAATCCCCAAATCGATTGGTCCTACACCTTCACTGGACCAAGAGGAGAAGTTTCCCATTGAAAGCCCCATCTCCAGAGCCACCCGGTTGCTCCGACCTCCAAGCTTTGTGATCGGACTGTGGTGACTTTCATAGCTAGACAATTCACCAGGCCAAGGGACTTCATCTGGAGCTTACTTGGACCCAATCGAAGGTGACACAACTCTCAGATCGAAGCTTCACTTCTCTGAGCAAAGGTATGGACTCCCTCTTCTTCCCGAGCTTCCAGATATTCTCATTTTAATTTGAGCCAATTTAAATGCATGTTCACCGTATGGATGTGTTCGTCTCTTCGAGACGAATCCATGAGAGCATAAGAACACGAAAATCCGTCGAGAATCGAGAGAGTTCTTAGGGTTAGAGTGTGGACGGTCACGGGATCGCACCCGGTCGTAGACGATGACCGAGAACCGTCTGGATCGCGCGTGTATTGGGTGGACGGCTTGGATTGCGTCGGACCGGCGAGATGGTACGTGAACCGCGGGGCCCCGGACAGCCGAGTCAGATGGCGGCGCCGAACCAGGGAGCGACGCGTGTCGATTCGGAGCCGCCGAGGTTGAGTCAGCGCCGCGTGGATAAGTAGATAAATAGGGTATTTTCTGATTTATTTAAATCCGAGAACTTCAAAAATCCATATCTTTGTGTAGAAAAATCACAAAAATAAAATAAAAATACCCTCTTGCTCAGTGAACAGAGGAGAATAATGTGGAAAAGAAATTAATTAATTTTGTCGAGTACTTTATTTTTAATTAATTATTTACTCCCTGCATTGTTTTAATTCTCCATGCATTCATACAATTCACCATGACATGAGACCATAGGGCTTTTGAAGCCTCTGAACTTGGGAACATTCCATGAATTTTCCAAGTCAGAGGCCATCTCTGTGAAAAGTTATTGATTTTTCAAATACATGTTGCTGTTTTGAGTATTTTAATTCCAAAAATTAGCATGTTGTGAAATAAATTCTAGGAAAATTTGGTGATGTTCCTTATGACCAGAGAACCCTAGGAAAAATGGGACTTGAGTTAATTCACTCAGATTAACCCTAATTGGCCTAAATACCTAAAATTGAACTTTAATTAATTAGAGTTAACCATAGATCAAATTACTTGAAATCAATTCTCCACTAACCTTTAGGATCAGAGGAATCCACCATAAAAATTTCAAATCAATCGGACTTGGTTAGCTCTACTAAATGGGTTGATTAAGCCATTTAGCCAATTTAAACTTTGAAAATTCATAACTTTCAAAATACTTTTCAAAAATTCACCAAATTGGTTTTGGAGCCTCTCTGATATTAGGGGAATTTAAGAAAATTAAAATTGCAATTTTCTAAAAAAGTTGATTTTTTATCATTATTTTAATATTTTAATAATAAAAAAATAATAAAAATTACAAAAATAGCAAAAATTCACCAAAATGTCCCATTTTGAATTCTAACTACTTAGGAACAAACCCCATATTTTTCTTATTTCTCTAGGTTGAGATATTAAATTTTAAAGCCTTGGGGTAATTTTTAAAATTAAAAAATACATTTTCTAGCATTTCCACTAAAATAATTCCAATAAATTAAGGAAAAATCAGAAAATTGTAAAATTTGGTTCTCTGGAATCCTTGATATCAGAGAGAATTTTAAAAATTATAAAATTCATTTTTTAACTTATATTCTATTTTTAAATTAATTAATACTCCAGAACTTAAAATAATTTTAATAAATAAAATATAATTCAAAAAATCATAAAAATTGGTCCAAGTGGTTCTCTGGTCATTAGGAATGTCCCATAATTTTCTTAAGGACAGAAACTTTCCCTTGGTCATTTATTAAATTTTCCTTGGAAATCCTTATTTTCCATCAAAAATAATTACATAAATAAATTAAATACAGAAAAATCACATTTTCACCTCTAATGTCTTCATTGACATATGAGTAAAGCCACATAAAAATTTTAATTTCATCTGAGCTCAATTTAGTGAGTTATGAGATTATTAAGCTTGAAGGGCAAAATGGTAATTAAAATTTTAACCCTTAATCAAAACTTTAGGCTTAATAAAATGAAAAGGTAAAATATTTGATCTTAATCTGATTTGGATGATTTAAATTTAAGTAATTAAAGGGTAGAAACCTATTAAACAATTCAAAAAAAAATAATTAAAATAAACCTTAATAAAATAATTACTTAAATTTTGGAAGAATAATAAAATTGTAATTATTAAAATAGGGATATTATTAGGAAGAGATTTGTTCCTTAATTTAAGAATCCCTAAATTAATCATCTCAATAATATTTAATCCCTAATTAAAATGATAATCCAATCTTAAAATTTAAAATGCTAAAAGACTTAATCATTAAATTAAATTAAAGTTAAATTATTTAAAGAAAATCCCTTTAAAATAAAATGTTAAATTAAATTAAATTAAATTAAATTAAAACCACATTAAATTAAATTAAATTAAATTAAATTATATTAAATTAAATTAAATCAAATTAAATTAAATTAAAATTAAATCATATTAACTTAAATTAAATTAAATTAAATTAAATAAAATTGAACTAAATTAAATTAAATTAAATTAAAATTTAATTAAATAAAATAAAATTAAATTAAATTAAATTAAAACTAAATCAAATTAAATTAAATCAAATTGAATTAATTTAAGCTAAAGCATATCATATTAAATTAACTTAAACTAAATTAAATTAAACTAAACCACATTAATTTAAGTTAAGTTAAATTAAATTAAATTAAATATAACATAACCTAAGACATGAAGAATTCAAAATAAATCTAAAATAACTTGAACACTATTCCAAACTTAAATCATTAATTTGAACTTAAATTTGAATCACAAATCATTAAATATCATTTTGCCCTTAGGAGCTTTTACTATTATAACTCCTAGATGGAGTATCAAGTGAAATGTCACTTCACTCATAAGGGTATTCAAACATCCTAATTCACTGAGCAAGAAATAAAACTTAACTTAAACACCCTGGCTAATTAATTCACTCGCACAATGAATTTGTTTGGACTTAGGACAATTCCCGAAATATCGAAAAGATGTTTAAGATTCGTCTTAAACACTTCCTCAATATGATGGAACGTCCTTAAGAACAAATCGAGCTTAGTTGTTCTTTGGTGAAGAAAATCATCCTTAAAACCAAAAATCGAAGACCTAGACGTCATAGGAATGACTAGCCATAGGATTAGGATTTTGGTAGAAAACCATAACCCTTCCCTTAGCTTTACCTAGGAAATTGCTATAAATGCTTAAATGCTCTAAATTGTATTTTAAGTGCAGCTTGGGATGACGGGAAGACCCTCCGAGTACGCTTTTATTTTATTGCAATTTATCTTACTCGCAATTCATTTATTCGTGTTGCACTTTACCTTTCTTGCATGATAAACAACAGTTGCATGAAAACCTACACCTTTAGGACGAAAACCAAAACTCGAAACCCATAACTAAATTAAAAGACACTACAAGATAAAATTCACCGCCACAACATTCAAAATATAAAACAACTCAAAATTTAATCACAAACGAACAACAAAACTACAACTACAACTAAATTAAAACGTCTCATTGAATGATCGGGAACACCTCGGATGATGTAACCCACGTGTTGCTAACGGGATTTCCCACGGTCTAAATGAAAGTGCGGAACTCATTTAGTTGAGTTTAGCAAATTCATCCGACTAAGTGAATTCGATGAAAATAACGGTGCGGGATGACGGAGCAGCGCGGGATCTTAATCGGTTCTGTTTAATCAACTCTAAGACCTCGTTTTAATTAAAACATTAAAGACACATGGAAATTAAGACTTTCTCTAAAACCAAATACTTCCCTCATCTCTTGATTTATCACCTTTTACAACTAAACCTCTGCAACAACAAGGAGCTCGGAGCATGGTGGGCAGCACGGCCATCGTCATCAACAAAACCTGAGTCTACTTCAGCAAAACTTTCTTAGAATTAAATAACCAAGTCATAGGACTTCGAGGTAGTTTGCCTGGTGCAACATAAATCCTCAACTCTTCGTTAGGCATTTGCATGATCATATCATGTAAATTAAGCCCTAATCGGTCTTAGGACTCCGAGGTAGTCGTCCGATACGACATAAACCCTCACATCTCCGAGGCTATTTGTATGATTTTATCATACAAACATAAGTCCTAATTAATTAAAATCGGCAAGATCAAAACATTAAATAAATATTAGGACTTTCCTAAATTCAAGCCAAACAATAGGATAGTCAGGAAATTATCGAAGTTCGCTTTGAATCTGTGATTTCTCCTACCTTTCTTCCCTTGAATTCCCAAAACAAAATGTTCCAAATTTGATCCATTCCCTATTGAAATTCCAAAATTCAATCCATTGAAAACTTAAACTTTGAAATTCTTGAGAGCAGAACTACCGATTATTATCGAGAGTTTTCTTAGGTGATTCCCATCACTTAAGATGTAATTAACTATAGGGGCTCGCCCTTATAGGGAATTTTAAGAACCCAGTAATATAAACCCTCGTTTAATGTTTTCATTTTAAACGAGGGAATTTATCGGCTTATAAAATTGGTTCGCGAGATCAAACGGATGTCACAAACTTCTCTAGTTTATTTAATCGAGCCTCATTATCAAGCAAGTGTGTCTATTCTTCGGGATAGATACACGGTTTGTAGTGCGGTGCTCGTTTATATAAACTATTTGGGATGTGAGATCGGTTTGATTTCATATCTTAAAATTTTCAAATTTAAAATTATTTTCAAAATCAAATACTACTTTTCAAATTATTTATTTAAATTAAATTAAAAATCGCCGACAATTTCTGTAGGCGACCTCTTTTCAAAAACACAACACCAAACCTAAAAATAAGCCGTACAACTTCTGGCGACTCCGCTGGGGACGATTCCTCTCTCCATTTTTAATCAAATAGTTCTGCTTTCAAAAATCGGTAGTGTATTCATGTCCCTAATGGATCAAACTACCCTTCTTTCCGTTGGAATACTATGTTCATTTCTACCTTGAACGAGTATAGCCAACATTCTCTCGGATTTAGGAGCCACTCGTTTGGACACCCCTAAACGAGAGAGGTTACGATATCCTTTTACCTCATTTCGAGGTGGGGTGGACCCCCGATGGGTGTTAGTCTAGGTGTGATCCTTCGAATCGAGAAGTCTTGCATAAGACTTTCTTTTCCTCTCTAACTCGAATCGGATCAATTACCTTCTCTACACCTTCGAACATTCCGTTCTAAATAAACAAACCCTCTAATGAATGACTCTTTTAACAAATATACATGAACGAGAATGTGTTCGGACTCTTTTTGTTTCCTTTCTTTTCGTCCGATGAGAAGAAGCATAACTTGGGACCGACAATCGAATCTACCTTGCGAAATGGAAGCCCCAAAGCTGATTTTCTCCTTCACCAATGGAGTAGACCTCGCCGTTTACAAGGATGAGCTGCCCGACAATGGAATCATCCGGTTTGGACAAGGATTTGAGAACACAAATGTCAAGATCGCTGACGTTACTCTCTTCGCACTGATGGACAAAGTGTCAGAAACTGAGAAACCCATGATTGAGTTCAACCTTAAATCAACTCAAGAATTTCCTCCTCTGCAAAGGATTCCAGCTGAGAGGAATACCGCTGTCCATAGAAGGACCGTTATCTCTACCCCCACTGGTCTAGTCGTCTCTGCACCTACCCCGGCTTCCGCCGAACTGAAGGGGAAGGAGGTTCAAATTTGCAACGAATATGTTACCGTGGAGGGTACAGATTTCCGTGCAAGACCTTCGTTTTGAAATTGGGTCCAGCCTCGAGGGTTCCACCCCTAACACGGACTCAGAGGAGAAACAGAGGCAAGAAGATTGCCAGGAAGGCCAGAGCTGCTGAAGTCGCTTTCTTAGAAGAAATCCCTGAGTAGACACCACTACCTGAATACATACCATTGTCTGAGTATACACCCTTTCGGAAGGAAGTAGATTCCATCCCCTTTCCGCCGCAGCTGACGAGGAAAACGTCCGCAGGATTTCTTCTACATTACCTCGGCCCGCATACTATAGCAACAACAGAAAGAAAAGGGCAAGGTTACACCATTTGCCCGACTACGGACCGTGATCGAAAAGTTAGCGAAGAAGGAAAGATGCCTCGTATCGGAAATTTTAAGAAGGATAGGGCGGGTGCCGGCCAAATCCCGTCTTGGGCCGCGAGTAGAATCTGCTATCGCTGCAGAAGAGCCTAATAAGAAGATGAAGGCTAGTCCACCTGTTGTTGTTTCAGGTTTACAGATCAGGGAGGATACCACCTTCCAGCATTCAGCTGACAGACCATCCGGTCCTAGGCCCTCTGCTGCTAGAAGGATGGTATGGCGTCCCACTATCGGCTAATTAAGGCCGAAACAACAGCCTGAGAAGGAAAGTCTCGTCAGGAGACTTGAATCCGAAGAAAGTGCTACTGCAGTAAAGGAGACTCATGAGAAGGAAACCCGACAGTTATCACATGACAAGCTCGCAAGGATGTACGGAAAAGACCTTTAGAAGATGCTATGGAAAAGTTAAGGTTAGACCGATATTCGACGATTAGCAAGGAGAGAGAAGAGAAATTCGGAGATGAAATTGACTCGTCGAGTTCATGGATGATGAGTATGCGAGAAATTAACATGGTTGAAACACGAGCTTCGTCGGCCTCACAAGGTGCTCCTGCGGCCGCGAGAAGAGAGGAGCCGGAAGTAATGAGAAGGCGACTAAGAGAAAGATGATACGATTGCCCAAATGGTAAAAAGGATGGAAGAGATGGCTGTAGCCCTAGCCACTCTCCAGAGTCAGGTTCAACCCCAAAGAGAAACACCCCCGGAAGTTATTCAAATTGTAGACGGAGGAAAGGAGATTACATCCGTCAATGGGGATGATCAATTAAAGAAGGATGCAACACAAAGCATGATTCGGAAAAGGATATTAAGAGCTTGGTGGAACAGACGAGTGCGAGAAGCCTTGGCACAATCAAAGAGCGGGACATCCATTCGGACGGGTAGACCTTACCCTGAAGAATTCGACGCCGTCCAATATCCGAAAGGCTTTGTACCACCTCTCGTTCAAGACCTTTGATGGAACCGGAAATCCTCGGCGGCATGTTGCACATTTTCGTGCCGGTTGTTGCAATGCCGGCGGAAGTGATGCTTTACTCTTCCGACAATTTGTCAGCGACTCGTCGTGATTGCTTTTGATTGGTATGCGGAATTACCAAACGGTTCGGTGTAGACATTTTCGGAACTAGAGAACCTCTTCATCAAGCGATTTGTCGGAGCTCGGCACCACATCACTATAGGTGATTTAGTGGTAGAGAAACAGAAGCCGAACGAAACTTTGGTGGACTACATACTTCGATGGAGGAATCTAAGTATGAAGTGTGAGCCACAGTTACAAGAACAACATGCAGTCGGCATTTTACTAAAAAGCATCCATGGCCCGATATCACTTCTCCTCAAGGGATTTACTATTAAGACTTTCGAGAAGTTGTTAAGCAAGGCCGGAAGCTTGCAAGAGGAGGCGAAGCAATTAAGTTTCACCGATAAAACGAGACAAACGAAGCCCGTGAAAACTTTTGAAAAGAAGTCCGCGATCGTCGCAGCGAGTCGATAAAGGCAAGCAACCGATACAAATATCGTCGAACGACCGCGAGCAACCTCAACGTAATGCCGACAACCCCGACCAGGTTATCGGTCATCTCAACAGGTATGAACAACCGCCTCGTCCACAACGTACGCTAAGGGAGCTTCGAGCGGGGAGTATCCGTTCAAGAATGAGGCGAGTGCCGAAAATGTTCCGCGATCGATGAAGACTCCGGATTTCCAACTCGCAGAACCTAAAAGACCAGAAGAAGTCGACAAGAGAGGTGATCCCAACTTTTGCCCTTACCACCGGATGCTTGGACACAAGATAGAAGATTGTATTACCTTCAAAAGTTGGCTCAACGACAATCTTCGGAAAGGGAATATAACGATCCCGAAAGAATACATGAAGGAACCCCAGAAAGGAGGTTCCGTCAATGTTATCTCGGCGGATTTCATTGTTCCGATAGATCCCTATGCGACTAATGATGGATGGACTACCGCTTGGACAAAGTCTTCGAAGAAGATTTTAGATCACATCCAAACCGCTTCGGTGCAAGCCTCAATTCAGAGGTCGAAAACTGTCAAGTCGGCGCTATCACTTGCGATAGAAGAGCCGCCTCAACAAGAGATGACTGAAGAAAAGAAGAAAATTGACGAAGAAGAGAAGACCGAGGCACCTAAGGCTAGTACTAGGGGCTGCTTATCCTAGGATAGTTGTTTCGATTCGGGGAGAAATCCCTCGAACCTCTGACTCTGTATGATTATCTGCTCACTCCGGTGGGATCTTATAATAATGAGGGTTATGGCGTTGGCTACGTTTTGACTGTTTCTAACGATTACGTAACTAGCGACAATCAACCTAATCCGGACGTCGATCCCGATACAAATGACAATTCTCAAATCATACACAATCTCGACGATCACAATGATGAAGAAGACATCCACCAAGGAGGTTACGAGAGTTCAACAAGCAACGAATCTATTTGCGAGTTTCGAGGAGCTCCAATCACAATAGAGTTAGAGCCTTCAGACTCCGAAGCTAACCCTGAAGAACTTGTCATTCCAATTCAGAAGGAGACACCAACAAACTTAATGCTAAATTCAGAAGAAATCACAGAAGTCAACTTAAGAAGTGGAAGAATTCTACCTCCGAGAATGGGTCCAAAGGACAAAAGAAAGCAGGTGGTTGTTCAGGAAGAACCAACCCCGGCAAAAGAAATACCCATTCGGGAGGAAGTTGAGGCTAATGAAAACAAAGTGGACTACAATGTGCTAGCCCATCTTAGGAAACTACCAGCCAAACTGAGCATTTACGACGCTCTCATCTTATCAAAGGAAATGAGAGAAGCTCTGATCAAGGCCTTGCTTGATCCAGAAATCTGCTTAGGTCAAATGGCCGGAGATTCCTTAGATGAGGTTTGCTCGTTAAAGGAACAGCGAGGAGTTACCTTCACGGACAATGATCTATTACTCAGGACGGCGAGACCACAACCGACCGTTGTACATTTCGATTACAATCGGGAAGTTTACACTCTCCGCAGTATTGGTGGATCCTGGAGCATCAATCAATATAATGAATCTCCGAACGCTAGCATACTTGGAAATTGATGCTCGTGAGCTCGAAGCGGACAAAATGTTATTAAGAGGATTCAACCAGAAAGGAGAAAGAGCCCTCAGATTGATAACACTGCTAATGAAGACCGGTGACTTAGCAAAGACAACCGCGAAATTTCACATAATCGATTCGAAACGTCGTTCAACGCTCTCTTGGGCCGACCATGGATACATGAAAACCGGATGGTACCATCATCTCTACATCAATGCATCGAGTACTACGATGGAGGGGAACGAGTGCATTAAAGGTGACTTACAACCGTTCTCCGTACATGAAATCGGAATCCATGAAGATGCAGACTTATTATGCACCTCCGAAGAAAACAATCTTCTCTAGAGATACCGTAACAAATGAAGCAAAGGAAATTTGGGACAACGAAGAGCCTGAAATTCTAGTCCAACAGTCACTCACCACTCCCTTACGGCGAGATGGTGAAGATTTCTCCACAACTCGCATCCGAGGTCGAGGCCGGGGACGAGGTCGTGGCAGAGACGCTAGGACGATTGGACGGAGGAAACCGACCATCAATGTTGATTGGGAAGATAGTTCGAAGAAGAAAAAGAAATCAAACAAGAAGCGACGACAATAAGTCGGAAGAAACCGCAATTCGAATCTCCCTCGAAGATGAAAGAAACGAAGAATATAAATCGATGTACGAGAAGATTAACCACTATGTACATACTATGACCCCGACCCCGATCCATTCTAATAAGATCGAGGGTATGGAGGTCAAAGAGGTACGTAAGCGGTGGTGCAAAGCCCATCAAATTCTACCGTGGTGCTCCTTCCTCCAAAGCCGAAAATAATGTACAATTTGAAGATGATACTTCATCGAATTAATGGAATTGCCTTTTGAGTGGTACTCTCCCCGTGTTCAAAATTTAATTCGGCGTGGTTTTTTACCTCGACAATGGACAAAAGGTCGATCACAACATTTTGAAAATTTATGGAATAACTCCGGTCGTCCACCCAATTCAAAACATGGTCTCGGATTCGGCACAGTAGGATCAGTTGACGACACTGAATTTTGCTTGGTTGTCACTGCGAGTCTAATGAAAACCGCATGGAAACTACAGAAGAACTCGAAGATTTACAAATTGGAGACGCTCCACGAGTTCGAAGAAGAGATCAAATCTATAATAGATGAGTTAACGGAAGTTAACTTAGGTACTAGTGAAGAACCTAGACCTACCTTTGTTAGCTCCTTACTCAATAAAGAAGACTCCGAAGAAATAATCAAGTTATTAATGGAATTTAAAGACTCGTTTTGCTTGGAGCTACGATGAGATGCCGGGTTTAGCTCCGGAGGTCGTAGTCCATAAGCTAGGAGTGGATCCTACTCGTTCCGATCGGACAAGGTCCCAAAAGAATGCGTCTAGAAATCGAACAACAAGTCATAGCTGAAGTTAAAAAGCTAATAGACGCTAAATTTGTCCGTGAAGAACTATACCCGACTTGGTTAGCCAATGTGGTACCAGTCAGGAAGAAGAATGGTCAGATCGAAATTTGTGTGGATTTCGGAGATTTAAACAAGGCATGTCCGAAAAGATGAATTCCCTCTACCGATCCTGAATTGATGATCGACATTGCTTCAACACATGAAATATTCTCATTCATGGATGGATCTTCAGGATACAACCGGATAAAAATGGCTCCGAGAGGATGAAAAACTTACGACATTCGGAATGCCGATCGGAGTATATTGCTGCACACGGTGATGCCATTCGGATTGAAGAACGCAGGAGCAACCTACCGTAGAGCGATGACAAGAATTTTTGATGATCTCATCCACAATCAAGTCGAATGCTACGTGGACGATGTGGTCATCAAAAGCAAAGTAAAGGACAAACCACCGTATGATTTGAGAATTGTTTTCGAACGATTAAGACAATTTAACCTTAAGATGAATCCCTTAAAATGCGCCTTCGGCGTCACCTCCGGGAAATTCTTAGGATTCGTTGCCCGACATCGTGGAATTGAAATCAACCCGGAAAAGATTAAAGCTATCTTAGAAATGCCGCCTCCCGAACCTTAAAACAACTACGATCTTTTCAAGGAAGCCGGCATATCTTCGACGCTTTATCTCAAACTTGTCGAGTAGGTGTCGGCCTTTCTCGGCACTAGTTAAAAAGGACGCCAAATTTATTTGGGAAGAGAAATGCCGGAGGGCCTTCGAGGACATTAAGCAATATTTAATGACACCTCCTGTCTTAGCGACCCCGGTCTCGGGTAGACCGCCGATACTTTATACCGCGGCTTTAGACGACTCACTCGAGCCCCGTTAGCCTGGGTCAATGATGAGGGTAAAGAAAATTCTCTTTACTACCTAAGCCGTCGTTTACTTCCGACGGAAATAAGATATCTCGCAATTGAAAAGCACTGTTTAGCCCTGATCTTCGCCGCTCAAAAGCTCAGGCATTACATGCTTTCTCACAAGGTCAACCTGATTTCGAAATTTAATCCATCTGCAATACTCGATGACCCGTCCAACGCTTTCCGGCGGACTTGCCGAGTGGTCAATGATATTATTGCAATTTGATATAACTTTCGTGCCTCTTCGTGCCGTAAATGGACAAGTCCTAGCAGACTTCCTCGCAGCACACCCTTTACCGGCAGAATCGCCTCTCAATGACGACTTGCCAGATGAACAAATAATGAACCTAGAAGGCCCTGATGATCGACGTTGGGAATTGTATTTCAACGGAGCATCTTCAGCACATAAAGACGAAGAATCGCAAGTGATAGTACCCGGTAAGGCAGGGATCGGACTAATCTTTATAACACCGGAGCGGGGGATGTTAAGATACTCCTACCACTTAACGAGCCGTGTACAAATAATGAAGCGGAATACGAAGCCCTCATAACAGGATCGGAATTAACTATTCGAATGGGCATAACGGACATCAACATCTACGGGGATTCGCAGTTAATCATTCAACGGATCGCTGGACAATACAGAATTTTAAAACCAAGACTCGAGCAATACTTCCAGTATGCCATACAGTTGTTGGAACAAATTCCGAATGTGACAATCTACAAAATTCCCAGAAGAAAACGCTTTAGCGGATGCGCTAGCTCGTCTCGCAAAAGAATTTGCCTGTTTGCAAGATGA
The DNA here is from genome assembly GCA_022702705.1 of Papilionanthe hookeriana x Papilionanthe teres. Lineage (NCBI taxonomy): Eukaryota > Viridiplantae > Streptophyta > Magnoliopsida > Asparagales > Orchidaceae > Papilionanthe > Papilionanthe hookeriana x Papilionanthe teres. The sequence goes on from CM040433.1 coordinate 79,713,378, forward strand.
ATCGATGGAAGTGTCGGTTCACGGACGTCGGGTCCTATCACGGCTCGACATAGACACAACACACAAATCGAAAAAGAAAAGAATCAGTTGACAACAGTGACGGAAAACACGGAAGATTAGCGACAGCCATTACTGATTACCCGCAAACAGGAAAACTACCGGACGATAGGTCGTTAGCCCACCGGATCAAGAAAAGAACTCCGTCCTACGCATTAATAAACAACACATTATACGAAGGTCTTTTCGATCGAATGTGGCTAAGGTGCCTAAGCGGGTCCGAGGCTCGTGAAATTGTTAAAGAGGTGCACTCGGGACTGCGTGGCGGTCACCGGTCGTGTCCAAAGATGAAAATGAAAATTAAAAGACTAGGGTACTACCGGCCCTCGATGATGACCGACCGCATGAAAATCGCCAAGAGCTATCACCGGTGCCAAGTGCACGGAGTGGTTCTACACCAACCTCCAAATGTGCTACATCCGACAATTGCGTCATGGCCATTTGAATGTTGGGGCACCGGATATAGTGGGTCCAATAGAACCACCATCTTCAAAAGGACATCGCTTCATTCTTGCGGCTACTGATTACTTTTCCAAGTGGGCGAGGCGGTTCCACTCGTAGAAGTGAAAGCACACCACGTGCTACAATTTTTTAAGAACCAAGTTGTCTACCGTTTCGGAGTACCGCGCGGGATCATCTCGGATAATGGGTCGGCATTCGAAGCACACAAATCAACAATTTTGTCGGGAGACACGGAATCGACCGGCGATATTCAACAATTTACTACCCGAGGGCAAATGGCACAGTCGAGGCTTTTAATAAAACTCTCGATCAAATTTTAAAGAAAACTTTGGACGATAATAAGAGAAATTGGCACGAGAAGTTGTTAGAAGCCTTATGGGCCTACCGGACAACCTTCGAACTCCTACTCAAGCTACACCTTACGCTCCGGTGTATGGGTCCGAGGCGGTGTTACCTTTGAGAGGTCCGACTTCCTTCACTCAGGATTGCAGTTGCAAACAAAATCACGACAGAAGAGAATGCCAAATTACGACTAGAGGAATTGGAGAGCCTGGAAGGGAAAAGACTTGCAGCGCAGCAGAATTTAGAACTATACCAAGCCAAGATGGTTCAAGCCCATGACAGACTGGTCCGCCCAAGAACCTTTAAGGTTGGTGACTTAGTTCTCGTTCTCAAAAGACCTATTCTTGCACACCGCAAGATAAGAGGAAAATTTGAACCCACTTGGGAGGGACCGTTTGTGGTTGAGGCAGTCTACTCAGGAGGCTCCTACCAGCTAGTGAACTGCCAAGGAGAACGACATATGCTTCCGATCAATGGACGATACTTGAAGAAGTATTACGCTACCTGATGTTTCGAAGGAATGAATTTTCCATCCCTAGGAGCACGGGTGAAGTAATTACTTATGACTGGGTCCGAACCCCCAAAAAAAATAAAAAAATAAAAAAAATAAAAAAAATAATAAAAAATAAAAAATGTGTTGAAATAAATAAGATCATGATAATAAAGTTTTCCTTGTTTTCTCTTTCATATCAAAATCTCTTTCATGATCCTATCCCATTTCATTCCTGTTAAATTGAAAAAATACAAAAGTAATAAAAAAAAAACTGTCTTTAATAAACATTTTCTTAATGTTCTTGTTCTTAGTGCAGCCCCTGATCCTTTTCCTTGTCTTTTCGCAGGGAAATGTCGAACGGGCGGTTGGTCCTGAACTTTAGAAATGGCGTAAGCCTTGCACTCGACGAAAAGAGGGTGAAAGATGGAGCGATAATAGAGATTGACTCAAACTTCGCACCAGCGGGCTCGCAATACGAGGAAAGTGGCCGGGTCCCGGTTGATCGAGAAGAAGCGCCGATCGGACGAGTAATGAAAGTGGGTGGCCCAAGCCACCAATCCAGCAGTAAGAAAAGAAAAACAAACACTGAAGAGGACAAGAGAATCAAATCTGTAGTCGCTACAGCAGAGGGCAGGCTTGTCAGCGCCGCGCCCACAGAAACTCAGGAAATACGAAGAGCTACTCTCACAGCAACTCAACGAAGAAATAAAAATCGTCGTATCCGCAAGATGTTAACTAAATTAGCAGCGGACCAGCGCGACGAGACAAGCTTACTGCGCCGAGTGCATATACTTCGAGGATACCGGTTCGCTAGGAACCCGAAGGAAGGAGGCCAGCTCCCGGGATGACGAAGAAACCGGAGAAATCTCAAGAAGAACGAAGAAAGAAGGCTACTACGCCACCGGATGAAGCCACCGTAATGCATGACCTTGTTGCGAGAGCAACCCGGAGGATGTCCCGACGGACATCATCCCAGAGGAGCCGAGGTATGCGGGAGAACGTGAAGGGATTGAGCCATATATCCCACAAGTACGTCACCGAGCCTCGCCATTTGCAAATTATACCGGAATACGAGCTAGAAAGAATACGAAGGTCGAGAAGAAAACTTTGAATACTTCGAGAGAATCGAGAGCGGGAGAATCAATATACTTGAAGGCCTCGAGCTACATACGGACGTGTTCTCGGAATACGAACAACAACAAATCGTGGACCGCATCCGGGATTTGAAAAGGATGGGCCGAGCGAGGTCGCTTAAGAGAAAACACTTACTCGAACCCCGAAGATGGATGCCGGGGAAGGGAGAATTACAATACAATGTGGATGCTCGCTACAACTTCGCGGAAGACGAGAAGGGAAACCCACCGGGGATACTCCGTCACGGCCGAGTGGATCCAATGCCATTAGTCATTAAAAGGATGGTAAAAAGAATGATAACATGGAGGGTACCGCCGACGGAATGCATACCCAACAGTTGCATCATTAATACTTACAAGAAGGGTGATCGCATACCCCCGCACATAGATCACCACAACTTTGTCGGACCTTTCGCACGCGTATCTTTTCCGAATGAGTGTAATATCATGTTCGGATCCGACCTCCGGATAGCAGGCCCGAGTGAGTTCCGAGGGCCGAGTAAAGATACCATTACCGGTAGGTTCCGTCATGATACCGAAGGGCAACGGAGCGGATGTCGCTAAACATTGCATACCGGGAGTACCGGTGAAGCGGATCTCGGTTACTTTCGAAGGATGGACGACGAGAAAGCACCTTACCACTTCCAGCCGGACCCGGAGTTAGAGAGCCTCCGACCTTACGAGCTGTGAGTTGCATGGAAAATATCACACCTCCAACGTACATCCATACGGCATCCTTGCCAAGGATGGCTTGGAAGGTGATGTTATTGACCATGTACCTCACTATTCAGACATGGATTTTTGACAGATACCCTTTTGGATGGATCGACAAAGATCATACATAGTTCGTTTTGAGTCTATATGGATTGTATGAGATGTATTCCAGATCGAGTTGTATGATGTATCTTCAACATGATTGGAATGAAAGTGACCATGTCACAATTTTGGCCTTCACCTCTTTTGTGCAAATTGATCAGGAAACGCCATTAAAAGTTAAATGAACTTCGAACAAAGAACAGAAAAGAAACAAAAAGAATAAAAGAAAACTTTCCTTAAAAATCTAAAAAATGATAAACTCCAAATTCACGATAAAATAAAATTTGAATCGTTAAAAGACAAACAAAATGACCACAAATTTTAAATCAAATTTCAAATTCGATCTTTCCAAATCTCAAATCAAACCTCAATCAAATTCAAACTCAACCTTCCAAATCTGAAATCCAATCCGTTCTACTCTCTCCCTTGTCTAGGATGGAAACGGTCGATCCCATTGACACGGAGCCACGAGATTTTCGATTCGGATCTAGTGGCGAGGAATTGTATCCAATCCAAACCAGCAACTTTCAATCAACTCTTTTGAATGGGATATGTAGCATCTACATATTCCCTCCTAATCTATTTCCTTCCATGAAAGTCTTTTACAACTTTCATGAAATTCTCGAAACACCAAAATTCCACACTCTTCAAATCAACACTACAAATCTTTGCAAAATCAATTACCAATCAATATCAAATTCTTGAAGTTGAGGATTTTACATCCGATACTACACTGCTTTAGGATTCTTTCCCTATTGCACTGAAATACATCAAAATCAAATTCTTGAAGTTGAGGATTTTACATCCGATACTTGCCTTGCTTTAGGATTCTTTCCCTATTGCCTTCGAAATACATCAATATCAAATTCTTGAAGTTGAGGATTTTACATCCGATACCGCATTCGCTTTAGGATTCTTTCCCTATTGCACTTCGAAATACATCAAAATCAAATTCTTGAGGTTGAGGATTTTATATCCGATACCGCACTGCTTTAGGATTCTTTCCCTATTGCCTTTGAAATACATCAAAATCAAATTCTTGAAGTTGAGGATTTTACATCCGATACTGCACTGCTTTAGGATTCTTTCCCTATTGCACTGAAATACATCAAAATCAAATTCTTGAAGTTGAGGATTTTACATCCGATACTGCACTGCTTTAGGATTCTTTCCCTATTGCACTGAAATACATCAATATCAAATTCTTGAGGTTGAGGATTTTACATCCGATGCTGCATCGCTTTAGGATTCTTTCCCTATTGCAATGAAATACATCAAAATTTAAACCTTTGGGGTCGAGGATTTTACATCCGAGACTCGCATTGCTTTAGGATTCTTTCCCTATTGCAATGAAATACATCAAATTCAAACTTTTGGGGTCGAGGATTTTACATCCGAGACCGCATTGCTTTAGGATTCTTTCCCTATAGCAATGAAATACATCAAAATCAAACTCTTCAGGTTAAGGATTTTACATCCAATACCACATTGCTCTGAGATCTCTCCTCATTGTAATGATTCAATCCAATCAATTCAATTTTCTTTTGAGGTTGAGGATGTTACATCTAAAACCACAAAATTTCAATTTTCATTTCAAATCAAATCCCTCTAAATTAATCTTAACAAAACTTCAATCTAAATTGAAACTCAAGTTAAAATCTGAACTTACACATCAAAACTTAAACTAAAACAAAACGAAAATCTAAATCGAAATTCCCCCAGATCATGTGATTTGGGATTCACCTCCTTTTCCTTCCCCAGTGAGAATTCAGGAATCTCCAGTCTCAGAGAGATACTTGACACTCCCCAGCGGAAACTCTCCTACTCTGTCCTAAGTTTGTCACTTGGACTTTTGTGTTGGTTTCGTTGATCGCTTCGGTCAACACCAATACGCGCGGTGTGCTCCGTCAGCTCACCACACCTATTGGGGGTCCATTTGTTGACCTCATTTTTGATGAGGTCTTCTCTCCTTCCTTTTAGTGCTTAGGATCTAGCCTTAGGCTTTTCCTTTGACTATCCTAGAGGATTAGAATTGGGACCCACCACTTAGAAATTCAAACCACTTCTTAACTCCTTGCAAACTCCACTAACTTGATTGTAGACCCCTAATCACCTAGAGGGTTGAAATCAAATGTGGAAGTTTAAAGGATGAGTTCCCATAGGACTCTTTGGCCTTAGGACTGCCTACAGGTGGCACGGTCGCAGTGAAGGGCTGACTTACACACACACTACACCTATACACTACACTTTCACATACCTCTTGAAACTACCCCCATACCCAATTTAACCTCCTGGCTCATGAAGGTGATTCACATGGATGGTCCTTAACCCCTAAGCCCTTGGCTAAGAGGGTTAGGAACAACATAGTGGATGCCTCAAATGAGTCCCTTCATGGCTCATGTGGGCTTGATATGGCTTCATGGCTCAACCAAAATGATTCCATTTCACTTTCATTTACCCAATCTTCAATTTTCCAAATTTTCGATTTTTGACCCAGGGACCCTACACCGCCTACTCTACCCAAAACCCTTGAAATTACCCAAATTTTCCAAAATCCTCCAAATCACCCAAAATTCCTCAAAACCAATCCCAAATATTCCCACATTACTCAAATTGGTCATCCATGCCCAAAAATATCAAAAATTCCAAAAATACCTCCCAATACCCTCCAAATACCCAAAATACCCCTCTTAGCCAAAAAATCCAAAAATTCAGAAAATTCCCAGAAAATTCCCGAAAATCCCAAATATTCCCAATTTCATTTTGTTCAACTACACCATGGGCCAATTTTGTCAATTTACCCCACTTTTATCAAAACCCCCAATTTGACCCATTTTAACCCAAAATGAACCCAATGTCAAACCAAACCTACCCAATTGACCCAAATTCTGGTCCAATTCAATTCTAAACTTCAATTCAACATCCCCAACACCAATCTAGACCAAATTCAAGCCCAATTTGATTGGCATTGGGATCCAATTTCACTTTTGGCCTTAAAGCCCAATTTGGACCCATGACCCAAACCTAGCCCAAACCAAACCAATTTAACTCCAATTAATCCCAAATCTTTTCTAAACCTTATCTAACATCCCCACAAACAAAAAACTAACATGATTTGCCCAAAATTTGAATCTAAACCCCACTCAAATTCAACCCAAAACCAAAAGGCCCAATTTTGACCTAAATCCAACCCTAACCCAAATGAGCCCAAATCCCAAAATCAAAACCCAACCAAAGCCAAAACCTCTTTGAAACACTCCCAAAAACATTTCCCAACATTTATTTTACATCAATTTCAACTCTAGCCCAACATTGGCCCAAGTTAGCCCAATTTGACCTACATTGGCCCACTTACCAAATAAACCCAAATTCAAACCAATTCAAGTCCAAATCACACCAAATTGACTCCAAACCACTCATGACACATCCCTAAACCAAACTCAAAAATTATTTGGCCCAACCTCTTTACAAAATTCCCATCCATAAATTCATTTTTTAACTTAAAGGCCCATTCCTTAAACCATTTTAAAAGCCCATCTTTTACCACATCCAAAGGCCCAAAATTGGTCCCAAAGCCCATATGACATTTCCCCTCATCATACTTTCAATTAAACTCAATACCTAAGTCCTAAATTCATCATTGGATTATTCCAAATCAAGCCCCATACAAATTCCCATCAAAATACCAAAATTTCCTTAAACCCATTTCCATGAAATTGACTAAACCTTTCCCGAAGCCAAAGGTGAGCCATGAAGCCATGCATGAGCCACATGTGAGCCATGAGAACCTTGGACACTCCACCATGCCATATTGAGTAAGGAGAGTGAGGGCTTTCCTTAATCCCTAAAGCTCATTAGCCTTAATCATGATTCACCTAAACTTAAATTTAATCCAAATATATTTGGATGGAGACTTCTCCATGCCAAACCAGCTGATCCCTTTGATCCCCCACAGCACCCAAAACCACCTTGAAGGGTGCACCAAGCCCAAATGGGTGGATTGACCCATTTAGACTCAAAACTAGCCATGCCCCATTCTACTTTGGATCAAAGCCTTTACACATGGCAATTGCCAATTGCTTGCACCAAGTCCCAGCCTTGGCCCACCTGACCTTGAGGGTGACCCATGCACGGCCGGCCGGCCACCACGGCCGCCGGAAACCACCGAGCCGAGAGCTCGCATGTGAGCCCAAACTTGGAATTCTCACCTGCTGAGGCGCCCCAGTGCCCGATGGCCATTAGTAGCTGTTCTTCTCTTGCCAAGAGCGGCGATCCCAACCCTCGGCTCCCCTGGGAGGCCCTCCGAGCCTCTCCTGATTCAAACCCCTCACCCTCTCGGCCAAAGAAGGTGCTGAACCGGACCATACCAAAACTCGCCAAAATCATTCCGGATCACTCTCCACACATAGAGCACTTGATCCCCAGCCGAATTCCGGCCCGATTCCCTCCAGGTCGAGCTCGATTTTGAGCTCGAACTTTAGCCCAAAACCGAGGACACTTCTTCACGGTGAGCCAATCCCCAAATTGATTGGTCCTACACCTTCACTGGACCAAGAGGAGAAGTTTCCCATTGAAAGCCCCATCTCCGGGCCACCCAGTTGCTCCAGCCTCCAAGCTTTGTGATCGAGCTGTGGTGACTTTCATAGCTAGACAATTCACCAGGCCAAGGGACTTCATCTGGAGCTTACTTGGACCCAATCGAAGGTGACACGACTCTCGGATCGAAGCTTCACTTCTGCGAGCAAAGGTATGGACTCCCTCTTCTTCCCGAGCTTCCGGAGATTCTCATTTTAATTTGAGCCGATTTAAATGCATGTTCACCGTATGGATGTGTTCGTCTCTTCAAGACGAATCCATAGAGCATAAGAACACGAAAATCCGTTGAGAATCGAGAGAGTTCTTAGGGTTAGAGTGTGGACGATCACGGGATCGCACCGGTCGTAGACGATGACCGAGAACCGTCGGATCGCGCGTGTATTGGGTGGACGGCTTGGATTGCGTCGGACCGGCGAGATGGTACGTGAACCGCGGGGCCCCGGACAGCCGGAGTCGGATGGCGGCGCCGAACCGGGGAGCGACGCGTGTCGATTCGGAGCCGCCGAGGTTGAGTCGGCGCCGCGTGGATAAGTAGATAAATAGGGTATTTTCCGATTTATTTAAATCCCGGAACTTCAAAATCCATATCTTTGTGTAGAAAAATCACAAAAATAAAATAAAAATACCCTCTTGCTCGGTGAACGAGAGAGAATAATGTGGAAAAGAAATTAATTAATTTTGTCCAAGTACTTTATTTTTAATTAATTATTTACTCCCTGCATTGTTTTAATTCTCCATGCATTCATACAATTCACCATGACATGAGACCATAGGGCTTTTGAAGCCTCTGAACTTGGGAACATTCCCTGAATTTTCCAAGGTCAGAGGCCATCTCTGTGAAAAGTTATTGATTTTTCAAATACATGTTGCTATTTTGAGTATTTTAATTCCAAAAATTAGCATGTTGTGAAATAAATTCTAGGAAAATTTGGTGATGTTCCTTATGACCAGAGAACCCTAGGAAAAATGGGACTTGAGTTAATTCACTCAGATTAACCCTAATTGGCCTAAATACCCAAAATTGAACTTTAATTAATTAGAGTTAACCATAGATCAAATTACTTGAAATCAATTCTCCACTAACCTTTAGGATCAGAGGAATCCACCATAAAAATTTCAAATCAATTGGACTTGGTTAGCCCTACTAAATGGGTTGATTAAGCCATTTAGCCAATTTAAACTTTGAAAATTCATAACTTTCAAAATACTTTTCAAAAATTCACCAAATTGGTCTTGGAGCCTCTCTGATATTAGGGGAATTTAAGAAAATTAAAATTGCAATTTTCTAAAAAAGTTGATTTTTTATCATTATTTTAATATTTTAATAATTAAAAAATAATAAAAATTACAAAAATAACAAAATTCACCAAAATGTCACTTTTTGAATTCTAACTACTTAGGAACAAACCCCATATTTTTCTTATGTCTCTAGGTTGAGATATTAAATTTTAAAGCCTTGGGGTAATTTTTAAAATTAAAAAATACATTTTCTAGCATTTCCACTAAAATAATTCCAATAAATTAAGGAAAAATCAGAAAATTGTAAAATTTGGTTCTCTGGAATCCTTGATATCAGAGAGAATTTTAAAAATTATAAAATTCATTTTTTAACTTATATTCTATTTTTAAATTAATTAATACTCCAGAACTTAAAATAATTTTAATAAATAAAATATAATTTAAAAAATCACAAAAATTGGTCCAAGTGGTTCTCTGGTCATTAGGAATGTCCCATAATTTTCTTAAGGACAGAAACTTTCCCTTGGTCATATTATTAAATTTTCCTTGGAAATCCTTATTTTCCATCAAAAAATAATTACATAAATAAATTAAATACAGAAAAATCACATTTTCACCTCTAATGTCTTCATTGACATATGAGTAAAGCCACATAAAAATTTCAATTTCATCTGAGCTCAATTTAGTGAGTTATGAGATTATTAAGCTTGAAGGGCAAAATGGTAATTAAAATTTTAATCCTTAATCAAAACTTTAGGCTTAATAAAATGAAAAGGTAAAATATTTGATCTTAATCTGATTTGGATGATTTAAATTTAAGTAATTAAAGAGTAGAAACCTATTAAACAATTCAAAAAAAAATAATTAAAATAAACCTTAATAAAATAATTACTTAAATTTTGGAAGAATAATAAAATTGTAATTATTAAAATAGGGATATTATTAGGAAGAGATTTGTTCCTTAATTTAAGAATCCCTAAATTAATCATCTCGATAATATTTAATCCCTAATTAAAATGATAATCCAATCTTAAAATTTAAAATGCTAAAAGACTTAATCATTAAATTAAATTAAAGTTAAATTATTTAAAGAAAATCCCTTTAAAATAAAATGTTAAATTAAATTAAATTAAATTAAATTAAAACCACATTAAATTAAATTAAATTAAATTAAATTAAATTATATTAAATTAAATTAAATCAAATTAAATTAAATTAAAATTAAATCATATTAACTTAAATTAAATTAAATTAAATTAAATAAAATTGAACTAAATTAAATTAAATTAAATTAAAATTAAATTAAATAAAATAAAATAAAATTAAATTAAATTAAAACTAAATCAAATTAAATTAAATCAAATTGAATTAATTTAAGCTAAAGCATATCATATTAAATTAACTTAAACTAAATTAAATTAAAGCTTAAACCACATTAATTTAAGTTAAGTTAAATTAAATTAAATTAAATATAACATAACCTAAGACATGAAGAATTCAAAATAAATCTAAAATAACTTGAACACTTATTCCAAACTTAAATCATTAATTTGAACTTAAATTTGAATCACAAATCATTAAATATCATTTTGCCCTTAGGAGCTTTTACTATTATAACTCCTAGATGGAGTATCGAGTGAAATGTCACTTCACTCATAAGGGTATTCAAACATCCTAATTCACTTGAGCAAGAAATAAAACTTAACTTAAACACCCCGGCTAATTAATTCACTGCACTGATAGAATTTGTTTGGACTTAGGACAATTCCCGAAATATTGAAAAGATGTTTAAGATTCGTCTTAAACACTTCCTCAATATGATGGAACGTCCTTAAGAACAAATTGAGCTTAGTTGTTCTTTGGTGAAGAAAATCATCCTTAAAACCAAAAATTGAAGACCTGAGACGTCATAGGAATGACTAGGCTATAGGATTAGGATTTTAGTAGAAAACCATAACCCTTCCCTTAGCTTTACCTAGGAAATTGCTTATAAATGCTTAAATGCTCTAAATTGTATTTTAAGTGCAGCTTGGGATGACGGGAAGACCCTCCGGGTAAGCTTTTATTTTATTGCAATTTATCTTACTTGCAATTCATTTATTCGTGTTGCACTTTACCTTTCTTGCATGATAAACAACGAGTTGCATGAAAACCTACACCTTTAGGACGAGACCAAAAGCTGAAACCCATAACTAAATTAAAAGACACTACAAGATAAAATTCACCGCCACAACATTCAAAATATAAAACAACTCAAAATTTAATCACAAACGGAACAACAAAACTACAACTACAACTAAATTAAAACGTCTCATTGAATGATCGGGAACACCTCGGATGATGTAACCCACGTGTTGCTAACGGGATTTCCACGGTCTAAATGAAAGTGCGGAACTCATTTAGTTGAGTTTAGCAAATTCATCTGGACTAAGTGAATTCGATGAAAATAACGGTGCCGGGATGACGGAACCGTGGGATCTTAATTGATTCTGTTTAATCAACTCTAAGACCTGTTTTAATTAAAACATTAAAGACACATGGAAATTAAGACTTTCTCTAAAACCAAATACTTCCCTCATCTCTTGATTTATCACCTTCTACAACTAAACCTCTGCAACAACAAGGAGCTCGGAGCATGGTGGGCGGCACGGCCATCGTCATCGGCAAAACCCGAGTCTACTTCAAGCAAAACTTTCTTAGAATTAAATAACCAAGTCATAGGACTTCGAGGTAGTTTGCCTAGTGCAACATAAATCCTCAACTCTTCGTTAGGCATTTGCATGATCATATCATGTAAATTAAGCCCTAATCGGTCTTAGGACTCCGAGGTAGTCGTCCGATACGACATAAACCCTCACATCTCCGAGGCTATTTGTATGATTTTATCATACAAACATAAGTCCTAATTAATTAAAATCGACAAGATCAAAACATTAAATAAATATTAGGACTTTCCTAAATTCAAGCCAAACAATAGGATAGTCGGGAAATTATCGAAGTTCGCTTTGAATCTGTGATTTCTCCTACCTTTCTTCCCTTGAATTCCCAAAACAAAATGTTCCAAATTTGATCTATTCCCTATTGAAATTCCAAAATTCAATCCATTGAAAACTTAAACTTTGAAATTCTTGAGAGCAGAACTACTGATTATTATCGAGAGTTTTCTTAGGTGATTCCCATCACTTAAGATGTAATTAACTATAGGGGCTTGCCCTTATAGGGAATTTTAAGAACCCGAGTAATATAAACCCTGTTTAATGTCTTCATATTAAACGGGGAATTTGTCGGCTTATAAAATTGGTTCGCGAGATCAAACGGATGTCACAAACTTCTCTAGTTTATTTAATCGAGCCTCATTATCAAGCAGTGTGTCTATTCTTCGGGATAGATACACGGTTTGTGGTGCAGTGCTCGTTTATATAAACTGTTCGGGATGTGAGATCGGTTTGATTTCATATCTTAAAATTTTCAAATTTAAAATTATTTTCAAAATCAAATACTACTTTTCAAATTATTTATTTAAATTAAATTAAAAATCGCCGACAATTTCTGTAGGCGACCTCTTTTCAAAAACACAACACCAAACCTAAAAATAAGCCGTACAGTGAGTTCAATTGGCTTTGGACTTGTGTAAAGGACTTGATTTAAATGGAATGGGGGAGAATTGATTTTGGCTTAATTTGGTCCAATGCATGGATTAAGCTAGGTGCACCTCCCCAAGGCTAGTTTGGGCTGAAGAGAAAGTCATTTGGATCAGCTTGATTAGTGGGGTCAAGTCACAATCCAAGTACAATTAGGCTTAAGCATGAGTTAGGGGTGACATGAGAATGGTTAATGAATTTTAAGGAGTGCTTAAAGGCCTTCCTCCTTTTTCCACTTATGGGGTGTTGGCAATCTTAAGATCCTCATGGCTCTCATGTGGCTTGTGCATGGCTTCAAGGCTTGCTCTTGGCTTAGGAATGGCTTGGCTCACTTGCATGAGAAAGGGATTTTGGGATTTTTGAACTTTAGGGATATTTTGGCATGAGGCTTGATTTAGATTTATTTGATGATAGAATTGGAACTTAGGAAATGATTTTGATTAAGTGGATGACAAATGAAATTGTCATATGGGCTTTAGAGTCAATTTTGGGCTTTTGAAATTGTCTTGGGATGGGCTTTTAAAGTGGTTTAAGGAAGTGGGCTTTTGGGTTTAAAATAAATTTGGGGTGAAAATTTTGTAAAGGATTGTGCCAAATAAATGTTGGGTTTAGTTTAGGGATGTTTCATGAATGGTTTGAAATCAATTTGGTGTGATTTGGAGTAGAATTGGGTTGAATGTGGGCTTTTTAGTTAAAGGGGCCAAAGTGGGTCAAATTGGGCTAGCTTGGGCTAAGGTTGGGCTAATGTTGGATTTGATGTAAAATTAATGTTGAGAAATGTTCATGGGAGTGTCACAAAGGGTTTTCACCTTGGGTTGGGCTTTGATTTTGGGATTTGGGCCCATTTGGGTTAGGTTTGAGCTTAGGTCAATTTAAGGGATTTTGGTTTTGGGTTTGGTTTGGGTGGAGTTTAGGTCCAAATTTTGGGCAAATCAAGTTAGTTTTTTTTTTATGGGGATGTTTGGAAGGCTTTAGAAAAGATTTGGGGCCAATTGGGGTAGAATTGGGTTAGTTTGAGCTAGGTTTAGGTCATGGGCCAAAATTGGGCCTTAGGCTTCAAATTGAAATTGGGCTCAAATGTCAATTAAATTGGACTTGGATTTGGTCTAAATTGATGTTGGGGATGTTGATTTGAAGTTTATAATTGAATTGGACCAAAATTGAGGTCAATTGGGGTGGTTTGGTTTGACATTGGGTTCACTTGGGTTTAAAATGGGCCAAATTGGGGTTTTGGTAAAAGTGGGGTAAATTGGAAAAATTGGCCCATGGTGTAGTTGAACAAAATGAAATAAGGAATATTTGGAATTTTCTTGAATTTTTTAGGAATTTTCTGAATTTTTGGATTTTTGGGCTAAGAAGGGCATTTTGGGTATTTGGAGGGTATTGGGGGGTACTTTTGGAATTTTTGGAATTTTTGGCTATGGATGATCAATTTGAGTGGGGGGAAATTTTTAGGACTGATTTTGAGGAATTTTGGGTAATTTAGGTAATTTTGCAAATTTTGGGTAGGTCCAAGGGCATTTGGTAGGTTTGGTGGGTCCGGGGCCCCGGGGGTTAAAAATTGAAATTTTGGAAAATTGAAGATTGATCAAATTTGAGTAGAATGGAATCACTTTGGTTGAGCCATGAAGCCACATTAAGCCCATATGAGCCATGAGAGGACTCATTTGGGGCATTCACTATGTTGTTCCTAACCCTCTTAGCCAGGGGCTTAGGGGTTAAGGACCATCCATATGAATTACCTACATGAGTCAGGAAGTCGAGTTGGGTGAGAGTGTGGTTTTAGGGCTTGGAATGTGTGTGAGAGTGTAGTGTATATGCAAGTCGACCCTCACCGGACCGGGCCGCCCGGGGTATTCTGAGGCCGAAGAGTCTATAGGAAACTCGTCCTTTAAACCTCCACATTTGATTTCAACCCTCTAGGTGATTAGTGGTCTACAATCAAGCTTGTGGGGTTTGCAGGGAGTTAAGAAGTGTTTGAATTTCTAAGTGGCGGGTTCCATTTCTAGTCCTCTAAGAATAGTCAAAGGAAAAGCCTATGGCTTGATCCTAAGTACTAAAAAGTGAGAAAAGAAGAGACCTCATAAAAATGAGGTCAACAGTGTCACTTAGACGTCTGTGTTGGTTTTGTTGATCTCTTAGATCAACACCAATAAGCGAGGTGTGCTCCATCAGCACACCACACCTATTGGGGTTCCCTTTGTTGACCTCATTTTTGGTGAGGTCTTTTGCTTCTCTCTTTAGTACTTAGGATCTAGCCTTAGGCTTTTCCTTTGGCTAATCTTAGAGGACTAGAAATGGAACCCACCATTTAGAAATTCAAACCACCTCTTAACCCCCTGCAAACCCCACAAGCTTGATTGTAGACCCCAATCACCTAGAGGGTTGAAATCGAATGTGGAGGTTTAAAGGATGAGTTCCCTATAAGACCTTTTTGGCCTTAGGAATACCCTGGATGGCCTGGTCTGGTGAGGGTTGACTTGCACATACACTACACTCTCACACGCATAACAAGTTCTGAAACCACACTCTCACCCAGCTTGACTTGCGACTCATGTAGGTAATTCATATGGATGGTCCTTAACCCACTAAGCCCACGGCTAGAGGTTAGGAACAACATAGTGAATGCCTCGAATGAGTCCTCTCATGGCTCATATGGGCTTAATATGGCTTCATGACTCAACCAAAGTGATTCCATTTCACTCACATTTGATCAATCTTCTTTTTTTCAAAATTTCAATTTTTGACTCCGAGACCTCAAGCCCGCTAAGCCTGCCGAAATACCACTGAAATGACCCAAAATTTGCAAAATTGCCTAAATTACCCAAGATCCCTCAAAATCAATCCTAAACACTTCCAACCATTCAAATTGACCATCTTTGGCCAAAAATACCAAAATTTCCAAAAATACCCCCAAACCCCCCAAAATTACCAAAATACCCTTTTACCCCAAAAATCCAAAAAATTTAGAAAATTCCAAAAAAAATTCCAGAAAATTCCAAATATTCCCAATTTTATTTTGTTCAACTACACCATGGGACAATTTTGCCAATTTACCCCATTTTTACTAAAACCCCCAATTTGGCCCATTTTAAACCCAAGTGAATCCAATGTCAAACCAAACCACCCCAATTGACCTCAATTCTGGTCCAATTCAATTCTAAACTTCAATTAAATATCCTCAACATCAATTTAGACCAAATCCAAGTCTAATTTGAATGATATTTGAGCCCAATTTCAATTTTAAGCCTAAGGCCCAATTTTGGCCCATGACCTAAACCTAGCTCAAACCAACCCAATTCAACTCCAATTGGCCCCAAATCTTTTCTAAAGCCTTCCTAACACCCCCATAAACAAAACACTAACTTGATTTGTCCAAAATTTGAACCTAAGCTCCACCTAAACCTAACCCAAAACCAAAATCCCTTAAATTGACCTAAGCCCAAACATAACCCAAATGGGCCCAAATCCCAAAATCAAAGCCCAACCAAAGTTGAAAACTCTTTGTGACACTCCCATAAACATTTCTCAACATTAGTTTTTCATCAAATCCAACTTTAGCCCAACCTTAAACCAAGTTAGCCCAATTTGATCCACTTTGGCCCCTTTACTAAAAGACCCACATTAAACTCAATTCAATTCAAAATCACTTCAAATTTGTTCCAAATCACTCATGACACATCCCTAAACTAAACCCAACACTTATTTGGCATGGTCCTTCAAAAAACTTTCATCCAAAAGCCCATTTTAAAATCTAAAAGCCCACTTCCATAAAGCCTTTAAAAGCCCATTTTCACCAAAATTCAAAAAGCCCAAAATTCATCCAAAGCCCACATGACAATTCCTTCTCATCATCCACTTGATAAAATCATTCCCTAAAGTTTGAAACCTATGATTAAATCATTCCAATATAGGCTTTATCCAAATTCCCATCAAAATGCCAAAATTCCTAAAATCCATTCCAATGAAATTGACTAAGCCATCCCCAAGCCCAAATGAAGCCATGAAGCCATCCTTAAGCCCCATGTAAAGCCATGAGAAGTTTGACATGTGACCATCCCATAAATGGCAAATGGAGGAGCCCCTTTCTTAAGTCTTCCTTAAGCCTTTTTACCCCATCCATGATACACACTAAACCAAGTTAGCCACCTAATCCTTGATGGAGACTATACCATTTCCTCTTGGGCGACCCCAGAATGAACCTTTTCGGCCTAAATCCGAGGCCTTGGGTGGTGCACCAAGCCCAAAACCATGGGTTGACCCATTTGAACCCAAAATGACCTTCTCCCCATGCTATTTCAATCCAACTCCTTTACACATGTCCAAAGCCGATTGTTGGCACCAAACTCAAGCACCGACCTCCACGACCACGAGGGTGACCCATGCCTGGCCGGCTAGCCACCACAGCCCCGGAAACCACCAGGCCGAGAGGCTTAATTTGAATCAAAAATTCAATTTGAACTTCCTGAGCTGTCCCATGCCCAATGGCCATTGCGGCTATTCTTCCCTTGCCCTGAGCAGTGGATCCAAGCCATTAAACCCCCCTGGGAAGCCCTCCAGCCACCTCTATTTAAACCCACTCACCTCTCGACCAAAGGAGGTGTTGAACCAAATCTTACCAAAATTCTGCCAAAATCACCCCAGATTCCTTTCCAGACATAGAGAACTTGATCCCCACTGAAATCCAGCCCTAAAACCCTCTCTGCGAGCTCGAATTCGAGTTGAAAATCCACCCGAAAAACGAGGACACTTCACCACGGTGAGCCAATCTTCAAATTGATTGACCCTACACCTTCACCAGACCAAGAGGAGAAGTTCCCCAGCAAAAGCCCCCTCACCAGGCTAGCCATTGCTTCCAGCCTCCAAGCTTTGTGATCGGCCTTGGTCACTTTCATACTTAGACAATTCCCCAGAGCCAGAGACTTCATCTGGAGCTTGCTTGGACTCAACCGAAGGTGACACAACTCTCAGATCGAAGCTTCACTTCTCTGAGCAAAGGTATGAACTCATTCTTCCTCACGAGCTTCCAACAATTCTCCATTTTTTTGGGTTGATTTCATAGCCTATAAACCGTATGGATGTGTTCGTTTCTTCAAGACGAATCAATATAGTATAAGAACTCGAAAATCCATTGAGAATCGAGAGAGATATTAGGGTTTAAGTGTGGACAGTCACGGGTGCGCACCAGTCGTAGACGATGACCAGGAGCCGTTGGATTGCGCGTGTATCGGGCGGATGGTCTAGATCAAGCCGGACAGCGCAATGGTACGTGAACCGCGGGCCCCTAGAGAGCTGAGTCAGATGGCGACACCGAATCACAGCGCGACGCGTGGGCTTTCGGAGCTGCCGAGGTTGACGCAGCGCCGCGTGGATGAGTAGGAAATTAGGGTATTATTGAATTATTTAAATGCCCTGAACTTCAAAAATTCATATCTTTGCATAGAAAAATCACAAAAATAAAATAAAAATACCCTCTTGCTCAGTGAACAGAGGAAAATAATGTGGAAAAGAAATTAAGTTAATTGGATGGGTATTTTATTTTTAATAATTTATTTACTGTTTTTCAATGTTTTGATTCTCCATTTGCATAGACAATTCATCATGGCATGAGACCATAGGGCTTTTGAAGCCTCTGATCTTGGGAACATTCCCTGAATTTTTCAAGGTCAGAGGCGATCTCTGTGAAAAGTTATTGATTTTTCAAGTTCATGTCACTATTTTAGGTATTTTAATTCCAATAATTAGCATTTTGTAGAATAAATTCTAAGAAAATTTGGTGATGTTTCTTAGGACTAGGGGACCCCATGAAAAATATATTTTGAGTTAATTCGTTCATAATAACCTTAATTGGCCTAAACCCCTAAAATTGAATTTGAATTAATTAGGGTTAACCACGCATCAAATTGACTTGAAAACAATTCTCCATTGTTCTTTAGGGTCAGAGGAACCTTACATAAAATTGTGACATCAATTGGACTTGATTAACCCCACCAAATGGATTGATTAAGCTTCATAAGCAAAATGGAACTTTAAAAATTCATAACTCCAAAAATACTTTTCAAAAATTCACAAAAATGGTTTTGGAGCTTCTCTGATATCAGGGAAGTTCAGGAAAATTAAAATTTGAATTTTCTAAAAAAGTTGATTTTTCACAATATTTTAATATTTTAAAAATTAAAAAATAATAAAAATCATAAAAATATTAAAAATCATAAAAATGTCACATTTTGACTCCTAATCTTTTAGGAATAAACCAAACATTTTTCCTAAGTCCCTAAGATAAGATATTGAATTTTAAAGGCTTAATGTAATTTTTAATATTAAAAAATGAATTTTCAACCTTTTTCACTAAAATAATTCTCATAAATCAAAGAAAAATAAAAAAATTATAAAATTTGTTTCTATGGACTCCTTGAGGTTAGAGAAATTTAAGAAAAATATAAAATCTATTTTTCAAATTTTATTTCATTTTAAAATTCATTAATACTCTAAAACTCAAAATAATTATAACAAATAAAATATAATTTAAAAAATCACAAAAATTGGTCCAAGTGGTCCTCTGGTCATTAGAAACATCCCATAATTTTCTTAAGGACAGAAACCTTGAATTTTATTTGAAAACCCTTATTTTCTACTAAAAATAATTATATAAATAAATTAAAATCAGAAAAATCACATTTTCTCCTCTAATGTCTTAATTGACATTTGAGTGAGGTGACATAAAAATTTCAAATTCATTTGAGCTCAATTTAGTGAGTTATGAAATAAATAAGCTAAAAAGGGCATAAAGGTAATTAAAAAATTTTAACCCTTAATTAAAACTTTAGGTTTAATCAAAATGGGGGGTAAAATATTTGATTTTAACTTTCTCTTGGATGATTGAAACTTAGGGAAATTAAGGGGTAGAAACCCATTAAACACTTTGAAAATATCAAAATGAAGCTTTAATTAATTAAATAATTTAAATTTTGGAAAGAATATATTTAAAATTTGGATTATTAAAATAGGGATATTATTAAGAGGATATTTATTCTTTAATTTAAAAATACCTAAATAAGTCACTTTAATAATATTTAGTTCTTAATTAAAAATTAAAATAATCATCTAAATTAACAATTAAAACTAAAATTAAATTAAAATAAAATTAAATTAAATTAAAATTAAAATAAAATTAAAATAAATTAAAATTAAAGTTAAACTAAAATTAAAATTTAATTAAAATTAAATTAAATTAAATTAAATTAAATTTAAACTAAAATTAAATTAAATTAAATTAAATTTAAATTAAATTAAATTAAATTAAATTAAAATCAAATTGAATTAAATTAAATTAAAATCACTTAACAACAAACCTAAATGTAATCATTAAGAGTTAAATCAAAACATATCAATAATTTCAACACCTCTTTCTATTTAAGTAAATTTAAAACATGAATATCAATCTGAAATACTAAGATAATTGAAAGTGTAAATATTTAAATTAAATTTAAAATAATTTGAACACTATTCCAAACTTAAAATTATCAATTAAAACACTTTAAATCATTAACTCAAACTTTTAATTAAGAATGATTAAAATTCTCGATAAACCAACTCGCCCTTAAAGGTTTTAATTATTATTACTCTTAAATAGAGCATTAAGTGAAATGTCACTTCATTCATCAGGTAATCAAATACCCAAGTTCACTGAGCAAGAGACAAAGTTTAACTAAACACCTGGATGATTAATTCATAGGTGCAACTAAATTTACTTGGACTCAAAATAATCCCAGAAGTATTGAAAAGATGTTTAGGACTCGTCCTAAGCACTTCCTCAATATGACGGGATGTTTTAGAAGAACAATTGAATCTAATTACTCTCTGATGAAGAAAAGCATCCTTAAACCAAACCAAGAACCTAGACGTCATAGGAGATGATTAGTTATAGGATTAGGAATTTGGTAGACAACCAAAACCCTTCCCTTAGCTTTACCTAAGTATCTGTTGAAATATTTAAATGCCTTAACATGTGTTTTAAGTGCAGCTTGGGATGACGGGAAGACCCTCCAGGTACGCTTTTATTTTATTGCAATTTACTTTATTGCGATTTACTTACATGCTACTGTACTTTACTTTTTCTTGCATGTTAAATAAGACTATTGCATGAAAACCAAAACCTTTAGGATAGTCCACGAGCTGAAACCAAAACTAAATTAAAAGTCATTGCAAGATTAAAATTCACCGCCACAACATTTCAAAATATAAAACAACTCGAAATTTAATCACAAACAGAACAACAAAACTACAATTATAACTAAATTAAAACGTCTCGTTGAATGATCGGGAATACCTCGGATGATGTAACCCACGTGTTGCTAACGGGATTTCCCACGGTCTAAATGAAAGTGTGGAACTCATTTAGTTGAGTTTAGCAAATTCATACGGGCTAAGTGAATTCGATGAAAATAACGGTGTCGGGATGATGGAACTGTGGGATCTTAATCGGTTCTGTTTAAACAACTTTAAGATTTGTTTTAATCAAAATATTACACTTAGATTTTAATATTTTCTCTAAACCAAAACACTTCTCTCATCTCTTGATTTATGACTTCTAAAACTAAACCTCTGCTGACAACGAGGAGTTCGGAGCATGGTGGGCGGCTCGGACATCGTCATCGACAAAACTCGAATCTACTTCAACAAAACTTTCTTAGAATTAAATAACCGAGCCATAGGATTTCGAGGTAGTTTGCCTAGTACGGCATAAATCCTCAACTCTTCGTTAGGCATTTGCATGATCATGTCATGTAAATTAAGCCTACTCGGTCTTAGGACTTCCGAGGTAGTCGTTTGATAAGACATAAACCCTCACATCTTCGAGGCTATTTGTGTGATTATGTCACACAAACATAAGTCCTAATTAATTAAAATTGGCACGATTGAAACATTAAATAAACTCCCAATTGCGACGAACAATAGGATAGTTTGGGAAGTTGCCGAGATTTCTTCTTGGATCCTCGGCTTCTCTACTTCTCTTCCTTTGGACTCCTGAAATTAACTGTTCCAAATTTGATCCATTCCCTATCAAAATTTCTAAAACTCAATCCATTGAAAACCTTAAACTTTGAAATTCATGAGAGCAAAACCACTGATAATTATCGAGAGTTTTCTTAAATGATTCCTGTCATTTAAGATGTAATTAACTATAGGGGCTTGCTCTTATATGGAACTTTAAGAACCCAGGTAATATAAACCCTGCTTAATTCATTTATATTAAGCAGGGGAACTTGTCGACTTATAAAATTGGTTCGCAGACCAAACGGATGTCACAAATCTTCTAGTTTATTTAATCGAGCCCCATCATCAAGCGGTGTGTCTATTCTTCGGGATAGATATACGGTTTGTGATGCGGTGCTTGTTTATATAAACTATTTGGGATGTGAGATCGGTTTAATTTCATATCTTAAAATTTTCAAACTTAAAATTATTTTCAAAATAAAATGCTACTTTCTAAATTATATATATTTAAATTAAAATTAAAATCTAAAAATTTGCCGACAATTTCTGTTAGTCGACCCCCTTTCCAAAATACAACACACAACCTAAAAATGTGCCGACAAAACTTTTCTAAGAATTCTTGCTATAATATTTATTTAAATCAAATTTATAGTATTTCTGAATTAAAACTTTACCACAATGAATCATAACTTTTATGTAGTACTAAAGATTACTTGAGGACAAGTAATAGTTAAAGTTTGGGGGATTTTGACCCAAGGAAAAAAGGTTAAGATTTTCATGCCTATTTTATAATGATTTTGATGACATTGCACTTTAAAGAAGGGTATTTTTGGTGTTTTTCTACAGGTATGAAGATTTAAGGATAAAGGAGTGAAAATATGCAAAAATGAGCGAATTTAGAGCAAAAAGGACTAAAGTATGAAAAATTGACCTAGGGCACCGGCGACGAGGTCGATGGCGCCGACGGCGTGATTTTCCCAAGAGTTCAAAATATATTCCAAGGGAGGCCGCCGACGGCAGAGCATGAGACTGCAGACGACGAGGTCAGTATAAAGCCCTATTTCTAGAAGGCCGCCGACAGTGCAGCTCGAGGCCGCCAACGCGGGATCGGCGGTTCTTTCACAATATACATCTAATCTGGATGATTTTTGAAGGGATGCCTAGAAAACCCTTAGAGAATTTTCAACAACATTAAAAAGAACCATTTTAGGCCGAAAAATTTTCCTTTTGGAGTCCTCTAAAAGTCACTAAGAGTCTGTAAAAAGTACTATTAGAGATTTCTAATAGTTACTTAATGTCAAATAGAGAGTCCAATAGTGTTCATTTTTATTAGTGAGTTCAAATACAGATTGTGAGGAATTCTTCGAAGGATAGTAAGAGCGGAAGGGAAATGAGAGATCTCTTCTGCATTGCCGTTTCGAAGGAGAATTTCGTGCCGTTGTAAAGAAGGAAGAGATTCAGAGGAACTTCAAGGAGTTTGGTTGGGGAGGAATTTAAGATATGTAGTGTTTATTTACTTTACTTTGTAATACTTTACTTTTATATATGAAATCAAAGTTTTATTTCATCCTCTCCATGAATTCTGATTAGTTGTTCTATCTTTTTCCTTGTATTGATATTTTTGTGATATGATAAATAGAATTAATATGCCATAAAAGATTTAAACAAGTTGTGATAATTTTTAACTTAGATTGTAATTTACTTTCAATCTGACCAATTGAATAGTTAAAATATGTTGAGTTTAATAACTATAGTAAAGATTACATCTGATATTCAGGGAGGTCAAAGTCCTTGGAAGGAGTGTACAAATAAATAGGGAAATAATATTAATCGGGCGTAGAATTGGAGATTTTAGATTGACAGGCTAAAATTCTCAATTCAGTCCTATCGTTTGGGTGCTGAAGTGTAGATTGTTAGCCCTCAGGTGAGGGGAACGTGGGAGCTCCGAAGTGAGAGCCATTATCCTCCCAGCCTAACCGCAGATTTAGTAACCAAGCATAGGATTAGTCAATGTTCTTTATGCCTGGACCAAAGGGTAAAGAATAGGTATGCTCCTATTTGACACAACACCATTTTAAAACTAATTCTTATTATCTATTCACTTAAATATCTTAACAAAGGAGAAAGATTCTTGCTTATATATTTGAACTTAACATAGTAGTATTAGTAAATTATTAGTAGAACTAGTTTAATTTAAATTTCATATTATTGTCGCTTGTGTATTAGTGACAGATAGGCAATTTTGATTTAATTGTGATAGTAAATTGATTTCTATAATCCTTGTCTGTAGCCTTTAAAATATTCCCTGTGAGATCAATATCCAGGACTCCACTAGAGCCCTGTATTACTTGAGCGATACTTATACTTGCGTTTAAAGGTAACTCTGCGATTAAAAGATTATAATATATAATTGTTACTAAAATTAAAATTACGCTCCAAGTCAAATTGGCGCTATTGCTGAGGATTTAGATCTTCTAGTAGTGGTGTTAAATTCTTATATTTTTAAGTATATTAAAAATCACGGTCAATGGTGAGGTGTAAAAATAGAAAATTTTGGGTTTTTAGACTGGAAAACCGATTTTCACGAACCGGCGCCTAAGCACAAAATTATGGCGCTTAGTCACGAAGCTTTGGTGCGTAAGCGCGGGGTCTCTGCGCGTAGCCACCAACTCGTAGTTTTTGATCTTTTTGTTAAATAAATATTCTCGCTCCTTTAATCAACCCTAATTTGATTTAATAAGTATCTCATCACCTTATAATGTTCTTATCTCCAGAATTACACTTCTTTTAGATTAAAATGATTCATCACAAGTTTTACACAAACACAAACTTTTACTTAATTAAACTCATACAAATTACAAGTATAAAGCACAAGTCTTTAATCCAAGATACTTGGAGAAGAACTCATCTTTTCTACTCACAATAAAACACTAAAAAAAACACTAAACACTAACGTAAAACATAAAACAAATAACACACAAAATACATAAACATTAAACACTTAACACAATTAATTAAACTTAAAACACAAATAACTAACATTCAACACACTATATAACTTAGTTCCAGACTCCATTAGGTGGAACATATCCAATATCTCCATTAGATCCATATGAATCATTTGGTATATAGATTTGATAGAATGGACGATGATGAAGACATCTGATAGAATCTTCTTCAATCCACTTGTTTTTCAGATACATAACCTTGTCCGATTCTTCAACATAACTTATATGACTAAATTGCATTTTTAATTAACATCCAATATGTGCTAAATGTGCATTAGTTTCATTTACCTTTTCTTCGATTGATGCAAAATCAGCCTCATTTTTTTAATCTTTCTCTGTTATTCCTTGAATACTAACGGCCAGAAATCCATTAGATAACTCTTGCGCGCTCTCACAAACAAACTTCATGTTGTTGGCATCCTCCTTCTTCTTAACTTAATTCTCCCAAGAAGACATTTTTAACTCTTAAACTCTTCTGTAAGGCTCTTAGGATAGAAATTTGGAATGGGATGAATTTCCTTTAATCTGGTCTCTATTTATAGACTTTAGATGGCTTAAAACTGTCCTCGTACATTCACAAACCACCAAATAATGTGCTATGCAACTTCCCTATGATAATGGCTTCTATAAACTAATTTTTCATTTTTTTCATAACTCCGGCGCTAAAGCATCAACTGCTGGCGCTTGGCTGCCAGTGCTCATTTTAGCACAGGTTTGCTAAACATCTGAATACTCATTTTAACTCATCCAAATAGTCAAATAAGGTCTTATTAATCTCCAGTAACATAATATACAAAAAATATTACCATATAACTCTTACATCAAACCAAACAAAACACATAGAACAAACTTAAAGTAAAGCACACCGATAACTATGAGTTGCTTCCCAGAAAGTGCTTGGTTTAACGTCGTCAGCCCGACATACCCAATACTTAATTTGGGTGACCCATCATCAAATTCTCATCAGGTTTAAGTTGATCTACTGAGAAATAAGATTTCTGTCTATGACCATTTACTTTAAATATTTTCTTAGTTTTAGGATCTTTAATGTCAACAGCTCCATAGGGATAAACTTTTGTTACAATAAATGGGCCCATCTACCTGGACTTAAGTTTCCAGCAAATAATCTCAATCTGGCATTATATAGCAAAAATTGTTGTCCTGGTTCAATATTTTTATTCAAAATCTTACCATCATGCCACATCTTCATCTTGTCTTTATATATCTTAGCACTTTCATATGATTCATTCCTTATCTCTCCAAGCTCATTTAATTGCAATTATCTTTTCTTACCTGCATCCTTCAAATTATAATTGAACTCTTTAATAGACCAATATGCTTTATGCTCAAGTTCAACTGGTAAATGACAAGCTTTCCCAAAAATTAGTCTATATGGGGATATTCCTATAGGAGTCCTGTAAGCTGTCCTATAAGCCCACAAAGCAAAATCCAGTTTGATTGACTAATCCTTTTTTTTTTGGATTAACAGATTTTTCCAAAATTCTTTTATTTTCACAATTGGATAATTTGACCAAACCACTTGTTTGAGGATGATAA
The DNA here is from genome assembly GCA_022702705.1 of Papilionanthe hookeriana x Papilionanthe teres. Lineage (NCBI taxonomy): Eukaryota > Viridiplantae > Streptophyta > Magnoliopsida > Asparagales > Orchidaceae > Papilionanthe > Papilionanthe hookeriana x Papilionanthe teres. The sequence continues at coordinate 79,739,719 of CM040433.1, forward strand.
GCAGTAGCAATTTTATGGATGATATGATATTTTCTTACTAATTTCTCCATAATTGCAATTTTAAAATGACTTCCCCCTTCAGTTATGATTACTCTTGGCATTCCAAATCTACAAAATATATCCTTTCTTAAAAAATTTGCAACAATTTAAGTATCGCATCGAAGTAAAACAAACGCTTCTAATACATAGTCTACTGCGAACAAAATTTACAAATTTCTGGGCTTCTCATTCCTTCTAAAAATATTGCATACACGCTGACATCGATCACAATTTTTAATATAAGCATTAACATCCTTAAAAATTGTAGGCCAATAGAATCCAGATTGTAGAATTTTATATGCAGTTTTATCAACACCAAAATGTGCCCCAAAATCAGAATCATGACATATTTGAATAATTTCATAAGTTTCTTCTAAAGGCACACATCTTCGAACAATAAGATCCTTTCCTTTTTTATATAAAAATGGGTTGTCTAAAAAATAGGTCTTAGCTTCAGATAAAAATTTCTTCCTTTGTTGCTATGTCAATCCATAGGGTAATATGTCACTAACAATAAAGTTCACAATGTCTGCATACCATGGAACACGCCACTCATTAATTGTGAATAGTTTTTCATCAGGAAATGTTCATTAATTTCTTCATCAGAAAAAAGTGATTTTTCATTATCAAGCCTGGACAGATGATCAACAATTTGATTATCAGCACATTTCCTATCTACTATCTCAAATTTAAATTCTTGAAATAAAAGAATCCATCTTATCAGTCTTGGGTTTGCATCCTTCTTTTTCATTAAATATTTAATAGCAGAGTGGTCAGTATGCACCACACATTTAATCCCAATTAAATATGATCAAAATTTATCAAAGGCATATACTATAGCTTGTAACTCTTTTTCAGTTGTGGTATAATTGATATGAGCTTCATTCAGAGTTCTACTAACATAGTAGATTACTTTGAAAATTTTATCATATTTTTGTCCTAAAACAGCTCCAATAGCATAATCGCTTGCATTACACATTAATTTAAAAGGTTTCTCCCAATCCGGTGAAACAGTAACTAGTGCAGTGACTAATTTTTCTTTTAATAATTCAAAAGCTTTTAGGCAGTCTTCATTAAAATTAAAAGTGACATCTTTTTCCAATAACTGGCATAGAGGCTTAGCAATTTTTGAAAAATCTTTAATATAACGCTTGTAGAATCCAGCATGTTCCAAAAAACTTCTAATCTCCCTTACATTTGTTGGGCAAGGTAAATTAGCATCACTTAAATTTTTACAGGGCCTACTTCTATTCCTTTTTCTGAAATCTGATTTCCAAAAATAATTCTTCCTGCTACCATAAATTGGTATTTTTCCCAATTAAGGACTAGATTTATTTCTTCGCAGAGTTTAAGAACCTTGGATAAATGTTCTAAACATGATTCAAATGAAATTCCAAACACTGAAAAATTGTCCATAAATACATCAATTCCTTTTTCAATTAAATTACGAAAAATTGTCATCATACATCTTTGAAATGTAGCAGGGGCATGACATAAACCAAAGGGCATTCTTCTAAAAGCAAATGTACCATAAGGACTGGTAAAGACTGTTTTCTCTTGATCCTAAGAAATAATTTATATTTGGTGATAACCAGTATATCCATCCAAAAATAAAAGTATTTATGCCCAACTAGTCTATCCAACATTTGATTAAGAAAGGGAAGTGGAAAATGATCTTTCCTAGTGGCAATATTTAATTTTCTATATTCAATGCATAGTCACCATCTTGTAACTTGCCTTGTTAGTATTAATTCATTCTTCTCATTAATAGTTACAGTTACTCCTCCTTTCTTATGAACACAGTGAATAGGACTAACCCATGCACTATATGAAATAGAGTAGATAATTCCAACATCTAACCACTTTAAAATTTCTTTCTTAATAACTTATTTCATAATAGGATTTAATCTCCTTTAAGGATCAACCCTGGGTTTGCAATTTTCTTCCATAAAAATTAAGTGCATACAAATTGAAGGACTGATTCCTTTAATATCAGCTATGGTCCATCCAAAGGCTTTCTTATATTTCTTTAGAATTTCAATCAAACTCTCTTCTTCTTCTGCAGTTAATTTTGAGAAAATTATAACGGGAAAAATTGAGGAATCACCTAAAAAGGCATATTTTAAATGTTCATGAAGTAACTTCAATTCAAGTTCAAGAGGTATTTTAATTGATGGACAAAAAGATTCATCTTTCTTTGTCATGTCCAAAATTTCAAAACTTTCTTGAATATAATTGAAGTCTTCCTCAATAAGATCATCTAAATAATGTGCTTCCTCTTCCTGCTCGTGTTCCAACTGTTTACTTTCAAATTTCTATTCATATGTTGTTTTGAAATGACATTCACTCAAATATCTTATAACATTCATCCTGAAAAATTCATCATCTTTACCTCTAGCAGGATATTTCATTGATTTTGAAATATTAAATGTAACAGTTTGACCATCAATGAGCATAGTTAATTACCTTTTATGCACATCTATCATTGCTCTTCCTATAGCTAGGAAAAGTCTCTCCAAAATAATAGGTATTTATTTATCTTCGTCCATATCAAGCACAATGAAATCAACAGGAAAGATAAATTGATCTACTTTTACTAAAATATCTTCTATAACTCCTCTAGGATATGTGATCAAACGATCTCCTAACTGCAGAGTTACAGTAGCAGGGGTTATTTCTCTTAATCCCAGTATTTTAAATATAGATAATGACATAAGGTTAATGCTTGCACCTAAATCACATAAATCTTTTCTATAAAATCTGCCTCCGATTGCACATGGAGTTGTGAAGCTACCAGGATCTTTAAGCTTTTTGGGAAGCTTCTTTTGAATTATTACATTGAATTTTCACTAAGTGCAACAGTCTTATTATCTTCAAACTTCCTTTTTTGTTTAGAATATGCTTCATAAACTTCATAGTTTGACATTTGTTCTAAGGCTTCAACAAATGGAATATTAATTGTAAGTTTCTTAAAAATCACTAAAAATTCTGACAATTGCTTATCCAACTTTTATTGTCGAAGCTCTGAGAAAGTAGTGGTGGTGTCTTTTCTAAATCAATTTTAGGTGGAGAAATATGTCTTTCCAAACCCTTTTGAGTGTCCTCTTTTGGTTCTTCAATCTCTTATTTCTCTACTTCAATCTCTTTTTGCACTCTAACTTCCAACTCTCTTCCAGTTCTCAGTTGAATAACTTTTACTTGCTCTTTATTTTCGTCTCTTGGATTTATCTTAGTATTACTAGGAAGCATTCATTGGGATCTATTACTTAATGAATTGGCTATTTATCCCAATTGATTCTCAAATTTCTAATTGTAGCTCCATAACTTTGCAATTGATTTTCCATTTGTAACACAACTTCTTTTACAAGCAACTTCTTCCTTAAATTGTGAAGCACTGTTAAAACATGGAGGATAAGTAGGTCTATAATTACTATTCCCTTGGTTGTTCTAATTCCCTAATAGATTTACTTGATTGTTCCCTCATTGTTGAAAACTACCACCATGATTATTGGTATTCCAGTTAAAGTTTGGATGGTTCTTCCAACCTAGGTTATAATAATTGGAATATGGGTTATTAGGCTTGTTTATGACATTCAAAGTTTCTAAAGATGTTTGAGAATCTACCATTTGGCCTAATGAATTTTCTTCAATCATTAAAATTGATTGAGAAAAATTCATTCCAAATTGGTCTATATTCCTTGATATTGCTGCCACTAGATTTGTTAGCATTGCAAAAGCATCAGATTCATGAATACTGGCTACCTTTTTAGGATTTACCCTCTCAGAAGGCATTGATAATTATTTATAGCCATTTCTTTAATTAAATTATAAGCATCATCAAACTGTTTAGACATCAATGAACCACCACCAGCAGCATCGATAATAAATCTAAGAGATCCAACTAATCCATTATAAAAAGTGAATTATTAACCAATCTGATATTGAATGATGTGGACACTTTCTTAGGAGATTTATAAAAATTTCTCATGCTTCATAAATAGATTCCCCTTTAAACTGGAAAAAAGATGTAATATCATTTCTAAGCTGAGCAGTCTTTGATAGTGGAAAATATTTAGCAAGAAATTTTTGTGCTAAATCTTCCCATGTTCTTATAGATCCAGGTGCTAAGGAATTTAACCACGTCTTAACTTTATCTCTTAATGAAATATGAAAAAGTCTTAAGTCTAATAGCATCATCTGAAACAACATCATATTTAAATGCACCACACAATTCTAGAAAAGTGGCAAGATGCAAATTTGGATCTTTAGTTGGTGCTCCCCCAAATTGATTATTAGATATCATTTGGATAATACCAGGTATAAGTTCAAAATAATTAGCCACTACAACAGTACCATGAAATTCATCCACTGTAGGGTTAACATAATATCTTAAAGGTCTGAATTCTTGATGGATTTCAACATTTTTGATTATTTTGATTTGCCATTTCTTAGATTTTTTTGTCTTTTTCTGTATTTTTTTCTTATAGTTCTTTCTAATTCAGAATTGTAAGGCACAAGTCCTTCAAAATCTGAACTATGCATACACAATTATAAAACATAATAAAATAAATTACATAATAAAATAACCAAAAATAAATTTAACTAGTTTAAATAAGACTTTAAAAAGTAAAAATTAATTTTTCTTAAAATTTCTTTCTTTATTAATTTCTTTCCCTAGCAACGGTGCTAAAAACTTGATCCACCAATAATTATGTTTGTGATACACACACACAAACACACAGACACAAATATATTGTACCTCTTTTCCATTATTAACATGCAAGGAGCCTAGTGCTCTTTTCACACACACACACACACACACACACACACACACACACACACACACATATATATATATATATATATATATATATATATATATATATATATATATATATATATATATATATATATATATATATATATATATATATATATATTGGAGAAAGGAGGAACTAGTGGCTCCCTACATGTTAGATAAAAAGAGGTTTACATAAAGATAGGGGTGGAGGTCCCCTCTAAACAAAGATAAACATGAAAGGACCAAGGGGTCCTCACAACTCAAAGAAACATAACTAGAAACAAAAACAGAAAAAACAGACCCAGAAAAAACCTATAGACCAGTATATATATAAATGTGTATATATATACTTATAACCGTAGAACTTACTCATTAACTATTCTGAAATGTGGAGCATCGAATAGATTAATACTCTTTTTAATACTCCTTATATATATATATTAATACTCCTTTTAATGATTTTATAATTTAGATACTACACAAGTACACGTATTGTTTATCAAGTAATATATGACTTTCTGATTAAGCCCCGAGATATCGAACCCATAGAGAAAGTGATTTATAAAGAAAATATCTTTTGATTTAGAAACGGAAAATTAAATTTTTACTTTTCTAAAAGATTTTACTCAAACTAAAGATAATATTTTAGGAAATATAATTTGATTCTTTTTGTTAATTTTATAATTTGAAATGAAAGTAAGCAACTACTTTAACTAAACTTTTGTACGATGAAAATTTATGTAAATGAAATATTTTTTTCCTTTTTAAGAGTCGGTAACAAGTTATGAAGAATATTTGTTGTAGAAGTATCTAAAATTTGTTGTGTCAAATAGGAGAAATTATATTCTTTACCCTTACAAGAGATGCTATAAAGAACATAGGTTAATTCACTGTTTTAAAAATCTTGAAGACAGGTTAGGCAAGAAAGATACTAGCTTTCACCCTAGAGTTTTTTCGATTCCCTTCACCTGGGGGCTAACATCTAGTATCAAAACATAAAATAATAAATTAAATTGGGGACTTTAGTCTGTCACTCTAAACTCTTCTCATTCTACACCCATCAAAGTATATCTCCCTATTTATTTGCACTCAACCATATGGATTACATTCTCACCCATACAATCTCATGTGATTTTTTCTAATTGTTGACTGAGACAATACTGCACTGGATCTTACATGTTCTCACAACAAATTTTAACATCTTAATTGACCAAATCAAGGATTAAATAAAGTGTAAGGTTTTGAATCATCACAACTTCTTCCAACATTTAAGCTTTATACTTCACACAACATACTTCATAACTTAATTACTTCATCACTTAAGGAAAAAGATAAAGAAAACTACTAAGAATTCATGGAGAAAATGCAATCACAACTTGGTTTAAAAGTAGAAATCATAGTGAAAACAAAAGAAGTCTTAATTAAAAACCAAATGTAAGACAAAGATAAAAATTATCTGTAAATTTTCTCTATAAAACTCTTGAAGTTCCTTTGAAAACTTTGCTTTCCCTTTGATGCTCGACTTTATATTTTGCAAGAATTTATGAACTCAGATTATAGATTTATAATAATTTTGTTAAGTCCAAGCATTCAATGAAATTATACGTATCATATCAAGTAATACAGGGCTTTAATGGAGTTATGGATATCGATCTCACAGAGAAATGTTGAAGTTTTAAGAAATTGTTACAAAATATGCAATAAGCACTAAAGTTAAGGTTTACTACTTGCTACTACTATACAAGAATCGTAAGAACAATGAAATAGTAACAACTAACTAACTACAATTACTTCTAATAACTTTAAGAACAAAATTAACTAACAAACACACTAAACTAAGTATTTGAAAGGTTTTTGGTATATGAACAAAGTATCTTTCCTCTTGCAATGAGAATATGATGTGTGGATTGATATGGAATAATGATCTATACTATTGTGCCAAATAGTAGCATAGATGATTCTTTACCCTTAAAAGAGTACCCCCTCTTCTAAGTAAGAAAAGAACATTGACATATTCTAAGTTTAGTCACTAACTCTAAGGCTGGGCTGGGAGGATACTGGCTCTCACTTCGGAGCTCCCACTCACCCTTCACCCGAAGGCTAACCTTTGATATTAGTTACAAATCTTAGAACCAATTTGGGGATTTCAGCCTGTCACCCTAAAATTTCCACATTGAAGTCCATTAAAACATATTTCCCTATTTATTTGCACTCAATTCCCATGAACTACGCAATTCATCCAAAGAAATTGAATTCTTCTTTCATTATTGTTGTAGGACATTAAATCCTTTCAAACTTAATGTTCAACAACATATTTTAACATTTCGATTGGCTAAATCTAAAGTAAATTAAGTTCTAAATAAAAAACTTTCACAATTTCTTCATTACATTAAAAGCACATCAAATTCACATCAATCCATCATCACATCTCTATGCAAGAGGAAAGACAAGGGTGACAAAATTCATAAAGAAGATACAATAAAACATAGATTTTATATATAAAAGAAAAGTCATACAAACTACAAATAAAAATACAACTTATCTCTTTCTCTTCCCCATTGCAATTCCCTTGAATTTCCTTTGAATCCTCTTCTCTCTTCTTTACAACACTTGATTCTCTCTTTAGAATGGAAAGGAAGAAGCAATCTCTCACTTTACCTCTTCTCCTCCCCTCCTTAGAGAAGAATCTCTCTCAAATCTTCACTCTACACTCTCTACTCCTAAACTCTAACACTTAACACTCACTAAAACTACACTAGAACCACTGAAGAAGCACTCTAGAACTCTCTATTCTTGTCCAAATACAGTTACTTATAAGATAGAGACGAAATTCCAAGAGTTTCCATAGGCATCCATTCAAAAAGTCGCCAAAAATATTCAAATCTGAACTCCACCGACTTCGGGCGCCGGCGGCGCTCTATCGTGCCATTTAATTGTTGTGCTCTCTAGATTTGGGCACCAGCGGCTGGCCCGATATAAATATATGTGTACTAAAATCTTCTTCCTTGGCAATGGTGCCAAAAACTTGACCCGAAGTCCTCTGAAGATCAACTTACTAATTAATGCTTTCAAAAATATATGTTATAGATAATAATAGCGACTAGTGTATATAAATATAATTTTATGGAAAATACTTTACACACTAGGGGTTCTACGCAAGTATACGTATCGTTTCAAGTAATATAGGGCTTTGAAACAAAGACCCTAGTATTGATCCCACGAGGAGAGAGTTATAGATTTATAAATATTTTTATTTTAAAGTATTTCTTTTATAATCTTTAATTTACTAGATGCGATAATAAAGCGAGGAATAAAATAATTGATGTAAATAGCAATAAGAAAGCAACTTTCTCCCTTTCAATTAATCCAAGATTTTCTAAGGTAATGATAATATTCGTGGAGAATATAAATTTATGGTATTGTGCCAAATAGAAGCATTCATATTCTTTACCCTTTAATCCAGGCGCAAAGAACATTGGCTAGCCTATAGATCAGGTCCGGATGTATTGTTAGTAGAATGGGTTAATCTAGCCTCACACTACTAGATGTCCAAGGGTGGCTATGGTCGGCCCTACTAGTGACCCTTTCCTTTTCTATAAAATAAATCACAAGAATTTAGTCTGTCACTCTAAAAACTTATCAATTCTACGCCCATTATATAAAATCTTCCTATTTATTTGCACTTCACCTTGAATAACCCGCACAAGGCCTTTGACTACCCATGGATTCATGTGATATCTAAACGTTAAGAATTCATCTCCTTCTAGGTCTCAAAACTCTTCAACAGGTTTTAACAATTTAAATGACCAATTTAAATAGTAGATTAAGAACCGGTATTAATATCATCACAATGTTTTGAAAATATATGATTTTTAATTCTCCGACAAATTTTGTATTATCTTATCTATCTTTTCATACTTGAAAGGAGAAAGTAAAGTAACTACTCAGAACACATTAAAATTAAATAACAAAACATAATAAATAAACTTTGAATCAAAATAAAAATACTTATCTTAGATGTTTCTCCTACTGAACTTCTGATTCCTACTGACTCCACAGCGTAATGAACTAAAGATGCACCAACTCTTTCAAACTCTGAATACAAAATCTAAAATAAACTCACTAATTTATGAAGGAAAGTAAACAGGTGGCCCTAATATGATCTCTCTAGTTCTCTCTCTAGATTGGACTCTAGATAGGGAAGGGTAGATGGGGCGTTTTTCTCTGAAGGAATACCCTTCTATTTATAGGCTTCAAGGGTTGCCTCAAGGCACCTCTTCAAAATGTGTCCACATTCAATGAATCTTCTAGAAGGTGTGTCTGGCGCCTAGGCGCTGGACACCGCGTCCAGCTCTTCGGACCTCTTCACTTTGGATCGCACCTCTTCGTGATTAAAATTGTTTTGATGCATCCAAATACATTGTATCACATGTCCTATAAACCAGGAACAACTGTCAGTCTTCTAGAAGGTCAAATAACCGCTCACACTATCAAAATAACTGCCCAAAAGTCGTCAAAAACTTAACAGTTTTCTGTATCGAGCTGGAGCTTAGACACCGGACTCTGGCGCCTAGGCACCAGGCCAATAATTTAAAAAATTTTGCATTTTGGCTCTATTTTTGTTCCTTTTTCATAATTTTCTATTTCTTGAACACTTTTGCATCACCTACATCTAAAAACACAAAAATACCTTTCATTAAAGCATAATATCCTTAAAATTTAATAAAAATCAAGGCATAAAAATAGGTATTTTTTCTTGGATCAAAATTCCCCAAACTTAAGCGTTACTTGTCCTCAAGTAACCCTTTTTACAATATAAAATGTATAACATTTGGAATAAAAAGGTAAATATTTAAGACTTCTTAAGATTTTTGATTTTATAAAGGTTTTAGTAAATCATTAACCAAATTTCACTAACTAAGTTTAATTTTAAGAATTTAAAGAATATTCTAACTATCAAATCATAAGACTTCAAAAATTTTTCATTCACTTTGAAAATAATTGTAGTTTATGATATTAAGATCATATAAATTATTCACAAGAAAAAGATCTTCATGAAATTTTTTTCTAATAAAAATACATGCATAAAAATTAAGTACTAAATGTAATTAGTTTTCTTTTTATTAGTTAATTGAAGTAAAGCCAATTTTTGATTAGGTATTTCCTCAAGCTTCTCCTCTTTTTTTTTTCTTTTCTTTCTTTTTTTTTGAAGAGAGGATTACTGTATCTGGATAGCCTGTTAATGGTTTTGAACTTCACTATCTTAACTTATATTTTCAAACTTATACATTTTCACTTAATTATTATAACATAAATAGATTTAAAAAAGAATTTCAATCTATTCTTTTTCGAGTTATAATTTTTTGAATTCTTAATACTTCTAAAATTCAATTATCTCTATTATGAATAGAAAAATTTCTTAATCTTATTCTTCTTTAAGTTGAATAATTCAATTCATAAAATCAATCAAACTTATTAAAATTTTTGGTTAAGTTCACTAAATTATTTATAATTTCAAAAATTTAAGTGATCTTAAATAGATTCTTCATTCCTCATGTTATGTTAAAAAAATTTTTATTTTAAGAAAATATTAGTTCTTTAAGGACAAATAAAATTTAAATTTGAATGTATTTTCCCTTTCCCACAAACTTAAGTTTTGGTCTATCATAAATTTTTTTTTAAAGTATGAGAGAAAGAAAAACATAATTTTAAAAAGGAATTTTTATAAGTATGTAAAAAAAAAACATTCTAAAAAGAAAAATTTACTTCTACACATGCTTTTATTAATAATACTGAAATAATGAAGCAGGTATAAAAGTAAGCAGGCTCATTAGTAATTAAATTGAATGACTATACTACTTATTATAACAAAAATAGAACAACAATACTAACTACTAAACAGTAGGCTGAAACAGAAATAAACATAAATTTATCCAAATTTCAATCTTAAACACAATCATTAAAAATACTCTAACAACAGTCTTAACACCCAACAATCCACACAAAGTAAATAAACAAACCTAAACTAGCAAACAACAAACAACAACCAATACTAGCAAACAAACTAAATTAACAGAAGACTTAGCACAATTCAGAGGTAAATCAGGCCACTAATCACTTGCACGTAGCCTCGGCATCGTCATCATCACCAAAAGAAAACTCAACATCCTTAGGATCAACATATGGTGAGAAACTAGGAAAGGTAGGAAGCTGAACATCATGCTCTCCCTTCGGGAATCTAACGAGAGCTTCATCATACTCGACATCATAACTACTCTTCCTGCGGGTATACTCGGATAAATGATCAATTTTCTTATCAATAGAATCAACTCTGCAGTGAGTTTAAAACAACTCATGCTGCTGTCTAGAAACTTATCATGCATCGATTCCCAAAAACTAGATGGTGGCTCAGCAGTAGAAGTAGAAGGTATGGAAGTAGAAGGTCTACCTGAAGTGTGTGCAGAAGTAGAAGGAGCGGTCGATCTCTTTCCTCGAAGACGATCATAGATACTAACACTCTCCTGCCTAATTAGCTTGGTAGACTTCAGCTTCTCCTTAGAAATATCAGCAGTGACTCCATTACTAACACATAAAGAATAGATCAAAGATGGGAATCCCAGTCCCACAGAAGTGCTAGATCTAGCAGTAGACTCCACATAATCATAAATGATACTGCCGACATCTATCGGCTTCCTCTCCTGAATGCAGTAGTTTAAGATAGCTCGATCTCTAGTGACTTCACTCAGGTGGTTGGAAGGTAGAAGTCTAGCAGAAATAAAATAATGCCAAGCCTTTGAAACACCATTTAATTTGGAAGATTTAAAATTTACTCGTTTTTCATTTCGGATCTTCCAGGCTCCAGTGCCGTCAGTCAAATAAGCAATAATCATCTCAAGATCTCCCTCATATGGAGATAATCCAGAATAGTGGCACTCAATGGTAGGTGGCAGTCCATAAAACACATTGATCCTTTCTGGAGAAAATCCTATTCCAATACCTCCGACGAAGACTTTGTAGTCTTCCGCATCTAAAAAGTTAGCATAAAATTCGCGAACGACTGGAATAACAACAATAGCAATGAAATAACAGAATCGTTGCTAGTTGTGCGCAACGATTGTGCTCTCGATCATTTCACCTGGGTTTTAAAAGCTTCGCTCTGAGATAAACTTTCTCGACGTCGCAAATTCGTGATATCAAAAATGCCTTTGCCGCAGTCGCGAACTTGCTATTGTCAAAATTTTCTCGTCCCTTCCCTCGCTTAGATTTCGGTGCCATTTAAATGTGAAAGAAAACAAGAACAAATTTAGGAATCAAATATTTAAATTCTTTTTAAGTTTAAGAAACTTAAAATAAAAAATCCAAATAGAATACCTAAAAATCAAAATTTTTCTCAAAATTTCGATTTTTAGCAAAACTTAGGAAAAACTATGGTGAAAATCGAAAATAAATGGATTAGAGTGTAGATCTGACCTCGAGACGAAGAAATCAAGTGATTTCGCGCCCAAATACTTGATATTTTGACCTCAAAATGGATCTAAGAGGTGTATTTTCGTGAAAATGGGGAAGAAGATGAAGCTTAGGCGTCATCCATGGCTAATGGGGTTTATATGGTGTTTTTCGGGTAAGCAGGCCGAACCGGCGCTTAGGCGGCGAGTCCGGCGCCTAGGCGCCAGACTCGCCTTTCACAAAAATCACCCTAAAAATTTTATTTTCCACTAAAATTCATAAATTCAACTTCCAATGACTCATATTTGAATAGGGCTTCAGTTTCTAACTTCCAAAACATTTTCCAAAAATTGAAAAAATTAAATATTAAATCCATCAATCAAACACAAGGTTTAAATCAAACTTCTCTAATTTTCATTTATAATCTTCAATATTGGCTCAATACACTTTAGATAAGTATAATATAATGATTCAAGTCCTAACACACAATCAAACAACACAATTTGAAAACAAATACAACACACATTGAACATGAAAGCAAATACACAAACAAACACAATCGATTCACTAAATCGATACAACGACTCACTCGATAAATCACGATCTCACCAAATCACTATCTAATTTCCATTATTTTCACAATGAAGATTACTTGGTCTACTAAGGAAGAACACTAATGCTCTTGGAAAATCCGTAGCCTTTTTCTCGTCGATCCACTTGTTCTTGTTGACCTCATTTTTGATGAGGTCTCTTCTTTTCTCACTCCTTAGTACTTAGGATCTAGCCATAGGCTTTTCCTTTGACTAATCTTAGAGGACTAGAAGTGGAACCTACCCTTCAGAAATTCAAACACCTCTTGACTCCTGCATAACCCCACGAGCTTGATTGCTAGACCCCTAATCACCTGAGGGTTGAAATCGAATGTGGAGGTTTAAAGGATGAGTTCCCTATAGGACTTTTTGGCCTTAGGAATACCACGGATGGCACGGTGCAGTGAGGGTTGACTTGCACATACACTACACTCTCACACACATTCCAAGTCCTAAAACCACACTCTCACCCAACTTGACTTCACGACTCATGAAGGTAATTCATATGGATGGTCCTTAACCCCTAAGCCCCTGGCTAAGAGGGTTAGGAACAACATAGTGAATGCCCCAAATGAGTACTCTCATGGATCTTATGGGCTTAATGTGGCTTCATGGCTCAACCAAAGTGATTCCATTCTACTCAAATTTGATCAATCTTCATTTTTCCAAAATTTCGATTTTTGACCCCGGGACCCCGACACGCAAACCTACCAAATGCCCTTGGAGCTACCCAAAATTTGCAAAATTACCTAAATTACCCAAAATTCCTCAAAATCAGTCCTAAACATTTCCCCCACTCAAATTGATCATCCATAGCCAAAAATACTAAAAATTCCAAAAGTACCCCCCAATACCCTCCAAATACCCAAAATTCCCTTCTTAGCCCAAAAATCCAAAAATTCATAAAATTCCCAAAAAATTCCAGAAAATCCCAAATATTCCCAATTTCATTTTGTTCAACTTCACCATGGACAATTTTTCCAATTTAGCCCACTTTTGCCAAAACCCCCAATTTGAACCATTTTAAACCCAAGTGAACCCAATGTCAAACCAAACCATCCCAATTGACCTCAATTTTGGTCCAATTCAATTCTAAACTTCAAATCAACATCCCCAATATCAATTTAGACCAAATTCAAGTCCAATTTGATTGACATTTGAGCCCAATTTCAATTTGAAGCCTAAGGCCCAATTTTGGCCCATGACCTAAACCTAGCTCAAACTAACCCAATTCAACCCCAATTGGCCCCAAATCTTTTCTAAAGCCTTCCTAACACCCCCATAAACAAAACACTAACTTGATTTGCCCAAATTTTGAACCTAAACTCCACTCAAACCTAACCTAAAACCAAAATCCCTTAAATTGACCTATGCCCAAACCTAACCCAAATGGGCCCAAATCCCAAAATCAAAGCCCAACCCAAGTTAAAAACCATTTGTGACACTCCCATGAACAATTCTCAACATTAATTTTACATTAAATCAAACATTAGCCCAACCTTAGTCCAAGCTAGCCCAATTTGACCCACTTTGGCCATTTTGGCTAAAAATCCCACATTCAACCCAATTCTACTCCAAATCACACCAAATTGATTCCAAACCATTCATGAAACATCCCTAAACTAAACCCAACATTTATTGGCACAATCCTTTACAAAATTTTCATCCAAAAGCCCATTTTAAAATCCAAAATCCCACTTCCCTAAATCACTTTAAAAGCCCACCTAAGACCATTCCAAAAGCCCAAAATTGACTCTAAAGCCCATATGACATTTTCATTTATCATCCACTTAATCAAAATCAATTCCTAAGTTCCAATTCTATCATCAAAAAAATCTAAATGAAGCCTCATGCCAAAATATCCCTAAAGTTCAAAAATCCCAAAATCCCTTTCTCATGCAAGTGAGCCAAGCCATTCCTAAGCCATGAGCAAGCCTTAAAGCCATGCACAAGCCACATGAGAGCCATGAGGATCTTAATATTGTCAACACCCCATAAGTGGAAAAAGGAGGAAGGCCTTTAAGCACTCCTTAAAAGTCATTAACCATTCCCATGTCACCCCTAACTCATGCTTAAGCCTAATTGTACTTGGATTGTGACTTGACCCCACTAATCAAGCTGATCCAAATGACTTTCTCTTCAGCCCAAACCAGCCTTGGGGAGGTGCACCTAGCTTAATCCATGCATTGGACCAAATTAAGCTAAAATCAATTCTCCCCCATTCCATTTAAATCAAGTCCTTTACACATGTCTAAAGCCAATTGAACTCACCAAACCCCGGACCCGACCTCAGCTGGTCGAGATGGTGACCAATGCTCGGCCGGCCAGCCACACAGGTCGTCGGAAAACGCCATGGCCGAGAGCTCCATGTGAGCCAAAATTTCAAATTCTCCCTTGCTTGAGTCGTCCCGACCCTAGTGGACACCGAGCTCTTCTTCTCCTCCCCCGAGCAGTGATCCCGGCCTTCGAGCCCCCACAGGAAGCCCTCCAGCCATTCTATTTAAACACCACCTCCTCTCGGCTAAAGAAGGAGATGAACCGGACCTTAAGGAAACTGCTGCCAAAATTACTCCGGGATCTTCTCCTAACCTGAGAGCGAGTTGATCCCAGGTGTTCCTTTGCCACTAATCCCAATTAACGAGCTCGATTTCCGAGTTGAAAATCCACCCGAAAAATAGGACACTTCACCACGGTGAGCCAATCTCCAAATTGATTGGTCCTACACCTTCACGAGACCAAGAGGAGAAGTTCCCTCGCAAAAGCCCCCTCACCGAGCCGGCCATTGCTTCTAGCCTCCAAGCTTTGTGATCGGGCTTGGTCACTTTCATACCTAGAAAATTCCCCGAGCCGAGACTTCATGCGGAGCTTGTACGGACTCGATCGAAGGTGACACAACTCTCGGATCGAAGCTTCACTTCTGCGAGCAAAGGTATGAACTCACTCTTCCTCCCGAGCTTCCGGTGATTCTCCATTTTGTTTAAGTTAATTTCATAGCCTATAGCCCAGTATGGATGTGTTTGTCTCTTTAAGACGAATCCATAGAGCATAAGAACACAAAAATCCATTGAGAATCGAGTGAGATCTTAGGGTTTTAGTGTGGACGGTCACGGGTGCACACCAGTCGTAGACGATGACCAGGAGCCGTTGGATCGCGCGTGTATCGAGCGGACGGTCGAGATCAAGTCGGACGGCGTGATGGTACATGAACCGCGGGACGCGTGGCTGCTGACTTAAGTGGCGGCGTCGAATGGGAGCGCGACACGTAGGGGCTTCGGAGCTGCCGAGGTTGACGCGACGCCCCGTGTATAAGTAGAAAATTAGGGTATTTTTGAATTATTTAAATGCCCTGAACTTTAAAAATTCATATCTTTGCATAGAAAAATCACAAAAATAAAATAAAAATACCCTCTTGCTCAGTGAACAGAGGAGAATAATGTGGAAAAGAAATCAAGTTAATTGGATGGGTATTTTATTTTTAATAATTTGTTTACTGTTTTTCAGTTTTTTGATTCTTCATTTGCATAGGTAATTCACCATGGCATGAGACCATAGGGCTTTTGAAGCCACTGATCTTAGGAACATTCCCTTAATTTTTCAAAGTCAGAGGCCATCTATGTGAAAAGTTATTGAATTTTCAAGTTCATGTCACTGTTTTAGGTATTTTAATTCCAATAATTAGCATGTTGTAAAATAAATTCTAAGAAAATTTTGTGATGTTTCTTAGGACCAGAGGACCTTATGAAAAATATATTTTGAGTTAATTCATTCATAATAACATTAATTGGCCTAAACCCCTAAAATTAAACTTTAATTAATTAGGGTTAACCACACATCAAAAGAACTTAAAAACAATTCTCCACTGATCTTTAGGATCAGAGAGACCTCACATAAAAATTTGGAAACAATTGGAAATGTTTAACCCCACTAAATGGATTAATTAAGTCACATAACTAAAATCAAACTTTAAAAATTCATAACTCCAAAAATACTTTTCAAAAATTCACATAAATGGTTTTGGAGCTTCTCTGATATCAGGGGAGTTCAAGAAAAATAAAATTGGAATTTTCTAAAAAAGTTGATTTTTAACCATATTTTAATATTTTAATAATTAAAAAATAATTTAAATCACAAAAATATTAAAAATCATAAAAATGTCACATTTTGACTCCTAATCAATTAGGAACAAACCAAATATTTTCTCTAAGTCTCTAGGATAAGATATTGAATTTTAAAGGCTTAATGTAATTTTTAATATTAAAAAATGAGTTTTTAACTTTTTTCACTAAAATAATCCTAATAAATCAAAAAAAAAATCAGAAAATTATAAAATTTGTTTCTTTCGACTCCTTGAGGTTAGAGAGATTTATGAAAAATATAAAATCTATTTTTCGACTTTTATTTTATTTTATAATTAATTAATACTCTAAAACTCAAAATAATTATAATAAATAAAATATACTTTAAAAAATCACAAAAATTGGTTCAAGTGGTCCTCTTATCATTAGGAAAATCCCATAATTTTCTTAAGGATAGAAACCTTTTCTTGGTCATGTTGTTGAATTTTCTTTAAAAACCCTTATTTTCTACTAAAAATAATTATATAAATAAATTAAATTCAGAAAAATCACATTTTCTCCTCTAATGTCTTAATTGACATGTGAGTGAGGTGACATAAAAATTTCAAATTCATTTGAGCTCAATTTAGTGAGTTATGAAATAAATAAGCTTAAAAGGGCATAAAGGTAATTAAGAATTTTAACCCTTAATTAAAGCTTTAGGTTCAACCAAAGGGAAGGGTAAAATATTTGATCTTGATTTTCCATATGGATGATTGAAACTTAGGGAAATTAAGGGGTAGAAACCCATTAAACACTTTGAAAATATCAAAATGAAACTTTAATTAATTAAATGATTTAAGTTTTGGAAAGAATATATTTAAATTTGGATTATTAAAATAGGGATATTATTAAGAGGATATTTATTCTTTAATTTAAAAATCCTCTAAATAAGTCACTTTAACAATATTTAATTCTTAATTAAAAATTAAAATAATAATCCAAATTAACAATTAACACTAAAATTAAAATTAAATTAAAATTAAATTAAAATTAATTAAAATTAAATTAAAATTAAATTAAATTAAATTAAAATCAAATTGAATTAAATTAAATTAAAATCATTTAAGAACAAACCTAAATGAAATCATTAAGAATTAAATCTAAAATAATTTGAACATTATTCCAAACTTAAAATTATTAATTAAAACCTCATAATTAAATTAAAATACTTTAAATCATTAACTCAAACTTTAAATTAAGAATGATTAAAATTCTCGATAAATCAACTTGCCCTTAAAGGCTTTAATTATTATAACTCTGAAATAGAGTATTAAGTGACATGTCACTTCATTCATCAGATAATCAAATACCTAAGTTCACTGAGTAAGAGACAAAGTTTAACTAAACTCCTGGATGATTAATTCACCTGTGCAACTAAATTTACTTGGACTCAAAACAAATCCCATAAATATTGAAAAGATGTTTAGGACTCGTCTTAAACACTTCCTCAATATGACGGGATGTTTTAGAAGAACAATTGAATTTAGTTGTTCTTTGATGAAGAAAATCATCCTTAAACCAAACCAAGAACTTAGACGTCATAGAAAATGACTAGTTATAGGATTAGGAATTTGGTAGACAACCAAAACCCTTTCCCTTAGCTTTACCTAGGTATTTCTTGCAAAAATATATTTAAATGCATTAATATGTGTTTTAAGTGCAGCTTGGGATGACGGGAAGACCCTCCAGGTACGCTTTTAATTAATTGCAATCTACTTTATTGCAATTTACTTACATGCACTGTACTTTACTTTTTCTTGCATGATAAATAAAACTGTTGCATGAAAACCAAAACCTTTAGGATAGTCCCTAAACTGAAACTAAAACTAAATTAAAAATCACCATAAGATAAAATTCACTGCCACAACATTCCAAAATATGAAACAACTCAAAATTTAATCACAAACAGAACAACAAAACTACAATTGCAACTAAATTAAAACGTCTCGTTGGATGATCGGGAATACCTCGGATGATGCAACCCATGTGTTGCTAACAGAATTTCCCACGGTCTAAATGAAAGTGTGGAACTCATTCAGTTAAGTTTAGCAAATTCATCTGGACTAAGTGAATCCGATGAAAATAACGGTCTTCGGGATGACGGAACCGTGGGATCTTAATCGGTTCTGTTTAAACAACTTTAAGATTTGTTTTAATTAAAATATTAACAATATTTGGATTTTAAGATTTCTAAACCAAAACACTTCTCTCATCTCCTGATTTATGACTTCTAAAACTAAACTTCTACAACAACAAGGAGCTTGGAGCATAGTGGGCAGCATGACCATCGTCGTCAGCAAAACTGGAATCTACATCAGCAAAACCTTTCTTAGAGTTAAATAACAAAGCCATAAGACTTCGAGGTAGTTTGCCTAGTGCAACATAAATCCTAAACTCTTCGTTAGGCATTTGCATAATCATGTTATGCAAATTAAGCCCTAACCGGTCTTAGGACTCCGAGGTAGTCGTTCGGTACGACATAAACCCTCACATCTTCGAAGTCTATTTGTATGATTATGTCATACTAATATAAGTCCTAATTAATTAAAATTGGCAGTATTACAACATTAAATAAACTCTCAAATTGAAGCCAAACAATAGGATAGTTTGGGAAGTTGCCAAGATTTCTTCTTGGATCCTCAGCTTCCCCTACTTCTCTTCCTTTGAACTCCTGAAAATGAACTTGTTCAAAGTTTGATCCAATCCCTATTGAAATTCCAAAATTCAATCCTTTGAAAACCTTAAACTTTGAAATTCTTGAGAGCAAAACCACTAATCATTATCGAGAGTTTTCTTAAATGATTCCCGTCATTTAAGATGTAATTAACTATAGGGGCTTGCCCTTATAGGGAACTTTAAGAACCCGAGTAATATAAACCATCGCTTAATTTTTTTATATTAAGCGGGGAACTTGTCGGCTTATAAAATTGGTTCACAGACCAAACGGATGTCACAAATCTCCTAGTTTATTTAATCGAGCCCCATCATGAAGCAGTGTGTTTATTCTTCGGGATAGATACACAGCTTGTGATGTGACACTCATTTATATAAACTATTTGGGATGTGAGATCAGTTTGATTTCATATATTAAAATTTTCAAATTTAAAATTATTTTCAAAATCAAATCCTACTTTCTAAATTATATATATATTTAAATTAAATTTAAAATCTAAAAAATTCGCCGACAACTTCTGTAGGCGACCCCTTTGCAAAACACATAACCTAAAAATATGCCGACAGTTCTTCGCATACATTTCCACTTGAGCATCTTGATAAGCCGCTAGATGATCAAATTGGAGTTTCGCTTGCCATTCCGGATGTTCGATACGATGATACATCTCATGAAGGCGATCTCCGATACTTTTGAAATCGCTTCAAATTTATCAAGACAACTAGAAATTTTCTCCAAACTTACAGCGATGAAACCATTGAAGTAGGGTTGAGGATCTTTTGGACCTTTGTCTCTAGCCTCTTCTCCAAGATTTCTCCTCTCCATTTCTTCCAAAATACTCTATAATCTCTCAAGAATGGAGTGTATGGGTCAAAATATTGATTGCTTAGGGATTGGGGACGAAGATGGGTTAATTTAAAGGTGAAAATCGTGTGAAAAACTGAAAGTTTTTAGTTTTTACACGACCCAGTAATCGTGGTGCTTAGGTGCCAAATCTGGCGCCTAGGCGCCGGATCCATCGACACACAGCTTATTCTGGCGCTTAGGCGCCGAAACCATGTTCGACTCCGTTTCTCCTAACATCAAATTTCAAGGTTTCGTTCTCCAAAAATAGGTAAATTATAATAGTAAGATCAGAACAATCTCAATAACACAATTATACATAATTTCAATGAAGGTTAACTTGATCTCCTTTTTACTCACATATGAAATGGAGTGATCCAAAGTCAAAACTTTATATAATTCAAGAAAATTTTTAATTTTCTGAATTTATATAAAATTAGTCAAGACCGAGGCATAACCAACATCAAAAATGTAAAAACACACTAAAAATTAAAATCTATGGGTTGCCTCCCATTAAGCGCTTAGTTTAACGTCGTCAGCCCAACCTAAGTAATTCTTTAATCAGGTTGACTTAATTCATAAGCCTCTTTATAAATCTTTTTAATGTCTCCCAAATAAGGCTTTAATCTTAATCCACTAACTTTAAAAATTTTTTCCCGTTTTGAGGTCTTTAATATCCACAGCTCCATATTGGTATACTTTTTCAATTATATATGGTCCTATCCATTTTGATCTCAATTTTCCAGGAAATAGTCTTAAATGAGTATTAAATAGTAATACTTCTTGTCCAGGCTCAAATATTTTTCCCGAAATCTTTTTATCATGTAATACCTTCATTTTCTCTTTATAAATTTTTGCATTATCATATGATTCATTTCTTATTTCATCCATCTCATTTAATTGCAATAATCGTTTTTCTCTTGCAGTATTCAAATCAGAATTAAAATCCTTTATCGCCCAATAAGCTTTATGTTCAAGTTCAACGGAGTAGCGACGGTGTTTTCCAAAAACTAACCGGTAAGGTGACATTCCGATTGGTGTCTTATAAGTCGTTCTATAAGCCCATAATGCGAATTAGGTCTATCAACCTAATCGGTTTTTTAGGATTAACGAGTCTTCTCTAAAATTCTTTTAATTTCTCTGTTTGATACTTCAGCCATTCCACTTGTTTGTGGGTGATATGCAGTTGCAATTTTATGTTTGATTCCAATTTTTTGCAGTAATGATTGAATTTTTATATTTCTAAAATGACTTCCACCATTTGTAATAATTACCTTAGGCATTCCAAATCTTGAAAAAATCATCTTCTTCAAAAATTTAGTTACACTTTTGGAGTCACAGTTAGGCAAAGCTACAACTTCAATCCACTTTGAAACATAATCAACTGCTAATAAAATATAAAATTTTCCAGATGATGGTACAAATGGTCCCATGAAGTCTAAACCCCATATATCAAAAATTTCAACTTCCAATATATAGTTTAAAGGCATTTCATCTTTCTTGGATATATTTCCCATTCTTTGACATCGATCACTTGTTTTAACATAATGTCTCACATCACTGAATAAAGTAGGCCAATAAAATCCTGAATTTAAAATTTTAAATGCAGTTTTATCTATTCCAAAGTGTCCTCCAAAATCGGAGTCATGACATATTTGAATAATAGCAAAAGTTTCTTTATAAGGTACGCATCTTCGAATTATAGAATCTCTTCCTAATTTAAATAAATGAGGATCTTCCCAAATATAATATTTAGCATCATTTTTAAATTTCTTAATAAATTTTTCATCCAATCCATAAGGTAGAATATTGCTAACTAAATAGTTAACTATATCCGCATACCAAGGTGTTTGCTATCTTTGAATAACATATAAATGTTCATCAGGAAATTTCTCATTTATATTTTCTTCAGTAATAAAATCATTCTTAATTCTAGATAAATGATCAGCAATTTGGTTGTCCGTTCCTTTACTATCCACTATTTGAAAATCAAATTCTTGTAGAAGTAAAACCCATCTTATTAGTCTAGGTTTAGTATCCTTTTTTAACATTAGATATTTAATAGCGGAATGATCAGTATGAACTATGCATTTAGTACCAAGAAGATAAGGTCTAAATTTATCAAAGGCATATACTATAGCTAGAAGCTCTTTCTCAGTAGTAGTGTAATTTCTTTGAGTTTCAGTAAGAGTTTTACTAGCATAATATATAAATTTGAATATTTTCTCATATTTTTGTCCCAATACATCTCCAATTGCAAAATCACTTGCATCACACATTAATTCAAAAGATTTATTCCAATTAGGTGCAACAATGATAGGTGCAGTTATTAATTTTTCTTTTAAAATATTAAAAGCATTAACAAAGTCTTTGTTAAATTCAAATTTATCATTTTTTTCCAATAAATGACAAAGAGGTTTAGCAATTTTAGAAAAATCCTTTATATATCTTTTATAAAATCCAGCATGACCTAGAAAACTTCTCACATCAGTAACAGTAGTAGGTGGTTGTAATTCAGCAATAATTTTCACTTTTGCTTGATCTACTTCCATCTCTTTTTGTGAAATCTTGTGACTAAGTACAATGCCTTCTGTGACCATGAATTGACATTTTTCCCAGTTAAGAACTAAATTTGTTTCTTCACATCTTTTCAGAAATTTGAAAATATTTTCCAAACAAGATTCAAAGGAGGTTCCAAAAACTGAAAAATCGTCCATGAATATTTCAATTCCTTTGTCAATCAAATCACAAAATATTGACATCATACATCTTTGAAAAGTTGCAGGTGCATTACATAAACCAAAAGACATTCTTCTAAAGGCAAATGTTCCATAAGGACTTGTAAATGTTGTTTTCTCTTGGTCCTCAGGAGCGACAGGTAATTGATGATAACTAGAATATTCATCCAAAAAATAGAAATATGAGTGTCCAGCTAATTTATCAAGCATTGATCCAAGAAAGGTAAAGGAAATTGATCCTTTCTAGTGGCATCATTTAATTTCCTATAATCAATGCAAATTCGCCATCCAGTAACTTGTCTTGTAGGAATTAGTTCATTTTTATCATTGACAATGACAGTTACTCCTCCTTTCTTCGGAACACAATGAATAGGACTTACCCATTGGCTATCCGAAATAGGATAAATAATACCAACATCTAACCATTTAACAATTTCTTTTTTAACAACCTCTTTCATGATAGGATTAATCTTCTTTGCGGTTCAATAGTAGGTTTAAAATTTTCTTCCATTAAAATTCTATGCATACAAATGGATGGGCTTATTCCTTTTATGTCAGCAATTTTCCAACCAAATGCTTTCTTATAATTCTTTAACACTCCTATCAATTTTTCTTCTTGATCTTTACTTAGCTCAAAAGAAATAATAACTGGTAAAGTTAATGAATTTCCCAGAAATGCATACTTTAAATGTGAAGGTAACATTTTTAATTCCGGTTCGGGAGCTTTTTTAATTGAGGGTAAAAGTATATCATTTTGAGTTATGTACAAAGTTTCCCAATTATCTTTAATATAATGAGTTTCTTCTTCTTTTAGTTCTTCATCTTCATCGGTTAATAATTCAAATTTTTCTTCAGAAATGACTTTACATTTTTCTTGATAATGTTTCTCAATTAAATAATCAAGTATATCCATTCGATAACATTTTTCTTCGTCAGGGTACTTCATTGATTTAAGGACATTAAATTTAATCTCTTGATCATTAACTCTCTTGGTTAATTCTCCTTTTTGCACATCAATCATAGCTCGTTCGGTCACTAGAAAAGGTCTCCCTAAAGTAATAGGTATTTCTTTATCTTCTTCCATATCAAGTACAATGAAATCTACAGGGAAGATAAATTTATCTACTTTAACAAGAACATCCTCTATAACTCCTTTAGGGTAAGTGATAGATCTATCAGCTAACTGAAGGGTTACAGTGGTGGGAGAAATCTCTCCTAATTCAACCTTCAAAAATAGAAAATGGCATGAGATTAATACTTGCTCCTAAATAGCATAAAGCTTTTCCACAAAACTTTTCTCCAATAGCACAAGGTATAGTAAAACTTCCAGGATCTTTAAGTTTTTGAGGTAATTTCTTTTGAATTATTGCACTACATTCTTCACCTAATGCAACAGTTTCAAAAGCTTCAAATCTTCGTTTCTTACTTAAAATATCTTTCATAAATTTTGCATAAGTTGGCATCTGTTCCAAAGCTTCAGCAAAAGGTATGTTTATAGTAAGTTTCTTAAAAATTTCAAAGAACTTGGAAAATTGATGATCAAGCTTCTGCTGTTTAAGTTTTTGAGGAAAAGGTGGTGGTGGTTTTTCAACTTCCATATTAATAGAAATATCAGTTTGATCTTTATTAGGAGAAGGAGTTTCTTTAAATTTTTCAATCTCTTCGACCTCGATCTCCTTTTCAATTTCATTCTGCATTCTTTCTTTTAATTCCTTTCCACTTCTAAGTTGTACGAGCTTTAACATGTTCATGTTCTTTTCCGGTTTCTTTTGGATTGATTTCAACATTACTAGGAAGTGTTCCTGGGGTCCGTAATTAATTAAATTAGCGATTTGTCCAATTTGATTCTCAATATTACGAATAGCAGTGTTTTGATTTTGTAATTGATTACTTAGTTGTAAAATTAATTCTTCTATAGATAACTTTTTCTGTTGATTATTAAATCCAGGTGGTTTATAGATTGAATTAACTTGGTTATTCCAATTTCTAGTGGGATGAGATTGATTATTACCCCATTGTTGTGATTTATTCCAGTTAAAATTAGGATGATTTTTCCATCCAGGATTATAATAATTTGAATAAGGATTATTTTTACTAGCAATAACTTGTAAAGTTTCAATAGTTTGAGAATCTTCAATGTTAGCGGAGTTATTATGTGATATATTAATAGCAAAACTATCTAATTTCTTAGACATTGCTGCTACTTGTGAAGCTAAAATAGAAAAGGCTTCATTATCATGAATACTTGCCATTCTTTTAGGATTAATCCTTTAAGAAGGCCATTGAAAATTATTGTTAGCCATTTCTTCAATTAAAGTGTAAGCTTCTTCAAATAATTTAGACATTAAAGAACCTCCAGCAGCAACATCAATAATTATTTTTAAAGATCCAATTAATCCATTATAAAATGTTTGAATAATTAACCAATCAGGTAAAGCATGATGAGGACATTTTCTTAATAGTTCTTTAAATCTTTCCCAAGTTTCATAAATTGTCTCCCAGTCAAATTGACTAAATGAAGTAATATCATTTCTTAATTTAGCGAGTTTTAGAAGGAGGAAAATATTTAGCAAGGAATTTTTGTGCCATTTCGGCCCATGTTTTAATAGAACCTCGTTGCTAATGAGTTCGACCACATCTTTGCTTTATCTCTTAAAGAAAAAGGAAAGAGTCTAAGCTTAATAGCATCATCGAAACATTGTTATATTTAAAGGTAGCACAAAGTTCTAAAAAACTAGCAAGGTGTAAATTTGGATCCTCATTTGGTGTTCCACCAAATTGATTGTTTTGAACCATTTGAATAATAGACGGTTTAAGCTCAAAGAATTAGCATCTACGGTGGGTATTTGAATACTACTATGAAGTTCATCAATCTGTAGGGTTAGCATACTCCTTTAATGGTTTATAAACATTTTGATCATTAATTTCAATTGGATTTTGTAAATTGTTATGTAAATTAGTCATTTCTTAAAATTTTTGAATTTGTTTTCCTTTTTAATTCTTCTAACAGTACTTTCTAATTCAGAATCTAAAGGTAATAATCCTTCAGATCCAGAACTACACATAAAAAGTCAATTAGCAAGAATTAAAATAAATATTATTATTATATATATGTTTTTGTTTTTTTTGTTTTTTTTTGTTTTTTTTGTTTTTTTAATAAAGAAAAATGAATAAAATAAAAATACTTAAAATCTAAAAGTTTGCCTCTGCTCTCCCCGGCAACGACACCAAAAACTTGACCCGATATAAATATATGCGTACTAAAATCTTCTTCCCTGACAACGGTGCCAAAAACTTGACCCGAAGTCCTCTGAAGATCAACGTACTAATTAATGCTTTCAAAAATATATGTTATAAATAATAATAGCGACTAGTGTATATAAATATAATTTTATGGAAAATACTTTACACACTAGGGGTTCTACGCAAGTATACGTATCATTTCAAGTAATATAGGGCTTTGAAACAAAGACCCAAGTATCGATCCCACGAGGAGAGAGTTATAGATTTATAAATATTTTTATTTTAAAGTATTTCTTTTATAATCTTTAATTTACTAGATGCAATAATAAAGCAGGAATAAAATAATTGATGTAAATAGCAATAAAAAAGCAACTTTCTCCCTTTCAATTAATCCAAGATTTTCTAAGATAATGATAATATTCATGGAGAATATAAATTTATGGTATTGTGCCAAATATAAGCATTTATATTCTTTACCCTTTGATCCAGGTGCAAAGAACATTGGCTAGCCGATAGATCGAGTCCGGATGTATTGTTAGTAGAATGGGTTAATCTAGGCTCACACTACTAGATGTCCAAGGGTGGCTATGGTCGGCCCTACTAGTGACCCTTTCCTTTTCTATAAACCAAATCACAAGAATTTAGTCTGTCACTCTAAAAACTTATCAATTCTACGCCCATTATATAAAATCTTCCTATTTATTTACACTTCACCTTGAATAACCCGCACAAGGCCTTCGACTACCCAAGGATTCATGTGATATCTACACGTTAAGAATTCATCTCATTCTAGGTCTCAAAACTCTTCAACAGGTTTTAACAATTTAAATGACCAATTTAAATAATAAATTAAGAACTGGTATTAATATCATCACAATGTTTTGAAAATATATGATTTTTAATTCTCCGACGAATTTTGTATTATCTTATCTATCTTTTCATAATTGAAAGGAGAAAGTAAAGTAACTACTCAGAAGACATTGAAATTAAATAACAAAAAATAATAAATAAACTTTGAATCAAAATAAAAATACTTATTTTAGATGTTTCTCCTACTGAACTTTTGATTCCTACTGACTCCACAACGTAATGAACTACAGATGCACCAACTCTTTCAAACTACGAATACAAACTCTAAAATAAACTCACTAATTTATGAAGGAAAGTAAAAAGGTGGCCCTAATATGATCTCTCTAATTCTCTCTCTAGATAGGACTCTAGATAGGGAAGGGTAGATGGGGCGTTTTTCTCTGAAGGAATACCCTCCTATTTATAGGCTTCAAGGGTTGCCTCAAGGTACCTCTTCAAAATTTGTCCACATTCAATGAATCTTCTAGAAGGTGTGTCTGGCGCCTAGGCGCCGGACACCGCGTCTAGTTCTTCGCACCTCTTCACTTTGGATCACACCTCTTCGCGATTAAAACGGTTTTGAAGCGCTCAAATACATTGTATCACATGTCCTATAAACCAGGAACAACTGCCAGTCTTCTAGAAGGTCCAATAACCGCTCACACCGTCAAAATAACCGCCTAAAAGTCATCAAAAACTTAATAGTTTTCTGTATCGAGCTGGCGCTTAGGCGCCGGACTCTGGCGCCTAGGCGCCAGGCCAAAAATTTCGAAAATTTTGCATTTTGGCTCTATTTTTGTTCATTTTTGCTCCTTTTGCTTCTTTTTCATATTTTTCTACTTCTTGAACATTTTTGCATCACCTACATCCAAAAACACGAAAATATCTTTCATTAAAGCATAATATCCTTAAAATTTAATAAAAATTAAGGCATAAAAATAGGTATTTTTTTCTTGGATCAACGGCGCCATTACACTTTTTCACAATTTTGCTCCTTTTTTCTCCTTTTTGCTCCGGAGTCGTTCTTTTTTTGCTTCTTTTCACTCCAATCACCTAAAATCATCATACCTGCAGTAAATCATGAAAAATACATTTCTTTAAAGTGTAATATCACCAAAAATGGGTAAAATTAGATAGTAAAAATCGTATATATTTTTCAGTGCATCAGAATCCCCCAAACTTTAACTATTACTTGTCCTCAAGTAATCTTTTTACTACATAAAATATAACTGTAGGCAATGTACTTTTCAACTGTAAGACACTAAAATTTTTCATTCAAAAGAATATATTGGTTAGATTTTCAGAAAGGAATTTAGTAACTCAGTTCAACACTACAGGAATAAGAATATTCAGCAATCAAGTCTAAGAGTTCTAGTCTTCTATTTATTTCAAGATGAACCATAATATGTCACATTAAGATTGCCTAAAAAGATTATGTGAGAAAGAAGTTCATGTAAACTTCATTAGAATGTAGGCCAATATTTAAAACATAAATTCAGAAATGAAATCATGTTCTCCCTTTAAGGTGATTCAAGTGAAGCCAATTTTTGATTAGGTATCTCCTCAAGCTTCTCCTCATAAACATTTTTTTTTCTTTTTCTTTTCTTTTCTTTTTCTCTTTTCTTTTAGGATTTGTTTTTCAATCTTTCTTTTCTTTTCTTCTTTTTTTATTGAGGATTACTATATCTGCATAGCCTTTAATGATTTTGAACATCACTCTCCTCTTTCTAAAGTTCAAACTTGAAATATCTCCTTACTTTATAGTTAAGTATAAGCTTTATTATTCATCATAAATTTACAATCTCTTCTTAACACACAATACTTTAAGTCCCTTAACATTTCAAAAATACAGTTTTCTTTACTTTAAATAGTTGATTATAATCAAATCTTTTCTTACCTAATATCTTATTTCTATAAAATCAACCTTTATTACTAAAAATTTTCATCCTATCCTTCCATAATATTCAATTAAAATAAAAAGTTTTATTTATCTTATAATGAGGTTCAACTGCCAGAAGTTATGCTAATAATTTTTGAAAATATAATAATTGAGAACAAATAAAAGTTAGTATTTCTCTACCCTCCCCCATAGTTAAATTTTTCAGTAAATTTGAAACAGTTCAAAGTAGAAGAAAACTAACCTCTCTATGTTGGGATCTTGAAATCTTCAATAGCTATCAGGTATTAATCAAAATTTACAACTAGCAGGCATGAAACAATTAGTAGCAGTGATATAATAATTTTAAATATTTGCATGGGTAAAGAGAAATTAAAATTAAACATCTAAACATCCAACAGAACACTATAACATGAACTAAACTATCACACTACTAACAATACAACTAACAGTTTTAATGTTTCAATACAACATAATAATACAACATGAAAGGTAAATAACACTACATCACAATAGTACAACACAGGGTTACACATCAGATGAAAAGTAAATATCCACTACATCACATCAGTACAACACAACAGACTAAGAACAATTGAAATAAAACAAACAATCTACCAGTCTCCAACACCAGGATCAGCTGCAGAGTCATCAGCAGGGTCATCAGCAGGGTCAGGTCTATATGGTGTATAGCTGGGGCAATTAGGAATTATCACATCTGACTCCCCTCTCATAAATTTGACCTGAGCATCATAATAAGCAATATTGAACTCAACTCTCTCTACATATAATCTTCATTCACACACTCCTTGCCTCAAATACATCCATCCGACCATGGAGTCTATCTATACTTATGTTGACCTCATTTTTGATGAGGTCTTCTCTTCTTCTCTTTAGTACTTAGGATCTAGCCTTAGGCTTTTCCTTTGACTATCTTAGAGGACTAGAATTGGGACCCACCTTTTAGAAATTCAAACCACTTCTAAACTCCCTGCAAACTCCACAAACTTGACTATAGACCCCTAATCACCTAGAGGGTTGAAATCAAATGTGGAAGTTTAAAGGATGAGTTCCTATAGGACTCTTTGGCCTTGGAGCGCCCTACAGGTGGCTCAGTGCAGTGAAGGGCTGACTTACACATACACTACACCTATGCACTACACTTTCACACACTTCCTAAAAACACACCCTTACCCGACTTAACTTCCGACTCATGTAAGTGATTCACATGGATGGTCCTTAACCCACTAAGCACTGGCTAAGAGGGTTAGGAACAACATAGTGAATGCCTCAAATGAGTCTCTTCATGGCTCATGTGGGCTTGATATGGCTTCATGGCTCAACAAAAATGATTTTATTCCACTTACATCCACCCAATCTTCAATTTTCCAAATTTTCAATTTTTGACCCCCCGGGACCCAACACCCGCCAACCTACCCAAGCCCTGAATAGCACTAAATTTCTCAAAAATTTCCAAATTACCCAAAATTCTCCAAAATCAATCCCAAACATTTCCACATCACTCAAATTGATCATCCATATCCAAAAATATCAAAAATTCCAAAAATACCCCCCAATACCTTCCAAATACCCAAAATACCCCTTTTGACCCAAAAATCCAAAAATTCAGAAAATTCCCAGAAAATTCCAGAAAATCCCAAATATTCCCAATTTCATTTTATTCAACTACACCATGGGCCAATTTTGTCAATTTACCCCACTTTTATCAAAACCCCCAATTTGACCCATTTTAACCCAAAGTAAACCCGATGTCAAACCAAACCTACCCAATTGACCCAAATTCTGGTCCAATTCAATTCTAAACTTCAATTCAACATCCCAACACCAATCTAGACCAAATCCAAGCCCAATTTGATTGGCATTGGGATCCAATTTCACTTTTGGCCTTAAAACCCGATTTGGACCTATGACCCAAACCTAACCCAAACTCACCCAATTCAACTCCAATTAACCCCAAATCTTTTCCAAACCTTTCTTAACATCCCCATGAACAAAACACTAACATGATTTGCTCAAAATTTAGACCCAAACCCCACTCAGAATTCAACCCAAAATCAAAAGGCCCAATTTTGACCTAAACCTAAACCTAGCCCAGAATGAGCCCGAACCCCAAAATCAAAACCCAACCAAAGCCAAAACCTCTTTGAAACACTCCCAAAAAACATTTCCCAACATTAATTTTACAATCAATTTCAACTCTAGCCCAACTTTGGCCCATGGTAGCTCATTTTGGCCCACTTTAGCCTCTTTAACAAAAAGCCCATATCCAACCCAATTCAAACCCAAATCACCTCAAATTTGTTTCAAACCACTCATGAAGCATCCCTAAACCAAACTCAACAATTATTTGGCCCAAGCCTTTACCAAAATTTCATCCCAAAAATCCATTTTAAAATTCAAAAGCCCACTTTCCTAAACCATTTAAAAGCCCATCTAAAACCATTTCAATGAGCCCAAATTTGGCCCTAAAGCCCACATGACATTTCCATTTGCCATCCATTTAATCAAAGCCATTCCCTAAGTTATAATTCCATCATCAAACAATTCCAAATCAAGCCCCATACAAATTCACACCAAAATATCCAAAATTCTTAAAACCCATTTTTATGAAATTGACCCAACCTTTTCCCAAGCCAAATGGAGCCATGGAGCCATGCACAAGCCATATGCAAGCCATGAGAGCCTCTTTACATGTCACCATGCCATTTTGGGCAAAAGGAGGAGGCTCTTTCCTTAATTCCTAAAGGTGATTAACCACTCCCATGATTCCCCTTAACCATGCTTATGCCTAATTGTGCTTGGATGGTGACTTGACCCTACTCGATTATGCTTGAGCCAAATCACTTTTCCCTCGACCAAAACCAAGCCTTGGGTGGTGCACCTAGCCCAAGTGGAGGGGTTGACCAATTTGAGCCAAAATAAGCCCTCTCCCATTCCATTCTAATCCAAGCCTTTTACACATGGCATTTGCCAATTGCCTACACTAAACCCCACCACGACCCACCCGAACAAGATGGTGACCAATGCTCGGCCGGCCGGCCACTGAGCCGCCGGAAAACACCATGGCCGAAACCTTGGGAGGAGCCAAACTTTGGAATTCTCCCTTGTTGAGTTGCCCCATGCCTAGTGGCCACCATGGCTCGTTCTTCACATGCCAAGAGCAGCTGATCCCAGCCCTCGGCTCCCCACGGGAGGCCCTCCGACATCTCCTATTTAAACCCCTCACCTTCTCGGCCATGAGAAGTGCCGAACCAGAACCTTGCCGAAACTGCGCCAAAATTGTTCCGGACTCCTCCCCACACACGAGCACTTGATCCCGGTGAGATCCCCCTGCCATTTCTTCTCTGCGAGCTCGATTTCGGAGTTGAAATTTCACCCAAAACCAGGACACTTCTCCACAGGTGAGCCAATCCCCAAATTGATTGGTCCTACACCTGCACCGAGTCAAGGGAAGGTGTCCACCAGCAAAAGCCCCATCTCCAGGTCACCCAGTTGTTCCAGACTCCAAAGGTTGTGATCAGCTTTGGTGGAAATCACACCTAGGCAATTCACCACATCCCCGAGGCTTCATCCCTAGCCTCCTGCAGCTCCAACGAACGTGCCGAGCATCTCCGATCGAGGCTTCACCTCTCGCAGCTAAGGTATGAATTAATTCTTCATCCCGAGCTTCCGGAGATTCTCCATTTCAAATGCCTTAATTTCAATGCATGATAACCGTATAGATGTGTTCGTCTCTTCAAGACGAATCCATAGAGCATAAGAACATAAAAATCGTTGAGTATCGAGTGAGATCTTAAGGATTTAGTGTGGACGGCTCTCGGGTGAGGACACTTGGGGACGATGAACGGATGCGCGTCCATTTAATACACGCGCGGACGAACGGCTCGGATGGCGTCGGACCGGGAGACGGTACGAGAACCGCGGGGCCCGGGTTGCCGACTCGGATGGCGGCGTCGAATGGGAGCGCGCCGCGTGTGCATTCGGAGTCGCCGAGGTTGACGCGGCGCCGCGTGGATAAATAGAAAAATAGGGTATTTTCCTATTTATTTAATTCCCTAAACTTGGAAAATTCATATCTCCGTGTAGAAAAATCACAAAAATAAAATAAAAATACCCTCTTGCTCGGTGAACGGAGGAGAATAGTGTGGAAAAGAAATCATTCAATTTTGTCCGAGTATTTTATTTTTAGTAATTTATTTACTCTCTTCATACATTTAATTCTCCATGCATTCATACAATTCACCATGGCATGAGACCATAGGGCTTTTGAAGCCTCCGAATTTGGGAACATTCCCTGAATTTTCCAAAGTCGAGGCCATCCCTATGAAAAGTTATTGATTTTTCAAATGCATGTTGCTATTTTAAGTATTTTAATTCCAAAAATTAGCATGTTGTAAAATAAATTCTAGGAAAATTTGGTGATGTTCCATATGACCGAGAGAACCCTAGGAAAAATAGGATTTGGGTTAATTCACTTAAATTAACCCTAATTGGCTTAAACACCCAAAATAGATCTCTAATTAATTAGAGTTAACTATAGATCAAATTGACTTGAAATCAATTCTCCACTGACCTTTAGGATCGGAGGAACCCATCATAAAAATTTGAGGTCGATTGGACTTGGTTAGCCCCACTAATTAGGTTGATTAAGCCACTTAGTCATTTTAAACTTTAAAAATTCATAACTTTCAAAATATCTTTCAAAAATTCACCAAATTGGTTTTGGAGTCTCTCTAATATCAGGGGAGTTTAAGAAAATTAAAATTTCAATTTTCTAAAAAAGTTGATTTTTAATATTATTTTAATATTTTCAATAATTAAAAAAATAATAAAAATCACAAAAATAATAAAATTCACCAAAATGTCATATTTTGAATTTTAATCACTTAGGAACAAATCCCATATTTTTCCTAGGTCTATTTAGTGAGATATTAATTTTTAAAGCTCTAGGGTAATTTTAAAATTAAAAAAATATATTTTCTAGCATTTTCACCAAAATAATTATAATAAATCAAGAAAAGGTCAGAAAATTGTGAAGTTTGGTTCTCTGGAATCCTTGATATCAGAGAGAATTTTAAAAATTATAAAATTTATTTTTCAACATTTATTTTATTTTTAAATTAATTAATACTCCAGAACTTAAAATAATTCTAATAAATAAAATATAATTCAAAAAATTACAAAATTTGGTCCAAGTGGTCCTCTGGTCATTAGGAATGTCCCCTAATTTTCTTAAGGACAGGAACTTTCCCTTGGTCATGTTATTGAATTTTCCTTGGAAATTTCTCTTTTCTACAAAAAATAATTATATAAATAAATTAAATACAGAAAAATCACATTTTCTCCTCTCATGTCTTTATTGACACATAAGTGAAGTCACATAAAAATTTCAAGTTCATTTGAGTTCAATTTAGTGAGTTATGAAATTATTAGGCTTAAAGGGCAAAATGGTAATTAAAATTTTAACCCTTAATTAAAACTTTAGGTTTAATAAAAATTAACAAGTAAAATATTTGATCCTAATCTGATTTGGATGATTGAAATTTAAATAATTGAAGGGTAGAAACCCATTAAGTAATTTAAAATGATTAAACCTTAATTAAATAATTAATTGAATTTGGAAGAATAATAAGATTGGAATTATTAAAATAGGGATATTATTAGGAAGAGATTTATTCTTTAATTTAAAAATCCCTAAATTTAATCATCCCATCAATACTCAACTCTTAATTAAAATGATAACTCAAATTTAAAATATTAAAAGACTTAATCATTAAATAAAAATTAAATCATTAAACTCTTTCAAAAATTTTAAATTAAATTAAATTAAATTAAGATTAAAAGTTGAATTAAATTAAATTAAATGAATTAAATAAATTAAATAAAATTAAATTAAATTAAATAAATTAAATTAAATTAAATAAATTAAATTAAATTAAATTAAATTAAATTAAAAATTAAACTAAATTAAATTAAGAAATTAAATAAACTAAATTGAATTGAATTAAATTAAATCAAATCAAACTAAATTGAATTAAATTGAATTAAATTAAATTAAATTAAATTAAATTAAATTGAATTAAATAACCTCACTTAAGACATGAAGAAATAAATCTAAAATAACTTGAACACTATTCCAAACTTAAATCATTAATTTGAACTTAAATTTGGATCACAAATCATTAAATATCATTTTGCCCTTAGGAGCTTTAGTTATCATAGCTCCTAAATAGAACATTAAAATGAAATGCTACTTCACTTATAGGATATTCAAATGTCCTAGTTCACTCGAGCAAGTTAACAAAATTTGAAAACCTCGGACGATCGATTCACTTACACAATTAAATTCATTTGGACTTAAAACAATCCTAGAAATATTGAAAAGATGTTTAAGATTCTTCTTAAGCACTTCCTCAATATGATAGGATATTTATAAGAACAATTGAACTTAATTGTTCTTTGATGAAGAAAATCGTCTTCAAACTAAAAACATGAGAACCTAGACGTCATAGGAAATGACTAGCTATAGGATTAGGAATTTGGTAGAAAACCATAAACCTTTCCCTTAGCTTTACCTAGGAACTTGCTTAAATATTCTAATTGTGTTTTAAGTGCAGCTTGGAATGACGGGAAGACCCTCCAGGGTACGCTTTTATTTTATTGCGGTTTATTCTATTGCAAATGCACTTTATTTTTCTTGCATGATAAACAACTGATTGCATGAAAACCGACACCTTTAGGACAGAAACCAAAGCCGAAACCCATAATTAAATTAAAAGACACTACAAGATAAAATTCACCTCCACAACATTTCGAAATATAAGACAACTCAAAATTTAATCACAAACGGAACACAAAACTACAATTACTGACTAAATTAAAACGTCTTGTTGGATGATCGGGAATACCTCGGATGATGTAACCTACGTATTGCTAACGGGATTTCCCACGGTCTAAATGAAAGTGTGGAACTCATTCGAGTTGAGTTTAGCAAATTCATCCGGACTAAGTGAATCCGATAAAAATAATGATGCCGGAAGGATGGAACCGTGGGATCTTAACCGGTGTCGTTATAATCAACTTTAAGATTTGTTTTAATTAAAACACAAAAAAAACACTTGGAAATTAAGACTTCTCTAAACCGAACGCTTCTCTCATCTCTTGATTTATGATTTCTAAAACTAAACCTCTCGCAACAACAAGGAGTTTGGAGCATGGTGAGCAGACGCGGCCATCGTCGTCGACAAAACTTGAACCTACTTCGACAAAACTTTCTTAGAATTAAATAACAAAGCCATAGGACTTCGAGGTAGTTTGCACTAGTGCAACATAAATCCTCGACTCTTCGTTAGGCATTTGCATTGCAAATTAAACCCTAACCGGTCTTAGGATTCCGAGGTAGTCGTCCGATACGACATAAACCCTCATATCTTCTAGGCAATTTGTATGATTCTATCATATAAATATAAGCCCTAATTAATTAAAATTGGCAAGATTAAAACATTAAATAAACATTAGGACTTTCTTAAATTCGAAGCCAAACAATAGGGTAGTCGGGAAATTATCGAAGTTCACTTCGAATCCATAATTTCTCCTACTTTTCTTCCTTTGAATTCCCAAAATAAAAATGTTCTAAATTTGATCCATTCCCTATTGAAATTTCCAAAATTCAATCCTTTGAAAACTTAAACTTTGAAATTCTTGAGAGCGAGAATTATTGATTATTATCGAGAGTTTTCTTAGGTGATTCCCGTCACTTAAGATGTAATTAACTATAGGGGCTTGCCCTTATAGGGAACTTTAAGAACCCGAGTAATATAAACCCCGTTTAATAAGTTTCATATTAAGCGGGGAATTTGTCGGCTTATAAAATTGGTTCGCAGACCAAACGGATGTCACAAACCTTTCTAGTTTATTTAATCGAGCCCCATTATCGAGCGATGTGTCTATTCTTCGGGATAGATACACGGTTTGTGGTGCGGCGCTCGTTTATATAAACTATTCGGGATGTGAGATCGGTTTGATTTCATATCTTAAAATTTTCAAATTTAAAATTATTTTCAAAATCAAATACTACTTTTCAAATTATTTATTTAAATTAAATTAAAATTCGCCGACAATTTACGTAGGCGACTCTCTTTTCGAAATAAAACACATAACCTAAAAATAGTGCGGACATACTAGCATTCGTAATCTCGAGTGCTCCATAATATCGGATAAGGTAGGCAGCTCAGATGTAGATGGAACATCATAACTAGTAGTAGGAAAATCAGTACTCCTATGCTCAACTCTGGCTCCCACATAAGACTCATAAATACATATAATATTCTTTGTAATAGGTCTCAATGGTATACCCACTTCTTCAGAACTACTAAACTCCACTCCAAACTGAACACAGAGGGCATGAACTAAAGCAAGATGTCATAATCCTCCAGTGGTCTCGCCTCTAGCAATCATCTGAATATTCTTGTAAATAATAGATCCAATATCAATATTTTTCATCATCTGAATACAATAATTCAGAATCACTCTATCTCTAGTAACTTCGCTGTGGTGATAAGATGGCAATAGTCTTACAGAAATGAAATAATGCCAAACTTTTGAAGTAACATTCAATGTGGAGGCGGGGAAATCTATCAACTATTTTTTACTTACTTTCCATTCTCCTCGTCCGTCAGTCAGAAAAGCAATAAATTCTCTCATATTCTCCTTCCCAGTGTCAAAGTTTTTGTATTCACACACGAATGGTTCCCGAGTCTGATAGAAAGCATTGATACACCGAGGAGTAAACTCAACCATCTTCCCTCTAATAAGCACATACTCAGTTTCAGTCCAGGGAATGTTAAAATAGAATTCTCTAACAACTCCTATAACAACATTCGCAGTGAAATAGCAAAATCGCTCCCAGTTTCACTCTGTAATTAATTGTTCATCTGGATCCGCCAGAACTATCAAAAGCTCGATCATGAATACATTTCTTGTTGTGAAGGATAGAGTTATAGCGAAATTGGGCTTTGACGTTGACAAACCTCTCCTCATCAAAATCCAATTTCCTCTTCCCCCTTGGAGCCATGTGAATTTCTAAAATTTGCAAGAAATTTCCAATAAATCCTAAATTCACAATGTAACAAACTCCAAACATTATTCTAAATAAGTAAGAGCAAATTTCATCATGAAAATCTTAAAATCTCTTTAAAACTCCAAAAATTCTATCATAAGTAATGTGAGAGATTTCCATGGTGAAATTCAAAAATTTTAACTTAAAGTGAAGCTCTTACTAAGAGAAGTGCAAATTCAGTGTCGAAAAGCCTTGAAATCTCCTTAAATCTGAGATCTAGCAAGCCCTAGATTTTTAAAATTACAAAAATGGAGGTGGAAGACGAAGGAAATGGAAAATTTTGCGGGTCCCAGGGCAAAAATCGCGAAATCAAGGGTATTAAGCCTTTTTTTGGGTTTCGGTGCCAGCGGTGCTTGATAGGGCGCCGGCGGCGCTCTATTTAAATAAATTGGCCAACTCTCTGGATTTGGACACCGGTGGTGCCCATTCTGGCGCCGGTGGCGCCAGCCCAAAATATTTTCTGGGTCCGAAAATTTTTTCGTAATTTCGATCGTTTCGACATCCATAATGATGTTTAACAATTCAAAAAGCATTTACATCATCCCATAAGCAATAATTAACACAATTTTTTACACAAATAATACACAACAATCTTATATATATAAAATCCAAGTAACATCATAGACACTAAATATGTTCATTCAAACCAACTATTCTTAGATGTTTAGTGCAGCAAGTACTCTACGATAGGCAAGCACTAAGATCTAAGCACACAATGAAAGTAAACACATCCAAATCCAAGTTAAAATATCAAAGCAAATACTACACAAACCAAATATAACTAAGCAAAGTAAACTAAACACACAACAAACATAAGTAGAATCCATCAATTACTCCACATCAGTTTCAGAACTATCCTCTCCTCTAATGTCTCCAATTGATTGCTGATGCACAAACAAGTTATAAAATGGACAAAATGGAAATTTGTCAGATGATTCTTCAGCAATCACCGCATTCTTCTTCATCAGATTAATCAAGCCCATCTCAATTCGACCAGTGTGATCGAATTGCTCTTTCATTCTCCAATCTATATGATCGAATAAATCAGAAATGTTATTAATCACATTCATAACGTTTGATACCTCTTTCTCCAATTGTTTGATCCTCTTCAATATCATTATGGAACCTTTAGGAAAATAGGTTTGAATCGGCTGTGAAGTCTGTGTTGGTTGATCAGTAAGCAAATTCATGTCACCTTCATCTCCAACTGTCTGGTAGTCGTAGGGATTAGTTAGATCAATAGGCCTCCATGGAGGAAGAACCTTTTCCCAACTTTCAAAAGAGATACCTGAACAAACGTTGCGCTTCAAAACTTATGAACTTCCTTTGGTTAAAAACATGAAATCGAGGGGTTCAAATGGGAAAGGAATCCATAGGATACGAATTGGGATAGGTGGTTTTCGTTTTTATGGAGTTAAGAAGTCAAAAATGGAGTTTAGGGAGTTATAAGGACGAAGATCCCTCCGAAAACTGCCAAAACTCGCATTTTGAAACTTAAAAACCATTAAGCAGATTTTGGGCGCCTACGACACTCAATAGGGCGCCGGCGGCGCTTAAACAGTTAAGTTCAGCACAGAAAATACAATAAGGTGTCGGCGGTACCCATTCTGGCGCCGACGGCACCAGTGGTCAAAAATTCTCACCGAACTTCGTTTGGTCTAAAATATTCCATTATCTCAATTCGATCCATCATTTATCAAATTTTAAAGTATTTAGGAGTAATTAGGATTTAAAAACAACTATCTAAAAAGCACAATTACAACAAGCAAGCAAAGACACCACAAAGATACATATGGGTTACCTCCCATAAAGCTCTTGGTTTAACGTCGTCAGCCCGACAAACCATTCAGTTAATCGAGATGAATCAGCATTAAAACCTCTTTGAAGTCAAGTTAAAACCCGTTAAATTAAGGCTTTAATTGATTCCCATTAACCTTCAAAATATTTCCAGTATCAGGATCTTTAATATCAACAACTCCAAAAGAATGAACTTTTACAACTGTAAAAGGTCCTAACCATCTAGACTTGAGCTTTCCAGGAAATAACTTCAATCTTGCTTTGTATAATAAAACTTTTTGTCCATTTTCCAAGTTCTTTTTCAATATCTTCCGATCAAGCCATAATTTCCTTTTCTCTTTATAGATCCTATCATTGTGATAAGATGCATTTCTAATCTCTTCCAATTCATTCAATTACATAAATTTTTTCTCTCCAGCATTATTCAAATTAAAATTTAACTCTTTTATCACCAAATATGCTTTATACTCCAATTCAACTGGTAAATGGCAAGTCTTACCAAACACTAGTCTATAAGGAGACATTCCAATAGGGGTTTTAAAAGTTGTTCTATAATCCCATAAAGCGGTATCTAATCGAGTAGACCAATCTAATTTATGATTATCCACAGTTTTTTCCAAAATTCTTTTAATTTCACGATTAGATACTTCTGCTAAACCACTAGTCTGGGGATGATAAGCAGTAGAAATTCTATGAATGATATTATATTTCTCAATTAATCTCTTAATTCAATTATTCCTGAAATGGAATCCACCATCAGTTATGATTACTTTCGGCATTCCATATCTTGTAAATATATTTTTCTTTAAAAATTTTGAAACACTCGAGCATCACATCTAGGTAAAGCAACAATTGCAATCCATTTCGAGACATAATCAACAGCAACCAAAATATATAGATTTCCAAATGAAGGAGTAAATGGTCCCATAAAATCTAATTCCCATACATAAAAAATTTCAGCTTCCAAATTATAATTTAGAGGCATTTCATTTCTTCTAGAGATATTACCTACTCTCTGACACCGATCACATGATTTAATATATCTATAAACATTTCTAAAAAGAGTAGGCCAATAAAATCTAGATTGTAAAATCTTAAGAGCAGTTTTATCAACACTAAAATGACCTCCAAATTCATAATCGTGACATCATTGAATAATCAAATTTGTTTCTTCTTGTGGCACACATTTCCTAATGATCAGATCCTTACACTTTTAAATAGATAGGGCTCATCCCAAAAATAGAATTTTGCATCATATTTAAACTTCTTTTGTTGTTGCCTTGTTAAATCAGGTGGTTCAATATCACTTACAATATAATTCACAATATCAGCATATCAAGGCAAATTACTTCCCATAATAGTATAGAGTTGCTCATCAGAGAAAATTTCATTAATTTCTTTTTCAAATTCATATAATTTATCATATTGTATTCTAGACAGATGATCAGCTATTTGATTATCAGCTCCCTTCCTATCAACTATCATAAAATCAAATTCTTACAGAAGAAGTATCCCTCTAATGAGTCTAGGTTCTGCATCCTTATTTTGCATTAGATATTTGATAACCGAATGTTCTGTATGCACAATACTTTTGCTCCAATTATGTAAGGTCTAAATTTTTCAAAAGAAAACACTATAGCTATTAATTCTCTTTCAGTTGTGGTATAATTAATTTGAGCCTCATTAAGTGTTTTTCTAGCATAGTAAATGACTTTAAATACTTTATCATGGCTTTGCCCCAATGCTACTCCGACTGCATAATCACTAGCATCACACATAAGTTCAAATGGCTTCTCCCAATCAGGTGAAACAATTATAGGTGCAGTGATTAAGTTTTCTTTTAATAATTTGAAAGCTCTTAAGCATTCATCATTAAAATCAAACTTTCTATCATTTTCTAAAAGTCGGTACAAAGGTTTGGTAATTTTAGAAAAATCTTTAATATATCGCCTATAAAATCCAGCGTGCCCCAAGAAACTCTTCACCTCTCTCACAGTAGTGGGTGGCGGTAATCTCTCAATCACTCTAATTTTAGCAAGGTCGACCTCCATACCATGTTCAGAAATTTTATGCCCAAGCACAATTCCTCCTGCAATCATAAATTGACATTTCTCCCAATTCAGAACTAGATTTGTTGTCTCACAAAGCTCCAAAACTTTCGCTAAGTTTTCCAGGAAAATTTCAAATTAAGTCCTGAATACAGAGAAATCATCCATAAAAACTTCTATTCCACTATCTATCATACTCCTGAAGATAGACATCATACATCTCTAAAATGTTGCAGGTGCGCTACATAGTTCAAAAGGCATTCTTCGAAAAGCAAAGGTTCCATAAGGGCTAGTAAATGTTGTCTTTTCTTGATCCTCAGGAGCAATAGGTGTTTGTTGGTAACCAGTATATCCATCCAGAAAAGAGTAGTACTTGTGTCCAGTAAGTCTATCTAGCATTTGATCGAGAAAAGGAAGAGGAAAGTGATCTTTTCTGGTGGCGGCATTTAATTTCCTATAGTCAATAAAAATTTGTCATCCATTAATTTGTCTCGTGGGTATAATTTCATTACATTCATTCACTTCAACAATCACTCCTCCCTTTATAGGTACACAATGTATTGGACTTACCCAAGCACTATCCGAAATAGGATAAATAATTCCAGCATCCCGCCATTTTAAAATCTCTTTCTTAACTACTTCTTTCATTATAGGATTCAGTCTCCTTTGCGAATCAACTCTCGGTTTATGTTCTTCATCTAATAAAATTCTGTGCAAATAAATCGAAGTACTAACTCCTTTAATATCTGCCAAAGTCCATCCAAAAGCTTTCTTATATCTTTTTAAAGTTTCTAACAACTTCTGTTCTTGGTATTCGTTTAGTTCTGAAGATACAATAACAGATAAAGTAGATGATTCTCCTAAAAAAATATACTTTAAATGATTAGGGAGAATTTTCATTTCAAGTTCAGGAGGTTTTATGATAGATGGAATTAAGCTTTTATTTCCACCTTCCATAGTGTCTAATATTTCGAATCTCTCCTGAACATACTCCAAAAGTTCATTCTTCTCACTATCATAATTTTCTTCATTTTCAATTTTTTCTTCAAACATATTTTTATATTCTTCTTATTTTTCAAATATATTTTCAAAATGATTGTTTCTCAAGTAATCACAAACCTCCATTCTAAAACATTTATTATCTTTTTCCATTGAGGGATACATCATAGATTTTAAAATATTAAAGGTTACCTCTTGATCATTAACTCTCATAGTTAATTCTCCTTTCTGAACATCAATTATCGCTCTTCCAGTTGTAAG
Organism: Papilionanthe hookeriana x Papilionanthe teres; assembly: GCA_022702705.1. Lineage (NCBI taxonomy): Eukaryota > Viridiplantae > Streptophyta > Magnoliopsida > Asparagales > Orchidaceae > Papilionanthe > Papilionanthe hookeriana x Papilionanthe teres. Next base: position 79,783,198 of record CM040433.1, read on the forward strand.
GAATGGTCTTCCCAAAATTATTGGAATTTCTTTATGTTCCTCCATATTAAGTATAATAAAATCCATAGGAAAGATAAATTTATCCACTTTCACTAACACATCTTCCACCACTCCTTTAGGATAAGTAATGGAATGATTGGCCAACTGAAGAGTCACAGATGTAGGAGAAATTTCTCCTATTCCCAACCTTTTGAAAGTTGATAAAGGCATAAGATTAATACTCGCTCCTAAATCACATAAAGCTTTTCCAAAAAAATTTTCACCTATAGCACACGGAATAGTGAAACTACCAGGATCTTTAATTTTTTTTTGAAGCTTCTTCTGAATAATTGCACTACACTCTCCGCTAAGTGTAACAATTTCGTGATCTGTAAACTTTCTTTTCTTTCTCAGAATATCCTTCATAAACTTAACATAGTCAGGCATCTGTTCTAATGCTTCAACAAAAGGAATGTTAATCGTTAATTTCTTAAGGATCTCCAAAAATTTTCCAAATATGTTATCCCTATTTTGTTTCTTTAATCTTTGAGAAAATGGAGGTGGTGGCTTTTCAACAGTTATCGTCATTGGTTCAAAAGGATAATCCAAGTCTAGATAAATCTTGTTTGAACCTTTTTTAATTTCTACCTTCTCCTTTTCTATTTCAACTTCTTTTTGCACTCTAGTTTCCAATTCTTTTCCACTCCATAATTGAATAACTTAATTTATTCCTTGTTTTGATCTTTTGGATTGATCTCCACATTACTTTGAAGTGTTCCAGAAGGTCTATTATTAAGTGTAGTGAAAATATGTCCTAATTGATTTTCAATATTCTTCATAGCAACACCTTGATCTTGTAATTGATTTCACATATTCAGAATCATTTCTTCAGTAGACAACTTGTTATCCTTAAATTGTGGGTTACTATTAAATCCAGGGATATAAGATGGTCTAAAGTTAGAATTTCCTTGATTGTTCGAATTTCCAATTGGATTCATAGAATTGTTAGCCCAATGCGGGTTAACATTATCATTACTATTATTCCAATTGAAGTTTGGGTGATTCTTCCAACCAGGATTATAATAATTCGAATAAAGATTGTTAGGTCTATTAATAACATTTAAGGTCTCGTAAGTTGTTTGAGATTCTATTATCTGTCCAAATGAATTTTCCTCTAACACTGGAGGTGGTTGAGAATAATTCATTCCATATTGATCTATTTTCTTTGAAAGGGCTGCAATTTGAGAAACTACCATAGTCATCATATATGAATCATAAACACTAGCTACTCTCTTAGGATTTACCTGTTCAGAGGGCCATTGAAAATTATTAGTAGCCATTTCTTCAATTAATGTGTATGCTTCATCAAAAGGTTTTGACCTTAATGATCCACCAGCAACGTCATCTATAATAGATCTCAATGATCCCACTAATCCATTATAAAATGTTTGAATTATTAACCAATCTGGTAAAGCATGATGTGGGCACTTCCTAAGAAGTTCTTTAAATCTCTCCCAAGCTTCATATATTGACTCTCCTTCAAACTGACGAAAAGATGTAATATCATTTCTTAGTTTAGTAGTCTTTGATGGAGGGAAATATTTTGATAGAAACTTTTGAGATAATTCTCCCCAATTTTTAATAGATCCAGGTGCTAACAAATTTAACCATGCCTTAGCCTTATCCCTTAAGGAAAAAGGAAAAAGTCTAAGTCTGACAGCGTCATTAGACACTCCATCATATTTAAAAGTAGCACACAATTCTAAAAAACTAGCGAGATGTAAATTTAGATCCTCATTAGGTGTTCCAGCAAATTGATTGTTTTGTACCATTTGGATAATAGCAGGTTTAAGTTCAAATGAATTAGCAGCAACATCAAGATTTTGAATAGTTATGTGAGTTTCATCTGCTGTTGGGTTAGCATAATCTCTTAAAGGTCTTGACAAATTTCCAATTTCATTTCTTTGATTATCTTGAATATTCACCATTTTGCAAGGATTTTCAATTTGTTTTTCTTGTTTTCTATATTTTCTGACAGTATGCTCTAACTCCGAATCGTAAGGCACTAAACATATAGATCCCCTACTACGCATATACAAACACAAATACTTTTATAAAGGTAAACAAACACACAATTACACTCTACAAAATAAACTTACTTCATTACTTAACTTTTGCTTTCTTAACTTTGTTAATTTCCCCAGCAACGGCGCCAAAAACTTGATGCTCGACTTTATATTTTGCAAGAATTTATGAACTCAGATTTATAGATTTATAATAATTTAGTTAAGTCCAAGCATTTAACGCAAGTATACGTATCATATCAAGTAATACAGGGCTCTAATGGAGTCCTGGATATCGATCCCACAGGGAAATGTTGAACTTTTAAGAAATCATTACACAATATGTAATAAGCACTAAAGTTAAGGTTTACTACTTACTACTACTATGTAGGAATCGGTAAGAACAATGAAACAGTAACAATTAACTAACTACAATTACTTCTAATAACTTTAAGAACAGAATTAACTAACAGACACACTAAACTAAGTATTTGAAAGGTTTTTGATATATGAGAAAAGTAACTTTTCTCTTGCAATGAGAATATGATGTGTGGATTGATATGGAATAACTATCTATATTATTGTGCCAAATAGGAGCATAGATGATTCTTTACCCTTAAAAGTGTACCCCCTCTTCTAAGTAAGAAAAGAACATTGACATATTCTAAGTTTAGTCACTAACTCTAAGGCTAGGCTGGGAGGATACCAGCTCTCACTTCAGAGCTCCCACTCACCCTTCACCCGAAGGCTAACCTTTGATATTAGTTACTAATCTTAGAACCAATTTGGGGATTTCAGCCTGTCACCCTGAAATCTTCACATTGAAGTCCATCAAAACATATTTCCCTACTTATCTGCACTCAATTCTCATGAACTACGCAATTCATCCATAGAAATTGAATGGATCTTTCATTATTGTTGTAGGACATTAAATCTTTTCAAACTTAATGTTCAACAACATATTTTAACATTTCAATTGGCCAAATCGAAAGTAAATTAAGTTCTAAATGAAAAATCGTCACAATTTCTTCATTACATTAAAAGCACATCAAATCCACATCAATCCATCATCACACTCTATGCAAGAAGAAAGACAAGGGAGACTACTCAGAATTCATGGAGAAGATACAATAAAACATGGATTTTATATATAAAAGAAAAGTCATACGAACTACAAAAGAAAATACAACTTATGTCTTTCTCTTCCCCAATGTAATTCTCTTGAATTTCCTTTGAATCCTCTTCTCTTTTTTTTTACAAAACTTGATTCTCTCTTTTGAATGGAAAGGAAGAAGCAATCTCTCACTTTACCTCTTTTCCTCCCCTCCTCAAAGAAGAATCCCTCTCAAATCTTCACTCTACACTCTCTACTCCTAAATCCTAACACTTAACACTCACTAAAACTACATTAGAACCACTGAAGAAGCACTCTAGAACTCTCTATTCTCGTTCAAATACAGTTACTTATAAGATAGGGACGAAATCCCAAGAGTTTTAATAGGCATCCCTTCAAAAAGTCATCAACACTATTCAAATTTGAACTCTACCGACTTTGGGCGCCGGCGGTGCTCTATCGTGCCATTTAATTGCTGTGCTCTCTGGATTTGGGCGTCGGCGGCGCCAGAACACTTTTTCACCATTTTGCTCCTTTTTTGTTCCGGATTCGTTCCTTTTTTGCTTCTGTTCACTCCAATCACCTAAAATCATCATACCTTCAACAAATCATGAAAAATACATTTCTTTAAAGTGTAATATCATAAAAAATGGGTAAAATTAGATAGTATATATTTTCAATGCATCACCCTTACAATGCTCTTTAGAGGTTGGCGCCCAACTCCATGGACTCCATTTCTCAATTCTAATCCTAATAAAAACTATATAAAATGAAGTAAAGATGGTGAAGTGGAGAAGTGTGTTTTAAAATATCTCTCTTACATAAACCTCACTCTTAACAAAAATCACACCCTCCAACAACAACCATTTTTTGATCTTCAAGTCTTTTTTTTATACTTCTCCAAAAGGTGTCTTTGTATCTCTTCAAATTGTGTCCATATTCAATGTATCTTCCAACAGATGCATCCATTCAAGAGTATTTTGAATTGAATTTGGTCCCAATAAGAAGTTACCCACGTTCTCACCAAGAGGTGCTTTGAAAACCTCTTCAAAATAACACCTAAATTAAAATAACTCCTCTTTTTTAACTGCTGCATGCAAGCGCGGGGTACCGGTGCTTAGCCGCGAGCCTGCTAGCGTGTAAGCTCCAGATCTAGGCCCATAGTCATGGGGCCTTGGCGCGTAAGTGCAGGTTCTGGTGCTTAGCCGGAACACATCACTTTTTCAATCTTCTTCATTGTTGCTCTAAATTTGATCATTTTTCACTCTTTTCATTGCAATCATCCATTTAATTATACCTGTAAGAAAAACACACAAAATACCTTCCATTAAAGTGCAATATCATCAAAAAGAGGTATAAAAATGTGTATAAAAATACTATATATTTTAGGTGTATCAAAATTTTGTGGTTCCAACATATTATTATAAATGCATAGGATATGGAGAGGAAGATGATATGAACATTGTTATGGATCAACCATCTCAGAATTCATCACCTTTACGGCCCTGCATTCCTAATAGTTCGTAAGTTATTCTGAAAATGATTAAGAAACTGGAGAAAGAAATTCAAAATATTATGAATTCAATTAATAATATTACTAAATTATTTGCTTATCTTTCTTGGAGGATGAAGGAGCATTTTGATCACACTAGACGAATTGAAGAAGGTATGATATGTAAGTTTAAGAAGAATGCTTTGATCGAAGAAGACTCAACTGATGAATTTCCATAATAACCATTTACAATCTTTATTTGCATCACTAAATCATGGGAGATATTCGAGGTGAAGATAGTACTGATGTTGATGAGCAGTAGTGACTCAGAAGATTGGATTTTTAGTATTTGAACTTATATGTGCTTGTGTGTTTGTTATGGATTTGCTTTGAATTTAAGACACCTTATGCTTTGATAGAGTGTTTGTTATTTAATTTTTAGCGTTAGGGTGTTGTGGTTTTATTTCAATGTTGAACTTGTATATTGTATGGCTTTCATCACTTGTATTGGTGTGGATTGATGTGTTTACTTGTAAGTGTTGGATTTTATATATAATTGTTAAGTTTTGTGCTGTTTATGAAACTTATTGTTAGTCAAACACTTAATGATGAAAATTAATGCTTAATAAGGCTAATTAGATGATGGTGTGATGAAGAAATGACTGAATTCGTGAAAAAATTAAAAATATGAAACTCTGCACTGGACGCCAACAGTGCCCGAAGGCCGAAACTCCAGAATTACTTAAACCGTAAAATTTGCACCGTTAAAGCCATTTTTACCCCTTTTATTCATCTTCTACCTCTAGCTTTGGCCGAAATTCCCCCTAGAGCTTGATTATCTCAAATTTGAGGTGATTTGAAGAGGAAAGGAGCTTGGATGTCATCTTCTCTTGGTAAGAAATTCACTTTAAACTTAAAATTTTTTATTTTCACCATAGATTATTCCTACATTTTGGAAATCCGAATTTTTGAAGTTTTTGGAGAAAAGTTTGAGAGAATCCATGGTAGAAAGCTTTTACCCATTAGGATGATCTTTGGAGTCTACCACATTGTTATTCTTTAACTTATTTGAGTTTATTTGCACTTTGATAGATTTTGCTATGGCTCCAAGAATGAGTAAGGTAAAGAGGAAACTTGATTTTGATGAGAAGAGATTTGTAAACATGAAAGCCCAATACCACTACAATTCCAAACTTTCAACAAAGAAAATTATTCTAGACCGTGCTTTTCTAAGTCCATGCGGAGTCATTGAAAAAGTAATTGTTGATCGGCAATGGGAACGTCTTTGCTATTTTACTACTGAGGGTAATTTTGGCATAGTGCGAGAGTTCTATGATACTAATTTGGGTGAAACATCAGACAAGCAAGTAGTTATGCGTGGAAAGATGGTGGAATTCACCCCAGATCGGATTAATGAATTTTATCAGTTGAGGGGTTCATTTTGTAATTACACCTGATTAAATGCTACTGATGATGCTTTAGATGAATTGATTGCATATCTTATAGATGGAAAAGGAGTTTGGAAGCTGAAGCATAATCAAAAGGTAAACTTTTCTGGTTCGAAGTTAAATGTTCCATCTGCTTCAAACCATGATGAAATTCTGATGCACCTATAATATATATCATTCATGTATACATTTTTTTACTGATTTTTTAGGATATTGCACTTTAATGAAAGGTATTTGTGTGTTTTTATTTCGGGTACACTTAAATGGATTAAATATGAAAAAAAGGAGTAAAAAGGACCAAATTTAGAGCAAAAGTTAAAAAAATGTGAAAATGAAATGGAGCACCTAAGTACCTAGGACTAAAGCCTAAGCACCTAGGAGACAGAGAAGGTCACACCTACGTGCCAAAAACCCCGTGCTTAAGCACATGGTAGTTGTTTTTGAAGTTTAAAGAATATTTGGCAAATTTTGAAGGGGTGTTTGAGGCAACCATTGGTGAAAACATGAATAACTGATTATGGATGCGAAAATGCATTCCAATGGCTCTTTAAAGGAGGCAACTCTTGGAGGATTAATTGAATGTGGACACATTTTGAAGAGACACCATAGAAAAAAACTATAAAGTGAAGGACTTGGAGAAGAAAAAGAGAGAATTCAAGAGGAGAGGAAGAGAGATTTTAGAGAGTAGAAAGTAAGGAGTTGAAGGATTTTTATCAATTTTATCATTCCTAGCGAAGGAGAATGTGATTCAATAGTTCCAAGTAAGAGTCCATTGTTATTTATTAATGAAGTAGAGAGATTTAAACCCTTTAGGGTTGGGCAACCAAACCTAGAGAGCTTGGTAACATAAAGGAAGAGATTCAAAGGAACTTTAGAGTTTAGTGGAGAGAAATTTGAGATAATTTTCTATCATTGTGACTACATTTTGTTTTAATTTAGACTTCTTGTGTTTCAACATGATTTCTACTTTTAAAATTAATTATTGTTGTGTTTCCTCCATGAATTCTGAGTAGTTCTCTTTTTCTTCTTCCTTAAAATGAAAAGTAATTAAGCGTTAATGGAAGTTATGTAAGTATTGATCTTTAATGCTGGAATAAGTTGTGATGATTTAATCCTTGTACTTCATTTACTTCTTTATTTGGCCAAATAAGATGTAAACTTTTGTTGTAAGAACATGTAAGATCCTTGTTGGTATTGTCTTAGTCAACTATTGGTAAAAATCACATGAGATTGTATGGAAGATAATGTAATTCATATAATTGAGTGTAAATAAATAGGGAAATATACTTTAAAGGGTGCAGAATTAGAGGAATTTAGGTGACAGGCTAAAACCCTCAATTTGGTTTATTGTTTTAGGTTTTGATACAAGAAGTCAGCCACCAGGTGGTGGGAGAGGAGGGAATTGGAGTGAGAGTTAGTATCCCTACCTAACCCTTCTTAAAGATTATTCAAACTTTAGACTAGCCAATGTTCTATATAACATTTCTAGTAGGTGTAAAGAAAAATATTGCTCCTATTTGGCACAACACATTTTAAATTCTTCCACAACAATACTTCTATACTTATTACTCATTCATGATAAGGAAAGATATTTTATTTAAACTTCTTTTATCTTACAAAAATCTCGTTAAAATTATTTAGTTGTTTACATTATTTTAAAATATCAAAATTTACTAAAAAAATCAAACTTTCATTCCTACGAAAATATCTATAGTTTAAGTAAGTAAATTTTTCTAAATATATTTTGTGTTCTAATTTCCTCTCAAAATTTTACAAGTCTCCCTGTGGGTTCGATATTTTGGGGCGCAATCAGAAAGTCCCATGAAACATATACTTTCATAGAATCCTAAAATTTAAATATGACAGTTGAGCTCTTATTTGTATCAGAGTCAAGTTTTTGGCATCGTTGTAAAGAAAGAAATATAATTAAATAAAAATAGAAAATTTAATCCATATATAAATCACAACATTCAGGAATCATAAAGGTCAGGATCAAAATTTTAGCGTCGTTGCCGAGGAAACAAAAAAAATTTATTAAAATTTGAAGGAATGTTTAGAAAAATAAATTTCTATTTTTAGAAAGCCTAATTTAAACTTTTAGATGTATTAAAGGATTATTGTAGTGTTGTTTTTATATAAGTTTATGTGTGATTTTATCTTATTTTCATTTTTATTTTGTACTAGTTTATGCGTAGTCCAGGTTCTGAAGGGTTAGTACCCTACACTTCTGAATTAGAAAGAACTATCAGAAAATAAAATAAAAAATTAAAACTACAAAAAAATTTCAAAATACTCAATAAATGGCAAACCAAAATACTTAAAATACAGAAATTCATCAAGAATTTAGATCATTAAGAGATTATGAAAACCTACAGCGGATTAACTTCATGACAGTATTCAAAATATTGTTGTAGCTGCTAATTCATTTGAACTTAAACCTGTTTTTATCCAAATGGTATCAAGTAATCAGTTAGAGGGAGCACCAACTAAATATCCAAATTTACATCTTAACAATTTTTTGGAATTGTGTGCTACATTTAAATATGAAGGTATTTCAGATATACTTAAGCTTTTATACTCTCACTGAGGGATAAGACAAAGATATGGTTAAATTCATTAACACCTAGATCTATCAGAACTTGTGGTGATTTAGCGTAGAAGTTTCTTGCTAAATATTTTCCACCATAAAAAACTGTAAAGCTTAGAAATGGTATTACATCTTTTTGTCAGCTTGTAGGGGAATCTATTATTGAAGCTTGGGAACAATTTAAAGAACTCCTAAGAAAGTGTCCACACCATGTTGTACCAGATTGGTTAATTATTCAAACATTTTATAATGGATTAGTTGGATCTCTTAGATCTGTTATGATTCCATTACTGGTGATTCATTGATGTCAAAACCATTTCATGATGCTTATGTTTTAATTGAAGAAATGGCTAGTAATAATTTTTAATGGCCTTCTGAGAGGTTACATCATAAGAAGGTAGCCAATATTCATGAATCTGGTGATTTTGCAATGTTAGCAAATCAAGTTGCTACAATTTCAAGGAAGTCAGACTAATTTGGAATGAATTTTTCTTAACAAATTCCAATGATTGAAAAGAATCAATCAAGCCAAATGATAGATTCTTAAACATCACTAGAAATTTTAAATGTCATAAATAATAAGTCAAATAAACCATATTGAAACTATTATAACTCAGGTTGGAAAAACCAGCTTAACTTTAAGTAGAATAATAATAATAATTCGGGTGGTAATAATCAGTAATGAGGAAAAACCTAAGTAAACCCATAGGGGAACAGGAACATCCAAGGTAATAGTACTTATAGACCTACTTTTCCTCCAAGTTTTAACAATAATCCACAATCTAAGGAAAAGAATTTGTCTATAGAAGAAGTGGTGTTACAAATAGGAAATCAGTTACAAAGTCAAGAAGCTACAATTAAAATATTGAGAATCAACATGGACAAACAATAAATTCATTAAGTAATAGAACCCAAGGAACACTTCATAGTAATACAGAAGTAAATCCAAAAGACCAGGATAAAGTGCAAGTAAAAGTTGTTCGACTTAGAAGTAGAAGAGAGTTGGAAGGTAGAGTTCAAAAAGTGATTGAAGTAGAGAGAGAAAAGAAATTGAAGAACCTAAAGAGCATGCTCCAAAAGGTTTAGAGAGACCCATTTCTCCACTTGATAATTACTTAGAAAAACCACCTCCACCTTAATTTCCTCAGAGACTTCGTCAACAAAAGTTGGATAAATAGTTTTCAAAATTTTTGGAAATCTTTAAAAAGCTTACAATTGATATTCCATTTCCTGAAGACTTAAAAAAAATGCCAAGCTATGTGAAGTTTATGAAGGATATTCTTAACAGAAAAAAGGAAGTTCGAAGATAACGAGACTGTTGCACCTAGTGAGGAGTGCAGAACTATAATTCAGAAAAACTTCATGAAAAGCTTAAAGATCCTGATAGCTTCAATATTCCATGTGCAACAGGAGACAGAATTTATGAGAAAGCTTTATGTGACTTAGGTGCAAGCATTAACGTTATGCCATTATCGATATTTAAAAGACTGGGATTAGGAGAAATAGCCTCTACTAATGTAACTTTGCAATTAGCAGATAGTTCAATTACATATCCTAAGGGAGTTATAGAAGATGTTTTAGTGAAAGTGGATCACTTTATCTTTCATGTTAATTTCATTGTGCAAGATATGGACAATGATAAAGAGATACCTATCATTTTGGGGAGACCTTTCCTAGCCATGAAAGAGCAATGATAGATGTGTAGAAAAGGGAATTAACTATGTGCATCAATGATCAAACGGTTACTTATAATATTTCAAAATCAATGAAGTACCTTGCAAAAGGCAAAGAAAATGAGTGTTACAAGATGAATGTAATAAGATATCTGATTGAATTCCATTTCAAAACAACTTATGAAGAGAAATCCGAAATGAAAGAGATGGAACATGAGCAAGAAGAGGAATTAGAACAATTTGATGATTTTCATGAGGAAGATTCAAATTATATTCTTTAAATTTTTGAAGTTTTTGACATGACGGAAAAAGATAAATCTTTTTGTCCATCTATTGAAAAACCTCATGAACATGAATTGAAATTACTTCCTAAACATTTAAAATGTCTTTTTAGGTGATTCCTCTACTTTACCAGTTATAATTTTCTTAAATTAAACTTTATAAGAATAAGAAAGTTTAATGAAAACTTTGAAGCAATATAAGAAGGTTTTTAGATGGATGATATTAAAGGAATCAATCCTTCAATTTTTATGCATAGAATTCTTATGGAAGAAAACTGTAGACCCAGGGCTAATCCTTGAAGGAGATTAAATCCTGTTATGAAAGAAATTGTTAAGAAAGAAATTTTAATGTGGTTAGATGCTGGAATTATATATCCTATTTTGGACAGTGCATGGGTTAGTCCAATTCACTGTGTTCCTAAGAAAGGAGGAGACTGTAACTATTAATGAACAAAACGAGTTAGTACCAATAAGATAAGTTACAGGGTGGTGAATATGTATTGATTATAGAAAATTAAATTTTGTCTCTAGAAAAGATCATTTTCTATTACCCTTTCTATATCAAATGTTGGATAGACTAGCTGAGCATAAATAATTTTATTTTCCGGATGGATATACTAGTTATCACCAAATACAAATAGCTCTTGAGGATCAAGAGAAAAAAATGTTTACCAGTCTTTATGGTACATTTTCTTTTAGAAGAATGTCTTTTGATTTATGTAATGCCCCCACTACATTTCAAAGATGTACAATGACTATTTTCTATGATTTAATTGAAAGAGGAATTGAAGTTTTTTTGGATGATTTTTCAGTTTTTGGAACTTTATTTGAATCATATTTAGAACATTTATCACAGGTTCTTAAGCACTGTGAAGAAACAAATGTAGTACTTAATTGGGAAAATGTCAATTTATGATAGTAGGAGGAGTTTTTTTTAGGACATCACATATCAGAGAAAGGTATGGAAGTAGATCCTACAAAAATTCAAGTGATCACTAATTTACCTCACCCAACAATTGTGAGGGAAATTAGGAGTTCTTTTAGAACATGCGAGATTCTACAGGTGATATATCAAATATTTCTCACAAATTGCTAAGCCACTATGCCATTTACTCAAAAAAGATGTAATTTTCAATTTTGATAAGGAGTACCTAAAAGCTTTTGAGCTATTAAAAGAAAAATTAGTCACTACACCAGTTATTGTTTCACCAGATTAAAAAACAACATTTGAATTAATGTGTGCTATAAGTGATTATGCTATTAGAGTTATTTTAGGACAGAAACACGATAAGATTTCAAAATAATTTACTATACTAGTAGAACTCTTAATAAAGCTCAAATTAATTATACCACGACCGAGAAAGAGTTATTAGCAAAAGTATTTGCTTTTGATAAATTCAGATCATACTTAATTGGAACCAAATGTGTAGTGCATACAAATCATTCTGCAATTAAATAATTAATGAAAAAGAAGGATGTAAAACCAAGACTGATAAAATGGATTCTTCTTTTTCAAGAATTTTATTTTGAAATAGTAGATAGAAAGGGAGCTGATAATCAAATTTTTTATCATCTAGCCAGGCTTGAATATGGAAACTCACTTTGTTTTGAAAAAGAAATTAATAAACATTTTCCAGATAAAAAATTGTTCAATAGAAATGTATGACGTGTTCCATGGTATGCAGACATTGTGAACTTTAATCTTAGTAATATTATAACATATGTTCTGACACACCAATAAAAGAGGAAATTTTTATATTAAGCTAAGACTTATTTTTAGGATGACTCATTTTTGTATAAACATGAAAATGTTCAAATTATTTGAAGATGTGTGCCTTTAGAAGAAACTTATGAAATTATCCAAAAATATCATGATTCTGATTTTGGGGGACATTTTGGTGTTGATAAAATAGCATACAAAATTTTGCAATTTGGATTTTATTAGCCTAATATCTCTAGAGATGTTAATGCTTATATTAAAAATTGTGATAGATGTAAACGTTTAGGAAATATTTCTAGAAGAAATGAGATGCCCCTCAATTATATGTTGGAAGTTGAGATATTTAATGTTTGGGAATTACATTTCATGGGACCATTTAAACCATATATAGAAAATTTATATATATTGTTAGCAGTAGACTATATATCTAAATGGATATAAGTTGTTGTTTTACCTCGATGTGATGCTCAAAATATTGTAAGGTTTTTAAGAACGAACATACTTTGCAGATTTGGAATTCCGAGAGTGATCATAACTGACAGAGGAAGTCATTTCAAAAATGTAATAATAGAGAGAATAATAAAGAAATATCATATCAAGCATCAAATTTCTACTACTTATCATCCTTAGACAAGTGTTTTGGCTGAATTATCCAATTGTGATATTAAAAGAATTTTAAAAAAAATCTGTAAATCCAACAAAAATGGATTGGTCAATCAAACCTGATTATGCTTTGTGAGCTTATAGGACTGCAAATAGAACTCCTATAGGAATGTCCCCATACAGGCTAATATATGAGAAATCTTGTCATTTACCAGTTGAACTTGAGCATAAAGCATATTAGGCTATTAAGGAATTTAACTATAATTTAAAAGTTGCTGATGGAAAGAGATTGTTGCAATTAAATGAGCTTGAAGAGATACAGAATTAATCTTATGAGAGTTCTAAGATCTATAAGGAAAAGATGAAGAAGTGGCTTGATCAGAGGATTCGAACAGAACATTTTGAGCCAGAACAACAAGTTTTTCTATATAATGCAAGGTTGAGACTATTTGCAAGAAAACTTAAGTCCAGATGGATGGGCCCATTTATTGTGATAAAAGTTTATCCTTATGAAGTCGTGGATATCAAAGATCCTAAAACTAAGAAAATTTTCAAAGTGAATGGTCAGACTGAAACCTTATTTCTTAGGGGATCAAGCTAAATTTAATGATTTTATGATGTTGGGTCACCCAGAATAAGCACTGGGTACATCAGACTGATGACTTAAAACCAAGCGCTTTGTGGGAGGCAACCCATAGTTATCAGTGTGTTTTTGTTTTTAATGTTATGCTGTTGGGTTTATTTAAGAAAAATGTGGTAGTATATTGAATATATTATGATAATTCTAAGACCTTAATTGATGACTTAGACGTGTTAGAACACGTATTTGGACGTTAAGCAAACCTGTGCTTAAATGAGCATTGACGCTTAAGCATCAACATTCAGCTCTTAAGCGCATTAGTTAAAAAATGTGCTTAAAAATGTTCTAGAAGAATTAAACATGAGGAAGTTACTTTGAACATTATTTGGCAGTTTGTGAATGTGGGTAGCGGGACTAGGCTTCTCCAAAGTCTATAAATAGCATGGGAATGAAGAGATTCTTACCATACTCAAAATTTTCATCCTAAAGTCTACGTGAAGAGAGTTCTGTGTTGAAAATAGAGTGATAGCGTTAGCAAAGTTGTCTTCTTAGGAGAGTGAATTAAAGAATAAAGATGAGGTCATCAAGTAGAAGTTTGTAATTCGCATTGCGTTAGAGTTATACAACAGATTCATCGCCGTTAGTATAAAAGGAATAGCAGAGAAGATTGCAAAAATTGAGGCTGACGTGGCTTCAATTAAAACAAAAGAGAATGAAGCTAACACACACTTGGTGCATATTGGATGGAAACTCAAAATGAAATTCAGCCATACAGGGTAAATTGAAGAAGCGAACAAGGAGATGTATCTAAAAAACAAGTCGATTAAGGATGATTCAACTAGAGTTCTTCACTACCGTTCATTTGATCAAATATATATTCCAAATGCCTCATAAGAGAAAAATGAAGGACAAAGATATGTTCCACCTAATAGAGAATATAATTAAGTTTGAGAGTCTAGTTAGGTTTTTTGTTGTTAGTGTTTATTTGCTTCAAGTGTGTTTAATGTTAAGTTTGTTTTGCGTCATGATGTATTTAGGAGTTATCTCGTTTAAAAATCTTAGGAGTTAAGATAATTTAAGTGAATTGTGTTTGTATTTGTTTTGAAAAGTGAATGAAAGTGTTTGTTTGTATGAAAATTTTGTGTTAATTATAATCGAATCAAAATTGTGGAAAGTTGTGAATTTTGAGAAAGAGGAGAATACAAGGGGAAGAAAATAGTTACTAAGATTTATAAAGACCATTTAGGGGTGGATGACTTAAGTAAGATGTGCATTTAACTAAAAAATTAAAATATCTAAATTTGTGCATGGGAACTTAAGCACCATAACCCCGCACTTAATCGCAGAATTATCCGAGTAGTAGGCGCTTAAGGGCCAAACCAGTCGTGCATAAGTGCCGGTTCACAAAAAATGGTTCGTGAACAGTTATAAGTCAAATTTTAAGCCAAAAACTCCATTTTCCCCCAACAGTCACCTTGTTTCTGTGTGATTCGCGATTTTGGTCCTAGAGCTTCTCGAAATTTGAAGATTACTTAGTGGAATTAGGCCAAATTTTCTAGATTTCATCTTCTCAAGGTGAGAGCTTCATTTCTATGTAAAAATTTTTTATTTGGACCATAGATTTTTAGTACATTATGGAAAATTTGAAAATCACTATTCATTGTGAAAATTTAAGAAAAATTGATGGATAATATATGGAAAATGTTAGTTTAAGCTTTGAAAGTTAGGCTTAGTGATTTAGGTTTAAGTTTAGAATTTATTGTGAATTTCATGTGATTTTTAGAAATGACACCAAGAATGAAGAGAAGCAAGGGGAAGGAAACTTTTGAATCGAGCAAGGTTGTTAGTGCAAAAGCTCAAGAAGATATGCAGATGCGATGCAGTCCAAAAAATTGATTCTTGAGCGGTGTTTCAAAAATCTGGACGGAGCAGTAGAAGATTTGATTATCCGTTGATAGTGGGAACGATTATGTTACTTTTTTGCTATTGTTGTGATTTCTGTAGTCTGCGAGTTTTATGCTAATCTCCCTGAAGATGAGGAGGATCAAGTGATGATAAGAGTAAAATTAGTATCATTTTCCCCGAGGTAAATAATTCAATTTACCAGCTACCTTTGAATTCATTTTGTTTTTATGCAAATTATAATTTTACGGATGAGTTAGACGAGATTATATCTTCATTGACTGTGGGAAGAGGGTTATGGAAAATTACAAGTGGAAGAAGAGTAAATTTTCCTGCATCAAAATTGGATGCCACTGGGAAAGCATGACACTAATCATTTATGCTCGTCTGATCCCTATAAATCATTTTAGTGAAGTAACCAGAGGAAGAGCCACTATGAACTTCTGCCTTCAGCAATTAAAGCCTATTGATATTGAATCTCTTATCTATCAGGCCATCACCAGTTCTGTTAGAGCTGCCACTATTGCAGGTTTAGGATTTGCATCCTTAATCTATTCTTTATGTGAGCAGGCTGGTGTAAAGTTTGATAGTTAGGAGGAGATTTTACAACCTCTAAAGCATATCACAAGTATCAATGTTAAGTTTTATTCTAAACATTATATTTTTGGCTGGAGAAGAGGATTTTCCAGAAGTTAGGGTGCTTCTACATCTCATGCTTCTACATCTCGTACATCTACATCCCATAGCCAATCTATTAGTCCTGATTCACCAACACTGTTAATGCAAAGGATGTAGGACATCATTAACTATACTGCGGGCAAGCTACTAAATTTAGAAAATTATGTAGATGATATTGACACATATATGGAAATGCATAGTGATTATGAAGAAATATCACACATCTTCGAAGAAACTTATCCGAGGAAATCAGAGTGTGGTATTTATTTCATATCCACATTACCCTCACTATGAGCCTATAAAGTTTTGGGATGATGATGAGGAGGAGAAGGAGGAAGAAGAGGATTGATTTGAGTTTGTTATGGTTATGTTTGAACTTTTCTTCGTCGTTGTTGTTTGGACCACTGTTGTTTTATTTGTAGTTAGGTTAGATATTAATGTATGTGTTTATGTTGTGGTGAGTAGTTATGTTTTGTTTATGTGATATTAATTGTGTTAACATTGTTATTTGAGTGTGTTTTGTTGGCGTGTGATGAACTTATTCCTGATATATTAGGGATGTATTGAATAGAGCTAACTTTCACTTTAAAAAATATATGTTTTAATTTTCAATCTACTACAATGTATATTCATTCTGTTGTGGTTGCGAAGTTATGTTAATTGTGTTCATTTGCTTTTATGTTGTCCTCCACTACGTAGAAGTCTTTTAAATCTCATATAAGTTAAAATCAAATTAAAATTTGATCAACTTTATTTTTACTCATGTTTCTAATTTTTGTACTTGTATATTTAGGATATAAAAATCCATGAAGCATGTTTTTTTTTTTTCATTCCTTCCTATAAATATGCTATGCTACAATGTTTCATTTTATTAAAAATTTAAGTTGGGGGGGGGGGGTGGATGGGGGTGGGAGGAAAAATAATTTTCAAAACTTGAAATTTATTTTTTCTCAAATGTGCTACAAATAAATTTGATTTTGATCGATAAATGATTATGTGTATGAAGTTACATTATGGAAGTAAAATTTTGATTATTTAAATGAGTAAGAGAATTTAGTTAAAACATATAGTGATGATGCAAATTTTAAATTTAAAAATTTCTTAATGAAGAGATGTTAAATATTGTGTAACTATAATTAGTAAGAGCTGTTGTATTTTTAAAAAATATAGAAGGATTAGACTTTTATTTTCAATAATTAAATTTCTTTTATTAAAATAGTTTTCAAAACTATTATTATATTTTTAAGTAAATTGATATATATCAAACCTTTGCTTTAGGAATGGAATAGTGGAATTCAAAATCATTAAAGGCCTTTCCAGATATAGTAATCATCACCAGAAAAAAAAATAAAATAGAAAGAAGAAAAAGGTAAGTATAGTAGGTGAAAAAGGGAGGAGACGCTTGAGGATTAGTGTATAATCAAAAATTAGTTCCACATATGATCTTTTTAAAGCGTAAGACTTGAGAAACTCTTAAGCTTAAGGATATAATATCGTAAGTATAATTATTTTTAGTAAAGATTTTTAAGTAAAGGAAATAGAATGCCTAAAACTCTATATTTGGAAAATCTGATAACCCTTAAAATTAACTAAATTTTTATATCATTTTAAACTAATATTTTAAGGATATTACGCTTTAATGAAAGAAATTTCTTATGTTTTTGGTTGCAGGTACAAGAAAACAAGTTTATGAAGAAAAAGAATCAAAAAAGGAGTAAAAGGAGCAAAAATGAGATAATTGAAGAGAAGAAGAAAAAAGGGCTGACTCTGGCGCCTAGGCGCTAGACTCAGCAGGGAAATCTGGAGAGTTCTTAGACAGTTTTATGATGGTTATTGATGACTCAAAAGCCATCTAGAAGTCTCTGGATAAATTCATATATGTTATAAACAAGATAAAATGAATATAGACATTGGGAATTTGTTATTTAATGAAAAGGTGCGACTTAAAACCTGAAGGGACGCGTCCATTCACGTAGGAGAATGGAACCTAGGCGCCACTGTTACCTTTTAGAATATTCAACAAATTTGGACGAATTTTGAAGAGGTGCCTGAAGCAACCCCTGGTCATTTCGAAGCTCTATAAATAGAGGATGATTCTACAACAAAGCGTGGTCGTTTTGGAGTGTGTAAGTGTCATAAGAGTGAAATAGGTGTGTCATTTCATTTAGTTGAAGTGTGTGTAGTGTTATTTACCTTTCTTTAGTGAGAGTTCAGAGTATTTATAGTGTGATTGCTGGAGTTGGAGTCTTGTAAAAGTCAGTTGGAGCCAGAAAAATTTCGAAGGATTGCTTGGATACCATTCTAAATAAGTATTTATAATTTGGTACTTAAGTTTTATACTTTGAATTTGAATTATATAAATATGGTTTGTGGTGTGAATCCTATGCTTTCTGAGTAGTTTTATTTTCTTTCTCCCTATGAATATGGAATGATTTAGATAAGGATTTAATTTAGTTTTAAGAACTTAATTTTCTTCATCAATAATTTGTGATGATACTTTACCTGATTTTCATTTACACTACAACTTGATCACTTGTAATATTAAAATCTATGGAGAGTTCTTAAGATCTCACCGTGGACTAAGAGTTCTTAACTTGTAAGTATCCCATTTCCCTTAGAATGGTAGATGGTAAATTCTTGAAGGGAGAGGTGCGAATAGATAGGGAGATAATCTTTGAAGGGTGTATAATTGAATATGTTTTTAGAGTGACAGGCTAAATTCTATCAATTTGGTTTAAGAGGAGGTGACGGGTCACTAAAAGGCCCGACCATAGGCACCCTTGGGGGGGAAACTAGAAGTGAGAGCCTAGAAATTCATCCCTTACTACTAACAATACATCCTGATCCAATCTTCTAAAACTAGCTAATGTTCTTATACGTTGGACCAAAGGGTAAAAAATATATATGCTCCTATTCCTCAGAATACCACATTCTCTAAGTTCTCAAACAAATTTAGATATTTACTAATCATTAAATATTTTATATGGGGAAAGAATCTTTGTTTATTGTGTTAAAGCATTTAAATTACGATTTTATTTACAATTACTACTTTAATAACTTGCATAATAGTACTTGTTAGTTGATTAGTTTATAAATAGATTTTCATCTTTCTTTATTAATTATTTGTAATTAACCTTTTCCGTGGGATTGATATCTGGGGCTTAATTAGAAAGTTTTATATTACTTGAAATGATACATATACTTGCGTAGTACCCTTAGTGTACGATTTATATTTATTTATAAAAATTTTAATCTTTAATTATCATACATTAGCCGCTTAATCTGATTTGGGGTCAAGTTTGGCCAAAATTTTATAAGCTATTTTTCTTGGGTAATTGTGGTCGGGTCATGTTTTGGCGACGTTGCCGGGGATCGAACATAAGCACTAAAAATTAAATAATTAAAGAAAGATAAAATTTTTTTATAATATTTATATTTTAAAGTATATTTTTGTTTTATTATTAATTAAAAATATTTTTTTAATTACTTTTATGTGAAGTTCAAGATCTGAAGGATTAATACCTTATAATTCTGAATTAGAACATACTGTAAGAGAAATTAGAAAAGCAAAATAAATTCATAATTTGCTAGAAATGGCTAATATACCTTGAAATAATATGGAACACAATATTACAGAAAATGAACATCAAAATTTACATAGACCTTTAAGAGAGTTTGCTAACCCTACAGCTGATGAAATTCACTTAAGCATTCAAATTCCTGCTGTAGCAGTAAAACTTCATTTCTTCAAAATTTGTGCTTGTCCTAAAGTCCACTGAGCAAAGAAGTTGGGATCATTACAGACCCATTTGCCTTACATCTGTTATGAGCAAAATCATTAGTAAGATTATTGTGGCTAGACTTCAACCACATCTAGATAAGATTGTCAGATCAAATCAAACAGCCTTTGTGAAAGGAAGATCCATCATTGATAATGTGCTACTTGCTCAAGAACATCTCTTGGACTTGGATAAACCCTGTAGGGGAGGAAACCTAATATATAAATTGGATTTAAGGAAAGCATGTGATTCTATTAGTTAGGAGTTTATAATGAATATCCTTTCTGCAAGGGGATTCTCAATTGATTTTTGTAAGCTTATCAACAGGTGGCTAAGTACTAATTCACACTCCATCCTTATTAATAGGTATACTTGGGGAACTTTTACTGCCACTAGAGGTCTGAAGCAAGGGGACCCCCTCTCACCCACAATTTTTGTTCTAGCCATGGATTATCTATCCAGAATGCTTAACTACAATCTTCTCCCTGAGAGATACACTAGGTATCATCATAAATCTAATGTGGCAATCTCTCGTTTGGTATATAATGATGATATTATAATTTTCTGTAATGTTAACAAAAATGATGTCAAGAAAGTATATCATTGTTTGTAGCTGTTTCAGTCTCATTCAGGGATGTTTTTCAATCCTGAGAAGTGCAATCTTATTTTCCAAAAGAGGATCTCCCCAGCTGTAAGCACTGGATCCTAGACTTCACTGGGTTTTCTTGCACTCAGCTTCTTCACAAATAACTTGAGGTGTTACTCATTGCTGGCAGAACCAAGCAAATACAGCTTGATGAAGTGCTAAATAAAATTAGTAACTATCTTTCCAGTTGAACTCATGCCTTCTTGTCTAAATGCAGGAAGAATCACATTGTTGAAAATTATACTTACTACCTTTCCCTCTTATATCTTATAAATGAACAACATGAAGAAAAGCACCCAACTATAGTTTGAAAGGGCCTTTAATAGGTTCCTTTGGGTAGGCTAAAGGCAACAACTTCACTGGGCATCCTGACAGAAGGTAGCCAAACCCACTTAGGTTGGACGGATTGGATTCAAAGGTCAACAGTAGATCCTCCAGGTAAACTTATTCAAACTCTGGATCAAGTTCATATCACAAGCCTCCCTATGGGCTCAATTTATGAAAGGGAAATACTATAAGTAAATGTACCCATCTCAGTCTATCAGAAAGTTGTGGGATTCCCAAATGTGGGTGAGAATGCTTAAAGTCAGACACCTAGCAGAGAACATGTACCTTTGGGACCTTGACAAGGGGGAATTAAACTTCTGGCTAGACCACTGGTGTCCTAAAGAATGGTTGATCCCTTGCATTGACAACTTCAACAAAACTCTATTGGTGGCTGATTTTTGGGATGGGGAAAATTGGTCTTTAGCCACTCTCAATTCTATCTTATAGGATTCTTCAGCTATCCTTGTTTCTAAGTTGCAGTTTGACAGGAAAAGATCAAATAGCATTGTTTGGCAAGCCTACCACAATCAAAGCCTGTGTAAATCCATCTACTCCAAGTTGTTTAACTGGGATTAGGTTACATAGGGGGACTTCATTTGGAAATGCCAACTTTCTCCTTCGATGGCATTTTTCTACTGGAGAATCTTCCATAAACTTCTCCCCACTGATGTCCTTCTTAAACTTAAGGGCCTGGGGGGCCCTTCTTACTGCAGGCTGTGCTTAGAAGTAAAGGAGACTATCACCCATTTATTTTTTGTATGAAGATTCTCTCAGCAAGTATGGGTTTCTCTTACAAGACATTTACTTCTAGATTCTCTAAACCTTCATTGAGCCCATATTTTGTCTTGCTACTCTGAATGGAAGGATGCTAAAGCTGGTGACATTCCCTTTTTCACTGCTTGGTTTATTTGAATGGCTAGGAACTATGCTACTTTTGAGGGCAGGCCACCTCTGGTGGATCAGGTGGTTAGAAACTACATTTATTTCCTGCAGAAGTTGATCAAATATAAGAAATTCACCAATATTTGCATTTTCCCACCATTAGAAAGGCTGGCCCCCCCAGTGATCATTCAGGTTGTCTGGAGAACTCTGCCCCCCACTCTGTCAAGGTTAACACTGATTGGAGCTTCTCTGAACTGGGTGCTAGGGTGGGTGGGATCTTTAGAGACCACCTTGGTAATTTTCTGCTGCTCTTTCATGCTCCTTTCATTGCTTCTGATGCCTTGGAATCTGAGTTGATTGTAGTCTTTTGAGCACTTAAACTGGCTATTATGAATCAGTGGTCTACCCTCGTGGTGGAAGGGGATTCCCATGTGTTGTTACAATTGTTGGACCATGAGAAATGCTCTTCTTTGCACCACTCTCAATGGGTTCAAAAGATTATATCACTTAGATCACAGATTACTGTAAGTTTTTATTTAATCTATAAGGAAGGCAATAAACTTGCAAACTAGTTAACAAGATCAAGAATGTACTCCCCCTCAGCTGTAGTCTTTTCTAACCCCCCTCGCCCTCTACTTTCCCACATCTCAGGGTTATACATTGATTTATTGATAGAAAGCATTTGCTTCAAATATATATATATATATATATATGTATATGGGATGGAAGGAGGCTCCAGATTTTGTGGAGGTTTCTTGGTGCGATTTTTGAATTCTACTTTGTTCTTGAAGGTTAAAGGAATTCTCTTGGTGATTTGTTAAGATTAGAGACTAATTCTTTTAGTTCTCGTCTTTTTTTTTTCTCTTCCGTTGGTTTTTGTTTTGAATTCTTGATTTCTCGGGTTCATAGTATTTTGAATTATGGATCTTTGTTTTGGCTGAGATCTTGAATTATGACTAATCCTAATCTTCCTTCTTCTTCAAATTATGCAAATTGTTTGTTGATATAGTTGGAAATGATCAATCTGACAAATTGTTTTTTCCCCAAATTTATCATGATTCGGCTGCTGGTAAGGGGGATTGCCATTTTATCAAGAAAGTGGAAAAGAAAGGTGGGAAGCCTGCTTTAATTTTTTCTGAATATGAAATTTCTACTCTTGTTGAAGTCCATAAATTCACATTAATTGGAAAGTTTCAATTGGGGCATCCAAAGATGGAGACTATAAGGAAATCTTTTGAAGATCTTAAACTGGTTGGTAATTTTAAGGTTGATTTATTTGATGGAAGGCATATCATGATTCAACTATCTAAGGAGGAAGACTATGCCAATCTGTTCTCTAAGAAATTCATTCTAATTGAAGGAAAATATATGAAGATCTTGAAGTGGTCACCTGATTTTGACCCTACTCAAGAGGCTCCTATAATTCCCATTTGGTACAGGCTTCCAAATTTAAAACTTCAGTTTTTTAACCATCAGGTTATATATGCTATTGGTACAGCTTTGGGGAAACCTCTTAAGTTGGATATGTCCACTTTGCAGTTAACTAGGCCTTCCTTGGCTAGGATTTTAATTGAAAGGGACATTACTTTGCCTGATGTGGATGAAATTTGGCTAGGCTCTCCTTATAATGGATATTGGTAGCCTATTAAAATGGAGCAAAAACCAGTTTACTGTCATAATTGCAAAATGTTTGGCCATTCTAGGGAGTCTTGTTTTAGGCTTCATCCTAAACTTAAACCATCTTCTGCCAAGAATTATAAAACTACTGCTAACACTATTTCTTTACCTTTGAAAGTTTCTGGGGCCCCTAATTCAAATATTCAAGTTTCAGATTCTTAATTGGTTGCTAAACCTCCAATTATTATATCTATTGCTGATGAAATTCCTGCTGAAGTTGCTCCTCTTGTAGCAACTACTGATTCTGATAATATTGAGATTGTTACCGATCTTCTCAAAGCTCAATATGTTATAATGACTGATGTTCCTTCTACTGTTCTGGTAGAACAAGATAAAATTAATCATGGAGAGTCTGCTGAAGCAACTAAAATACATGCTACTATAAATGATGCTGCACTGTTCCCTGAATCTTATCAATCTATGGAATTGCTGCCTAAGGCTGTGCAATATCCTAAGGTACAGGCTATACCTCAAGGAGATACTAATCTTAATGTTTATGCTTTAGCTGCAGCTAATAAAGAGTTAAATGAAAACTGGGTAGTCCAAAATGCTAGAAAAAAGAAGAAATCCTTGGAATTAAGGAATTTATCTGAAGATAACATTATTCATTCCAAACTTTCTGATTCTTCCTTCTTTAGACTTACTAGAGGAGGTAGATCTATTAGTCATGATTGAATTCCTTTGTTGGAGTATTAGGGGAGTGGCCAACCTTGGCTCCCTTAATAGGTTATTAAACTTTAACAGGGTACATAAGTTATGGGTAATTGTTCTTTTAGAACCTTTGGTTAAGACCAATTTTGACAGATTTACAAAGTATTTTGTTGGTTATAACTTTATAACCAACTGTTCTAATAAAATCTGGATGCTGTATAGGAAGGAATTGAAAATTGATGTTATTCAAGATCATTGTCAATTTCTGCATGTTCATTTTGAATTTGACCAGTTTAAGGGCTATGCATTTTTTATTTATGCTTCCTCCTCTTCTACTGGAAGAGCTGAATTATGGTCTCATTTATTCCCTATTAGTCAAAACATAAATGAAGGATGGATTGTTGGAAGTGATTTCAATTGCATTGCTCAACCTAGTGAAAAGATGGGTGGAAGAACTCCTAATCTTCAAGATATGTTAAATTTTTTTCTGATAATATTCAATCTGCAGCATTATTTGATCTTGGGTTTGAGGGCCTTTTACATGGAAAAGAGGTTCTATTCTTGAAAGACTTGATAGAATTCTAGCTAATAAATTATGGCTTGAATTGTTTCCTATTTCTAAAGTTCATCATTTGCTTAGATTGGGATTTGATCACTCTCCTTTGCTGATTAAGTTTTCTGTTTTACCTGAGTCTAACAAAGGTAGTTTCAGATTTCTAAATGTGTGAACTACAAATCCTAATTGCTACAACACTATTAAGACTACTTCTTCTTATGTAAATCCTCTTCTGAAATTATGGGAGTTCCAAAAAAAGGCTGGCTAAAGCTTTATTTCATTGGAATTGGAATGAATTTGGGAATATCAAATATAATATTATTAATGTAGAACATGTGGTAGCAGAATTGGAGGTGGCTGTTGAGGAAGGAAGGGAATCCGAACAATCTCTTTTGGAAGCTAATGATAAGTTACACTATGCCTTAATGCAAGAAGAATTGTTTCCCAAACAAAAAGCAGCTGCTAATTGGTTTCTTCATGGTGATCGAAATTCAAAATTCTCTCATGTTGTCATCAAGTATAGAAGATCACTAAATGCTATTTTGAAAATCAAATCAACTACTAATAAATGGTTGTCTAATCTTAAGGATATTGCAGAAGATGTGGTATCTCATTTTCAACAATTGTTTGCTTTCAAGCCTACTAATTCTTCCTTGTTTGATTCAAAGATTATGAATTCTGCTATTAATCCTGAAGATGGGTATAACTTAACTGTGGTTTCTGATGAAACAAAAATCTATGCAGCCATTAATTCTATGGATGGTAATAAAGTAGCTGGCCCAGATGGATACACAGCACATTTTTATAAATACTTTTGGAATATTATCAAACTGGATGTAGTTGCAGTACGTTAACTGTTTTTTTCAATGTTTTGATCTCCCAAGGTACTTTGTTTCTTCTTCAATTGCATTGATACATAAATATAGAATTAAAACTTCTTGGCATGACTTTAGGCCAATAAGCTTAACTTCCACTTTTTCTAAAATTATTAGGAAAGTTATTGTTGCAAGATTATAGCCTCTATTGGAAAATTTAATTTCAGATAATCAATCAGCATTTTTTAAAGGAAGATGCATTAGTGATAACGTCGTGTTAGCTTAAGAGTTGATAGCTGATATAGATAAACCTTGTAGAGGCTCTAATCTTATAATCAAATTGGATCTATCTAAAGCTTTTGATTCCATCAGTTGGTCTTTTATTATCAATGTGCTTTCAGCAAGAGGTTTCAGTCTTGAGTTCTGTAATCTGATATCAAGATGGCTGGAGAATAATTATTAGTGTTTTACTTAATGGTGGAAGTCATGGATTCTTTAAGGCTGGCAGAGGTATTAAACAAGGAGACCCCTTGTCTCCATATATCTTCATCTTGGCATTTGATTATTTTTCAAAATTGATTAATCAAACTCAACTTGATCATTCTTACACCCAATTCCAGCATAAGTCTAATATTTTGGTTAGTCATCTTGCATATGCAGATGATGTAATCATATTCTCTAATGGCAGCAAGTGTTCTATAAGATGTATGATGAAGATATTGGGGAACTTTGAGGATGTTTCTGGGATGTCCTTTAATAAAGCTAAATGTCAATTTCTTGCAAGCTCTAAAATTACTTCTCAGATGAGGAAATGGATTATTGAAATCACTGGTTTTAAGGAAGCTACTTATCCTCTTCTTTACTTGGGGTTTCCTTTAATTAAAGGCAGGAGAAAATTGTCTCACTATGATGATGTGGTTGCTAAGATCTCCTCTCAAATCCAATGTTGGACTAATACATTTCTATCTAATGGTGCAAGGATTACTCTTTTAAAAAGCATTCTGAAAACATTTCCTCTTTATACACTTCAAATGGTGAGAATGAAGAAAAGCACTCAGAGAATGTTGTCTATTATTTTCAATATTTTTTTATGGGAAGGTCAACATAAGCAATTGCACTGGTCCAATTGGGATAAATTATGTAAGCCTTTTGCAAGTGGAGGTTTGGGCTTTAAAAGCTTTCAACATCTTTCATTTTCTTTTTACTGTAAACAATGGATTAAATTTAGATCAAAGAACTCTCTTTGTGCTAATTTCATGCATGGAAAATACTATTACAACAAGCATCCATTACAAGTTTAGCCTAAGCTGGGGGATACAAAGACTTGGAAAGAGCTATTGAAAATTAAGGCACAAGCTGAAAAACTTTTTGTTTGGGAAGTTGGTAAGGGAGAAATTGATTTTTGGCTAGATACTTGGCTTTTTAATGATTCCCTTCAAGAGCAATTTTTCAATTCTTCTAATATTCAAAAATTTTTTGATTGTTGGACCAATAATAGTTGGGACATCTCTAAATTCAAAAATTTTGTTGAATTGGAGACTCAAGCTAAAATTCTATCCATCCCAATTGAGCCTTCTAAAAAAGATAGAACTATTACTAAAAATTCTAGTGCTCAGAGTCTTTCCAAATTTATTTATCACACATGTTTTAATTGGTCCAAAAATGATTGGGGAGAGCAGATTTGGAACAGATTTTTATCTCCTTCTATGTCCTTTTTTGTTGGAGATTGTTCAGAAAATTCTTGCCCACTGATGATATACTAAAACTCAAAGGTATTCGTGATCCATCTATTTGCCAATTTTTCTTCTCTAATGAGGAATCTATTAATCATCTTTTCTTGAATTGCCATGCTGTGCAAGACATCTGGGTTCTATTTTAAACCATATTGGACTTCTTTCTAAATTATGTCGTTGGATTAACATTGATTCCTGTTGGCTTGATTGGAAAGGTTCAGCATCATTCTATATTCCTTTAGTTATTTTTTGGTTCATATGGTTGTCAAGAAATGATGTTATTTTTAATGGGAAGATCTTCTCCTCTCAGTCCTTTGTGAAAAACTGCTTAACTTATGTTGATAAGCTTAGTACATACAAGATCAACTCCAACAAACTTGCTGCTGCTTTTAACAAAGTTCAATTGATTATTTAGAGGAAACCAAGTACTCCAAGGGTCAAAATTTAGACTGATGGGGGTTTTAAATTTCCTGATGCTGGAATTGGTGGACTTTGTAGAAATTATAAAGGGCAATGTTTATGGTGTTATTCAGCTCAAGTTGTTGCCAACTCTGTCCTTGAAGCTGAATCATTGGTTGTGCTGTGGGGCCTGAAAATTGCAATTAAACTAAACCATTCCTTCATTCACATAGAAATGGATTCCTTGCAATTACTACAGATCTTAATGCATCAAATAGCTGTTCCATGGGACTTACAAATTTGGATTAACAATATATTCAATCTTGCTACTTCCTTAAATGTAATTTGGAGTCATATCTTTAGAGAAGGGAACAAACCTGCAAATTGTCTAGCTTCAACAGCATCTCTTTCTAAAGAAATCTTTTGTAGTTCTTTTCCTACTGATTTTGTTTTTTCTTCTTTTAATGGTTTTAGTTCTCTTTTACATGGGGATTTGATAAATATACCTCATGTTAGATGTAAGGTTTCAGTTAGAGCTTAATAAAGATTTCTTCTTTTGCTAATATATATATATATATATATATATATATATATATATATATATATATATATATATATATATTTATTTCAAGATGGCGGCTATCGGTAGGAAGGCTCTACTAGGGTTTGGCTGCCGATGGACTCCCTCTGGTGGCGCTTAGTGGCTGTCGGCAGTGGCAGTGGTCTGGTTTCTCTACTAGGCGGCCTTGTGAGCTCCTTTGACCTGGTTTGGAGTGCTGCCTTGGGGTGGTTTCATCTTCCTGGACTTTTCATTTTTCAAATTAATTTCACTCTGGTCTAGAGTATTTTTGTTTTTGTTGGTGTCTACCAGTCTGTAGAAAGAGGTTTGTCACCAGTTTTATTGTTGGTGTCTACCTGTCTGTGCAAGAGTTTTGTCACCAGTTGGGGATTTCTACCTTGCTGTTGTTCTGTGCACACGCGGGTGTTGTTGTGTTACTGTTCCATTGCTTTACCCTTGGTGTGGGGGGAGCCTGCATAAGCTCTTATGGACAGAACTTGTCCCATTGATCTTGTGACCAATGTCCAATGGGCAAAGGCTACTTATGCAGGGGTGGTGGGCAAGGGGCAGCAGCCTCATAAGAGTTTTTAACATTTGGTCTTCCCTTAAGTCCTCCATGATACTCCAGCAGGCAAGGGTAATAGCCCCTACATCAAACCTCTTGGGATGAAGGATTGGAAGTGATCCCTAATAAATATATGTGCTTACAAATATGATATTAAAATTGGCAATGGCGCCAAAAACTTGGTCCCGTCCGGTAGGTATATGTATGTGTGCCAAAAACTTGACTCCACACCAAATATATGTGATTTAGATATGAAAATTATGATTTTATAATATGGGATACTACGCAAGTATACGTATCATTTATCAAGTAATATAGGACTTTCTGATTAAGCCCCGAGATATCAAACCCACAGGGAAAATGTAAAATCTTTAAAGGAATCAGAGAAATTATCTTTTTACTTTCTTTGATTGTTTTCAAAAAAGTATGTCTTGATTTTGAAAAGTTTTGAAGGTTGATATGTCTTTTGAAATTTTCTTAATAAAATGCTATACAAAAAATTAAAATTACAATAAATAATAACACAAGATGTAAAATACTATTAACTAGAATATCTTTTTCTTTCCTTTCATGAAGTAGTAATAATTCTTAAAGTATTGTTGTGGAAGTATTCAAATTTTTGTTGTGACAGATAGAAGTAAATGTGTTCTTTACCCTTACTTGGTTCTATAAAGAACATAGGTTAATTTGAAATTTATATTATTTTGAACATGGTTAGGCAGGGAAGATACCAGTCTCTCACTCTAGAGTTCCCTCAATTCCCACCACCTGGGGCTAACTTCTCATAATAAAACTCAAAACTTCAAACCAAATTAGGAGTTTTAGCCTGTCACTCTAAAAATCCTCTAATTTTACTCCCTTTATAAAAATATCTTCTAATATTACATTCAATTATATGGACTACGAGTTCTCACCCATGTAATTTCATGTGATTCTTACTAACTTTTATGAGACAATAGCGCATTGGATCTTACATAATCTCAAGAAATTTTACAACTTAACAGAGCCAAATTAAGAAGTAAACAAAGTTTTTAGAATCAATCTTCACAACTTCTTCCAACTTTTAAACACTTATACTTTCCACAACAATTCTCTTTAAATTAATTACTTCTCCATTTAACAAAGAAAAAGATAAAGTAAACTACTCAGAATGTATTAAGAAAATATAAAAACACATTGATTTGAGATTAAAAACAACGATAAGAAAAATAATAATCGAAAACAAGTATTAATAAACTAAATAAAAGTAAACACTTATTTGAAAATCCTCTCCACAAGACTAAGGAAGTTCCTCTAAAACTTTGACTCTTCGCTAAACTACTCCTCAGAGCAAGTCTCCCAACTCCGATTACTCATAATACAGACTTCAGACTTCAATAAAAACTAAACTAAAAGAAAGAAAAGAAGTGGGAAGAAGAATACTTCACTCCGACCCTTTTCTCCTTTCTACTCTCTACTCCTACTCTAAAATAAAAAATCTTAAAATGCAGTGGAAGAACAAAAGAAAGAAAGAAAGAACCCTTCAAAATGCAAAGGAAGATTCTGTTAATCTTTCCTAAGACTCTCTTTAAATAGTAAACCAAAAGGTGCCTTGGTGTCTCTTCAAAATGTGTCCAGATTCAATGTATCTACCAAGGAACGCACCCCTTCATTCAAACTTGCCGCCCAAAGGAAGTTATGGATGTTACCACCAAGAGTTGCATCCCATCCCCTTTGAAATTGGCGCCAAATCCATTTGAAATTCGATTTTTAACTGTGGCGGCTAAGCGCCGACCCAGTGTCGCTTAGCTGCTAGTGCCAAAATTTTGATTTTTCATTTTTCTTGCTCCAAATTTAATCCAATTTTGCTTCTTTCATCATGACCACCCATATTCATCATACCTGAAAGAAAAACACAAAATAACTCCCATTAAAGTGCAATATCATTAAAAATAGGTATAAAAATGTGCATAAAAATACTATATATTTTAGGTGTATCAAAATCCCCCAAACTTAAAATGTTACTTGTCCTCAAGTGACAGTTAATCTCATAGAACATTTTAGCATGCAAATTATGTAATCAGTTTCTTAGGAAGATAACAAAATTTTGTTCTAAAAATGGAATAGTCCAATTTAGAAATAATTTCAGTAATTAAAACCAACTTAAAGTTTAGAAAGTTCTTAAGTAAAAGAAAATTGATAAATATAAGTTTCTATCTAATTGAGAAATATTTGTAGATTTTTCAAAATATAGGATTCAAACATTTATTTTTCTCACTTAAAAATCTTTATTTGAAAAATAATTTTACTTACTATATTACAACTTTAAGCTTTAGATTTTCTTTGAACTTATATCTTAAACTATAGGTATGAAACCAATTTTTGATTAGGCCTTTAAATCCTCAAGCTTCTCTTCCCTTTTCATAAACTTTTTTTTTAATAAGGCAAGGATTACTATATATGGATAGGCCTTTAATGATTTTGAACTCCACCCTTCCATTTAAAATAAAGGTCACATATACATCTTTCACTTAAAAATCATAATAATAATATTTGAAAATTACTCTTCAATAAAAGAAATTTAAGCTTTGAAGAATAAAAGTCAAATATTCTATTTATCCAAAAATACAAAACTTCTTACTAAAGATAGTTTAACTTTATTTAACACCTCTTCATTAAGAAAATTTTAAATTTAAGTTTTTCATGATTACTATAAATTTTAACTAAATTCTTTTATTCATTTCTATATTCAAAATTTTGTTCCCCTAATATAACTTCATGTACATAATTGTTCTCAATCAAAAATAAGATTCATTTTTAAGTATTCTTGAGAATCAAATAAAATTTTAGGTTTTTAAAAATCTTTGTTTTTTAAAATCCCCCCAAACTTTAAATTTTTAATTAAAATAAAACATTTAAGCATAAGAAATGATACATGGGTGAGAAATAAAAACTAACATATCATGCTTGCAGGAATTTTTAATATCCTAATATGCAAGTATAACAATTTAAATACAGGAGTAAAATGAAATCAAATTTAGTTTTTTCAAAACATTTTTCCCTTTTTTTTAATAATAAAAAAAGTAAAAATTTCAGAAGACTTCTACAGAAGTGGAGGTTTTAAAGCAAATACACACCAACTAAAATAACACACTGATACAGATAACAGATGATAGTGGAATTTGAAGAATTTTAAACATGTAGTTTTCCAAAGTAAAAGTCCCTAATAGAGGTTTATAATTTCCTAACAGTTTTTGGAATTAAAGTACACACTACTAAAAACTCTGACATAACATACACATAAAAACATGTACTATTACACACTACCACACAACAACATATAAATCAACAATAAAACAACAACAATACCTGAATATGCATAATAGATAAACAGTACAACTACAATCTGCATACTATCATTGTTCACATCACAACACAATCATCAAACAAAATACTAGATAAAGTACACAGTGACACAACACATCAATACAACAACTAAAACAAAAAACATACATCTACTCTTCATCCTCATCATCATCATCATCATCTTGCTCTTTCGAATCTCTGGATGACACATAAGGTATATAGAATGGATAAGGTGGCATCTCAGTACTCTGATCTCCTCTAATCAATCTATCCAAATATTGCTGATCATATTCATCATGTTTTACAATATATCTCTCAACATTATCTAGCTTACCATCCATATCTCTCACATGCTCTCGAGTAAGACTCACTTTTTTCAAAATCTTTCTTAATAAACCAGTCTGTG
Source organism: Papilionanthe hookeriana x Papilionanthe teres (assembly GCA_022702705.1). Taxonomy (NCBI): domain Eukaryota; kingdom Viridiplantae; phylum Streptophyta; class Magnoliopsida; order Asparagales; family Orchidaceae; genus Papilionanthe; species Papilionanthe hookeriana x Papilionanthe teres. Next base: position 79,815,658 of record CM040433.1, read on the forward strand.
AATCAGTAGATGACGAAGCACATGAAGTAGTAGTACGAGAAGCAGAAGCAGTAGAAACCCTACCAAATCCTCCTCTCCAACCAAACTCTGAATGTACAGTGTAAGCACCAACGTTTACACCGGTAATTGGTCTCAATGGCTGAAGTACCTCTTCCCAGGTTTCAAATTTCACTCCAGATCTTTCACAAAGTGAATGAATCAAGGAAGGAAATCCCATACCTGCAGTCGTGGTGGATCTAGCACAGTTCAAAACATAATCATAAATTATCCCTTCAATATCAATAGGCTTCCCTTGCTGAATACAATGGTTCAACACAGCTCTTTCTCTCGTTACTTCACAGTTATGACTTGAAAGTAACAACTTAGATGAGATAAAATAATGCCATGCCTTAGAAATGGTATTCAATTTGGAAGCAGGGAAGTTCACTCTTCTATCATTTGTAATTTTTCATAACCCTCTTCCATCAGTCAGATATTCTATAATCCCATCTAATTCCCCTTCCGAAGGATGATAATTAGAATAAAAACATAAGATATCAAGAGGTAGTCCATAAAAGGTATTGATTGCACCTGAAGAAAAGTTTACTTCATGCCCCCTAACTATCACGTGATTTTCCTCTACAGCAGGTAAATTTGTATAAAATTCTCTTACCACAGAAATAACTGCAATAGCGGAGAAACAACAGTAATTCTGCAAGTTTATTCTTGCAATCATATCTTCAATCACCTCTCCTGGCTTACTAAACAATTGCTTAGGAAACAACTTACGTGATTACAATGCATCGACGTATCGTTTCTCAGCCCTCAAACTAACAAATTTGTCAGAATCAAACTTCATCTTTTCTCGTGCACAATTTGACTTTGGAGCCATCTCTAAAAATTCAAAAAAAATTCACCATAAATTCAAAAATAAAATTAAACTTGCTAAATTATCTTCCAAAAGATATTTTCACTAAATCCAAGCAATTTATCAAGCTTTTCCTCAAATTTTCACCATGAATAGTGATTTTAAGATTTTCCATAATGTACTCAAAATACATGGTGAAAATAAAAAATTTTTACTTAGGAGTAGTGCTCTTACCTCAAGGAATCTAAAACTAACAATTATTGTTGAGATCGGCTCTTAAATGATCCACAATATGATACCCTAGGCTCCTCTTTCGCGGCAAAGCAAAGGTTGAAGACGATGTGGAGGTTGAAAATGGTAATTTTCGGGTTTTTAACTTTCGGGAATCAATTTTCGCGAACTGGCGCCTAAGCGTGAACTATCGGTGCTTAGCCGCAAAATCTGGTGTGTAAGCGCCGGCATTCTGGCGCTTAGCCGCCAATACCCAAATTTTTATAATTAAGGTATATGCACTAAATCACTTTGTTAATTACCCTTAATTTGTCCAAAATAATTAATTCTCCCCACAAATCTTCTAATACTCCAAATCAAAGTTAAATAACCAATGATTCCACACAAATTTCACAAAAACAAAAACTTATATTAAAACAAATATAACATTCAATACAATACTAGAATTTTTATCCAAACATAAAGGATAAAAATTTCAAAATACAAGACACTATAATCTTAAACTGATAAGTGTACATCTCTAAGATGTACCCATCACATCATCAGGCATATACTTAAACATTAAACACACCAAACATGAACTCACAAGAACACTAACATAACATATAAGACACTAAACAAATAGAAACAAAACACTTTTAATTCCACTCTCCATTAGGCGGAATATAACCAGGACCACTATTATTCTCATTTGACCCTTCAGAATATAAATTTGATAGAACGGGCGATCATTGTTCATTCTTATATCATCTTCTTCAATCCATTTGTTCTTCACAAACATCGCCTTATCTATTTCTTCCACATACCTTGAATGATTGAATTGCATCTTGAGTTGCCATCCCATGTGATCCAGATGTAAAGTAATATCATTGATCTTTGCTTCCATTAAAGTCACTTGGGCTTCAATTTTGACAATCATCTCTGCAATACCTTGAATGCTAACAGCCATATATCCATTAAATAACTCCTTAGCACTTGTCAGTATATTTTTAGGTTTGTGTGTTGAATTTTAAAAAAGGGGTCGCCTATAGAAGTTGTCAGCGAATTTTTTTAGATTTTAAATTTAATTTAAATATATATAGTTTAGAAAGTAGTATTTGATTTTAAAAAATAATTTTTAATTTGAAAATTTTAAGATATGAAATCAAACCGATCTCACATCCCAAATAGTTTATATAAACGAGCACCGCATCACAAACCGTGTATCTATTCTGAAGAATAGACACACTGCTTGATGATGGGGCTCGATTAAATAAACTAGAAGATTTGTGACATCCGTTTGGTCTGCGAACCAATTTTATAAGCCGACAAGTTCCCCTGTTTAATATTAAGAAATTAAACAGGGTTTATATTACCTGGGTTCTTAAAGTTCCCTATAAGGGCAAGCCCCTATAGTTAATTACATCTTAAATGACGGGAATCATTTAAGAAAACTCTCGATAATGATCAGTGGTTTTGCTCTCAATAATTTCAAAGTTTAAGGTTTTCAAACAATTGGATTTTGGAAATTTCAATTGGGAATGGATCAAAATTGGAACAGTTATTTTCAGGAGTCCGAAGGAAGAGAAGTAGGAGAAGTTGAGGATCCAAGAAGAATCTTGTCAACTTCCCAAACTATCCTATTGTTTGGCTTCAATTTGTGAGTTTATTTAATGTTGCAATCCTGCCAATTTTAATTAATTTAGGACTTATACTTGTATGATATGATCACACAAATAGCCTAGAAGATGTGAGGGTTTATGTCGTACCAAACGACTACCTCAGAGTCCTAAGACCGGTTAGGGCTTAATTTGCATAACATGATTATGCAAATGTCTAACGAAGAGGTTGAGAATTTATGTTGCACTAGGCAAACTACCTCGAAGTCCTATGGCTTGGTTATTTAGACTAAAGATTGGTTCTGCTGAAGTAGACCCGAGTTTTGCTGAAGAAGATGGTTGTGCTGCCCATCGTGCTCCAACTCCTTGTCGTTGTCACAGAGGTTTAGTTTTAGAAAATGAAAATAAGGAGAAGAGAGAAGTATTATGGTTTAAAAATCTTAAAGTCCAAATGTCTTTTAGTGTTTTAATTAAAACAAATCTAAAAGTTGTTTAAACAGAACCGATTAAGATCCCACGGTTCCGTCATCCCGGCACCGTTATTTTCATCAAATTCACTTAGTCCAGATGAATTTGCTAAACCCAACTGAATGAGTTCCACACTTTCATTTAGACCGTGGGAAATTCCATTAGCAACACGTGGGTTACATCATCCGAGGTATTCCCGATCATTCAACGAGTCGTTTTAATTTAGTTAAAGTTGTGGTTTTGTTGTTCTGTTTGTGATTAAATTATGAGTTATTTTATATTTTGAAATGATGTGGCGGTAGATTTTATCTTGTATTGACTTTTAATTTAGTTATGGTTTCAATTTAGGGACTATCCTAAAGGTTTTGGTTTTCATGCAACAGTCTTGTTTAACATGCAATAAAAGTAAAGCGCAGTGCAATAAAGTAAATTCCAATAACATAAAAGCGTACCTGGAGAGTCTTCCCGTCATTCCAAGCTATACTTTAAAACACAAGTTAAGGCATTTAAATATTTCAACAAGTACCTAAGTAAAGACTAAAGGAATGGTTTTGGTTGTCTACCAGAATCCTAATCCTATAGCTAGTCATTTCCTATGACGTCTAGGTTCTTGATTTTTAGTTGAGGATAATTTTCTTCATCAAAGAACAATTAATTTCAATTGTTCTTTAAAACATCTCACCGTATTGAGGGAGTTCTTAGAACGAATTCTAAACATCTTTTCAATACTTCTGAGATTATTTTGAGTCCAAATGAATTTCATTGTACTGGTGAATTGATCATCCAAGGGTTTAGTTAAGTTTTGTTCCTTTGCTTAGTGAACTAGGATGTTTGATTATCCTATGAGTGAAGTGACATTTCACTTAATGCTTCATTTACTAGTTATAATAATTTAAAGCTTTCAGGGGCAAGTTAATTTGTTAAAGATTTTTAATGATTTGAAGTTAAAATTGATGATTTACTTTAATGTGATTTAATTATAAAATTTTAATCAATGATTTCAAGTGTGGAATGATGTTTGATTCATTTAAATTAAACTTTCTTTTTATAAATGATATCAATTTTTTTTTTAGGTTAATTTAATTTTCTTTAGATTAATTTAGGTTAAAAGAGGTGTTCAAATTATTTATTGAATTTTGATGATTTAATTTGGATTAATTAATCATGTTTTAAGATAAGTTGTTTTAATAATTATTTAAAATTTGTAATTTTGATTTAAGTTTGTTTTGGAATGATTTTTTTAGATTAATTTCAAATAGTTTAATTTACTTAATTTTTTTAGTTATTTAACATTTTAGGGTTTAATCAATTGTTAAAATTTTTTTTTTAATGATGTAGGTTTTAGTTAAGAATTATTTAATAATTAATTTCACTTGTCCTCTTAAATTATATCCCCATTTTTAATAATCCAATTTTAATTAATCTTCCAAAATTTGAATTATTTAATTAATTAAGGTTTCATTTTTCTTTTATTAAAGTGATTAATGGGTTCCTACCCTTCAATTTCCCAAAGTTTCAATCATCTAGGAGAAGATTAGAATCAAATATTTTACCCCCATGTTGATTAAACCTAAAGTTTTAATTAAGGGGTTAAAAATTTTTTATTACCTTTATGCCCCTTTAAGCTTATTTATTTTATAACTCATTAAATTAAGCTTAAATGAACTTAAAATTTTTATGCCACTTCACTCACATGTCAATTAAGACACTATGGAAGAAAATGTGATTTTTCTGAATTTAATTTATTTAAATAATTATTTTTAATGGAAAATAGGGATTTTCAAAGAAAATTCACCAACATGACCAAGGTAATGTTTTTTTTTGTCCTTAAGAAAATTATGGGACATTCCTAATGACCAGAGGACCACTTGGACCAATTTTAGTGATTTATCCATTTATATTTTATTTATTATAATTATTTTAAGTTTTGGAGTGTTAATTAACTATAAAATAAAATAAAAGTTGAAAAATGAATTTTATATTTTTCAAAAATCTCTCTGACCTCAAGAAAGTCAAAGAAACAAATTTTACATTTTTATGATTTTTCTTTGATTTATTAGAATTAATTTAGCGGGGAAGGCTAGAAAATACATTTTTTAATTTAAAAAAAGTTTTAAGGCTTTGAAATTAAATATCTTGACCTAGAGACTTATGAAAAATATTTGATTGGTTCCTAAGTGATTAGGGGATCAAATATGACATTTTTATGATTTTTATTATTTTTTTGATTTTAATTATTTTTTAATTATTAAAAATATTAAAATATGCTTAAAAATGAAAATTTTTAGAAAATTCTAATTTTATTTTTCTTAGACTCCCCTCATATTAGAGAAGTCACAAAATCAATTTAATGAATTTTTTAAATGTATTTTTAAAGTTATGAATTTTTAAAGTTTAATTTTGATTATGTGGCTTAATTAATCCATTTAATAGGGTTAAACATTTCCAATTGACTTCAAATTTTTATGTGAGGGCCCCCTGATCCTAAAGATCAGTGGAGAATTATTTTCAAGTCATTTTGATGTGTGATTTACTCTAATTAATTAAAGTTCAATTTTGAGTAATTAAGCCAATTAGGATTATTTTTAAAGAATTAAATCAAACCATAATTTTCCTAGGGTCCTCTAATCCTAAGGGATTTCACCAAATTTTTCTGGAATTTTCTGAGCAACATGCTAATTTTTGAAATTAATATGTCAAAAACAGTGACACAAACTTGAAAAATACATAACTTACCACAGGGATGGCCTCTGACCTTGAAAAATTCAGGGAATGTTCCCAAGATCAGAGGCTATAAAAGCCCTATGGTCTCATGCCATGGTGAAATGTATACATGCATGGAGAATTAAAATGCTCAAAACAGTATTAAATTAATTAAAAATAAAATACTCAACAAAATAGATCAATTCCTTTTCCACATTATTTTCCTCTGTTCACTGAGCAAGAGGGTATTTTTCTTTTATTTTTATGATTTTTCTATGCAAAGATATCAATTTTTGAAGTTTCTGGTATTTAAATAAATAAGAAAAATCGGATTTCCCTACTTAAACCAGTCAGCGCCGCGTCAACCTTGGCAGCTCCAAAGCTCTATGTGTCGCGCTCCCATTTGACGCTGCCACCTGAGTCAGCTGCCACGAGGCCTGCGGTTCACGCTCTATCTCCTCATCCGACGCCATCTGAGCCGTTTGTTCGATACACGCGCAATCCGACGGTGGCCGATCATCATCTCCGACTGGTGTGCACTCGTGACTGTCAACCTTCTAACCCTAATATATCTCTCGTTTCTCAACGGATTTTCGAGTTCTTATGCTCTATGGATTCGTCTTGAGAAGACGAACACATCCATACAGTAAACATGCATTGAAATTGACTTAAATAAAATGAAGAATTGCTGGAAGCTCGGGAGGAAGAAGAGGGCAATACCTTGGCTCTGAGAAGTGAAGCTTCTATCAGAGAGGCTCGGCACGTTCGTTGGAGTCCAGGGAGGCTAGGGATGAAGCCTGGAGCTGTGGTGAAATGTCTAGGCTTGACTTCCACTAGGCCCGATCACAAAGCTTGGAGGCTGGAACAACTGGGTGGTCTATAGAGGGGGCTTTCACTGGGTAACTCCTTCTCTACCTCTGGTGAAGGTGTGGGAAGAGTTAATTTGGATTTGGTGAAGTTTCAGAGATTGTCCTGTTTCTGGCCTAATTTTCAGCTGAGAAATTGGGCTCGGCTGAGGGGATTCAGGGCAGGAGAACAGTGGGGATGAACTTCTCTTGGCTAGGAGGAGCTCTGGGAATAGTTTGGAGGACTTCTGTTGAGAAAAATTTGAACACCTTTCAGTACCTTTTTCATGAATAGTTTGGAGGACTTCTGTTGAGAAAAATTTGAACACCTTTCAGCACCTTTTTCATGGCCGAGAAGAGGTGTTTAAATGGCCAGGGCCATTCAGCAAGGATTGGGTTCAATTGGAGGGTGAATTCCACTGCTCAGGTGGAGGGCAGAGAGGCTCCAAAGTTTGATTTGGCTGAGGTGGCCAATTAGGTGAGTTTTGATTTGTTTCACTTGGTGGTGGCTCTCGGTTTTAACCCCCTCCGGCGGCTAGGCCAGCCGGCAAGGACAAGGGAGCTGGCCATGGGTCAGGTCAACCAAGGATTAGGGTTTAATGGTGATAAACCAGGCAAGGGGGATTTGGGGTGAGGCAAAAGGTGGATTTGTCCATTTAAGGGAAGAGATCCCTTAAAATGGGGAACCCTTGGTCCATGGCTCACTTAGCTTGGGCTAGGTGGATCTAGGGTGGTTCCTAGGGTTCACTTAGTGGCTGTGGATAGGTTGGTTTAGCCACATTTGGTTCAATTTGGTTTGGTTTGGTCATGGGTTCAAATTGGCTCATTTGGGTTTGGGTTGGGCTAACTTGAGTTAGGTCTTGATTTGAGTCCAAATGCCTTGAGCAATATTATAGAAATGATTGCCATGAAAAACTTTCATGAAGACATGGAATGGTTTTGAGTTCAATTGGAAGGTCAATTTGGTGGATTTTGGTATTTTTGTTAATTTAGGCAAGGCTGAATCAACTTGGGTCCAAATTGGGTTAAGGTGGAGTTTAGACCCAATTTAAAGTTTCAAATGGTCTAGGGGAATGTATTTAAGAGTTCTCAATATCAATTGGGAAGAAATTTTAGGGTTTGGCTAATCAATTTGATAGGTTTAGGGCATGGATTCACTTTAGGTAAAATGGGGTGTTGGATTTCAAATGGAATTGAACTCAAATGTGAATCAATTTGGACTTGGATTTGGTTTAGATTGATAGAAATGATGTTTAATTAAAGTTTAGAATTGAAATTGGGCAAAATTGAGGTCAAATGGGTTGGTTTAGTGTGACATTGGGTCCATTTAGGTTAAAAATGGGTCAATTTAAGGATTTTGATAAAATTGGGTTATTTTGGCAAAATTGGGTTATGGTGTAGTTGAACAAAATGAAATTGGGAATATTTGAGATTTTCTGGAATTTTTTGGGAATTTTTGGAATTTTGTGCTAAAAGGGCATTTTAGGGTATCAAGAGGTTATTTGGAGGGTATTGGGGTATTTTGGTGAATTTAAAAGGTGGGGGTTGTTTCAAAATAATATTTAGGATTTTTGGGAATTTTGGGTAATTTTTGGGGAATTTTGGAAAATTTGGGGCAATTAGGTAATTTTGGGTAGGCTTGAAGGACCCAACATCACAACTAAGCATTTGGCAAAAGTTGAATTTTGATCATGATAAAGCTTAAAATGAGCCATGGACCAAGAAATGTCCATCCTGAACATCTCATGGGCTGTTCCCAACCCTCTTAGCCAAAAAGCTAGGGGTTTGGACTTAGTCACCTGAGTGCTCAAATGAACCAGGGGGAGAATGGGGTGAGGATGGTGTGTGTGAGAGTGCAGTGTGTGTAAGCCAGACCTCACCAGGACCAGGCCACCCAAGGTAGTCCTAAGGCTTGAAAAACCTTATAGGAGATCACTATTGGTTCCCCATATGGTGGTCTTAACCTTCTAAGGTGATTTAGAGGTTTGTAACCATCCAAGTGGGATCCCAAGAGGAGTCAAGAAGTAGTTGAATTGCTAAAGGGTGGGTGCCAATTCTAGTTCTCTAGGATAGTCAAGGAGAAAACCTTATGGCTAGATCTAAAGAAGCACTAAGGAGAGAAAAGACCTCACCAAAAATGAGGTCAACAAATGGACCCCCAATAGGTGTGGTGTGCTGACGGAGCACACCGCGCGTATTGGCGTTGACCGAATAGATCAATAAAACCTACACAGACGTCTAAGTGACACACTTAGAACAAAGCGTAGAACCATTCCATTGGGGAGTGTCGGGCAGATCTCTAAGACTGAAGATCCCTGAACTCTCGCTGGGGAAAAAGGAGGTGAATTCCAAATCGCAAGACTTGGAGAGATTAGATTTGGATTTGTTTCATTTTTATTTCAAGTTTCAATTTTGAGTTTCAAATTGATTTGAGTTTCAATTTTAGTTAAAGTTTGATTTAAGATTGATTTTAAGGTGGACCTTGTTGAGATTCAGAACTTGGAATGAGAATCGGAACCTAGGTTCTAACCTCGGAATTTGAAAGAGAACTAGAATTTAGGCTCTAGTCTCGACAAAGAGAGTTGGAATTTAGGCTCCAACCTCAGAAAGAAGATCAGAATTTAGGTACTGACCGAAAGGAATGAGAACCGTAATTTAAGTACCAGCCTCGGAGAGAGAATTGGAATTTTGGTACCGACCTCACAAAGGATGAGAATCAGAATTTAGGTACTGATCTCGAAGGGGATGAGAATTAAAATTTAAGTATCAATCTCAAAAAGAGAGTCAGAATTTAGGTACCGACCTCACAAAGGATGAGAATCAGAATTTAGGTACTGATCTCGAAGGGGATGAGAATTGAAATTTAAGTATCAATCTCAAAAAGAGAGTCGGAATTTAGGTACCGACCTCACAAAGGATGAGAATCATAATTTAGGTACTGATCTCGAAAAGAGAGTCAGAATTTAGGTACCGACCTCGAAAGGAGAGAACTGGAATTTAGGTACCAGTCTCGCAAGAGAATCGAAATTTAGGTATCGATCTCGGAAAGAGAGTCGAAATTTAGGTACCGACCTCGAAAGGAGAGAACTGAATTTAAGTACCAGTCTCGCAAGAGAATCGAAATTTAGGTATCGATCTCGAAAAGAGAGTCATAATTTAGGTACCGACCTCGAAAGGAGAGAACTGGAATTTAGGTACCAATCTCGCAAGAGAATTGAAATTTAGGTATCGATCTCGGAAAGAGAGTGGGAATTTAGGTACCGACCTCGAAAGGAGAGAACTGGAATTTAGGTACCAGTCTCGCAAGAGAATCAAAATTTAGGTATCTATCTCAGAAAGAGAGTCGGAATTTAGGTACTGACCTCGAAAGGAGAGAACTGGAATTTAGGTACCAGTCTCGCAAGAGAATCAAAATTTAGTTATCAATCTCGAAAAGAGAGTTGGAATTTAGGTACCGACCTCGATAGGAGAGAACTGGAATTTTGGTACCAGTCTCGCAAGAGAATCGAAATTTAGTTATCGATCTCGGAAATAGAGTCGGAATTTAGGTACCAACCTCGAAAGGAGAGAACTGGAATTTAGGTACCAATCTCGCAAGAGAATCAAAATTTAGGTATATATCTCGGAAAGAGAGTCAGAATTTAGGTACCGACCTCGAAAGGAGAGAACTGGAATTTAGGTACCAGTCTCGAAAGATAATCGAAATTTAGGTATCGATCTCGAAAAGAGAGTCGGAATTTAGGTACCGACCTCGAAAGGAGAGAACTGGAACTTAGGTATCAGTCTTGAAAGGTTGACGATTGATTCGTGAAGGTTTCAATGATTAGAAGCGCAGTAGAAGATTGGAATGGGACATGGAAGTGTTTCACGTCCCGAAGGATTTCATCAAAGGTTGAAAGTTTGGCGAAGGAAGTGAATCCACGCCATCAGAACCAAATCGAGGATCTCGTGGTTCTGTGTCAGTAGACTCAGCGACCTTCTCAAAAAAGGGGAGAAATCACAGAGATTCGAAAAGATTTCGAGAACAGCCAGAGGCTGGGGATATCGGATTCGGGAATTTGTTTTCATTATTCATTGTTTTTAGTGATTTGATTTTTTTAAGTTTCGTTTTCGATTGAAATTTCACTTTGATTCGGATTTTAATTGATTTACTTGGTTCACATCTTGAAGTTTAAGTTTATCTGTTTTGAGTTTTGGTTTGTGTTTTATTCAGACTTTGAATTCAAATTTTATTTTGTTGTTATTATTTCATTCAAATCGTTCTTCGTCCAACTTTCTTTTTTTCTTTAAAACAGAGTTAAACTCAGGTCTGGTGGTGTTTGCAGTAAATTGCACAAAACTAAAGGTAAAACTTAAAGTTCATCTCCACTAAAATGTCGAAGATACATCAGGTGATTCCATCAAAACATTTTTGATAACATCCTTCTGAAAACAAACTTTTACAAAAGTTCATATATATATCTGAACACAGACTGCATTGATATTTCCGTGTACTCTGATAAAATTGTCTGTTTGATTTATCCATGTCTGAAAAGTAAACTACATAGGTAATAACATCACCTTCTAAGCCACTTTCCGGAGGAGAATCCCACGTAAGTGTATTTTAGAGGTGTGCTACTACTATGTAGCCTACAACTCGTAGGGCTGCAAATTCTCTAGTTCTGGATCTGGCTGGAAGTAGACTAGAATCTTACTCTCGTCCATCCTTCTGAGGGTGATGGAGATTCGCATGTAGGGAACTCCCAGTATGCAGTGCTTCGCAGCATCTGCACCATTTCCTTGTAGTACGAGAACAGAGCCTACCGGTAGAGGTATCTCCACCGGCCCTCGGAATTCTCCGGGGCCAATTATCCGGAGTTTTGTCTCAAACATAATGTTGCATTTGTTGATGAAGGAAATGGTACTAAAGGGCCTTACAAAATCATGATGATCTGTGTGAGGTGGGATGCAGTCTCCTTCTGCATAGATGATGATAATACAGCTGTTTGGTATGCAATCAGCGGGTAGGACTCGCCAAGCCACCATCCTTTTTATCATTTTCTTAATTAAAACTGGCATTGGATCCACTTCATCGTAGCGAAGTATCCCTGGCGGATTTCCTTTCCTGTCATCAGTGAAGTTGTAACAGCATCCAAATGGGATTGTAATCCTCCCTTTGCCTCTTTTCCATTTCTTTGGCTCGGAATAGGTCCTGCTACGTAATCGTCCTGCACGACCTTGTTTCTTCAGCTCATTGACGTAGTCTACAATCTCACTCTGCTCGTAGTGAGAGAAAACATCTGTATGTAACTCTAGTCCTTCCAGGATGTTGACATATCTGCCTCTGATTCTCTGAAAGTATTCAAAATTCTGCTTCCGCACCCTTTGGATCATCTCCAATTTGTGCTCTGAAATTATCTGCAGCTGTCGGGGTCTAGTGACATACTGTGGGATATATGGCTCCACACCGTCACGCTCTCTTGGGATTTCACTATATCAGGTGTAGGCTCTGTAGTAACCTCCTTCGGAACAACCTCTGTTATGGTGCTCCTGAGGACTGGCCTCCTTAGGGCAACTGCTACGGCCGTCGGGGTTTCATCCTTGTTCTGTTCTTCTGTTAATTTCTTCAGCTTCTTGGCGATACGGTGATTCTTGTTTCTTCTCTGAGTTGGGGTCAAGGTAGCTCTCCTCTCTTCCTGAATCTCGGTAGGAGCAGCACTGACAAGCTTTCCTCCTGCGGATGTTATCATTGATTTCATCTTGTTTTCTTCGATCATATTGATCTTCCTCTTCTTGTTCACATCTTGGGGAGACTTCTTGTTGAGCCTCATCACTGTCTTCCCACGGGACTGCTCGGGATCCATAGCAGTCCAAGCAGTTTCCTCATATTCCAACTCTAGCTGTGAAAGGTCCGAGCCAACCTCTATCACAGCGTCAGCTTTCAGCTCTTCTTTGTTAAGTGCAAGACTTACGCCATCCTTAAAGTTCAGGAACAGCCGCCCGTTCGACATTTCCCTGAAAAGAAAACAAGGAAAGGATCAGGGGCTGTACTCAGGACGAGAACAATAAGAAAATTTACTTATTAATGAAAAATTCTTATTTAATTATTTCAAATTTTATAAGAGTAAGAGAAGATAAGAAAAGATCAGAAGTGAGCTCGTCTCGCAAGGAAGAGTCAAAATTTTATTATTATTTCAATTGCATATGTTTTCCTTTAACACACATTTTTTTCTTATGATTTTTTATCATTCATTTTCTTTTTCATTTTATTTCGGGTTCGAACCCAGTTATAAGTAATTAATCTGCCCGTGCTTCTAGGAATGAAATTTCATTCTTTGAAACATCAGGTTGCGTAATACTTCTTCAAATATCGTCCATTGATTGGAAGCATAAATCGTTCTCCACGGCAATTCACAAGCTGGTAAGAACCTCCTGAGTAGACTGTCTCGACCACGAACGGCCCCTCCCAAGTCGGCTCAAATTTACCTCCTATCTTGTGGTGTGCAAGAATAGGCCTTCTGAGAACTAGGACCAAGTCACCGACTTTGAATGTCCTTGGGCGGACTAGTTTGTCATGGGCCTGGATCATCTTAGCTTGATACAGTTCCAGATTCTGTTGTGCTGCAAGTCGTTTTCCTTCCAAGTTTTCCAATTCTTCCAGCCGTAGTCTGGCATTTTCTTCTGTAGTGATCTTGTTCGCAACTGCAATTCTGAGTGATGGGAGCTGAACTTCCAAGGGTAGAACTGCCTCGGACCCGTACACTAAAGCGTAGGGCGTAGATTGAGTAGGAGTCCTAAAAGTCGTTCTGTAGGCCCATAAGGCTTCTAACAATTTCTCGTGCCAATTTATTTTGTTGTCGTCTAAGGTTTTCATTAAGATTTGGATGAGAGTTTTATTAAAAGCCTTGGCCAAGCCGTTTGCTCTTGGGTAGTAGATCGTTGAATAACGCAAATCGATCTCGTGTCTGTTGACAAAACTATTGATCTTCGTGCTTCTGAACGCGGACCCATTATCTAAAATGATTTTGCGCGGTACTCCGAAGTGGCAGACGACCTGATTCTTGAAGAACTGTAGCACGTGATGTGCCTTCACTTCTCTGAGCGGTACTGCTTTTGCCCACATGGAAAAGTAGTCAGTGGCTGTAAGGATAAAACGGTGTCCTCTTGAAGAAGGCGATTCTATTGGACCCACAATATCTGTGCCCCAACATTCAAATGGCCACGATGCGATTGTCGGATGTAGCACATTTGGAGGTTGATGTAGAATCACTCCATGCACTTGGCACTGGTGACAACTCTTGGCGACCTTCATGCAGTCGGTCATCATTGAGGGCCATGTTGACCTCATTTTTGATGAGGTCTTTTCTCTTCTTTCTCCTTAGTTCTTAGGATCTAGCCTTAGGCTTTCCCTTTGACTAATCTTAGAGGACTAGAAGTGGAACCCAACCCTTTAGAAATTCAAACACCTCTTAACTCCTCGCAAACCCCACAAGCTTGATTGTAGACCCCTAATCACCTGAGGGTTGAAATCAAATGTGGAGGTTTAAAGGATGAGTTCCCTATAGGACTTTTCGGCCTTAGGAATACCCCGATGGCCTGGTCTGGTGAGGGTTGGCTTGCACATATACTACACTCTCACACACACATTCCAAATCCTAAAACTATTCATGCCTAGCTTGACCTCTTGACTCATGTGGATAATTCATATGGAGGTCCTTAACCCCTAAGCCCCTGGCTAAGAGGGTTAAGGAACAACATAGTGAATGCCTCAAATGAGTCCCCTCATAGCTCCTATGGGCTTAACATGGCTTCATGGCTCAACCAAAGTGATTCCACTTTACTCAAATTTGATCAATCTCCATTTTGCCAAAATTTCAATTTTTGACCACCGGGGCCCCTACACCCATCAAACCTACCAAATGCCCTTGGAACTACCCAAAATTTGCAAAATCACCTAAATTACCCAAAATTCCTCAAAATCAATCCAAAACATTTCCTCACACTCAAATTGATCAGCCATAGCCAAAAATACCAAAATTTCCAAAAACACCCCCAATACCCTCCAAATTACCAAAATGCCCCTCTTGACCCAAAAATCCAAAAATTCAGAAAATTCCCAGAAAATTCCAAAAAATCCCAAATATTCCCAATTTCATTTTATCCAACTACACCATGGGACAATTTTGTCAATTTACCCCACATTTACCAAAACCACCAATTTAGCCTATTTTAAACCTAAATGAACCCAATGTCAAACCAAATCACCCCAATTGACCTCAATTTTGGTCCAATTCAATTCTAAACTTCAATTAAATATCCCCAATACCAATCTAGACCAAATTCAAGCCCAATTTGATTGGCATTTGAATCCAATTTCATTTTTAAGCTTAAGGCCCAATTTTGACCCATGACCTAAACCTAGCTCAAACCAACCCAATTCAATCCCAAATTGACCCAAATCTTTTCTAAAACCTTCCTAGAATCCCCACAAATAAAACAATAACATGATTTGCCCAAAATTTGGACCCAAACCTTACTCAAATTCAACCCAAACCCAAAATTCCCTAAATGGGCCTACACCCAAACCTAACCCAAATAGGCCCAAATCCAAAAATCAAAGCCCAACCAAAGTTGAGAACTCTTTGTCATACTCCCATAAACATTTCTCAACATTAATTTTACATCAATTTCAACATTATCCCAACTTTAGCCCAAGGTAGCTCATTTTGACCCATTTGGACTTTATTACCAAAGAGACCAAAATTAGACCCAATCCAATTCCAAATCACCTCATACTTGCTTCAAATCACTCATGACACATCCCTAAACCAAACCCAACATTTATTTGGAATTGTCTTTTACAAAATTTTCATCTAAAAGCCCATTTTGAAACATGAAGGCTCACTCCCTTAAACCATTCTAAAAGCCCACCTTTACCAAATTTTAAAAGCCCAAACCCATCCTAAAGTCCATATGACACTCTCCCTCATCTTACATTCAATTTAAAATCATTTCTAAAGTCCTAATTTATCATCAAACCATTTCAATTCTAGCCACATGACAATTCTCACCAAATGCCAAAAATCACAAAATCCTTCCTCATGAAAGTTGACTTAACTTTTCCCAAGCCAAATGGAGCCATGAAGCCATGCATGAACCACATGAGAGCCATGAGAGCCTTGGACACTTCACCATACCCAAGATGGCAAGAGGAGGGAGCTCTTTCCATGTTCCACTAAGAGGATTAGCCACTCCCATGATTCCACTAAACCTTGCTTAAGCTTAATTGTACTTGGATGTGACCCTTCCCCACTGATTAAGCTGACCTAAACCACTTTTTCTCAGCCTAAAATCAGGTCATGGAGAGGTGAACCCAGCCCAAACACATGGGTTGACACAAACCAAGCCAAAGAAGCCATACCCCCATTCCATTTTGATCTAACCACTTTACACGTGGCAACAGCCAATTGAACTCACAAACATCAAGCCCTGAACCTCCTGACCCTGAGGGTGACCCATGCCTGCCAGCCAGCCACTTGGGCCGTCGGAAAACACCACACCCGAGAGCTCCCATGTGAGCCCACATTGAAATTCTCCCTTGCTGAGTTGCCCCATGCCCAATGGCCACCATGGCTGTTCTTCTCCTCACCAGAGCAGCTGATCCCAACCCCTAACTCCCTCTGGGAGGCCCTCCAGCCAAAGAGGAGACTAAAACAAACCATACAGAAACGCTGCCAAAATCATTTCAGACTCTCCCCCACACCTGGAGAGCTTGATCCCCACTGAAATCCCCCTGCCATTTCCTCTCTGTGAGCTCAACTTCGAGTTGAAATTTAAGCCCAAAACCAGGACACTTCACCACGGTGAGTCAATCCTCAAATTGATCGACTCTACACCTTCACCAGACTAAGAGGAGAAGTTTCCAAGCAAAAGCCCCCTCACTAGGCCAGCCATTGCTTCCAGCCTCCAAGCTTTGTGATCGGCTGTGGTCACTTTTGTACCTAGGCAATTCACCAGGCCAAGGAACTTTAGCTGGAGCTTGCTTGGACCCAATCGAACGTGACACAACTCTCAGATCGAAGCTTCACTTCTCTGAGCAAAGGTATGAACTCTCTCTTCCTCCCGAGCTCCTGGAGATTCTCCATTTGATATGAATCAATTTCAATGCATGTTTACCATATGGATGTGTTCGTCTCTTCAAGACGAATCCATAGAGCATAAGAACACAAAAATCCATTGAGAATCGAGTAAGTTCTTAGGGTTTTAGTGTGGACGGTCACGGGTGCACACCAGTCGTAGACGATGACCAGGAGCCGTCAGATCGAGCGTGTATCGAGCGGACGGTCGGGATCGAGCCGGACAGCGCATGGTACATGAACCGCGGGCCCCTGGAGCGCTGAGTCGGATGGCGGCGTCGAACAGGAATGCGCCGCGTGGGCGTTCGGAGCCGCCGAGGATTGCGTGGCGCCGCGTGGATAAGTAGATAAATAGGGATTTTTCTTATTTATTAAATAACCGAACTTCAAAAATGCATAACTTTGTGTAGAAAAATCCTAAAAATAAAATAAAAATACCCTCTTGCTCAGCTGAATCGGAGGAGAATAATGTGGAAAAGAAATCAAGTAATTGCATTGAGTATTTTATTTTTAATGATTTATTTACTCTCTGCATTGTTTTAATTCTTCATTTGCATAGGCAATTCACCATGGCATGAGACCATAGGGGCTTTTGAAGCCTCTGAACTTGGGAACATTCCCCGAATTTTCCAAGGTCGGAGGCCATCCCTATGAGAAGTTATTGATTTTCCAAGTTCATGTTACTCGTTTTGAGTATTTTAATTCCAATAATTAGCATGTTGAGAAATAAATTCTAGGAAAATTTGGTGATATTTCTTATGACCAGAGGAACCTAGGAAAAATAAGTTTTGAGTTAATTCACTTGGAATAACCCTAATTGGTCTAAATACCCAAAATTGAACTTTAATTAATTAAGGATACCCACACATTAAATTGACTTGAAAATAATTCTCCACTGATCTTTGGGATTAGAGGAACATCACATAAAAATTTGAAATTAATTGGACTTGATTAACCCCACCAAATGGGTTGATTAAGCCTCTTAAGCAAAAATGGATAAAATTAAACTTTGAAAATTCATAACTCACAAAATACTTTTCAAAAATTCACAAAAATGGTTTTGGAGCTTCTTTGATATTAGAGGAACTTAGGAAAATTAAAATTGTAATTTTCTAAAAAAGTTGATTTTTATCATTATTTTAATATTTTTAATAATTAAAAAATAATAAAAATCATAAAAATATTAAAAATCACCAAAATGTCACATTTTGAATTCTAATCACTTAGGAACAAACCAAATATTTTTCCTAAGTCTCTAGGGTAAGATATTGAATTTTAAAGGCTTAATGTAATTTTTAATATTAAAAAATGTATTTTCCAACCTTTTCACTAAAATATATCTAATAAATCAAAGAAAAATAAAAAAAATATAAAATTTGTTTCTCTAGACTCCTTGAGGTCAGAGAGATTTAAGAAAAATATAAAATCCATTTTTCAAATTTAATTTTATTTTAAAATTAATTAATACTCCAAAATTCAAAATAATTCTAATAAATAAAATATAATTAAAAAAATCACCAAAATTAGTCCAAATGGACCTCTAGTCATGAGGAACATCCCATAATTTTCTTAAGGACAGAAACATTTCCTTGGTCATGTTATTGAATTTTCCTTGAAAACCCCTATTTTCCATTAAAAATAATTACATAAATAAATTAAATACAGAAAAATCACATTTTCTCCTCTAATATCTTAATTGACATGTGAGTGAGGTTACATAAAAATTTTAAGTTCATTTGAGCTTAATTTAGTGAGTTATAGAATTATTAAGCTTGAAGGGCAAAAGGGTAATTAAAAATTTCAACCTCTAATTAAAATTTTAGGATTAATCAAAAAGGGGAAGGGTAAAATATTTGACTTTAAACTGATTTTGGATGATTGAAACTTAAATAATTGAGGGTAGAAACCTACTAACCATTTCAAATATAATTAAAATAAAACTTTAATTAATTAATCAATTGAAATTTTGGAAGAATAATAAAAATTGTAATTATTAAAGTAGGGATATTATTAAGAGGATATTTATTCTTTAAATTAAAAATCCCTAAATAAATCAATTCAATAATACTTAATTCTTACTAAAAAAAAATTAAAATAATAATCCAAATTAAAATTAAACTTAAATTAAATTAAATTAAATCAAAACTAAAATTAAATTAAATTAAATCAAAATTAAAATTAAATTAAATTATACTAAAATTAAAATTAAATCAAATCAAATTAAATTAAAATTAAATTAAATTAAGATTAAAATTAAATTTAAATTAAATTAAATTAAAATCAAATCAAATTAAATTAAAATTAAAATTAAATTAAATTAAATTAAATTAAATTAAAATTAAATAAAATTAAATAAAATAAAATAAAATTAAATTAAAATTAAATAAAATTAAATTAAAATTAAATTAAATTGAATTAAAATTAAATTGAATTAAATTAAATTAAAATCATTTAACAACAAACCTAAATGAGATCATTAAGAATTAAATCTAAAATAACTTGAACACTATTCCAAACATAAACTAATTTTTTTATAATTAAGTCAAAATTAAAATTAAATCATTAAGTTTAAATCATTAAAATACTTAATAAGTTGATTTGCCCTTTTAAAGCTCTTATTATTATAACTCTTAAATGAGGTATCAAGTGAAGCGTCACTTCACTTATAGGATATTCAAATGTCCTAGTTCATCGAGCAAGAGAACAAAACTTAAACTCCTGGATGATTAATTCACTTGTATAATTAAATTCTCTTGGACTTAAAACAATCCTAGAGGTATTGAAAAGATGTTTAAGACTCGTCTTAAGAAGTTCCTCAATATGATAGGATGTTTATAAGAACAACTGAATTTAATTGTTCTTTGATGAAGAAAATCATCCTTAAACCAAAACACAAGAACCTAGACGTCATAGGAGATGACTAGCTATAGGATTAGGACTTTGGTAGACAACCAAAACCTTTCCCTTAGCTTTACCTAGGTACTTGTTGAAACATTTAAATGTCTTAACATGTATTTTAAGTGCAGCTTGGGATGACGGGAAGACCCTCCAGGTACGCTTTTATTTTATTGCAATTTACTTACATACACTATACTTTACTTTTTCTTGCATGATAAACAACTGTTGCATGAAAACCAAAACCTTTAGGATAGTCCCTGAACTGAAACCAAAACTAAATTAAAATTCATTACAAGATAAAAATCACCGCCACAACATTTTAAAATATAAAACAACTCAAAATTTAATCACAAACAGAACAACAAAACTACAATCACAACTAAATTAAAACGTCTCATTGAATGATCGGGAATACCTCGGATGATGTAACCCACGTGTTGCTAAGGGGATTTCCCACGGTCTAAATGAAAGTGTGGAACTCATTTAGTTGAGTTTAGCAAATTCATATGGACGAAGTGAATTCAATGAAAATAACGGTGCCGGGATGACGGAACCGTGGGATCTTAATCGGTTATGTTTAAACAACTTTAAGATTTGTTTTAATTAAAACATTAAAAAAAACTTGGATTTTAAGATTTTCTCTAAACCAAAACACTTCTCTCATCTCCTGATTTATGACTTCTAAAACTAAACCTCTGCAACAACAAGTAGCTTGGAGCATAGTGGGCAGCACGGCCATCGTCATCAGCAAAACCTGAGTCTACTTCAGCAAAACCTTTCCTAGTTTTAAACAACAAAACCATAGGATTTCGAGGTAGTTTGCTTAGTGCAACATAAATCCTCAACCCTTTTGTTAGGCATTTGCATGATCATATCATGTAAATTAAGCCCTAACCAGTCTTAGGATTCTGAGGTAGCCGTTCGGTACGACATAAACCCTCACATCTTCCCGGCTATTTGTATGATCATGTCATACAAATATAAGTCCTAATTAATTAAAATTGGCAGGATTGAAACATTAAATAAACTCTCAAATTGAAACCAAACTATCCTATTGTTTGGGAAGTTGCCAAGATTCCTCTTAGATCCTCAGCTTCTCCTACTTCTCTCCCTTTGGACTCTTAAAATAAACTGTTCCAAATTTGAGCTAATCCCTATTGAAAATTCCAAAATCCAATCCTTTGAAAACCTTAAACTTTGAAATTCTTGAGAGCAAAACCACTGATCATTATCGAGAGTTTTCTTAAGTGATTCCCGTCACTTAGGATGTAATTAACTATAGGGGCTTTCCCTTATAGGGAACTTTAAGAACCCGGGTAATATAAACCTCGCTTAATTCATTTATATTAAGCAGGGGAACTTGTCGGCTTATAAAATTGGTTCGTAGACCAAACGGATGTCACAAATCTCCTAGTTTATTTAATCGAGCCCCATCATAAGGCAGTGTGTCTATTCTTCGGGATAGATACACGGTTTGTGGTGCGGTGCTCGTTTATATAAACTATTCGGGATGTGAGATCGGTTTGATTTCATATCTTAAAATTTTCAAACTTAAAATCATTTTCAAAATCAAATGCTAATTTCTAAATTATATATATTTAAATTAAATTTAAAACCTAAAATTCACCAACAATTTCTGTTAGGCGACCCCTTTTCAAAATACAACACATAACCTAAAAATATATCCCCAGCGGAGTCGCCAAAAGTTGTCGGCATATATTTTTAGGTTATGTGTTGTATTTTGAATAGGGGTCGCCTAACAGAAATTGTCGGTGAATTTTAGGTTTTAAATTTTAAATATATATAATTTAGAAATTAGCATTTGATTTTGAAAATGATTTTAAGTTTGAAAATTTTAAGATATGAAATCAAACCGATCTCACATCCCGAATAGTTTATATAAACGAGCACCACACCACAAACCGTGTATCTATCCCGAAGAATAGACACACTGCTTGATGATGGGGCTCGATTAATTAAACTAGGAGATTTGTGACATCCGTTTGGTCTACGAACCAATTTTATAAGACGACAAGTTTCCCTGCTTAATATAAATGAATTAAGCATGGTTTATATTACCTGGGTTCTTAAAGTTCCCTATAAGGGCAAGCCCCTATAGTTAATTACATCCTAAGTGACAGGAATCACTTAAGAAAACTCTCGATAATGATCAGTGGTTTTGCTCTCAAGAATTTCAAAGTTTAAGGTTTTCAAAGGATTGGATTTTAGAATTTTCAATAAGGATTAGCTCAAATTTGGAACAGTTTATTTTAAGAGTCCAAAGGGAGAGAAGTAGGAGAAGCTGAGGATCCAAGAGGAATCTTGGAAACTTCCCAAACTATCCTATTATTTGGTTTCAATTTGAAAGTTTATTTAATGTTTCAATCCTGCCAATTTTAATTAATTAAAACTTATATTTGTATGACATGATCATACAAATAGCCTGGAAGATGTGAGGGTTTATGTCGTACCGAACGATTACCTCAGAATCCTAAGACTGGTTAGGGCTTAATTTACATGATATGATCATGCAAATGCCTAACAAAAGGGTTGAGGATTTATGTTGCACTAAGCAAACTACCTAGAAATCCTATGGCTTTTTTGTTTAAAACTAGGAAAGGTTTTCCTGAAGTAGACTCAGGTTTTGCTGATGATGATGGCCGTGCTGCCCACTATGCTCCAAGCTCCTTGTTGTTGCAGAGGTTTAGTTTTAGAAGTCATAAATCAGGAGATGAGAGAAGTGTTTTGGTTTAGAGAAAATCTTAAAATCCAAGTGTTTTTTCATGTTTTAATTAAAAAAAATCTTAAAGTTGTTTAAACAGAACCGATTAAGATCCCACAGTTCCGTCATCCCGGCACCGTTATTTTCGTTGAATTCACTTAGTCCAAATGAATTTGCTAAACTCAACTAAATGAGTTCCACACTTTCATTTAGACCGTGGGAAATCCCGTTAGCAACACGTGGGTTACATCATCCGAGGTATTCCCAATCATTCAATGAGACGTTTTTATTTAGTTGTGATTGTAGTTTTGTTGTTCTGTTTGTGATTAAATTTTGAGTTGTTTTATATTTTGAAATGTTGTGGCGGTGATTTTTATCTTGTAATGACTTTTAATTTAGTTTTGGTTTCGGTTCGGGACTATCCTAAAGGTTTTGGTTTTCATGCAACTGATTATTTATCATGCAAGAAAAAGTAAAGTATAATGTATGTAAGTAAATTGCAATAAAATAAAAGCGTACTGGAGGGTCTTCCGTCATCCCAAGCCGCACTTAAAATACATGTTAAGACATTTAAATGTTTCAACAAGTACCTAGGTAAAGCTAAGGGAAAGGTTTCGGTTGTCTACCAAAGTCCTAATCCTATAACTAGTCATCTCCTATGACGTCTAGTGTTATCGTGTTTGGTTTAAGGATGATTTTCTTCATCAAAGAACAATTAAATTCAATTGTTCTTATAAACATCCTATCATATTGAGGAACTGCTTAAGACGAGTCTTAAACATCTTTTCAATACCTCTAGGATTGTTTTAAGTCTAAGAGAATTTAATTATACAAGTGAATTAATCATCCAGGAGTTTAAGTTTTGTTTTCTGCTTCGATGAACTAGGACATTTGAATATCCTATAAGTGAAGTAACACTTCACTTGATACCTCATTTAAGAGTTATAATAATAAGAGCTTTAAAAGGACAAATCAACTTATTAAGTATTTTAATGATTTAAACTTAATGATTTAATTTTAATTTTGACTTTATTATAAAAAAATTAGTTTAAGTTTGGAATAGTGTTCAAGTTATTTTAGATTTAATTCTTAATGATCTCATTTAGGTTTGTTGTTAAATGATTTTAATTTAATTTAATTCAATTTAATTTAATTTTAATTTAATTTAATTTAATTTTAATTTAATTTAATTTAATTTAATTTTATTTAATTTTAATTTAATTTAATTTTATTTAATTTTAATTTAATTTAATTTAATTTAATTTAATTTAATTTTAATTTAATTTGATTTGATTTAAATTTAATTTAATTAAAATTTAATTTTAATCTTAATTTAATTTAATTTAAATTTAATTTTAATTTTAGTTTAATTTAATTTAATTTTAATTTTGATTTAATTTAATTTATTTTTAGTTTTGATTTAATTTAATTTAATTTAAATTTAATTTTAATTTGGATTATTATTTTAATTTTTTTTTTAGTAAGAATTAAGTATTATTGAATTGATTTATTTAGGGATTTTTAAATTAAAGAATAAATATCCTCTTAATAATATCCCTACTTTAATAATTCAAATTTTTATTATTCTTCTAAAATTTCAATTGATTAATTAATTAAAGTTTTATTTTAATTATATTTAAAATGGTTAGTAGGTTTCTACCCTCAATCATTTAAGTTTCAATCATCCAAAATCAGTTTAAAGTCAAATATTTTACCCTTCCCCTTTTTGATTAATCCTAAAATTTTAATTAGAGGTTGAAATTTTTAATTACCCTTGTTCCCTTCAAGCTTAATAATTCTATAACTCACTAAATTAAGCTCAAATGAACTTAAAATTTTTATGTAACCTCACTCACATGTCAATTAAGACATTAGAGGAGAAAATGTGATTTTTCTGTATTTAATTTATTTATGTAATTATTTTTAATGGAAAATAGGGGTTTTCAAGGAAAATTCAATAACATGACCAAGGAAATGTTTCTATCCTTAAGAAAATTATGGGATGTTCATAATGACCGGAGGACCATTTGGACCAATTTTGGTGATTTTTTGAATTATATTTTATTTACTATAATTATTTTGAGTTTTGGAGTATTAATTAATTTTAAAATAAAATTAAAGTTGAAAAATGGATTTTATATTTTTATTAAATCTCTCTGACCTCAAGGAGTCTAGAGAAATAAATTTTATATTTTTCTAATTTTTCTTTAATTTATTAGAATTATTTTAGTGAAAAGGTTGGAAAATACATTTTTTAATATTAAAAATTACATTAAGCCTTTAAAATTTAATATCTTACCCTAGAGACTGAGGAAAAATATTTGGTTTGTTCATAAGTGATTAGAATTCAAAATGTGAAATTTTGGTGATTTTTAATATTTTTATGATTTTTATTATTTTTTAATTATTAAAAATATTAAAATAATGATAAAAATCAACTTTTTTAGAAAATTACAATTTAAATTTTCCTAAGTTCCTCTGATATCAGAGAAGCTCCAAAACCATTTTTGTGAATTTTTGAAAAGTATTTTGTGAGTTATGAATTTTCAAAGTTTAATTTTATCCATTTTTGCTTAAGAGGCTTAATCAAACCATTTGGTGGGGTTAATCAAGTCCAATTGATTTCAAATTTTTATGTGATGTTCCTCTAATCCCAAGGATCAGTGGAGAATTTTTTTCAAGTCAATTTAATGTGTGGGTATCCTTAATTAATTAAAGTTCAATTTTGGGTATTTAGACCAATTAGGGTTATTCCAAGTGAATTAACTCAAAACTTATTTTTCCTACGTTCCTCTGGTCATAAGAAATATCACTAAATTTTTCTCAAATTTATTTCTCAACATGCTAATTATTAGAATTAAAATACTCAAAACAGTAACATGAACTTGGAAAATCAATAACTTCTCATAGGGATGGTCTCTGACCTTAGAAAATTCAAGGAATGTTCCCAAGTTCAGAGGCTTCAAAAGCCCTATGGTCTCATGCCATGGTGAATTGCCTATGAAAATGAAGAATTAAAACAATGCAGAGAGTAAATAAATCATTAAAAATAAAATACTTAATGTAATTACTTGATTTCTTTTCCACATTATTCTCCTCTGTTCACTGAGTAAGAGAGTATTTTTATTTTATTTTTAGGATTTTTCTACACAAAGTTATGCAATTTTGAAGTTCTGGTTATTTAATAAATAAGAAAAATCCCTATTTATCTACTTATCCACGCGGCGCCACGCAATCCTCGGCAGCTCTGAACGCCCACGTGGCGCATTCCTATTCGACGCCGCCATCCGACTCAGCACTCCAGGGGCCCGTGGTTCATGTACCATTGCGCTGTCCGGCTCGATCCCGACCGTCCGCTCGATGCACGCTCGATCCGACGACTCCTGGTCATCGTCTACGACTGGTGTGCACCCGTGACCGTCCACACTAAAAACCTAAGAACTCACTCGATTCTCAACGGATTTTTGTGTTCTTATGCTCTATGGATTCATCTTGAAGAGACGAACACATCCATACGGTAAACATGCATTGAAATCGATTCATATCAAATGGAGAATCTCCAGGAGCTCGGGAGGAAGAGAGAGTTTATACCTTTGCTCAGAGAAGTGAAGCTTCGATCTGAGAGTTGTGTCACGTTCGATTGGGTCCAAGCAAGCTCCAGATGAAGTACCTTGGCCTGGTGAATTGCCTAGGTACAAAAGAGACCACAACCGATCACAAAGCTTGGAGGCCGGAAGCAATGGCCGGCTCGGTGAGGGGGTGTTTGCTCGGGAAACTTCTCCTCTTGGTCTGGTGAAGGTGTAGAGTTAATCAATTTGAGGATTGACTCACTGTAGTGAAGTGTCCTGGTTTTGGGCTTAAATTTCAACTCTGAAATTGAGCTCACAGAGAGGAAATGGCAGGGGGATTTCAGCGGGGATCAAGCTCTCCAGGTGTGGGGGAGAGTCTGGAATGATTTTGGCAGAGTTTCTGTATGGTTTGTTTCAGTCTCCTCTTTGGCCGAGAGGGGGTGGTGTTTAAATAGGAATGGCTGGAGGGCCTCCCAGGAAGAGTTAGGGGTTGGGATCAGCTGCTCTGGTGAGGAGAAGAACAGCCATGGTGGCCATTGGGCATGGGGCAACTCAGCAAGGGAGAATTTCAATGTGGGCTCACATGGGAGCTCTCGGGTGTGGTGTTTTCCGGCGGTCCAGGTGGCTGGCCAGCAGGCATGGGTCACCCTCAGGGCCAGGAGATTCAGGGCTTGATGTTTGTGAGTTCAATTGGCAGTTGCCATGTGTAAAGTGGTTAAATCAAAATGGAATGGGGGCATGGCTTCTTTGGCTTGGTTTGTGTCAACCCATGTGTTTGGGCTGGGTTCACCTCTCCATGACCTGATTTTAGGCTGAGAAAAAGTGGTTTAGGTCAGCTTAATCAGTGGGGAAGGGTCACCATCCATGTACAATTAAGCTTAAGCAAGGTTTAGTGGAATCATGGGAGTGGCTAATCCTCTTAAGGGAACATGGAAAGAGCTCCCTCCTCTTGCGATCTTGGGTATGGTGAAGTGTCCAAGGCTCTCATGGCTCTCATGTGGCTCATGCATGGCTTTATGGCTCCATTTGGCTTGGGAAAACTTAAGTCAACTTTCATGAGGAAGGATTTTGTGATTTTTGGCATTTTGGTGAGAATTGTCATGTGGCTAGAATTGAATTGGTTTGATGATAAATTAGGACTTTAGAAATGATTTTAAATTGAATGTAAGATGAGGGAGAGTGTCATATGGACTTTAGGATGGGTTTGGGCTTTTAAAATTTGGTAAAGGTGGGCTTTTAGAATGGTTTAAGGGAGTGGGCATTCATGTTTCAAAATGGGCTTTTAGATGAAAAGTTTGTAAATGGCAATGCCAAATAAATTTTGGGTTTGGTTTAGGGATGTGTCATGAGTGATTTGAAGCAAGTTTGAGGTGATTACGAATTGGATTGGGTCTACTTTGGGTCTCTTTGGTAATAGAGTCCAAATGGGTCCAAATGAGCTACCTTGGGCTAAAGTTGGGCTAATGTTGAAATTGATGTAAAATTAATGTTGAGAAATGTTTATGGGTGTATGACAAAGAGTTTTCAACTTTGTTTGGGCTTTGATTTTGGGATTTGGGCCTATTTAGGTTAGGTTTGGGTGTAGGCCCATTTAGGGAATTTTGGGTTTGGGTTGAATTTGAGTAAGGTTTGAGTCCAAAATTTGGGCAAATCATGTTAGTGTTTTGTTTGTGGGGATGCTAGGAAGGTTTTAGAAAAGATTTGGGTCAAATTGGGATTGAAGTGGGTTGGTTTCAGCTAGGTTTAGGTCATGGGTCAAAATTGGGCCTTAAGCTTAAAAATGAAATTGGATTCAAATGCCAATTAAATTGGGCTTGAATTTGGTCTAGATTGATATTGGGGATATTGAATTGAAGTTTAGAATTGAATTGGACCAAAATTGAGGTCAATTGGGGTGATTTGGTTTGACATTGGGTTCATTTTGGTTTAAAATGGGCTAAATTGGGGGTTTTGGTAAAAGTGGGGTAAATTGACAAAATTGGCCCATGGTGTAGTTGGACAAAATGAAATTGAGAATATTTGGGATTTTTTTGGAATTTTCTGGGAATTTTCTGAATTTTTAGATTTTTGGGTCAAGAGGGGCATTTTGGTAATTTGGAGGGTATTGGGGGTGTTTTTGGAAATTTTGGTATTTTTGGCTATGGCTGATCAATTTGAGTGGGAGGAAATGTTTAGGATTGATTTTGAGGAATTTTGGGTATTTTAGGTGATTTTGCAAATTTTGGGTAGTTCCAAGGGCATTTGGTAGGTTTGATGGGTGTAGGGGCCCCATGGGTCAAAAATTGAAATTTTGGCAAAATGGAGATTGATCAAATTTGAGTAAAGTGGAATCACTTTGGTTGAGCCATGAAGCCATGTTAAGCCCATAGGAGCTATGAGGGGACTGTTGACCTCATTTTTGATGAGGTCTTCTCTTCTTCTCTTTAGTACTTAGGATCTAGCCTTAGGCTTTTCCTTTGACTATCCTAGAGGATTAGAATTGGGACCCACCACTTAGAAATTCAAACCACTTCTTAACTACCTGCAAACTCCACAAACTTGGTTGTAGACCCCTAATCACCTAGAGGGTTGAAATCAAATGTGGAAGTTTAAAGGATGAGTTCCTATAGGATTCTTTGGCCTTAGGACTGCCCTGGGTGGCCTGGTCTGGTGAAGGGCTGACTTACACACATACTACACCTATACACTACACTTTCACACACCTCCTAAAAACACACCCATATCCAATTTGACCTCCTGACTCATGAAGGTGATTGACATGGATGGTCCTTAACCCCTAAGCCCTTGGCTAAGAGGGTTAGGAACAACATAGTGAGTGCCTCAAATGAGTCCCTTTATGGCTCATGTGGGCTTGATATGGCTTCATGGCTCAACCAAAATGATTTCATTCCACTTACATTCACCCAATCCTCAATTTTCCAAATTTTCAATTTTTGACCCCCGGGACCCTACACCCACCTACTTCTACCCAAAACCCTTGAAACCACCCAAAATTTGCAAAATCACTTGAATTACCCAAAATTCTCCAAAATCAATCCCAAACATTCTCACATCACTCAAATTGATCATTCATAGCCAAAAATACCAAAAATTCCAAAAATACCTCCCAATACCCTCCAAATACCCAAAATACCCCTCTTAGCCAAAAAATCCAAAAATTCAGAAAATTCCCAGAAAATTCCAGAAAATCCCAAATATTCCCAATTTCATTTTGTCTAACTACACCATGGGCCAATTTTGTCAATTTACCCCACTTTTGTCAAAATCTCCAATTTGACCCATTTTAACCCAAAGTGAACCCAATGTCAAACCAAACCTATCCAATTGACCCAAATTCTGGTCCAATTCAATTCTAAACTTCAATTCAACATCCCCAACACCAATCTAGACCAAATACAAGTCCAATTTGATTGAAATTTGGATCCAATTTCACTTTTGGCCTTAAAGCCCAATTTGGACCCATGACCCAAACTTAGCCCAAACTCACCCAATTCAACTCCAATTAACCCCAAATCTTTTCTAAACCTTCCTTAACATTCCCATAAACAAAACACTAACATGATTTGCCCAAACTTTAGACCCAAACCCCACTCAAATTCAACCAAAAGCTAAAAGGCCCAATTTTGACCTAAACCTAAACCTAGCCCAAATAGACCCAAACCCCAAAATCAAAACCCAACCAAAGCCAAAACCTCTTTGAAACACTCCCATAAACATTTCCCAACATTAATTTTACATCAATTTCAACCCTAGCCCAACATTGGCCCAAGTTAGCCCAATTTGACCTACATTGGCCCACTTACCAAATGAACCCAAATTCAAACCAATTCAATTCCAAATCACACCAAATTGACTCCAAACCATTCATGAAACATCCCTAAACCAATTGTAACATTTATTTGACATGGTCCTTCACAAAATTTTCACCTAAATGCCCATCCTAAAATAAAAAAGCCCACTTCCCTTAAACCTTCCTAAAAGCCCACTTCCTTCAAATTCAAAAGCCCAAATTCATCCAAAGCCCACATGACACTTCCCCTCATCATCCATTTAATCAAAATCACCCCTAAGTTTCAAAATCATCAATTAAACAATTCCAAATCAAGCCCCATAACAATTTCCATTAAAATGCCAAAATCCACAAAATCCCTTTTATGAAATTGACCCAATCTTTTCCCAAGCCACATGGAGCCATGAAGCCACATGCAAGCCATTGGCAAGCCATGAGGATCTCTAAGTTGCCAACCCTCCTTAAATGGCAAAAGGAGGAGGTCCTTTAAGCACCTCCTAAAAGTCATTAACCTTAAGCATGTTTCACCTTAACCCAAATTTAATCCAAATATATTTGGATAAGGACTTCTCCATGCCAAACCAGCTCGATCCTTTTGACTCCCCACAACACCCAAAGCCACCTTGAAGGGTGAACCAAGCCCAAAATGATGGGTTGACCCAAAGCAAGCCAAAATGGCCTCTTCCCCATTCCATTCCAAGCCATCCCCTTTACACATGGCAAGGCCCAATTGACTACACTAAACCCCAGCCCTGACCCACGTGGACCTGAGGGTGACCCATGCCTGCCGGCCAGCCGCCTGGGTCGCCGGAAAACTCCATGACCGAGACATGGGGAGGAGCCAAACTTTGGAATTCCACCTCGTCGAGCTGCCCCATGCCCAATGGCCACCATGGTCGTTCGCCCTCGACCTAAGCAGTCGATCCCAACCCTTGGCCATCCCTGTGAGGCTCTCCAGCCACCTCTATTTAAACACCACCCCTCTCGGCCATGAGAGGTGCTGAACCAAACCTTAAGGAAACTCTGTCAAAATCATTCCAGATCACTCTCCACACATAGAGCACTTGATCCCCACTGAATTCCGACCACTAATTCCCTCCAGTCGAGCTCAATTTTGAGCTCAAACTTTAGCCCGAAAACCAGGACACTTCTTCACAGTGGATCAATCTTCAAATTGACTGGTCCTACACCTTCACCAGACCAAGAGGAGAAGTTTCCCACTGAAAGCCCCATCCCCAGGCCACCCAGTTGTTCCAGACTCCAAGCTTTGTGATCGGGCTTGGTCGAAATCATACCTAGGCAATTCACCAGACCAGGAGACTTCATCTGGAGCTTGTTGGGATCCAATCGAAGGTGACACAACTCTCAGATCGAAGCTTCACTTCTCTGAGCAAAGGTATGGACTCACTCTTCTTCCCGAGCTTACAGAGATTCTCCATTTAATTTGAGTCAATTTAAATACATGTTTACCATATGGATGTGTTCGTCTCCTCAAGACGAATCCATAGAGCATAAGAACACAAAAATTCGTTGAGAATCGAGTGAGAAATTAGGGTTAGAAGGTTGACGGTCACGGGTGCACACCAGTCGTAGACGATGACTGGGAGCCGTCTGATGAAGCGTGTATCAAGCGGACTGTCTGGATTGAGCCGGACAGTGCGATGGTACGTGAACCGCGGGGCCCTGGAGTGCTGAGTCAGATGGCGGCGCCGAATCAGAAGACGACGCGTGTGCATTCGGAGCTGCCGAGGTTGAGCTGGCGCCGCGTCACTTAAATAGAAAAATAGGGATTTTCTTATTTATTTAATTCCCTAAACTTCAAAAATACATAACTTTGTGTAGAAAAATCATAAAAATAAAATAAAAATACCCTCTTGCTCAGTGAATAGAGGAGAATAATGTGGAAAAGAAATCATTTAATTTCATCTAGTATTTTATTTTTAATGATTTATTTACCCTCTGCATTGTTTTAATTCTCCATGCATATAGAAAATTCACCATGGCATGAGACCAGAGGCCTTTTGAAGCCTCTGAATTTGGGAACATTCCCTGAATTTTCCAAAGTTAGAGGCCATTCTTATGAGAAGTTATTGATTTTTCAAATTCATGTTGCCGTTTTGAGTATTTTAAATCCAATAATTAGCATGTTGTGAAATAAATTCTAGGAAAATTTGGTGATGTTTCTTATGACCAGAGGACCCTAGGAAAAATAGGTTTTGAATTAATTCACTTGGAATAACCCTAATTGGCTTAAACACCCTAAATAGGTCTTTAATTAATTAGAGCTAATCATGCATCAAATTGACTTGAAATCAATTCTCCACTGACCTTTAGGATCAGAGGAACCCACCATAAAAGTTTGAAGTCAATTGGGTTTGGTTAGCCCTATCAAATGGGTTGATTAAGCCATTTAGCCAATTTAAAATTTAAAAATTCATAACTTTCAAAATGCTTTTCAAAAATTCACCAAATTGGTTTTGGAGCCTCTCTGATATTAGGGAATTTAAGAAAATTAAAATTTCAATTTTCTAAAAAAGTTGATTTTTTGCATTATTTTAATATTTTAATAATTAAAAAAATAATAAAAATCACAAAAATAATAAAATTCACCATAATGTCACATTTTAAATTTTAATCACTTAGGAATAAACCCCATATTTTTCCTAGGTCTCTATGATGAGTTATTAAATTTTAAAGCCCTAGGGTAATTTTAAAATAAAAAAAAATGTATTTTCTAGCATTTCTATTAAAATAATTCTAATAAATCAAAGAAAAATCAGAAAATTATTAAAATTGATTCTCTGATTTCCTTGATATCAGAGAGATTTTTGAAAAATATAAAATTCATTTTTCAACCTTTATTTTATTTTTAAATTAATTAATACTCCAAAACTCAAAATAATTATAATAAAAATAATATAATTCAAAAAATCACCAAACTTGGTCCAAGTGGTCCTCTGGTCATAAGGAATGTCCCATAATTTTTTTTAAGGACAGAAACTTTCCCTTGGTCATATTATTAAATTTTCCTTGGAAATCCCTATTTTCCACCAAAAATAATTACATAAATAAATTAAATACAGAAAAATCACATTTTCTCCTCTAATGTCTTCATTGACATATGAGTGAAGTCACATAAAAATTTCAAATTCATTTGAGCTCAATTTAGTGAGTTATGAAATTATTAAGCTTGAAGGGCAAAATGGTAATTAAAATTTTAACCCTTAATAAAAAACTTTAGGCTTAATAAAATGAAAGAGTAAAATATTTGATCTTAATCTGATTTGGATGATTGAAATTTAAATAATTAAAGGGTAGGAACCTATTAAACAATTCAAAATAATTAAAATAAACCTTAATCAAATAACTAATTAAATTTGGAAGAATAATAAAATTGGAATTATTAAAATAGGGATGTCATTAGGAAGAGGTTTGTTCTTTAATTTAAGAATCCCTAAATTAATCATCCCAATAATATTTAATTCCTAATTAAAATGATAATCCAAGTTTAAGATTTAAAATGCTAAAAGACTTAATCATTAAATTAAATTAAAGTTAAATTATTTAAATTAAATCCTTTTAAAATTTCAATTAAATTAATACTTTAACAATTAAAATTAAATCATCTTTAAAACATAAAAAATAAAATATTAAATTAAAATTAAAAATAAAATTAAATTAAAATTTAAATTAAATTAAATTAAATAAATTAAATTAAATTAACTTAAAACATATTAAATTAAATGAAATCAAATCAAATTAAATTAAATTAAATTAAATTAAATTAAATTAAATTAAATCAAATTAAATCAAATTAAATTAAATTAAATTAAATTAAATCATATTAAATTAAATTAAATTAAATCATATTAAATTAAATTAAATTAAATTAAATTAAATTAAATTAAATTAAAAAATAAAATCAAGTTAAAATTAAAATTAGATTAAATTAAATAAATTAAATTAAAATTGAAACTAAACCAAATTAAATTAAATTAAAGTTAAATTAAATTGAATTAAAAATAACATCACCTAAGACATAAAGAATTCAAAAATAAATCTAAAACAACTTGAACACTATTCCAAACTTAAATCCATTAACTAAAATTAAATCATAAACCACTTGAACATCCATTTGCCCTCAAAAGCTCGTGATGTCATAACTCCTAAACGGAGCATTAAGTGAAGTGTTACTGCACTTATAGGATATTCAAATGTCCTACCTAGTTCACTGAGCAAGACAACAAACTTGAACCCCCGGACGATTAATTCATTTGTACAATTAAATTCTCTTGGACTTAAAACAATCCTAGAAATATTGAAAAGATGTTTAAGATTCGTCTTAAGCACTTCATCGATATGATAGGATATTTATAAGAACAATTGAACTTAATTGTTCTTTGATGAAGAAAATCATCCTCAAACCAAAATACAAGAACCTAGACGTCATAGGAAATGACTAGCTATAGGATTAGGAACTTGGTAGAAAACCATAACCCTTCCCTTAGCTTTACCTAGGACTTACTTTAAATGCTTAAATATTCTAACCGTGTTTTAAGTGCAGCTTGGGATGACGGGAAGACCCTCCAGGTACGCTTTTATTTTATTGCAATTTACTTTATTGCAATTTATTTAATCGCATCGCACTTACTTTTCTTGCATGATAAACAACTCGTTGCATGAAAACCCACACCTTTAGGATAGTCCCTAAAACTGAAACCAAAACTAAATTAAAAGTCATTGCAAGATAAAATTCACCGCCACAACATTTCAAAATATAAGACAACTCAAAATTTAATCACAAACAGAACAACAAAACTACAACTACAACTAAATTAAAACGTCTTGTTGGATGATCGGGAATACCTCGGATGATGTAACCTACGTGTTGCTAACGGGATTTCCCATGGTCTAAATGAAAGTGTGGAACTCATTCAAGTCGAGTTTAGCAAATTCATCCGGACTAAGTGAATCCGATAAAAATAACGATGCCGGAAGGATGGAACCGTGGGATCTTAACCGGTGTTGTTATAATCAACTTTAAGATTTGTTTAATTAAAATATTAAAAACACCCGAATTTTAAGATTTCTAAAACAAAACACTTTTCTCATCTCTTGATTTTCACCTTCTATAACTAAACCACTACAACAACAAGGAGCTCGGAGCATGGTGGGCAGCACGACCATCGTCATCAGCAAAACCTGAATCTACTTCAGCAAAACTTTCCTTAGAACTAAATAACCAAGCCATAGGACTTCGAGGTAGCTTGCCTAGTGCAACATAAATCCTCAACTCTTCGTTAGGCATTTGCATGATCATGTCATGTAAATTAAGTCCTAATCGGTCTTAGGACTCCGAGGTAGTCGTCCGATGCGACATAAACCCTCACATCTTCGAAGTGCTATTTGCATAATTTTATCATACAAATATAAGTCCTAACTAATTAAAATTGGCAAGATCAAAATACTAAATAAACATTAGTGCTTTCCTAAATCCAAGCCAAACAATAGGATAGTCGGGAAATTACCGAAGTTCGCTTCGAATCTGTGATTTCTCCTACCTTTCTTCCTTTGAAATCCCAAAACAAAATGTTCCAAACTTGATCCATTCCCTATTGAAATTCTAAAATTCAATCCCTCGAAAACTTAAACTTTGAAATTCTTGAGAGCGGAACTACCGATTATTATCGAGAGTTTTCTTAGGTGATTCCCATCACTTAAGATGTAATTAACTATAGGGGCTTGCCCTTATAGGGAATTTTAAGAACTCGAGTAATATAAACCCCGTTTAATGTTTTCATATTAAACGAGGGAATTTGTCGGCTTATAAAATTGGTTCGCGGACCAAACGGGTGTCACAAACTTCTCTAGTTTATTTAATCGAGCGTCATTATCACAACGTGTGTCTATTCTTCGGGATAGATACACGGTTTGTAGTGCGGCGCTCGTTTATATAAACTATTCGGGATGTGAGATCGATTTGATTTCATATCTTAAAATTTTCAAATTTAAAAATTATTTTCAAAATCAAATACTACTTTTCAAATTATTTATTTAAATTAAATTAAAATTCGCCGACAATTTCTGTAGGCGACCCCCTTTTCCAAATAAAACTCATAACTCAAAAATAAGCCGCACATGGACTCATTTGAGGCATTCACTATGTTGTTCCTTAACCCTCTTAGCCAGGGGCTTAGGGGTTAAGGACCATCCATATGAATTATCCACATGAGTTAAGAGGTCAAGCTAGGCATGAATAGTTTTAGGATTTGGAATGTGTGTGTGAGAGTGTAGTATATGTGCAAGCCAACCCTCACCAGACCAGGCCATCCAGGGTATTCCTAAGGCCAAAAAGTCCTATAGGGAACTCATCCTTTAAACCTCCACATTTGATTTCAACCCTCTAGGTGATTAGGGGTCTACAATCAAGCTTGTGGGGTTTGCAGGGAGTTAAGAGGTGTTTGAATTTCTAAAGGGGTGGGTTCCACTTCTATTTCTCTAAGATTAGTCAAAGGGAAAGCCTAAGGCTAGATCCTAAGAACTAAGGAGAAAGAAGAGAAAAGACCTCATCAAAAATGAGGTCAACGAATGGACCCCCAATAGGTGGGGTGTGCTAACCAAGCACACCGCGCGTATTGGCGTTGACCGAAGAGATCAATAAAACCAACATAGATGTCCAAGTGACAAACTTAGGACGAAGTAGAAGAATTTCCGCTGGGGAGTATCAGGTATATTTCCATGACCGAAGATTCCTGAACTCTCGCTGGGGAATGGAAAAGGAGGTGAATTCCAAATCACAAGATATGGGGATTTCAATTTAGATTTCATTTCATTTTATGTTCAAGTTTTGATGCGTAAGTTTAGATTTTGAGTTTTAATTTGGATTGAAGTTTGATTTAAAATAAATTTGAGGAAATTTGGATTTGAAATAGGAATTGAAACCTAGGTTTCAATCTCGGGATCGTGAAGAAAAGAAACTGGAATTTGAGTATCAATCTCGGAGTGAGAATCAGAGTTTGAATGTCGATTGAACAGGATGAGAGTCAGAATTTAGGTACTGATCTCGAAAGGGATCAGAATTGAAATTTAGGTATCAATATCGGAAGAGAGTCAAAATTTAGGTATCGACCTCGAAAAGGATGAGAATCAGAATTTAGGTACTGATCTCGGAATGAGAACTAGAATTGAGGTACTAGTCTCGAAATGAAAGCAGGAATTTAGGTACCAGTCTTGGAAATTTTGAATTGAAATGTAGGTATCAATTCGAATGAGAATCGAAATGTAGGTATCGATCTCAAAATGAGAACTGGAATGTAGGTACCAGTCCCGGAAATTTTGAATTGAATTGTAAGTATCAATGAGAATCGAAATGTAGGTATCGATCTCGAAAAGAGAACTGGAATGTAGGTACCAGTCCCGGAAATTTTGAATTAAAATGTAAGTATCAATGAGAATCGAAATGTAGGTATCGATCTCGAAATGAGAACTGGAATGTAGGTACCAGTCTTGGAAAATTTGAATTGAAATGTAGGTATCAATTCGAATTAGAATCGAAATGTAGGTATCGATCTCGAAATGAGAACTGGAATGTAGGTACCAGTCTCGGAAATTTGTACGGGAGTCGGAATGTAGGTACGATCCCAAGATAAGGACCGGAATGTAGGTACCAGACCTCGGAAAGTTGTACGGGAGTCGAATGTAGGTGCCGATCCCAAGATGAGGATCGGAATGTAGGTATCGACCTCAGAAAGTTATGTAGGTATCGATCCCAAGATGAGGACCGGAATGTAGGTACCGGCCTCGGAAAGTTGTACGTGAGTCGAATGTAGGTATCGATCCCAAAATGAGGACCGGAATGTAGGTACCAGCCTCGGAAAGTTGTACGGGAGTCGAATGTAGGTATCGATCCCAAAATGAGGATCGGAATGTAGGTACCGGCCTCGAAAAGTTGTACGAGAGTCAGAATGTAGGTACTGATCCCAAGATTAGGACTGGAATGTAGGTACCAACCTCGGAAAGTTGTACGGGAGTCAGAATGTAGGTACTGATCCCAAAATGAGGACTGGAATGTAGGTACCAGCCTCGGAAAGTTGTACGTATGAAGAAGGACCCAGTCTCATGCCATCAGAACCAAATCGAACAGAGTTCGTGGCTCCGTGTCAATAGACCTAGTCGATCTTCCTACAAGAGGGAAAGGAGATCATAGAAAATCAAAGGATTTCGATTGTGACGAAAAGGTGTAAGATTTTGAAGTTGAAGTGTGGGCCTCCCGTGAGGAAGAACCATCCCGAAAAAGGAGTTTGAAGTAGATTTGATTTGAAAAGAACTGGAGGATTTGAAAAGATGGATTTAGATTGAAATTCAATTTGAGATTCATTCTCATTTTGTTTGTCCTTTAAAGATCCAATTTTATTTTTGTTATTCAGTTGATGTTCATGTGAATTTGGAGTTCGTTATAACATGTGGATTTTTTTTAAGGGAGAAAATTTTCATTTATTTTCCTTTTCTTTTCTGTTCTTTGTTCAAAGTTCATTTAACTCTAATGGCGTTTCCCAGTCAATTTACACAAAAAGAGGTGAAGGCCAAAATGTGACATAGTCACTTTCATTCCAATCTTTTTGAAGATACAGAATACAACTTGATCTGAAATATATCTCGTACAATTCATGACTTAAAACTGACTATGTATGATTCTTGTTGATCCATCCAAAAAGTATCTGTCAAAAATCCATGTCTGAATAGTAAGAAATATGGGTAATAACATCACCTTCCAAGTCATCCTTGGCAGGAATGCCGCATGGATGTGCATTGGAGGTGTGCTATTTCCCGTGTAACTCACAGCTCGTAGGGCCGGAGACTCTCCAATTCTGGATCTGGCTGGAAGTGGTAAGGCGCCTTTCTGTCGTCCATCCTTCTAAAAGTGATGGAGATCCGCTCCATTGGTACTCCCGGTATACAATGTTTTGTGATGTCTACTCCATTTCCTTGTAATATCATGACGGAACCTACCGGAAGTGGTATCTCCACCGGCCCTCGGAACTTACCCGGGCCTGCTATCCGGTGGTCAGATTTGAACATGATATTGCATTGGTTGACGAACGAAACTGTGCAGAAAGGTTTGACAAAGTCATGGTGGTCTATGTGTGGAGGTATGCGGTCGCCCTTCGATAAATGTTGATGATGCAAGCCGTTGGGTATGCGGTCCGTTGGCGGTACCCTCCACGTTATCATTCTTTTCACCATTCTTTTAATTATCCTCGGCATTGGATCCACCTCACTCGTGACGGAGTATCCCCGGTGGATTTCCTTTTCGTCCTCTGCGAGGTTATAGCAGCATCCGCATTGTATTGTGACTCTTCCTTTCCACGACATCCACTTTCGGGGTTCCGAATAAGTCTTTTCTCTCGGACGACTCGCTCGACCCATCTTCCGAAGTTCTAAGATGCAATCCACAATCTGCCGTTGCTCGTACTCCGAGAATACACTCGTGTGTAACTCGAGGCCTTCCAAAATGTTGATTCTCTTGCCTCTAATCCTTTCAAAGTATTCGAAAGTCTTCTTCTCAACATTTTGCATTCTTTCTAGTTCATATTACGAGATGATCCGCAAGTGACGAGGCCTAGTAACGTATTGCGGGATGTATGGCTCAATCCCGTCACGTTCTCCCGCATACCTTGGCTCCTCGGGGATTGTCTCTGTCAGGACATCCTCCGGGGTTGCTTTCGCAACAAGGTTTCTTACCACTGGTGGCTCTGTCTGGCGTCGTGGTAATCTCTCTCCCTCTGATCTCCTTAGAGTTCCCCTTATCTTTTCTGTTGTTCTCGGAGCTTGTTCCCTCTTTTCAGGTTCCTGATGAACCGGTATATTTGAAATGTGTGTCGGCGAAGGTGGCTGTTTCGTCGTGTTGATCTGCTGCTAGTTTAGTCAACATCTTGCGGATACAGCGATTCTTATTCCTTCTTTGGGTAAGCGAGTGAGAGTAGCTCTCCTTACCCCTTGAATTCTGCGGGCGCGGCGGCGACGAGCCCGCCTTCTGCCGTGGCAACTACGGACTTGATTTTCTTGCTTTCCTCGGTGTTTGTCTTTCTTTTCTTGTTCTTTGGATTGGTGGCTTGGGCCACCCATCTTTATCACTTGTCCGTCTGTGAAGCTCTTCTCGGTCAGTCGAGACCCAATCATTTTCTTCGTCTTGTAGGCTGGCTGGTGTGAAGTCAGAATCAATTTCTATCACTGCTCCGTCCTTCGCCCTCTTTTCATCGAGTGTGAGACTCACACCATTTTTAAAGTTTAGGACCAACCTCCCGTTCGACATTTCCCTGCGAAAAAGATAAGGAAAGGATCAGGGGCTGTACTAAGAACAAGAACATTAAGAAAATATTTATTACTGAAGATTCTTATTCACTTATTTTAATTTAAAGGAAGTAGGAAGAGATGAGAAGATATCAGGAATGAGTGGATTTAAAAGGAAAGATTGACATTTTATTATTACGATTTCCCATGTTTTCTTTTTAATATTTTCGTTGATGAGATTACTATTTTTTTTTATCATCCATTTTATTTTGTTTTGGGTTCGGACCCAGTCACAAAGTGATTGCTTCACCCGTGTTTCTAGGGATAAGATTCTATTTTAGAGGCCACCCTTCAAAACATCAGGTTGCGTAATACTTCTTTAAATACCGTCCAATGATTGGAAGCATTTGTCGTTCTCCTTGGCAATTCACAAGTTGGTAGGAGCCACCTGAGTAGACTGCCTCGACCACAAACGGCCCTTCCCAAGTCGGTTCAAATTTACCTCCTATCTTGCGATGTGCAAGAATAGGTCTTCCGAGAACAAGAACTAAGTCACCAACTTTGAAAGTTCTTGGGCGGACTCGGCTTATCATGGGCTCGAATCATCTTAGCTTGGTACGGTTCCAAATTTTGCTGCGCCTGCAAGTCTTTTCCTTCCAAGCTTTCCGGTTCTTCCGGTCGTAATCCGGCATTTTCTTCCGTAGTAATTTTATTTGCAACTCGCAATTCCGAGTGATGGAAGCCGGACTTCCAATGGTAACACTCGCCTCGGACCCGCACGAGAAAGCGTAAGGCGTAGGCTGAGTAGGAGTCCTAAAAGTCGTCCTGTAGGCCCATAAGGCTTCTAACAACTTCTCGTGCCAATTCCTCTTGTTGTCATCCAAAGTTTTCTTTAGAATTTGAACGAGGGTTTTATTAAAAGCCTCGGCCAAGCCGTTTGCTCTTGGATAGTATATTGTTAAGTATCGCCAATCGATTCCATGTCTTCTGACAAAATTGTTGATTTTTGTGCTTTTGAATGCAGACCCATTATCTGAAATGATTCTGCGTGGTACTCCGAAATGGTAGACAACTTGATTTTGAAAACCGTAAGCACGTGGTGTGCCTTTACTTCTCTGAGTGGAACTGCTTCTGCCCATTTAGAAAAGTCGTCTGTAGTTGCAAGGATGAAGCGATGTCCTCTTGAAGAAGGTGGTTCTATCGAACCCACTATATCTGTGCTCCAACACTCAAATGGCCACGACGCAATTGTCGGATGTAGCACATTTGGAGGTTGTTGTAGAACCACTCCGTGCACTTGGCATTGATGACAGCCCTTGGCGATCTTCATACAATCGGTCATCATTGAGGGCCAGTAGTACCCTAGTCTTTTAATCTTCATTTTCATTTTCGGACCCGACTGATGAGCGCCACAGAGTCCTGAGTGTACCTCTTTGACAATTTCACGAGCCTCGGACCCGCTCAGGCATCTTAACCACATCTGATCAAAAGACCTTCTGTATAATGTATTGTTTATTAATGCGTAAGAATGAGTTCTTTTCTTGATTTGATGGGCTAATGACTTATCGTCTGGTAATTTCCCTGTTTGCAGGTAGTCTATTAGCGGTTGACGCCAATCTTCTGTGTTTTCTGTCACTGCTGCAATTGTTTCTTCTATTTTTTCTGTTGATTTGTGTATCATATTCATGTCGAGCT
The DNA here is from genome assembly GCA_022702705.1 of Papilionanthe hookeriana x Papilionanthe teres. Taxonomy (NCBI): domain Eukaryota; kingdom Viridiplantae; phylum Streptophyta; class Magnoliopsida; order Asparagales; family Orchidaceae; genus Papilionanthe; species Papilionanthe hookeriana x Papilionanthe teres. The sequence continues at coordinate 79,857,429 of CM040433.1, forward strand.
GTGATAGGACCTCTCGTCCTTAAACTGACACTTCAACTGACTCATCTTGTAAGCAGGCAAATTCTTTTGCAAGGCGAGCTAGCGCATCCGCGAGAGCATTTTCTTTTCTGGGGATTTTGTAGATCGTTACATTCGGAATTTGTTCCAACAGTTTCATGGCATACTGAAAGTATTGCTCGAGTCTTGGCTTTAAAATTTTGTATTGTTCGGCGACCTGTTGAATGATCAACTGAGAATCTCCGTAGATGTTGATGTCCGTTATTCCCATTTGAATGGTTAGTTCTAGTCCTGTTTTGAGGGCTTCGTATTCTGCCTCGTTGTTTGTGCACGGCTCTATTAAGTGGTAGGAGTATCTTAACATCCCCCGCTCCGGTGTTATAAAGATTAGTCCGATTCCTGCCTTACCGAGCACTATCGTTTGCAGTTCTTTGTTCTTCTGTGCTGAGGATGCTCCGTCGAAGTATAGTTCCCAACATCAATCATCAGGGTCTTCTAGGTTCATTATCTGCTCATCAGGCAAATCGTCGTCGAGAGGTGAATCTGCCGGTAAAGGGTGTGCTGCAAGGAAGTCAGCTAGAACTTGTCCCTTTACGGCACGAAGATGAACAAAAGTTATGTCGAATTATAATAGTATCATCGACCACCTGGCAAGTCTGCCAGAAAGCGTCGGTCGGGTCATCAAATATTGCAACGGATTAACTCTCGAAATAAGGTTTACCTTATGAGAAAGCATGTAATGCCTGAGCTTCTGTGCGTCGAAGATCAGGGCCAAACAATGTTGCTCAATAGGAGGATACTTTACTTCCGTCGGGATTAGACGACGGCCTAAGTAGTAGAGAGCATTTTCTTTTCCCTCATCATTGACCTGGGCTAGCAGGGCTCCAAGGGAGTCGTTGTTGACCTCATTTTTGATGAGGTCTTCTCTTCTTCTTTTAGTGCTTAGGATCTAGCCTTAGGCTTTTCCTTTGACTATCTTAGAGGACTAGAATCGGGATCCACCATCTAGAATTTTAAACCACTTCTTAACTCCCCGCAAACTCCACAAACTTGATTGTAGACCCCTAATCACCTAGAGGGTTGAGATCAAATGTGGAAGTTTAAGGATGAGTTCCTATAGGACTCTTTGGCCTTAGGATTGCCCTGGGTGGCCTGGTCTGGTGAAGGGTTGACTTACACACACACTACACCTATACACTACACTTTCACACTCTTCCTAAAAACACACCCATACCCGACTTGACCTCCTCACTCATGTAGGTGATTCACATGGATGGTCCTTAACCCCTAAGCCCTTGGCTAAGAGGATTAGGAACAACATAGTGAATGCCTCAAATGAGTCCCTTCATGGCTCATGTGAGCTTGATATGGCTTCATGGCTCAACCAAAATGATTTTATTCCACTTACATTCACCTAATCTTCCATTTTCCAAATTTTTAATTTTTGACCCTCGGACCCTACACCCGCCAACCTACCCAAAGCCCCGAATTACCCAAATTTCTCAAAATTTCCAAATCACCCAAAATTCCTCAAAATCAATCCCAAACATTTCCACATCACTCAAATTGATCATCCATACCCAAAAATACCAAAAATTCCAAAAATACCTCTCAATACCCTCCAAATACCCAAAATACCCCTCTTGACCCAAAAATCCAAAAACTCAGAAAATTCCCAGAAAATTCCAGAAAATCCCAAATATTCCCAATATAATTTTGTTTAACTACACCATGGGCCAATTTTGTCAATTTACCCTACATTTGTCAAAACCCCCAATTTGACCCATTTTAACCCAAAGTGAACCCAATGTCAAACCAAACCTACCCAATTGACCCAAATTCTGGTCCAATTCAGTTCTAGACTTCAAATCAACATTCCCAATACCAATCTAGACCAAATCCAAGTTCAATTTGATTGACATTTGGATCCAATTCCATTTTTGGCCTTAAAGCCCAATTTGGACCTATGACCCAAACCTAACCCAAACTCACCCAATTCAACTCCAATTAACCCCAAATCTTTTCTAAATCTTCCTTAACATTCCCACAAACAAAACACTAACATGATTTGCCCAAAATTTAGATCCAAACCCCACTCAAATTCAACCCAAAGCTAAAAGGCCCATTTTCGACCTAAACCCAAACCTAACCCAGAATGAGCCCAAACCCCAAAATCAAAGCCCAACCAAAGTCAAAACCTCTTTGAAACACTCCCATAAATATTTCTCAACATTAATTTTACATCAATTTCAACTCTAGCCCAACATTGGCCCAAGTTAGCCCAATTTGACCTACATAGGCTCACTTACCAAATAAACCCAAATTCAAACCAATTCAACTCCAAATCACACCAAATTGACTCCAAGCCCTTCATAGAACATCCCTAAACCAATTATGACATTTATTTGACAAGGTCCTTCACAAAATCTTTACCCAAATGCCCATCCTAAAATCAAAAAGCCCATTTCCCCTTAAACTTTCCTAAAAGCCCACTTCCTTCAAATTCAAAAGCCCAAATTCATCCAAAGCCCACATGGCACTTCCCCTCATCATCCATTTAATCAAAATTGTCCCTAAGTTCCAAAGTCATCAATTAAACAATTCCAAATCAAGCCCCATACAAATTCCCATCAAAATATCAAAATTTTCTTAAATCCCTTTTTATGAAATTGATTAAACTTTTCCCAAGCCAAATGGAGCCAAATGCAAGCCATGAACAAGCCACATGAAGCCATGGAAGGTTTGACATGTGATCAAGCCATTAATGGCAAAAGGAGGAGCCTCTTTTAAGCCCCCTTAAAAAGGTTTTAACCCTTTTAATGCTTCACCTTAATCCATGATTAATCAAAATATTCATGGATGGTGACCTCTCCACCCTTTTCTAGCCGATTCACCCGATCCTCCCTCGGCCCAAATCAACCATGGGGAGGTGAACCAAGCCCATTTTCAATGGGTTGACCAAACCAAGTGCAAAAGAAGCCACCTCCCCATGCCATTTTGATCCAACCACTTTACACATGTAAGGTTTCAATCGAATTCACTAACTTCAACCCCCGACCTCCCCGGCCTCGAGGGTGACCCTCGCTCGCCGGCCGACCACCGGGCCGCCGGAAAACGCCATGGCCGAGACATGGGGAGGAGCCAAACCTTGGAATTCCACCTCGCCGAGCCGCCCCATGCCCAATGGCCACCATAGCCGTTCTTCCCATGCCCGGCAGCGCGGATCCCAACCCTCGCCCATCCCCGCGAGGCTCTCCAGCCACCTCTATTTAAACCCGACCCCTCACGGCCATGGAGGAGAGTTGCAAAAACCTTGCCGAAACTCGCCAAAATTGTTCCGCACCCTTCTCCACCCTTAGAGCGAGTTGATCCCAAGTGTCAATTTGCCCTAATCCCCACCGATAAAACTCAATTTCCCAACCGAAATTCCACCCAAAACCAGGACACTTCTCCACGGTGAGCCAATCCCCAAATTGATTGGTTCTACACCTTCACCGGACCAAGGGAAGGTGTCCACCAAAGCAAAAGCCCCATCTCCGAGCCACCCGGTTGCTCCGACCTCCAAGCTTTGTGATCGAGCGTGGTTGAAGTCCAACCTAGACAATTCACTGCACCGGGAGACTTCATCCGGAGCTTGCTAGGATCCAATCGAAGGTGCAACAACTCTCGCATCGAAGCCACACTTCTCCGAGCAAAGGTATGAGCTAATTCTTCATCCCGAGCTTCGGAGATTCTCCATTTCAAATGCTTTAATTTCAATGCATGATAACCGTATAGATGTGTTCGTCTCTTCAAGACGAATCCATAGAGCATAAGAACATGAAAATCCATTGAGTATCGAGTGAGATATTAGGGATTTAGTGTGGACGGCTCTCGGGCGAGGACACTTGGGGACGATGAACGGATGCCGTCCATTTAATACACGCGCGGACGGACGGCCAGGATCGCGCCGGATGAGGAGACGGAACGATACGGCCGGGCCCCGGACGGCCGACTCGGATGGCGGCGCCCAATCACAGCGCGACACGTACCCCTTCGGAGCCGCCGATGTTTCGACGGCGCCGCGTGGATAAGTAGATAATAGGGTATTTAATGTATTTATTAAATATCGAAACTTTAAAAATTCATAACTTTGTGTAGGAAAATCGGAAAAATAAAATAAAAATACCCTCTTGCTCGGTGAACAGAGGAGAATAATGTGGAAAAGAAATCATTTAATTTCATCAAGTATTTTATTTTTTATAATTTATTTACTCTCTGCATACATTTAATTCTCCATGCATGTATACAATTCACCATGGCATGAGACCATAGGGCTTTTGAAGCCTCCGAATTCGGGAACATTCCCCGAATTTTCCAAAGTCGAGGCCATCCCTATGAAGAGTTATTGATTTTTCAAATTCATGTCACTCTTTTGAGTATTTTAATTCCAATAAATAGCATGTTGTGAAATAAATTCTAGGAAAATTTGGTGACGTTCCTTATGACCAGAGAACCCTAGGAAAAATAGGTTTTGAGTTAGTTCATTTTAGACAAACCTAATTGGCTTAAACACTCAAAATAGGTCTCTAATTAATTAGAGCTAATCATACATCAAATTGACTTCAAATCAATTCTCCATTGACCTTTAGGATCAGAAGAACCCACCATAAAAATTTGAGGTCAATTGGACTTGGTTAGCCCTATTAATTGGGTTGATTAAGCCACTTAGTCATTTTAAACTTTAAAAATTCGTAACTTTCAAAATATCTTTCAAAAATTCACCAAATTGGTTTTGGAGCCTCTCTGATATCAGGGAATTTAAGAAAATTAAAATTTCAATTTTCTAAAAAAGTTGATTTTTAATATTATTTTAATATTTTTAATAATTAAAAAATAATAAAAATCACAAAAATAATAAAATTCACCAAAATGTCACATTTTGAATTTTAATCACTTAGGAACAAACCCCATTTTTTTCTTAGGCCTATTTGGTGAGATATTAATTTTTAAAGCTCTAGGGTAATTTTAAAATTAAAAAAAATGTATTTTCTAGCATTTTCACTAAAATAATTATAATAAATCATAGAAAAATCAGAAAATTGCAAAATTTGCTTCTCTGATTTCCTTGATATCAGAGAGATTTTTGAAAAACATAAAATTCATTTTTCAACATTTATTGTATTTTTAAATTAATTAACACACCAAAACTTAAAATATTTATAATAAAAATAATATAATTCAAAAAATCACCAAAATTGGTCTAAGTGGTCCCCTGGTCATTAGGAATGTCCCCTAATTTTCTTAAGGACAGAAACTTTCCCTTGGTCATGTTATTAAATTTTCCTTGGAAATCTCTATTTTCTACCAAAAATAATTATATAAATAAATTAAATACAGAAAAATCATATTTTCTCCTGTCATGTCTTTATTGACATATGAGTGAAGTCACATAAAAATTTCAAGTTCATTTGAGTTCAATTTAGTGAGTTATGAAATTATTAAGCTTAAAGGGTAAAGTGGTAATTAAATTTTTTTTTAATCCTTAATTAAAACTTTAGGTTTAATAAAAAATTAACAAGTAAAATATTTGATCCTAATCTGATTTGGATGATTGAAATTTAATAATTGAAGGGTAGAAACCCATTAAGCAATTTAAAATGATTAAACTTTAATTAAATAATTGATTAAATTTGGAAGAATAATAAAATTGGAATTATTAAAATAGGGATATTATTATGAAGAGATTTATTCTTTAATTTAAAAAATCCCTAAATTTATCATTTCATTAGTGTTTAATTCCTAATTAAAATGATAATTCAAATTTAAAATATTAAAAGACTTAATCATTAAACTAAAATTAAATTATTGAACTCTTTTAAAATTTTAATTAAAATTAAAATGAATAAAGTTGAATTAAAAAAAATTTAATTAAATCAAATTAAATCAAATTAAAAATTAAATTAAAAATTAAATTAAATTAAAAATTAAATTAAATTAAATTAAATTAAATTAAAAATTAAATTAAATTAAATAAATTAAATTAAATTAAATTAAATTAAATCAAATTAAATAAAAAAAATAAATTAAATCAAATTAATTTAATGTACATCAAATCAAACTAAATTGAATTAAATTGAACTAAATTAAATTAAATTAAATTAAATTAAATTAAATTAAGTTGAATTAAATAACATAACCTAAGACATAAAGAAATAAGCCTAAAATAACTTGAACACTATTCCAAATTTAAACCCTTCAATTGAAATTAAGCTAAATCACAAACCATTTGAACACCAATTTACCCTCAAAAGCTTTAGTTATCATAACTCCTAAACGAATATTAAATGAAATGTTACTTCACTTATAGGACATTCAAATATCCTAGTTCACTCGAGCAAGTTAACAAAACTCGAAAACCTCGGACGATCGATTCATTTACATAATTAAATTCATTTGGACTTAAAACAATCCTAGAAATATTGAAAAGATGTTTAAGATTCTTCTTAAGCACTTCCTCAATATGATAGGATATTTATAAGAACAATTGAACTTAGTTGTTCTTTGATGAAGAAAATCGTCTTCAAACCAAAAACACAAGGAACCTAGACGTCATAGGAAATGACTAGCTATAGGATTAGGAATTTGGTAGAAAACCATAACCCTTACCTTAGCTTTACCTAGGAACTTGCTTAAATGTTCTAATCGTGTTTTAAGTGCAGCTTGGAATGACGGGAAGACCCTCCAGTGTACGCTTTTATTTTATCGCAATTTACTTTCCCGCAATTTACTTTCTTGCAATTTACTTTATTGCAAATGCACTTTACTTTTCTTGCATGATAAAACAACCGTTGTATGAAAACCCACACCTTCGGGATAGATCCCTAAAACTGAAACCAAAACTAAGTTAAAAGTCATTGCAAGATAAAATTCACCGCCACAACATTTCAAAATATAAAGCAACTCAAAATTTAATCACAAACGAACACAAAACTACAATTACAACCGAATTAAAACGTCATGTTGGATGATCGGGAATACCTCGGATGATGTAACCTACGTGTTGCTAACTGGATTTCCCACGGTCTAAATGAAAGTGTGGAACTCATTTAGTTGAGTTTAGCAAATTCATCTCGGACTAAGTGAATCCGATAAAAATAATGATGCCGGAAGGATGGAACCGTGGGATCTTAACCGGTGTTGTTATAATCAACTTTAAGATTTGTTTTAATTAAAACACAAAAAAAACACTTGGAAATTAAGACTTCTCTAGACCAAAACACTTTTCTCATCCCCCGATTTATGATTTCTAAAACTAAACCTCTGCAACAACAAGGAGCTCGGAGCATGGTGGGCGACGCAGCCATCGTCGTCGCGAAAACTTGAACCTACTTCACAGAAACTTTCCTAGAATTAAACAACAAAGCCATAGGACTTCGAGGTAGTTTGCCTAGTGCAACATAAATCCTCAACTCTTCGTTAGTGCATTTGCATTGCAAATTAAGCCCTAACCGGTCTTAGGATTCCGAGGTAGTCGTCCGATACGACATAAACCCTCATATCTTCCGATGCTATTTGTATGATTCTATCATATAAATATAAGCCCTAATTAATTAAAATTGGCAAAATTAAAACATTAAATAAACATTAGAACTTTCCTAAATCCAAGCCAAACAATAGGATAGTCGGGAGATTATCGAAGTTCACTTCGAATCCGTAATTTCTCCTACCTTTCTTCCTTTGAATTCCCAAAATAAAATGTTCCAAACTTGATCCATTCCCTATCGAGATTCAAAAATTCAATCCTTTGAAAACTTAAACTTTGAAATTCTCGAGAGCAGTAATTATCGATTATTATCGAGAGTTTTCTTAGGTGATTCCCGTCACTTAAGATGTAATTAACTATATGGGCTTGCCCTTATAGGGAATTTTAAGGAACCTGAGTAATATAAACCCTGTTTAATGTTTTCATGTTAAGCAGGGGAACTTGTCGGCTTATAAAAATTGGTTCGCAGACCAAACGGATGTCACAAACCTTTCTAGTTTATTTAATCGAGCCCCATCATCAAGCAGTGTGTCTATTCTTCGGGATAAATACACGGTTTGTGGTGCGGCGCTCGTTTATATAAACTATTCGGGAGTGAGATCAGTTTGATTTCATATCTTAAAATTTTCAAATTTTAAATTATTTTCAAAATCAAATACTACTTTTCAAATTATTTATTTAAATTAAATTAAAAATTCGCTGACAATTTCTGTAGGCGACCCCTTTTAAAAAATACAACACTCAACCTAAAAATATGCCGACAGTCGTCTAAAGCCGCGGTATAAAGTATCAACGGTCTACCTGAGACTGGGGCTGCTAAGACAGGAGGTGTCATTAAGTATCGTTTGATGTCATCGAAAACATGTTGACATCTGGAATCCCAAGTAAACTTGGCATCCTTCTTAACCAAAGCAGAAAAAGGCTGACACCTTCCTGACAAATTCGATATAAAGCGTCAAAGATATGCCAACTTTCCTTGAAAGGATCGTAGTTGTTTCAAGGTTTTAGGAGTGGCATTTCAAAGATAGCTTTAATCTTTTCCGGATCAATTTCAATTCCGCGATGTCGGACAACAAATCCTAAGAATTTCCTGGAGGTGACGCCGAAGGCGCATTTTAAAGGATTCATCTTAAGGTTGTATTATCTTAGTACCTCGAAAACAATTCTCAAATCATACAGGTGATCTTTCTTCAGTTTGCTTTTGATGACCACATCGTCCACGTAGCACTCGACTTGGTTGTGAATGAGATCATCAAAAATCTTTGTCATTGCTCTTTGATAAGTTGCTCCTGCGTTCTTTAGCTCGAATGGCATTACTGTGTAGCAATATACTCCGATCGGCGTTCTGAATAACGTGAGCTTTTCGTCTTCTGGTGCCATCTTTATTTGGTTGTATCCTGATGATCCATCCATGAATGAAAATATTTCATGTGTTGAAGCAATGTCGATCATCAGTTCTGGGATTGGTAGTGGAAATTCATCCTTTGGACATGCTTTATTCAAATCTCTAAAGTCTACGCAGTCTCCGATCCGACCATTCTTCTTTCGATCGGTACCACGTTGGCTAACCAAGTAGGGTATTGTTCTTCATGGACAAATTTAGCGTCTATTAGCTTCTTAACTTCGGCTATTACTTGTTGCTCAATTTCTAGACGCATTCTTCTGGGAGCTTGTCTGACTGGAACAGAAGTAGAATCTACTCCTAACTTGTGAACTGCGACTTCTAGAGCTAATCCTGGCATTTCGTCGTAACTCCAAGCAAAACAATCCTTGAATTCCATTAGTAGCTCTATTATTTCCTCGGAATCTTCTTTATTGAGTAAGGAGCTAATAAAGGTTGGCCTAGGCTCTTTGCTAGTACCTAAGTTAACTTCCAATAACTCGTCTATTGTAGATCTGATTTCTTCTTCGAATTCTGGTGGAGCATCTCCGATTGGTAGATCTTGTCCTCTGAAGCTTCGAAGCAGTCTTTATTAGGTTCGCAAGTGACAACCAAGCAAAATTCCGCATCGTCAACTGAACCTACTGTGTCGAATCCGAGACCATGTTTTGAATTGGGAGGCCGACCGACATTATTCTATAGTCTTTCAAAATGTTGTGATTGACCCTTTGTCCATTGTCGAGGTAAGACACCAAGTTGAATTAAATTTTGAATACAGGGAGAGTACCACTCAAAAGGTAATTCCATTAATTCGGAAGAAGTGACATCTTCAAATTGTACATCTTTTTCATTATTGGAAGAAGAAGTACCACGGTAAAACTTGATTGTCTTAGTACCACCACCATGCACTTCTTTGACCACCATACCCTCGATCTTACTAGAATGGATCGGGGTCAGTCATAGTATGTACATGATGGTTAATCTTCTTGTACATTGATTTGTATTCTTCATTCTTTTCATCTTCGAGAGAGATCTGGAACTGGGGTTTCTTTTGACTTATTATCGCTGCTTCTTTCTTGATTTCTTCTCCTTCCTCGGAAGTGTTCTCCCAATCAACATTGATGACCGGTTTCTTCTGTCCAACCGTTCCAATATTTCTTCCACGTCCTTGTCCCCGGCCTCGACCTTGGGTGCGAGTTCTGGAGAAATCTTCACCATCTCGCCATAAGGGAGTGGTGAGTAACTGTTGAACTAGAACTTCAGGTTCTTCGTCGTCTCGGATTTCTTTTGCTTCATTTGGTATGGTATTTACGGAAAAGATTGTTTTCTTCGGAGGCGCGTAGTAGGCCGCATCTTCATGAATTCCAATCTCGTGTACGGAGAATGGTTGCAAGTCACCTTTGATGCACTTGTTCCCCTCCTTCGTAATACTTTATGCATTGGTGCAGAGACGACGACACCATCCGGTTTTCATGAATCCATGGTCGACCGAGTAGAGCGTTGAACGATGTCTCAGAATCAATTATGTGGAATTTTGCGGTTGTCTTTGCTAAATCACCGGTCTTCATTAGTAGTGTTATTGATCCAATAGCTCTTTCTCCTTTTTGATTGAAGCCTCTTAATAACATCTTGTCTGCTTCAAGCTCGCGAGCATCAATTTCCAAATATGCTAGCGTCCGAAGGTTCATTATGTTGATTGATGCTCCCGGATCAACCAACACTCTGGAGAGCGTAAACTTTCCAATTGTGACTGAAATGTACAACGGTCGGTTGTGATCTGCTGTTCCCAGTAATAGATCATTGTCCGTGAAGGTAACACCTCGCTGTTCTTTTAACGAGCAAACCTCGTCGAAGGAATTACCGGCCATTTGAGCTAAACAGATCTCTGGATCGAGTAAAGCCTTGATCAGAGCCTCCCTCATCTCCTTTGACAGGATCAAAGCGTCGTATATGCTTAGTTTAGCTGGTAGCTTCCTAAGATGGGCTAGCACATTATAGTCCACTTTATTACCATGTTCCTCGGTTTCTTCCCGAATGGGCAGTTCCTCTGCTGGGGTTGGCTCTTCCTGAGCAACCACCTGCTTACCTTTATCCTTCGGACCCATTCTCGGGGGCAGAACTTTTCCACTTCTTAAATTTACTTCAGTTATTTCTTCTGAATTTGGTGTTGAATCTACCGGTGTATCTTGTTGAATTGGAACCACTGGCTCTTCTGAAGTTGCTTCGGTGTCTGATGGTTCTAATTCTATCGTGATCGGAGCTCCTCGGAACTCATAAATGGACTCGTTGCTTATCGAGCTTTCGTAGCCTCCTTTGTGAACACCTTCTTCGTCATCGTCATCAAGGTTGCGTATGATTTGAGAATCATTATTTGTACTGGAATCGAGATCCGGATTAAGCCGGTTGTCGTTAGTTACGTGATCGTTAGAGACAGTCAAAACGTAGCCAACGCCATAACCCTTATCATTATAAGATCCCGCCGGGGCGAGCAGATAATAATACAGAGTCAGGAGTTCGAGGGATTTCTCCCCCGAATCGGAAACAACCATCCTAGGATAAGCAGCCCCTAGTCTACCCTTCGGAGCCTCGGTCTTTTTTTCTTCCATGATCTTCTCCTCATTCTGGGGCGGTTCTTCAATCACAAGTGATAGTGCCGGCTTGACAGGTTTCAAACTCTGAGTTGAAGCATGTACCGAAGCGGCCTGGATGTGATCCAAAATTTTCTTCGATGACTTTGTCCAGACAGTACTCCATCCATCATCAGTCGTGTAAGGGTCTTTCGGAACAATGGGATCCGTTGAAATAACATTGACAGAATCTCCCTTCTGGGGTTCCTTCATGTATTCTTTTGGGATCGTTATGTTCCCTTTTCGGAGATTGTCATCAAGCTAACTCTTGAAAGTGATGCAATCCTCTATCTTGTGTCCAAGCATCTGGTGGTAAGGGCAATAGTTCGGATGATCTTTCTTATTGACTTCCTCCGGCTTCTTGGGCTGCAGCACTGAAAATCTGATGTCTTCATTAAGCTGCGGAACATCTTCGCTACTGCTTCAGTTTTGAATGTGTATTCTTTGTTTAGAAGTTCTTTTAAAGTACGTGATGAACGAGGTGGTTGTTCATAATGCTGATGCGACTGATAGCTCAGACGAGGTTGCTGATGATCCTGCTGAGGTTGCTGATAAGTCCGTTGTGGTGGTTGATAACTAGGCCGTGGCCGCTCCGATCGTATCTCGCACTGGTCGCTCGCCCTTATCTACTCGTCGCGACGATCCCATATTTCTTTTCGAATGTTTTCACAGGCTTCTGCTTATCGTTCTTGTCCGCGAAACTTAACTGTTTTGCCTCTTCTTGCAAGCTCCCGGCCTTGCTAAGCAACTTCTCGGAAGTCTTGATTGTAAATCCTTTAAGGAGAAGTGCTATCGGGCCATGGATACTTTTAAGCAGGATACCGACTGCATGTTGTTCTTGAAGCTGTAGTTCACACTTCATGTTTAAGTTTCTCCATCAAAGTATGTAATCCACTAAAGTCTCGTTCGGCTTTTGCTGCTCCACCACTAGATCACCGATAGTGATGTGGTGCTGAGCCCCGGCAAATCTTTTCACGAAGAGATTTTCTAGTTCGGAAAAGGTCTTTACTGAACCGTTCGGTAATTCTGCGTACCAGTCGAAGGCAATCCCTGATAAGCTGCTGACAAACTGTTGGAAGAGTAAAGCGTCGCTCCCACCGGCATTGCAGAAACTGGCACGAACATGTGCGACATGCTGCCGAGGGTTTCCTGTTCCATCAAAAGTCTTAAACAGATGTGGTACGAAGCCTTTTGGGTATTGAACTGCATCGAACTCTTCGGGGTAAGGTCTACCCGTCTGAATAGATGCTCCACTCTTGGGTACTAAGGCTTCTCGCACCTGCTGTTCTACCATATTTTTAATATCCTTTCAGGGATCATGCTCTGTGTAGAATCCTTCTTTGGTAGCTCGTCTCCGTTGACGGATGTGATCTCTTTTCCTCCATCTACAATATGTATAATCTCTGGGGGTATCTCTTTCTGAGGCTGAGCCTGACTCTGGAGAGTGGCTAAGGCAGCAGCCATCTCTTCCATCCTCTTTGCCATATGGGAAATCGTATCATCTCTTTTCCGAAGTTGTGCTCTCAACATTTCCAGTTCATCTCTTTCTGCGGCTGCTGGAGCACCTTGTGAAGCTAATGATGCTCGTGTCTCAACCATGTTGATCTCGGCATACTCCTCATCCATGAACTCTGATGAGTCAATTTCATCTCCTAATTCTTCTTCTCTTTCCTTTGCTAATCGTCGGATGTCGGTCCTTAACTTGTCCATGGCATCCTCTAGTGGCCCTTTCCGCACGGTCTCGCAGTTGTCTCATGACGGTTGTTGAACTTCCTTCCCGTGAGTCCCCTTTATTGCAGTAGCACTTTCTTCTGATTCAAGTTTCCTGGCGAGACTTTTCTTCTCAGGACATTGTTTTGGTCTTAGCTGCCCGGTAGTAGGTCGCCACACCATCCTTCTTGCAGCCGGAAGCCTAGGACCAGATGGTCTGTCGGCTATATGCTTCGGAAGGTGGTATCCTCCCTAATTTGTAGACCCGATACAACAAGCCGGTGGACCGGCTTTTATCTTCTTCTTTGGTTTCTCTCGTGGCGACAACGAGGCTCCATTCGCGGTCCGAGGCGGGATTTGGCCGGCACTCGTCCTATCCTTCTTAAGATTTCCGATACAGGGCATCTTTCTTTCTTTGCCAATCTTTCTATAACAGCTTGCAGCCGAGGCAATGGCATAGTCTTATCCCTTTTCCTCTTGTAATTGTTGTAGTATGCAGGTCGGGGTAATACAGTGGCGATCTTATGAACATCCTCTTCATCGGATGCGACAGAGAGGGGGTGAAACATGCTCCCTTCCAACAGAGGTATATACTCAAGCAGTTCTTCTCTTTCTTCAGGAATTTCTTCTAAAAAAGTAATTTCAGCAGCTCTAGCTTTCTTGGCGATCTTCCTGCTTCTATTTCTCCTTTGAGTCCGAGTTAGGGGTGCAACTCTTGAACTGGACCCAATCTAAAAAATAGATGGTATTGTAGCAAAGTCGGGGTAGGTGCTGAGATGACTAGACCGGTGGGGGTAGAGACAACAGTCCTTCTACGAACAGTGGTACTCCTTTCAGCTAGAACCCTTTGCAGGGGAGGGAATTCTTGAGTCGACTTCATGTTGAACTCAATCACGGGCTCTTCAGTTTCTGACACTTTGTTCATTAGTGTGAAGAGAGTGACATCAACAAATTTGATGTCTGTGTTACCGAATCCTTGTCCGAAATGGATGACTCCATTGTCGGGCAGCTCATCCTTGTAAACGGCGAAGTCCATTCCATTGGTGAAGGAGAAGATTAGCTTTGGGGCAGTCATTTTCTGCAGGACAGATTCTGAATGTTAGTCCCGAATTATGATTCTTTTCATCGTAAAGTTTAGGACGAAAAAGAAAGAGTCCGAACACATTTTCATTTATCTTAGTTTATTTGTGATTTATAAAAGAGATTGCTTGTTAGAAGGTTCGTTTGTTAGAAACAAAACGATTAAAGGAAAAAGGTTATAGAAAAGGTAAAGGACACGATTTAGAATTAGAAAGGAAGAGAAAGTCTTATGCAAGACTTCTCAACTCGAAGGACGGCTCCTAAACTAACACCTATTGGGGGTCCACCCCACCTCAGAAAGAGGTAAAAGGATCTCAAAACCTCTCTGTTTAGGGGTGTCTAAACAGTGGCTCCTAAATCCGAGAGAAGTTGGCTATACTCGTTCAAGACATAAATGAACGGGGTATTCCAACGGAATAATGGTAGTTTGGTCCACAAGGGGCATGGATTCACTACCGATTTATGAAAGTAAAACCATCTGATCAAAATAGAGAGAGGAACTATTCCCCAGCGGAGTCGCCAGAAGTTATCGGCATATATGTTTAGGTTATGTGTTGTATTTTGAAAAGGGGTCGCTTAACAGAAATTGTCGGTGAATTTTAGGTTTTAAATTTAATTTAAATATATATAATTTAGAAATTAGCATTTGATTTTGAAAATGATTTTAAGTTTGAAAATTTTAAGATATGAAATCAAACGATCTCACATCCCGAATAGTTTATATAAACGAGCACCGCACCACAAACCGTGTATCTATCCCGAAGAATAGACACACTGCTTGATGATGGGGTTTGATTAAATAAACTAGGAGATTTGTGACATCCGTTTGGTCTTCGAACCAATTTTATAAGCCGACAAGTTCCCCTGCTTAATATAAATGAATTAAGCAGGGTTTATATTACCTGGGTTCTTAAAGTTCCTTATAAGGGCAAGCCCCTATAGTTAATTACATCCTAAGTGACGGGAATCACTTAAGAAAACTCTCGATCATGATCAGTGGTTTTGCTCTCAAGAATTTCAAAGTTTAAGGTTTTCAAAGGATTGGATTTTGGAATTTTCAATAGGGATTAGCTCAAATTTGGAACAGTTTATTTTAAGAGTCCAAAGGGAGAGAAGTAGGAGAAGCTGAGGATCCAAGAGGAATCTTGGCAACTTCCCAAACTATCCTATTGTTTGGTTTCAATTTGAGAGTTTATTTAATGTTTCAATCCTGCCAATTTTAATTAATTAGGACTTATATTTGTATGACATGATCATACAAATAGCCTGGAAGATGTGAGGGTTTATGTCATACCGAACGACTACCTCGGAATCCTAAGACTGGTTAGGGCTTAATTTACATGATATGATCATGCAAATGCCTAACAAAAGGGTTGAGGATTTATGTTGCACTAAGCAAACTACCTTGAAATCCTATGGCTTTGTTGTTTAAAACTAGGAAAGGTTTCTTCGAAGTAGACTCGGGTTTTGTCGATGATGATGGTCGTGTCGCCCACTATGCTCCAAGCTCCTTGTTGTTGCAGAGGTTTAGTTTTAGAAGTCATAAATCAGGAGACGAGAGAAGTGTTTTGGTTTAGAGAAAACCTTAAAATCCAAGTGTTTTTTAATGTTTTAATTAAAACAAATCTTAAAGTTGTTTAAATAGAACCGATTAAAATCCCACGGTTCCGTCATCCCGGCACCGTTATTTTCATTGAATTCACTTAGTCTAGATGAATTTGCTAAACTCAACTAAATGAGTTCCACACTTTCATTTAGACCGTGGGAAATCCCGTTAGCAATACGTGGGTTACATCATCCGAGGTATTCCCGATCATTCAATGAGACGTTTTAATTTAGTTGTGATTGTAGTTTTGTTGTTCTGTTTGTGATTAAATTTTGAGTTGTTTTATATTTTGAAATGTTGTGGCGGTGATTTTTATCTTGTAATGACTTTTAATTTAGTTTTGGTTTCAGTTCAGGGACTATCCTAAAGGTTTTGGTTTTCATGCAACAGTTGTTTATCATGCAAGAAAAAGTAAAGTATAGTGTATGTAAGTAAATTGCAATAAAATAAAAGCGTACCTGGAGGGTCTTCCCGTCATCCCAAGCTGCACTTAAAACACATGTTAAGACATTTAAATGTTTCAACAAGTACCTAGGTAAAGCTAAGGGAAAGGTTTTGGTTGTCTACCAAAGTCCTAATCCTATAGTTAGTCATCTCCTATGACGTCTAGGTTCTTGTGTTTTGGTTTAAGGATGATTTTCTTCATCAAAGAACAATTAAGTTCAATTGTTCTTATAAATATCCTATCATATTGAGGAAGTCGCTTAAGACGAGTCTTAAACATCTTTTCAATACCTCTAGGATTGTTTTAAGTCCAAGAGAATTTAATTATACAAGTGAATTAATCATCTAGGAGTTTAAGTTTTGTTCTCTTGCTCAGTGAACTAGGACATTTGAATATCCTATAAATGAAGTAAAACTTCACTTGATACCTCATTTAAGATTTATAATAATAAGAGCTTTAAAAGGGCAAATCAACTTATTAAGTATTTTAATGATTTAAACTTAATGATTTAATTTTAATTTTGACTTAATTATAAAAAAAAATTAGTTTAAGTTTGGAATAGTGTTCAAGTTATTTTAGATTTAATTCTTAATGATCTCATTTAGGTTTGTTGTTAAATGATTTTAATTTAATTTAATTCAATTTAATTTTAATTTAATTTAATTTAATTTAATTTAATTTAATTTAATTTTAATTTAATTTAATTTAATTTAATTTTAATTTTAATTTAATTTGATTTGATTTAAATTTAATTTAATTTAAATTTAATTTTAATCTTAATTTAATTTAATTTTAATTTAATTTGATTTAATTTAATTTTAATTTTAGTTTAATTTAATTTAATTTTAATTTTGATTTAATTTAATTTAATTTTAGTTTTGATTTAATTTAATTTAATTTAAGTTTAATTTTAATTTGGATTATTATTTTTGATTTTTTTTTAGTAAGAATTAAGTATTATTGAATTGATTTATTTAGGGATTTTTAAATTAAAGAATAAATATCCTCTTAAGAATATCCCTACTTTAATAATTCTAATTTTTATTATTCTTCCAAAATTTCAATTGATTAATTAATTAAAGTTTTATTTTAATTATATTTGAAATGGTGAGTAGGTTTCTACCCTCAATCATTTAAGTTTCAATCATCCAAAATCAGTTTAAAGTCAAATATTTTACCCTTCCCCTTTTTGATTAATCCTAAAATTTTAATTAGAGGTTGAAATTTTTAATTACCCTTTTGCCCTTCAAGCTTAATAATTCTATAACTCACTAAATTAAGCTCAAATGAACTTAAAATTTTTATGTAACCTCACTCACATGTCAATTAAGACATTAGAGGAGAAAATGTGATTTTTCTGTATTTAATTTATTTATGTAATTATTTTTAATGGAAAATAGGGGTTTTCAAGGAAAATTCAATAACATGACCAAGAAAATATTTCTGTCCTTAAGAAAATTATGAGATGTTCCTAATGACTGGAGGACCATTTGGACCAATTTTGGTGATTGTTTGAATTATATTTTATTTATTAGAATTATTTTGAATTTTGGAGTATTAATTAATTTTAAAATAAAATTAAAGTCGAAAAATGGATTTCATATTTTTCTTAAATCTCTCTGACCTCAAGGAGTCTAGAGAAACAAATTTTATATTTTTCTGATTTTTCTTTGATTTATTAGAATTATTTTAGTGAAAAGGTTGGAAAATACATTTTTTAATATTAAAAATTACATTAAGCCTTTAAAATTCAATATCTTACCCTAGAGACTTAGGAAAAATATTTGGTTTGTTCCTAAGTGATTAGAATTTAAAATGTGACATTTTGGTGATTTTTAATATTTTTATGATTTTTATTATTTTTTAATTATTAAAAATATTAAAATAATGATAAAAATCAACTTTTTTAGAAAATTACAATTTTAATTTTCCTAAGTTCCTCTAATATCAGAGAAGCTCCAAAACTATTTTTGTAAATTTTTGAAAAGTATTTTGTGAGTTATGAATTTTCAAAGTTTAATTTTATCCATTTTTGCTTAAGAGGCTTAATCAACCCATTTGGTGGGGTTAATCATGTCCAATTGATTTCAAATTTTTATGTGATGTTCCTCTAATCCCAAAGATCAGTGGAGAATTTTTTCAAGTCAATTTAATGTGTGGGTATCCTTAATTAATTAAAGTTCAATTTTGGGTATTTAGACCAATTAGGGTTATTCCAAGTGAATTAACTCAAAACTTATTTTTCCTAGGTTCCTCTGGTCATAAGAAATATCACCAAATTTTCCTGGAATTTATTTCTCAACATGCTAATTATTGGAATTAAAATACTCAAAACAGTAACATGAACTTGGAAAATCAATAAATTCTCATAGGGATGGCCTCTGACCTTGGAAAATTCAGGGAATGTTCCCAAGTTCAGATGCTTCAAAAGCCTTATGGTCTCATGCCATGGTGAATTGCCTATGCAAATGAAGAATTAAAATAATGCAGAGAGTAAATAAATCATTAAAAATAAAATACTCAATGCAATTACTTGATTTCTTTTCCACATTATTCTCCTCTGTTCACTGAGCAAGAGGGTATTTTTATTTTATTTTTAGGATTTTTCTACACAAAGTTATGCATTTTTGAAGTTCTGGTTATTTAATAAATAAGAAAAATCCCTATTTATCTACTTATCCACGCGGCGCTACGCAATCCTCGGCAGCTCCGAACGCCCACGCGGCGCATTCCTATTCGACGCCGCCATCCGACTCAGCGCTCCAGGAGCCCGCGGTTCATGTACCATTGCGCTATCCGGCTCGATCCCGACCGTCCGCTCGATACACGCTCGATCCGACGGCTCCTGGTCATCGTCTACGACTGGTGTGCACCCGTGACCGTCCACACTAAAACCCTAAGAACTCACTCGATTCTCAATGGATTTTTGTGTTTTTATGCTCTATGGATTCATCTTGAAGAGACGAACACATCCATACAGTAAACATGCATTGAAATCGATTCATATCAAATGGAGAATCTCCAGGACCTTGGGAGGAAGAGAGAGTTCATACCTTTGCTCAGAGAAGTGAAGCTTCGATCTGAGAGTTGTGTCACGTTCGATTGGGTCCAAGAAAGCTCCAGATGAAGTCCCTTGGCCTGGTGAATTGCCTAGGTACAAAAGTGACCACAGCCGATCACAAAGCTTGGAGGCTGGAAGCAATGGCTGGCATGGTGAGGGGGCTTTTGCTGGGAAACTTCTCCTCTTGGTCTGGTGAAGGTGTAGAGTCAATCAATTTGAGGATTGACTCATTGTGGTGAAGTGTCCTGGTTTTGGGCTTAAATTTCATCTCTGAAATTGAGCTCACAGAGAGGAAATGGCAGGGGATTTCGGCGGGGATCAAGCTCTCCGGTGTGGGGGAGAGTCTGGAATGATTTTGGCAGAGTTTCTGTATGGTTTGTTTCAGTCTCCTCTTTGGCCGAGAGGGGGTGGTGTTTAAATAGGAATGGCTGGTGGGCCTCCCAGGGGGAGTTTGGGGTTGGGATCAGCTGCTCTGGTGAGGAGAAAAACAGCCATGGTGGCCATTGGGCATGGGGCAACTCAGCAAGGGAGAATTTCAATGTGGGCTCACATGGGAGCTCTCGGGTGTGGTGTTTTCCGGCGGCCAGGTGGCTGGCCGGCAGGCATGGGTCACCCTCAGGGTCAGGAGGTTCAGGGCTTGATGTTTGTGAGTTCAATTGGCTGTTGCCATGTGTAAAGTGGTTAGATCAAAATGGAATGGGGGCATGGCTTCTTTGGCTTGGTTTGTGTCAACCCATGTGTTTGGGCTGGGTTCACCTCTCCATGACACTGATTTTAGGCTGAGAAAAAGTGGTTTAGGTCGAGCTTAATCGGTGGGGAAGGGTCACCATCCAAGTACAATTAAGCTTAAGCAAGGTTTAGTGGAATCATGGGAGTGGCTAATCCTCTTAAGGGAACATGGAAAGAGCTCCCTCCTCTTGCCATCTTGGGTATGGTGAAGTGTCCAAGGCTCTCATGGCTCTCATGTGGCTCATGCATGGCTTCATGGCTCCATTTGGCTTGGGAAAAGTTAAGTCAACTTTCATGAGGAAGGATTTTGTGATTTTTGGAATTTTGGTGAGAATTGTCATGTGGCTAGAATTGAAATGGTTTGATGATAAATTAGGACTTTAGAAATGATTTTAAATTGAATGTAAGATGAGGGAGAGTGTCATATGGACTTTAGGATGGGTTTGGGCTTTTAAAATTTGGTAAAGGTGGGCTTTTAGAATGGTTTAAGGGAGTGGGCCTTCATGTTTCAAAATGGGCTTTAGATGAAAAGCTTGTAAAGGGCAATGCCAAATATATGTTGGGTTTGGTTTAGGGATGTGTCATGAGTGATTTGAAGCAAGTTTGAGGTGATTTGGAATTGGATTGGGTCTAATTTGGGTCTCGTTGGTAATAGAGTCCAAATGGGTCAAAATGAGGTACCTTGGGCTAAAGTTGGGCTAATGTTGAAATTGATGTAAAATTAATGTTGATAAATGTTTATGGGAGTATGACAAAGAGTTCTCAACTTTGGTTGGGCTTTGATTTTAGGATTTGGGCCTATTTGGGTTAGGTTTGGGTGTAGGCCCATTTAGGGAATTTTGGGTTTGGGTTGAATTTGAGTAAGATTTGGGTCCAAATTTTGGGCAAATCATGTTAGTGTTTTGTTTGTGGGGATGCTAGGAAGGTTTTAGAAAAGATTTGGGTCAAATTGGGATTGAATTGGGTTGGTTTGAGCTAGGTTTAGGTCATGGGTCCAAATTGGGCCTTAAGCTTAAAAATGAAATTGGATTCAAATGCCAATCAAATTGGGCTTGAATTTGGTCTAGATTGATATTGGGGATATTGAAGTGAAGTTTAGAATTGAATTGGACCAAAATTGAGGTCAATTGGGGTGATTTGGTTTGACAATGGGTTCATTTGGGTTTAAAATGGGCTAAATTGAGGGTTTTGGTTAAAGTGGGGTAAATTGACAAAATTGGCCCATGGTGTAGTTGGACAAAATAAAATTGCGAATATTTGAAATTTTTTGGAATTTTCTGGGAATTTTCTGAATTTTTGGATTTTTGGGTCAAGAGGGGCATTTTGGTAATTTGAAGGGTATTGGGGGTGTTTTTGGAAATTTTGGTATTTTTGGCTATGGCTGATCAATTTGAGTGGGAGGAAATGTTTAGGATTGATTTTGAGTAATTTTGGGTAATTTAGGTGATTTTGCAAATTTTGGGTAGTTCCAAGGGCATTTGGTAGGTTTGATGGGTGTAGGGCCCCGGGGGTCAAAAATTGAAATTTTGGCAAAATGGAGATTGATCAAATTTGAGTAAAGTGGAATCACTTTGGTTGAGCCATGAAGCCATGTTAAGCCCATAGGAGCTATGAGGGGACTCATTTGAGGCATTCACTATGTTGTTCCTTAACCCTCTTAGCCAGGGGCTTAGGGGTTAAGGACCATCCATATGAATTATCCACATGAGTCAAGAGGTCAAGCCAGGCATGAATAGTTTTAGGATTTGGAATGTGTGTGTGAGAGTGTAGTATATGTGCAAGTCAACCCTCACCAAACCAGGCCATCCAGGGTATTCCTAAGGCCAAAAAGTCCTATAGGGAACTCATCCTTTAAACCTCCACATATGATTTCAACCCTCTAGGTGATTAGGGGTCTACAATCAAGCTTGTGGGGTTTGCAGGGAGTTAAGAGGTGTTTGAATTTCTAAAGGGGTGGGTTCAACTTCTAGTCCTCTAAGATTAGTCAAAGGGAAAGCCTAAGGCTAGATCCTAAGAACTAAGGAGAAAGAAGAGAAAAGACCTCATCAAAAATGAGGTCAACAGGCCAGTAGTACCCTAGCCTTTTAATCTTCGTTTTCATCTTCGGACCTGACTGATGAGCGCCACAAAGACCTGAGTGTACTTCTTTAACGATTTCACGAGCCTCGGACCCGCTCAGGCACCTTAGCCACATCTGATCGAAAGATCTTCTGTATAGCGTATTATTTATTAATGCGTAAGACAGAGTTCTTTTCTTGATTTGATGGGCTAACGACTTATCGTCCGGTAGATTTCCTGTTTGCAAGTAATCTATTAAAGGCTGACGCCAGTCTTCTGCATTTTTTGTTACTAGTGCAACTGATTCTTCTTCTTTTTCTGATCTGTGTATTGTATCTATGTCGAGCCGCGAGAGAACCTGTCACCCCTGAACTGACACTTCAACTGATTCATCCTGTAAGCAGGCAAACTCTTTTGCGAGGCGGGCTAACGCATCTGCAAGAGCATTTTCTTTTCTAGGAATCTTGTAGATTGTTACATTCTGAATTTGCTCCAATAGTTTCATGGCATACTGAATGTACTGCTCGAGCCTCGGTTTCAGAATTCTGTACTGTCCGGCGATCTGCTGAATGATCAACTGCGAATCATGTTGATATCTGTTATACCCATCTGAATGGTTAATTCCAATCCTGTTACGAGGGCTTCGTATTCTGCTTCATTGTTCGTACAAGGTTCTGTTAGATGGTAGGAGTATCTTAACATCCCCCGCTCCAGTGATATAAATATTAGTCTGATTCCTACCTTACCGGGCACTATCATTTGCGATTCTTTGTCTTTCTGTGCTGAAAATGCTCCATCGAAGTACAGTGCCCAACACTGATCATCGGGGTCTTCTAAGCTCATTACCTGCTCGTCTGGCAAGTCGTCATTGAGAGGCGATTCTGCCGGTAAAGGATGTCTTTGCGAGGAAATCTACTAGGACTTGCCCTTTTACGGCACGAAGAGGAACAAAAGTTATATAGAATTGCAATAGTATCATCGACCACCTAGCAAGTCTGCCAGAAAGCATCGGGCGGGTCATTAAATATTGCAACAGATTAACTTTCGAGATAAGGTTGACCTTATGAGAAAGCATGTAGTGCCTGAGCTTCTGAGCGACGAAGATCAGGGCCAAACAATGCTTCCCAATCGGAGGATACTTTACTTCCGTCGGAATCAGACGACGACTCAAGTAGTAGAGTGCATTTTCTTTTCCCTGTCATTGATCTGGGCTAGCAGGGCTCCAAGAAAGTCGTCTAAAGCCGCGGTATAAAGTATCAACGGTCTACCCGAGACTGGGGCTGCTAAGACAGGAGGTGTCATTAAATATTGTTTAATGTCCTCGAAGGCCCGCTGGCATTTCTCTTCCCAAACGAATTTGGCGTCCTTTTTAACCAATGCCGAGAAGGGCTGACACCTACCTGACAAGTTCGAAATAAAGCGTCGAAGATATGTCAATTTTCCTTGAAAGGATCGTAGTTGTTTCAAGGTTTTAGGATGCGGCATTTCTAAGATAGCTTTAATCTTTTCCGGATCAACTTCAATTCCGCGATGTCGAACAACAAATCCTAAGAAATTCCCGGAGGTGATGCCGAAGGCGCATTTTAAGGGGTTCATTCTAAGGTTATATTGTCTTAATCGCTCGAAAACAATTCTCAAATCATACAAGTGATCTTCCTTCAGTTTGCTTTTGAAGACCACATCATCCACGTAGCACTCGACTTGGTTGTGAATGAGATCATAAAAAATCCTCTTCATTGCTCTTTGGTAAGTTGCTCCTGCGTTCTTCAATCCGAAAGGCATTACTGTGTAGCAGTAAACTTCGATTGGCGTTCTGAAGGCTGTGAGTTTCTCATCTTCTGGTGCCATCTTTATCTGATTGTATCCTGATGATCCATCCATGAAAGAGAAGACTTCATGTGTTGACGATATGTCGATCATCAATTCTGGAATTGGTAGTGGGAATTCGTCTTTTGAGCATGCTTTATTTAAATCTCTGAAATCCATGCAGATTCTGATCTGTCCATTCTTCTTTCTAACTGGTACCACATTGGCTAACCAAGTAGGGTATTGTTCTTCACGGACAAATTTAGCATCTATTAGCTTCTTAACTTCAGCAATAACTTGTTGTTCAATCTCTAGACGCATTCTTCTGGGAGCTTGTCTAACTGGAACAACAGCGAGGTCCTAGTCTATGAACTGCAACCTCTGGAGCTAATCCTGGCATTTCGTCATAACTCCAAGCAAAACAGTCCTTGAATTCCATTAATAGCTTGATCATTTCTTCGGAGTCTTCTTTATTGAGTAAGGAGCTAACAAAGGTCGGCCTAGTCTCTTCGCTAGTACCTAAGTTAACTTCCATTAACTCGTCTATTGTAGATTTAATCTCTTCTTCAAATTCTAGCGGAGCGTCTCCGATTGGCAGATCTTCGAGATCATCTGAGGTTTCCAAGCAATCTTTTTTTAGACTCGCAAGTGAAAACCAAAAAAAATCTCGTGTCATCAACTGACCCTACTGTGCCGAATTCGAGACCATGCTTTGAATTGGGAGGCCGACTGGCATTGTTCCACAACTTTTCAAAGCGTTGCGATTGGACTTTTGACCATTTGTTAGGCAAAATATCGCGTTGAATTAAATTTTAAACACAGGGAGAATACCACTCAAACGGCAATTCTATTAATTCAGAAGAAGTAACATCTTCAAATTGTACATCATTTTCAGTTTTTGAAGAAGAAGCGCCACGGTAGAACTTGATTGGTTTAGTACCACCACCATGTACTTCCTTGACCACCATACCCTCGATCTTATTAGAATGGATCGGGGTCAGGGTCATAGTATGTACATAGTGGTTAATCTTTTCGTACATTGATTTGTATTCTTCATTCTTTTCATCTTCGAGAGAGATCTTGAACTGTGGTTTCTTCTGATTTATTGTTGCTGCTTCTTTCTTGATTTCTTCTTTATCTTCAGAGCTATTCTCCAAATCAACATTGATCACCGGTTTCTTCTGTTCAACTGTTCCACCGTTTCTTCCTCGACCTCGTCCCCGGCCTCGACCTCGGGTGCGAGTTCTGGAGAAACCTTCACCATCTAGTCGTAAGGGAGTGGTGAGTAACTGTTGGACTAGAATTTCAGGTTCTTTGTCATCTCGTGCTTCTTTTTCTTGATTTGGTATGGCATTTCTGGAGAAGATAGTTCTCTTTGGAGGTACGTAGTAAGCTGCATCTTCGTGGATTCCGATTTCATGCACGAAGAATGGTTGCAAATCACCTTTGATACACTGCTCTTGTCCTCCTTCATAGTACTTTTTACATTGGTGTAGAGACGATGGTACCATCCAGTTCTCATGGATCCATGGCCGGCCCAGTAGAGCGTTGAATGATGTCTCAGAATCAATTATGTGGAACTTTGTGGTTGTCTTGGCTAATTCACCGATCTTCATTAACAGTGTTATTGATCCAAGAGCTCTTTCTCCTTTCTGGTTGAAGCCTCTTAGCATCATCTTGTCCGCCTCGAGATCACGGGCATCAATCTCTACATAGGCTAGCGTTCGAAGGTTCATTATATTAATTGACGGTCTTGGATCAACTAGCACCCTGGAGAGTGTGAACTTTCCAATACTGAATGAAATGTACAACGGTCGGTTGTGATCTGCTGTTCCGAGTAGTAAATCATCATACGTGAAGCTAACACCGTGTTGTCCTTTCAATGAGCAAACCTCATCGAAGGAATTACCAGCCATTTGAGCTAAGCAAATTTCTAGATCAAGCAAGGCCTTGACCAGAGATTCTCTCATCTCCTTTGATAGGATCAGAGCGTCATAGATGCTCAGTTTGGCTGGTAGCTTCCTAAGATGGGCTAGCACATTATAGTCCACTTTGTTGTCGTGCTGTTCAATTTCTTCTCGAATGGGCAATTCTTCTGCTGGGGTTGGCTCTTCCTGAGTAACCACCTGCTTTCCTTTGTCCTTTGGACCCAATCTCGGAGGTAGGACCTTTCCGCTTCTTAGATTGACTTCAGTAATTTCATCTGAGAATCTATCAGTGTCTCCTCTTGAATCGAAACGACTGGCTCTTCTGAAGATGCCTCGGCGTCTGATAGTTCTAACTCTATCGTGAGCTCCTAGGAATTCACAAATAGACTCGTCATTTACTGAACTTTCGTAGCCATCCTTGTGAATGTCCTCCTCTTCGTCGTGGTTATCTAGGTTTTGTATGATTTGAGAATCGTTATTCGTATCGAAATCGAGATCCAGATTAGGTTGGTTGTCGTTAGTTACGTAATCGTTAGAAATAGTCAAAACGTAGCCAACACCAAAACTCTTATCATTATAAGATCCCGCCGGAGTGAGCAAATAATCATACAGAGTCAGAGGTTCGAGGGATTTCTCCCCCAAATCAGAAACAACCATCCTAGGATAAGCAGCCCCTAGTCTAGCCTTCGGAGCGTCGGTCTTCTTTTCTTCTACGATCTTCTCCTCCTTCTGGGGTGGTTCTTCAATCGCAAGTGATAGTGCCGGCTTAACAGGTTTCAAACTCTGAGTTCAAGCGCGCACCGAAGCGTTCTGGATGTGATCCAAAATTCTCTTTGAAGACTTTGTCCAGACGATACTCCATCCATCACTAGCCGTGTACGGGTCTATCAGAACAATAGGCTTCGTCGAGATATCATTGACAGAACCTCCCTTTTGGGGTTCCTTCATGTATTCCTTTGGGATCGTTATGTTTCCTCTCCGAAGATTATCTTCCAACCAGTTCTTGAAGGTGAAACAATCTTCGATCTTATGTCCGATCATCTGGTGGTAGGGACAGTAGTTCGGATGATCCCTCTTGTCGACTTCTTCAGGCTTTCTGGGCTCTGGCAACTGAAAGTCGGGCGTCTTCATCAAACTGTGAAACATCTTAGCTACTGCCTCAGTCTTGAAGGGGTATTCTTTGTTCAACAGTTCCTTCAGAGGACGGAGCGGACGAGACGGCGGCTGATCGTACCGCGGCGACTGATAACTCGGTCGAGGATGAAAACTCTGCTGAGGCTGATAATTCTGCTGAGGGTGTTGATAAACTTGTTGCGGTGGTTGATAACTAGGTTGCGGTCGCTCTAGCTGTATTTGCACTGGCTGGTTGCCTTTGTCCACTGCTGTGACGGTCCCAGATTTCTTCTCGAATGCTTTTGCAGGCTTTTGCTTATCGGTCTTATCGGTGAAACTTAGCTGTTTCGCTTCCTCTTGCAAGCTCCCGACCTTACTAAGCAACTTCTCGAAAGTTTTAATGGTGAATCCCTTAAGGAGAAGTGCTATCAGGCCATGGATACTCTTAAGCAAGATACCGACCTCATGCTGTTCCTGAAGCTGTGGTTCACACTTCATGCTCAGGTTCCTCCATTGAAGTATGTAATCCACCAAAGTTTCGTTCGGTTTCTGTCGCTCCACCACTAGATCACCGATAGTGATGTGGTGCTGAGCTCCGACAAACCGCTTAACGAAGAGATTTTCCAATTCTGCAAAAGTCTTGACTGATCCATTCGACAATTCTGCATACCAATCGAAGGCGATCCCTGACAAACTGCTGACGAACTGTCAGAAAAGTAAGGCGTCGCTCCCACTGGCATTGCAGAAACTGGCACGAAAATGTGCGACATGTTGTCGGGGGTTTCCCGTTCCATCGAAAGTCTTAAACAGAGATGGTATAAAGCCCTTTGGGTATTGGACTGCATCAAATTCTTCAAGGTAAGGTCTACCCATCTGAATAGATGTTCCATTCTTAGACTGAGCTAAGGCTTCTCGCACCTGCTGTTCTACCATGCTCTTAATATCCTTTTCGGGAATCATGTTCTGTGCAGAATCTTTCTTCAGCTGATCATCTCCGTTAACAGATGTAATCTCTTTTCCTCCATCTATAATATGGATGACCTTCGGAGGTATTTCTTTCTGAGGCTGGGCCTAACTCTAGAGAGTGGCTAAGGCGGCAGACATCTCTTCCATCCTTTTCGCCATCCGGGAAATCGTATCATCTTTTTCTCGAAGCTGTGCTCTCATCAATTCTAGCTCATCTCTTTCTAAAGCTGGAGGAATTCCCTGCGAAGCTGATGATGCTTGTATTTCAACCATGTTGATCTCAGCATACTCTTCATCCATAAATTCCGACGAATCCACTTCGTCCCTTAATTCTTCTCCTCTTTCTCTTGCTAGCCGTCGGATGTCCATTCTTAGTTGCCCTATGGCATCCTTAAGTAGCCTATTCTAAACTATCTCATGGTTGTCAGGAAACGACTGTTGAACCTCTCTTTCAGGAGTTTCTTTTACTGCGGCACTCTCTTCAGATCCGGAATCTTCAGTGAGATTTCTCTTTCCAGAACGTTGTATTTGCATTGGTTCGACAATAATAGGTCGCCACACCATCCTTCTTGTAGCAGAAGGCCTAAGACCGGCGGGTCTGTCGGCGGTGCGTAAGTAGGTAGTGTCCTCCCTAATATGGAGACCCGATACAACAACAGGTGAGCCTTCCTCGCTAGCTTACTCCTTTTTCTTCGGTCTTTCAGGGATAGTAGCAGGCTCTACTCGTGGACCGAGGTGAGACTTAACTAGCACTCATCCCATTCTTCTCAGAATCTCTGATAAGGACATCCTTCTTTTCTGGCTAATTTCTCGACTACCGCACGCAATCGGGTAAGTGGTGTAGCCTTGCTCTTCTTCTTCTTACTGTCATTGTAATATGCAGGCCGGGGTAATGCAGCGACAATCTTTCTGGCATCTACTTCATTAGATGCAGCAGAGAGAGGGTGGAATCTATTTCCTTCCAATAGTGGTGAGTATTCTGGCAGTTCTTCCTCTTTCTCTTTGGGAATTTCTTCAAAATAGGCGGCTTCAGCTTCTCTGACCTTCCTAATCTTAACAAACTTCTTATTTTTATTCCTCCTCTGTGTCCAGGTTAAGGGCCTATACTTCGAACCAGATCCTATCTCGAAAACAGACGGTATCACAGTGAAATCTGAACCCTCCACAGCGACAGGCTCATAACTGACTTGTACCTCCTTGCCTTTCAGTTTGGCAGGAACCGGGGTAGGTGCAGTAATGACCAGACTGGTGGGGGTAGAGATGACGGTTTACGGATAGCGATCAACCTCCCGCGAACGACGGTTGTTCCTTTCAATTGGGGCCCTCTGCAGGGGAGGGAACTCTTGAGTCGACTTCATGTTAAACTCAATCATAGGCTCCTCTGTCTCAGGCACTTTGTTCATCAGTGCGAAAAGAGTAACATTGGCAAACTTAACGTCCGTATTGTCAAACCCTTGTCCGAAGTGGATGATTGCATCGCTAGGCAGTTCGTCCTGGTAGACAGCTAAGTTAAGTCCGTGGTGAAAGAGAAGATCAGCTTCGGGGCAGGCATCTTCTGCAAGGCAAGTTCCGACTATCAGTCCTGAATTATGCTTCCTTCGTCAGGACGAAAAGAAAGAAATTGAAAAGAGTCTGAACAAAATTTGTTTAAGTTTTATTTATGCATTTACGATTTAGAAAAGAGTTTGTTTGTTAGGCGGTTAGTTTACTCGTTAAAGAACGAGAGGAGATTAGAGAGGATAAAGGACCCAATCCAGAGCTAAGAAAGGAAGGGAAGATCTCGTAGGATTTCTCAACTCGAAGGACCGCACCTAAACTAACACCTATTGGGAGTCTACCTCGCCTCTTGGGAGAGGTATCAATAGGAGGATTTCAGAACCTCTCTGTTTAGGAGTGTCTAAACAGTGGCTCCAAATTCCAAGAAGAGTCGATCACATTTGTTCAAGACAGAAATGAACAAGATATGTCAACGGAAGAATGGTAGTTTGATCTACTAGGGGTATGGACTCACTACCAATTTATGAAAGAAAAACCATCCGATCAAAAATGGAGAGAGGAACTAGTCCCCAGTGGAGTCGCCAGAAGTTTGTCGGCATATTTTTAGGTTTGTGTGTTGTATTTTAAAAAAGGGGTCTCCTACAGAAGTTGTCGGCGAATTTTTTTAGATTTTAAATTTAATTTAAATATATATATAGTTTAGAAAGTAGTATTTGATTTTAAAAAATAATTTTAAATTTGAAAATTTTAAGATATGAAATCAAACCGATCTCACATCCCAAATAGTTTATATAAAGGAGCACCGCATCACAAACTGTGTATCTATTCCGAAGAATAAACACACTGCTTGATGATGGGGCTCGATTAAATAAACTAGAAGATTTGTGACATCCTTTTGGTCTACGAACCAATTTTATAAGCTGACAAGTTCCCCTGTTTAATATAAAGAAATTAAACGGAGGTTTATATTACTCAGGTTCTTAAAGTTCCCTACAAGAGCAAGCCCCTATAGTTAATTACATCTTAAATGACGGGAATCATTTAAGAAAACTCTCGATAATGATCAGTGGTTTTGCTCTCAAGAATTTCAAAGTTTAAGGTTTTCAAACAATTGGATTTTGGAAATTTCAATTGGGAATGGATCAAATTTGGAACAGTTATTTTCAGGAGTCCGAAGGAAGAGAAGTATGAGAAGTTGATGATCCAAGAAGAATATTGGTAACTTCCCAAACTATCCTATTGTTTGGCTTCAACTTGGGAGTTTATTTAATGTTGCAATCCTGGCAATTTTAATTAATTTAGGACTTATACTTGTATGATATGATCACACAAATAGCCTGGAAGATGTGAGGGTTTATGTCGTACCAAACGACTACCTCGGAGTCCTAAGACCGGTTAGGGCTTAATTTGCATAACATGATTATGCAAATGCCTAACAAAGAGGTTGAGGATTTATGTTGCACTAGGCAAACTACCTCGAAGTTCTATGGCTTGGTTATTTAGACTAAAGATTGGTTCTGCTGAAGTAGACCCGAGTTTTGCTGAAGAAGATGGTCGTGCTGCCCACTG
Source organism: Papilionanthe hookeriana x Papilionanthe teres (assembly GCA_022702705.1). Lineage (NCBI taxonomy): Eukaryota > Viridiplantae > Streptophyta > Magnoliopsida > Asparagales > Orchidaceae > Papilionanthe > Papilionanthe hookeriana x Papilionanthe teres. Next base: position 79,888,527 of record CM040433.1, read on the forward strand.
TGCTCCAAGCTCCTTGTCGTTGTCACAGAGGTTTAGTTTTAGAAAATGAAAATTAGGAGATGAGTGAAGTACTCTGGTTTAGAAATCTTAAAGTCCAAATGTCTTTTTGTGTTTTAATTAAAACAAATCTTAAAGTTGTTTAAACAGAACTGATTATAATCACATGGTTCCGTCATCCCGGCACTGTTATTTTCTTCGAATTCACTTAGTCCAGATGAATTTGCTAAACCCAACTGAATGAGTTCCACACTTTCATTTAGACCGTGGGAAATCCCGTTAGCAACACGTGGGTTACATCATCCGAGGTATTCCCGATCATTCAACGAGACGTTTTAATTTAGTTAAAGTTATGGTTTTGTTGTTCTGTTTGTGATTAAATTTTGTGTTGTTTTATATTCTGAAATGTTGTGGCGGTGGATTTTGTCTTGTAGTGACTTTTAATTTAGTTTTGGTTTCAATTTAGGGACTATCCTAAAGGTTTTGGTTTTCATGCAATAGTCTTGTTTAACATGCAATAAAAGTAAAGCGCAGTGCAATAAAGTAAATTGCAATAACATAAAAGCGTACCTAGAGAGTCTTCCCGTCATTCCAAGCTATACTTTAAAACACATGTTAAGGCATTTAAATATTTCAACAAGTACCTAAGTAAAGACTAAAGGACTGGTTTTGGTTGTCTACCAGAATCCTAATCCTATAACTAGTCATTTCCTTTGACGTCTAGGTTCTTGATTTTTTGTTGATGATGATTTTTTTCATCAAAGAACAATTAAGTTCAATTGTTCTTTAAAACATCTCACCGTATTGAGGGAGTGCTTAGAACAAATTCTAAACATATTTTCAATACTTCTGAGATTATTTTGAGTCCAAATGAATTTCATTGTACTGGTGAATTCATCATCCAAGTGTTTAGTTAAGTTTTGTTCCTTTGCTCAGTGAACTAGGATGTTTGATTATCCTATGAGTGAAGTGACATTTCACTTAACGCTTCATTTACCAGTTATAATAATTTAAAGCTTTCAAGGGCAAGTCAATTTGTTAAAGATTTTTAATTATTTGAAGTTAAAATTGACGATTTACTTTAATGTGATTTAATTATAAAATTTTAATCAATGATTTCAAGTGTGGAATGATGTTTGATTCATTTAAATTAAACTTTTTTTTTTATAAATGATATCAATTATTTTTTTAGGTTAATTTAATTTTCTTTAGATTAATTTAGGTTAAAAGAGGTGTTCAAATTATTTATTGAATTTTGATGATTTAATTTGAATTAATTAATCATGTTTTAAGATAAGTTGTTTTAAAAATTATTCAAAATTTGTAATTTTGATTTAAGTTTGTTTTGGAATGATTTTTTTAGATTAATTTCAAATATTTTAATTTACTTAATTTTTTTAGTTATTTAACATTTTAGGTTGTAATCAATTGTTAAAAAAAATTTTTTTTTAGTGATGTAGGTTTTAGTTAAGAATTATTTAATTATTAATTTCACTTCTCTTAAATTACATCCCCATTTTTAATAATCCAATTTTAATTAATCTTCCAAAATTTGAATTATTTAATTAATTAAGGTTTCATTTTTCTTTTATTAAAGTGATTAATGGGTTCCTACCCTTCAATTTCCCAAAGTTTCAATCATCTAAGAGAAGATTAGAATCAAATATTTTACCCCATGTTGATTAAACCTAAAGTTTTAATTAAGGGGTTAAAAATTTTTTATTACCTTTATGCCCCTTTAAGCTTATTTATTTTATAACTCATTAAATTAAGCTTAATTGAACTTGAAATTTTTATGCCGCTTCACTCACATGTCAATTAAGACATTAGGGAAGAAAATGTGCCTTTTCTGAATTTAATTTATTTATATAATTATTTTTAATGGAAAATAGGGATTTTCAAAGAAAATTCACCAACATGACCAAAGTAAAGTTTTTTTTTGTCCTTAAGAAAATTATGGGACATTCCTAATGACCAGAGGACCACTTGGACCAATTTTGGTGATTTATCAAATTATATTTTATTTATTATAATTATTTTAAATTTTGGAGTGTTAATTAATTATAAAATAAAATAAAAGTTGAAAAATGAATTTAATATTTTACAAAAATCTCTATGACCTCAAGAAAGTCAGAGAAACAAATTTTACATTTTTATGATTTTTCTTTGATTTATTAGAATTAATTTAGCGGGGACAGGAAGACATGGTGCTCTCAAAACTCTCCTCTTAGACTTCAGAAATGAAAATATTACTTGGGGCAAGTGTTTTCCTTAAGTCAGGACCTTTTTATAGACTTGGGAGATGCTAGAATATTCTCCAACACGTTTAGAAACTTCTAAATAACTCCCACAACTTCTCCCCCACAATCTAGGCTCTAAATTCACATTTTTCACGTTTTTTATAACTGTGGCGCCTAAGCGCCAACTAGTCGACGCTTAGCCGCCAGTGCACAATTTAGCACAGGTTTGCTAAGTGTCCAAATTCTCATTCCGACTTCTCCAAATCATTAATTAAGGTCAAATAAACTCCACTTAAGTTTAAAAACTCCAAATTACTACCACTAAGAACATAAAAACAAACCAAACAAAGCAAACAAAACACACAAAACAAACATAAAGCAAAGCACACCGATAAATATGGGTTGCCTCCCACAAAGCGCTTGTTTTAACGTCTTCGACTCGACATACCCGAACTCATTCTAAGTGACCCAACATTAAATTCTCATCAGATTTAGATTTATTGACTGAAAAATATGGTTTAAGTATATGTCCGTTAACTTTAAATATTTTTCCAGTCTTAGGATCTTGAATATCTACAGCTCTAAAAGAATAAACTTTTATCACAATGAATGGACCCATTCACCTAGACTTAAGTTTTCCAGAAAATATTCTCAATCTAGCATTATACAGCAAAACTTGTTGTCCTGGTACAAGATTTTTAGTAAGAATATTCCGATCATGCCATAACTTCATCTTTTCCTTATAAATCTTAGCATTTTCATAAGATTCATTCCTTATTTCTTCAAGCTCATTCAATTGCAATAATCTTTTTTTAGCAGCATCTTTCAAAGTATAATTGAACTCTTTAATAGCACAATATGCTTTATGCTCAAGTCCAAAAGGTAAATGACAAGCTTTTCCAAAAATTAGCCTATATGGGGACGTCCTATAGGTGTTTTGTATGCAGTCCTATAGGCCCACAAAGCATAATCCAGTTTAATTGACCAATCCTTTCTATTTAGATTAACAGTTTTTTCCAATATTCTTTTAATTTTACGATTGGATAGTTCAACCAAACCACTTGTCTGCGGATGATAAGCAATAGCAATGCGATGATTAATATGATATTTCTTTGCTAACTTCCCAATAATCGCATTTCTAAAATGACTTCCTCCATCAGTTATGATTACTCTTGGTATTCCAAATCTGCAAAATATATTCTTTTCTAAAAACTTTGCAATAGTTTGAGCATCAAATCGAGGTAAAGCAATAGCTTCAATCCATTTGGAAACATAGTCTCATCTCTATCAAAATATAAATATTTCCGAAAGATGGTGTAAATGGTCCCATGAAATCTAATCCCCAAACATCAAATATTTCAACTTCCAACATATAATTGAGGGGCATCTCATTTCTTCTAGAAATATTGCCTACACGCCGACATCTATCACAATTTTTAATATAAACATTCACATCCTTAAAAATTGTAGGCCAATAAAATCCTGATTGTAATATTTTATATGTTGTTTTATCACTTCCAAAATGTTCGCCATAATCAGAATCATGACATTTTTGAATAATTTCATAAGTCTCTTCCAAAGGTACATATCTTCGAATTATAAGATCATTTCCTTGTTTATATAAAAATGGGTCATCCCAAAAATAAGTCTTAGCATCAGACATAAATTTCTTCTTTTCATGATATGTCAAACCATAGGGTATAATATTACTTACAATAAAGTTTACTATGTCTGCATACCACGGAACACTCCATTCTTTAACAGTGAACAGTTTTTCATCGGGAAAATGTTCATTAATTTCTTCAATATCACAGAAAGATTTTCATATTTCAAGCCTAGACAATTGATCAACAATTTCATTATCAGAACCCTTCCTATCTACTATCTCAAAATCAAATTCTTGCAAAAGAAGAATCCATCTTATAAGTCTCGGTTTTGCATTATTTTTCTTCATTAAGTATTTGATAGTAGAATGATCAGTATGCACAACACATTTAGTTCCAATTAAATATGATCAAAATTTATCAAAGGTAAATACTATATCTAATAACTCTTTCTCAGTAGTGGTATAATTAATTTGAGCTTCATTAAGAGTTTTACTTAGCATAATAAATTACTTTGAAAATTTTATCATATTTCGACCCAAAACAAGCACCAATAGCATAATCACTAGCATCACACATTAATTCAAAAGGTTTTTCCCAATTTGGTGAAATTATTATAGGTGCATTGATTAAATTTTCTTTTAATGTTTCAAAGGCTTTACGACAATCATCATCAAAATTAAAAATTGCATCCGTTGCCAGTAAACGACATAAAGGTTTCGTAATCTTTGAAAAATCTTTGATGTAACGCCTGTAGAATCCATCATGTCCTAAAAAACTTCTAATTCCCCTTACATTGGTTGGGCAAGGTAAATTAGATATAACTTGAATTTTTGCAGAATCTACCTCCAAACCTTTTTCTGAAATCCGATGTCCCAAAACAATCCAGGTGCAAAGAACATTGACTAGCCTATAAATCAGGTCTGGATGTTTTGTTAGTAGAATGGGTTAATCTAGGCTCACACTACTAGATGTCCAAGGGTGGCTATGGTCGGCCCTACTAGTGACCCTTTCCTTCTCTATAAACCAAATCACAAGAATTTAGTCTGTCACTCTAAAAACTTATCAATTCTACGCCCATTATATAATATCTTCTTATTTATTTGCACTTCACCTTGAATAACTCGCACAAGGCCTTCGACTACCCAAGGATTCATGTGATATCTACTAGTTAGGAATTCATCCCCTTCTAGGTATCAAAACTCTTCAACAGATTTTGACAATTTAAATGGCCAATTTAAATAGTAAATTAAGATCCAGTATTAATATCATCACAATGTTTTAAAATATAAATAGTTTTTAATTCTCCAATGAATTTTATATTATCTTATTTATCTTTTCATAATTGAAAGGAGAAAGTAAACTAACTACTCATAACACATTGAATTTAAACAACAAAACATGATAATGAAACTTTGAATAAAATTACAAATACTTATCTCAAGTGTTTCTCCTACTGAACCTCTGAATTCTTCTGACTCCAAAGCAAATAAACTTCAAAAGCACCAACTCTTTAAACTCTCAATACAAACTCTAAATAAAATAACTAACTAATTTATGAAGGATAGTAAAATGTGGCCCTAAAGTATCTCTCTAATTCTCTCTCTAGATGGGGCTCTAGATAGGGGGGACGATTTTTTCTGAAGGAGTACCCTCCTATTTATTGGCTTCAAGGGTTGCCTCAAGGCACCTCTTCAAAATGTGTCCACATTCAATGAATCTTCTAGAAGGTGTGTCTGGCGCCTAGGCGCCAGATTCTGCGTCTAGTTCCTCGTACCTCTTCACTTTGGATCTCACCTCTTCGCGATTAAAACCATTTCCAAGCGTCCAAATACATTGTATCACATGTCCTATAAACCAGGAACAACTTCCAATCTTCTAGAAGGTCCAATAACCGCTAATACCATCAAAATAACCGTCCAAAAGTCATCAAAAATCTTGACAGGTCCCGTATCGACCTGGCGCTTACGCGCCGGATTCTAGCGCCGCGCCAGACCAATAATTTTGACAATTTTGCATTTTGGCTCCATTTTTGCTCCTTTTTGCTCCTTTTTCACTTTTTTTCCTTCTTGAACATTTCTCCATCACCTATATCCAAAAAAACAAAAATACCTTTCATTAAAGCATAATATCCTTAAAAATTTGATAAAAATCAAGGCATAAAAATGGGTATTTTTTTCATGGATCAAAATCCCCAAACTTAAACGTTACTTGTCCTCGAAGTAACCCTTTTTACTATATAAAATGTATAACATTTGGAATGAAAGATAAATATTTAAGACTCCTTGTAATTTTTGATCTTGTAAAGGCTTTAGTAAATCATTAACCAAATTTCACTAACTAAGTTTAATTTTAAGAATTTAAAGAATATTCAACTACCACATCATAAGACTTCAAAAAATTTACATTCATTTCGAAAATAATAGAAGTTTATTATATTAAGATCACATATATTATTTACAAGAAAAAGATTTTCATGAAAAGTCTTTCCTAAATAAAGATTCATGCATAAAAATTAAGTAAAGTATGTGACTAGTTTTCTTCATATAAGATAATTCAAGTGAAGCCAATTTTTGATTAGGCATATCCTCAAGCTTCTCCTCTTTTTTCTTTTTTTTTTTACAGTGAGGATTACTAATATGGATAGCCTGTTAATGATTTTAAACTTCACTATTCTTAACTTATATATTCAAACTTTTACATTTTCACTTAATTATTATAACATGAATAGTCAAAAAGACTTTCAATCTTTTTTTTTTCAAGTTATAATTTTTTATTTCTTAATACTTCTAAAATTCAATTATTTCGATTATGAATAGAAAAAAATTTCTTAATCTTATTCTTCTTTAAGTTAAATAATTCTATTCTTAAAATCAATCAAAGTTATTAAAATTTTGGTTAACTCCACTAAATTATTTATAATTTCAAAAATTTTAGTGATCTTAAATAGATTCTTCATTCCTTATGTTATGTTAAGATTTTTTTAGAAAATATTAGTTTATTAAGGACAAATAAAATTTAAATTTGCATTTTTTTCCCTTCCCCAAAACTTAAGTTTTGGTATATCATAAAATAAATAAAGTATGAGAGAAAGAAAAGTATAATTTAAAAATGAATTTTATAAGCATGTAAAAATATTCTAGAAAGAAATATAATTTACTTCTACATATGCTTTTATGAATATTACAAAAATAATGAAGCTTATAAAAGTAAGCAGACTCAAAAAATTTTTTATAGCAGTAATTGAATTAAATAACTATATTACTAACAAAAATAGAATAACATTACTAACTATTTTAGAATACTAAGCAGTAGGATGAAACAAAAATAAACACAAATTCATTCAAATTTCAGTCTGCAACTAAATATCTAAAACCGTCTAAACATCAAACAATTCATACAAAGTCTCATAAACAAATCTAAACTAGCAAACAACAAACAACAATCAATACTTGCAAACAAAAACTAAACTAACAACAGACTTAGCACATCTCAGAGGTAAATCATGCTACTAATCACTGTCTGTAGCCTCGTCATCGTCATCACCAAAAGAAAACTCCACATCCTTAGGACCAACATATGGTGAAAATCTAAGACAGGTGAGAAACTGAATATCATGCTCACCCTTCAAGAATCTAACTAAAGACTCTGAATACTCAGCATCATACTCACTCTTTCTCTGGATGTAATCAGATAGGTGATCAATTTTCTTATCCATAGTATCAACTCTGCAGTGAGTTAGAAATAACTCATTCTGCTGCTCCATAAATTGATCATGCATTGATTCCCACAAACTATACGGTGGCTCAGCAGTAGAAGTAGAAGGTATGGAAGTGGAAGCTCTACCTGGAGTAGGTGCACAAGTGAAGGGGCTGTAGATCTCTTCCCACGAAGACGATCATAGATACTAACACTCTCCTGCCCAATTGGCTTGGTAGACTTCAGCTTCTCCTCGAAATATCGGCGAGTGACTCCATTGTTCACGAGATAAAGTATAAATCGAGAGATGGGAATCCTAGCCTACGGAAGTATCGGATCTAGCGGCGGACTCCACAGAATCATAAATAATACTGCCGACATCTATCGGCTTCCTCTCCTGAATGCAGTAGTTTAAGACAGCTCGATCTCTAGTCACTTCGCTCAGGTGGTTGGAAGGTCTAAGTCTTGCAGAAATAAAGTAATGCCATGCCTTTGAAATACAATTTAACTTAGAAGATTTTAAATTTACCTATTTATCGTTCCAGATCTTCCAAGCTCCAGTGCCGTCAGTCAAATAAGTAATAATCATCACAAGATCTCCCTCAGATGGAGATAATCCAGAATAGTGGCACTCGATGGTCGGTGGCAGTCCATAAAAAACATTGATCCTTTCCGGAGTAAATCCTACTCCAACATCTCAGACGAAGACTTCGTAGTCTTCCGCATCCAAAAAGTTAGCATAAAATTCGTGCACGACTGGAATAACAGCAACAGCGGTGAAATAACAGAATCGTTGCCAGTTGTGCGCAACGATCATGTTCTCGATCATTTCACCGGGATTGTAAAAGCTTCGCTTTGAGATAAATTTTCTGGACGTCGCAAATTCGTGATATCGAAAACGCGCTGCCGCAGTCGCGAACTTGCTACTGTCAAAATTTTCTCGTGTCTTTCCTCGCTTAAATTTTGGTGCCATCTAAACGTGAAAGAAAACACAAATAAATTAAGGAATCAAAAGATTTAAACTCTTTTTAAGCTTAAGAAACATAAAATGAGTTTAAAAATTCAGAAGAAACATTAAAAATCAAAATTTTTCTCAAAATTTCAGTTTTTAGCCAAAAATAGGAAAAATTATGGTGAAAATAAAAAATAAATGGATTAGAGTGTAGATCTGACCTTGAGATGAAGAAATCAAGTGATTTCGGGCTCAAAATCTTGATGTTTTGACCTCAAAATGGATTTAGAAGGTGGGTTTCGCGAAAAAGAGGAAGGAGATGAAGTTTAGGCATCAAAAATGGCTAATGGGTGTTTAAATGGTGATTTTCAGGTAAGCAGGCCGAACCGGCGCCGACTCGCCTTTCCAAAAAAATCACTTTATAAATTTATTTTCCACCAAAATTCATAAATTAAACTTCTAATTACTCATATAAGAGTATTGCTTCAGTTTCCAACTTCCAAAATATTTTCCAAAAATTTTTAAAAATTAAAAATTAAATCCACTAATTAAACACAAGTTTAAATCAAACTCTTCTCATTTCATTCATGATTTTCAATTTCGGGCTCAATACAATTCAGATAAGTATCATAACATGATTCAAGTTCTAACAACAATCAAACAACACAAATTTGAAAGCAAATACAACACACATTGAACATGAAAGCAAACACACAAACAAACACAATTGATTCACTAAATCGATACAACAACACACTAGATAAATCACAATCTCACCACATCACTATCTAATTCCCATTATCTTCACAATGAAGATTGCTTGGCCTACTGGGGAAGAATACTAACGCTCTCGGAAAATCCGTAGCCGTTTTCTCGTCGATCCAATTGTTCTTCGCATACATCTCCACTTGAGCATCTTGATAAGCCGCTAGATGATCAAATTGAAGTTTCGCTTGCCATTCCAGATGTTCAATTTGATGATACATCTCATGGAGGCGATCTCCAATGCTTTTAAATTCTGCTTCAAACTTATCTAGACGACTAGAAATTTTCTCCAAATTTACAGCGATGAAACCATTGAAGTAGGGTTGAGTATCCTTTGAGAACTTGTCTCTAGCCTCTTCTCCAAGATTTCTCCTCTCCATTTCTTCAAAAATCCTCTCTAATCTCTCAAGAATGGAGTGTATGAGTCAAAATAATGATTGCATAGGGATTGGGGACAAAGATAGGGTAATTTATAAGAGAAAATCGTGTGAAAAACTGAAGATTTTCAGTTTTGACACGATCCAGTAACTGTGGCGCTTAGGCGCCAAATCTGGCGCCTAGGCGTCGGACCCATCGACACATAGTTTACTCTGGCGCTTAGGTGCCAAATCTGGCGCCTAGGCGCCGGAACCATGTTCGACTCGTTTCGCCTAACGTCAAATTTCAAAGTTTTGTTCTCCAAAATAGATAATTTTCACAATATAGACTCAATAACACAAATTATAAGCAATCATAATGAAGGTTAACTTGATCTCCTTTTTACTCATATATGAAATAGAGTGATCCAATGTCTAAGCTTTATATATTTCGAGATAATTTTCAGCTTAAGTCAATTAAGACTTGTTAGCATCAAATTTTCTAAAGTAATATAAAATTAAACAAGACCGAGGCATAAACTTACATTAAAAATGTAAAAACACACAAAACAACGAATAACTATGGGTTGCCTCCCACAAAGCGATTGGTTTAACGTCGTTAGCCCGACCTAATTAAGTTTTTAATCAGGTAGACTCAACTCATAAGCCTCTTTATAAATCTTTTTAATATCTCTCAAATAAGGCTTCAGTCTTAATCCATTAACTTTAAAAAATTTTCCCGTTTTGGGATCTTTAATATCCACAGCTCCATAATGGTATACTTTTTCAATTATATACGGTCCTATCCATTTTGATCTTAATTTTCCAGGAAAAAGTCTTAAACGAGTATTAAATAATAATAATTCTTGTCCAGGCGCAAACATTTTTCTTAAAATCTTTTTATCATGTAATATTTTCATTTTCTCTTTATAAATCCTTGCATTTTCATATGATTCATTTCTTATTTCATCCATCTCATTTAATTGCAATAATTATTTTTCTCCTGCAATATTCAAATCAAAATTAAACTCCTTTATTGCCCAATAAGCTTTATGTTCAAGTTCAACAGGTAAGTGAAAATGTTTACCATAAACTAACCGGTAAGGTGACATTCCGATTGGTGTCTTAGAAGCTGTTCTATAAGCCCATAATGCAGAATCAAGTCTATCAACCCAATCAGTTCTTTTAGGATTAACAATCTTCTCTAAAATTCTTTTAATTTCTCTGTTTGATACTTCAACTATTCCACTTGTTTGTGGGTGATATACAGTGCAATTCTGTGTTTGATTCCAAATTTTTCCAGTAATGATTGAATTCCTATATTTCTAAAATGATTTCCACCATCTGTGATAATTATTGTAGGCATTCCAAATCTTGAAAAAATCATCTTCTTTTAAAATTTTGAAATACTTTTGGAATCACAGCTAGGTAAAGCTACAGCTTCAATCCACTTTGAAACGTAATCAACCGCTAATAAAATATAAATCTTTCCAGATGATGGTACAAATGGTCCCATAAATTCTAAACCCCATATATCGAAAATTTCAACTTCCAATATATAGTTTAAAGGCAATTCATCTTTCTTGGATATATTTCCCATCCTTTGACATCGATCACATGTTTTCACATAATGTCTCACATCTTTAAATAAGGTAGGCCAATAAAATCCTGAATTTAAAATTTTAAATGCAGTTTTATCTACTCTAAAGTGTCCTCCAAAATCGGAATCATGACATTTTTGAATAATAGCATAAGTTTCTTCATAAGATATGCATCTACGAATTACAGAATCTCTTCCTAATTTAAATAAATGAGGATCTTCCCAAATATAAGATTTAGCATCATTTTTAAATTTCTTAATAAATTTGTTATCCAATCCATAAAGTAAAATATTGCTAACTAAATAGTTAACTATATCTGCATACCAAGGTGTTTGGCATCCTTGAATAACATGCAAATGTTCATCAGGAAATTTCTCATTTATATTTTCTTTAGTAATAACATCATTCTTAATTCTAGATAAATGATCAACAAATTAGTTGTCCGTTCCTTTTCTATCCACTATTTGAAAATCAAATTCTTGTAGAAGTAAAACCGATCTTATTAGTCTAGGTTTAGCATCTTTTTTCAACATTAAATATTTAATAGCAGAATGATCAGTATGAACTATGCATTTGGTACCAAGAAGATAAGGTCTAAATTTATCAAAGGCATATACTATAGTTAAAAGCTCTTTCTCAGTAGTAGTTTAATTTCTTTGAATTTCAGTAAGAGTTTTATTAGCATAATATATAACTTCGAAAATTTTCTCATATTTTTGTCCCAATATAGCTCCAATTGTAAAATCACTTGCATCGCACATTAATTCAAAAGGTTTATTCCAATTAGGTGCAATAATTGTAGGTGCAGTAATTAATTTTTATTTTAAAATATTGAAAGCATTAACACAGTCTTCATTAAATTCAAATTTAGCTTCTTTTTCTAATAAATGACAAAGAGATTTAGCAATTTTAGAAAAATCCTTTATATATCTTCTATAAAATCCAGCATGAGCTAGAAAACTTCTCACATCAGTAACAGTAGTAGGGGGTTTCAGTTCAGCAATAATTTTTATTTTTGCTTGATCAACTTCCATCCCTTTTTGTGAAACTTTGTGACCAAGTACAATGCCTTCTGTGACCATAAATTGACATTTTTCCCAATTAAGAACTAAAATTGTTTCTTCACATCTTTTCAGAACTTTGGAAATATTTTCCAAACAAGACTCAAAAGAAGTTCCAAAAATTGAAAAATCATCCATGAATACTTCAATTCCTTTGTCAATCAAATAACAAAATATTGACATCATACATCTTTGAAAAGTTGCAGGTGCATTACATAAACCAAAAGGCATTCTTCTAAAGGCAAATGTTCCATAAGGACTTGTAAATGTTGTTTTCTCTTGGTCCTCAGGAGTGATAAGTAAATGATGATAACCAGAATATCCATCCAGAAAATAGAAATATGAGTGTCCAGCTAATTTGTCAAGCATTTAATCCAAGAAAGGTAAAGGAAAATGATCCTTTCTAGTGGCGTCATTTAACTTCCGATAATCAATGCAAATTCGCCATCCAGTAACTTGTCTTGTAGGAATTAGTTCATTTTTATCATTGACGAGTGATGATTACTCCTCCTTTCTTCGGAACACAATGAATAGGACTTACCCATTAGCTATTCGAAATAGGATAAATAATTCTGGCATCTAACCATTTTAAAATTTCTTTTTTAACAACCTCTTTCATGATAGGATTTAATCTTCTTTGCGGTTCAATAGTAGGTTTAAAATTTTCTTCCATTAAAATTCTATGCATACAAATGGAAGGGCTTATTCCTCTTATATCAGCAATAGTCCAACCAAAAGCTTTCTTATAATTCTTTAACACTCCTATTAATTTTTCTTCTTGATCTAAACTTAGCTCAAAAGAAATAATAATAGGTAAAGTTAATGAATTTCCAAGAAATGCATACTTTAAATGTGAAGGTAACATTTTTAATTCCAGTTCAGGGGCTTTTTTAATTGAGGGTAAAAGTATATCATTTTGAGTTATGTCTAAAGTGTCCCAGTTATCTTTAATATAATGAATTTCTTTAAATAATTCTTCTTCTTTTAGTTCTTCATTTTCATCTGTTAAAAATTCAATTTCTTCTTCAGGAATGATTTTACATTTTTCTCGATAGTGTTTTTCAATTATAAAATCAAAAATATCCATTTGATAGCATTTTTCTTTGTTAGGGTACTTCATCGATTTAAGAACATTGAATTTAATCTCTTGATCATTAAATCTCATAGTTAATTCTCCTTTTTGCACATCAATCATAGCTCGTCCGGTAGCTAGAAAAGGTCTCCCTAAAATAATTGGTATTTCCTTATCTTCTTCCATATCAAGTACAATGAAATCCATAGGGAAGATAAATTTATCTACTTTAACAAGTACATCCTATATAACTCCTTTAGGGTAAGTGATAGATCTATCAGCCAACTAAAGGTTTACAGTGGTGGGAGTAATCTTTCCTAAATTCAACCTTTGATAAATAGAAAATGGCAAGAGATTAATACTAGCTCCTAAATCACATAAAGCTTTTTCACAAATTTTTTCTCCAATAGCACAAGGTATAGTAATACTTCCAGGATCCTTAAGTTTCTGAGGTAATTTATTTTGAATTATTGCACTACATTCTTCACTTAATGCAACAGTTTTAAAGGCTTCAAATTTTTGTTTCTTACTTAATATATGCTTCATAAATTTTGCATAAGTTGGCATCTGTTTCAAAGCTTCAGCAAAAGGTATGTTTATTGTAAGTTTCTTAAAAATTTCAAAGAACTTAGAAAATTGATCATCAAGCTTCTGCTATTTTAATCTTTGAGGAAAAGCTGGTGGTGGTTTTTTAACTTCCACATTAATAGAAATATTAGTTTGATCTTGATTAGGAGGAGTTTCTTTAGGTTTTTCAATCTCTTCAACCTCAATCTCTTTTTCAATTTCATTCAACATTCTTTCTTTTAAGTCCTTTCCACTTCTAAGTTGTATAGCTTTAACATGTTCATGTTCTTTTCCATTTTCTTTTGGATTAATTTCAACATTACTAGGAAGTGTTCCTGGAGTTCTGTAATTAATTAAATTAGCGATTTGTCCCATTTGATTCTCAATATTATGAATAGCAGTATTTTGATTTTGTAATTGATTACTCATTTGTAAAATTAATTCTTCTATTGATAACTTTTTCTGTTGATTATTAAATCCAGGTGGTTTATAATTTGAATTTACTTGATTATTCCAATTTCCAGTTGGATGGGATTGATTATTACCCCATTATTGTTGTTGATGATTCCAGTTAAAATTATGGTGATTTTTCCAGCCAGGATTATAATAATTTGAATACAGATTATTTTACTACCAATAGCTTGTAAAGTTTCAATAGTTTGAGAATCTTCAATATTGGATGACTTGTTATGTGACATGTTGATGGCGAAATTATCTAATTTCTTATATATTGCAGCTACTTGTGAAGCTAAGATAGAAAAGGCTTCGTTATCTTGAATACTTGACATTCTTTTAGGATTAATCCTTTCAGAAGGCCATTGAAAATTATTGTTAGCCATTTCTTCAATTAAAGTATAAGCTTCTTCAAATGATTAAGACATTAAAGAACCTCTAGCAGCAGCATCAATAATTGATTTTAGTGATCCAATTAAACCATTATAAAATTTTTGAATAATTAACCAATCAGGTAAAGCATGATGAGGACATTTTCTTAATAGTTCTTTAAATCTTTCCCAAGTTTCATAAATTGTCTCCCCGTCAAATTGACTAAATGAAGTAATATCATTTCTTAATTTAGCAGTTTTAGAAGGAGGAAAATATTTAACAAGGAATTTTTATGCCATTTCAGCTCATGTTTTAATAGAACCTGTTGCTAATGAGTTCAACCACATCTTTGCTTTATCTCTTAAAGAAAAAGGAAAGAGTCTATGTCTAATAGCATCATCAGAAACATTGTTATATATAAAGGTAGCACAAAGTTCTAGAAAACTAGCAAGGTGTAAATTTGGATCCTCATTTGGTGTTCCTCCAAATTGATTATTTTAAACCATTTGAATGATAGATGGTTTAAGCTCAAAAGAATTAGCATCTACAGTAGGTATTTGAATACTACTATGAAGTTCATCAACTGTAAGGTTAGCATAATCCCTTAATGGTTTGTAAACATTTTGTTCATTAATTTCATTAATTTCAATTGGATTTTGTAAATTGTTATGTAAATTAGCCATCTCTTGGATTTTTTTAGTTTGTTTTCCTTTTTTAATTCTTTTAACAGTTCTTTCTAATTCAGAATCTAAAGGTAATAATTCTTCAGATCCAGCACTACGCATAAAAGTAAATTAGCAAGAAATAAAATCTCTACTAATTTAGTAAAAAAAATTTTTTTATTTATTTTATTATTATTATTATTATTTTTAGTATTTTATATTTTTGACAATAAAAGAAAATGAATAAAATAAAATAAAAATATTTAAAATCTAAAAATTTGCCTCCGCTCCTCCTCGGGTAACGGCGCCAAAAACTTGACCCGCGCTAAATATATGCGTACTAAAAATTCAATCCCCGGCAACAGCGCCAAAAACTTGACCCACGCTAAATATATGAGTACTAAAAATTCAATCCCCGGCAACGACGCCAAAAACTTGACCTGTAATCCGCTGCTGACAAATATAATAATTAATGCTTTCAAATATATGTAATAAATAATAGTAGCGGATAGTGTATATAAATATAATTTTATCGAAAATATTTTACACACTAGGGGTACTACGCAAGTATACGTATCATATCAAGTAATATAGGGCTTTGAAACAAAGACCCCAGTATCGATCCCACGAGGAGTGAGTTATGGATTTTTAAATATTTTAATTTTATTTTTAAGTATTTCTTTTATAGTTATAAATTTGATATTTTTAATTTACTAGATGCAATAATAAAGCAGTAATGAAATGATTGATGTAAATAGCAATAAGAAAACAACTTTCTTCCTTTCAATTAATCCAAGATTTTCTAAGATAATGATAATATTCGTGGAGAATATAAATTTATGGCATTGTTCCAAATAGAAGCATTCATATTCTTTATCCTATGATCCAGGTGCAAAGAACATTGACTAGCCTATAGATCAGGTCTGGATGTTTTGTTAGTAGAATGGGTTAACCTAGGCTTACACTACTAGATGTCCAAGGGTGGCTATGGTCGGCCCTACTAGTGACCCTTTCCTTCTCTATAAACCAAATCACAAAAATTTAGTCTGTCACTCTAAAAACTTATCAATTATACGCCCATTATATAATATCTTTCTATTTATTTGCACTTCATCTTGAATAACCCGCACAAGGCCTTCGACTACCCAAGGATTCATGTGATATCTACTAGTTAAGAATTCATCTCCTTCTAGGTATCAAAACTCTTCAACATATTTTAATAATTTAAATGACCAATTTATATAGTAAATTAAGATCCGGTATTAATATCATCACAATGTTTTAAAATATAAATAGTTTTTAATTTTCCAATGAATTTTATATTATCTTATTTATCTTTTCATAATTGAAAGGAGAAAGTAAACTAACTACTCAGAACACATTGAATTTAAACAACAAAACATGATAATGAAACTTTGAATAAAATTACAAATACTTATCTCAAGTGTTTCTCCTACTGAACCTCTGAATTCCTCTGACTCCAAAGCAAATAAACTTCAAAAGCACCAACTCTTTAAACTCTCAATACAAACTCTAAATAAAATAACTAACTAATTTATGAAGGATAGTAAAATGTGGCCCTAAAGTATCTCTCTAATTCTCTCTCTAGATGGGGCTCTAGATAGGGGGGCTATTTTTTCTGAAGGAGTACCCTCCTACTTATAGGCTTCAAGGGTTGCCTCAAGGCACCTCTTCAAAATGTGTCCATATTCAATGATTCTTCTAGAAGGTGTGTCTGGCGCCTAGGCGCCGGAATCCGCGTCCAGTTCCTCGCACCTCTTCACTTTGGATCTCACCTCTTCGCAATTAAAACCGTTTCCAAGCATCCAAATACATTGTATCACATGTCCTATAAACCAGGAACAACTACCAGTCTTTTAGAAGGTCTAATAACCGCTAATACCGTCAAAATAACCGTTCAAAAGTTGTAAAAAATCTTGACAGATCCCGTATAGACCTAGCGCTTAGGCGCCGGATTCTGGCGCCTAGACGCCAGACCAATAATTTTGACAATTTTGCATTTTGGCTCAATTTTTGCTCCTTTTTCACTTTTTTCCCCTCTTGAACATTTTTCCATCACCTATATACAAAAACACAAAAATTCCTTTCATTAAAGCATAATATCCTTAAAAATTTGATAAAAACCAAGGCATAAACATGGATATTTTTTTCATGGATCACACTCCTCACTAAGTGCAACAGTCTTATTTTCTTCAAACTTCCACTTTTTATTAACAATATCCTTCATAAAGTTCGCATAGCTTGGCATTTCTTCTAGGGCTTCAGAAAATGGAATATTAATGGTAAGCTTCTTTAATATCTCCAAGAATTTTGAAAATTACTTATCCAACTTTTGTTGACAAAGTCTCTGAGGAAATGGAGGTAGTGGTTTTTCTAAATCAACCTTAGGAGGAGAAATAGGTCTTTCAAAACCTTTTGGATCGTCCTCTTTAGGTCTTTCAATCTCTTCTTTCTCTACATCAGTTTCTTTTTGAACTCTACCTTCTAATTCTTTTCCACTTCTCAGTTGAATTGCTTTCACTTGTTCTTTATTCTTTTCTCTTAGATTCACTTTAGTATTACTTGGAAGCATTCCTTGGGATCTATTACTTAAGGCATTTGCAATTTGTCCCAATTGATTTTTAATATTTCTGATGGTTGCTCCTTGAATTTATAATTGATTTCCCATATGTGATACTACTTCTTCCATAGACAACTTCTTCTCCTTATTTTGTAAAGCATTGTTATAACCTGAAGGATTAGTTAATCTATTATTATTACCTTGGTTGTTCCAATTCCCCAATGGGTTTACTTGGGTGTTCCCCCATTTTTGATTAACACCACCCAGATTATTGTTATTCCAGTTAAAATTTGAATGATTCTTCCAACCTGGGTTATAATAATTGGAATATGGGTTGTTAGGTTTGATTATAGTATTCACAGTTTCTGGTGAAGAATAAGAATCAACCATTTGGCCTAATGAATTTTCTTCAATCATGAGATTTGGTTCAGAAAAATTCATCCCAAATTGGTCTATCTTCCTTGATACAGCAGCAACTTGATTTGCTAACATTGTAAAAGCATCATTCTCATAAACACTGGCTACCTTTTTAGGATTTAACCTTTCAGAAGGCCATTGAAAATTATTAGTAGCCATTTCTTCAATTAAAGCATAAGCATCAGAAAATGGTTTAAACATTAATGATCCACCACCACCAGCATTGATGATTGATCTAAGAGATCCAACTAATCCATTATAAAAGGTTTGAATTATTAACCAATCTGGTATCGCATGATGTGGACATTTCCTGAGGAGATCTTTAAATCTTTCCCATGCTTCATATATTGATTCTCCTTCAAACTGACAAAAATATGTTATATCATTTCTCAACTTAGCAGTCTTAGATGGTGGAAAATATTTAGCAAGGAATTTTTGTGACGATTCACCCCAAGTTCTAATTGATCCAGGTGCTTAATGAATGTAACCACATTTTAGCTTTATCTCTTAGTGAGAAAGGAAAAAGTCTAAGTCTAATAGCATCATCTAAAACACCATCATATTTAAAAGTTGCACACACCTCTAGAAAATTAGCAAGATGCAAATTAGGATCTTCAGTTGTTGCTCCGCCAAACTGATTATTTGACACCATTTGGATAATAGCAAGTTTAAGCTCAAAAGAATTAGCAGCTACAGCAGGGTTTTGAATACTACCACGAAATTCATCTACTGTAGGTTTAATATAATCTCTTAAAGGTGTTAATTCTTGATGGATGCCAACATTTTGATTTTGATGATTTGCCATTTCTTAAATATTTTTTTTCTTTTTCTGTATTTTTAATTTTTTTGATTTTTCTGATAGTTCTTTCTAATTCAGAATCGTAAGGCACAAGTCCATCAGAACCTGATCTACGCATACAATAATAAAACAAAACAAAATACAACACATTAACAAAAATAAAGAAAAGTAAAAATTTAAAATTTCTTAATTCTCTTTAAAATGTAATTTAATTAATTTTCCCCGGCAACGGGTCGTCCAAAAACTTGATCCCCGATAAATATATGTGCTTACAAATATGATATGAAAATTAGCAACGGCGCCCAAAACTTGGTGCCGTCCGGTAGATATATGTATGTGTGCCAAAAACTTGACTCCACACCAAATATATGTGATTTAGATATGAAAATTATGATTTTATAATATGGGATACTACGCAAGTATACGTATCGTTTATCAAGTAATATAGGACTTTCTGATTAAGCCCCGAGATATCGAACCCACAGGGAAAATGTAAAATCTTTAAAGGAATCAGAGAAATTACCTTTTTACTTTCTTTGATTGTTTTCGAAAAAGTATGTCTTGATTTTGAAAAGTTTTGAAGTTTGATATGTCTTTTAAAATTTTCTTAATAAAATGTTAAACAAAAAAATTAAATTTACAATAATTAATAACACTGGATGTAAAATACTATTAACTAGAATATCTTTTTCTTTCCTTTCATGAAGTAGTAATAATTCTTAAAGTATTGTTGTGGAAGTATTCAAATTTTTGTTGTGACAGATAGAAGAAAATGTGTTCTTTACCCTTACTTGGCTCTATAAAGATCATAGGTTAATTTGAAATTTATATTATTTTGAACATGGTTAGGCAGGGAAGATACCAATCTCTAACTCTAGAGTTCCCTCGATTCCCACCACCTGAGGGCTAACTTCTCATAACAAAACTCAAAACTTCAAACCAAATTAGAGGAATTTAGCCTTTCATTCTAAAATTCTCTAATTTTACTCCCTTTTATAAAAATATCTTCTAATATTACATTCAATTATATGGATTACAGTTCTCACCCATATAATTTCATGTGATTCTTACTAACTTTTATGAGACAATACCACATTGGATCTTACATAATCTCAAGAAATTTTACAACTTAACAAGGCAAATTAAGAAGTAAACAAAGTTTTTAGAATCAATCTTCACAACTTCGTCCAACTTTTAAACACTTCTACTTTCCACAACAATTCTCTTTAAATTAATTACTTCTCCATTTAAGAAAGAAAAATATAAAGTAAACTACTCAGAATGCATTGAGAAAACATAAAAACACATTGATTTGAAATTAAAAACAACGATAAGAAAAATAATAACGAAAAAAAATACTAATAAACTAAATAAAAGTAAACACTTATCTGAAAATCCTCTCCACAAGACTAAGGAAGTTCCTCTGAAACTTTGAGTCTTCGCTAAACTACTCCTCAGAGCAAGTCTCCTAACTCCGATGACTCAGAATACAGACTTCAGACTTCAATAAAAACTAAACTAAAAGAAAGAGAAGAAGTGGGAAGAAGAATACTTCACTCCGACCCTTTTCTCCTTTCTACTCTCTATTCCTACTCTAAAATAAAAACTCTTAAAATGCAGTGGAAGAACAAAAGAAAGAAAGAAAGAACCATTCAAAATACAAAGGAAGAGTCTCTTAATCTTTCTTAAGTCTCTCTTTAAATAGTAAACCAAAAGGTGCATTGGTGTCTCTTCAAAATGTGTCCAGATTCAATGTATCTACCAAGGAACGCACCCCTTCATTCAAACTTGCCTCCCAAAGGAAGTTATGGACGTTACCACCAAGAGTTGCATCCCATCCCCTTTGAAATTGGCGCCAAATCCATTTGAAATTCAATTTTTAACTGTGGCGGCTAAGCGCGGCCCAATGGCGCGCTACCGCGATGCCAAATTTTTTATTTTTCATTTTTTTGCTCCAAATTTGATTCAATTTTGCTCCTTTCATCATGACCATCCATTTTCATCATACCTGCAAGAAAAACACAAAATGCCTTCCATTAAAGTGCAATATCATTAAAAATAGGTATAAAAATGTGCATAAAAATAATATATATTTTAGGTGTATCAGGAAGCCGGTACGTTATTTTTACCTCACAAGAAATTAAGCATCTCACTGAGGCAGTGAAATTCACCTTAGTTGGTAAATTTCAATTTGGTCACCCCAAGATGGAACTTGTGAGAATTTTTTTTGATGAACTACAACTCCTTAACACCTGGAAGCTAGGCCTCCTGGATGGCAGACACCTGCTAATCAGGTTTTCCAATGAGAAAGATTATGCTAGGATCTTTGGGAAACAATCTCTTCTTATTGCAGGCAACACTATGAAACTTCTGAAATGGACACCAGAATTTGACCCCTCCAAAGACCCCCTTATTGTTCCTATGTGGTTCAAATTTCCTAACTTGTCTATAAATCTGTAACATCAGAATGCAATATTTAATATCAGCTAAGCACTTGGTACCCCTCTCAAGGTAGATTCTCCAACCTTTGGCATGGCAAGACCTGCTGGTACTAGAATTCAGGTGGAAAGAGACATTACTCTTCCTGACTTGGACAGGGTGTGGATTAAGACTAAGGAGTGGGGCTTTTGGTAAGAGATTGAGATTGAATCCAAACCTCTCTATTGTATCCATTGTAAAATGTTTGGACTCATTCAAGACAGTTGCTACAGACTTCATCCTCCTACTAAGAAACAATCTAAAGGAGGGGGTTCTTCTTCTGTAGCTAAAATTAATTTGACCCTCCTGCACCAGAGATCATCCCTGGTGCTTCTATACTTGAACCACCATTCATCGATATCGAGGCAGTGGGGACTGTTTTGCAGAGACAGACACAAACACCTCCTTTAGAGGGAGTTGTTTGCCCCCTCCCCCCACATGAGGAATTGGGGATTGCTGTGCAGGGACATGCACAAAACTCCCATCTGGTGACTATTGATTGTACCCCCTCTAGTGACAGTTGCTACCACTCCATTGTAGGACCATGCTTCATTTTTGGGAGACCCTCTTTTCTTAGCTGATCTGAACCTGCAGATGCCTAAGGAGCTAAATGCTGAATGGTAGATTCAGCAATGCAGTAAAAGGAAAAAACACAAAGTAGAAATCCAGGCTTTGCTGGAAAATCAACCTTCAAAAAATTTTCAAGAACATACAACAGCTGCCTCTTACCCCAAGACTAGGGGTAAGGGGAAAACCATATCCCAATGATGAATATCCTATACTGGAACATTAGGGGGGCAGCCCACTCTTCCTCCCTTAGCATGCATAAATACTTGGTTAAATTACATCACCTTTGGTGTTCTGTTCTACTTGAGCCTATGGTGACTAAACATCACCAAAGGATTACAAAAAAATTCCCTCAGTTTACTTAATATGCTAATATCAACAATAAAATTTGGCTATTTGTCAGAAATGAATTGCAGTGTTCACTTCTCCAAGACAATGCTCAATTTCTGCACATTCAGTTTTTGCTGGGAGACCAAAAGGGTTTTGCTACTTTCATCTATGCAGGTTGTAGTGGCACTCAACAACAGATTCTTTGGCATGATCTCTTACAGTTTGCCCCTTCCATTAATTCCTTCTGGATGTTGGGGGTGATTTTACTTACATCACTTCCCCCACTGAAAAGAAGGGAGGGAATCCCCCACTTGCTTCTTCAATGCATAGATTTAACTCTTTTATATTTGATGCTACTTTATATGACTTGGGTTTTCAGGGTCCCCTTTTCACTTGGAGGAAGGGTCAGACCTAAGAGATATTGGATAGAATGTTAGGCAATTCACTTTGGCTCTATAACTTTCCTTACACAAGCATAACCATCTTTCAATGTCAGGTTCTGATCACATACCTCTCCTTTGTTCTTTCAGTAATGTGACAAGTGCTGGAGGCAATCCTTTCAGATTTCAGAACATGTGGACCCTTCACCCAACTTTCCAGGCTGAAATTGAGAAGGCTTGGGTACCTGATAATGAGGCAAATCCCTGGTTTACTCTATGGAAGCTTCAAAAAAGGACTGCTGCTCATTTGAGGTCATGGAACTGGGCTACTTTTGGTAATATAAATGATAACCTAAAATGTGCTGAGGAGCATATGAAACACTTAGAAGAGGGGCTACAGTTGGGTAGGAATTTCTCCATCTAGCTAATGAGCAGCTCCTCCTCCAGCTCAGATATCATTAAACTTTTCTTAGGCAGAAAGCTGTTATTACTAGGTTTACTACTGGGGATAGAAATAATAGTTATTACCATGCCTGTATCAATTATAAGAGAAAATGTAACATGATCCTCTCCATTACAAATTCTGATTGGCTGTAACTCAACAATGACAAGGACATTGCTAAGGATGCTGAGGAACATTTCAAACAGCTATTTACTAGGAGCCAGTCCACTAGAGTTCCAATAGAAACCAACTTATTTGCTGACTGCCCAAACCTGCTCAGAGGTCTGAGTTTAACACACCCACCCCAGATGGAAGAGATCAAGACTGCTTTGGACTCTATTGATGGCAACAAGGTTGCTGGTCCTGATGGATTCACTACTTTATTCTATCAAGTTAGTTGGTCCATTATTTAGCAGGAGATTACACAGGCTATCCAATCCTTCTTCGAGGGTGTATCCCCACCTAAATATTTCATTGTTGCTTCCCTTATTCTTATTCCAAAAAACAAACTGAGATAAACCTGGGCAGATTTCAGACCTATAAGCCTTACCAATGTTATGTTCAAAATCATCAGCAAAATTATATTTTTCAGACTACAACAGTATCTTCAACACCTAATTAAGGCTAACCAAGCAGCCTTTGTTAAGGAGAGGTCCATTTCAGACAATATTCTGCTTGCTCAGGAGCTACTTCTTGATTTAGATAGGAATGTGATCTTTAAGCTAGACATCAAGAAAGCATATGACACTATCAGCTGGGAATTCATTTGGGAAACTCTAGCTTCTAGGGGTTTCCAATCTGAGTTCATTCATTTAATTGGGAGCTGGTTACAATACAATGCTCACTCCATTTTGATGAAAGGTAGGATTCATGGTTTCTTCAGTGCTACTCGGGGCATCAAGCAGGGTGACCCCCTTTCCCCCACCATCTTTATATTAGCATTTGACTACCTCTCTAGGCAGCTAGATCAATTGATGGTCAATTCTCCTCACCTTGCATATCAACATAAATCTAATATTGGTGTTAGCCATCTTTCCTATGTTGATGATCTCATTATTTTCTATATTGCTTCTAAGCCTGCAATCAAAGCTATTTTTCAGATCCATAAGCACTTTCAGATGGCTTCTGTCGTGGAACAAAATATACAGAAATGCCAATATTTCATTAGCAAACATACTGCCCCAGCAATAAAACACTGGATTTCTGATTACACTGTTTTTAAAAGAGCGCCCTTGCCTATTAATTATCTTGGAGTTCAACTTATTAAGGGTAAAACCAAGCAAACTCAATTCAATGAGGTGGTAGACAAGATAACAAATCAACTTCAATGCTAGACCAACTCCTTTCTTTCAAATGGGGACAGGATAACTTTACTAAAGAGTGTTCTGGCTGCTACTCCTTCTTATGTTTTGCAAATTTTTTCCACGAAGAAAAGCACTCAAACACTTCTTGGTAGACTTTTTAACCAGTTCCTGTAGGCTGGGCAGAAGAAGCAGTTGCATTGGCTCCCTTGGCAGAAAATTTACAAGCCTCTTTTTGTTGGTGACCTGGGTTTAAAAGCTTCCCCCACCTTAGCCATGTCATCCTTTGCAAACTGTGGATCAGATTTAGAGCCCAGGATAGCCTATGGGCTCACTTCTTGAAAGGGAAATATTCTAGGTCCATCCATCCAAATTGTGTCTCTTCTAAGCTGAGGGATTCTAGATTGTGGTCTAAGCTACTTAAAATCAGAGAGTCTGCTAAGAAGCTTTTTATTTGGGAACTAGGGGAGGGCAAGGTGGACTTCTGGCTGGATAGGTGGCTTTGGAATAGGGACTCTTTAGAGTCCTTCCAGCCTTCTCCCATCTCCCCTTGACAGTAAAAGCTTATTGAATTGACTACCAGTGGAAACATAGGTCATTAAGTAATTCTCTGATCAATGAACAAGTTAACTTGGTGCAACACACTCCCATTTGCCCTGGTCAGAAAGACAAGATTGTCACTAGAAATGGTCCTTCCTAAAAGCTATCTTCTTTCATCTATGAGAAGGTATCTAACTGGCCTCATACTGGCTGGGGTGGTGCCATTTGGTGGAGGCACCTTACCCCTTCCATGTCCTTCTTCTGCTGGAGACTATGGCTAAAGCTTATTCCCACTGATGACATCTTGAAGCTCAAGGGCTTAAGGCGCCCTTCCTGCTGCTATTTATGACACCAACTTGAGGAGTCCCTAGAGCACCTGTTCTTTCCTATCCTTCTCTCAAGCAATTTGGACCACCCTGTTGGATAAACTTAGTATCAACATTCTCATGTTAAGCTGGTCTTCTTTCTTTGTCTGCTGGAAGGAGTGGAATGCTGTTAAATTGTTGGTGATTCCTTGTTTGCTTTCTTGGTTTCCTTGGATGAGTAGGACTCAATCTAAATATGAGGATAAGCTCCCCAATGTGAAGCTAGTTACTGCCAATTGTCTTTCCTACATCCAAAAAATCAATTTTCATCATAAGTTTCCCAATTTCTGTAAAAATTGGAGCCCTCCATTCCCTCTATATAGGGTTGGTCCCTCTCTTGTGAAGTGGCCCCCTCCCCCAAGCCCTTGGATTAAAGTAAACACAGTTGCAGTTTTTGTAGGGAAGCAACTGGCTTTGGTGAAATCTTTAGAGACCCTCAGGGGAAATGTCTCCTCTTCTTTTCTTCTCCTACTGTGGCTCTGGATGCATTGAAGGCTGAATTGATTGCTATATTTTGGGCCATTGTTATTGCTCATAGGTACAAGTTAGGACCCCTACTGGTGGAATCTGACTCCCTCACATGCATCAACATTTTGAAACACACTGTCACCCCTCCCTGGTACATCAACAGATGGCTGAACAGACTAGCTCCACCCACCCATTCCTCCTTGCTCTCCTTCATTTACATTCCTAGAGAAGGAAATGGACCTGCACATTGGTTAGCTTCTACAGGGATGAATACTACATCTATTGTAATGGATAGTCCCCCCCCCCTCTCTATCCTTTTTGTTGCATGGGGATTTGTTACCAATGCCTTATCTTAAAGCTCTGTAACTCCCTTTTACTTTTAATATAGTGCTTTCCTTCTAGGCAAGTTTTGCATATATATATATATATATATATATATATATATATATATATATATATATATATATATATATATATATAAAGTTTGTTGAATATATAGATATGGAGAAGGATGGCTCCGGTTTTTGTGGAGGTTTCTTGGTGTGATTTTCGAATTCTGCATTTGCTCTTGAAGATTTGAAGGAATTCTCTAGGTGGATTGATAAGATTTGGAGACTAATCCTTTTAGTTCCTAGTCTTTCCTTTCTTCTTGCTTTTCTTCGGCTTTTTTGAATTCTTGATTTCTCGGGTTCATAGTTTTTTTTAATTCTTGATTTCTCCTTAAAACGGCTGTGGTTTTGAATTAATTGCTGCTGCTAATCTTCCTTCTACTTCAAATTATGGAAAATCGTTCATTGATATTGTTGGACATGATCAATCAGATAAATTGGTCTTCCCCCAAATTTATCATGACTCGGCAGCTGGTAAGGGGGATTTCCATTTTATCAAGAAGGTTGAAAAGAAAGGTGGGAAGCCTGCTTTAATTTTTTCTAAACCTGAAATTTTTACTCTTTTTGAAGTTCATAAATTCACATTAATTGGAAAATTTCAATTCGGTCACCCAAAGATGGAGACTATAAGGAAATGTTTTGAAGATCTTAAACTGGTTGGTAATTGGAAGGTTGGCTTATTTGATGGAAGGCATATAATGATTCAGTTATCTATAGAGGAAGATTATGCCAATCTATTCTCTAAGAAGTTCATTCTAATTGAAGGAAAATATATGAAGATTTTAAAATGGTCACTTGATTTTGACCCTACTCAAGAGTCTCCTATAATTCCATTTGGTACAAGCTTCCAAATTTAAAACTTCAGTTTTTTAATCATCAGATTATCTATTCTATTAGCACTGCTTTGGGTAGGCCTCTTAAGTTGGATATGTCCACTTTTCAATTAACTAGGCCATCCTTGGCCAAGATTTTAATTGAAAGAGACATTACATTGCTGGATGTGGATGAAATTTGGCTAGGCTCTCCTCATAATGGATATTGGCAACCTATCATAATGGAGCAAAGACATGTTTATTGCCATAATTACAAAATGTTTGGTCATTCTAGGGAGTCTTGTTTTAGGCTTCACCCTGAGCTTAAACCGTCTTCTGCTAAGAATGCTCTTTCCAAAATTGCTGCTAACACTAGTTCTTTTCCTTTGAAAACTACTGGGGTTCCTATTTCAAACATTCAGACTTCTGATTCTCAAATTGTTGCTAAACCTCCAAATATTTTATCTATTACTGAAGAAGTTCCTGCTGAAGTTGCTCCTCTTGTAGTAGCTACTCATTCTGATAATACTGAAATTATTAATGAAAATCTTCTTAAAGATCAAGATGTTGTAATGTCAGAAGTTCCTTCTACTGTTTTGGTAGAACATGATAGAATTAATCTTGGAGGTGAATCAAATTCTGCTGAAGTTACTGAAATACATACTACTTTAAATGACACTGCATTGTTACATGAATCCTCTCATTATCAATCTATGGAAATGCTACATAAGGCTGTGCAATTTCCTGCAGCACAGGTTATTCCTCAGGGAGATACTGATCTTAATCTTTATGCTTTAGCAGCAGCTAATAAAGATTTAAATGAAAACTGGGTGGTTCAAAATGCTAAAAAGAAGAAATCCTTGGAGTTGAGGAACTTGTCTGAAGATAACATTATTCCTTCCAGAATTTCAGATTCTTCCTTCTCTAGACTTACTAGAGGAGGTAGATCTGTTAGTCATGATTGAATTCCTTTGTTGGAATATTAGGGAAGTGGCCAACCCTGGCTCCCTTAATAGTTTATTAAGATTTAACATAGTACATAAGTTATGGGTAATTGTTCTACTTGAACCTTCGTTAAGACTAAGTTTGACAGATTCACAAAGTATTTTGTTGGTTATAATTTTATAACCAACTTTTCTAATAAAATTTGAATGCTGTATAGAAAGGAATTGAAAATTGATGTTATTCAAGATCATTTCCAATTTCTTCATTTTCATTTTGAATTGGACCAGTTTAAGGGCTTTACATCTTTTATTTATGCTTCTTCCTCGATTGTTGAAAGAGCTGAGTTATGGTCTCATTTGCACCTTATTAGTCAACATATGAATGAAGGTTGGATTGTTGGAGGTGATTCCAATTGCATTGCTCATCCAAGTGAAAAAAAGGGTGAAAGGACTCCTAATCTTTATTCTATGTTAAATTTTTCTGATAATATCCAATCTGCAGCCTTATTTGATCTTGGGTTCGCGGGATCCCCTTTTACATGGAAAAGGGGTTCTATTCTTGAAAGACTAGATAGAATTCTAGCTAATAAATTATGGCTTGAATTGTTCCCTATTTCTAAAGTTCTTCATTTGGCTAGACTAGGATCTAATCACTCTCCTTTGCTAATTAAGTTTTCTATCTTGCCTGAAGTTAATAAACGTAGTTTCAGATTTCTAAATTTGTGGTCTACACATCCTAATTGTTGCAATATAATTAAGACTACTTGGAATGCTCATGTTAGTTCTTCCTATGAAAATCCTCTTCTGAAATTGTGGCAATTACAAAAAAGGCTGGCTAAGGCTTTAACTCATTGGAACTGGAATGAGTTTGGAAATATTAAATATAATGTTATTAATGTAGAACGTGTGGTAGCAGAATTAGAAATGGCTGTTGAGGAGGGAAGAGAATCTGAACAAATTCTTTTGGAAGCTAATGAAAGTTACACTATGTCATAATGCAGGAAGAATTGTTTCTCAAACAAAAATCATCAGCTAATTGGTTTCTTCATGGTGATAGAAACTCAAAATTCTTTCATCTTTGTCATCAAGTATAGAAGATCACTCAATGCTATTTTGAAAATCAAATTAACTAGTAATAAATGGTTGTCCAATCCTAAGGAAATTACTAAAGATGTGGTGTATCATTTTCAACAATTGTTTGCTTTCTGGCCTACTTATTCTTCCTTGTTTGATTCAAATCTTATACAATATGATGGTAATCCTGAAAATGGGAATACATTAACTTTTGTATATGATGAAGAAGAAATCTATGCATCCATTGATTCTGTGGATGGTAATAAGGTAGCAGGTCCGGATGGATACACAACACACTTTTATAAATCATTCTGGAATATTATTAAGGTGGATGTAGTTGCTGCTGTTAACTGTTTTTTTCAAGGTTTTAATCTTCCAAATTATTTTTTTTCTTCTTCAATTACATTGATACCTAAGGATAGAATTAGAACTTCTTGGCATGATTTCAGGCCAATCAGTTTGACTTCTACTTTTTCTAAAATCATTAGCAAAGTAATTGTAGCCAGATTGCAGCCACTGTTGGAAAGTTTAATTTCAGAAAATCAATTAGCATTTATTAAAGGAAGATGCATTAGTGATAATGTTCTGTTAGCTCAAGAATTGATAGCTGATATAGATAAACCTTGTAGAGGCTCTAATCTTATAATCAAATTGGATTTGTCTAAGGCATTTGACTCCATTAGTTGGTCTTTAATTATAAATGTGCTTTCAGAAAGAGGTTTCAGTCTAGAGTTTTGTAATCTGATATCTAGATGGCTGAAGAATAATTATTATAGTGTTTTACTTAATGGTGGAAGTCATGGGTTCTTCAAGGTTGGTAGAGGTATTAAACAAGGAGACCCTTTGTCTCCTTATATCTTCATTTTGGCATTTGATTATTTTTCAAGATTGATTAATTAGGCTCAACGTGATCATTCTTACACCCAATATCAACATAAATCTAATATTTTGGTTAGTCACCTTGCATATGCAGAGGATTTAATCATCTTTTCTAATGGTAGTAAGTATTCTATAAGATGTATGATGAAGATAATGAGGAGTTTTGAGGAAGTTTCTGGGATGACCTTTAATAAAGCTAAATGTCAATTTTTAGCAAGGTCTAGAATTACTTCTCAGATGAAAAAATGGATTGTTGAAATTACTGGTTTTAAGGAAGCTAATTATCCTCTTCTATACTTGGGGTTCCCTTTAATTAAAGGCAGGAGAAAAATTTCTCGCTATGATGATGTGGTCGCTAAGATCTCCTCTCAAATTTAACGTTGGACTAATACATTTCTATCTAATGGTGCAAGGATTACTCTTTTAAAAAGCATTCTGACAACTTTTCCTCTTTATACTCTTCAAATGGTTAAAATGAAGAAAAGCACTCAGAGAATGCAGTCTGTTATCTTCAATAAGTTTTTATGGGAAAATCAACACAAGCAATTTCACTGGAGTAATTGGGATAAATTATGTAAACCTTTTGCAAGTGGTGGTTTGGGATTTGAAAGCTTTCAGCATCTTTCCTTTTCCTTTTACTGTAAACATTGGATTAAATTTAGATCAAAGAACTCTCTTTGGGCTAAATTCATGCATGGAAAATACTGATAAAACCAACATCCAGTTCAAGTTCAGTCTAAGCTGGGAGATACTAAGACTTGGAAGGAACTGCTGAAAATTAAATCACAAGCTGAAAAGCTTTATGTTTGGGAAGTTGCTAATGGAGAAAGTGACTTTTGGCTAGATAATTGGTTATTCAATGATTCTCTTCAAGAGCAATATGTTAATTCTTCTAATATTCATAAAATTTCTAATTCTTGGAATAATAATAGTTGGGACATTTCTAGATTCAGAAATTTTGTTGATTTGGAGACT
The DNA here is from genome assembly GCA_022702705.1 of Papilionanthe hookeriana x Papilionanthe teres. Lineage (NCBI taxonomy): Eukaryota > Viridiplantae > Streptophyta > Magnoliopsida > Asparagales > Orchidaceae > Papilionanthe > Papilionanthe hookeriana x Papilionanthe teres. The sequence continues at coordinate 79,919,669 of CM040433.1, forward strand.
CAGGCTAAAATACTGTCCATCCCATTCCAGCCTTTAAAGAGAGACAAAATTATTACTAAAAATTCAAGTAATCAGAGTCTTTCTAAAGTTATTTATCACTCATGTTTTAATTGGCCCAAAAATGATTGGGGTGAGCAGGTTTAGAACAGATCCCCCCCCAACCAAACTAATAAGTTTTAATGTTAGCTTTTCCGATGGGCTTAAGATGCAAAAACTTCTCTTCACCCATAGCAATAGCACATATATCAACTCCTGATTGTTCACATAGAGTGAAAATCAGGGAGGATGACCTAAACCTCCCGTACTTTCACCCATAGCAATAGTACAAATATCTCTATAAATTACTGAGCCGATATTAATCATTTTCATTTGTTGAATATAGAAATTTAAATAGCTCTGTTCCTTTTCACTTTGCTATGGTGGTATGTAGGCAATAATCTTGCAGAAATGAAATAGTGTCAGGCTTTGGATGGAACATCTAACATTGAAGCAGAAAATTTTACCTTTTGATTGTGCGTCAACTTCCAAACTCCTTTTCCATTGGTCAGATAGGCAATCACTTCATCCAAGGCAGCATTACGAGCACGAAATTTGGTATACTCGCAAAATGAACCTCTTAATTGGTAGAAAGCATTAATTCGCCCTAGGGTAAATTCCACCATTTTTCCACGTACAAATACATGCTCGTCCGATGTTTCACTCAAATTAGCATAGAACTCTCACACTATGCCAACAATAGCCTCAGCAGTAAGGTAACAAAAATTTTCCCAATGCCAATCAACAATCACCCTTTCAACAACTCCGCCCGGACTTTAGAAAGCCCGAACTTGAACAATCTTCTTTGTTGAAAGTTAGGTATTGTAATGGTATTGGGCTTTCATGCTCACAAATCTCTTCTCATCAAAATCTAATTTCCTCTTCCACTTACTCATCCTTGGAGCCATAATATAATATATAAAAGTGAAAATAAATTCAAAAATTACAGTGTGGAAGATTCCAAAGATCAATCTAATATGCAAGAACTTTCCACCATGGATTCTCTCAAAGTTTTCTCCAAACACTTCAAAATTTTGGATTTCCAAAATGTAGGAGTAAACCTTGGTAAAAATTAAAATTTTTAATTTTAAAGTAAAGCTCTTACTAAGAGAAGATGAGATCTAAGTCCTTCTCTTCAAATCACCTCAAATCCGAGTAAAATCAAGCCTTAATCAAAGCTTTCGGCTTAGGCTAGAGGTAGAAGATGACTAAAAGGGTAATAATGGCCTTAACCGAGCATATTTTACTATTTAAAAAAAATAGAAAGTTTCGGCCTTTGGGCGTCGTCGGTGCCTATCCTGGCGCAGTTGGCGCCCAGAGCAGATTTTTTTTATTTCATTTTTTTTCATAAATTCAGTCATTTCTTTGTCACGCCATCATCTAATTAGCCTTATTAAGCATTAATTTTCATAATTAAGTGCTCTACCAACAATAATTTTCACAAACAACACAAAACCTCACATTCATATATAAAATCCAACATTTACAAGCAAATGTTCCATTCACACCAACAAAAGTGATGCAAGCCACACAACATAAAATTTCAGGGTAAAAATCAAACCACAATGCCCTAATGTTTAAAACTAAACAACAAACACTCAATCAAAGCATAAAGTGTTTTAAATTTAAAGTAAATACATCAAAACACACACAAGCATATATAAGTTAAGATACTAGAAATCAGTCTTCAGAGTCACTACTCCTCGTCATCATCAGTACTATCTTCTCCTCGAATGTCTCCCATAATTTGGTGATGCACATATAAGTTATAAAAAGGTCGGAACGGAAATTCATCAGTCGAATCTTCTTCAATCCAAGCATTTTTCTTAAACATATGTATCATATATTCTTCAATGCTTATAGTGTGATCAAACTGCTCCTTAATCCTCCAATCAAGATGATCAAATAATTCAGAAATATTATTAATTGCATTCATAATATTCAGAACTACTTTCTCCAATTTCTTAAGCCTTTTCAAAATTGCATGCAAACTATCAGGAATGCAGGGTCGTACGGTGTTGAACTTTAAGATGGTTGATCCAAAACAATGCTTATATTATTTTACTCCCCATTTCTTATGCACTTATAATAATTAGATGGGTCCATGTCAGCTCGACATATCCAATTTTTACTCAGGATGACTCAACATTAGAACCTCTTTAAAATGTGGTCTATGCCCTTCAAAATAAGGTTTTAATCTGTGCCCATTAACTCTAAATATATTCTCAATTCTAGGATCTTCAATATCAACAGCTCCATATTGATAGAATTTAATAATAGTAAATGGTCCTAACCACCTAGACTTCAGTTTGCCCAGAAATAATCTAACTCTTGTATTATATAACAAAATTTCTTGTCCAGGTTCAATTTTCTTTCTTAATATCTTTTGTTCATGCCAAATTTTTATTTCCTCTTTATAAATTGTTACATTATCATATGCTTCATTTCTGATCTCTTCAAGTTCATTAAGTTGCAATAATCTTTTCTCAACAACATCCTTCAAATTGAAATTAAATTCTTTAATAGCCCAATATGCTTTATGTTCCAATTCTACATGCAAGAGGCAAGTCTTTCAAAAAATTAGTCTATATGGGATCATTTCTATAGGAGCTTTATAAACTATCCTATTTGCCCACAATGCAATGTCTAATCTAGCAGACCAATCCAATTTGTTGGGACTCACAGCTTTTTCTAAAATTCGTTTAATTTCATGATTTGACACTTGTGCTAGACCACTATTTTGGGGATGATAAGCAATTGAGAATCTATTAATAATACTATATTTTCAAACCAGCTTCTCAATTATCTTATTCCTAAAATGGGTTCATCCATTAGCGATGATCATTCTCGCATTCCATATCTTGTAAAAATATTTTTCATTAAAAATTTTGAAACACTCTGAGCATCACATTTAGGTAAAGCTACTGCTTTAATACATTTTGAAACATGGTCTACAACAATTAATATATATAAATTTCCAAATGAAGGAATAACTGGTCCCATAAAAACTAATCCCAATACATAAAAAATTTCAACTTCCAATGTATAATTCAGAGGCATCTCATTTTTTCTAGAAATATTTTCTAATCGCTGACATCGATCAAATGTTTTAATATATTCATTAACATTTCTAAAAATAGTAGGTCAATAAAATCAAGATTGTAAAATCTTATGTGCAGTTCTATTAGTTCCAAAATGTCCTCTAAATTCAGAATCATGACATCTTTGGATAATTTGTTCAGTTTCTTCATAAGGCACACATCTCCTCATAATTAGATCTTTACACTATTTACATGAATATGGTGCATCCCAAAAGTAAAATTTATCATCATACATAAATTTCTTTTGTTGTTGCATCTATAACTCAAATGGTAAAATATCACTCACAATATAGTTAACAAATTCTGCATACTACGGTATATTCCTTCCATTAATACTATACAATTATTCAACCAGGAAAGTTTTAGTAATTTCATTTGCAAAATCAGATAATTCTTTCATTTCCAGCCTGGATAAATGATCAGCTTATTGATTATCAATTTATTTTCAATCCACTACCTCAAAATCAAACTCTTGCATTAGAATTATCTATCAAATCAATCCTGGTTTTGCATCCTTCTTTTGCGTTAGATACTTAATAGTAGAATGGTCTGTACGCACTATACATGTAGCCCCAATTAAATATGACCTAAATTTATCAAAAGAATAAACAATAACTAATAACTCCCTTTCAGTAGTGGTGTAATTAATTAGAGCATCATTAAGAGTTTTACTGGCATAATATATTACTTTAAAAACCTTGTCATATCTTTGCCCTAAAACAATCCCAATGGCATAATTTTTAGCATCACACATTAGCTCAAATGGTTTGCCCCAATCAGATGAAACTATTATCAGAGCAGTGATTAATTTTTCTTTTAATAATTCAAATGTCTTTATGCATTCTTCATTAAAATTAAATTTTATGTCTTTTTGTAAAAGTTGACACAGAGGCTTAGTGATTTTTGAAAACTCTTTTATATAACGCCTGTAGAAACCAGCATGCCCTAAAAAACTTCCAACCCCTCTCACTGCCGTAGGAGGTGGTAGTTTAGCAATAATTTGGATTTTTCTAGATCTACTTCAATGCCATTTTCAGAAATTTTATGCCCAAGAAAAATTCTTCCTGCAACCATAAATTGACATTTCTCCTAATTTAATACTAAATTTATTTTTTCACAGAGTTTCAAAACTTTTTATAAATGATTTAAACATAATTCAAATGAAGTTCTGAACACCGAAAAATTATCCACAAACACTTCTAATTAATTTTTGATTAAATTATAGAAAATTGACATCATACATATTTGAAATGTTGCGGGTGCATTATATAATCCAAAAAAGCATTTTTTTGAAAAGCAAATGTTTTGTAAGGACTAGTAAATGTTTTCTTTTCTTTATCATCACGAGCAATTGGAATTTGATGATAGCTGGCATATCCATCCAAAAAGTAATAATAATTGTGCCTAGCTAATATATCCAACATTTGGTCAAGAAAAGGAAAAAGAAAGTGATATTTCCTAGTGGTGGCATTTAAATTTCTATAGTCAATACAGATTCACCATCCAGTGACTTGTCTTATTAGTATTAATTCAATCTTCTCATTTACATCTACAGTCACTCCCTCTTTCTTTGGAACAAAATGAATTGGACTCACCCAAGCACTATCTGAAATACAATATATTATTCCAGCATTTATTCATTTTAAAATTTCTTATTTAACCACTACTTTCATCTTCGGGTTTAATCTCCTTTGAGGATCAGCCTTAGATTCATTACATTCATCCAATAAATTTTTGTGCATACAAATCGAAGGACTGATTCCTTTAATATTAGCTAAAGTCCATCCGAAGGTTTTTTTGTATCATTTTAAAATTTCTTATAATTTTTCCTCTTGTGATTCAATTAATTCTGAGGATATAATAACAAGTAATGTAGATGAATCTCCTAAAAATTGGTATCTTAAATGGGTAGGTAATATTTTCATTTCATGTTTAGGAGGTTTTATAATTGAAGGAATAAGATTCTTATTATCACTTTCTATAGTATCTAATATCTCAAATCTTTTCTGAACATAATCTAACTTTTCATTATCTACCTCAACATTGCTATCTTTCATCTCATCCTTATCCTCATATTTCAAATCTTCTTGCTCTAATTTCTCTTCAAAACTTTCCTTAAAATTCTCATGACTCGGATAATCACAAAATTTCAATCTAAAACACATTATCTTTTTTATTGCGGGATATTTCATGGCTTTTGATATTTTAAATCTTACCTCTTGATAATTGACTCTCATAGTCAATTCTCCTTTTTGGACATCTATCACAGCTCTTCCAATTGCAAGGAATGGTCTCCCCAAAATAATAGGAATTTCTTTATCTTCCTCCATATCTAAAACAAAAAAATTCACCGGAAAGATAAACTTATCTACCTTTACCAATACATCTTCTATAACTCCATTAGGATATGTGATCAAACGATCGGCTAACTGAAGTGTTACAATAGTAGGTTAAACCTCTCGTAAACCCAACATTCTAAAAATTGATAGAGGTATAAGGTTAATACTCGATCGCTCACCAATAGCGCAAGGTATAATAAAGCTACCGAGAACTTTTAGTTTTTTAGGAATCTTTTTCTGAATAATTGAGCTAAACTCCTCACTAAGTGCAACAGTCTCATTATCCGAGGACTTCCTTTTCTTGTTAAGTATATCCTTTATAAACTTCACATAACTTGGCATTTGTTCTAAGGCTTCAGCAAAAAGAATATTTATAGTTACATTTTTAAGGATTTCTAAAAATTTTGAAAATTGTTTATCTTTCTTTTGTTGTTTCAATTTTTGAGGAAATAGAGGTGGAGGACTTTTAACAGTAATTTTCATTAGTTTAATTGGATATTCCAAATTCAAAGATGTATCATCATTAGTCTTCTTAATTTCCACCCTTTCTTTTTCAGTTTCATTTTCTTTTTGTACTCTTCTTTCCAATTCTTTTCCACTTCTTAGTTGAATAGCCTTAATTTGCTCTTTATTTTGATCTTTTGGATTAATTTTGAGATTACTAAGAAGAATTACGGAAGGTCTATTACTAAGCACAGTCGCAATATGTCCCAATTGATTTTTAATATTTCTAATAGCAACTCCTTGACTTTTTTAATTGGTTACCTTGAATTTGTAATTAATTACCCATGTTTCATACCAATTTTTCAATAGAAAGTTTCCTCTTCTTAACTTGTGAGTTACTAATAAAACCTAGAGGATAATAAGGTCTATATTTAGGATTTCCTTAGTTGTTTGAATTTCCCAATGGGTTCACTGAATTGTTATTATTATTCCAATTTAAATTTGGGTGATTCTTCCAACCAGGATTATAATAATTAAAATAGGGATTATTAGGTCAATTATTTATGAAATTCAAAGTTTCATAAGGAGACTGAGATTCCATTATTTTTTCCAATGAGTTTTCCTCAAATACCAGAGGCGTTTGAGAATATTTCATTCCAATTTGATCAATTTTCTTTGATATAGTAGTAATTTCAGAAGCCAAAATAAATATTTCGTCAGAATCATTGATATTGATACTCATTTTAGATTTACCCATTCAGCGGACCATTGAAAATTATTAGTAGCAATCTCGTCTATTAAAGAATATGCTTCATTAAAAGTTTTTGACATTAATGATCCACTAGTAGAAGCATTTATAATAGATCTAGGAGATCCAATTAATCCATTATAAAAAGGTTGGATTATTAACCAGTTTGGTAAAACATGATGTGGACACTTTCTAAGGAGATCTTTAATATTTCCCAAGCTTCGTATATTGATTTCCCTTTGATCTGAAAAAGAGATGTAATATCGTTCCTAAGCTTAGCAATTTTTGAAGATGAAAAATATTTAGCCAGAATTTTTTGAGATGGTTCTACTTAAATTCTGATAAATTCAGGCGCTAAAGAATTTAACCAAGCCTTAGCTTTATCTTCTGATGAAAAGGAGAAAATTTTAAGACTGACAGCATCATTCGACACTCCGTCATATTTAAAAGTAGCACACAATTCTAGAAAACTAGCAATATCTATATTATGATATTGAATAAGTGTTCCCCCAAACTGATTATTTTGTATCGTCTAGATAATAGCTGGTTTAAGCTCAAATGAATTAGCAGCAATAACATGATTTTGAATGTTTAAGTGAATTTCATTTGTTGTAGGGTTATCATAATCTCTTAAAGGTCTCCGTTGATGTTCATTTTCAATTCTTTAATTATCTAAGTTGTTTGTCATTTTGTTCAAAATTTTAGATTCTTTTTGTTGTTTTCAAATTTTTCTAACAGTACATTCTAATTCAGGGTCGTAATGTATTAAAACTTCAGATCTAATACTACGAATAAACAAACACTATCAGTACACTTAAAAATAAATATAAACCCAAATATAAGTTTAATAGATCACACAAAAGGTTTTCAATTACTACTAAATTTAACATTACATTCCCCGGCTAATGGCGCCAAAAACTTGATGTGGTGTTTTTGTATTTTAATAAATTTTTATATAGATACCAGAATACAAACGCAAGTATACGTATCACTCAAGTAATACAAGGCTCTAATGGAGTCATGGTTATCGATCTCACGGGGAAGGTGTAAATTTATGATAGTAGCACTCAAAGATAATGTTCAAACTATATAAAACTTTCAAGTGAAAAGCACAAGTTAACAAAGTTTAATTATGCTAATAGAACTAAGTTACCAAACTACTCTCTAAACTTTAAAATAAAATCACTATTTCTAAATAAAGTTTTACTATTTTGTAACAAAAGGTTCAAATTTGAAAAAGTATCCTTCCCCTTGTAATGAGGTTATGGTTAATGAAAGATTTAGATTGTTGGAAATTATATTGAGCTAAATAGAAGCATTCATATTCTTTACCCTCTTCTGAGTGCATAAAGAATATTGGCTAATTCAAGGTTTAGTCACTAAATCCGTAGTTAGGCTGGGAGGATACTGGATCTTACTCCAAAGCTCTACTTCCCCCTCGTCAGAGGGCTAATTCTCGCTTTAGTTTCCAAACACTAGGACCAATTGAGGATTTTAATCTGTCACCCTAAAAATCTCCAATTCTACGCCCAATAATGAATATTTTCCTATTTATTTTCAATCAAATACACAAACTACATTCTCATCCATGAAATTTAAAGTGATTCTCACTTTGTTGTAGAACACATACTCCTCTCGAATCATATGTTTCACAACAAATTTTAACATTTCAGTTAGATAAATTGAAATGTAAATGAAGTTTGAAGTGTAAAATCATCAAAAGTATTTAACATTTAAATTGCATATCCAATTTATCTCTTCATTTCACCAAATCTCATTGCAAGAAGAAAGACAAAGAAATCTACTCATAATTCTTGAGTAAAATACGATAAAACATAGATTTTATATATAAAAGAAAGTTCATACAAACAATAATTAACAAACACAATTTACCTAAAACTCTTCCTCAAAGCAAATCCCTTGAAGTTCTTTTGAATCTCTTTCTCTCTTTACAATAATACTCAATTCTCTCTTAGAAATGTAACGAAGAAGAAATCTCTCACTTTCCTGCCTCTCCTACAACTCTAGAGAAAACCCTCTTTTTACACTCTACACTTATACTGATTTCTCCAACAACTCCTACAATAAAACTCTCTTTTTCTTGCATTCAAAACACTTTAATATAGTGTAGGGACACGTTTCCCAAGAGATGCCTCAAGCAACCTTCCAAAAGTCATCCAAATATGTCGAATCTACAAAAAATTATGCATAACCATCCTGGGTGCCATCGGTGCCAGAGCATGATTCTGGACTTCTGCACTGTATGGATGCGGGAGCCGTCCTTACCCATCTTGTCGTCGCCGGCACCTAGAGCACAATTTTTCAGAAATTGCCTTATTTGACTCTAAATTTCATCATTTTTGCTTTCTTTTGCTCCAAATGCCAAATATCAACATACCTGAAATAAAACATGAAAATACTCTTCTTTAAAGTGTAATATTGGTGCGACTTTTTAATTTGACAAAATTTATGAACTCAGATTTATATATAAATATTGATTTAGTTTTATAATGAGTCATAAAATTAAATGCAAGTATACATATCGCTCAAGTAATATAGGGCTCTAGTGGAGTCCTGGATATCGATCCCACAGGGAGGCTTTAATTTTATGGTGTAGCACAGAAATCACTTATCGAATCACAACACAATTGCAAGTAAGTTTAATTCTTAAAATAAAGACAAACAGTTGTAATTACTATTTCTACCAATGTATGTTCTAAACTTTAGCAAGTTAAACTAACACAAGATTAAATTTATAACAAAGTTTAGTTGTAAGAAAGTGTATTCCTGCTTTCCTATTATAATGTGATGATTATTGTGACAAGATCAGTGATACAAATGTATTGTGCCAAATAGGAGCATTTCTATTCTTTACCCATTTTTCAGCGTATAAAGAACATTGGCTAATCCTAAGTTTAGTCCCCAATCTGTAGTTAGGATGGAAGGATACTGGCTCTCACTCCAGAGCTCCCACTTCCCTTCGCCTGAAGGCTAACTCTCACTTTAGTTTCCAAACATTAGGAATAAATTGAGGATTTCAGCCTGTCACTCTGAAATCTCCAATTCTAAGCCCATCAAATTATATTTCCTTATTTATTTACACTCAATCCCATGAACTACATCTCTCATTCATCGACATTGAATGTAACCTTCACTTTTGCTAGGGAGCTCATAATCCTTTCGAAACATATGTTTCCCAAAAAGTTTTAACAATTCAATTGGCCAGATCAAAAAGTAAATGAAGTTCAAAGTGAATAGGTCATCTCAAAATTTCCATAATAAATCGGCACATCATTTCCATATCACAACATCAACACATCACATGAAAAGGAGAAAGACAAAGAAATCTACTCAAGACTCAGAGGAAAAGATGACAAAACATGGATTTTATATATATAAATAAATTCATATAAACAGAGTAAAGAAAAGAAACTTATCTCAAACTCTTCCCTAAGTGAATCTCAAGGAATTCCTTTGACTCCTCTTCTTTCTTCACAACAACACACAATTCTCTCTTTAGATAAGTAAGGAAGAAGAACTCTCTTACTTTCCCTCTCCTCTTACACTCCTTAGAAGAGAAAATACAAAACTTAGATTTCCTAAACTAAATGAAAAGACACTCTCTCTAAACTCTCCCCACACACTAAATTCTTCTCTCCTCTCTAAACTTGGCTCCAAAGAAGTTTAAATTCGGCCAAAACTGATTTTCCAAGAGTTTCCCTAAGCAACCCTCCAAAATATGGCCAAATACATTGAGTCTAGTTTGAAATTGGGATAGGGCGCAGTGCGGCGCTAGATGGGGCGTCATTCGACGCATTATTCTGCCAATTCGTTCGCAACTCTCTGTAAAATAACATGGTTCAGCGCTAGTTCAATAAAATGCACTTCTGTCCCTTTTTGCTCCAAATTTGCTCCTTTTCGCTTCCTTTTGCTCCAAAAGCATAAAATCATTTTACCTGCATGAAATCATGAAAAATATCTTTCTTTAAAGTGCAATATCATTAAAAATAGGTATGAAATGAATAGTAAAAAGTTATAAAATTTTTAGTGGATCAAGATCCCCCAAACTTAACTATTACTTGCTCTCAAGAAATTTTAGTTAATACATAAAATAATGATCCACTGCAATGAACTTTCTTTCTAGAATACCATAATTTTGATTTAGATAAGTACAATAGTAAGATTTTTAGAAATATCTTTGAATAATTCAAGTAAATTTTGCAAGTGTAAGACTATCTAGTAATCAAGTCTAAGAGTTCTTGCCCTCTATTCATTTCAAAAATGACTATAGATTGTCCTATTAAGGCACTTAAAATGATTACATGAAAAGAAGTTTATGAGAACACTACTAGCAAAGATGCTAATCCACACATATAAGTTCAGGAAAGTAATTAAGTTTTTCCCTTTAGGTAGGTCCAAGTGAAGCCAATTTTTTATTAGGCATCTCCTTAAGCTTCTCCTCACTTTTCTTTCTTTTCTTTTCTTTTGCTATTTTTTTCTTTTCTTTTCTTTTCTTTTAAGTGAGGATTACTGTATCTGGATAGCCTTTAATAATTTTGAACTTCACCCTTCTCACCCAAAATTTAAAACTTACCTCATTCCTTTATCTTATAAGCATTTCTTTAACTTATTAATGATTCATCATAGAGTCTTAATCCTTTCCTATCACTTAAAGTTTTAAGATTCTTAATATTTCAAACATACAATTTTTCTTACTTTGAATAGTTGACTATAGTCTTATTCTCTTATACCAAATATATTAGCCTACAAAATTACTTTTCATTACCAAATACTTTCATTCAACCTTACAAAATACTTGAATAAAATCAAAATACAGTTATCTGAAATTGAGTTCTATTACAAGAAATCATGTTAATAATTTTAAAAATACTTTTAAATGAGAACAATTAATAGTTAATTCTTTCCCTCCCCCAAACTTAGATTTTTGAATATCATATAATTAACATGGGAAGAAAGAAAAGATATACTCATATAACTCATACCTCAATATGTTGGGCTTTTATACCTTTGAGTTTAAGCAGGTTTTTCTTCATAAAGTAGAACTGTAGGCCTGAAATAATTAAGAGTGTTTCTATACAAAAATATGGGTTAGAAATTTGTAAGGAAAGAAGTTTAAAAACATACAGCATAAACTATGCACACAACATTAACATCTAACTGTTACTATCACAGATTAAACTAACAAACCAAACACATGAAAACTCTACTATCACATCTCATACATCACAAATCAACATAAAGTCTGCTACAAGTACAACCAAATACACATGACATCACAAATACAAATTATAAAGAGTCTCAGGTACATCACATAAACAAAAAAAAAATACAAAATAAAAAGAAAATAAAACTATAGAACTACCAATCTTCAAATGCAGGAGCTTCACTATCATCAGTTTCTTCAGGCTGGTATGGAGTATACTTAGGGTAAGATGGAAATGCAGCACTAGTGTCTCCCCTGAAAAATCTCATATGTGTGTCATGAAAAGCTATCTCATATTCTCTCCACCGCACTTGATAACCATCATTTATCTTGTTTCTTACTTCTAGTCCCTCTACTCTGGTTTTCAACCTTCCTAACTGATCCATAACATCATGTAGAGTAGGCTCTCTAGATGTAGACGGTCTCTCATGAATAGAAGAAGGCTCATCAGCTTTCTTACTCCACTTCCATCTTGCATGGGCTTCATAAATTTTTAAATTTAGTTTAGTAATGGCCTTCAGGGGATAGACTACCTCATCATTATCTTCAGTTGCTACACCTGATTGAATACACAAGGCATGAATCAGGTTGGGGTGTCCTAGTCCACCTGTAGTCTCTCCTTTTGAACTTGTCAAAATACTTTTATGAATAATTGCCCCAATATTAATATTCTTCATGTTCTAATTACAACAATTCAGAACAGCTCTATCTAAAGTAACCTCGCTGCAATGGTTGGTAGGAAAAAGTCTCACAGAAATGAAATAGTGCATGGCTTTTGATACAGGATTCAATGTGGAAAGGGGGAATTTAACTTTTATTATTTATTTAACCTTCCATTCGCCTTATTTTTCAGTCAAAAAATTTAAAATTGTATCCAATGCTTCATTCGTAATAGGAAAATTTTCGTATTCATAAGAAAAAAATGCTCTTAACTGATAAAATGCATTAATGCGAGCAGGGGTGAATTCAACCATTTGTCCTCTAACCAATATGTATTCACTCTCAGAATAATACAGGTTTGCATAAAATTCTCTAACAATTCTCAGCGTCTCTTCAGCAGTGAAATAACAGAAAATCTCTCATTGACGATTCGTAATAAGATTTTTAAGCATACCTCCAGGATTTTCAAAGGCTTTCTCTTGAATACATTTCTTATTGCTAACAAATGTACTAAAGCATGAATAAACCTTGAAATTCACAAATTTGCTTTCATCATAGTCAAATATTCTCTTCCCCTTTGAAATTCTTGGAGCCATTTGTTTAAAAATATTAACTTTATCCAAATCAATTTTAAAATTACAATATAATGGACTACAAGGTAAATTTAAAAAGATAAGAACTCAAAATCCATGAAAAATCTCCAAATTTTCTCAAAAAACTTCAAATTTTTAAATCTTCCTAATGTAGAAGATTTCCACAGTCAAAATCAAAAAAATTTAGGTTAAAGTGTAGCTCTTACCAAGAGAAGATGAAATCCAAACTTTTTCGGCCACAAAATCATTCAAATCTAATTGCTAGTGAGCCCTAGGTGCAAAAATCGGGCTTGGCTGGAGGTAGAAGACAATGGTTTGGGCAAAAATAGCGGGTCCCAGGGTTAAATCGCAAAAATTTGGAGTTTCAGGCCTTTTTTCTGGTCTAGCGCTGTCTGGCGCTAGCGACAGAACCGTTCGGCGCATTTTTCTGCTCTTATATTCAAACTCTATGTCTTTTGGTGAGGTCCGACGCCGGTGGCGTCGGACAGCACCGTTCAGTGCCCGTTCAAAAGCTGGGATTCTGACTTTCTTTTGCAATTTCGATCTTTTCAAGCCCGCTGCGACGTGTAATTAGTCTAATTAAGCATTGAATAACATTCTAAAGCCATGACAAATGATATTTTTAACACAAACAACACAAAACATCACTTTCATATATAAAATCCAAGTTTCAAAAAAAAATACACATAACACTAAAAAGTACACATCGTCAAGCCACATAATTCTAAAATTTAGCGTCAATCACAACCACAACACAATAACGCTGAAAATTAAACAAGAAAGCAAATCCAAATATAACATCCAAGCAAAGCAAAGAAAAGCAATCAAATACACAAACATAGAAATACAATAATCAAGCCACTTGTGATTGACTGCAGAGGAGAAATATGGTGGAAGGATGTCCAAGCTTATATTTTAATCCATGAACATTCAATCCCAAAACAGACTTAACAATTATCGAACCAACATCAATAAGCATCTCTATTTGAATACAGTAGTTTAGAATATCAGACTCCTTAGTTACTTTACTGATTTTCATAGTTGGGAGCAATTTTGCACATATGAAATAATGTAAGTGTTTCGGCGTAGGATGTAACGGTGTGGTCGAGAAACTTACTTACCTATTATCCCTTATCTTCCATTCATCACTTTCATCCGTCAAATATCTATATATACCATTCATGTTGTCCTTCGTTGGGGCAACCTTTCAATAGTGACAGATTGACGCATTCTCAATCATATATAAATCATTAATATTTGCAGGAGTAAATGTGACAAACCTACCTCGCACATAGGCTGATCCTTTATTGATTCTATGAAGATTTTCATAAAACTCCTTCATAACCGAGACAACTACCGTGGTAGTAGTATAACATATCACTGCCCAATGTCTCTGAACAATAATTTCATCAATTCTAGTGGTAGGAGAATTCATACCTCAATTCACAAAGCCTCGCTCCTTAATTAACATCATTTTTGAGATAATTTTGTTGAATAGATGTCGCGCTTCGAAACAGAAGAACTTTCTACGGTTGAAAACTTAAAATCTTGAAGTTTCTATCGAGTCGGAATCCATTTGGACAAGATTTAGGATCTTCCTCTTCGTTCCTTTGGTAGTTCCTGCGTCTAGAGGCGGTTTTTGGGAGTTATAAGGGAAGAATTACAACATAGAACTGCCAAAATTCGAACTTAAGGATGAGAAACTATTTTCTGAACAGCGGTGTGGTCTGGCGCTTATAACAGTGTCGTTCGGTGCTAGTTCGAATTTCGCCAAACATTACTTTGTCCAAATTCTTTCCAAACATCGGTTCGATTCATTTCTTAAATGTTATTAATAATAATTAAGGAAGAATAAGACTTAATTAAGTAACAAACAAACACAAATAACACATCAAATAAAGCAAACACTCAATAACTGTGGGTTACCTCCCAAAAAGTACTTTGTTTAACGTCGTCAGCCCGACATAAGGTTGATCCAACATTAAAACCTCTTTAAAATTAAGTCTATTGCCTTCAAAATACATTTTTAATCTTTTTCCATTAACTTTTATTATTCTTCCACATTTAGGGTCTTCGATAATTACAACTCCAAATTGATATATTTTTACGACAACGAAAGGTTTTGTCCAACTTGATTTCAGTTTCCCTAGAAATAATATTAATCATATATTATATAATAAAACTTTTTGTCCTGGTTCAAACTACTTTTTTACAATCTTCCGATCATGCCATATTTTTCTTCTCTCCTTGTATATTCTATCATTATCATATGATACATTTTTTATTTCTTCCAATTCATTTAATTGCAATAGTCTCTTCTCACCAGCATCTTTCAAATCAAAATTCAATTTCTTTATTACCCAATATGCTTTATACTTTAATTCAACTGGAAAGTGACAAGTTTTTCCAAAGATTAATCTGTAAGGGGACATTCCTATAAAAGTTTTATAAGCAGTTCTATATGCCCATAAAGCAGTATCTAATTTAGCAGACCAATCCAATTTCTCAGGATTAATGACTTTCTCCAAAATTTATTTAATTTCATGATTAGATACCTCTGCTAAACCATTAGTTTGGGGATGATAAGCTATAGAGATTCTATGCATAATATTATATTTTCCACCAATCACTGAAACAAATTATTCTTAAAATAAGATCCTCCATCAGAGATATCTTGTGAAAATATTTTTCATTAAAACCCTCAAAACACTTCTAGCATCACACCTAGGAAAAGTTATTGCCTCAATCCATTTTGATACATAATCAACTGCAACCAGTATATATATATTTCCAAATAAAGTTATAAATGGTCCCATAAAATCTAATCCCCAAGCATCAAAAATTTCAACTTCTAAAGTAAAATTAAAAGGCATTTAATTTCTTCTATATATATTGTCTATTCTCTGACATCGATCACAAGTTTTGATAAATATATAACCATCTCTGAAAAGTGTAGGCCAATAAAATCTAGATTGTAAAATCTTATGTGCAGTTCAATCAATTACAAAATGTCCGCTAAATTCAGAATCATGACATTCTCAAATAATTCTTTCAGTTTCATTATAAAGCACACATCTCCTAATAATAAGATCTTTACATTGCTTCTACAAATAAGGATCGTCCCAGAAATAAAATTTAGCATCATGCTTAAATTTTTTCTGTTTTTACATCATTAAGTCAGGTGGTAAAATATTACTAGCGATGTAGTTTACAATATCATCATACCACGATAAATTTCCTTCTATAATATTATATAATTGCTCATCAGGAAAAGTTTCAGTGATTTCCTTTTCAAAGTCATCCAAATTTGGTTGTTCAAGTCTAGATAAATGATCAGCTATTTGATTATCAATCCATTTCCTATTAACAATCTCCAAATCAAACTCTTGCATTAAAAGTATCCATCAAATCAGTCTTGGTTTTGCATCCTTCTTTTGCATTAAATATTTAATAGCAGAATGATCAGTATGCACTATACATTTAGCTCCAATTAAGTAAGATCTAAATTTTTCAAATGCATAAAATATCTCTAATAACTCTCTTTTAGTAGTGGTGTAATTAATTTGAGCTTCGGTAAGAGTCTTACTAGCGTAGTATATAACTTTAAACATTTTGTCATGTCTTTGCCCTAAAACAACTTCAATAGCATAATCGCTAGCATCGCACATTAATTCAAATGGTTTCTCCCAGTCAGGTGAAACTATTATAGGGGCAGCGATTAATTTTCCCTTTAATAGATCGAAAGCTTTTAAGCATTCATTGTTAAAATCAAACTTTCTATCTTTTTCCAAAAGTTGGCATAGAGGCCTAGTAATTTTTGAAAAGTCTTTAATATAATGCTTGTAGAATCCTACATGTCCCAAAAAGCTTCTTGCCCCTCTTACAGTTGTTGGAGGTGATAATTTTTTTATAATTTGAATCTTCACAGGATCTACTTCCATGCGATATTCAGATATTTTATGCCCAAGCGCAATCCCTCCTACAACCATAAATTGACATTTTTCACAGTTTAGGAGTAAATTTGTTCTTTCGCGTACCTCTAAAATGTTTTCTAAGTTGCATAGGCATGCATCAAATGAATCTCCAAATACTGAGAAATCATCCATAAACACTTCTATTCCATCATCAGTTAATTTTCTGAATATTGACGTCATACATCTTTGAAATATTGCAGGTGCATTACATAATCCAAATGACATTCTTCTAAAAGCAAAAGTTCTATAAGGGCTACTAAATGTAGTCTTCTCTTGATCCTCAGGAGCAATAGGTATTTGGTGATAACTGGTATATCCATCTAAAAACTAATAGTACTTGTGTCCAGCAAGTCTGTCTAGCATTTAGTCTAAGAATGGTGAAGGAAAGTGATCTTTTCTGGTGGCAACATTTAATTTTCTATAATCAATACATATTCGCCAACTAGTAACTTGTCTTGTCGGTATAATATCATTTCGATCATTTATGTCAACAGTCACTCCTCCTTTCTTAGGAACACGATGAATTGGGCTCACCCAAATACTATCAGAAATAGGATATATAATTCCAGCATCTAACCACTTTAAAATCTCTTTTTTAACCACTTCTTTCATTATTGGGTTTAGTCTCCTTTGTGGATCAACTCTAGGTTTATGTTGTTCATTCAACAAAAATCTTTGCATACAGATCGATGGATTGATTCCTTTAATATCAGCTATGGACCAACCAAAAGCTTTTTGTATCTTTTTAAGGTCTCCAATAATTTTTGCTCTTTATATTCATTTAAATCCAAAGATACAATGACTGGTAAAGTAGATGATTCTCCTAAAAACATTTACTTCAAATGATTAGGGAGAATTTTCAGCTCAAGTTCAGAGGGTTTAATGATAGATGGAATTAAACTTTTATCTCCATTTTCCATAGTATCCAATCCTTCAAATTTTTCATGAACAAATTCTAACTTTTCATTCTTCATAACATCCAAATGATCTTCACTTTCACTTTCTTATTCATCCTTACATTCCAGATTTTCTTCAAATACTTCTTTAAAATGATCTTCTCTCAAATAATTGCAGAGTTCCATTAGAAAGCACTCATCATTTTTTTTCAGTTGACGGGTATTTCATAGATTTCAGAATATTTAAAGTTACCTCATTGTCATTAACTCTCATAGTTAATTCTCTTTTTAGAACATCAATCATAGCTCTCTCAGTCAAGGAATGGTCTTCCTAAAATAATTGGAATTTCTTTATCTTCCTCCATATCTATTATAATAAAGTCCACAGGAAAGATAAATTTATCCACATTTACTAATACATCTTCCACTACTCCTTTATAATAAGTGATAAAACGATCAGCCAGTTGAAGAGTCATAGATGTAGGTGAAATTTCTCCTATTCCCAATCTTTTGAAAGTTCATAAAGGCATAAGATTAATACTAGCTCCAAGATCACATAAAGCTCTTTCAAAATATTTCTCACCTATAGCACACGGGATAGTGAAACTACCTGGGTCTTTAAGTTTTTCAAGAAGCTTTTTTTGGATAATTGCTCTACACTCACCGCTAAGTGCAACAGTCTCGTGGTCTTTGAACTTTCTTTTCTTTTTAAGAATATCCTTCATAAACTTTGCATAATAAGACGTCTGCTCTAATGCTTCAACAAATGGAATATTAATCATTAATTTCTTAAGAATTTCCAAAAACTTTGCAAATCTATTATCCTTGTTCTGTTTCTTTAGTCTTTGAGGAAAAGGAGGAGGTGGTCTTTCAACAGTTATCTTCATTGGTTCTAGCCGATATTTGTCTGGTTATATCTTTTTAGAACATTTCTCAATGTTCACCTCCTCTCTTTCAACTTTGAATTCCTTTTGAACTCTTGGTTCCAATTCTTTTCCACTCCTTAACTGAATAGCCTTAATGTGCTCCTTGTTTTGATCTATTGGGTTGATCTCAACATTTCTAGGAAGATTCCCAGAAGGTCTATTATTAAGCTCAGTAAAGATATGTCCCAATTGATTCTCAATGTTATTCATCACAACATTTTGAGCTTGAATTTGATTACCCATATTCAAAATCATTTCTTTAGTAGACAATTTCTTTTCCTTAAATTTTTTATTACTATTAAAACCAGGAGGATAAGAAGGTCTATAATTGGTATTTCCTTAGTTGTTCAGATTTCCAACTGGATTCATAGGATTGTTTCCCCATTGCGGGATAACAATAACATTGGTGTTATTCCAGTTGAAGTTTGAGTGATTCCTCCAACTAGGATTATAATAATTCGAATAAGGATTATTGACTTTGTTATTTATGGCATCATTGTTTCATAAGACATTTGAGAATCTATCATCTGTCCTGATGAATTTTCTTCTAAAACTGGGGCTGTTGGAGAATAATTCATTCCATATTGATCTATTTTCTTAGAAAGTGCAGCAATTTGAGAGATTATCATAGTTATCGCATCAGAATAATGAATACTAGCTACTCTCTTAAGATTTACTTGCCGAGAGGACCATTGAAAATTATTAGTAGCGATCTCTTCAATTAACGAATATGCTTCATCAAAAGGTTTAGACATTAATGATCCATCAGCAACAGCATTGATAATCGATCTCAAAGATCCCACTAATCCATTATAAAAAGTCTGAATTATTAACCAGTTTGGTAAAGCATGATGTGGACACTTTCTCAAAAGATCTTTGAATCTTTCCCAAGCTTCATATATGGTTTCTCCATTAAACTGACTAAAAGATGTGATATCATTCCTCGGCTTGGCCGTTTTGGAAGAGGGAAATATTTTGACAGAAACTTTTGTAAAAGCTCTCCCCAAGTTCTTATAGAGCCAGGTGCTAACAAATTTAACCATGCCTTAGCCTTATCCCTTAATGAAAAAGGAAAAATTCTAAGCCTAGCAGCATCGTTCGACACTCCATCATATTTAAAAGTAGCACACAGATCTAGAAAACTAGCGAGATGTAAGTTAGGATCTTCATTAGGTGTTCCTCAAAACTAATTATTTTGTACCATTTGGATAATAGCAGGTTTAAGCTTAAATGAATTAGAGGCAACATCAGGGTTTTGGATAGTTAAGTGAATTTTATCTGCTGTTGGATTAGCATAATATCTTAAAGGTCTTGGTATATTTTCATTTTGATTGTTTAAATTGTTCGCCATTTTTGTGAGGATTTGCAAATTTTTTTTGTTGTTTTCAAAATTTTCTAATAATACACTCTAATTCAGAATCGTAAGGCACTAAACCTATAGATCCGATACTACACATACAAACACAATAAGCACGCTAACAATAAACAAACACACACAATTATGACTTGCAATTCAAATATAAGATTTCAAATACTACAAAATTAAATTTTAGTAGTTACCTTTACTTACCTCCCTGGCAATGGCGCTAAAAACTTGGTGCGACTTTTTTAATTTGCCAAAAATTTTGAACTATGATATATATATATATATATATATATATATATTTAAAAATATATATATATATATATTATTTAAGTAAAAGTCTTACATCTAACATGAGGGATGCCAATCAAATCCCCATGTAAAAGAGCACTAAATAAAGGAAAAGAAGAGTAATTAGCACTATAGATAACTTCATGAGAAGAAGAAGCTCTAGTAGCTAGCCAATTTGTCTGGTTGATTACCCTCCCTATAAGTATGGCTCCAAAGGACAAGCAATTGAAGAAGTGATAGAATTAATTTTGTTCATCCAAATTTGAAGAAACCAAGGCACATCCACTTTTGACAATAAAGCACTGTAGTAAAACCGGAGAGTCCATTTCCAAATGAACAAATTTATGATTCCGCATAACGACAATTTTCGGACCCCAAAATACAAAGAATCGCTTCGAGCTTCAGAGCATTCAATGCAATAATAGGTCCTGAGAAAAACCAAAGACAATTCCCTTTGTGATTTCTGCAGAGACCTCGATACCAGTACCGAAACTTTAAAGCTCCCATCAATATTAATCTTAAGCCATAAATTCCTAGGTGGCCTCCACATGACAAGTATAACTTTATTATTGTTGCTTTGTGTTGGAGGAAGAAAAGAATTCTGAATCTTACCAATAAAAGTAAGACAATTTCTATCGATATGTTCAACGGAATACACCTTGTTGTTATAAAGCAAATCATTTCTAGCAAGCCATAAAAACCGGAAAACCACCAAAGGGATGAAATAATAAGAAAAGGATTTCCAAGTAACCTGACAAGAATTAATTGAACTCCAAGAGGCTAAATGAGATTGCGGTCCCATAGCAGCTAACACTTTTTTCCAAACATCTTTTGCCCAACTTGCAGTTTAAGAAAAGATGACCAATAGTCTCTTCAAGACAATGACACAAATGACATCCGGAAGGAATTCTAAGACCTTTAAGTTTCAATAGATCATCGGTTGGTAATAGATCCATAAACAACCTCCAACAGAAAAACGACATAGAAGGTGTTATATATTTATTCCAAAGCTTAGCACTCCAATCATTTTTTTGCAAATAAAACATGTTTGATAAATAAATTTTGATAAACTTTGGTTGTGAGGCTTCTTGATGATCATTCTATCTGTTCTTCCATTATGCACAGGAGTGTTTAATATCATATTATGATAATCAGCAGGAACATAATCTCGAAATTTTTGTAAATCCCAAAATCCATCGATCAAGCGATCAACAATATGTATAATATTACTCTTAGGATTAAAATTTGCTTGAAGTGATTTATCAAATAACCAAGTATCAAACCAAAAACTAATTTGGCCATTACCAATTTCCCAAGTAAACATCTTTTCGAGCATGTAATCGACCTTAAGCAATTCCTTCCAATTTTTAGAATCCCTGTGCTTAAGACCGACTTGAGATTCGGATGATCATTAAAGCAGTATTTAGAATACATGAATCTTGCCCACAAAGATTTTTGTGCTCTAAAATTAATCCATTTTTACGGTAGAAGGTAAACCTCAAATGCTGAAAATTTTTAAAACCTAACCCACCACAATCAATAAGCTTACATAATTTCTCCCAAGAGGTCCGAGTGCATTTGCTTATGCTCGTCCTTCCCAAACAAATTTGTTGAACATAATAGAAAGCATTTTCTCGTGTACTCTTTTTCATTTTGATCATCCGCATTATATAAAGAGGAAATGCAGATAAGCACACTCCTAAGTAGTGTAAGTCTTCCACCATTAGAAAGAAATGAGTTGGATCAACAATTAATTTGAGAAGAAATTTTGGCAATTATATTATCATAGTGTGAAAGTTTCCTTCTTCCTTTAATAAGAGGAAAACCCAAATATTTAAGTGGATATTGAGTCTCCCTGAATTGAATAAAATCAGAAATCCAATTTTTCCTTTGAGCAGTATTTTTGAGCTTGGAAGAAACTGGCATTTAGATTTATTAAATACCATACCAGAAATTTCTTCAAATTCAGTCAGCACCTTCATAAGACATTTAATTGATTGCTTACTTCCATTAGAGAAAACAATAACATCATCAGCATAGGCTAGATGACTAACAAGTTGAGTAGATTTATGCTGATATTGAGTGTATGGATGAGCTACCTGCATTTGATTCAACATTCTTGATAGATAATCAAAAACAAGGATGAAGATATAAGGTGATAAAGGATCACCTTGTCTAATGCCCCTTCCAGATTTAAAGAATCCATGGCTAATACCATTAATAAGCACACTATGATAACTATTATTTAACCACCTATAAATGAGATTACGAAATTAGAGCTAAATCCCTATCAACGAAGAACCTTCGAATAAAATTCCAACTAATGGAATCAAATGCTTTAGCAATATCTAGTTTAAAAATGATATTAGATCCTCTGCAGCATTTATCAAGATCTACTAGCAGCTCTTGAGCCAAAAGAACATTATCACAAATACTCCTTCCCTTTATAAAAGCACTTTGATTATCAGAAATAAGGTTCTCCAATAAAGGCTGTAATCTAAAAACCAAGACCTTACTTATGATTTTGGAAAAGGTTGAAGTTAGACTAATTGGTCGGAAATCTTGCCAAGTGGATTTCCTTTTATCCTTAGGAATCAATACAATAGAAGTGGAAGCAAAATACTTAGGGAGATCAATTCCTTGAAAAAAATTTTGTACGTACCATGACCAATATAATATAATGAGTCACACAATTAAACACAAGTATACATATCGCTTAAGTAATACAGAGCTCTAGTAGAGTCCTGGATATCGATCCCACAGAAAGGCTTTAGTTTTATGGCGTTGCACAGAAATCACTAATCAAAATCACAGCACAATTTCAAGTAAGTTCAATTCTTAAAATAAAGACAAACAGTTGTAATTACTTCTTCTACCAAAGTACGTTCTAAACTCTAGCAAGTTAAACTAACACAAGATTAAATTTATAACAAAGTTCAGTTGTAAGAAAGAGACTTCCTCCTTTCCAATTATAATGTGATGATTATTGTGACATATATCAGTGATGCAAATATATTATGCCAAATATGAGCATTCATATTCTTTACCCATTTTTCAGCGTATAAAGAACATTGGCTAATCCTAAGTTTAGTCCCCAAATCGGTGGTTAGGCTAGGAGGATATTGGCTCTCACTTCAGAGCTCCCACTTCCCTTCACCTGAAGGCTAACTCTCCCTTTAGTTTCCAAACATTATGAACAAATTGAGGATTTCAGCATGAAATCTCCAATTCTACACCCATCAAAGTATATTTCCCTATTTTTTTGTACTCAATCCCCATGAACTACATCTCTCATTCATGGAAATTGAATATAACCTTTACTTTTGTTGTGGAACTCATAATCCTTTCGGAACTTATGTTTCCCAACAAGTTTTAACAATTCAATTAGCCAGATCAAAAAGTAAATGAAGTTCGAAGTGAAAAGGTCATCACAAATTTTCCATAATAAATCAGTACATCATTTCCATATCACAACATCAACACATCACATGAAAAGGAGAAAGACAAAGAAATCACACAAGACTCATGAGGAAAAGATGACAAAACATGTATTATATATATAAAAACAACGTCATATAAACAGAATAAAGAAAGACAACTTATCTCAAACTCTTCCCCAAGCGAATCTCAAGGAATTCCTTTGACTCCTCTTCTTTCTTCAGAACAACACACAATTCTCTTTTTAGATAAGTAAGGAGGAAAAAATCTCACACTTTCCCTCTCCTCTTACAATCCTTAGAAGAGAAAACATAAAACTATATTTCCTAAACTAAATGAAAAGACACACACTCTAAACTCTCTCCAAACTCTAAACTCTTCTCTCCTCTCTAAACTTGGCTTCAAAGAATTTTAAATTTGGCCAAAACTGATTTTCCAAGATTTTCCTAAAGCAACCCTCCAAAATCCAGCCAAATACATTGAATTTAGTTTGAAATAGGGATAAGGTACGGTCCGGCGCTGGATAGGGCTCTGTTTGGCGCATTATTCCGCCAATTCGGTCACAACTCTCTATAAAATAGTGCGGTTTGGCGCTGGTGACAGCGCCGTTCGGGCTAGTTCAATAAAATGCACTTTTGTCCCTTTTTGCTCTAAATTTGCTTCTTTTCGCTTCTTTTTGCTCCTAAGGCCTAAAATAATTGTACCTGCATGAAATCATGAAAAATACCTTTCTTTAAAGTGTAATATCATCAAAAATAGGTATGAAATGAATAGTAAAAAGCTATCAAATTTTCAGTGGATTAAATATCACCAAAAATGAGTATAAAATATAAGTGAAAAATCCAACATATTTTTGGTGCATCAACACTCAACCTTAATTTTTGCTCGGGTTTAGACCTTTGTGAAGAAGATCATTTCAAAACACTTTCATCGCCATATAGATGTGATCGTCTCTTTAAGATGAAGCTTTAGAAACAAATTTTATCAAAATCCATTAAGATTTAATAGAGATCTTAGGGGTTTAAATAAGAATAGTTTGCAGGTTATAACAGCTTGGGGACGATGGCTGGATGCCATCCATTTCCTTTTATTGGGAACAGATGGTTGTGATTTAGTCGAACCGCGAATTCGTCCAAATGAAGCAGAGTCAAGCTCCACCAGTTAAATGGACCCGCGTGTTGATAATTCTTTAAGTAACGATTTAAATAAATACAAAAAATATCTAAAAACTTTAAATATACATATATTTACATAAAAAAATTATAAAAATATAACAAAAATATCACTGAGTTCAAAAATTGAGGAGAATAATCTGAAATTAAAAATTTAGACTAATAAATTATATTTAATTTTTAATTAAATAATTACTCTTTGGAATAATTTAGTTAATAAAAATTTATAAACCAAAAAATCATGAAATTTTCGTAAACTCGATCTTTTCACCCTTGGAGACACCCTATGATTTTTCCAAGGCAAAGAAAAATCACTAAAGCTAAGTTTGTTAATTTTCGTCAAAAGTTATAATTATTTCTAAAAATAATTATAAAAATCATAAAAATTGAAAATTAAATCTGGAATTTGTTAGAAATTTTAAGATAGTGAAATTAAATCCCAAAATGACCATTTCTAACTTATGGAAAATTTGAAATGACAACTTATACCTTTAGGGTAAAAATTGTAAAGTTGAAAATTTACATTTTAAACGTTAAAATTTTCATCACTTTTAAAAGGTTTATTAGGATTAATAAACTTCTAATATCAAGGTTTAATTCATCTTAGACCTAAGATAAACCTCAAAATCTTAGTTAAGTTAGGTTTAAATATGACATAAATTATTAAATCTTAATTAAGTTTAAAAATAAAATTAACCTTCTGAAACCTTAATTACATTAGGTTTAAGCCAAATTAAACCCTAATTAGGTCTAATCCATATCAGACCTAATTAATCCTCTAAAATCTTAATTACATTAGGTTTAAGTCAAATTAAACTCTAATTAGGTCTAATCCCTATTACCTAACTAAACCTCTTAAACCTTTATTACATTAGGTTAAAGCAAAATAGGTCAAATCTATAATAAACCTAATTAATCCTCGTAAACCTTAATTACATTAGATTTAAGATAATTTAAACCCTAATTAGTTATAATCCCTATCATACCTAATTAATCCATTTAAACCTTAATTACATTAGGTTTAAGCCAAATTAAACTCTAATTAGGTCTAATTCCTATTGGACCGAATTAATCCTCTTAAACCTTAATTACATTTGGTTTAAGTAAAATTAAACTATAATTAAGTCTAATCCTTATTAGAACTAATTAATCCTCTTAAACCTTAATTACATTATGTTTAATTCAAATTAAACCCTAATTTGTTTTAATCCATATTACACCTAATTAATCCCCTTAAACCTTAATTAAATTAGTTCAAGTTAAATTAAACCATGATTAGGTCTAATCTCCATTAGACCTAATTAAGCCTCTTAAACCTTAATTACATTAGTTTAAGTTAAATTAAACCCTAATTAAGCCTAATTAATCTTCTTAAACCTTAATTACATTAGGTTTAAGTCAGATTAAACCATAATTAAGTCTAATCCCTATTAGACCTAATAAATCCTTTTAAGCTTTAATTATATTAGGTTTAAGTCAAATTAAACTCTAGCTAGGTCTAATCCCTATTAGATCTAATTAATCCTCTTAAACCTTAATTACATTTAGTTTAAGCCAAATTAAAATTTAATAATGTCTAATTACCTTCTTAAATCTTAATTAAATTATGTTTAATTAACCCTAAAATACAATTAGATCTAACCCTAATTAGTCCTAATTAATCTAATTTAACCTTACTTATATTAGGTTTAGTTAACACTAAATCATAATTAGGTCTAACTCTAAGTAGAACTAATTTAAACAATAAAACCTTACTTAAATTAAGTTTAATTAATCATACACTATAATCAGGTCTAATCCTAATTAGACCTAATCAATCTAATTAAACCTTACTTAAATTAGATTTAATTAATCATAATTTATAATTAGGTCTAACCCTAATTAGACCTAATTAATCCAATTAAACCTGACTTAAATTAAGTTAAATTAATCTTACTTACGTTAGGTTTAATTAATCCCAAACCATAACTAGGTATAACCCTAATTAGACCAAATTAATCCAATTGAACCTTACTAACATTAGGTTTAATTAACCTTAAACTATAATTAGGTCTAACCCTAATTAGACCTAATTAATCTAATTAAACCTTACTTACATTAGGTTTAATTAATCGTAAATAATTAGGTCTAACCCAAATTAGACCTAATTAATCCAATTAAACCTTAAATTAGGTTTAATTAACCTTAAACTATAATATGGACTAACCCTAATTAGACCTAATTAAGCCTTACTTACATTAGACTTAATTAACCTTAATCCCTACTTAAGTTTAAACTAAGATAGTTTTAAATACCCTTTAAACATTACTGAAATTAAGAAATAATCCATCAAACCTAAATTAACTCAAACCTTAGTTTCAACCCAAATTGAACCTAAGTCAACTGAAACATTAGGTTCAACCAAAATTGAACCTATAACAACTTAGACCTTAGGTTCAACCTAAATTGAACCTAAGTGAACTTGAACCTTAGATTCAACCTACATTGAGCCTAAGTTAATCTAAATCTTAGGTTCAACCTAAATTGAACCTAAGTCAATCTAAGCCTTAGGTTAAACCCAACTTGAATATAAGTCAACTTAAACCTTAGGTTCAACCCAAATTGAACCTAAGCCAACTAAAACCTTAGGTTCAACCAAAATTAAACCTAAGTCAACTTAAACTATAGGTTCCACCCAAATTGAACCTAAGTTAACATAAACCTTAGATTTAACCCAAATTGAACCAAAGTCAACATAAAACTTAGATTTAACCTACATTGAACCTAAGTCAATCTAAATCTTTCATTCAACCCAAATTGAATATAAATCAACTTAGATCGTAGGTTCATCCCAAACTGAACCTGAACCTTTGGTTCAAATTGAGCCTAAATCAACTTATACCTTGGGTTCAATCAAAATTGAACCTAAAACAATTTAAACTTAAGCAACTTTGAACATTAGGTTCTACTTAAATTGAACCTAAGTAATACTGTACCATAGATTCTACCTAAATTGAATCTAAGTAACATCAAATCCAAATAAAAAATACCTTAGATTCTACCCAAATTGAATCTAAGATACTTTGAACTTTAGGTTCTACCTAATCGAACCTAAATAAATCATAACTTAGATTCTACCTAAATCGAATTTAAGTAACATCAAACCCAAATAAACCATACCTTAGATTCTACCCAATTTGAATCTAAGATACTTTGAACATTAGGTTCTACATAAATTGAACCTAAATAAATCATATCTTAGATTCTACCAAAATTGAATATAAGTAACATCAAAACTTTAGTTCTACCTAAATCACCTTATCTTTTAGGTTTTACTTAAATTTCATACTTTTGGTTCTATCGAAATTAATCATAAACTTTTAGTCTAATTCAAGCTTAATTAAATCCACATATTGCCAAAATTGGTAATCTAAATTCACATTTAACCTACCAATTCATGCCAAAAATACAAAAGAAAAATTTAATTTAAATGACGTTAAAACCTAAACTTGAACTCAAAAATGCAACCAGGTCTGAGAAGATATTTTAAGAAAAAAGATAACCCATGATTGCTAACAAAAAAAATCTTATAGTCACTCATGATTAATCAAACCGCAAACTTAATGGTCCAGAATGGTGGAACCATAAGGACCTTAATCGGGTTAAGAAAAAAGACAAAAAAGGACAAAAACCGTAAAATTTATTCGGTTAATAAATCATAAACAACATAAAATTTCCAACTTCTAAAATACCAAAAATACATTAAAAATTAAATGAACCCCTAATCAACAAAGATCAGCTAATGCAACCTGAAACACAGTACATTTTAATCTACAAAGATTTCTTGGATGATGGAATTTGTGGTTGTTTATAAGAGTCTTCAGGTTCTGGCTTAAAGACCTTTCGAACTAAGTAGATCAAGGTATCCGACGACCTTGGGACGGCGGATCCATGGACATCTTGATAGGGTTGTCTAAAAATTAAAATTTAATTAACTAAATTAACAATTTAAGAAACAAAACTGATAATGTTTCTTTTACAAAAAATAACTTTAAGAAAAATCTAACACTGTTTTCTTACATTTTAAAGATAAGTTTCATTTTAAATTTACTTTACATGTTATTAGGTTGCGATAACTCTATTTTGCGGGGTGATATTCTAAAGACGGGACAATAAACAACAAAATGAAAGAAAAAAAAACAAAATAAAACAAAATAACAACAAAATAAAACAAAATAACAGCAAAATAAAACAAAACAACGATGTCAAAAAAAAAAAAACAAAACCAAAACATCAACATAAAAAAACAAAATGACAATAATAAAATGAACCAAAAATAATAAAATAAAACAAAACCAAAACTTTAGGGCAATACGTGACGCTTAAAAACATATTATCCTTAGGATCAAACAATGATCCTTGATCTTAATAATTAAAATTTCTTAGAGAATGAATGTTAACGTTAATTAGGAGTTTTCTTAGGTAGTCCTAACTGTCTAAGATGTAATTAACTATAAGAGCTGCTCTTATAGGAGAATAAAGAACTCAGAATAGGTAATATACCTAAATCTCTGGTTAATAGGTTTTCATGTGGTTTTCCTTTTACAGGAATCTTAAAGTCATACACTTTAGAGTTTTCTGTGCATTACAATGAAATTATACTGATATTTCCTTTTCTACTGTTTTTTATTCTCATTAGCCCTTTTCTTTCTTCTTTGAGCTTCTTAATATCTAAGGATCTTTTACATTATCTAAAAATATATAATTATTTAGAAATTAGAGAAATATGATAGATAAACAGAGTGGCGACTGATGCACCAAAAACAAATTAGATTTTTTACCTATATTTTATACTCATTTTTGGTGATATTGCGCTTTAAAGAAGGGTATTTTTCAAGTTTTGTTGCAGGTATGTTGATTATTATTATTTTGAGCAACAGAAAGCAAAAATAAAAGAATTTAAAGTCAAATAAGGAAATTTTTGGAAGCCTGCTCTGAGCGCCAACGACGCCCTCATCCAGTGACTACAGACCAAAAAACATGCCCTGGCACCGACGATGCCAGGATGGGCGCCGACGATGCCATTTGGCAAAGGCTGGGCACCGACGGCACCTAGGACAGTTTCTCGTGAGTTTTTCATATATTCGACGTATTTTGATGACTTTTGGACGGTTGCTTGAGGCAACTCTTGGTAAATTCATCCCTATACTATATTGAGTGTTTTAAATGCCAGAAAAGAGAGTTTTTGCATAGGAGAGAAGAGGGAAAAATCAGTGTAAGTGTAAAAAAAAAGGTTTTCTCTAGAGTTGTAGGAGATGGAGAAAAGTGAGAAATTTCTTCTTCCTTACTTTTCTAAGAGATTGAGTGTTATTGTAAAGAGAGAAAGAGATTCATAGGAATTTCAAGTAATTTGCTT
Organism: Papilionanthe hookeriana x Papilionanthe teres; assembly: GCA_022702705.1. Lineage (NCBI taxonomy): Eukaryota > Viridiplantae > Streptophyta > Magnoliopsida > Asparagales > Orchidaceae > Papilionanthe > Papilionanthe hookeriana x Papilionanthe teres. Next base: position 79,950,269 of record CM040433.1, read on the forward strand.
TGGGGAAGAGTTTCGACATGTTTTTATTGTTTATCATTGTTTGTATGAACTTTCTTTAACATATAAAATCCTTGTTATCTCGTATCTTCCTCATAAATTCTGAGTAGATTTCTTTATCTTTCTCCTTACAATGAGATATGGAGAAATGAAGAGATAAATTGGATATGCAATCTAAATCTTAAATACTTGTGAAGGTTTTACACTCAGTTCTTCATTTAGTTTTCGATCTGGCCAATTAAATTATTAAAATTTATTGTGAAACATAAGATCCAAGAGGACTATGAGTTCTACAAAAAAGTGAGAATCACATTCAATTCTATAGATGAGAATGTAATCCATAAGGTTGAGTGCAAATAAATATGTAAATGTACTTTGTTGGGCATAAAATTAGAGATTTTAAGGGTGACAAACTAAAATCCCAAATTCGGTCCTAGTGTTTGGAAACTAAAGCGAGAGTTAGCCCTCAGGCAAGGGGGAAGTGGGAGATCAGGAGTCGTAGCCAGTATCCTCTCAGCCTAACCACGAATTTAGGACCAAACATTAGATTAGCTAATGTTCTTTATGCACTCAAAAGAGGGTAAAGAATAAGAATACTCTTATTTGGCACAAAAAAAATTCCAACAATCTAAATCATTCACTAACCATAAAATCATTGCAAGGGGAAGGATTCTTTATCAAATTTGAAATGTTCATTATAAAATAGTTAAGCTTTATTTAGAATTAGTAAATTTACTTTGAAGACTAGACCGTAGTTCGGTAAACTTATTTCTATTAGCATAATTAAACATTGTCAACTTATGCTTTTCACTTGTAAGATTTATATAGTTTAAACTTTGTGTTTAAGTGCTACTATCATAAATTTACACCTTCCTTATGAGATCGATAACCAGGACTCCATTAGAGCTATGTATTACTTGTGTGATACATATACTTGCATTTGTATTATGGTGTCTATAAGAAAATATATTGAAATACAAAAAACTGCATCAGTGACTCCTCAATAACAATAACACTGACAACCGAGCGACATGAGAGAATTGAAGACAGTGGCAGCAATGAGCCAGCCCAGACACCATCATTGAGTCCCTATGCTTTCCTTCCCAATGTAGCTTGTCAACTCTAAGGTTGGATTTGAGTCCCTACGCTCTCCTTCCTAATCTGATGTTCTCAGCACTTCGAGATCAATGTGAGACCCCCTTAAATGGTGCAACGAATTTGATTCTCTTCCCAACACTTTCGCTACCTCTTGGATTGGATTTGAGTCCCCATTCTTTTCTTCCTAATGTAGCTTGTTACCTCTTAAGTTAGATGTGAGTCCATGTACTATCCTTCCTAATGTGAAAATTTCAACATTCGAGATAGGTATGAGACCCCATTAAATGAAGGAATTCTATGCTCATCTCAACACCACAATTTCCTACACTCTTTCCACAAGTTTTATGCATTCATAAATGTCAGGATCAGTACCTAAATTCTAAACTCCCCCTCGTCACCTCTTAGTTTAGATGTGAGTCCCTATGTTTTTCTTCCTAATGCGACATTCTCAGCACTTTAAGATAGGTATGAGACCCTCTTAAATGGAGTAATACATTCTATTCTCATCTAACACCACAAATTCACACTCTTTCCACAAGTTTTCCGCATTCATAAATTTCAGGATCAGTACCTAAATTCTTACTTCCTCCTAGTTACCTCTTAGGTTGGATGTGAGTCCATGTGCTTTCCTTCCTAATGTGACATCTCAGCACTTCGAGATCGGTGTGAGACCTCCTTAAATGGAGTAAGGCATCTGATTCTCTTCTCAGCACTTTCACTACCTCTTGGGTTGGATGTGAGTCCCTGTGCTTTCCTTCCCAATGTGGCTTGTCACCTCTTAGATTTGATGTGAGTGATACACCTAAAATTTATAGTATTTTTATACATATTTTTATATCTATTTTTTATGATATGGCACTTTAATGGAAGATATTTTGTGTATTTTTCTTGCAGGTGTGATTAAATGAATGGATATGATGAAAGGAGTGAAAAAGTATCAAAATTGGAGCAAAAGTGAAGAATATTGAAGAAGTGATTTGTGGCGGCTAAGCACCAAACCCCGTGCTTACACGCCAAGGTTCCACAGCTATGCATCCAAAGTTGGAGCTTAAACGCCAGATGATCCACGTCTAAGCATTGGAACCTCACACTTATGCACGGCAGTTACAAAAAGAGGAGTTATTTAATTTTTGGTGCTATTTTGAAGAGGATTTTCAGGCATATCTTGGTAAGAACGTGGGTAACTTCTTATTGGCATAAAATCCCATTCAAAATACTCTTGAATGGATGCATCTTTTGGAAAATACGTTGAATCTGGGCACAATTTGAAGAGATACAAAGGCACCTATTGAAAAAGTATTAAAAAGAAGACTTGAAGATCAGTTAAGGTGTGTGTGGTTAGAGGTGTTAGAGAGTCTAGTGAGAGAGTAAATTAGTGTTTTTGTGTGGTTGTTGTAGAGCGTGTAATTAGTGGAAGAGTGTTCTTTCATTAACTACTACTCCACTTCACTATTTCTACTTAAAAATTAGTTTGTATTAGAATTAGATTAGGGATTTGGAGTCCTCAGAGTTGTTTGCCAACCTCTAAGGTGCATTGTAAGGAAAAGCAAAGTTTTAAAGGAACTTTAAGAGTGTTGTGGAGAGGATTTACAGATAAGTCTTTATCTTTGTTATTACATTTGGTTTTTAATTAAGACTTCTTGTGTTTTCACTATGATTTCTTCTTTTAAACCAAGTTGTGTATTATTTCCATGAATTCTAAGTAGTTTTCCTTATTTTTTTTCTTAATATGAAGAAGTAATAAAGTCGTGGAAGAATGTTGTGTGAAGTATAGGATTTCAATGTTGGAAATTGTGATGATTCAAAACCTTGCACTTCATTTACTTCTTGATTTGGCCAATTAAGATGTTAAAATATGTTGTGAGAACATGTAAGAACTGGTATGGTATTGTCTCAATCAATAATTGGAAAGAATCACATGAGATTATATGGATGAGAATGTAGTGCATGTGGTTGAGTGTAAATAAATAGGGATATATATTTAATGAGCGTAGAATTAGAGGACTTTAGAGTGACAGGTTAAAGCCCCCAAATCAATTTATTGTTTTATGTTTTAATACGAGATGTTAGCCCCGAGATGGAGGAAATTGAGGAAACTCTAGAGTGAGAGCTAGTATTTTTCCTACCTAACCCGTCTTCAAGGTTTATAAAATAATAGATTAACTATTTTTTTTATAGCATCTCGAGTAAGGGTAAAGAATAAAATTGCTTCTATTTGGCACAACAAGTTTTTAGATACTTCCACAACAATAACTTCCATGACTTGTTACTGATTCATAAAAATGAAAAAAAATTTATTTGCATTTGCTTACATCTTATTTAATTTAATTAAAGTTGTTGGTACTTTTATTTCAAATTATAAAAATTAACAAAAAGGAGCAAATTTTCTTTCCTAGAATATTATCTTTAGTTTGAGTAAGATCTTTCTTAAGAAGTAAAGTTAATTTTTTGTTTCATTGTTTAACACTTTCCCTGTGGGTTCGTATCTCGGGGCTTAATCAGAAAGTCTTATATTACTTGATAATGATACAACATTTTCTACACTTTTAGCTACCACTTCGACTGGATGTGAGTCCCTGTGCTTTCCTTCTTAATGTAGCACCCCCTTTTCGATCGGCACATGATTTGGATGTGAGATTATGTGCTTCTATGCTCAGTATGGTCATCTCTTCACCACTCGCCGCCTCTTAGGTTGGATGTGAGTTCTTGTGCTTTCCTTCCTAATGTGACACTCTCTACACTTTTATTACATCTTAGGTTGGATGTGAGTCCCTGTGCTCTCCTTACCAACCTAGCACTCATTTCCTTCGATCGGTCCTTGAGTTGGATGTGAGTCTCGGTGCTTTCCATCTTAACCCGGTCTCCTCACTTTTATTAATATATATATATATATATATATATATATATATATATATATATATATAAAGAAATGGTGGCTAAGGTGTCTGCTCTGCTAGGGTTCCGACCATGGTTTCCCTCTCCTAGGTGGTGACTGCCTGGTTGGTCTTCTGCCTTGGTAAGTGGGTACTTACTGCCTCCCTGTCTCAAACTTACTCTCTGGTGCTTTCCTTCTGGTTTGGTTGCTCCCCGGGTTCCTACTTTTTGAATTTGTTTTTAGCGGGTTACTGTTCCATTGGGATTTAATGGAAAATAACCCTCCCTTGGGGGGAAAGTTTAATATGCATCTGCCATGGCCTCCTCCCACTCTTATGGCAAAGGAGTTTTTCCCGAAAGCTTTCATGATGCTGCTAACGGGTTAGCTAATTCGGCTAGTCAGTTGTCGGCATATTTTTTTAGGTTATGTGTTTTGCAAAGGGGGTCGCCTACAGAAGTTGTCGGCGGATTTTAAATTTTAAATTTAATTTAAATATATATATAATTTGAAAAGTAGTATTTGGTTTTGAAAATAATTTTAAATTTGAAAGTTTTAAGATATGAAATCAAACCGATCTCACATCCCAAATAGTTTATATAAACGAGCACCGCACCACAAACCATGTATTTATTCCGAAGAATAGACACACTGCTTGATGATGGGGCTCGAATAAATAAACTAAAAGATTTGTGACATCCGTTTGGTCTGCGAACCGATTTTATAAGCCGACAAGTTCCCCTGTTTAATATAAAGAAATTAAACAGGGTTTATATTACCTGGGTTCTTAAAGTTCCCTATAAGGGCAAGCTCCTATAGTTAATTACATCTTAAATGACGGGAATCATTTAAAAAATCTCTCAATAATGATTAGTGATTTTGCTCTCAAGAATTTCAAGGTTTAAGGTTTCAAAGGATTGAATTTTGGAAATTTCAATAGGGAATGGATCAAATTTGGAATAGTTATTTTCAGGAGTCCAAAGGAAGAGAAGTAGGAGAAGCTGAGGATCCAAGAAGAATCTTGACTACTTCCCAAACTATCCTATTGTTTGGCTTCAATTTAGGAATCTATTTAATATTGTAATCCTGCCAATTTTATTTATATAGTTCTTACATTCGTATGACATGATCATACAAATGGCCTCGAAGATGTGAGGGTTTATGTCGTACCGAACGACTATCTCGGAGTCCTAAGACTAGTTAGGGCTTAATTTTCATAAGGTGATTAAGTAAATGTCTAACAAAAAGTTGAGGATTTATGTTGCACTAGGCAAACTACCTCAAAGTCCTATGGCTTGGTTGTTTAATTCTAGGAATGTTTAGCTGATGTAGAATTGTTTTGCTGACGAAGATGGTCGTGCTGCCCCCGTGCTCCAAGCTCCTTGTTGTTGCAGAGGTTTAGTTTTAGAAGTCATAAATCAGGAGATGAGAGAAGTGTTTTGGTTTAGAGAAAAATCTTAAAATTCAAGTGTTTTAATTATTTAATTAAAACAAATCTTAAAGTTGTTTAAACAGAACCGATTAAGATCCCACGGTTCCGTCATCCCGGCACCGTTATTTTCATTGAATTCACTTAGTCCAGATGAATTTGCTAAACTCAACTGAATGAGTTCCACACTTTCATTTAGACCGTGGGAAATCCCGTTAGCAACACGTGGGTTACATCATCCGAGGTATTCCTGATCATTCAACGAGACGTTTTAATTTAGTTATAATTGTAGTTTTGTTGTTCTGTTTGTGATTAAAATTTGAGTTGTTTTATATTTTGGAATGTTGTGGCGGTGAATTTTATCTTACAATGACTTTTAATTTAGTTTTGGTTTCGGTTCGTGGACTATCCTAAAGGTTTTGGTTTTCATGCAACAGCTTTATTTATTATGCAAGAAAAGTAAAGCACGATGCATGTAAGTAAATTGCAATAAAGTAAATTGCAATAAAATAAAAGCGTACCCTGGAGGGTCTTCCCGTCATCCCAAGCCGCACTTAAAACACATGTTAAGGCATTTAAATATTTATAACAAGTACCTGAGTAAAGCTAAGGAAGGGTTTTGGTTGTCTACCAAATTCCTAATCCTTTTGCTAGTCATCTCCTATTACGTCTAGGTTCTTGGTTTGGTTTAAGGATGATTTTCTTCATCAAAGAACAATTAAATTCAATTGTTCTTTTAAAACATCCCGTCATATTGAGGAAGTGCTTAGGACGAGTCCTAAACATCTTTTCAATATTTCGGGGATTGTTTTGAGTCCAAGTGAATTTTTATTGTACGGATGAATTGATCATCCAAGTATTTATATTTTTGTTTTGTTTCTTGCTCAGTAAACTTAGGTATTTGATTACCTGATGAATGAAGTGACATCTCACTTAATACTCTATTTAAGAGTTATAATAATTAAAGCCTTTAAGGGCAAGTTAGTTTATTGAGAATTTTAATCAAATTTGAGTTAATGATTTAAAGTGTTTTAGTTTGATTATGAGGTTTTAATTAATAGTTTTAAGTTTGGAATAGTGTTCAAATTATTTTAGATTTAATTCTTAATGATTTTATTTAGGTTTGTTGTTAAATGATTTTAATTTAATTTAATTTTAATTTAATTTAATTTTATTTTATTTTATTTAATTTAATTTTATTTAATTTTAATTTAATTTTAAATTTAACTTAATTTAATTTTAATTTTAATTTTTAATTCAATTTAATTTTAATTTAATTTAATTTTTATTTAATTTGATTTAATTTAATTTAATTTGATTTAATTTAATTTAATTTGGTTTAATTTAATTTAATTTTAATTCAACTTCATTTGATTTAATTTATTTTAATTTAATTTTAATTTTTTTATCTTTAATTTAATTTAATTTAATTTAACATTTTAAATTTTAAGTTAGGATTATCCTTTTAGTTAAGAATTAAATATTATTGAAGTGATTAATTTAGGGATTCATAAATTAAAGAATAAATATCCTCTTAATAATATCCCTACTTTAATAATTCCAATTTCTATTATTCTTCCAAATTTCAATTAATTAATTAATTAAAGTTTTATTTTAATTATATTTGAAATGGTTAGTAGGTTTCTACCCTCAATCATTTAAGTTTCAATCATCCAAAATCAGTTTAAAATCAAATATTTTACCCTCCCCTTTTTGATCAATCCTAAAATTTTAATTAAGGGTTAAAATTTTTAATTACCCTTTTGCCCTTCAAGCTTAATAATTCTATAACTCACAAAACTAAGCTCAAATGAACTTGAAATTTTTATGTAACCTCACTCACATGTCAATTAATACATTAGAGGAGAAAATGTTCTTTTCCTGTATTTAATTTATTTATGTAATTATTTTTAATGGAAAATAGGGGTTTCAAGGAAAATTCAATAACATGACCAAGGAAATGTTTCTGTCCTTAAGAAAATTATGGGATGTTCCTAATTACCATAGGACCATTTGGACTAATTTTGGTGGTTTTTGAAATATATTTTATTTATTAGGATTATTTTGAGTTTTGGAGTGTTAATTAATTTAAAAAAATAAAATAAAAGTTGAAAAATGGATTTTATATTTTTTAAAAATCTCTCTTACCTCAGGGAAATCAGAGAACCAATTTTTATATTTTTTTGATTTTTATTTGATTTATTAGAATTATTTTAGTGGAAATGTTAAATTCAAAAATTGTTTTAAGCCTTTAAAATTCAATATCTTACCCTAGAGACTTAGGAAAAATATTTGGTTTATTCCTAGGTGATTAGAATTCAAAATGTGACATTTTGGTGATTTTTAATATTTTTATGATTTTTATTATTTTTTAATTATTAAAAATATTAAAATAATGATAAAAATCAACTTTTTTAGAAAATTACAATTTTAATTTTTCTAAATTCCTCTGATATCGAGAAGTCCCAAAACCATTTTTGTGAATTTTTGAAAAGTATTTTGTGAGTTATGAATTTTTAAAGTTTGATTTTAGTTATGTGACTTAATTAATCCATTTAGTGGGGTTAAACATTTCCAATTGATTTCAAATTTTTATGTGATGTTCCTCTGATCCTAAAGATCAGTGGAGGATTGTTTTCAAGTTAATTTGATGTGTAGCTAACCCTAATTAATTAAAATTCAGTTTTGAGTAATTAGGCCAATTAGGGTTGTTCTAAGTGAATTAGTTCAAAACCTATTTTTCCTAGGGTCCTCTGGTCATAAGAAACATCACTAAATTTTCCTAGAATTTATTTCTCAACATGCTAATTATTAGAATTAAAATACTCAAAACAAGTAACATGCAATCGAAAAATCAATACTTCTCATAGGGATGGCCTCTGACCTTGGAAAATTCAGGGAATGTTCCCAAGTTCAGAGGCTTCAAAAGCCCTATGGTCTCATGTCATGGTGAATTGCCTATGCAAATGGAGAATTAAAACAATGCAGAGAGTAAATAAATCATTAAAAATAAAATACTTGATGAAATGACTTGATTTCTTTTCCACATTATTCTCCTCTGTTCACTGAGCAAGAGGTATTTTTATTTTATTTTTATGATTTTTCTACAAAAAGTTATGAATTTTTGAAGTTTTGGTAATTAAATAAATAGAAAAATACCCTATTTTCCTACTTATCTACGCGGCGCCACGCAATCCTCGGCAGCTCCGAAAGGCCACACGGCGCGCTTTGATTCGGCGCCGCCATCTGACTCAGTGCTCCGGGGGCCCGCGGTTCACGTAACATTCCCTGGTCCGGCGCAATCTGAACCGTCCGCTCGATACACGCGCGATCCAACGGCTCCTGGTCATCGTCTACGACTGGTGTGCACCCGTGACCGTCCACACTAAAACCCTAAGATCTCACTCGATTCTCAACGAATTTTCGTGTTCTTATGCTCTATGGATTCGTCTTGAAGAGACGAACACATCCATACGGTTTATGTGGCATGAAATTAACCCAATCAAAATAGAGAATGTTCAGAAGCTCGGGAAGAAGAGAGAGCTCATACCTTTGCTCAGAGAAGTGTGGCTTCGATCTGAGAGTTGTGTCACCTTCTATTGGACCTAAGCAAGCTCCAGATGAAGTCTCCGGCCCCGGGGACTCGCCTAGACCTCGATTTCCACCAGCACCCGATTTCAACCTTTGGAGGCTAGAACAAATGGGTGGCCTCGGAGAGGGGTCTTTCACCTGGGAACTCCTTCTCTTAGTCTTGTGCAGGTGTGGGTGAGTTTAATTTGATTTTGGTGGAGGATTTGGGAGTGTCCCTGTTCGGCTCGAGAATTGAGCTCCAAAATTGAGTTCAATCAATGGGAGTTAGGGCAGGAGAACAGTGGGGATGGATTGCTCTTAGCTAGGGGATGCTTTGTGAGGAGTTTAGAGGGATTCTGTGAAGGTCTGGTTTAGCCAACCTTTTTGGCCGAGAGGAATGGCTGGTTTAAATAGCCATGGCCATGGCTTCCCAGGGGGAGTTAATGGCTGGGATCAGCTGCTCTGGGCAAGGGAAGAACAGCTCCAATGGCCATTGGGCATGAGGCAGCTCAGCAGGTGGGAATTCCAAACTTTGGCTCCTCCCAAGGTCTCGACCATGGTGTTTTCCGGCGGCTGTGGTGGCTGGCCGGCCAGGGTCAGGTCACCATCTTGACCAGTGAGGGCGGGCCTCGGCAATGGTGAAGTCAATCGGAGTTGGCCATGTGTAAAGGATTTGGATTGAAATGGAATGTGGAGGGGATGATTTTGGCTTGGTTTGGGTCAACCCATGGTTTTGGGCTAGGTTCACCTCCCCATGGCTTGCTTGGGTCGAAGAGAAAGTTATTTGGTTCAGCTTAATCAGTAGGGTCAAGTCACCATCCAAGTATAATTAGGCCTAAGCATGGTTTAGGGGAAACATGGGAGTGGTTAATCACTTTAAGGGAATATGGAAAGAACCTTCTCCTTTTAACCAAGATGGCATGGTGACATGTAAAGGGGCTTTCATGGCTCCCATGTGGCTTGTGTATGGCTTCATGGCTTGCCTATGGCTTGCACATAGCTTGGCTTACTTGTACGAAAATGGATTTTGGCATTTTTGATAAATGTATGAGAGGTTAACATGAAGCTTGATTTAGAATAAATTGATATTTGATTGGAACTTTAGGGATGGTTTTAATTGAAGTTATGATGAAGAAGAGTGTCATATGGGCTTTGGATGAATTTTTGGGCTTTTGGAATTGGTTAGGAATGGGCTTTTAAATGATTTAAATGGGTGGGCTTTTAGGTTTTGAAAAGCAATTTATGGATGGGAGTTTTGTAAAAGATTGGGCCAAGCAATTGTTGGGTTTAGTTTAGGGATGTGTCATAAGTGATTTGAAATCAATTTGGAGTGATTTGGAATTGAATTTGGTTGAATTTGGGTTTCTTTGGTAAAGGGGCTAAAGTGGGTCAATTTGGGCTAACTTGGGCTAAGGTTGGACTAATGTTGGATTTGATGTAAAATTAATGTTGAGAAATGTTTAGGGGAATATTATGAAGAGTTTTCAACTTTGGTTGGGGTTCAATTTTGGGACTTGGGCCCATTTGGGTTAGGTTTAGATTTAGGTCAATTTAAGGGATTTTGGGTTTGGGTTGAATTTGAGTAAGGTTTGGGTCCAAATTTTGGGCAAACTATGTTAGTGTTTTGTTTATGGAGATGTTAGGGAAGGTTTAGAAAAGGTTTGGGGTCAATTGGGGTTGAATTGGGTTGGTTTGGGCTAAGTTTGGGTTATGGGACAAAATTGGGCTTTAAGCTTAAAAATGAAATTGGATTCAAATGTCAATCAAATTGGGCTTGGATTTGGTCTAAATTGACATTGGGGATATTTAATTGAAGTTTATAATTGAATTGGACTAAAATTGAGGTCAATTGGAAAGGTTTGGTTTGACATTGGGTTCATTTGGGTTATACTTTTGGGCAAATTGGGGATTTTGGCAAACGTGGGGTAAATTGACAAAATTGGCCCATGGTGTAGTTGAAAACAATGAAATTGAGAATATTTGGGATTTTCTGGAATTTTCTGGGAATTTTTGGAATTTTTTGAATTTTTGGGTCAAGAGGGGCATTTTGGTAATTTGGAGGGTATTTGGGGTATTTTTGGAAATTTTGGTATTTTTGGTTATGGATTATCAATTTTAATGGTTGGGAATGTTCAAGGTTAATTTTTGGGAGTTTTGGGTGGTTTGGAAATTTTGGAGGTTCTAGGTAATTTTAAGAGCTTTTGGTAGGCTAGGTGGGTCCGGGGCCCCAGGGGTCAAAAATTGAAATTTTGGAAAAATGAAAATTGAGCAAGTGTGAGTGAAATGGAATCATTTTGGTTGAGCCATGAAGCCATATTAAGCCCATAAGAGCCATGAGAGGACTCATTTGAGGCATTCATTATGTTGTTCCTAACCCTCTTAGCGAGGGGCTTAGGGGTTAAGGACCATCCATGTGAATTACCTATATGAGTCAAAAAGTCAAGTTGGGTGAGAGAGGGTTTTAGGATTTGGAATGTGTGTGTGAGAGTGTAGTGTATGTGTAAGTCAGCCCTCACTGCACTGTGCCACCTGTGGTGATCCTAAGGCCAAAGGTCCTATAGGGAACTCATCCTTTAAACCTCCACATTTGATCTCAACCCTCTTGGTGATTAGGGGTTTACAATCAAGCTTGTGGGGTTTGCAGGGAGTTAAGAAGTGGTTGAGTTTCTAAAGGGGTAGGTTCCATCTCTTGTCCTCTAAGATAGTCAAAGTAAAAGCCTAAGGCTAGATTCTAAGTACTAAAGAGAGAAGAGAAGACCTCATCAAAAATGAGGTCAACAAATGGACCCCCAATAGGTGTGGTGTGCTAACCAAGCATACCGCACGTATTGGCGTTGACCGAAGAGATTAACAAAACCAACACAGAAGTCCAAGTGACAAACTTAGGACAGAGTAGAAAAATTTCCACTGGGTAGTATCAAGTATATCTCCAAGACTGGAGGTTCCTGAACTCTCGCTTGGGAAAGGAAAAGGAGGTGAATTCCAAATCACAAGATCTGGGGAATTTTGATTTAGATTTCGTTTCATTTCATGTTTAAGTTTTGATGTGTGAGTTTAGATTTTTGATTTGGAGTTCCAATTTAGATTGAAGTTTGATTTAAAATCAGTTTGAGGAAATTTGGATTTGAAATGAGAATTGAAACCCGAGTTCCAACCTCGGGATTGCAAAGAAAACTGGATTTTAGGTAGCAGCCTCGGAGTAAGCATCCGAGTTTAAGTGTCGATTGAAAAGGATGAGAATCAGAATTTAGGTACTGATCTCGAAAGAGAACTGGAATTTAGGTACCAGTCCCACAAGTTTGGAATTGAAATTTAGATGTCAATTTGAAAGAGAATCGAAATTTAGGTATCGATTTCGAAATGAGAGCTGGAATGTAGGTACCAGTCTCGGAAATTTTGAATTAAAATGTAGGTATCAATTCGGATGAGAATCAAAATGTACGTATCGATCTCGAAATGAGAACTAGAATGTAGGTACCAGTCTCGGAAATTTTGAATTGAAATGTAGGTATCAATTCAGATGAGAATCGAAATATAGGTATCGATCTCGAAATGAAAAGCCGGAATGTAGGTACCGGTCTCGTAAATTTTGAATTGAAATGTAGGTATCAATTCAGTATGAGAATCGAAATGTAGGTATCGATCTCGAAATGAGAACTGGAATGTAGGTACCAGTCTCGGAAATTTTGAATTGAAATGTTGGTATCAATTCAGATGAGAATCGAAATGTAGGTATCGATCTCGAAATGAGAACTGGAATGTAGGTACCAGTCTCGGAAATTTTGAATTGAAATGTACTGTGGTGATTTGGATTCACCGGGAGATTGAAATGAGATGTGAAAGTGTTCATCATCCCACGAGAATCAATCAAAGTTTGATTATTTGGCGAAGGGTATGAATCCATGCCGTCAGAACCAAATCGAAAATTTTTCGTGGTTCTGAAATCATCCCGAGAGAGGGTTTCAAAGGAGGTCTGAAGTAGATCTTGATTTAAAGAAAAATTGGATGGTTTGAAAAGATGGATTTAGACTGGAATTCAATTTGAGATTTAGGTTCATTTCATTTGTCCTTTAGCGATCTTGTTTTATTTTTGTTGTTCATTTAGTGTTCATGTGAATTTGGAGTTCATTTTAATATTTAGATTTTAAAGGAAAGTTCTCATTTATTTTTTTTCTCTTCTGTTCTTCGTTCAAAGTTTATTTAATTCTAATGGCGTTTCCCAGTCAATTTGCACAAAAAGAGGTGAAGGCAAAATATGACGTAGTCGTTTTCATTCCAACTTGCTGAAAGTACATCATACAAGTTGATCTAGTCATGATGACATTTTTCTCAGAAATTTAATGTCTCATACAATCCATATAACTCCAAAACGGACTGTATAAACTTCTTGCTGATCCATTCAAAAGCATCTGTCAAAAATCCATGTTTGAATAGTAAGAAACATGGGCAATAACATCACCTTCCAAGCTACCCTTGGCAGGAATGCCGCATGGATGTGCATTGAAGGTGTGCTATTTCCCATGTAACTCACAGCTCGTAAGGCCGGAGACTCTCCAATTCTAGATCTGGTTGGAAGTGGTAAGGCGCCTTTCTGTCGTCCATCCTTCTAAAAGTAACGGAGATCCGCTCCACTGGCACTCCCGGTATACAATGTTTTACGATGTCTGCTCCATTTCCTTTTAATATCATAACGTAACCTACCGGAAGTGGTATCTCCACCGGCCCTCGGAACTTACTGTGGTCCGCTATCCGGAGGTCGGATCCGAACATGATATTGCATTGGTTGACAAACGAAACCGTGCGTAAAGGTCCGACAAAGTCGTGGTGGTCTATGCCCGGAGGTATGCGGTCGCCTTTTCGGTAAATGTTGATGATGCAACTGTTGAGTATGCAGTCTGCTGGCAGTACCCTCCACATTATCATTCTCTTCACCATTCTTTTAATTATCCTCGGCATTGGATCCACCTCACTGCGAAGGAGTATCCCTGGTGGATTTCCTTTTCTGTCCTCTACGAAGTTATAGCAACATCTGCACTGTATTGTGACTCTTCCTTTCCCTGGCATCCATCTCCGGGGTTCTGAATAAGTCTTTTCCCTCAGACGGCCTGCTCGATCCATCTTATGAAGTTCTAAGATGCAATCCACAATCTGCTGTTGCTCATATCCTGAGAATACATATGTGTGTAACTCAAGGCCTTCCAAAATGTTGATTCTCTTGCCTTTAATCCTTTCAAAGTATTCAAAAGTCTTCTTCTCAACATTTTGCATTCTTTCTAATTCATATTCTGGGATGATCTGCAAGTGATGAGGCCTAGTAACGTACTGCGGGATGTATCGCTCAATCCCTTCACGTTCTCCTGCATACCTTGGCCCCTCGAGGATTATCTCTGTCGGGACATCCTCCGAGGTTGCTTCCGCAACAAGGTTTTTTACCACTGGTGGCTCTGTCTGGCGTCGTGGTAGCCTCTCTACCTCTGATCTTCTTGGAGTTTCCCTTATCTTTTCTGTTGTTCTTGGAGCTGGTTTCCTCTTTTCAGGTTCCTGATGAACCGATATCTTTGAAATGTGTGTGCCGGCAAAAGCGGCTATTTCCTCGTGTTGATCTGCTGCTAGTTTAGTCAACATCTTGCGGATACGGCGATTCTTATTCCTTCTTTGGGTAGCAGTGAGAGTAGCTCTCCTTACCCCTTGAACTTCTGCGGGCGCGGCGCTGACGAGCCTGCCCTCTGTCGTGGCAACTACTGACTTGATTTTCTTGTTCTCCTCGGTGTTTGTCTTTCTTTTCGTGTTGCTAGATTGGTGGCTTGGGCCACCCATCTTCATCACTGTCTGGCTGTGAAGCTCTTCTCGGTCAACTGGGACCCAATCATTTTCTTCATACTCGTAGGTCGGCCGGTGTGAAGTCGAATCAATTTCTATCACTCGCTCCATCCTTCACCCTCTTTTCATCGAGTGCGAGACACACGCCATTTTTAAAGTTTAGAACCAACCGCCCGTTTGATATTTCCCTGCGAAAAAGACAAGGAAAGGATCAGGGGTTGTACTAAGAACAAGAACATTAAGAAAATAATTATCACTGAAGATTCATATTCACTTATTTTAACCTTAAGGAAAGTAGGAAAAGATGAGAAAAGATCAGGAACAAGATTTGATTTGAAAGGAAGGGTAAAACTTTATTATTATGATTTCACATATTTTATTTTTAGCATATATTTTTTTTGTTAATGATTTTTTGTTTGTCATTCATTTTCTTATGATTTTGGGTTCGGACCCAGTCACAAGTGGTTACTTCACCCGTGTTTCTAGGGATGAGAATTCATTCCTTCGAAACATCAGGTTGCGTAATACTTCTTCAAATATCGTCCGTTGATTGGAAGCATTTGTCGTTCTCCTTGGCAATTCACAAGTTGGTAGGAGCCTCCTAAGTAGACTGTCTCGACCACAAACGACCCTTCCCAAGTCGGTTCAAATTTACCTCCTATATTGCGGTGTGCAAGAATAGGTCTCTTGAGGACAAGAACTAAGTCACCAACTTTGAAAGTTCTTGGGCAGACCAGTTTATCATGGGCCTGGATCATCTTAGCTTGGTACAGTTCCAAATTTTGATGCGCTACAAGTCTTTTCCCTTCCAAGCTTTCCAGCTTCTTCCAGTCGTAATCCGGCATTTTCTTCGTAGTAATTTTATTTGCAACTCGCAATTCCGAGTGATGGAAGCCGAACCTCCAAAGGTAAAACTGCCTCGGACCCGTACACTAAAGGGTAAGGCGTAGACTGAGTAGGAGTCCTGAAAGTTATCCTGTAGGCCCATAAGGCTTCTAGCAACTTCTCGTGCCAATTTCTCTTGTTGTCGTCCAAAGTTTTCTTTAGAATTTGGACGAGATTTTTATTGAAAGCCTCGGCCAAGCCGTTTGCTCTTGGATAGTAGATTGTTGAGTATCGCCAATCGATTCCATGTCTTCTGACAAAATTGTTGATTTTTGTGCTTCTGAATGCGGACCCGTTATCTGAAATGATTTTGCGCGGTACTCTGAAACGGTAGACAACTTGATTTTTGAAAAACTTTAGCACGTGGTGTGCCTTTACTTCTTTGAGTGGAACTGCTTCTGCCCATTTAGAAAAGTAGTCTGTAGCTGCAAGAATGAAGCGATGTCCTCTTGAAGACGGTGGTTCTATCGGACCCACTATATCTGTGCCCCAGCATTCAAATGGCCACGACGCAATTGTCGGATGTAGCACATTTGGAGGTTGATGTAGAACTACTCCATGTACTTGGCATTGGTGACAGCTCTTGGCGATCTTCATACGATCGGTCATCATTGAGGGCCGTAGTACCCTAGTCTCTTAATCTTCATTTTCATCTTTGGACCCGATCGATGAGCACCACGAGTCCCGAGTGTACCTCTTCGACAATTTCACAAGCTTCGGACTCGCTCGGTACCTTAGCCACATTTGATCAAAAGACCTTCCGTATAACGTATTGTTTATTAATGCGTAGGACGAGTTCTTCTCTTGATTCGATGAGCTAATGACTTATCGTCCGTAGGTTTCCTGTCCGTAAGTAGTCTATTAATGGCCGCCGCCAATCTTTCGTATTTTCCGTCATCGCCGCAATTGTTTCTTCTACTTTTTTTGTTGATTTGTGTATCGTATTCATGTCGAGCTGTGATAGGACCTGTCGTCCTTGAACTGACACTTCAACTGACTCATCCTGCAAGCAGGCAAATTCCTTTGCAAGGCGGGCTAACGCATCGGCTAGAGCATTTTCTTTTCGGGGAATCTTGTAGATCGTTACATTCGGAATATGTTCCAACAGTTTCATGGCATACTGAAAGTACTGCTCGAGTCTTGGCTTTAGAATCTCGTACTCGTCCGGCGACTCGTTGAATGATCAACCGAGAATCCCCGTAGATGTCGATGTCCGTTATTCCCATTCGAATGGTTAGTTCCGACTCCGTTATGAGGGCTTCGTATTCGCCTCGTTGTTTGTGCATGGTTCTCGTTAAGTGGTAGGAGTATCTTAACATCCCCGCTCCGGTGTTATAAAGATTAGTCCGATTCCGCCTTACCGGGCACTATCGTTTGCAATTCTTTGTTCTTCTCGTGCCGAGGACGCACCGTCGAAGTATAGTTCCCAACGTCGATCATCGGCATCTTCTAGGCTCATTATCTCGCTCGTCCGCGGATCGTCGTCGAGAAGCGAATCCGCCGGTAAAGGGTGTGCTCGTAAGGAAGTCGCCTAGGACTTGTCCCTTTACGGCGCGAAGAGGAACGAAAGTTATGTCAAATTGCAATAGTATCATCGACCACCTGGAAAGTCTGCCAGAGAGCATCGGTCGGGTCATCAAGTATTGCAACGGATTAACTCTCGAAATAAGGTTGACCTTATGAGAAAGCATGTAATGCCTGAGCTTCTGTGCGGCGAAGATCAGGGCCAAGCAGTGCTTCTCAGTAGGAGGATACTTTACTTCCGTCGGGATTAGACGACGGCTTAAGTAGTAGAGAGCATTTTCTTTTCCCTCATCATTGACCTGGGCTAGCAGGGCTCCAAGGGAGTCGTCTAAAGCCGCAGTATAAAGTATCAATGGTCTACCTGAGATTGGGACTACTAAGACAGGAGGTGTCATTAAGTATTGTTTGATGTCATCAAAGGCGTGTTGACATTTGGACTCCCAAGTAAACTTGGCATCCTTCTTAACCAGAGCAGAAAAAGGCTGACACTTTCCTGACAAATTTGATATAAAGCGTCGAAGATATGCCAATTTTCCTTGAAAGGATCGTAGCTGTTTCAAAGTTTTGGGAGGTGGCATTTCTAAGATAGCTTTAATCTTTTTCGGATCGATTTCAATCCCGCGATGTCGGACAACAAATCCTAAGAATTTCCCGGAGGTGACGCCGAAGGCGCATTTTAAGGGATTCATCTTAAGGTTGTATTGTCTTAGTCGCTCGAAAACAATTCTCAAATCATACAAGTGATCTTCTTTCGCTTGCTTTTGATGACCACATCATCCACGTAGCACTCAACTTGGTTGTGAATGAGATCATTAAAAATCTTCGTCATCGCTCTTTGGTATGTTGCTCCTGCGTTCTTTAGTCCGAATGGCATCACTGTGTAGCAATACACTCCGATCGGTGCTCTGAATGTCGTGAGCTTTTCGTCTTCTGGTGTCATCTTTATCTGGTTCTATCCTGATGACCCATCCATGAATGAAAATATTTCATGTGTTGAAGCAATGTCGATCATCAGTTCTGGGATTGGTAGTGGAAACTCATCCGTTGGACATGCTTTATTCAAATATCTGAAGTCTACGCAGATTCTGATTTGACCATTCTTCTTCCTGACTGGTACCTCATTGGCTAACCAAGTAGGGTATTGTTCTTCACAGATAAATTTAGCGTCTATTAGCTTCTTAACTTCGGCTATTACTTGTTGCTCAATTTCTAGATGCATTCTTCTGGGAGCTTGTCTGACTGGAACAGAAGTAAGATCTACTCCTAACTTGTGAACTGCGACTTCTGGAGCTAATCCTGGCAATTCGTCGTAACTCCAAGCAAAACAGTCCTTGAATTCCATTAGTAGCTTGATTATGTTTTCGAAATCTTTTTTATTGAGTAAGGAGCTAACAAAGGTTGGCCTAGACTCTTTGCTAGTACCTAAGTTAACTTCCATTAACTCGTCTATTGTAGATTTGATTTCTTCTTCGAATTCTAGTGGAGCATCTCCGATTTGTAAATCTTCAAGATCTTCTGTAGCTGCCAAGCAGTTTTCATTAGGCTCACAAGTGACAACCAAGAAAAATTATGTATCGTCAACTGATCCTACTGTGCCGAATCCAAGACCATGTTTTCAATTGGGAGGCCGACCGGCATTATTCCATAATTTTTCAAAGTGTTGTGATCAGCCTTTTGTCCATTGTCGAGGTAAGACACCACGTTGAATTAAATTTCGAACACAGGGAGAGTACCACTGAAAAGGTAATTCCATTAATTCAGAAGAAGTAACATCTTCAAATTGTACATCTTTTTCAGCATTGGAGGAGGAAGCACCCCGGTAAAACTTGATTGGCTTGGTACCACCACCATGCATTTCCTCGACCACCACACCCTCGATCTTATTAGAATGGATCGGGGTCAGGGTCATAGTATGTACTTGATGGTTAATCTTCTCGTACATCGATTTATATACTTCATTCTTTTCATCTTCGAGAGAGATCTTGAACTCGGGGTTTCTTTTGACTTATTGTCGCTGCTTCTTTCTTGATTTCTCCTTCTTCTTCGAAGTGTTTTCCCAATCAACATCGATGATCGGTTTCTTCTCGTCCAACTCGTTCCAACATTTCTTCCACGTCCTCGTCCCCGGCCTCAACCTCGGTGCGAGTCCTCGGAGAAATCTTCACCATCTCGCCGTAAGGGAGTGGTGAGTAATCGTTGGACTAGAACTTCGGTGTTCTTCATGGTCTCGAATTTCTTTTGCTTCATTTGGTATGGTATTTCTGGAAAAGATTGTTTTCTTTGGAGGAGCGTAGTAGGCCGCATCTTCATGAATTCCAATTTCATGCACGGAGAACGGTTGCAAATCACCTTTGATGCACTGTTCCCCTCCTTCGTAATACTTTATGCACTGGTGCAGAGATGACGGTATCATCCGGTTTTCATGGATCCATGGCCGACCCAGTAGAGCATTGAACGATGTCTCAGAATCAATTATGTGGAATTTTGCGGTTGTCTTTGCTAAATCACCGGTCTTCATTAGTAGTGTTATCGATCCAAGAGCTCTCTCTCCTTTTTGATTGAAGCCTCTTAATAGCATCTTGTTTGCTTCAAGCTCGCGAGCATCAATTTCCAAATATGCTAGCATCCAAAGATTCATTATGTTGATTGATGCTCCTGGATCAACCAACACTCTGGAGAGCATAAACTTTCCAATAGTGACTGAAATGTATAACGGACGGTTGTGATCAGCTCGTTCCCGCAATGCATCATTGTCCGTGAAGGTAACACCTCGTCGTTCTTTTAACGAGCAAATCTCATCGAAAGAATCACCGGCCATTTGAGCTAAACAAATTTCTCGGATCAAGTAAAGCCTCGATCGAGCTCTCTCATCTTCTTCGACAGGATCGGAGCGTCGTATATGCTTAGTTTGGCTGGTAGCTTCCTAAGATGGGCTAGCACGTTGTAGTCCACTTTATTACCGTGTTCCTCGGTTTCTTCTCGAATGGGCAATTCTTCTGACAGGGTTGGCTCTTCCTGAGCAACCACCTGCTTGCCTTTATCCTTTGGACCCATTCTCGGGGGTAGAACTTTTCCACTTATTAAATTTACTTCAGTTATTTCTTCTGAATTTGGTGTTGAATCTGCCGGTGTATCCTCTTGAATTGGAACCACTGGCTCTTCTGAAGTTGCTTCGGTGTTTGATGGTTCTAATTCTATCGTGATCGGAGCCCCTCGGAATTCATAAATGGACTCGTTGCTTATTGAGCTTTCGTAGCCTCCTTCGTGAACATCTTCTTCGTCGTGGTCGTCGAGGTTGTGTATGATTTGAGAATCGTTATTTGTACTGGAATCTAAATCCAGATTAAGCTGGTTGTCGTTATTTACGTAATCGTTAGAAATAGTCAAAACGTAGCCAACGCCATAACCCTTATCATTATAAGATCCCGCTGGTGCAAGCAGATAATCATACAGAGTTAGAAGTTCGAGGGATTTCTCCCCCGAATCGGAAACAACCATCCTAGGATAAGCTGCCCCTAGTCTACCCTTCGGAGCCTCGGTCTTCTTTTCTTCCACGATCTTCTCCTCCTTCTGGGGCGGCTCTTCAATCGCAAGTGATAGTGCCGGCTCGACAGGTTTCAAACTCTGAGTTGAAGCGTGTACCGAAGCGGCCTGGATGTGATCCAAAATTTTCTTCGATGATCTTGTCCAGACAGTACTCCATCCATCATCAGTCGTGTAAGGGTCTATCGGAACAATGGGATCCGTTGAAATAACATTGATGGAACCTCCTTTCTGGGGTTCCTTCATGTATTCCTTTGGGATCGTTATGTTCCCTTTTCGGAGATTGTCATCAAGCCAACTCTTAAAAGTGATGCAATCCTCTATCTTGTGTCCGAGCATCTGATGGTAAGGGCAATAGTTCGGATGATCTTTCTTATTGACTTCCTCCGGCTTCTGGCTCGGCAACTCGAAAATCCGGTGTCTTCATTAAGTCGCGGAACATTTTTGCTATCGCTTCGCTTTGAATGGATATTCTCTATTTAAGAGTTCTCTTAAAGTACGTGACGAACGAGGCGGTTGTTCATAATGCCGAGGAGATCGATAGCTTTCGACGAGGCCGCCGATAGCCCCGCCGAGGTTGCCGATAGCCTCGCTAAGGTTGTTGGTATGTTCGTTACGGTGGTTGGTAACTAGGCCGTGGCCGCTCCGATCGTATCCGCATTGGTCGCTCGCCCTTATCTACTGCCGCGACGATTCCAGATTTCTTTTCGAATGTTTTCACGGGCTTCTGCTTATCGTTCTTGTCCGCGAAACTTAATTGTTTTGCCTCGTCTTGCAAGCTCCCGGCCTTGCTAAGCAACTTCTCAAAAGTCTTGATTGTAAATCCTTTAAGGAGGAGTGCTATCGGGCCATGGATACTTTTAAGTAGGATACCGACTGCATGTTGTTCTTGAAGCTATGATTCACACTTCATGCTTAAGTTTCTCCATCGAAGTATGTAATCCACTAAAGTCTCGTTCGGATTCTGTTGCTCCACCACTAGATCACCGATAGTGATGTGGTGCTGAGCCCCGACAAATCGTTTAACGAAGAGATTCTCCAATTCCGAAAAGGTCTTTACCGAACCGTTTGGGCAATCCCGCGTACCGGCCGAAGGCAATCTCCGACAACCGTCGACAACCGGCGAAGAGTAAAGCGTCGCTCCCACCGCATTGCGAAGCAACTAGCACGAAAATGTGCGACATGCCGCCGAGGGTTTCTCGTTCCATCAAAAGTCTTAAGCGAGAGGTGGTACGAAGCCTTTCGGGTATCGAACTACATCGAACTCTTCGGGGTAAGGTCTACCCGTCTGAAAAGATGCTCCACTCTTGGATTGTGCTAAAGTTTCTCGCACCTGCTGTTCTACCATATTTTTAATATCCTTTTCTGGAATCATGCTTTGTGCAGGATCTTTCTTTGGTTGTTCGTATCCGTTGACGGATGTGATCTATTTTCCTCCATCTGCAATATAGATAATTTCTGGGGGTGTCTCTTTCTGAGGCTGGGCCTGACTCTGGAGAGTGGCTAAGGCAGCAGCCATCTCTTCCATCCTCTTTGCCATCTGGGAAATTGTATCATCTTTTTTCCGAAGCTGTGCTCTCAACACTTCAGGTTCATCTCTTTCCGCAGCTACCGGAGCACCTTGCGAAGCTGATGATGCTCGTGTCTCAACCATGTTGATCTCGGCATACTCCTCATCCATGAACTCTGATGAGTCAATTTCGTCTCCTAATTCTTCTTCTCTTTCTTTTGCTAACCGTCGAATGTCGTTCCTTAACTCGTCCATGGCATCCTCTAGTGGCCCTTTTCGCACGGTCTCGCAGCTTGTCTCGTGACGGCTGTTGAACTTCCTTTCCCGGAGTCCCCTTTATCGCAAGTAGCAATTTATTCTGATTCAAGTCTCCTGACGAGACTTTTCTTCTCAGGACATTGTTTTGGTCTTAGCTCGCCAGTAGTAGGTCGCCATACTATCCTTCTTGCAGCCGGAAGCCTAGGACCGGATGGTCTATCGTCTATATGCTGGAAGGTGGTATCTGCCCTAATTTGTAGACCCGATACAACAACGGGTGGACTGGCTTTTATCTTCTTCTTTAGTTTCTCTGTGGCAGCAAAAGGCTCTATTCGCGGTCCGAGGTGGGATTTAGCCGGCACTCGTCCTATCCTTCTTAAGATTTCTGACACAGGGCATCTTTCTTTCTTTGCCAATCTTTCTATAACAGTTTGCAGTCGGGTAAATGGCATAGCCTTATCCCTTTTCCTCTTGTAATTGTTGTAGTATGCAGGTCGGGGTAATGCGGTGGCGATCCTACGAAAATCCTCTTCATCTGATGCGGCAGAGAGGGGGTGAAACATGCTCCCTTCCAATAGACGTATATACTCAGGCAGTTCTTCTCTTTCTTCGGGAATTTCTTCTAGAAAAGCAACTTCAGCAGCTCTAGCTTTCTTGGTGATTTTCCTGCTTCTATTCCTCCTTCGAGTCCGAGTTAGGGTGCAACTTCGAACCGGACCCAATCTCAAAAACAGATGGTATTGTAGCGAAATCGTACCCTCCACTGTGACGTGCTCATCACGTACTCGGATTTCCTTCCCCTTCCGCCTGCGTAGCCTGGGTAGGTGCAGAGATGACTCAGACCGGTGGGGTAGAGATAACGCTCCTCCTACGAACATTAGTACTCCTCTCACTGGAATCCTTTGTAGGGAGGGAATTCTCGAGTCGACTTCGTGTCGAACTCAATCACGGGCTCTTCAATTTCGACACTTTGTCCAATAGTGTGAAGAGAGTGACGTCGGCCGAACTCGACATCCGTGTTGCCAAATCCTTGTCCAAAATGGATGATCCCATTGTCGGGCAGCTCATCCTTGTAAACGGCGAAGTCCATTCCATTGGTGAAGGAAAAGATTAACTTTGAGGCAGTCATTTTCTGCAGAGCAGATTCCAAATGTCAGTCCCGAATTATGCTTCTTTTCATCGTAAAGTTTAGGACGAAAAAAGAAAGATTCCGAACACATTTTTGTTTATCTTAGTGTATTTGTGATTTTAAAAGAAATTGTTCATTAGGAGGTTCGTTTGTTAGAGACAAAACGATTGAAGGAAAAGGATTGTAGAAAAGGTAAAGGGCCCGATTTAGAATTGGAAAGGAAGAAAAAGTCTTATGCAAGACTTCTCGACTCGGAGGACCGCTCCTAAACTAACACCTATCGGGGTCCGCCCCACCTCGAAAAGAGGTAAAAGGATCTCGGAACCTCTCCGTTTAGGGGTGTCTAAACAATGGCTCCTAAACCCGAGAGGAGTCGGCTATACTCGCTCAAGACGTAAAGGAACGGGGTATTCCAACTGAAGAATTGTAGTTTTGGTCCACTAGGAACATGGATACACTATCGATTTATGAAAGCAAAACCATCTAATCAAAAATGGAGAGAGGAACTATTCTCACGTGAGTCGCCGTAAGTTTGTCGGCGATATTTTTTTTAGGTTATGTGTTTTGAAAGAGGGTCGCCTACGTAAGTTGTCGGCGAATTTTAAATTTTAAATTTAATTTAAATATATATATAATTTGAAAAGTAGTATTTGGTTTTGAAAATAATTTTAAATTTGAAAGTTTTAAGATATGAAATCAAACCAATCTCTCATCCCAAATAGTTTATATAAACGAGCACCGCACCACAAACTGTGTATTTATTCCGAAGAATGTATACACTCGTTCGATGATGGGGCTCGAATAAATAAACTAAAAGATTTGTGACATCCGTTCGGTCCGCGAACCGATTTTATAAGTCGACAAGTTCCCCGTTTAATATAAAGAAATTAAACAGGGTTTATATTACATGGGTTCTTAAAGTTCCCTATAAGGGCAAGCCCCTATAGTTAATTACATCTTAAATGACGGGAATCATTTAAGAAAACTCTCGATAATGATTAGTGGTTTTGCTCTCAAGAATTTCAAAGTTTAAGGTTTCAAAGGATTGAATTTTGGAAATTTCAATAGTGGAATGGATCAAATTTGGAATAGTTATTTTCGTGAGTCTAAAGGAAGAGAAGTAGAGAAGTCGAAGATCCAAGAAGAATCTCGACAACTTCCCAAACTATCCTATTGTTTCGCTTCAATTTAGGAATCTATTTAATATTGTAATCCCGCCAATTTTATTTATTTAGGTCTTACATTCGTATGACATGATCATACAAATGGCCTCGAAGATGCGAGGGTTTATGTCGTACCGAACGACTACCTCGGAGTCCTAAGACTCGGTTAGGGCTTAATTTGCATAAGGTGATTATGCAAATGCCTAACAAAAAGTCGAGGATTTATGTTGCACTAGGCAAACTACCTCGAAGTCCTATGGCTTGGTTGTTTAATTCTAGGAATGTTTAGCTGATGTAGAATTGTTTTGCTGACGAAGATGGTCGTGCTGCCCACCGTGCTCCAAGATCCTTGTTGTTGCAGAGGTTTAGTTTTAGAAGTCATAAATCAGGAGATGAGAGAAGTGTTTTGGTTTAGATAAAAATCTTAAAATTCAAGTGTTTTAAATATTTTAATTAAAACAAATCTTAAAGTTGTTTAAACAGAACCGATTAAGATCCCACGGTTCCGTCATCCCGGCACCGTTATTTCCATTGAATTCACTTAGTCCAGATGAATCTGCTAAACTCAATTGAATGAGTTCCATACTTTCAATTAAACCGTGAGAAATCCCGTTAGCAACACGTGGGTTACATCATCCGAGGTATTCCCGATCATTCAACGAGAAATTTTAATTTAGTTATAATTGTAGTTTTGTTGTTATGTTTGTGATTAAAATTTGAGTTGTTTTATATTTTGGAATGTTGTGGCGGTGAATTTTATCTTGCAATGACTTTTAATTTAGTTTTGGTTTCAGTTCAGGGACTATCCTAAAGGTTTTGGTTTTCATGCAACAGTTTTATTTATCATGCAAGAAAAGTAAAGCACAATGCATGTAAGTAAATTGCAATAAAGTAAATTACAATAAAATAAAAGCGTGCCTGGAGGGTCTTCCCATCATCCCAAGCTGCACTTAAAACACATGTTAAGGCATTTAAATATTTATAACAAGTACCTAGGTAAAGCTAATGGAAGGGTTTTGGTTGTCTACCAAATTCCTAATCCTATTGATAGTCATCTCCTATGACGTCTAGGTTCATTGGTTTAAGGATGATTTTCTTCATCAAAGAACAATTAAATTCAATTGTTCTTCTAAAACATCCCGTCATATTGAGGAAGTGCTTAGGACGAGTCCTAAACAACTTTTCAATATTTCGGGATTGTTTTCGAGTCCAAGTGAATTTTTATTGTACGTGATGAATCGATCATCCAAGTATTTGTACTTTTGTTTTGTTTTCGCTCGATGAACTTAGGTATTTGATTACCCGATGAATGAACTGACATCTCACTTAATACTCTATTTAAGAGTTATAATAATTAAAGCCTTTAAGGGCAAGTTGGTTTATCGAGAATTTTAATCAAATTCGAGTTAATGATTTAAAGTGTTTTAGTTTCGATTATG
The DNA here is from genome assembly GCA_022702705.1 of Papilionanthe hookeriana x Papilionanthe teres. Taxonomy (NCBI): domain Eukaryota; kingdom Viridiplantae; phylum Streptophyta; class Magnoliopsida; order Asparagales; family Orchidaceae; genus Papilionanthe; species Papilionanthe hookeriana x Papilionanthe teres. The sequence continues at coordinate 79,976,506 of CM040433.1, forward strand.
AGGTTTTAATTAATAGTTTTAAGTTTGGAATAGTGTTCAAATTATTTTAGATTTAATTCTTAATGATTTCATTTAGGTCTGTTGTTAAATGATTTTAATTTAATTTAATTTTAATTTTATTTAATTTTATTTAATTTTATTTAATTTTAATTTAATTTTAAATTTAACTTAATTTAATTTTAATTTTAATTTTTAATTCAATTTAATTTTAATTTAATTAATTTTTATTTAATTTAATTTAATTTAATTTAATTTGATTTAATTTAATTTAATTTGGTTTAATTTAATTTAATTTTAATTCAACTTCATTTGATTTAATTTATTTTGATTTAATTTTAATTTTTTTATCTTAAATTTAATTTAATTTAATTTAACATTTTAAATTTTAAGTTAGGATAATCCTTTTAGTTAAGAATTAAATATTATTGAAGTGATTAATTTAGGGATTCATAAATTAAAGAATAAATATCCTCTTAATAATATCCATACTTTAATAATTCCAATTTCTATTATTCTTCCAAAATTTCAATTAATTAATTAATTAAAGTTTTATTTTAATTATATTTGAAATGGTTAGTAGGTATCTACCCTCAATCATTTAAGTTTCAATCATCCAAAATCAGTTTAAAATCAAATATTTTACCCTCCCCTTTTTGATTAATCCTAAAATTTTAATTAAGGGTTGAAATTTTTAATTACCATTTTGCCCTTCAAGCTTAATAATTCTATAACTCACTAAACTAAGCTCAAATAAACTTGAAATTATTATGTAACCTCACTCACATGTCAATTAATACATTAGAGGAGAAAATGTGATTTTTCTATATTTAATTTATTTATGTAATTATTTTTAATGGAAAATAGGGGTTTTCAAGGAAAATTCAATAACATGACCAAGAAAATGTTTCTGTCCTTAAAAAAATTATGGGATGTTCCTAATTACCAGAGGACCATTTGGACTAATTTTGGGGGATTTTTGAATTATATTTTATTTATTAGGATTATTTTGAGTTTTGGAGTGTTAATTAATTTAAAAAATAAAATAAAAGTTGAAAAATGGATTTTATATTTTTTTTAAATCTCTCTTACCTCAGGGAAATCAGAGAACCAAATTTTATATTTTTTTTATTTTTATTTGATTTATTAGAATTACTTTATTAGAAATGTTAAAGAAAATCATTTTTTTAATTTAAAAATTGTTTTAAGCCTTTAAAATTCAATATCTTACTCTAGAGACTTAAGAAAAATATTTGGTTTGTTCCTAGGTGATTAGAATTCAAAATTTAACATTTTGGTGATTTTTAATATTTTTATGATTTTTATTATTTTTTAATTATTAAAAATATTAAAATAATGATAAAAATCAACTTTTTAGAAAATTACAATTTTAATTTTCCTAAATTCCTTTGATATCAGAGAAGCCCCAAAACCATTTTTGTGAATTTTTGAAAAGTATTTTGTGAGTTATGAATTTTTAAAGTTTGATTTTAGTTATGTGACATAATTAATCCATTTAGTGGGGGTTAAACATTTCCAATTGATTTCAAATTTTTATGTGATGTTCTTCTGATCCTAAAGATCAGTGGAGAATTGTTTTCAAGTTAATTTGATGTGTAATTAACCCTAATTAATTAAAATTCAGTTTTGAGTAATTAGGTCAATTAGGGTTGTTCCAAGTGAATTAGTTCAAAACCTATTTTTCCTAGGGCCCTCTGGTCATAAGAAACATCACCAAATTTTCCTAGAATTTATTTCTCAACATGCTAATTATTAGAATTAAAATACTCAAAACAGTAACATGCAATTGAAAAATCAATAACTTCTCATAGGGATGGCCTCTGACCTTGGAAAATTCAGGGAATGTTCCCAAGTTCAGAGGCTTCAAAAGCTCTATGGTCTCATGTCATGGTGAATTGTCTATTCAAATGGAGAATAAAAACAATGCAGAGAGTAAATAAATCATTAAAAAATAAAATACTTGATGAAATGACTTGATTTCTTTTCCACATTATTCTCCTCTATTCACTGAGCAAGGAGGTATTTTATTTTATTTTTATGATTTTTCTACACAAAGTTATGAATTTTTGAAGTTCTGATAATTATATAAATAGAAAAATACCCTATTTTCCTACTTATCCACGCGGCGCCACGCAATCCTCGGCAGCTCCGAAAGGCCAAGCGGCGCGCTTTGATTCGGCACCGCCATCTGACTCAGCGCTCCGGGGGCCGCGGTTTACATAACATTCCCTGGTCCGGCGCAATCTGAACCGTCCGCTCGATACACGCGCGATCCAACGGCTCCTGGTCATCGTCTACGACTGGTGTGCACCCGTGACCGTCCACACTAAAACCCTAAGATCTCACTCGATTCTCAACGGATTTTCATGTTCTTATGCTCTATGGATTCGTCTTGAAGAGACGAACACATCCATACGGTTTATGTGGCATGAAATTAACCCAATCAAAATAGAGAATGTTTTGAAACTCAGGAAGAAGAGAGAGCTCATACCTTTGCTCAGAGAAGTGTGGCTTCGATCTGAGAGTTGTTTTACCTTCGATTGGACCTAAGCAAGCTCCAGATTAAGTCTCTGGCCCTGGGGAATTGCCTAAACCTGATTTCCACCAGCACCCAATTTCAACCATTGGAGGCTAGAACAGATGGGTGGCTCCGGAGAGGGGCTTTCACTAAGGAACTCCTTCACTGGCCTCGTGCAGGTGCGGGTGAGCTTAATTTGATTTTGGTGGAGGATTTGGGAGTGTCCTGCTTCGGCTCGAGAATCGAGCTCCAAAATCGAGCTCAATCGCGTGGAGTTAGGGCGGAAGAATAGTGGGGATGGATTGCTCTCGGCTAGGGGAAGCATTGTGAGGAGTTTGGAGGACTCGCGAAGGTCCGGTTTAGCCAACCTTTTTGGCCAAGAGGAATGGCTGGTTTAAATAGCCATGGCCACGGCTTCCTGGGGAGTTAATGGCTGGGATCACCGCTCCGGCAAGGGAAGAACAGCTCCAATGGCCATTGGGCATGAGGGCACTCAACAGTGGGAATTCCAAACTTTAGCCCTCCCAAGGTCTCGCCATGGTGTTTTCCGTGGTCGTGGTGGCTGGCCGGCCAGTGGTCAGGTCACCATCTCGACCAGTGAGGGCAGTGGCTCAGCAATGGTGAAGTCAATCGGAGTTGGCCATGTGTAAAGGAGTCGGATCGAAATGGAATGTGGAGGGGATGATTTTGGCTTGGTTTGGGTCAACCCATGGTTTTGGGCTAGGTTCACCTCCCCATGGCTTGCTTGGGCTGAAGAGAAAGTTGTTTGGTTCAGCTTAATCAGTAGGGTCAAGTGACCATCCAAGTATAATTATGCCTAAGCATGGTTTAGGGGAAACATGGGAGTGGTTAATCACTTTAAGGGAATATGGAAAGAACCTTCTCCTTTTGCCCAAGATGGCATGGTGACATGTAAAGGGGCTTTCATGGCTCCCATGTGGCTTGTGTATGGCTTCATGGCTTACGCCTATGGCTTGTACATAGCTTCGCTTACTTAGTATGAAAATGGATTTTGGCATTTTTGATAAATGTATGAGAGGTTAACATGAAGCTTGATTTAGAATAAATTGTTATTTGATTGGAACTTTAGGGATGGTTTTAATTGAAGTCATGATGAAGAAGAGTGTCATATGGGCTTTGGATGAATTTTTGGGCTTTTGGAATTGGTTAGGAATGGGCTTTTAAATGATTTAAATGGGTGGGCTTGTAGGTTCTGAAAACAAATTTGTGGATGGGAGTTTTGTAAAAGATTGGGCTAAGCAATTGTTGGGTTTAGTTTAGGGATGTGTCAAGAGTGATTTGAAATCAATTTGGAGTGATTTGGAATTGAATTGGGTTGAATTTGGGTTTCTTTGGTAAAGGGGCCAAAGTGGGTCAATTTGGGCTAACTTGGGCTAAGGTTGGGCTAATGTTGTATTTGATGTAAAATTAATGTTTAGAAATGCTTAGGGGAATATTATGAAGAGTTTTCAACTTTGGTTGGGGTTCAATTTTGGGACTTGGGCCCATTTCGTTAGGTTCGGGTTTAGGTCAATTTAAGGGATTTTGGGTTTGGGTTGAATTTGAGTAAGTTTGGGTCCAAATTTTAGGCAAACTATATTAGTTTTTTGTTTATGGAGATGTTAGGGACGGTTTAGAAAAGGTTTGGGGTCAATTGGGGTTGAATTGGGTTGCTTTGGGCTAAGTTTGGGTTATGGGTCAAAGTTGGGCTTTAAGATTAAAAATGAAATTGGATTCAAATGTCAATCAAATTGGGCTTGGATTTGGTCTAAATTGACATTGAGATATTGAATTGAAGTTTAGGATTGAATTGGACCAAAATTGAGGTCAATTGGAAAGGTTTGGTTTGACATTGGGTTCATTTGGCTCGACTTTCGGGCAAATTAGGGGTTTTGGCAAAAGTAGGATAAATTGACAAAATTGGCCCATGGTGTAGTTGAAAAAAATGAAATTGAGAATATTTGGGATTTTCTGGAATTTTCTGGGAATTTTTGGAATTTTTTGAATTTTTGGGTCAAGAGGGGCATTTTGGTAATTTGGAGGGTATTTGGGGTAGAAATTTTGGTATTTTTGGTTATGGATGATCAATTTGAATGGTTGGGAATGTTCAAGGTTAATTTTGGGGAGTTTTGGGTGGTTTGGAAATTTTGGAGGTTCTGGTAATTTTAAGGGCTTTTGGTAAGTTGAAGTGGTCCGGGGCCCCGTGGGTCAAAAATTGAAATTTTGGAAAATAAAAATTGAGCAAGTGTGAGTGAAATAGAATCATTTTGGTTGAGCTATGAAGCCATATTAAGCCCATAGGAGCTATGAGAGGACTCATTCGAGGCATTCATTATGTTGCTCCTAACCCTCTTACCGTGGGCTTAGGGGTTAAGGACCATCCATGTGAATTACATATATGAGTCAGAAAGTCAAGTTGGGTGAGAGTGTGGGTTTTAGGATTTGGAATGTGTGTGTGAGAGTGTAGTGTATGTGTAAGTCAGCCCTCATCAGACCTGTGCCACCTGTGGTGATCCTAAGGCCAAAGAGTCCCATGGGAACTCATCCTTTAAACCTCCACATTCGATCTCAACCCTCTAGGTGATTAGGGGTTTACAATCAAGCTTGTGGGTCTGGCAGGGAGTTAAGAAGTGGTTGAGTTTCTAAAGGGGTAGGTTCCATCTCTATTCCTCTAAGATAGTCAAAGGAAAAGCCTAAGGCTAGATCCTAAGTACTAAAGAGAGAAGAGAAGACATCATCAAAAATGAGGTCAACATCAGTTTATGAAGTCGGTTAGTAAGAAAAATGCGAAGCCAGCGATTTTCTTCACTGAGGAGGAAATTAACACTTTGGCTGATAGGTTTAAGTTCACTCTGGTTGGAAAGTTTCAGCTTGGCCATCCTAAAATGGAACTCATCAGAAAGGTTTTTGAAAATCTGAAACTTATTGGCTCATGGAAAGTAGGACTTTTTGATGGAAGGCATGTGATTATTCTGTTAAGCATGGAAGATGATTATGCTAGAGTCTTTTCAATGAAAGCTATTACAATTGATGGAAAAATTATGAAATTACTGAAATAGTCACCTGAGTTTGACCCATATCTTGAACCACCCTTTGCTCCCATTTGGTTTAATCTGCCTGAACTCCAACTGCAATTCTATGAGAAGCATACACTTTACAATATTGGTCTGGCTTTGGGCAAGCCCCTGCTAGTAGATGATCCAACCACTGAGGTTACTAGACCTTCAGGTGCAAGAATTTTTGTTAAAAGAGATGTTACTCTTGCAGAAGTGAAAGAAATGTGGATGGGGACAACTCATAATGGATACTGGCAGCTAATTGTTATGGAAAAAAGGCCTTACTATTGTGTACATTGCAAAATGTTTGGTCATTCATTGGATAGATGCTACAGATTAAAGCCAGAGCTAAGAAGAAAATATCCAGCTGCTGAGGGCCCTCCTAATCCAGTTCTTGTTTCAGAGCTAGTAATTCCTCCTACCTCCAATGTCCCTGGTGTTCAGATTGACTCAGCCCCTTTAGCTCCAGCTGAAAATGTTGATATTACTGTTACTGAGCTTGCTGAAAATGCTGATATTACTGTTATAGATCAGGCTGTCATTAATTTGGCTTCCCCCCACTATTCTTCCCCCCTCTGATCCTTCTTCTGCTGTTGAGCCTCTTCCTAGCAACCCTCCAGCTGATCCTTCCATTGATACATTACCTTTTCTACCTTTGGACCCAGGTCATCCTCCTTTGTTAGCCTCATCACCTCCACCACATACAATTCTCCCACCAATTACTTCTTACCCTCCTCCCATAGTGTTGCCCTCCTCACCTAATTCTGATCTAGGTATTTTTGAAAATGTTTCTAATGATTTTATTGAGGGATGGACTGTTCATCATTCCAAAAAGAAAAAGAAACCTTTGGAGCTGAGAAATCTGTCTTCTGAGAACATTATTCAACCCCCTTCTGTTTCTGTGGATCAGCATGTCTCTTCCATCCCTATACTCACCAGGAGTGGAAAAAATGCTCCCAATGATTAGAATGTTGTGCTGGAATATTAGGGGGGCTGCTGCCCTTGGCTCCCTTAATAGATTGGTGAATTCAGGATTCACAGATTTTGGGCCTTTGCTCTTCTTGAACCCATGGTTCAACATAACACCAAAAGAAACACCAATAAGTTCTCTCAGTTCAATTTTGTAGCCAATTGTTCCAACAAAATCTGGCTCTTTAGTAGAAAAGAAATGGAAGTTACTCTTTTATTGGACCATCCCTAACTTCTTCATATCCACTTCCACATTGATCAGGTGGCTGGAATGGCCACTTTTATTTATGTTGGGTGCAACCAAGCTGATAGAGAGGATCTTTGGAGCTCTTTACATCTGATCAGTAGTAACATGTCTGCTATGTGGATTGTAGGAGGGGACTTCAACAGTATAGCTAATCCTAATGAAAAGAAAGGAGGAAGGGAACCTGACATTAGAAAAATGACTACATTTTCTAATAATATATCTGATGCTAACCTTTTTGATCTGGGTTATGAAGGATCATACTACACAGGGAAGAGAGGCAAGACTTGGGAAAGACTAGACAGATTTCTGGCTAATCAAGCCTGGATTAATTTCTTTACTTCCACCACTGTTACCCACCTTCCCAGGGCTGGATCAGATCATTCCACCTACTGATCAAGTTAACACTTCATGGTAATCAAAGTAAAGCTAAATTTAGATATCAAAATGTTTGGGCTTTACATTCTACATTCTATCAAGTTACTCAATCTTCTTGGCTGGAACCTCTCCCCCACCATGTAGACAATCCTATAATTAAATTGAAAATGTTACAAAAGAGATTAGCTAAGAAGCTGCAGGACTGGAATTGGCAGGTGTTTGGCAACCTTCATTCTAAAGTTACTTCAGCTGAGGAGCTAGTGAATCAGTTAGAGCAGGCTAATATTGATGGAAGTATTAATGATAGTGAGTTAGTGGAGGCAAACCAGCAGCTCATGATAGCAATTGAGACAGAAGAACAATTCATGAAACAAAAAGCTGCCTGTCAGTGGTTTATACAGGGGGATAGAAATTCTAAGTATTACCATGCAATCATCAAATATAATAGAAAGCTAAATGCAGTTACTAGAATTAAAGGGGAAGGGGGAGACTGGTTGACAAATAACCAGGCCATTGCCAACTCAGCTGTTCAGTTTTTCCATCAGCTTTTCAACCATGGTCCTTCAATCTGTCAGTTGAATCAAACTGAGATTCTACCTAAATTGAATGCCAACTTTGATAGCTCTAGTCTATCAGCTCCTCCTGAGGAGGATGAAATCAAAAAGGCTGTTTTCTCGTTGGATCTAGCCAAAACTGCTGGACCAATGGCTACACTGTTAGCTTCTATCAGAATTTTTGGGAGTTTATCAAGCAAGACCTCTACTTGGCTATTCAAAGCTTCTTCCTTGGCATTGAATTACCAAAATACTTCACAGCTACTACAATAATACTTATTCCTAAGGAGAATACCAAATCTACATGGAAGGACTTCAGAACAATCAGCCTAACTACTGTCTTTTCTAAAATCATCAGCATAATTATTGTTTCCAGATTGCAGATTTTGTTAGATGCCTTAATTTCAATTAACCAATCTGCATTTGTACAAGGGAGAAGCATTACAGATAATGTACTATTGGCACAAGAATTATTGTTGGAGATTGATAGACCTTGTAGAGGGACTAATCTTATCATTAAGCTGGATATTCCTAAAGCCTATGATACCATCAATTGGGACTATATTCTTCATATCCTAAAAGCCAGAAATTTCCCTAATGATTTCTAGTCTTTAATTAAGAGATTGCTCCACAATTCTCATTATAACATCCTAGTCAATGGGGAATGTCATGGTTTTTTTACTACAACCAGAGGAATAAAGCAAGGTGATCCCCTTTCCCCTTATATTTTCATGTCAGCTTTTGATTATCTGTCAAGATTGATTAACCATTCCCAGCAGCAGTTACCATATCTGAGATACCTACACAGATCCAATTGCATTGTTTCTCACCTTGCATACGCAGATGATGTTATATTGTTTACTAATGGGAGCCAAGCAGCTGTTAGGAAGGTCATAGCTACTCTGGATTATTTCTAGCATGCTTCAGGACTTTCTTTCAACATATCCAAAAGTCAATTCCTACCTAGCACCAAGTTACCCTTTACTCAAATTAACTGGATCAAAGATCTCACTAGATTCTCTACTTCAACCTACCCTCTCAAATATTTAAGCTTCCCACTGATCAAAGGCAGGAGAAAACAAACCCACTATGATGAGGTGGTGAAGAAAGTGACTTCCAAGAACCAACGCTGGACCACTTCCTTTCTGTCTAATGGAGGTAGATTGACCCTCCTCACATCTGTACTCTCTACTTACCCCCTGTATATCCTACAAATGATTAAGTTAAAGAAGATTACCCAAAGAATGCTGGAAGTCTCATTTAACAAGTTTTTATGGGCTGGTCAACATAAACAACATCACTGGACTTCTTGGAATAAGATCTGCCACCCTCCTGCTAGTGGTGGACTGGGATTCAAAAACTTATCACACATGAGCCATATCTTTTATTGTAAACAATGGGTTAGATTCAGACAACAAAGTTCTTTATGAGCATGGTTTAAGAAAGGTAAATATTGTCCCCATTCTCATCCTTCTCTTATGACACCAAAATTGGGAGATTCCAGAAATTGGAAAGCCCTTCTTCAAGTTAAAGATGCTGCTGAAAATCTATTCATTTGGGATGTAGGTGAAGGCCAAATTAACTTCTGGGTTGATAATTGGTTGGGGAATCATTCCTTGAAAAACTACCAGCCCACCAATTCTACTATTAACACCATAGCTGACTGCTGGGTAGATGGTAAGTGGGATCTATCTAAACTAAGTGAAGTTAACTCTCCTCAATTTATCAAAAGTATTCTGGATCTCCCCATTAATCCTTCTTCTCCTGATATCCTTATTACCAAAAATGGTTCCCAAAAAAGTCTGTCCAAATTTATTTACTAATCACATTACCATTGGTAGTCTACTAATTGGGGTAACAGTGTTTGGAATGCTAATATAACCCCTTCTATGTCCATCTTCTGCTGGAGGTTATTCAGAAAATTTCTTCCTACTGATGATATTTTAAAACTTAAAGGAATTAGAGGACCATCCAGATGCCAGCTCTGCCATTCAGCTGAGGAAAGCTTAAACCATCTGTTGTTGCAATGTGGGATATCCAGGAGTGTCTGCTCTGCTGTGTTAGCAGATGAACAACTGCAGGATCTTCTATCCAACTGGCCCAACCTCAATTCTTGCTGGGATACCAACACCAATAAAAAAAGTACATTCCTCTTATTATCTTCTGGTTCATCTGGGTAGCTAGGAATGCTGCCATGTACCAAAACCTTCCAACCAGTCCTCACAAGATAATCACCCATTGTCAGTCCTTTATTAAAAATTGAATGGATCTTCTGCTAACTCTTCTAGGAGGGAGGCTACTCCTGCTATCCAGTCTGTCCTGTAGAGGGCTCCTTCTCAGCCTTGGTTGAAATTAAATACTGATGGGAGTTACTCAATCATCAGGGTAGGTATTGGAGGAATATGCAGAAACTTCAAAGTGCATTGCTTATGGTATTTTGCTGCTCCTATTGATGCTCTTAATGCTCTGGAAGCTGAAACAGTAGCAGTCTTCCGGGGGCTGAAATTGGCCTTAGCACAAAACCTGAACAATCTACATGTGGAAATGGACTGCTTACAACAAATACATATAATTCTCCTAAAGACCTCCCCCACCCCATGGTACCTGATCCATTGGCTGAAGAAGATTCTTCATCTTGCTTCATCTATTCATGTCATATGGTCTCATATCCCTAGAGAAGGCAACAAACCTGCACACCATCTTGCCTATGAGGCCTCTTCCTCACAGTTAATTACTTGTCAAAAAATTCCTTCTTCCTTTTTGTCTTTTTTGCTTAATGGGGATTGTTTGGACATACCCCATCTTAGATGTAATACTTCCTTTTGATTAATGCATTTTCCTTTTTGATATATATATATATATATATGTGTGTGTGTGTGTGTGTGTGTGTGTGTGTGTGTGTGTGTGTGTGTGTGTGTATGTATATATATATATATATATATATAATTCTACAAGATCACAAAAAAAATTAAACTTAGCTTTCAAAATCAAAATCAAAATTGAAATCAAGATAAAAATCCAAATAAAATAATATGATAACAAAAAAAATCATCATCACAAATAAAAGCAAATTAAACTCACCATGACTGTCAGGTTTTTTAGAATGAATTCTAATGGTTTCCACTATAAAGTCATAAAACACCACTGCATAAAGATAAATGGACAATAAATCACGACACAAAAATACAAAGTCAATCTAAATTTTGAAATTTGAATTCACAACTACAATTTGAAAATAGTCTACTTGATTCCTCATCGGATACAATTCTTACTTAATTTTGTGCTCTGCCCTAAGTGTGTTAACTCAGGCTGTTGTGTTGGTTTTATTGATCTCTTTGGTCAATGCCAATACATGCAGTGTGCTTTTCAAGCACACCACACATATTGGGGGCCCATTTATTAACCTCGCTTTTGATGAGGTCTATTCTTTCTTCCTTAGAAGCCTAGGATCTAGTTATAGGGCTCTTTTGTTGACTATCCTAGAGGACTAGTGATAGGACCCTCCCTATTAGAAATTCTAACACCTCTTTACTCTTATTGGAGTTCCACATGTTTTGTTCTAACCTCCAACACTTAGTAGGATGAAGCCAAATATGAGGGAGCTCAAGAGGAGTCCAAATACGATTATCATGCCTTAGGGTTAGCCCTAGGTGGTTTGGTCTTGGTCAGACTTGCACACACACACTCGGGCCCCTCACTTAGACACACAACCTAAAGACCAAAGCCAAGCATGCTTAACTTGGTTCCCCACTCTTTTGGAAACTCAGGTGTGTGGTTCCCCAAACCCTTAGCCTTAGGCTAGGGTGGCTAGAACCAACTCATGAAGGATCCAAAATTGGATTTTTCCTTAGTGTTAAGGCACCAAAAAGGTAACATTAAGATTAGCATCCTCAATTGACACCAATTCCACCAAAACACCCATCCATGACCTTCTACCCCCCAAAATGTTTCAAAATTATCAAAATCCCCTTGAAATCCTAATTTTCCCAAAATTGCCTAAATTGCCAATTCCCGCCCAAAAATCATTTTTTAACCATTCCAAACAACTCTAATAGCCCAAAAGACCCTATTTTCCTCAAAATTCCCCAAATGCCCCAAAATTTGCCAAAATTACCAAAATACCCCTCATGCCCATAAAATCCCCAAAATCTCCAAGTTCACTCTAAATGTCCCCAAAATCAATTTGAATCACCTAATGTCTCCAATTGTGCCCAAATCCATCAAAATTTGCCAAAATTTTTAAATTACCCTTAAATGCTTAAACTCTCCAAATCACCCTCAATTTTTAGCAAATTGATTTCAAACTCTCTCAATTTCAAGTCTAAATCAAAATTCATCATGTTCAAACCCAATTTGAACCAAATTTAAGACCAATTTCATCAAACTCCAAAATCTAAATCTAATTCCAAATGAATTGCCCCAAATTGACTTCACCCCCAAATTTCATCAAATTCTACTTCATAACTAATCCAATTTTACTAATTTTGAATCCTAAACTCTTCATGGCATTCCCCTAGACCAATTAAAGCCCTCAATTGACACAAATCCAAACCCAAGCCTAACCCAAACCCAACTTTAAGCCAAAAAACCTAATTTTGAACCCAAACCCTAAGATTGACCTAAGTTTCATGTCCAAACTAACCTTGATCACCAAGACCACCATAAAACCCCTAGGACCTCAAGCTCTCCACCTTGCCCACCCTAGTAGACCCATGGACCAATGCTCCCCTAAATTTGGTGACTCCTCCTAAAAATGGCTAAACCAAAGGCATATATGCCACCAGCCTTCCCAAGCCCCAAGTTTATCGCCATTAACTCCCTTGACCTCCATGAGCCAGCTAGCTACCACCTCAGCCCTAGCCAACCGACCTAGTCGAAATCAAGAAGCCTTCCCCATAGCTTAAATTTAAATGCACCCATCCAATGTGGCTCACTTCCATTGGTGAATTGAGTCGCTCAACCCTCAACTTAAGTAACCTTTTTCCCCCCTTAGCTTGCCTTGTTGGAAGGCATGGCCATGTCTATTTAAACACCACCCCTCACGGCCAAAAGGAGAGATGAACTGAGACCTTGGTGAAGCCCTGCCAAATTAATCCTAGACCTTCTAGCAACCTTGCGAAGCATAAACTCATCATCTCCCAGCCTCCATTCCCCCCACCTAAGCTCAATTTTAGAGCTCAAATCATGACCATCCAACCAAACTCCAATAAACCTTAAATTGAGCTACTATTAAGCTTCACCAGAGCTTAAGGACACTTACTCAATCAAAAGCCCTCTCTCCTAAGCCCTCTGCACCTAACTTCTTTCAAGGCTGCACCACCCTCAGATAAAACTCATAAACAGCTTCAAACCTTGCTCAAATTGATACTTGGAGGAGGTTCAAGTGGTAATAATGAAGCTTTAGAACACGCTTAATAGAGGCCTTACCTCTTGGGCTACGGTATGCACCGTTTCTCCCAAATCGGAGCTCGGTTCGGGCCTTTATGAAAATAAGTTTAATTCCATGCTTGATTAGACATATATAGATATATTTGTCTCACTTAGATGAAGGTGTAGTACCAAACTCCGTGTGATTTATTTGGGTATCGAGTGAGATCTTAGGGTTTTAGTGTGGACGGTTCATAGTTTACACCAGTTGGGGTTGAAAGCAGGGGACTGTCAGATCACGCGTGTATCGAGTGGACCTTTGGGATCATGCCAGAAGAAAGGATGAGCTGTGAACCGTGGGCCGCATGGAAGCTGACTCAGTTGGCGGCGTCGAATGGGAGCAGTACATGCGTTGCTTCGAAAACTCTTGTGATGAGCTAGCAGCTGCATGGATAAGTAGAAAAATAAGGCTCTTCTGATTTAAATAATCCATAAACTTTAAAAATACATAACTTGGTGTAGAAAAATCCTAAAAATAAAATAAAATTAATCCTGTGTTCAGTGAACAGAGGAAAATACTATGAACTAAAAATTAAAATTGTTTGTTATGTGTTTTATTTTTTATTTTTTATAAACCCCAAAACTAGTTTTCATTTTGCTTAATAAAATATGAGTCACCATAACATGAAATTGGGTGGGCTTGTACTTCAGGTGGTTAGAAGTGTTCTATCATTTTTCTAAATCTAGAGAGCGCCTTTAACCCTAAAATTTCTAATTTTTTATGTTAGGCACCTTTATTTTAATTAAATAATTCATAAAAATTAAAATATAAATCAGAATAATTTGAGACTTGCTTTAGTAGGTTCATTCTGGTCAGATGACCTTAGAAAAATATAATAATAAGTTTAAATAATTAAATGTGTTATCTCATGTAATTAAGTCATTAAAAATAATAGAAAATAAAGTAAATAAAATATAACTTAAAAAATCATAAAATTATATCCACATTAAAGATAATGAGCATATTAAGTCTCTGTAAAAATCTGAAACCCATTTGAATTGTATTTAATATCAAAGTCCATTTTTCTAAGTGGGATTTTTGCACGAAAATAATTATAATAAATAAGATATAATTTAGAAAATTATGAAAAGTGGTTTGGAGTGATCCTTGTGACCAGGGCCACCCAATAAAAATAAAATCAAGTCTTCAATAAAAAAGTTCATTTTCCACTATTTTCCCCAATTTTTAAATAATTAAAAATAATTAAAAATCATAAAAATATAAAAAAGCACCAAAATTATTACTAATTATTCCCTCATAATTGGGACCACTTAAAATATTTTTCATAATTTTCTTAATAAATTAAGTATTTTTAAATGCCTAAAATGTATTTTCCTTAATTTTACACTAAAATAATTATAATAAATAAAATAAAAATCACAAAAATCTAAAATTTGTTTCTCTGATTCTCTGAACTAAGAGGAACTAATGGAAAATATAATAGGTAAATTTTAAGATTAGATAATATTTTCTATTTAATTAATCAGAAAAATCAACGTATAATTATAATAATTAAAATAGAACTAAAAAAAATTTATTAAACTAATATAAAAATTGTTCCTAGAGGTCTTTTGATCTAAGTGAACCTCCAACAATTTTCTTAAGGATAGAAGATTTGTTGGGTCAACTAAATGAATTAACAATGAAAATCTCTATTTTGAGTAAAAATAATTATTAAAGATTAAATAAAAATAAAAAAATTATAACTACTAATCAAATGTTTTAATTGAATCGTGAGTGATGTAATAATGAAATTTCAAAGTCATTTAAGTTAAATTTAAGGAAATATGAAGTAGAAAGCCTTAAGGGCAAAAATTATAATTATGGAATTTTGTGCTCTAATTAAAATTTTAGGTTAAACTAAAGGAAAAATGGGTAATGTTGATCTTAATTAGCTCCCTTAGATGACTGAAAAAAAAGGGATTAAAAGGATGAAATGAAATCCATCATTTTTCTATAACAAGAGCAAAATTGTAATTTCTTAATTTATTTTAATTTGGAAGTCAACTTAATTGGATGATCTTAATGTAGTGAGCTCGGGTTAGGAAGATAGTAACTCATAAATTTAAAGCCCCTAATTAGCAATTGAATGATGAGTATAATTTTTTAGTACGAGTTAAATCCACTTAATTCAATACCTTTAAAAGTTATGACATTATCCATAAGATATTAAAGGCTTAGCAGTGAACTAGGCTTGATTTAAATTCTTTTAATGAGGTTTAGAAAATGAAACATAACAATTCTGAATACCCTCAAAACAATACAAGCCTAACCTTAATTGAAAGAGCAAAAGCCCTTAATAATTTAGATTTCCTTTAAAAGCATCCACCAACATATTCCCTAAATGGAACATCAAGTAAACGCTTAGTTACCCCACTCATGGGTACTTAAAACATCAATGTTCATTGAGCACACGTTAAAATATCACCACTAAATCCTAACTTAAGTGTGGATGAATGATTTAACAACATAATAAGTTTTAAAGAACTCGAAATTATTAAAATAATTTTAAAATTTATTTAGTGTCACACCCCAAAAACTTTTATAATCTTTTGGATGTTTTGAAGGATTGAACCTATTATGTTTTTTTGAAGAAAATCATCCTTAAAACCCTTAGGGACTATCAAATTATGCCTCGGGACATGTTAATTCACATAAATCAATAGAAAAGCCCTAAACTACTTTTCTTAGATTTGTGACCTAAAGCTCAAGGATTTGAGTCATCTCTGAGGTATTTAAACCCTTGTGAGCAATTGGGGACATTTGTTTCATTTTTTTCACATATGGATTTGCAAAGTTATTTAATTCTGATTTCTAGGTGGCTAGGGCAATGACGATAATGCTAATGTGTGCTAAATGGGGGATACGAAGTGGGATTTTTTTATTTAAATATTATCCCCTACCTCGAAGACCCTTCAGTAAGGGGAGAGGGCAAGGACCGATGATACTATTCGCCAACACTTGGTGGGATTGTTGCCTCTGACTCTCTTAGGTTGTTAGTAGTTCTAGCTTGATTGGAATGATTAGCCTGTGGCCTAAACTACTCTACAAAATATTTACAAAACAAAACAAAATTTCTTTCGCATGTTAAAGTGAACTCCGCATGAACATTTAAATGACATATTTTTGCATGAGAAATTTATAAAATTTTGATGAAAACTTATGAAGGTCCATGATTAGTCATTTAGATCGAGGCTAGGACTTGTTGGGTTGGTAACTCTTGCTCAAGGTTGGGAAACACACAGTCCAGCTCTGAACCCCCACCTTTATCGATGTCTTATACCTAGTCCTAGTCTTCCATATGTCACCACGGGTTTTGCTTTACATGTTTGTATTTTTGCTTCGACTTATTTTGCTACTTCTATGTATTAAGCTCTTATCGGTCGCCAAATTAGAAATTTTTGGTCGCCCGAATGGATATTCTGACACCCCACTTTAAAAAGTATTTAATTTAATATATATATATATATATATATATATATATATATATATATATATATATATATATATATAATTTAGGAAAATATCATTTTTTTTACTTTGAAAAAATATGAATTAAAACTAATCTCATGTAAAAAATAGTTCAAATAAGCGAGTGATGCGATGCGACTTTATATATGCTTTAAAATACAAGAATTTGATACCACTTTTTAGAATATATAATTCCTGGTAAATAGCTTCAAAAACTTGATGTGCGAGGTTTACTTTTATAATTTTATATTTTGATTTTATTATTGTAAAAGTCACAATTTTAAACGCAAGTATACGTATCGTTCAAGTAATATAGGGCTCTAGTGGAGTCATGGTTATCGATCCCACAGGGATAGTGAATTTATAAAAAGTAAGAAATATAAGTAATATTTTCGAATTTTCAAAAGCAATTTATACAATTTATATTCAAATTTCATTTGCTAACAATTTTTACTAAAAGCAAGTAAGCAGTAAGCAGTAATTAAAATTTAATGCAAGTATAAAAATGACTTTCTCCTTTTTCAACTAATCCAAGAATTATAGAGTAATTATCTTTTGTAGGGAATTAAGATTATGGTATTGTGCCAAATAGAAGCATTCCTATCTTTACCTTTGGTCCAGGTGCTAAGAACATTGACTAATCTATAGATAGGCTCAGGATGTTTTATTAGTAGAATGGGTTAATTAAGGCTCACACTACTAGATGTCCAAGGGTGGCTATGGTCGGCCCTACCAGTGACCCGTTACCTTTTTATAAACCAAATTATTAGAATTTAGTCTGTCACTCTGAAAACTAATTAATTTTACGCAAATAAATATTATATACCAATTTATTTGCACTTAATCTTAAATAATCCGCGTATAGCCTGCGATTACTTAAGGATTCATGTGATATCTACTAGTTAAGAATTTATCTCCGGATAGGTCTCAAAATTCTTCAATAGGTTTTAACAAATTAAATGGCCAATTTAAAAAGTAAACTAAGATCAGTTATTAATATCATCACAATGTTTTAAAATATTTTATATTTAATTCTCCTACAAAATTTAATTAATTTATAATATTATCATAGTTGAAAGGAGAAAGATAACTAACTACTCAAAACACATTGAAATAACACAACACAACATATTTATAAAACTTTGAACCAAAGTACAAATACTTATCTGAAGTATTCCTTCAAGTGATCCGCTGACTTCTACTGACTCCAAAGCAATGATGAAAGACTCCAACAACAATAACACACAAAAAAAACTCAAAATAAACTCACTAGATACAAAATAAAGTGGCACCCTAAGTATGGAAAAGACTAAATAAAACTAGAGATCATAGAGAAGATGCTAAAATGGGTATGTGTACTAAGAGGGGGGTTTTGGTGCGATTTTCTCTATAGAATGGGCTCCTATTTATAGAGCTCTGAATTTGACCAGAGGTTGCTTAAGGTACCTCTTTAAAATTCTTCCAAATTCAATGTATTTTCTAGAAGGTAACTGTCGTGCCTAGGCGCCGGGATCTGTGACCCGACCCGCAATAACGCAGTAATATTTGCTTCCAAAAGATGGCAAAAAACTTGACCCAATTTATAAATAGCGGCTAGTGTATAAAATCAAAATGTTGTAAAATTTTAGAAAATATTTTACACACTAGGGTACTAGGCAAGTATACTTATCGTTTCAAGTAATATAGGGTTTTCTTTTATAACCCCAGTATCGATCCCACGGGGAAAAATTATAGTAATAAATTTTCTAAATATTAGATTTCAAAAATATTTTTTTATCTTTTAATTTAATTATAATTACTATTAATTTACTAGATGCAAATAAAGAAAACAATAATAAGAAAATGATTTATAAAAACTATATAAAATAAACAACTTTCTTCCCTTCAATTAATCTAAGATTTTTAAGATAATTTGATATTCGTTGGAGAATTTGATTTATGGTATTGTGCCAAATAGAAGCATTCTTATTCTTTACCCTTTGATCCAGGCGTAAAGAACATTGGCTAATTTACGTATCAGTCCGGATGTATTGTTAGTAGAATGGGTTAATCTAGACTCACACTACTAGATGTCCAAGGGTGGCTATGGTCGGCCCTACTAGTGACCCTTTCCTAATCTATAAATCAAATTATAAGAATTTAGTCCGTCACTCTAAAAACTTATCAATTCTACGCCCTTTAAATCTTATCTTCCTATTTATTTCGCACTTCACCTTGAATAGCCCGCACATGGCCTTCGACTACCCAAGGATTCATGTGCCATTTACAAGTTAAGAGTTCTTCTCCTTCTAGGTCTCAAAACTCTTCAACAGGTTTTAACAATTTAAATGGCCAATTTAAAAAGTAAAGTAAGATCAGGTATTAATGTCATCACAATATTTTGAAAATATTTTGAATTTTAATTCTCCATCGAATCTTTATATTATCTTATCTATCTCTTCATAAATGAAGGAAGAAAGTAAACTAACTACTCAGAACTCATTGAATATAAACAGCAAAACATAATAAATAAACTTTGAATCAAATATAAAATACTTATCTCAAATATTTCTTCTACAGATCTTCTGATTCCTACTGACTCCACAGTGTAATGAACTCCAGATGCAACAACTTGAAAATAAACTCACTAAACTAAACAAAAGTGGCCCTAAATTTCTCTCTCTAATTCTCTCTCTAAGGATGAGAGGTCCTTAAATGGATAAGAGAAAGGGTTACAATGGGAGGGGCACGTTTTCTGAAGAAATGGACCCCTATTTATAGGCTTCAAGGGTTGCCTTGAGGCACCTCTTCAAAACATGTCCACATTCAATGAATCTTCTAGAAGGTCTGTCTGGCACCTAGGTGCCAGAATCTGGCGCCTAGGCGCCGGATACCGCGTCCAGTTCTTTGTACCTCTTCACTTTGGCTCGCACCTCTTCGCGATTAAAACCGTTTTGGAGCGTCCAAATGCAATGTATCACATGTCTTATTATCAAGGAACAACTGCCAGTCTCCTAGAATATCCAATAATCATTCACTCCGTCAAAATAATCGTTCAAACGTTGTCAAAAACTTGACAGTTTCTGTATCGAGTCTAGCGCTTAGGCGCCAACTTCTGGCGCCTAGGCGCAAGGCCATATTTTTTTATACTTTTTGTATTTTGCTCTATTTTTGCTCCTTTTTGCTCCTTTTTGCTCATTTTTCCTTTTTAGACCTTTTTACATCACCTACATCCAAAAACACAAAAAATATCTTTCATTAAAGCATAATATCCTTGGAAATTTATAAGAATTAAGACATAAAGAAATAGGTATTTTTTTATAGATCAAAATCCCCCAAACTTAAATGTTACTTGTCCTCAAGTAACTCTTTCTACTATATAAAATATATAATCTTTGGAATAAAAGATAAATATTTAAGATTCCTTATAATTTTTTATTTTATAATTTTTTTAGTAAATTATTAACCCAATTTCACTAACTAGGTTTAATTTTAAGAATTTAAAGAATATTTAACTACCAAATCATAAGATTTCAAACTTTTCATTCATTTTGAAAATAATAGAAGTCTATTATATTAAGATCTCATAGATTATTTACAAGAAAAAGATCTTCTTGAAAAATCTTTTCTAAATAAATATTCTTGTATAAAAATTAAGTAAAATATGTAACTAGTTTTCATCCTATAAGATAATTCAAGTGAAGCCAATTTTTGATTAGGCATTTCCTCAAGCTTCTCCTCTCTTCTTTTTTTCTTTTTCATTTTTTTTCATTTTTTTTCATTTATATATATATATATAGAGAGAGGATTACTATATCTGGATAGCTTCGTTAATGGTTTTGAACTTCACTATCCTTAACTTATATTTTCAAAACTTATACATTTCCACTTAATTATTATAACATAAATAAGAATTCAAAAATATTTCCAATCTTTTCTTTTTCAAGTGATAATTTTTATTACTTAATATTTCTAAAATTCTATTATTTCTATCATGAATAGAAAAATTCTTTAATCTTATTCTTCTTTAAGTTAAATAATTATATTCTTAAAATCAATCAAAGTTATTAAAATTAAGGTTAATTTCACTAAATTGTTTATAATTTCAAAAATAAAAGTGATCTCAAATAAATTCTTCATCCTTAAGTTATGTTAAAAAGTTTTTATTTTTAAGAGAATATTAGCTCTTTAAGGACAAATAAAATTTAAATTTGAATGTATTTTCCCTTCCCCCAAACTTAAGCTTTTGTATACTATGATAATTTGAATGTATGAGAGAAAGAAAATCATAATTTTAAAAAGGAAATTTTTATAAGTATGTAAAAACAATCTTAAAAAGAAAAATTAACTTCTAATCATGCTTTCATGAATAATTAAGATAAAATTGAAGCATGTATATAAAAAAAAGCAGGCTAATTTTATGATTATACTAATTTTGAAACAAAATTAAAGCAGAGCAAAATAACTAATTACTAAATAGTAGACTAAAACAAACATATAAATTAACTCTAACTTCAGTCTCAACACAATATACTAAGAATATTTTAACAACAGAATCTTAACACTAATCAATCCACACAGATATTTAAACAAATCAACATATATCACACACAAAACTAAACAATCAATCCAAACAAAACAAACTAACAGAGTAGCTCATCATAAAGATTTATAACTACTAGTCACTAGCTGTAGCATCATCATCATCATCATCACCAAAGGAAAATTCTACGTCCTTAGGATCAACAAATGGTGTGAAACTAGGAAAAGTAGGGAAACTAACATCATGTTCACCCTTCGTAAATATGACTAGGGCTTCATCATACTCAAGCATCATAACTACTCTTCCTCTCGGGTATAATCAGATAAATGATCTAGTTTCCTATCAATAGTATCAATCCCGTAGTGAGTTTGAAATAACTCCCGCCGTCGCTCTAAAACCGATCATGCATCGATTCCCGCAAACTCGATAGTGGCTCGACGAGGCAGAGGGTCGAGAAGTAGAAGGTCTACCCTGAGTATGTGCGAAGTAGAAGGAGCGGTCGATCTCTTACCTCGAAGACGATCATAGATACTAACACTCTCCTGCCCAATTGGCTTGGTAGACTTTAACTTCTTCTCAGAAATATCAGCAGTAACTCCATTACTAACACATAATGAATAAATTAGAGATGGGAATCCCAATCCAACAGAAGTGCTGGATCTCGCAGTAGAATCCACAGAATCATAAATAATACTGCCGACATCAATAGGCTTCCTTTCCTGAATGCAGTAGTTTAAGATCGCTCGATCTCTAGTCACTTCACTCAGTGGTTGGAAGGTAACAATCTTGCGAAATAAAATAAGTACCATGCTTTATAAATACCATTTAATTTGGAGGATTTGAAGTTTACCCTTTTTCCGTTCCTGATCTTCCAAGATCCAGTACCGTCAGTCAAATAAGCAATGATCATATCCAAATCTCCCTCAGATGGTGATAATCCAGAATAATATCATTCAATATTTGGTGGCATGCCACAAAATATATTGATTCTTTCAGGACTAAATCCTACTCCGATACCTCTGAAAAAGACTTCATAATCTTCGGCATCCAGAAAATTTGCATAAAATTCTCAAACAATAGGGATAACAGCAACAGTAGTGAAATAACAGAATTGTTGCCAATTGTGTGCAATGATAGTATTTTCGATCATTTCTCCAGGATGATATAAACTTCGTTCTGAAATGAACTTTCTGGACGTCGCAAATTCGTGGAAGCGAAAATGCGCAGCCGCGGTAGAAAATTTGCTGCTATCAAAGTTATCTCGTGCCTTCTCACGTTTAGATTTTGGAGCCATCTAAACGTGAAAGAAAACAAGAACAAATTTAGGAACCAAAGATTTAAACTCTTTTTAAGTTTATAAAACTTAAAATAAGTTTAAAAATCGAAAGAAATCACTAAAAATCAAAAAAAAATTTCAAAATTTCGGTTCTTAGCAAAACTAGGAAAATCTATGGTGAAAATCAAAAATAAATGGTTTAAAGGGTAGATCTGACCTTGAGACGAAGAAATTGAGTGGTTTCGCGCTCAAGTCCTTGATGTTTTGACCTCAAAATGGATCTAAAAGGTGTATTTTCGCGAAAATGGGGAAGAAGATGAAGCTTAGGCGTCAAAAATGGCTTTTGGGGGTTATTTAAGTAAATTTTTGGGTACAGGTCGCCTTTCACAAAAAATTATTTTTAAATTTAATTTTCCACCAAAATTCATAAATTCAACTTCCAATTACTCATATCAGAGTAGGGCTTCAATTTCTATCTTCCACAACATTTCTAAAAAATTTAGAAAAATTAAATATTTAATCCACCTATCAAACAATAAGGTTTAAATCAAACTCACTGAATTCCATTTATAATCTTCAATATTGACTCAATACATTCTAGATAAGTATTATACTCGATTCAAGTTCCTAATACACACTCAAACATAACAATTTCTAAGCAAAAACAACACACATTGAACATGAAAACAAATACACAAACAAACACAATCGATTCTCTAAATCGATACAACGACTCAACAAAACCATATAATAACTATCTCATTAACAGAATATTCTAATCTTCACAAGGGAAATTGTGTATTCCACTTGGAAAGAACACTAATGCTCTCGGGAAATTTGTAGCCGTCTTTTCGTCAATCCACTTGTTCTTCGCATACATTTCAACTTGAGCATCTTGATAAGCCACAAAATGATCAAATTGAAGTTTCATTTGCCATTCTAGATGTTCAATTTGATGAAACATCTCATGAAGGCAATCTCCAATGCTTTTAAACTCCGCTTCAAACTTATCCAAACGACTAGAAATTTTCTCTAAACTTACAGACGATGAAACCATCGAAGTAGGGTCGAGGATCCTTTTGAGACCTTGTCCCTAGCTTCTTCTCCATGATTTCTTCCTTCCATTTCTTCAAAATTTTCTTAAATCTTTCAAGAATGAAGTGCAAGGGACGTAATTTTGATTGCTTGATGGTTAGGGAAGAAGATAGGTTGATTTGAAAGGGAAAATCGTGTGAAAAACTGAAAATTTTTTGTTTATGCACGACTCAGTAACCGTGGCGCTTAGGCGCCGAATCTGGAGCCTAGGCGCCGGACCTATTGATACATAGTTTGATTCTGGTGCTTAGGCGCCGAATTCTGGTGCCTAGGCACCGGAACTATGTTCAACTCTGTTTCGCCTAATCGTCAAATTTCAAAATTTCGTTCTCCAAGATAGGTATATTATACTGGTAAGAGTAATTTAGACTCAATAACTCACATTGTAAACAATCATAATGAAGGTTAACTTGATATCCTTTTTACTCATATTCAAAATAGAGTGATCCTATTTTTAAATCTTACATACTTAAAATAATTTTCAGCCTAAGCCAACAAAGACTTATAAGCATCAAATTTTTCTAAAGTAATATAAAATTAATCAAGATTGAGGCATAACCTTACATTAAAAGACAAAAACACTCATAACACAAGATAATTATGGGTTGCCTCCCACAAAGCGCTTGGTTTAACGTCGTCAGCCCGACTTTAGTAAATCTTTAATCAGGTTGACTCAATTCATAAGCCTCTTTATAAATCTTTTTAATATCTCCTAAATAAGGCTTCAATCTTAATCCATTTACTTTAAAAAATTTTCCCTGCTTTGGGATCTTTAATATCCACAGCCTCCATAATGGTATACTTTCTCAACTATATAGGGTCCAATCCATTTAGATCTTAATTTTCCAGAAAAAGTTTTAAACGAGAGATAAACAAGTAATACTTCTTCTCCGTGCTCAAAAATTTTTCCCGAAATTTTCTTATCATGCAACATCTTCATTTTCTCTTTATAAATCCTCGCATTTTCATATGCTTCATTTCTTATTTCTTCCATCTCATTTAATTGCAATAATCGCTTTTCTCCTGCTTTATTCAAATTAAAATTAAACTCCTTTATCGCTCAATAAGCTTAATGTTCAAGTTCTACGTGTAAGTGACAATGTTTACCATAAATTAACCGTAAGGTGAAATTCCGATCGGTGTCTTATAAGCCGTTCTATAAGCCCATAATGTAGAATCAAGTCTATCAACCCAATCAGCTCTTTTAGGATTAACAGCCTTCTCTAAAATTCTTTTAATTTCTCTCGTTTGATACTTCACCATTCTACTTGTTTGTGGGTGATAAGCGACTGCAATTCTATGTTTGATTCCAAATTTTTGTAGTAATGATAGAATTCTTATATTCCTGAAATGACTTCCACCATCAGTGATAATTACCCTAGGCATTCCAAATCTTGAAAATATAATTTTCTTTAAAAATTTAGAAACACTTTTGGAACCACAGTTTGGTAAAGCAACAGCTTCAATCCACTTTGAAACATAATCAACTGTTAATAAAATATAAATTTTTCTAGATGATGGAACAAATGGTCCCATAAAGTCTAAACCCCATATATCAAAAATTTCAACTTCCAATATATAGTTTAAAGGCATTTCATTCTTCCTAGATATATTTCCCATCCTTTCGACATCGATCACATGTTTTCACATAATGTCTCACATCTTTAAATAAGGTAGCCAATAACATACAGAATTTAAAATTTTAAATGCAGTTTTATCTATGCCAAAGTGTCCTCCAAAATCAGAATCATGACATTTTTGAATAAAAGCAAAAGTTTCCTCATAAGGTACACATCTTCGAATCATTTAATCTTTACCAAATTTAAATAAATGAGCTTCTTCCCAAATATAAGATTTAGCATCATATTTAAATTTCTTAATAAATTTGTTATCCAAGTCATAAGGCAAAATATTGCTAACTAAATAATTAACAATATCAGCATACCAAGGTGTTTTGCATTCTCGAATAACATATAAAGATTCATCAGAGAAATTTCTCATTTATATTTTCTTCTCGAAATAATATCATTTTTAATTCTAGCACAAATGATCAGCAATTTGGTTTTCGGTTCCTTTTCTATCTATTATTTGAAAATCAAATTCTCGTAGAAGTAAAACCCATCTTATAAGTCTAGGTTTAGAATCCTTCTTAGATAATAGATATTTAATAGCAGAATGATCAGCATGAACTATGCATTTAGTACCAAGAAGATAAGGTCTAAATTTATCAAAGGCATATACTATAACTAGAAGCTCTTTTTCAATGGTAGTGTAATTTCTTTGTGTTTCAGATGAGAGTTTTACTAACATAATATACAACTTTGAAAATTTTCTCATATTTTTGTCCTAATACAGCTCCAATTGCAAAATCACTTGCATCACACATTAATTCAAAAGATTTATTCCAATTAGGTGCAACAATGATAGGTGCAGTTATTAATTTTTCCTTTAGAATATTAAAAGCATTAATACATTCTTTATTAAATTCAAATTTTGCATCTTTTTCCAATAATTGACAAAGAGGTTTAGAAATTTTAGAAAAATCCTTTATATATCTTCTATAAAATCCAAAGATGACCTAGAAAACTTCTCACATCAAGAATAAGTAGTAGGTGGTCGTAATTCAAAGCAATAATTTTCACTTTTGCTCGATCTACTTCCATCCCTTTTTGTGATACTTTGTGACCAAGTACAATGCCTTCTCGTGACCATGAATTAACATTTTTCCTGCTTAAGAACTAAATTTGTTTCTTCACATCTTTTCGTAACTTTGGCTATGTTTTCCAAACAAGATTCAAAAGAAGTTCCAAAGATCGAAAAATCGTCCATGAATATTTCAATTCCTTTGTCAATCAAATCACAAAATATCGACATCATACATCTTCGAAAAGTTGTAGGTGCATTACATAAACCAAAAGGCATTCTTCTAAAAGCAAATGTTCCATAAGGACTTGTAAATGTTGTCTTTTCTGGTCCTCAGGAGCAATAAGTAATCGATGATAACCGTAATATCCATCCATAAAACAAAAATATGAGTGTCCAACTAATTTATCGAGCATTTGATCCAAGAGAGGTAAAGGAAAATGATCCTTTCTAGTGGCTTTATTTAATTTCCTATAATCAATACAAATTCGCCATCCAAGAATCTTGTCTTGTAGGAATAAGTTCATTTTTATCATTAACAATGATAGCTTACACCTCCTTTCTTCGAACACAATGAATAGGACTTACCCATCGACTATCCGAAATAGGATAAATAATACCAAGCATCTAACCACTTAATAATTTCTTTTTAACAACCTCTTTCATGATAGGATATAATCTTCTTTGCGATTCTATAAGTAGGTTTAAAATTTTCTTCCATTAAGATTCTATGCATGCAAATGGAAGGGCTTATTCCTCTTATATAAGCAATAATCCAACCAAAAGCTTTCTTATAATTCTTTAACACACCTAGTAGTTTTTCTTCTTGATCTCTACTCAGCTCGTAAGAAATAATAACAGGTAAAGTTAACAAATTTCCAAGAAACGCATATTTTAAATGTGAAGGTAATATTTTTAATTCCAGTTCAGGGGCTTTTTTAATTAATGGTAAAAGTATATCATTTTGAGTTATGTCTAAAGTTTCCCAATTATCTTTTATAAAATGAGTCTCTTCTTCTTCTACTATTTCATCTTCATCAGCTTAAAAATTCAAATTTTTCTACAGTAAATGACTTTACATTTTTCTTGATAATGTTTTTCAATTAAATAATCAATTATATCCATTCGATAACATTTCTCTTTATCGTGTACTTCATCGATTTAAGAACATTGAATTTAATTTCTTGATCATTAACTCTCATGGTTAGTTCTCCCTTTTGCACATCAATCATAGCTCGTCCGGTAGCTAGAAAAGGTCTCCCTAAAATAATAGGTATCTCTTTATCTTCTTCCATATCAAGTACTATGAAATCTACAGTGAAGATAAATTTATCCACTTTAACAAGGACATCCTCTATAACTCCTTTAGGATAAGTGATAGATCTATTAGCTAACTGAAGGGTTGTAGCAGTGGGAGTAATATCTCCTAAATCCAATCTTCGAAAGATAGAAAATGGCATGAGATTAATACTTGCTCCTAAATCACATAAAGCTTTTCCATAAAATTTTTCTCCAATAGCACAGGGTATAGTGAAACTTCCAGGATCCTTAAGCTTTTCAGGTAATTTCTTTTGAATTATTGCACTGCATTCTTCACTTAATGCAACAGTTTCAAAATCTTCAAATTTTCATTTTTTGCTAAAAATATCCTTCATAAATTTTGCGTAAGTTGGCATTTGTTCCAAAGCTTCAGCAAAAGGTATGTTAATAGTAAGTTTCTTAAAAATTTCAAAGAACTTAGAAAATTGATGATCTAATTTCGCCGTTTAGGTCTTCGAGGAAAAGGTGGTGGTGGTTTTTCAACTTCCACATTAATGAGTATAACGACTCGATCTCGACTAGAGAGAGAGTTTCTTTAGGTTTTTCAATCTCTTCAACCTCAATCTCTTTTTCAATTTCATTCTGCATTCTTTCTTTTAATTCCTTTCCACTTCTAAGTTGCACAGCCTTTAACTTGTTCATGTTCTTTTCAGCTTCTTTGGATTAATTTCAACATTACTAGGAAGTGTTCCTACAGTGTCCGTTATTAATTAAAGTAGCAATTTGCCCCATTTGATTTTCAATATTACGAATAGCAGTATTTTGATTTTGTAATCGATTATTCATTTGTAAAATTAATTCTTCTATCGATAACTTTTTCTCGTTGATTATTAAATCCAGGAGGTTTATAATTTGGATTAACTTGATTATTCCAATTTCCAGCGGGATGAGATCGATTATTACCCCATTGTTGTTGTGAATTATTCCAGCTTAAAATTAGGATGATTTTTCCACCTGTAATTATAATAACTTGAATAAGGATTATTTTTACTTGCAATAGCTTGTAAAGTTTCAATAGTTCGAGAATCTTCAATATTAACAGAGTTATTATGCGAAATATTAATTGCAAAATTATCTAATTTCTTAGACATTGCTGCTACTTGTGACGCTAAGATAGAAAAGGCTTCATTATCATGAATACTTGTCATCTATTTAGGATTAATCCTTTCGGAAGGCCATTGAAAATTGTTATTAGCCATTTCTTCAATTAAAGTGTAAGCTTCTTCAAAAGATTAGACATTAAAGAACCTCCAACAAGAAGATCAATAATTGATTTTAAAGATCCAATTAATCCATTATAAAATGTTCGAATAATTAACCAATCGTGTAAAGCATGATGAGGACATTTTCTTAATAGTTCTTTAAATCTTTCTCAAATTTTATATATTGTCTCCTCGTCAAATTGACTAAACGAAGTAATATCATTTCTTAATTTAGTAGTTTTAGAAGGAGGAAAATATTTAGCAAGGAATTTTTGTGTCATTTCAGCTCATGTTTTAATAGAACCAGTTGCTAATGAGTTTAACCACATCTTTACTTTATCTCTTAAAGAAAAAGGAAAGAGTCTAAGTCTAATAAAGATTATCGAAACATCATTATATTTAAAGGTAGCACAAAGTTCTAAAAACTAACAAGATGTAAATTTGGATCCTAATTTTGTGTTCCACCAAATTGATTGTTTTTCACCATTCGAATAATAGTACGGTTTAAGTTCAAAAGAATTAACATCTACAAGTGGGTATTTGAATACTACTATGAAGTTCATCAACTGTAGGGTTAGCATAATCCCTTAATGGTTTAAAAACATTTTGATCATTAAGTTCAATTGGATTTTGTAAAGTAGCCATTTCTTGACATTTTTTAATTTGTTTTCCCTTTTTAATTTTTCTAATTGTTCTTTCTAATTCAGAATCTAAAGGTATTAATCCTTCAGAACCAAATCTTCGCATAAAACAAGGAATAAAATATATATCTCTTTTTTTATATATATTTTATATAAATTTTTTTATTTTTTTATTTAATATTTTTATATTTTTAGAAATATAACATTTTTAACAAAAATTTATAACTATTTTATTTCTTTCCCCGACAACGGTGCCAAAAACTTGACCCGACCCGCAATAACGCAGTAATATTTGCTTCCAAAAGATGGCAAAAAACTTGACCCAATTTATAAATAGCGGCTAGTGTATAAAATCAAAATGTTGTAAAATTTTAGAAAATATTTTACACACTAGGGGTACTACGCAAGTATACATATCGTTTCAAGTAATATAGGGTTTTCTTTTATAACCCCAGTATCGATCCCACGGGGAAAAATTATAGTAATAGATTTTCTAAATATTATATTTCAAAAATATTTTTTTATCTTTTAATTTAATTATAATTACTATTAATTTACTAGATGCAAATAAAGAAAACAATAATAAGAAAATGATTTATAAAAACTATATAAAATAAACAACTTTCTTCCCTTCAATTAATCTAAGATTTTTAAGATAATTTAATATTCATTGGAGAATTTGATTTATGGTATTGTGCCAAATAGAAGCATTCATATTCTTTACCCTTTCGATCCAAGTGCAAAGAACATCAAGCTAATTTACGTATCAGTCCGAGTGTATTGTTAGTAGAATGGGTTAATCTAGACTCACACTACTTAGATGTCTAAGGGTGGCTATGGTCGGCCCTACTAGTGACCCTTTCCTAATCTATAAATCAAATTATAAGAATTTAGTCTGTCACTCTAAAAACTTATCAATTCTACGCCTTTAAATCTTATCTTCCTATTTATTTGCACTTCACCTTGAATAGCCCGCACATGGCCTTCGACTACCCAAGGATTCATGTGACATTTACAAGTTAAGAGTTCTTCTCCTTCTAGGTCTCAAAACTCTTCAACATGTTTTAACAATTTAAATGGCCAATTTAAAAAGTAAAGTAAGATCAGGTATTAATGTCATCACAATATTTTGAAAATATTTTGAATTTTAATTCTCCATAGAATCTTTATATTATCTTATCTATATCTTCATAATTGAAGGAAGAAAGTAAACTAACTACTCAGAACTCATTGAATATAAACAGCAAAACATAATAAATAAACTTTGAATCAAATATAAAATACTTATCTCAAATATTCCTTCTACAGATCTTCTGATTCCTACTGACTCCACATTGTAATGAACTCCAGATGCAACAACTTGAAAATAAACTCACTAAACTAAACAAAAGTGGCCCTAAATTTCTCTCTCTATTTCTCTCTCTAAGGATGAGAGGTCCTTAAATGGATAAGAGAAAGGGTTAGAATAGGAGGGGCACATTTTCTGAAGAAATGGACCCCTATTTATAGGCTTCAAGGGTTGTCTTGAGGCACCTCTTCAAAACATGTCCACATTCAATGAATCTTCTAGAAGGTCTGTCTGGCGCCTAGGCGCCGGAATCTGGCGCCTTGGCGCCGAATACCGCGTCCAGTTCTTCGCACATCTTCACTTTGGCTCGCACCTCTTCACTATTAAAACCGTTTTGGAGCGTCCAAATGTAATGTATCACATGTCCTATTATCAAGGAACAACTGCCAGTCTTCTAGAATGTCCAATAACTGCTCACTCCGTCAAAATAACCGTTCAA
The DNA here is from genome assembly GCA_022702705.1 of Papilionanthe hookeriana x Papilionanthe teres. Classification (NCBI taxonomy): domain Eukaryota; kingdom Viridiplantae; phylum Streptophyta; class Magnoliopsida; order Asparagales; family Orchidaceae; genus Papilionanthe; species Papilionanthe hookeriana x Papilionanthe teres. The sequence goes on from CM040433.1 coordinate 80,007,628, forward strand.
ACGTTGTCAAAGACTTGACAGTTTCGTATCGAGTCTGGCGCTTAGGCGCCAACTTCTGGCGCCTAGGCGCCAGGCCATATTTTTTTATAATTTTTGTATTTTGCTCCATTTTTGTTCCTTTTTGCTCCTTTTTGCTCATTTTTCCTTTTTAGACCTTCTTACATCACTTACATCCAAAAATACAAAAAATATCTTTCATTAAAGCATAATATCCTTAGAAATTTATAAGAATTAAGACATAAAGAAATAGGTATTTTTTTATAGATCAATTTGGCCCCTAGGCGCTGGACTCCGTGACCAGGTCTTTCGCACCTCTTCACTTTGGGTCGCATCTCTTCGCGATCCAGACCGTTTCCTTGTGTCTAAATACATTGTATCACATGTCCTATATATTAGGAGTAACTTCCAGTCTTCTAGAAGCTCCAACAACCGCTTAACACCGTCAAAATAACTGCCCAAAGTTATCAAAAAAAAACTTGACAGCGTCTGTATCAAACTGGCGCTTAGGCGCCGGATTTATGTACCTAGGCGCCGTGCCAATAATTCCAAAATTTTGCTCCATAAGCTCCATTTTTTCTCCTTTTTGCTCCTTTTTGCTCCTTTTTGCTTCTTTTTCTTTCTTGGACTCTTTTTAAATCATCTGCATCCAAAAACATAAAAATACCTTTCATTAAAGCATAATAACCTTAAGAATTGAATCATAAATAAGGCATAAAAATGGGTATTTTTAAGGTAGATCAAATTCCCCCAAACTTAAACGTTACTTGTCCTCAAGTAACCCTTTTAATTACATAAAATAGATAACATTTGGAATGAAGTAAAAATATTTAAGATTCCTTGTAATTTTTTGTTTTATAATTGCTTTAGCAAATCATTAACCAAAGTTCACTAATTAAGTTTAATTTCAAGAATTTAAGAATATTTAACTACCAAATCGTAAGACTTTCAATTTTTCATTTATTTCAAGAATAATTGTAGTTTATCATATCAAGGTCACATAGATTATTTATAAGAAAAAGATTTTCATGAAATATTTTTCTAGTAAAAATATATGTATATAGAAATTAAGTTAAAAATGTAATCAGTTTTCTTCTTATAAGATAATTCAAGTGAAGCCAATTTTTGATTAAGCATTCCTCAAGTCTCTCCTCACTTTCTTTTCTTTCTTTTCTTTTTTTTTCTCTTCCTTTTTTTTAAGTGAGGATTACTATTTTTGGATAGCCTGTTAATGATTTTAAACTTCACTATCCTTAACTTATTTTCAAAACCTTATACATTCTCACTTAATAAATATGACATTAAATTTTTTATTTTTCAAAACTTATTTCAATCTTTTCTTTTTCAAGCAATAATCTTGATTCCTTAGTATTTCAAAAATACAATTCTCTTTACTATAAATAGAAAAATTTTGATCTTATTATTCTTTAAGCTAAATAATTCTATTCTTAAAATTAACCAAAATTTTTGAAGTTTTAGATAAGTTTACTAAATTATTTATAAATTCAAAAATTTAGGTAATCTTAAACAGATTTTTCATTTTGTATGTTATGTTAATATATTTTTAAAGAAAATATTAGTTCTTTAAGGACAAATAATATTTAAATTTGATACATGTTTTCCCTTCCCCCAAACTTCAGCTTTAGTATAAATATGAATCATGAAATTTTCTAAAGCATGAGAGAAAGAAATAAATAGGAATTAATTTAAGTACAATAATGATGTAGTAAAGAAAAACTAACTTCTACTTCTACACATGCTTCAATATGAATATAACAGAAATGATTAAGCATATACAGAAAATTTTTGTAGAGCAGAAGTTAATTTCTAAAAAAAATCATTTTTTTTTGTTTTTGAACATGCAAATTTACTAACTATTCATGAACACTAAACAGTAGGCTGAAACAGAAATAAACTTTTATAGAAATTCATTCACATTTCAGTCTTAAAAACACATCAGATAATCTAAAGATAGTTTTAACATAAAAAGTTCACATAAACACTAACAAATAACATCACAATAAACAGCACAAGAAACAAGAAAACACACTAAAAACAGAATCAACAATCTCTGGAGATAAGTCAAGCTACTAATCACTGTCTGTAGCTTCATCATCGTCATCACCAAAAGAAAACTCAATATCCTTTGGATCAACATATGGTGAAAATCTGGGACAAGTAGGGAACTGATCATCGTGCTCACCCTTCAGAAATCTCACTAAAGATTCTGAATATTCGGCATTGTATTCACTCTTTCTTTGTGTATACTCAGAAAGATGATCAATCTTCTTATCTATCGTATCTACTCTATAGTGAGTTAAGAATAACTCATGCTGCTGCTTTATAAACTGATCATGCATGGTTTCCTAAAAAGTAGATGATGGCACAGCAGAAGTAGATGGTCTAGAAGTAGAAGCTCTACCTGAAGTAGGTAATGAACCAGAAGGTGCAGTAGAACCCTTACCTCGCAGTCGATCATAAATGCTGACGCTTTCTCTTCCTATAGGCTTTGTAGACTTGAGTTTTTCCTCAGAAAGCTCAGCAACTACTCCAACACTTTGACATAGAGAATAGATCAGAGATGGAAAACCAAATCCAATAGAAGTGCTAGAACGAGCAGTAGCCTCTATAGAATCATAAATAATGCTCCCTACATCAATAAACTTCCTCTCTTGAATGCAGTAGTTGAGAAAAGCTCTATCTTTGGTAACTTCGCTCAGATGATTGGATGGAAGAGACGAGCAAAAATAAAGTAGTGTCATGCCTTTGAAACACCATTAAGCTTAGAAGATGAAAAATTTACCCTTTCTTAATTCCCAATCTTCCAGGCTCCAGTACTATCGGTCAGGTAGGCAATGATCATATCCAAATGTCCCTCAGATGGAGATAATCCTGAGTAATAACACTCTATGTTTGGCGGCAGGCCAAAGAAAATATTGATTCGTTCAGGAGTGAATCCTACTCCAACTCCTCGAACGAAAATCTCGTATTCTTCCGCATCCACAAAATTAGCATAAAACTCTCTAACAACAGGGATAACGGCAACAGTAGTGAAATAGCAGAATCGTTGCCAGTTGAGCGAAACGATTGTCTCCTCAATTCTTCCTCCAGGATTATAAAAACTTCGCTCCGAGATAAATTTTCGAGTCGTAGCATAATCATTGTACCAGAAGTGTGCAGCAGCAGTGATGAACTTGCTACAATAAAAATTTTCTCGTTCCTTTCCTCGCTTAGATTTGGGTGTCATCTAAACGTGAAAATAAAAACGCAAAATAAATTTAACGGATCTAGGAAAATAAACTAATTTAAGCTTTTTAAACTTGAAAAAGCTTAAAAAATTCATGGATTTAACCATAAAAAATCAAAATTTTTCTCAAAATTTTGGTTTTTCATAGTGAGAGCAAAATCCATGGTGAAAATAAAAAAATAATGAGTTTAGAATGTAGATCTGACCTTGAGATGAAGAAATTGAGAGATTTCAAGCTCAAAAACTTGAAAATCCGGCTTTGAATGGGATCTCTAGGTGGTATTTGTACCGAAAAGAGAGGATAAGGAAGCCTAGGCGTCAAAAATGGCGTGGGGGGTTTAAGAAGATGAGTTTTCCGGTTTAGGTTGAACTGGCCCCTAGGCGCCAGACTCGCCTTTCCAGTAATTCGATTTAAATTAAATATTTTCCACCAAAACTTATCAAATTTGACTCTTAATTACTCTTATGAGATTATTAATCTATTTTATATCCTCCAAATATTTCCACAATCAAATTAAAATGATAGTATAGATCCACAAAAAATGTATCCAAATTCTTCAATTCCAAATCCTAACATCCATTCCAAATTCAATAACTTTCAGTACAAGACTATATCATGGTTCATCGTTTTATAAATAATATAAACAACAACATATTCAAGTCAAACATTCAAATCCAACAACACACAATGAACAATTAAACAAACACACACATTTGATAATCAACATACTAACACAAGACTCGATCACACCTAAACCACACATAGGATCTATTTAACACCGATCTTCAATTAACATCTCTTTCGCAATGAAGTTCGCTCGGACCGAAGGAATAGAAAACCAACGCCCTTGGAAATTCTAAAGCCGTCTTTTCATCGATCCACTTGTTCTTCGCGTACATTTCTACTTGAGCATCATGATAGGCAGCCATATGATCATATTGAAGTTTGGTTTGCCATTCCAAGTGTTCGTATTGGTGGTACATCTCATGGATACGATTACCAATACTTTGAAGTTTCACTTCAATCTTATCCATTCGACTAAACATTTTCTCCAGACTAACAATAATAAAACCATTAAAATAAGGCTGAGGATCTTTAGGAGATTTGTCCCTTACCCCATTTCCATGATTTCCTCTATCCTTTGCCTCCAAATCCTTTCTAACTCTTCCAAAATGGATTGCTCTGGTCGAAATTAGTGTTTCTATGGGATTATGGATGAAAAATAGGCTATATATAAAGAGATTTCGTGTGAAAAACTGAATAATTTTGGTTTTTCCACGATCTGTAACCGCTGGATCATCAATACGCAGGCCACTCTAGCGTTTAGGCGTCAACTTTTGGCGCCTAGGCCGGAACCTCGATCGACTCTGATTCGCCTATCGTCAAATTTATAAAGTTTCGATCGTAAAAATTAGTCTAATAAACAAGTATGATCAACACACAAACACAATTACGAAACATTCAAATCACAAACAATCACAAACGAAGCTTAATTTAATCTCCTTTTTACTCACATTTGACATGGAGTGGTCCAAGTCCAATTTCTATATACATCAAGAAAATGTTTTGCTTAAGCCAATACAGACTCGTTAGCCTTCTATTTCTAGAAGTTATATATAAATTTAGTCAAGACCAAGGCATAACCTTATAGCAATAATTAAACTCAAACTAATAAATATGGGTTGCCTCCCACAAAGTGCTTGGTTTAACGTCTTCAGCCCGACCTAATTAATTGAATTAATCAGGTAGACTCAGCTCATAAGCCTCTTTGTAATTTAATTTAATTTCTAAGGCTTCAGTCTTAATCCGTTAACTTTAAATACTTTTTCAATTTTGGGATCTTTAATATCCACAGCTCCATAAGGGTATACTTTCTCAATTATAAATGGTCCCATCTATTTAGATTTTAATTTTCTAGGGAAAAGTTTTAAACGAGCATTAAATAATAATACTTCTTGTCCAGGCTCAAATATTTTCCTTGAAATCATTTTGTCATACAATTTCTTCATTCTTTCCTTATAAATTATTACATTTTTATAAGACTCATTTTTTATCTCTTCCATTTCATTCAATTGTAATAATTATTTTTCTCCTGCAGTATTCAAATTATAATTGAACTCCTTTATCGCCCAATAAACATTATGCTCAAGTTCAACAGGTAAGTGAAAATGTTTGCCATAAATTAACCGATAAAGCGACATTCCGATAGTGTCTTATAAGCCGTTCTATAAGCCCATAATGCGTAATCAAGTCTATCAACCTGATCGCTTCTTTTAGGATTAACAGACTTTTCCAATATTCTCTTAATTTCTCTATTTGACACTTCAGCCATTCCACTTATTTGAGGATGATAAGCAGTTGCAATTCTATGTTTAATTCTAAATTTTTTCAGTAATGATTTAATTCTTATATTTCTAAAATGACTTCCCCCATCTGTGATAATTATCCTGTGCATTCCAAATCTTGTAAAAATCATTTTCTTTAAAAATTTTGAAACACTTTTAGAATCACAGTTAGTTAAAGCTATAGCTTTGATCCACTTTGAAACATAATCAACTACTAATAAAATATAAATTTTTCTAGATGATGGTACGAAAGGTCCCATAAAGTCTAAACCCCATACATCGAAAATTTCGATTTCTAATATAAAGTTTAGAGGCATTTCATCTTTTCTGGATATATTTCTCATTCTTTGACATCGATCACAAGTATTCACATAATGTCCAACATCTTTAAATAAAGTAGGCCAATAAAATCCAGAATTTAAAATTTTAAACACAGTTTTATCCACTCCAAAGTGTCCTCCAAATTCAGAATCGTGATATTTTTGAATAATAATAAATGTTTCTTCATAAGGTATACATCTTTGAATCACAGAATCTCTTCCTAATTTAAATAAATGAAGATCTTCCCAAATATATGATTTATAATCATTCTTGAATTTCTTAATGTATTTATTATTCATCCCATATAGTAAAATATTGCTAACTAAGTAGTTAACTATATCTGCATACTAAGGCATTTGTAATCCTTGAATGACATATAATTGCTCATCCGGGAATTTCTCATTTATATTTTCTTCATAAATCTTCTCATTATTATTTTTGATTATTGATAAATAATTAGCAATTTGGTTGTCAGTCCTTTTTCTGTTCATAATTTCAAAATCAAATTCTTGTAAAAATAAAACCCATCTGATCAATCTAGGTTTAGCATCCTTTTTAGATATTAAATACTTAATGGCAGAATGATCAGTATGCACGATACATTTTGTTCCAAGAAGATATGGTCTAAATTTATCAAAGGCATATACTATTGCTAAAAGCTCTTTTTCAGTAGTAGTGTAATTTATTTGATTTTCATTAAGAGTTTTGCTAGAATAGTATATAACTTTGAAAATCTTCTCATATTTTTGTCTTAATACAGCACTGATTGCATAATCACTTGCATCACACATTAATTCAAAAGGTTTATTTCAATCAGGTGCAATAATGATAGGTGCAGTGATTAATTTTTCTTTCAGAATATTGTACGCATTCAGACAATCTTCATTAAATTCAAATTTAGCTTCTTTTTCCAATAAGAGGTGTAGCAATTTTAGAAAAATCCTTTATATATCTCCTATTAAATCCAGCAAGAACCAGAAAACTTCTTACATCAAAAACGGTAGTAGGTGGTTGCAGCTCAGCAATAATTTTCACTTTTGCTTGATCAACTTCCATCCCTATCGGAAGCCTTCTAGAATACTTGGCTTTGGACCCTCTCTCATAAGGCCAGTTGTCGACTGCCTCAAACTCGTTGTCTATGACCTTCCTTGTAATATATTTTTTGAACTCTCAGGAAAATTCCGTCGTCGGCGCCGTCGGTGCCCTAGATCAAATCTTCATCTTCTGGTCCTTTTTGCTCTAAATTCGCTCCTTTTTGCATCTTTTCCGCCAATGTCCATAAATCAACATACCTGCAATAAAACATCAAAAATACCTTTCTTTAAAGTGCAATATCATCAAAATTACTAAAAAATAGGCATGAAATTCTCAAAATATTTTCAGTGGGTCAAAATCCCCTAAACTTAACTATTACTTGTCCTTAAGTAATTTTTGGTACTACATAAAAGTTATGATTCATTGTGGTAAAGTTCTAATTCAGAAATACTATCATTTTGATTTAAATAAATATCATAGTAAGACTTTTTAGAAAGATTTTCAATTAATTAGATTAACTCTGCAGATATAAGGCTATCTAGTCATCAAGTCTAAGAGTTCTAGTCTTCTATTCATTTTAAGAATGACTATATGTTGCAATAATAATTCACTTAGAATATTCAGATGATAGGAAATTCATGAGAACACTACTAGTAAAGAAACTAGTCCATAAATATAAGTTCAAATATGTTTTTAGTTTTCCCTTTAGGTTAATCCAAGTGAAGCCAATTTTTTATAAGGCATCTCCTCAAGCTTCTCCTCACTTACTTTTTTTCTTTTCTTTTCTTTTTTTCTTTGCTTTTCAATCCTATATATATTTTTCTTTTCTTTTCAGGGATTGTTTTTCAATCATTTCTTTTTCTTTTTCTTTTTCAAGTGAGGATTACTATATCTGGATAGTCTATTAATAATTTTGAACTTCCCCCTTCTGTTCCTAAATTTGAAACTTAAAACATTCCTTTACCTTATATGTAATTCATAGTCTTTACATCATTGAGTCCCAATCTTTTCTTTCTTAACTAAATTCCTAAGATTCTTAATATTTCAAAATATAGTTTTCCTTACTTTAAATAGTTAACTATAGTCTTATCCTCCTATACTAAATATCTTAAACTACAAAATTAATTTTCATTACCAAAAATATTTCTTTGAATCTTCTACAATATTTAAATAAAATTTAACTATAGTTAACTAAATTAAATTTTATCACAAAAATCATATTATAAATTTTGAAAATATTTTAATTGAGAACACATAATAATTAATATTCCCCCCCCCCAAACTTAAAGTTTTCAATAATAGAAATAATACGGGTGGAAAGAAAAATTCTAAATATAAATCATACCTTTGCACTTTAGGCATTTTCTTCTCTCTAAAATTTTGCAGGTTCTTCTCAAAGTTTTAACTTCAATTGATATGTAATATTAGGAACTCTTCTACACATATAACAGTTTAGAGAATTTGCTGGGGTAATGAAATTTTGAAATAAGTACATAAAACAAAACATTTAACAACAACAATTATATTGCACAGTACAATACAAAATAACATTTGCATTTCACAATACAATAACAAACAGTTTACTATTTTAACTTATAGTCCACAATTACAATTACAATTACAATCATGCAATACAATCCATCCAGAAATAAAATACAAACTACAAACAAAATACACATCTCAGAAACAATACAGTTCACAAAATACAAATTAAAAATACTACAACAAAACACACGCACATACATCACAATCATCAAATTTAAAGATCGGGCATCAAAATCCCATACTATGTCTTCATCTCCCTGGTCAGCAGGTGGATTGGGCTGATAACGAGTATAACGGGGGCATTCAGGAAATGTAACATCAGGCTTACCTCTACAGTATTTAGCCTGAGCATCGTAATAAGTAATCTTGAAATCAGAATGCCATTGAAGATACTTACTATCATGATCGTGTCTTCGCTCTAATCCTTCAATCCTCTAATCTATTCTCTCAAGTCTTTCATCAAACTTTTCAAAACTTTTCCGCTGTAGAGTCATCTCATTCATCAAATCATAAAGAGTAGGGGAGCTAGAGGCAGGAGGGTCATAACTAGTAGAGGGGATATCTCTACTGGTATAAGGTGCTTTACTCCTACTCCCAGATCTCCATTCTTTATGGGATTCATATGTCTTCAAATTAGCTTTACTAATGGGTTTCATATGGTACACCCATTCTTCATTATCTCTAGCTTCCACTCCAGATAATTGGCAAAGTGCATAAATGAGGCTAGGATGTCCTAATTCTCCACTTGATTCACTCTTTGTCGTGGCCAAAATATTCTTATAAATTATACTCCCCACATTTATACTTCTATTGTTCTGAATACAAAAATTCAGACCAGCTCTATCTCTTGACACTTTACTATGGTGATAGGTAGGTAGCAGAGCAGATCAGATGAAATAATGTCATGCCTTAGTTGTGGCATTCATCATGGAAAGAGGAAATTTAATCTGTTCACACTGTTTAATTTTCCAAGTTCCTTTCCCATTAGTGAGAAAGTCAATAACATTGTCTAACAAACCTTCCATAGTTCCAAATGTTTTATACTCGCTAGAGTAAAAATCATGAAGTTCATAAAAAGAATTAATGCGGGCAGCATTAAAATCAACAGAAAATCCTCTTACTCTTACAGGGTCATCCTCAAGCTGAGTCAGATTGGCATAGAACTCTTTTAAAACTTCAACTGCAGCCTTGTTTGTAGAGTAACAGAAGTTTTCCAACTTCCTTTCTCTAATAACTCATTCCACTTCTCCTCCAGGATTATCAAAAACTTGATCTTGTATACACTTTTTTCCTTGGAAGATAGAATAGTATCTTGATTGGGCTTTAGCATTCATAAATCGAGCCTCATCAAATTCAAGTTGCCTCTTTTGTCGGAGAGCCATTTTTCGATCTATCAAATTTACAAAAATCTAAACTAAACTCCAAAATAATGATAAAATGGCTTCCAAAAGTGACTTTAAGTATTCTAAATTAAGTTCCATGAATCTCTTCCAAGTATTTTCTCCGCATTTTTTAATTTTTTTGAAATTCCTCAATGTGAAAGAAATTCATGGTAAAAATAAAAAATTTTTACATATGAGGGAAGCTCTTACTGAGTGAAGATAAAATCTGGTGTCAAAATGAGTTGAAATCGCCCCAAATCCAAGATCTCTGTAGCCCTAGGTCGAAATGTTTGGTAAATAAGGGAAGAATACGATGAATAGTGGCGGTTGACTGGTCGAAATCGCGGTTAAAAGGTATTTTTTGGGATCTCGCCATCGGTGGAGTCATTCGAGCTGTCGGTGAGCTCAATTGAATTTAATTTCAGTAGTCTCAAGAAAAACACGCCGTCGGCAAGATTCTTAATTTTGATCATTTTTTTTATTTTTGCGATTTTGATCAATTTTAAGCCTCGTCGTCATCCGTTCGATCATTTTAAACATAAATTTTTAGTGATTAAGTGATGTCTGAACACAAATAAACATTTACAACACAAAACTTCACAATTATATATAAAATCTAAAGTTTACAAGACACATTACATAACACACATAAGTTAGGTATTTTCTCAACCTAAATTCCTCAATTCAGCATCGCAATCCAAGCCACAACACTCTAAACGCAGAAAACAAACATTCCAAACATAATCTCAACTAAACTGAGATCAAAAAGCAAACAATCGAAATCAGACAAACAAATATAGTTCAAATCAGATCCAAAATAAAGAAACATACAAAGTAAGCAATTCCACTACTCTTTTGATTTAGTGTTAGTTTCTCCTCTGATATCACCCATCGCTTGAACATGAACATAAAGGTTATAGAAGGACCTGAATGGAAATTCTTCAGTTGAATCTTCTTTAATCCATCCCATCCTTCTCATTAATCGTATCAAACTTGCTTCGAAATGTCCAGTATGATCAAAGTGTTCTTTCATTCTCCAATCGATATGATCAAAAAAATCAGAGATATTGTTAATTGAATTCATTAAATTTTGTACCTCTTTCTCCAGTTTCTTGATTCTGTTTAAGACATCAGTGTCTTGTCCGCTACTAGAGGTCAAATTGGAATAGAGTTTTGCGATGCTTGATCCATAATCACGCCCATATCATTCTCTTCTTCATTGTCTGGGAACATTCTGGTTGGGTCTAAAGGTTTCCAAGGTAGAAGTACCTTTTCCAAAATCTCGTATGATACTTGAAACAGACTGCATAATGAGAAAATTGTTGAAGGATGTTCAAGCTCCTGAAATGATCCTTGAACGATCAAGCCCATAACAGACTTCACAATAATCGACCCAATATCAATTGGCCATCCCATTTGAATGCAGTAATTCAATATAGCACTCTCTTTGGTAACTTTACCGATCTTCATCATCGGTAATAACTTTGCAGATATGAAAAAGTATCAATGTTTCGAAAAGGGATTTAAAAGTGTAGTAGAAAAACTAACATGCTCGTTTTCTCTAACTTCCCAGTCTTCAGTTTCGTCTGTCAAATATTGGTAGATTTCATTCATCAGATTTCTCATCAGGATGAAATTGGAATAATGGAAGACAGGAACATTCTCGACCATGTATAATTCATTAATTCGTCCAGAGTTAAAAGTTATCCACCTACCTCGCACATATACGCTTCCTTGGTTGATTCCATACAAATTGGCGTAAAAGCCCTTTACCACAGGAACGACTACTGCAGTAGTAGTGTAGCAAAATACTTCCCATCGTCGCCGTACAATCATTTCTTCAATCGTTGTTGAAGGATTGTTTAATCCTCGACTCACAAATCCTCTTTCTTTGATTAGCCTCCTCTTTGACAACACCTTGTTGAAGAGTCGTTTTGCCTCGGCACTGACTAACTTTCTCTGGTTGAACACTCAAAATCTTGGGTAATCTATTGAATTGGAAGCCATTAGAGAAGAATTCAAGGGAGTTTTCATTTATTTTTTAGAAATGGAGAGTTTAGGAATCGTACGTAGAAGTTTATAAGGGAAAAATTTGCCTAAAACCGCCAAAAACCACCATTTCAAACTCCAAAAATTGTCCACTCGCCGATCTCACTATCGGCGGCCTCGATGGCGTCGTCGGTGAGCTTTGTGCAATTAAATATCAGGGCCCTCAAGAAAAACCCACTGTCGGCGGCGTCGAGCGCGCCGTCGACGCCCTAGGCAAATTTTGCACAAAAACGCCGTGGTCAAATACGTTCCAAATTTTCTCTATGGATCCAAATTTCATGATGATCAAAGGGTAAATACAAGCAGTAGAATTCAATACTACCACAAACTAATGATAAATTCAAACAAACACACAATAAATAAAGATAACTATGGGTTGTCTCCCATAAAGCGCTTGTTTAATGTCGTCAACCCGACCTGTTCAGGTGTTATTCAGGTTGACTGAGCATTAAAAACTCTTTGAAATTTGGTCTTTTACCCTCAAAATATGGTTTTAATCTATGTTCATTTACTTTAAATCTATTCCCAGTCTTTAGATCTTCAATTTCAACATCTCCATAAGTATAAACTTGACTCACAGTAAAGGATCCTAACCAACGAGACTTCAATTTCCCAGAAAATAACTTCAGTCTTATATTGTAAAGCAAAACTTCTTATCCTGGTTCAAAGTTTTTCTGGTTAATCTTCCAATCATGTATTAATTTCAGTTTTTCCTTATAAATTCTGTTGTTATCATAAGATTCATTTCTCAATTCTTCTAATTCATTCAATTGTAACAATCTCTTCTCACCAGCATTTTTTAAATTATAATTAAATTCCTTAATCGCCCAATATGCTTTATGCTCCAATTCTACTGGTAAGTGGCAAATCTTTCAAAAAATGAGTCTGTAAGGAGTCATTCCAATAGAAGTTTTATAAGCAGTTTTGTATGCCCATAATGCAGTATCCAGTCTCGTAGACCAATCTACTATTCTAGGATTTACAGTCTTTTCTAAAATTTGTTTAATCTCAAGATTAGAAACTTCAGCTAATCCACTGGTCTGAGGATGATAAGAAGTAGAGAATCTATAAATAATATTAAACTTTTCTGCCAATCTCTAAATATATTTATTCCTAAAATGGGATCCTCCGTCAGTGATAATCACTCTCGGCATACCGTATCTTGTGAAAATATTTTTCATTAAGAATCTTGAAACACTTTTAGCATCACAACGAGGTAAAGCTTATGCTTCAATCCACTTTGATACATAATTAACCGTAATCAAAATATAAGTTCCCAAATGAAGGAATAAATGATCCCATGAAATATAATCCCCAAACATCAAAAATCTCAACTTCTAACATGAAATTCAGAGGCATTTTATTTCTTCTAGATATATTACCTGCTCATTGGCATCTATCACAAGTTTTGATATATCTATAAACATCTCTAAAGAAAGTAGGCCAATAAAATCCAGCTTGCAAAATTTTGTGTGCAGTTTTGTCAATCCCAAAATGTCCATCAAATTTAGAATAATGACATTTTTGAATAATGAGTTTAGTTTCTTAATAATGCACACATCTCCTAATAATAAGATCGTTACATTGCTTATAAATATGGTTCATCCCAAAAATATGCTTTTGCATCATGAATGAATTTTTTATGTTGCTGCAGTGTTAGCATAGGTGGCAAAATATCAATTACTATATAGTTAACTATATCAGCATATCAAGGTATTTTCCGCTCATTAATATTATAAAGTCGTTCATCAGGGAAACTGTCTATAATTTCATTATCGTTGTCAGATGATTCATGATATTTTAATCTCGACAAATGATCAGCAATTTGATTATCAGTTCCCTTTCTATCAATTACCACAAAATTGAATTCTTGCATTAAAAGTATCCATCTAATTAATCTTGGTTCGGTATCCTTTATTTGCATCAGATATTTAATAGCAGAGTGATCACTATGCACAATACATTTAGTCCCAATTATAAGATCTAAATTTATCAAAGCATACACAATAGCTAGGAACTCTTTTTCAGTAACCGTATAGTTAATTTGAACATCATTAAGAGTTCTACTAGCCTAGTATATAACTTTAAAAAACTTATCATATCATTGTCCAAGAACAGCTCCAATAGCATAATCACTAGCATCGCACATTAATCTGAATGGTTTCTCCCAATCAGGTGAAACTATTATAAGTGTTGTGATTAGTTTATCATTTAATAACTCAAAGGCATTCAAGCAGTCTTCAGTAAATTCAAATTTCTTGTTTTTTTCTAAAAGTTGACATAGAGGTTTGGTAATTTTTGAAAAATCTTTAATATAACGCCTGTAAAAACCAGCATGTCCAAGAAAACTTCTTACCCCTCTCACTGTAGTAGGAGGTGGTAATTTAGCTATAACTTGAATTTTTGCAGGATCTACTTCCATGTTATTTTCCGAAATTTTATGCTTTAATACAATTCCTCCTGCAACCATAAATTGACATTTCTCCCAATTTAGAACTAAATTAGTTCTTTCACATAACTCCAAAACTTTTTCAAGATGATTTAATCATGCGTCAAATGATGTTCCAAATACAGAGAAATCATCCATAAATACTTCTATTCCATTATCAATTAACTTACTAAATATAGACATCATACATTTCTGGAATGTTGCAGGTGCATTACATAATCCGAAAGTCATTCTTCGAAGTTCCATAAGGACTAGTAAATGTTGTTTTCTCTTGATCCTCAGGAGCAATAAAAATTTGATGGTAACTGGTATATCCATCCAGAAATCAGTAGTACTTGTGTTCAACGAGCCTATCCAACATTTTGTCTAGAAAAGGGAGAGGAAAATGATCTTTTCGGGTGAAGGCATTTAATTTTCTATAGTCAATACAAATACACCATCCAGTAACTTTTCTGATAGGTATTAATTCATTATTCTCATTTTCTTCAATAGTCACTCCTCCTTTCTTAGGAACACAATGATTTGGGCTTACCCAAGTACTATCTGAAATAAGATATATAATTCCGGCATCTAACCATTTTAAAATTTCTTTTTTAACTACTTCTTTCATAATAAAGTTTAGTCTCCTTGGTGGATCAATTCTTGGTTTATGTTCATCATTCAATAAAATTATGTGCATACAAATTGAAGGACTAATTCCCTTTATATCAGCTAGAGTCCATCCAAAAGCATTTTTATACTTTTTTAGTGTATCAATTAATTTTTCTTTTTGAGTTTCATTTAAGTCTGAGGATACAATTACTAGTAATGTTGAAAATTCTCCTAAAAATGCATATTATAAATGATTTGGAAGATTTTTTAATTCAAGTTCAGGGGGTTTTACAATTGATGGAATTAAGCTTTCATTCTCTGGTGCTGTTGAATCGAGCGTTTCAAACTGTTCCTGAATATAATTAGCTTATTTGCTATCAATTTCATGATATTTATCGTTTTCCATATCTTCATTTTCTTCATATTTTCTTTAAAATAATCTTTTCTTAAATAGTAGCATATATTCATTCTAAAACATTCAACATCTTTTTATATTGAAGGATATTTCATTGACTTTGAGATGTTAAAGGTCACTTCCTGATCATTTACTCTCATAGTCAACTCTCCTTTTTGAACATCTATCATGGCTCTTCCTATAGCTAGGAATGGTCTTCCTAAAATGATAGGTATTTCCTTGTCTTCTTCCATATCTAAAATGATAAAGTCTACAGGAAAGATAAATTTATCAACCTTAACTAGAACATCTTCTACAACTCCTTTAGGATGTGTAATAGATCGATCAGCTAACTGTAGAGTTACAGAAGTTGGTGCAATCTCTCCTATTCCTAACCTTTTAAAAGTTGATAGAGGCATCAGATTTATGCTAGCTCCCAAATCACATAATGCTCATCCATAAAATTTTTCACCAATAGCACACGGGATAGTAAAACTACCAGGATCTTTAAGTTTTTCAGGAAGCTTTTTCTGAATTATAGCACTACACTCTTCACTGAGTGCAACAGTCTTAAATCTAGTAACTTCATCTTTTTGTTGAGTATATCCTTCATAAATTTAACATAATCAGACATTTATTCCAAAGCTTCAACAAAAAGAATATTTATTGATAATTTTTTTAAGATGTCTAAAAATTTAGCAAATCTTTTTCCCTTATCTTGTTGCTTTAGTCTTTGAGGAAATGGTGGTGGTGGTCTTTCAACAGTAATTTTCATAGGTTTCAGAGGAAAATTAGGATATAAACTTTCATTTTCTCCTTCAGTTTCCACTTTTTCCTTTTCAACTACAGTTTCTTTTTGGACTCTTGTTTCCAACTCTTTTCCACTTCTTAATTGAATAGCATTGATCTGTTCTTTTCCTTGATCTTTAGGATTTACTTCAACATTGCTAGGTAAAGTTCCAACAGGTCTATTGCTCAGTGTGTAGCAATATGCCCCAATTGGTTTTCTATGTTTTTAATAGCAGCTCCTTGACTTTGTAATTGATTTCTGATATTCAAAACTAGTTCTTCCATAGATAACTTCTTCTCATTGAATTGTGAATTATTATAAAAACCTGGTGGATTAGAAGGTATATAATTGGAATAACCCTAATTGTTTACATTTCCTAATGGGTTTACAGGATTGTTCCCCCACTGAGGATTAACAGGATTAGCATTACCTTGGTTATTCCAGTTAAAGTTTGGATGATTCTTCCAACCTGAATTATAATAGTTTAAATAAGGGTTATTTTGTCTATTATTTATTAAATTTACAGTTTAATATGAAGATTGAACATCTACAATTTGTCCCAATGAATTTTCTTCTAACACTGGAGATGTTTGAGAACGTTCATTCCGTATTGATCTATTTTCTTTGAAAGAGCAGCAATTTGAGAAACTATCATAGTTAAAGCATCTGAATCATGAATACTGGCTACTCTATTAGGATTTACCCTTTCAGCGGGCCATTGAAAGTTATTGGTAGCTATTTCTTCGATTAAAGCATAAGCTTCTTCAAAAGGTTTAGACATTAGTGATCCACCAGCAGTAGTGTCAATGATGGATCTAAGAGATCCTACTAATCCATTATAAAAAGTTTGAATAGTTAACCAATCTGGTAAAGCATGATGTGGGCATCTCCTAAGTAGTTTTTTAAATCTTTTCCAAGATTCATATATCGATTCTCCCTCATACTGACTGAAAGATGTGATATCGTTTCTAAGTTTAGCAGTCTTAGATGGTGGAAAATATTTTGATAAGAATTTTTGTGAAAGTTCCCACCAAGTTCTAATAGATCCAGGTGTTAACAAATTTAACCAAGCCTTAGCTTTGTCCCTTAGTGAAAAAAGAAAAAGTATAAGTCTGACAGCATCATCAGACACTCTATCACATTTAAAAGAAGCACAAAGTTCTAAAAAACTCGCAAGATGTAAATTCTTCGTTAGAAGTTCCACCAAATTGATTATTTTGTACCATTTGGATAATTGCAGGTTTAAGCTCAATTGAATTAGCAGCTACATCTGGATTTTGGATAGTTAAGTGAATTTCATCAAATGTATGGTTAGCATAATCTCTTAGTGGTCTAGATTGATGTTCATTTTCTACTCCTTGGTTGTTTACATTGTTTTCCATTGTGTTAGGATTTTCAGGATTTCTAGGTTCTTTTCTCAGTTTTCTAATTCTCCTAACAGTGCGTTCTAATTCCGAATCGTAGGGTATAAGATTTTCAGATCCAAATTTACGCATACAATTGAAATTAGTACACAGAAAAAATAGTTCACTAAAATATAAAAATAAGTTGCAACTCTATTAAAAAGTTTTTCTAATTGTCCTAAATCGTTTGTTACTCTAATTATGTTACATCCCCAGCAATGGCGCCAAAAACTTGAACCACTCCGTGCACTTTGCGTAAACTTAATATGGCTAGAATTTTATATAGATGTGTATAGATTTTTTTATAATCACAGAGTTAATCTTTCAACGGAAGTATACGTATCGCTCAAGTAATACAGGGCTCTAATGGAGTCCTGGATATCGATCCCACAGGGATAGTTCAGAGGCTACAGACTAGGATTATAGAAACCAATTTAGAATCACAACTTTGTAAATCAAATTGCCTATGTGTCACTAATATACAATCGTAAATAAGATGAAGCTTTAATAAACTAATTCTACTAGCAATTAACTACTTCTACTAATAAAGTGAGGTTCAATATATAAGCAAGAATCCTTCTCCTATTAAGAAATTTAAGTGAATAGATAATTAGAATTAGTTTAAAATTGTGTTGTGCCAAATAGGAGCATACCTATTATTTACCCTTTGGTCCAGGCGTAAAGAACATTGACTAATCCTATGCTTGGTTATTGAATCTGCGGCTAGGCTGGGAGGATACCAGCTCTCACTTTGGAGCTCCCACATTCCACTCGCTTGAGGGCTAACATCTACACTTCAACACCCAAACGATAGGACCCAATTGAGGATTTTATTATGTCACTCTAAAATCTCAAATTCTACACCCGATAAATAACATTTCTCTATTTATTTGCACCATATTTTCAAGGACTTTGACCTCCCTGAATCTTGGATGTAATCTTCACTTCAGTTGTAAAAATCAACATATTTTAACAAATCAATTAGCTAGATTGAAAGTAAATTAAGATTGATGTGAAAAGATTATCACAACTTCTTTAGCATTCTCTTGGCACACTAATTCAAATAACCTTTCACAAAAATGTCAAAACAAGGATAAAGATAGAGAAACTACTCAGATTTCATGGAGAAGATAAGACAAAACTTGGATTTCATATATAAAAGCAAAGTTATACAAACTAAAATAAGTAAATACAACTTATCTTGAATTCCTCTCCAAGCAAACTCCTTGAAGTTCCTCTGAATCTCTTCCTTTCTTTACAACACGCAGAATTCTCCTTCGAAACGATAAGGAGGAAGAAATCTCTCACTTTCCTTCCACTCTTACAATCTCTCAAAGAATTCCTCACAAATAACACTAATTAAACTCACTATCTAATATTTTAATGGCACCACCAACACTAATAGACACAATGGACACACTACTGACTCACTATGGACTCGGTGGACTCACATTTTCGGCCCCAAATTGTTTCTTTTAAAGTTGTCGAAGAGTTTCCAAGAGTTACCCAAGCATCCCTTCAAAAATCATCCACATTTGATGCACCTCATGAGAGAACCAAATTTCTCGTCGTCGGTAGCCTCGATCTTGCCATCGGTGGCCTTCTAGAATACTTGGCTTTGGACCCTCTCTCATAAGGCCCGCTGTCGGCGGCTTCGATCTCCCTCTTGGCGACCTTTCTTGTAATATATTTTCTGAACTCTCACGAAAATTCTACCGTCGGCACCGTTGATCTCGCCGTCGGCGCCCAAGATCATATCTTCATATTTTGGTCCTTTTTGCTCTAAATTCGCTCATTTTTGCATCATTTCGCTCCAATGTCCATAAATCAACATACCTGCAACAAAACATCAAAAATACCTCTCTTTAAAGTTCAATATCATCAAAATTACTATAAAATAGGCATGAAAATATCAACATACTTTTAGTGGGTCAGTGCTCAAGCTAAGGTGGACATGTGAGCTAGTGAGAAGCCTTAATGGTGATTAAGTTGGCTGGTGATGGCCTTGGGCAAGAGATCTCCTTTGGTTTACCCATAAATGGGATGAAATCCCCTAATTTAGGGGACCCCTGGTCCATGGCTCCGCTAGGTTGGGCTAGGTGGATCTAGACCAGTCCCTAGGGTCCAAATGGTGGTTGTGGTGAGCTTAGCTTGGTCAATTTGGCTAGGTTTGGTCACATTGGGTCATAGGTTCAATTTTGGGACTTTGGGTTCAAGTTGGGCTAGGTTGAGTTTAGCTCTAATTTGGGGTCAAGTAATTGAGAAATTTTGTGTAAATGATTGTCATTAAATAATTTGAGAAGAATTAGTGATTTTGAATTTCCTTGGTTGGTCATTTTGGCTTGATTTGGTTATTTGGTCAATATTGTGCACTGGTGCTACTTTTTTAATTTGCCGAAATTTATGAACTCGATATATATATATATATATATATATATATATATATATATATATATATTGATTTAGTTTTATAATAAGTCACACAATTAAATGCAAGTATACGTATCACTCAAGTAATATAGGGATCTAGTGGAGTCATGGATATCGATCCCACATGGAGGCTTTAATTTTATGGTGTAGCACAGAAATCACTTATCGAATCACAGCACAACTGAAAGTATGTTTAATTCTTAAAATAAAGACAAACAGCTTTAATTACTATATCTACCAAAGTACGTTCTAAACTTTAGCAAGTTAAACTAACCAAGACTAAATTTATAACTAAGTTTAGTTGCAAGAAAGAGTCTTCCTCCTTTCCAATCATAATGTGATGATTATTGTTACATAGATCAGTGATGCAAACGTATTGTACCAAATATAAGCATTCCTAATCTTTACCCATATTTCAGCATATAAAGAACATTGGTTAATCCTAAGTTTAGTCCCCAAATCTATGGTTAGGCTGGGAGGATACTGGCTCTCACTCCAGAGCTCCCACTTCCCTTCGCCTGAAGGCTAACTCTCGCTTTAGTTTCCAAACATTAGGACCAAATTGAGAATTTCAGGCTGTCACTCTGAATTCTCTAATTCTACGCCCATCATAGTATATTTCCCTATCTATTTGAACTCAATCCCCATGAACTACGTCTCTCATTCATGGACATTGAAAGTGACCTTCACTTTTCTTGTGGAATTCATAATCCTTTTAGAAAATATGTTTCCGAACAAGTTTTAACAATTCAATTAGCCAGATCAAAAATTAAATGAAGTACAAAGTGAAAAGGTCATCACAAATTCTCCATAATAAATCAACACATCATTTCCATATCACAACATCAACACATCAAATGAAAAGGAGAAAGACAAACAAATCTACTCAAGACTCATGAGGAAAAGAAGATAAAACATGGATTTTATATATAAAAAAAATGTCATACAAACGGAGTAAAGTAAAGACAACTTATCTTGAACTCTTCCCTAAGCGAATCTCAAGGAATTCCTATGACTCCTCTTCTTTCTTCACAACAACACACAATTCTCTCTTTAGATAAGTAAGTAAGAAGAAATCTCTCACTTGCCCTCTCCTCTCACACTCCTTAGAAGAGAAAACACAAAAGCTAGATTTCATAAACTAAATGAAAAGATATTCTCTCTAAACTCTTCTCTCCTCTCTAGACTTGGCTCCAAAAGAGTTTAAATTCGGCCAAAACTAAATTCCCAAGAGTTTCCTAAAGCAACCCTCCAAAATTCAGCCAAATACACATTTGGTGCATTATTCTACCAATACGGTCGCAACTCTCTGTAAAATAGTGTAGTCCGGCACTGGTGACAGTGTCGTTCGATGCTAGTTCAATAAAATGCATTTTTGTCTCTTTTTGCTCCAAATTTGCTCCTTTTCGCTTCCTTTTGCTCCTATTCACTTCCTTTTGCTCCAAATGCCTAAAGTCATTGCACCTGCATGAAATCATGAAAAATACCTTTCTTTACAGTACAATATCATCAAAAACAGGTATGAAATGAATTGTAAAAAGCTATCAAATTTTCAGTGGATTAGGCACGTTGGGCAAGCTTGGATTTGGGTAGGCTAGAGTGGGATTAAGACTTAATTTATTGTTCAAAATGGTCTAGGGGATGTCATGAAGCTTTCTTGGCTTTAATTGGGTGGTAATTTTAAGTTAGGGAATTCAATTTGGTGGAATTAGATATGTGGTTAATTTGGGGCAAATTTGGGGATTTTGACTTGGGTTTGACTTGGGTGAGGTTTGAGTTCAAATTTGGGTCAATTTTTTGATCAATTTGATTTTATAGAATGTTATGAAGAGCTTGGAATTCAATTTGAGGAAATTAACTTTGCTAAGTGGTTCAATTTGGGGGATTTTGGTTATATGGTCAAATTGGGGCTTTTTGGTTTGGATTAAAATTGGGTTGAAATTAGGTTAAATTGGGCTTGGATTTGGTTTGAATTGAGATTAAGCATGATGAATTGTGGTTTAGAGTTGAAGTTGGGGAGGAATGGGGTCAATTGGGTGAAAATTGAAGATAATTTGGGCATTTTAGGCTTAAAGGGGTAATTTGGGGCTTTTGGTCAAAATGAGCTAATTTGGTCAAATTTGGTCCAATGAAGTGGTTCAAATTGATTTTGGGGACATTTTGGATGATCTTGGAATTTTCAGAAATTTTTGGAAATTTTGAATTTAGAGGGGAATTTTGGTGGATTTTGGGTAATTTTGGCTAATTTTGGAGTATTTTGAGAATTTGGGAAATTTGGTAGATTTTAGTCAATTTTGATGGTGGAGAACCTTTTGGAATGATTTTTGGGAAGAATTGAGTGATTTGGACAAATTTTTAGAATTTTAGTCAAAATTAGGGTTTAGGGGTAATTTGATAATTTGTTGGAGTTTAGGAGTGAGAAGGTCAAAGTTTGGTACTTTGGTAAGATTAGGTGTCAATTAGGAATTTCAACCTCTTTGAGCCATGAACAAAGGGAATTCCCTATTTTGATCCTCCATGTGTTAGTCCTAGCCACTTTAGCTATGGGCTTAGGGTTTGGGAGACCACTCACATGAGTTTCAAAAGAGTACGGGAAGTATAGGCATGTTTGGTTTAGGGTTGTGAGGTAGTGAGTGTAAGTGTAAAGTGGGTGTGAGTTTGTGTGTGTGCCTGACCCATACTAGACTTCTCAGGGTGAGTCCTAAGGCTTGACCATCTTATAAGGAACTCCTCTTCAGCTTCATGTTGCTTGGTCTCATCCTCCTAAGTATTTAGAGGTTAAACTTTAAGCATTTGAAACTCTAAGTGAAGCAAAGAAGTGTTTTGACTTATTATGAGGTAAGGGCTCCATAGATAGTCTTCTAAGATAGTCACCAGAAAAGACCTATGGCTAGACCCTATGCTATCTAAATAAAGACTAGACCTCAATAAAAGTGAGGTCAATAGCTCTCCTGCTCTCTTTTGCTACAATTTATTTAAATTTTCAACATATTTTACCATGCTTTATGAACTAACCGTGTTGTGGTAGCAGAAGCCTACTTACGCATTTACATTTTATGTACTGCAATTTTCCTATTTACCTTATAGTATTTTTTACCTATATTTACTTACTCTGTGACCACAAGAAAATATATAAGAAATTCATACCCATTTTATATGAAATTGCACTTTAAAGAAAGGTATTTTCTATGTTTTATTACAGGAATGAAGATTTATAGGTAATGGGAGCAAAAAAATCAAAAAGGAGCGAATCTGGAACAAAAAGAACTAAAATAGATGAAATTTGAAGTATCCCGCCGACGGCGAGGAAGAGGCCGCCGACGGCGAGATTTTCCCGAGAGCATTTGAAAATATTTCAAAGGAGCCCGCTGACGGCGAGATCGAGCCCGCCGACAGTGAGCATGAGCGGTTATCCATTCTTCTAGAAGCCTGCCGACGGCGAGATCGAGCCCGCCGATGGCAAGACAGTTGAGTCAAGCCAAATACGATGAATCTGGACGCTTTTTGAAGAGGTGCTTAAGCAACCTTTGGAAATATGAATTGGGCTATTGTTAGGGAATTATATCTCTTAGTAATCGAGCCCGCCGACGGCAAGACAATTGCTAGGGAATTATATCTCTTAGTAATCATGCTGAATACTTATATTTATAACAATTAATGTCGTGCTACCAAGTTTTTGGCGTCGTTGTTGGGGAAGTAAAAGTAATTATTAAGGTAATCACTAAAATAATTATTAAAGATAAATACTAGAGTAACGGACTATTTTTAAATTTTACTTAAAATTGTATGCGTAAATTTGGAACCGAAGGTTTAATCCCTTACGATTCAGAATTAGAGCGCACTATTAAAAGAATTAGAAAACAGAAAAGAGAAATTATAAATTTAACTCAAATGGTAAATAATCCAGCAATTGAAAATACAAACCAACCAAGACCATTAAGAGATTACGCTAACCCTACATTAGATGAAATTCACTTCACTATCCAAAACCCTGATGTAGCGACTAATTCATTCGAACTTAAACCTGCAGTTATCCAAATGGTACAGAATAATCAATTTAGTGGTTCACCAAACGAAGATCCTAATTTACATCTTGCTAATTTTTTAGAACTATGTGCTACTTTTAAATATGATGGAATATCTAATGACGTTGTTAGACTTAGACTTTTTCCTTTTTCTTTAAGGGATAAGGCTAAAATTTGGTTAAATTCGTTAGCACCTGGATCTATTAAAACTTGGGGAGAATTATCACAAAAATTTCTATCCAAATATTTTCCTCCTTCAAAAACTGCAAAACTTAGAAATGACATAACTTCTTTTAGTCAGTTTGACGGAGAATCAATATATGAAGCTTGGGAGAGATTTAAAGATCTTCTTAAGAAATGCCCACACCATGCGTTACCAGATTGGTTAATTATACAAATTTTTATAATGGATTGATAGGATCTCTTAGATCTATTATAGATGCTGCTACTGGAGGATCATTAATATCAAAACCATTTGATGAGGCTTGTTCATTAATTGAATAATGACTACTAATAATTTTCAATAGCCTTCTGAAAGGTTAAATCCTAAAAAAATAGCTAGTATACATGACTCTGATGCAATACCTATGTTAGCTTCTCAAATTGCTGCTATATCCAAGAAATTAGATCATTTTGGAACGAATTATTCTCCTAATACTATAGAAGAAAATTCATCTGGACAATTTATAGACGCTCAACCTTCATACGAAACTTTAAATGCTATTAATAACCGACCCAATAATCCTTATGCAAATTATTATAACCCTGGTTGGAAGAACCATCCAAATTTTAATTGGAATAACAACTCGCTAATCAACGAATGGATGAACTACTCAGTAAACCCAGTAGGAAATCCATCTAACCAAGGAAATTCTAATTATAAACCTTCTTATCCACCTGGATTTACTAATAATTCTCAATTTAAGGATAAGAAGTTATATGTGGAGGAATTAATATTAAATATGGGGCAAAATTTGCAAAATCAAGGTAGTCAATTACAAATTCAAGGAAATCAATAACAAAATCAAGGAGCTGCAATTAAAAATATTGAAACTCAACTTGGACATATTGCTATTGCACTTAATAATAGAATTCCTAGAACTTTTCCTAGTAATGTAGAAATAAATCCTAAAGATCAAGGAAAAAAACAAATTAAAGCGATACAATTAAGAAGTGGAAAAGAAGTTGAAATAAAAATGCAAAAAGAAATGGAAAGTCAGAACGAGGAAGTGGAAATTGAAAAAGAGAAGAATCAGCAAGATCAAAATGAAGAATATCCACTAATACCTATGAAAATTTCGGTAGAAAAACCACCACCACCATTTCCTCAACGACTTAAGCAACATAAAAAAGATAAGCACTTTTCTAAGTTTCTTGAAATCCTAAAGAAATTAACGGTAAATATTCCTTTTGTAGAAGCATTAGAACAAATGTCTAATTATGTAAAATTTATGAAAGATATTTTAAATAAAAAAAGAAAGTTCACAGATAATGAAACTGTTGCACTTAGTGAAGAGTGTAGTGCAATTATTCAGAAAAAACTTCTGGAGAAATTAAAAGATCCTAGTAGTTTCACTATACCTTGCGCTATTGGAGAAAAATTTTATGGAAAAGCTTTATGTGACTTAGGAGCCAGCATAAATCTTATGCCTTTATCAATTTTTAAAAGATTAGGATTGGGAGAAGTTTCACCTACTTCAGTAACCCTTCAATTAGCTGATCGTTCAGTGACATATCCTAAAGGAGTTATTGAAGATGTGTTAGTAAAAGTGGATAAATTTATCTTCCCAGTGGATTTTATTGTTTTAGATATGGAAGAAGATAAAGAAATACCCATAATTTTAGGAAGACCCTTCTTAGCTACTGGAAAAGCTATGATTGATGTTCAGAAAGGAGAATTAACTATGAGAGTAAACGATCAAAAAGTAACTTTTAACATTGCAAAATCAATGAAATAACCTTCTATAGAAAAAGATGATGAATGTTTTCGAATGGACATTCTTGAACATTTGCAAAATGAACATTTTAAAGAATACTTTGAAGAAAAACTAGAAATAGAAAATATGGAATTAATTGAAGAAACATATGACAAAAAATTGGATGATATACAAGAAAGATTTGAAATATTAGACAATACAGACAATGCTGAAAAGAATATAGTTTCGTCGATTATTAAACCTCCTGAACTGGAATTAAAAATTTTACCTACTCATTTGAAGTATGTTTATTTAGGTAACTCTTCGACCCTACCGGTTATTATATCGGCAGAACTAAACAAATCGCAAGAGAAAAAACTTCTGGATACATTAAAAAGTATAAGAAAACATTTGGTTGGACCTTAGCAGATATTAAAGGAATTAATCCTTCAATCTGTATGCACAGAATTATTTTAGATAATGAACATAAACCAAGAGTTGATCCCCAAAGGAGATTAAATCCAATAATTAAATAAATAGTCAAGAAAGAAATATTGAAATGGTTAGACAATGGTATTATATATCCTATTTCGAACAGTGCTTGGGTAAGCCCAATTCATTGTGTTCCTAAGAAAGGAAGAGTGACTGTTGAAGCTAATGAAAATAATGATTTAATACCTATAAGACAAGTTACTAGTTGGCGTATATGTATTGACTATAGAAAATTAAATTCAGTCACCAGGAAAGATCACTTTCCTTTATCATTTCTAGACCAAATGTTAGATAGACTAGCCGGGCATAAATATTTTTGTTTTTTAGATAGATATACCGATTATCATCAAATTCTGATTGCTCCTGAGGATCAAGAGAAAAAAACATTTACTAGTCCTTATGGAACATTTGCTTTTCGAAGAATGCCTTTTGGATTATGTAATGCACCTGCAACATTCCAGAGATGTATGATGTCTATATTTAGTAAATTAATTGAAGATGGAATAGAAGTATTTATGGATGATTTCTCTGTATTTGGAACATCCTTTGGCGCATGCTTGAATTAGCTTTAAAAAGTCTTAGGGATATGCAAAAAAAACTAACTTAGTTCTAAATTGGGAGAAATGTCAATTTATGGTTGCAGGAGGAATTGTATTAGGGCATAAAATTTCAAAAAATGGCATGGAAGTAGACCCTGCAAAAATTTAAGCAATAGCTAAATTACCACCTCCTACTACAGTGAGAGGCGTAAGAAGTTTTCTTGGACATGCCGGATATTACAGACGCTATATAAAAGATTTTTCAAAAATTACTAAACCTCTATGCCAACTTTTAGAAAATGACAAGAAATTTGAATTTACTGATGAATGTTTAAGAGCTTTCGAATTAATAAAAGATAAATTAATCACAGCACCTATAATAGTTTCACCTGATTGGGAGAAACCATTTGAACTTATGTGTGATTGTCGGCATTTTTTTAGGTTATGTGTTTTGAAAAGGGGGTCGCCTACAGAAGTTGTCGGCGAATTTTAAATTTTAAATTTAATTTAAATATATATATATATAGTTTTAGAAAGAAATATTTGATTTTGAAAATAACTTTAAGTTTGAAAAGTTTAAGATATGAAATCAAACTGATCTCACATCCCGAATAGTTTATATAAACGAGCACCGCACCACAAACTGTATATCTATCCCGGAGAATAGACACACTACTTGATGATGGGGCTCGATTAAATAAACTAGAAGATTTGTGACATCCATTTGGTTTGCGAACCGATTTTATAAGCCGACAAGTTCCCCTGCTTAATATAAATGAATTAAGCAGGGTTTATATTACCTGGGTTCTTAAAGTTCCTTATAAGGGCAAGCCCCTATAGTTAATTACATCTTAAATGACGGGAATCATTTAAGAAAACTCTCGATAATGATCAGTGGTTTTGCTCTCAAGAATTTCAAAGTTTAAAGTTTTCAAAGGATTGGATTTTGGAAATTTCAATAGGGATTAGCTCAAATTGAGAACAATTTATTTTGGAGTCCAATGGAAGAGAGGTAGGAGAAGCTGGAGATCCAAGAGGAATCTTGGCAACTTCCCGACTATCCTATTGTTTGGCTTCAATTTAGGAAGAACTATTTAGTATTTCAATCTTGTCAATTTTAATTATTTAGGACTTATATTTGTATGACATGAGCATACAAACAGCCTCGAAGATGTGAGGGTTTATGTCGTACCGAACGACTACCTCGGAGTCCTAAGACCGGTTAGGGCTTAATTTACATAACATGATTATGCAAATGCCTAACGAAAAGTTGAGGATTTATGTTGCGGTAGGCAAACCACCTCGAAGTCCTATGTCTTGGTTATTTAATTCTAAGAAAGTTTTGTTGAAGTAGATCCGAGTTTTGCTGATGACGATGGCCGAGCTGCCCACCATTCTCCGAGCTCCTTGTTGTTGCAGAGGTTTAGTTTTAGAAGTCATAAATCAGGAGATGGGAGAAGTGTTTTAGTTTAGAGAGAATCTTAAAATCCAAGTGTTCTTAATATTTTAATTAAAACAAATCTTAAAGTTGTTTAAACAGAACCGATTAAGATCCCACGGTTTCGTCATCCCGACACCGTTATTTTCATCGAATTCACTTAGTCCAGATGAATTTGCTAAACTCAACTGAATGAGTTCCACACTTTCATTTAGACCGTGGGAAATCCCGTTAGCAACACGTGGGTTACATCATCTGGGGTATTCCCAATCATTCAACGAGACGTTTTAATTTAGTTGCAATTGTAGTTTTGTTGTTATGTTTGTGATTAAATTTTGAGTTGTTTTATATTTTGAAATGTTGTGGCGGTGATTTTTATCTTGTAATGACTTTTAATTTAGTTTTGGTTTCAGTTTAGGGACTATCCTAAAGGTTTTAGTTTTCATGCAACAGTTGTTTATCATGCAAGAAAAGTAAAGTGCATTGCAATAAAGTAAATTGCAATAAAATAAAAGCGTACCTGGAGGGTCTTCCTGTCATCTCAAGCTGCACTTAAAACACATGTTAAGGAATTTAAATATTTCAAAAAGTACCTAGGTAAAGCTAAGGGAAAGGTTTTAATTGGAATGGATGATGAAGTGTAGTGTCATGTGGGCATTAGAGTCAAATTTGGGCCTTTGAAATTATTTTAGGAGTGGGCTTTTTTAGGAAGGCTTAAGGAAGTGGGCCTTAGGTTTTAAAATAAATTTTTGGATGGGAATTTTGTAAAAGGTTGGGCCAAACAAATGTTGGGTTTATTTTAGGGATGTGCCATGATTGATTTGAAGCAAGTTTGAGGTGGTTTGGATTTGAATTGGGTTGGATTTGGGCTTCTTTGGTAAAGGGGCCAACATAGGTCAAATTGGGCTAATTTGGGCCAATGTTGGGCTAGGGTTGAAATTGATGTAAAATTAATGTTGGGAAATGTTTATGGGGGTGTTACAAATAGGTTTCAACTTTGGTTGGGTTTTGATTTTGGGATTTGGGCCCATTTGGGTTAAGTTTGGGTGTAGGCCCATTTAGGGAATTTTGGGTTTGGGTTGAATTTGAGTAAGGTTTGGGTCCAAATTTTGGGCAAATCATGTTAGTGTTTTATTTTTGGGGATGCTAGGAAGGTTTTAGAAAAGATTTGGGTCAAATTGGGATTGAATTGGGTTGGTTTGAGGTAGGTTTAGGTCATGGGTCAAAATTGGGCCTTAAGCTTAAAAATGAAATTGGATTCAAATGTCAATCAAATTGGGCTTGAATTTGGTCTAGATTGATATTGGGGATATTGAATTGAAGTTTAGAATTGAATTGGACCAAAATTGAGGTCAATTGGGGTGATTTGGTTTGACATTGGGTTCATTTGGGTTTAAAATGGGCTAAATTGGGGGCTTTGGTAAAAGTAGGGTAAATTGACAAAATTGGCCCATGGTGTAGTTGGACAAAATGAAATTGGGAATATTTGGGATTTTTTGGAATTTTTGGGAATTTTTGGAATTTATAAAAGTTTGGCCAAAAGTGTATTTTTAGTAGTATTTGGAGTGTATTTTTGGAAATTTTGGTATATTTGGCTATGGATGATCAATTTGAGTGATGTGGCAATGTTTGGGATTGGTTTTGAGGAATTTTGGGTAATTTGGAGATTTTGGAAAATTTGGGCAATTTCGAGGGCTTTTGGTAGGTTTGATGGGTGTAGGGTCCCCGGGTCAAAAATTGAAATTTTGGAAGAATGAAGATTGATCAAATGTGAGTGAAATGGAATCACTTTGATTGAGCCATGAAGCCATATTAAGCCCATATGAGCCATGAGAGGGCTCATTGGAGGCATTTACAATGTTGTTCCTAACCCCGCTACCGTGGGCTTAGGGGTTAAGGACCATCCATATGAATTACCTACATGAGTCGGGGAGTCAAGTTGGGTATAGGTGTGGTTTTAGGATTTGGATTGTGTGTGTGAGAGTGTAGAGTGTGAGTGTAGTGAGTGTGTAAGTCAACCCTCACCAGACCAGGCCACCCAGGGTAGTCCTAAGGCCAAAGAGTCCAATAGGGAACTCATCCTTTAAACCACCACATTTGATCTCAACCCTCTAGGTGATTAGGGGTCTACAATCAAGCTTGTGGGGTTTGCAAGGAGACAAGAAGTGGTTTAAATTTCTAAGGGATGGGTCCCAATTCTAGTCCTCTAAGATAGTCAAAGGAAAAGCCTAAGGCTAGATCCTAAACACTAAAGAGGGAAGAGAAGACCTCATCAAAAATGAGGTCAACAAATGGACCCCCAAAAGGTGTGGTGTGCTAACCAAGCACACCGTGCGTATTGGTGTTGACTGAAGAGATCAACAAAACCAACACAGATGTCCAAGTGACAAACTTAGGACGAAGTAGAAGAATTTCCACCTGGGAGTATCGGGTATACTTCCAAGACCGGAGATTCCCGAACTCTCGCTGGGAATGGAAAAGGAGATGAATTCCAAATCATATGATCTAGTGGAATTCGATTTAGATTTCATTTCATGTTCAAGCTTTGATGTGTGAGTTTAGATTTTAGCTTGAGTTTTAATTTAGATTGAAGTTTGGTTTAAAATCAATTTGAGGAAATTTTGAATTTGAAATTTGGATTTGAAATGAGAATCGAAACCTAAGTTTCAACCTCGGGATTGCGAAGAGAACTGGAATTTAGGTACCAGCCTCAGAGTGAGAATCAGAATTTAGGTACTGATCTCAGAATGAGAACTAGAATTTAGGTACTAGTCTCGAATGAGAGTCGAAATTTAGGTATCAACCTCGAAAAGGATGAGAATCAGAATTTAGGTACTGATCTCGGAATGAGAACTAGAATTTAGGTACTAGTCTCGAATGAGAACTGGAATTTAAGTACCAGTCTCGGAAGTTTAGATTTGAAATTTAGGTATCAATTCGGAAGAAAATCGAAATTTAGGTATCGATCTCGAAAGGAGAGTCGGAATTTAAGTACCGACCTCGAAGTGAGAACTGGAATTTAGGTACCAGTCTCGGAAGTTTAGAATTGAAATTTAGGAATCAATTCGAAAAAGAATCGAAATTTAGGTATCGATCTCGAAACGAGAGTCAGAATTTAGGTACCGACCTCGAAGTGAGAACCGGAATTTAGGTACCGGTCTCGGAAGTTTAGAATTGAAATTTAGGTATCAATTCGGAAGAGAATCGAAATTTAGGTATCGATCTCGAAAGGAGAGTCGAAATTTAGGTACCGACCTCGAAGTGAGAACTGGAATTTAGGTACCGACCTCGGAAGTTTAGAATTCAAATTTAGGTATCAATTCGGAAGAGAATCGAAATTTAGGTATCGATCTCGAAAGGAGTGTCGGAATTTAGGTGCCGACCTCGAAGTGAGAACTGGAATTTAGGTACCAGTCTCGGGAGTTTAGAATTGAAATTTAGGTATCAATTCGGAAGAGAATCTAAATTTAGGTATCGATCTTGAAAGGAGAGTCGGAATTTAGGTACTGACCTCGAAGTGAGAACCGGAGTTTAGGTACCAGTCTCGGAAGTTTAGAATTGAAATTTAGGTATCAATTCGGAAGAGAATCGAAATTTAGGTATAGATCTCGAAAGGAGAGTCGGAATTTAGGTACCGACCTCAAAATGAGAACTAGAATTTAGGTACCAGTCTCGGAAGTTTAGAATTGAAATTTAGGTATCAATTCGGAAGAGAATCGAAATTTAGGTATCGATCTCGAAAGGAGAGTTGGAATTTAGGTACCGACCTCGAAGTGAGAACTGGAATTTAGGTACCAGTCTCGGAAGTTTAGAATTGAAATTTAGGTATCAATTTGGAAGAGAATCGAAATTTAGGTATCGATCTCGAAAGGAGAGTCGGAATTTAGGTACCGACCTCGAAGTGAGAACTGGAATTTAGGTACCAGTCTCGGAAGTTTAGAATTGAAATTTAGGTATTAATTCGGAAGAGAATCGAAATTTAGGTATCGATCTCGAAAGGAGAGTCGGAATTTAGGTACCGACCTCGAAGTGAGAACTGGAATTTAGGTACCAGTCTCGGAAGTTTAGAATTGAAATTTAGGTATCAATTCGGAAGAGAATCGAAATTTAGGTATCAATCTCGAAAGGAGGTCGGAATTTAGGTACCTACCTCGAAGTGAGAACTGGAATTTAGGTACCAGTCTCGGAAGTTTAGAATTGAAATTTAGGTATCAATTCGGAGAGAATCGAAATTTAGGTATCGATCTCGAAAGGAGAGTCAGAATTTAGGTACCGACCTCGAAATGAGAACTGGAATTTAGGTACCAGTCTCAAAAGTTTAGAATTGAAATTTAGGTATCAATTTGGAAGAGAATCGAAATTTAGGTATCGATCTCGAAAGGAGAGTCGGAATTTAGGTACCGACCTCGAAGTGAGAACTGGTATTTAGGTACCAGTCTCGGAAGTTTAAAATTGAAATTTAGGTATCAATTCGGAAGAGAATCGAAATTTAGGTATCGATCTCAAAAGGAGAGTCGGAATTTAGGTACCGACCTCGAAGTGAGAACTGGAATTTAGGTACCAGTCTCGGAAGTTTAGAACTGAAATTTAGGCATCAATTCGGAAGAGAATCGAAATTTAGGTATTGATCTCGAAAGGAGAGTTGGAATTTAGGTACCGACCTCGAAGTGAGAACTAGAATTTAGGTACCAGTCTCGGAAGTTTAGAATTGAAATTTAGGTATCAATTCGGAAGAGAATCGAAATTTAGGTATCGATCTCGAAAGGAGAGTCGGAATTTAGGTACCAAGCTAGAAGTGAGAACTGGAATTTAGGTACCAGTCTCGGAAGTTTAGAATTGAAATTTAGGTATCAACTCGGGAGAGAATCGAAATTTAGGTATCGATCTCGAAAGGAGAGTCCGAATTTAGGTACCGACCTCGAAGTGAGAACTGGAATTTAGGTACCAGTCTCGGAAGTTTTAATGTATGAAGAAGGACCCAGTCTCGTGCCATCAGAACCAAACTGAACCAAGTTCGTGGCTCGTGTCAATGAACCTAGTCAATCTCCGTACAAGAGGGGAAGGAGATCACAGAAAATCAAAAGGATTTCGATGTGACGAAAAAAAGGTGTAGGATTTTTGAAATTTGAAGTGTGAGTTTTCCGTGAGGAAGAACCATCCCGAAAGAGGGTTTCAAAGTAGTTTGAAGTAGATTTTGATCTGAGGAAGAGTTGAAGGATTCGAAAGAGATAGATTGAGATTGTAATTCCATTTTAGATTCATTTTTTTCTCATTTTGTTTGTCCTTTAATGATCCAATTCTATTTTTGTTGTTTATTTGTGAATTTTATTTGGTGTTCATGTGAATTTGAAGTTCATTTAAATATTTGGATTTCTAAGAACGGCTCTTATTTATTTCTCTTTTCTTTTCTGTACTTTGTTCAAAGTTCATTTAACTCTAATGGCGTTTCCCAGTCAATTTGCACAAAAAGAGGTGAAGGAAAAATGTGACATGGTCACTTTCATTCCAATCTTGTTGAAGATACATCATACAACTCGATCTGAAATATTTCTCATACAATCCATGACTCAAAACGGACTATGTATGATCCTTGTTGATCCATCCAAAAAGTATCTGTTAAAAATCCATGTCTGAATAATGAGATACACGGTCAATAAAATCACCTTCCAAGCTATCCTTGGCAGGAATGCCGCATGGATGTACAATGGAGGTGTGCTATTTCCCGTGTAACTCACAGCTCGTAGGGCCGGAGACTCTCCAATTCTGGATCTTGCTGGAAGTGGTAAGGTGCCTTTCTGTCGTCCATGCTTCTAAAAGTGACGGAGATCCGCTCCACCGGTACTCCGGTATACAATGTTTTGCGATGTCTCGCTCCATTTCCTTGTAATATCATGACGGAACCTACCGGAAGTGGTATTTCCACCGGCCCTCGGAACTTACCCGGGCCTGCTATCCGGAGGTCAGATCCGAACATGATATTGCATTGGTTGACGAACGAAACTGTGCAGAAAGGTCTGACAAAGTCATGGTGGTCTATGTGTGGAGGTATGTAGTCGCCCTTCTGATAAATGTTAATGATGCAACTGTTAGGTATGCAGTCTGCTGGCAGTACCCTCCATGCTATCATTCTTTTCACCATTCTTTTAATTATTCTCGGCATTGGATCCACCTCACCGTGACGGAGTATCCCTGGTGGATTTCCTTTTTGTCCTCTCGCGAAGTTATAGCAACATCCGCATTGTATTGTGACTCTTCCTTTCCCCGGCATCCATTTCCGGGGTTCCGAATAAGTCTTTTCTCTCGGACGGCCTGCTCGACCCATCTTCCGAAGTTCTAAAATTCAATCCGGAATCTCGCTGTTGCTCGTACTCCGAGAATACACTCGTGTGTAACTCGACGCCTTCCAAAATGTTGATTCTTTTGCCTCTAATCCTTTCAAAGTATTCGAAAGTCTTCTTCTCAACATTTTGTATTCTTTCTAGTTCATATTCTGGGATGATCTGCAAGTGACGAGGCCTAGTAACGTATTGCGGGATGTATGGCTCAATCCCATCGCGTTCTCCTGCATACTTTGGCTCCTCAGGGATTGTCTCTGTTGGGACATCCTCCGGGGTTGCTTCCGTAACAAGGTTCTTCATATATGGTATCTCTGTCTGACATCAAGGCACTGATTCTATTTCTGTTCTTCTTGGCACTTTTTCGATCTGTTCTGATTTTCTAGGCGTTGACTTTCTTCTTTCTGGTTCCTGACGAACCGGTATCTTTGAAATGTGTGTATTGGCGAAGGTGGCTGTTTCCTCGTGTTGATCTGCTGCTAGTTTAGTCAACATCTTGCGGATACGGCGATTATTATTCCTTCTTTGGGTAGCAGTGAGAGTAGCTCTCCTTACCCCTTGAATCTCTGCAGGCGCGGCGCTAACGAGCCTGCCCTCTGCCGTGGAAACTACTGACTTGATTTTCTTGCTTTCCTCGGTGTTTTTCTTTCTTTTCTTGTTGCTGGATTGGTGGCTTGGGCCATCCATCTTCATCAATGTCTGGCTATGAAGCTCTTCTCGGTCTATTGGGACCCAATCATTTTCTTCATACTCGTAGGTCTGGTCGGTGTGAAGTCGAATCAATTTCTATCATCGCTCCATCCTTCACCCTCTTTTCATCTAGTGCGAGACTCACGCCATTTTTAAATTTTAGGACCAACCGCCCGTTCGACATTTCCCTGCGAAGAAGACAAGGAAAGGATCAGGGGCTGTACTAAGAACAAGAACATTAAGAAAATATTTACCACTGAAAATTCCTATTCTCTTATTTTAATTTTAATTTTTAAGGAAAGTTGGAAAAGATTAAGAAAGATCAGGAACAAGATTTGATTTGAAAGGAAGGGTAAAACTTTATTATTATGATTTCACATATTTTATTTTTAGCACATATTTTATTTTATCCATTTTTATATTTTTGGGTTCGGACCCAGTTACAAAGTGATTGCTTTACCCGTGTTTCTAGGGATAAGCCTCCATTTTAGGGGCCACCCTTCGAAACATCAGGTTGCGTAATACTTCTTCAAATACCGTCCATTGATTGGAAGCATTTGTCGTTCTCCTTAGCAATTCACAAGTTGGTAGGAGCCTCCTGAGTAGACTGCCTCGACCACAAACGGCCCTTCCCAAGTCGGTTTAAATTTGTCTCCTATCTTGAGATGTGCAAGAATAGGTCTTCCGAGAACAAGAACTAAGTCACCAACTTTGAAAGTTCTTGGGCGGACCGGCTTATCATGGGCCCGGATCATCTTAGCTTGGTACGAGTTCCAAATTTTCTCGCACCGCAAGTCTTTTCCCTTCCAAGCTTTCCAGTTCTTCCAGTCGTAATCCGGCATTTTCTTCAGTAGTGATTTTATTTGCAACTCGCAATCCCGAGTGATGGAAGCCGAACCTCCAAAGGTAAACCGCCTCGGACCCGTACACTAAAGCGTAAGGCGTAGACTGAGTAGGAGTCCTGAAAGTCGTCCTATATGCCCATAAGGCTTCTAACAACTTCTCGTGCCAATTTCTCTTGTTGTCATCCAAGGTTTTCTTTAAAATCTGAACGAGAGTTTTATTAAATGCCTCGGCCAAGCCTTTTGCTCTTGGGTAATAGATTGTTGAGTATTGCCAATCGATTCCATGTCTTCTGACAAAATTGTTGATCTTTGTACTTTTGAATGCAGACCCATTATCTAAAATGATTCTGCGCGGTACTCCGAAACGGTATCCAACTTGATTTTTGAAAAACTGTAGCACATGGTGTGCCTTTACTTCTCTGAGTGGAACTGCTTCTGCCCATTTAGAAAAGTAGTCTGTGGCTACAAGGATGAAGCGATGTCCTCTTGAAGAAGGCGGTTCTATCGGAGCCACTATATCTGTGCCCCAACACTCAAATCGCAATTGTCGGATGTAGCACATTTGGAGGTTGGTGTAGAACCACTCCGTGCACTTAGCACTGGTGACAGCTCTTGGCAACTTTCATACAATCGGTCATCATCGAGGGCCAGTAGTACCCTAGTCTTTTAATTTTCATTTTCATTTTCGAACCCGACTGATGAGCGCCACAAAGTCCTGAGTGTACCTCTTTGACAAATTCACAAGCCTCGGACCCGTTCATGCATCTTAACCACATCTGATCAAAAGACCTTTTGTATTGTTTATTAATGCATAAGACAGAGTTATTTTCTTGATTTGATGGGCTAATGACTTATCGTCCGGTAATTTACCTGTTTGCAAGTAGTCTATTAGCGGTTGACGCCAATCTTCTGTGTTTTCCGTTCATCGCCGCATCCGATTCCTCTGCTTTTCTCGATTTCCGTAACATATCCATGTCGAGCCGTGATAGGACCCGTCGTCCTTGAACTAACACTTCAACTGACTCATCTTGTAAGCAAACAAATTCTTTTGCAAGGCGAGCTAGCGCATCCGCGAGGGCATTTTCTCTTCTGGGAATCTGGTAGATTGTTAAATTTGGAATTTGTTCCAACAGTTTCATGGCATACTGAAAGTATTGTTCGAGTCTTGGCTTTAAAATTCTGTATTATCCTGCGACCTGTTGAATGATCAACTGAGAATCTCTGTAGATGTTGATATCCGTTATTCCCATTTGAATGGTCAGTTCTAGTCCTGCTATGAGGGTCTCGTATTCTGCCTCGTTGTTTGTGCACGGTTCTGTTAAGTGGTAGGAGTATCTTAACATCCCTCGCACCGGTGTTATAAAGATTAGTCTGATTCCTGCTTTACCGAGCACTATCATTTGTGATTCTTTGTCTTTCTGTACTGAGGATGCTCCGTCGAAGTATAGTTCCCAACGTTGATCATCGGTGTCTTCTAGGCTTATTATCTGCTCGTCAGGCAAATCGTCGTCGAGAGGTGAATCTGCCGATAAAGGATGTGCCTGCAAGGAAGTCGCCTAGTATTTGTCCCTTTACGGCGCGAAGAGGAATGAAAGTTATATCAAATTGCAATAGTATCATCGACCACTCCGGCAAATCCGCCGTAAAGTGTCGGTCGGGTCATCAAATATTGCAACGGATTAACTTTCGAAATGAGGTTGATCTTATGAGAAAGCATGTAGTGCCTGAGCTTTTGAGCGGCGAAGATCAGGGCCAAACAATGCTTCTCAATCGGAGGATACTTTACTTCCGTCGGCAATAGACGACGGCTTAAGTAATAAAGAGCATTTTCTTTTCCCTCGTCATTGACCTGGGCTAGCAGGGCTCCGAGAGAGTCGTCTAAAGCCGCGGTATAAAGTATTAACGGTCTACCCGAGACTGGGGCTGCTAAGACAGGAGGTGTCATTATGTATTGCTTAATGTCCTCGAAGGCCCGTTGGCATTTCTCTTCCCAAACGAATTTGGCGTCCTTCTTAATTAATGCCGAGAAGGGCTGACACCTACCTGACAAGTTCGAGATAAAGCGTCGAAGATATGCCAGCTTCCCTTGAAAGGATCGTAGCTGTTTTAAGGTTTTGGGAGGCGGAATCTCTAAGATAGCTTTAATCTTTTCCGGATCAATTTCGATTCCGCGATGTCGAATAACAAATCCTAAGAATTTCTTGGAGGTGATGCCGAAGGCGCATTTTAAGGGATTCATCTTAAGGTTGTATTGCCTCAGTCGCTCGAAAACAATTCTCAAATCATACAGGTGATCTTCCTTCAGTTTGCTTTTGATGACCACATCATCCACGTAGCACTCGACTTGGTTGTGAATGAGATCATCAAAAATCTTTGTCATTGCTCTTCGATATGTCGCTCTCGCGTTCTTTAGTCCGAATGGCATTACTCGTGTAGCAATACACTCGATCGGCGTTCTGAAAGCTGTTAGCTTTTCGTCTTCTGGTGCCATCTTTATCTGGTTGTATCCTGATGATCCATCCATGAATGACAATATTTCATGTGTTGAAGCAATGTCGATCATCAATTCTGGGATTGGCAGTGGAAATTCATCCTTTGGACATGCTTTATTTAAATCCCTGAAGTCTACACAGATTCTGATCCGACCATTTTTCTTTCGATCGGTACCACGTTGGCTAACCAAGTAGGTATTGTTCTTCACGGACAAATTTAGTGTCGATTAGCTTCTTAACTTCGGCTATTACTTGTTGCTCAATTTCTAGACGCATTCTTCTCGGGAGCTTGTCCGATCGGAACGAAGTAGGATCTACTCCTAACTTGTGAACCGCGACTTCGGGAGCTAATCCCGGCATTTCGTCGTAACTCCAAGCAAAACGATCCTCGAATTCCATTAATAGCTTGATCATTTCCTCGGAATCTTCTTTATCGAGTAAGGAGCTAACAAAGGATGGTCTAGGCTTTTCGCTAGTACCTAAGTTAACTTCCATTAACTCGTCTATCAGTAGATTCGATTTCTTCTTCAAATTCTGGTGGAGCATCTCCGATTGGTAGATCTTCGAGGTCCTCTGAAGCTTCCAAGCAGTCTTTATTAGGCTCACAAGTGACAACCAAGCAAAATTACGTATCGTCAACTGAACCTACTGTGTCGAATCCGAGACCATGTTTTGAATTAGGAGGCCGACCGGCATTGTTCCATAGTTTTTCAAAATGTTGTGATTGACCCTTTGTCCATTGTCGAGGTAAGACACCACGTTGAATTAAATTTTGAACACAGGGAGAGTACCACTCAAACTGTAATTCCATTAATTCGGAAGAAGCGACATCTTCAAATTGTACATCTTTTTCATTATTGGAAGAAGGAGTACCACGGTAAAATTTGATTGGTTTAGCACCACCGCCATGCACTTCCTTGACCACCATACCCTCGATCTTATTAGGATCGGATCGGGGTCGTGGCCATAGTGTCTACATGGTAGTTAATCTTCTCGTACATCGATTTATATTCTTCATTCTTTTCTTCTTCGAGGAGATCTTGAATTGTGGTTCCTTCCGGTTTATTGTAGCCGCTTCTTTCTTGATTTATTCTTCTTCTTCGTAGCCGTTCTCCCAATTCACGTTGATTACCGGCTTTTTCTGTCTAACTGTCCCAACGTTTCTGCCACGACCTCGTCCCCGGCCTCGACCTCGGGTGCAAGTTGTGAAGAAACCTTCACCATCTCACCGTAAGGGAGTGGTGAGTGACTGTTGGACTAGAACTTAAGGTTCTTCGTCGTCTTGAACTTCTTTTGCTTCATTTCGGCATGGTATTTCTAGAGAAGATTGTTTTCTTTGGAGGCGCGTAGTAGGTCGCATCTTCATGAATTCCAATTTCATGTATGGAGAAAGGTTGCAAGTCACCTTTAATGCACTCGTTCTCCTCCATCGTAGTATTTTATGCACCGATGCA
Organism: Papilionanthe hookeriana x Papilionanthe teres; assembly: GCA_022702705.1. NCBI lineage: Eukaryota > Viridiplantae > Streptophyta > Magnoliopsida > Asparagales > Orchidaceae > Papilionanthe > Papilionanthe hookeriana x Papilionanthe teres. The sequence continues at coordinate 80,047,833 of CM040433.1, forward strand.
GAGATGACGGTACCATCCGGTTCTCATGTATCCACTGGTCGGCCCGAAGTAGTGCGTTGAACGATGTTTCAGAATCAATTATATGGAATTTTGCGGTCGTCTTTGTTAAATCACCAGTCTTCATCAACAGCGTTATTGAACCGAGGGCTCTTTCTCCTTTCTGGTTAAATCCTCTTAGTAACATCTTGTCCGCTTCAAGCTCGCGAGCATCAATTTCCAAGTATGCTAACGTCCGAAGATTCATTATGTTGATTGACGCTCCTGGATCCACTAATACTCTGGAAAGCGTAAACTTTCCGATTGTAACTGAAATGTACAACGGTCGATTGTGATCGGCTGTCCCAAGTAATAGATCACTATCCGCGAAGGTAACACCTCGCTGTTCCTTTAACGAGCAAACCTCGTCTAAGGAATCTCCGGCCATCTGAGCTAAACAAATCTCTGGATCAAGTAAGGCCTTGATCAGAGCTTCCCTCATCTCTTTTGATAAGATGAGAGTGTCGTAGATGCTCGGCTGGTCGGTAGTTTCCTAAGATGGGCTAGCACGTTATAGTCCATTTTGTTACCATGTGTTTCAGTTTCTTCCCGAATGGGCAATTCTTCTGCTGGGGTTGATTCTTCCTAAACAACCAACTGCTTTCCTTTGTCTTTTGGACCCATTCTCGGAGGTAGAACCCTTCCGCTCCTTAAATTGACTTCTGTGACTTCTTCCGAACTGCAGTCCGAGTTTATCGGTGTCTCCTTTTGAATCGGCATGACAGGTTCTTCCGGAGTCGCTTTGGAATCCGAAAGCTCTAACTCTATTGTGATTGGGGTTCCTCGAAATTCACAGATAGATTCATTGCTTGTTGAACTTTCGTAGCCTTCTTGGTGAATGTCTTCTTTGTCATCGTGATTGTTGAGGTTGTGTATGATTTGAGAATTGTTATTTGTATCGGAATCGAGATCCGGATTAGGTTGGTTGTCGTCAGTTGCGTAATCGTTAGAAACAGTCAAAACGTAGCCAACGCCATAACTCTTATCATTATAAGATCCCGCCGGAGCGAGCAAATAATCATACAGAGTCAAAGGTTCGAGGAATTTTTCCCCCGAATCGGAAACAACCATCCTAGGATAAGCAGCCCCAAGCCTAGCCTTAAGAGCCTCGGTCTTTTCTTCTTCTACGATCTCCTTCTTTTCTACGATCTTTTCTTCCTGGGGTGGTTCTTCAATCGCAAGCGATAGCGCCGGCTTGACAGGTTTCGAATTTTGAATTGAAGCACGCACCGAAGCGGTTTGGATGCGATCCAAAATTTTCTTCGATGACTTCGTCCAAGCGGTACTCCATCCATCATTCGTCGTGTAGGGATCTATAGGAACAATAGGATCCGTTGAAATAACATTGACGGAACCGCCTTTCTGGGGTTCCTTCATGTATTCCTTCGGAATCATTATGTTCCCTTTTCGAAGATTGTCGTAGAGCCAAGTCTTGAAGGTAATGCAATCCTCTATCTTGTGCCCGAGCATCCGGTGGTAAGGGCAATAGATGGGATGGTCTTTCTTATTGACTTCTTCTGGCTTCCTGGGTTCTGGCAGTTGAAAATTTGGAGTCTTCATCAAACTGCGGAACATCTTTGGCACTGCCTCATTCTTGAATGGATGTTCTCTATTTATAAGCTCCTTTAACGTGCGCTGCGGGCGAGGCGGTTGCTCATACTGTTGAGTTGGCCGATAAACGGGTCGAGGTTGTTGGTAGTTCTGCTGAGGTTGTTGATAGCTGGGCTGCGGCTGCTCCGGCTATATTTGCATTGGCTGCATGCCCTTATCAACTGCCGCAACGATCCCGGATTTCTTTTCAAGTGTCTTCACAGGCTTCTGTTTGTCTGTTTTGTCGACGAAACTTAGTTGCTTCGCTTCCTCTTGCAAGCTTCCGGCCTTGCTTAACAACTTCTTGAAAGTCTTAATCATAAATCCCTTAAGGAGAAGTGCTATCGGGCCGTGAATGCTTTTAAGCAAGATACCGACTGCATGCTGCTCTTGTAGCTGTGGCTCACACTTCATGCTTAGATTCCTCCATCGAAGTATGTAGTCCAGTAAAGTTTCGTTCGGTTTCTGTTTCTCCACCACTAGATCACCGATGGTGATATGGTGTTGAGCTCCGGCAAACCGTTTCACAAAGAGGTTCTCTAATTCTAAAAATGTCTTTACCGAACCGTTCGGTAACTCTGCGTACCAATCGAAGGCAATCCCTGACAGGCTACTGACGAACTGTCGGAAGAGTAAGGCGTCACTTCCACCGGCGTTGCAACAACTAGCGGAAAATGTGCAACATGCTGTCGAGGGTTTCCGGTACCATCAAAAGCCTTGAACAGAGGTGGTACGAAGCCTTTTGGGTATTGTACTCGCATCAAATTCTTCGGGGTAAGGTCTACCCGTCCGAATAGATGCTCCGCTCTTAGACCGTGCTAAGGCTTCTCGCACTCCGCCGTTCTACCATATTCTTGATGTCTTTCTCTCGGAATCATATTCGGGTAGAATCTTTCTTTGGTCGATCGTCTCCGTTAACGGATGTAATCTCTTTTCCTCCGTCCGTAATATGAATAACTTCGGAGGCATTTCTCTGGGGTTGAACCTGACTCTGAAGAGTGGCTAGGGCTGCAGCCATCTCTTCCATCCTTTTTGCCATTTGAGAGATTGTATCATCTTTTTCTCAAAGTTGTGCTCTTAATGCTTCCGTTTATCTCTCTCCGCAGCTGCCGGAGCACCTTGCGAAGCTAACGATGCTCGTGTCTCAACCATGTTGATCTCCACATATTCGTCATCCATGAATTCCGATGAATCGAGTTCATCTCCAAACTTTTCTTCTCTTTCTCTTGCTAATCGTTGAATGTCAGTTCTTAGCTTTTCTATAGCGTCCTCCAATGGTCTTTTTCGTACGGTTTCGGAGTTATCAGGTGATGGCTGTTGGATTTCCTTCTTGGGAGTCCCCTTCATCGCAGTGGCGCTCTCTTCGGACTCAAGTCTCCTGACGAGACTTTCCTTTTCAGGTCGTTGTTTTGGTCTTAATTGGCCAGTAGTAGGATGCCATACCATCCTTCTAGCAGAAGAAGGCCTAGGACCGGATGGTCTGTCGACTGAATGCTGGAAGGTGGTATCATCCATGATCTGTAAACCTGAAACAACAACAGGTGGACTAGCTTTCATCTTCTTATTCGAATTTTCTGTGGCGATAACGGGTTCTATTCGCGGCCCAAGGCGGGATTTGGCTGGCACCCGCCCTATCCTTCTTAAAATCTCTGATACAGGACATTTCTCTTTCTTTGCTAACTTCTCTATCACAGTCTGCAGTCGAGCAAATGGTGTGATCCTAGCCCTTTTCTTTCGGTTGTTGCTATAGTATGCGGGTTGAGGTAATGTAAAAGCAATCTTGCGGACATTTTCCTCGTCAGCTGCGGCAGAGAGGGGATGGAATCTACTCCCTTCCAAAAGTGGTGTATACTCAGGCAATGGTGTGTACTCAGGGATCTCTTCTAAGAAAGCGACTTCAGCAGCTCTGGCCTTTCTGGCAATCTTTCTACTTATGTTCCTCCTCTGAGTCCGTGTTAGGGGTCGAACCCTCGAGCCGGACCCAATTTCGAAAACGAAGGTCTCGCAGGGAGATCCGTACCCTCCACGAGAATGTGCTCATTACAAACTTGGACTTCCTTCCCCTTTAGTTTAGCGGAGCCGGGGTAGGTGCAGAGACGACTGGACCGGTGGGGGTAGAGACAACAGTCCATCCTACGAACAAGTAGTATTCCTTTCAGTGGAACCCTTTGCAGGGAGGGAACTCTTGAGCCGACTTCGAGTTGAATTCAATCATCGGCTCTTCGGCTTCGTCATTTTTTCCATTAGTGTGAAGAGAGTGACGTCGCCGATCTTGACATCCGTGTTGCCAAATCCTTGTCCAAAACGGATGATCCCATTGTCGGGCAGCTCATCCTTGTAAACAACAAAGTCCAGTCCATTGGTGAAGGAGAAGATTAACTTTGGGGCATCCATTTTCTACAGGTCAGATTCCGAATGTCAGTCCCGAATTATACTTCCTTTCGTCGTAAAGTTTAGGACGAAAAAGAAAGAGTCCGAACACATTTTCATTTATGTTAGTACATTTGTGATTTATAAAAGAGGTTGTTTATTAGGTAGTTCGTTTGTTAGAAACAAAATGATTAAAGGAAAAAGGTTATAGAAAAGGTAAAGGGCCTGATTTAGAATTGGAAAGGAAGAGAGAGACCTATGTAAGACTTCTCAACTCGAAGGACCGCTCCTAAGCTAACACCTATTGGGGGTCCACCCCACCTCAGAAAAGAGGTAAAAGGATCTCGGAACCTCTCTGTTTAGGGGTGTCTAAACAGTGGCTCCTAAATCCAAGAGAGTTGACTATACCCGTTCAAGACAGAAATGAACATGGTATTTCAACGGAAGAATGGTAGCTTGGTCCACTAGGGACGTGGACTTGCTACCGATTTATGAAAGCAAAACCATCTGATCAAAATGGAAAGAGGAACTATTCCCCAGCGGAGTCGCCAGAAGTTGTCGGTATATTTTTAGGTTATGTGTTTTGAAAAAAGGGTTGCCTACAGAAGTTGTCGGTGAATTTTAAATTTTAAATTTAATTTAAATATATATATATATATATAGTTTTAGAAAGAAATAATTGATTTGAAAATAACTTTAAGTTTGAAAATTTTAAGATATGAAATCAAACCGATCTCACATCCCGAATAGTTTATATAAACGAGCACCGCACCACAAACCGTATATCTATCCCGGAGAATAGACACACTCGCTCGATGATGGGGCTCGATTAAATAAACTAGAAGATTTGTGACATCCGTTTGGTTTGCAAACCGATTTTATAAGCCGACAAGTTCCTCTGCTTAATATAAATGAATTAAGCAGGGTTTATATTACCTGGGTTCTTAAAGTTCCCTATAAGGGCAAGCCCCTATAGTTAATTACATCTTAAATGACGGGAATCATTTAAGAAAACTCTCGATAATGATCAGTGGTTTTGCTCTCAAGAATTTCAAAGTTTAAAATTTTCAAAGGATTGGATTTTAGAAATTTCAATAGGGATTAGCTCAAATTGGGAACAAATTATTTTGGAGTCCAATGGAAGAGAGGTAGGAGAAGCTGGAGATCCAAGAGGAATCTTGGCAACTTCCCGACTATCCTATTGTTTGGCTTCAATTTAGGAAGAACTATTTAGTATTTCAATCTTGTCAATTTTAATTATTTAGGACTTATATTCGTATGACATGATCATACAAACGTATCTCGAAGATGTGAGGGTTTATGTCGTACCGAACGACTACCTCGGAGTCCTAAGACCGGTTAGGGCTTAATTTACATAACATGATTATGCAAATGCCTAACGAAAAGTTGAGGATTTATGTTGCAGTAGGCAAACCACCTCGAAGTCCTATGGCTTGGTTATTTAATTCTAAGAAAGTTTTGTTGAAGTAGATCCGAGTTTTGCTGATGACGATGGCCGAGCTGCCCACCATGCTCCGAGCTCCTTGTTATTGCAGAGGTTTAGTTTTAGAAGTCATAAATCAGGAGATGGGAGAAGTGTTTTGGTTTAGAGAGAATCTTAAAATCCAAGTGTTTTTAATATTTTAATTAAAATAAATCTTAAAGTTTTTTAAACAGAACCGAATAAGATCCCACGGTTCCGTCATCCCGGCACCGTTATTTTCATCGAATTCACTTAGTCCAGATGAATTGGCTAAACTCAACTGAATGAGTTCCACACTTTCATTTAGACAGTGGGAAATCCCGTTAGCAACACGTGGGTTACATCATCCGAGGTATTCCCGATCATTCAACGAGACGTTTTAATTTAGTTGCAATTGTAGTTTTGTTGTTCTATTTGTGAATAAATTTTGAGTTGTTTTATATTTTGAAATGTTGTGGCGGTGATTTTTATCTTTTAATGACTTTTAATTTAGTTTTGGTTTCAGTTTAGGGACTATCCTAAAGGTTTTGGTTTTCATGCAACAGTTGTTTATCATGCAAGAAAAGTAAAGTGCATTGCAATAAAGTAAATTGCAATAAAATAAAAGCGTACCTGGAGGGTCTTCCTGTCATCTCAAGCTGCACTTAAAACACATGTTAAGGCATTTAAATATTTCAAAAAGTACCTAGGTAAAGCTAAGGGAAAGGTTTTAATTGGAATGGATGATGAAGTGTAGTGTCATGTGGGCATTGAGAGTCAAATTTGGGCCTTTGAAATTATTTTAGGAGTGGGCTTTTTAGGAAGGCTTAAGGAAGTGGGCCTTAGGTTTTAAAATAAATTTATGGATGGGAATTTGTTAAAAGGTTGGGCCAAAAAAATGTTGGGTTTATTTTAGGGATGTGTCATGATTGATTTGAAGCAAGTTTGAGGTGGTTTGGGTTTGAATTGGGTTGGATTTGGGGTTCTTTGGTAAAGGGGCCAACATAGGTCAAATTGGGCTAATTTGTGCCAATGTTGGGCTAGGGTTGAAATTGATGTAAAATTAATGTTGGGAAATGTTTATGTGGGTGTTAAAAATAGGTTTCAACTTTGGTTGGGTTTTGATTTTGGGATTTGGGCCCATTTGGGTTAGGTTTGGGTGTAGGCCCATTTAGGGAATTTTGGGTTTGGGTCGAATTTGAGTAAGGTTTGGGTCCAAATTTTGGGCAAATCATGTTAGTTTTTTGTTTTTGGGGATGCTAGGAAGGTTTTAGAAAAGATTTGGGTCAAATTGGGATTGAATTAGGTTGGTTTGAGGTAGGTTTAGGTCATGGGTCAAAATTGGGCCTTAAGCTTAAAAATGAAATTGGATTCAAATGTCAATCAAATTGGGCTTGAATTTGGTCTAGATTGATATTGGGGATATTGAATTGAAGTTTAGAATTGAATTGGACCAAAATTGAGGTCAATTGGGGTGATTTGGTTTGACATTGGGTTCATTTGGGTTTAAAATGGGCTAAATTGGGGGTTTTGGTAAAATAATGGTAAATTGACAAAGTTGGCCCATGGTGTAGTTGGACAAAATGAAATTGGGAATATTTGGGATTTTCTGGAATTTTTTGGGAATTTTTGGAATTTATAAAAGTTTGGCCAAAAGTGTATTTTTAGTGTATTTGGAGTGTATTTTTAGAAATTTTGGTATATTTGGCTATGGATGATCAATTTGTGTGATGTGGCAATGTTTGGGATTGGTTTTGAGGAATTTTGGGTAATTTGGAGATTTTGGAAAATTTGGGCAATTTCAAGGGCTTTTGGTAGGTTTGATGGGTGTAGGGTCCCTGGGGTCAAAAATTAAAATTTTGGAAGAATGAAGATTGATCATATGTGAGTGAAATGGAATCACTTTGATTGAGCCATGAAGCCATATTAAGCCCATATGAGCCATGAGAGGGCTCATTGGAGGCATTTACAATGTTGTTCCTAACCCCCTTAGCCAGGGGCTTAGGGGTTAAGGACCATCCATATGAATTACCTACATGAGTCAGGGAGTCAAGTTGGGTATAGGTGTGGTTTTAGGATTTGGATTGTGTGTGTGAGAGTGTAGAGTGTGAGTGTAGTGAGTGTGTAAGTCAACCCTCACCGGACCGGGCCACCCGGGGTAGTCCCAAGGCCGAAGAGTCCCATAGGGAACTCATCCTTTAAACCTCCACATTTGATCTCGACCCTCTAGGTGATTAGGGGTCTACAATCAAGCTTGTGGGGTTTGCGGGGAGATAAGAAATGGTTTAAATTTCTAAGGGATGGGTCCCAATTCTAGTCCTCTAAGATAGTCAAAGGAAAAGCCTAAGGCTAGATCCTAAACACTAAAGAGGGAAGAGAAGACCTCATCAAAAATGAGGTCAACAGTGATGCTAGTGATTATGCTGTAGGAGCTGTTCTTGGACAAAGATATGATAAAATTTTCAAAGTCATATATTATGTTAGTAAAACTCTCAATCATGTCGAAATTAACTATACGATTCTTAAAAAGAATTATTAGCAATTGTATATGCTTTTGATAAATTTAGATCTTATTTAATTGGAACTAAATGTATTGTGCATACTGATCATTCTGCTATTAAATATTTAATGCAAAAGAAGGATACCAAACCACGATTAATCAGATGGATATTATTAATGCAAGAATTTGATTTTGAAATAAGTAATAGAAAAGGAGTTGATAATCAAATTGTAGATCATTTATCAAGACTAGAATATTGTGAATTATCTGACACTGACAATGAAATTACAGACAGTTTTCCTGACGAACAACTTTATAATATATATGAGTGAAAAATACCATGGTATGCTGATATAGTAAATTATATTGTAAGTGATATTTTACCACTCATGCTAACTCTGCAACAATAGAAAAAAATTCATTCATAATGTTAAAACATATTTTTGGGATGAACCATATTTATATAAGCAATGTAAGGACCTAATAATTAGAAGATGTGTGTCTTATGAAGAAACTGAACAGATCATTCAAAAATGTCACGATTCTGAATTTGGAGGACATTTTGGGACAGATAAAACTGCTTACAAAATTCTACAATCTGGATTTTATTGGCCTACTCTTTTTAGAAATGTTTATAAATATATCAAAACTTGCGATAAATGCTAACGAGTATGTAATATTGTCGGCATATTTTTAGGTTGTGTGGTATTTTGAAAAGGGGTCGCCAAACAAAAATTGTCTGCGAATTTTTAAATTTTAAATTTAATTTAAATATACATATAATTTAGAAAATAGCATTTGATTTTAAAAATAGTTTTAAGTTTGAAAATTTTAAGATATGAAATCAAACCGATCTCACATCCCACATAGTTTATATAAACGAGCACCACACCACAAACCGTGTATCTATCCTGAAGAATAGACACACTGCTTGATGATGGGGCTCGATTAAATAAATTAGAAGATTTGTGAAATTCGTTTGGTCTGCGAACTAATTTTATAAGCCGACAAGTTGCCCTGCTTAATATAAAGGAATTAAGCAGGGTTTATATTATCTGGGTTCTTAAATTTCTCTATAAGGGCAAGCCCCTATAGTTAATTACATCTTAAATGTTCGAAGACACTTAAGAAAACTCTCGATAATTATCAGTGGTTTTGCTCTCAAGAATTTCAAAGTTTAAGGTTTTCAAAGGATTAAAGTTTTGGAAATTTTAATAGGGAATCGATCAAATTTGGAACAATTTATTTCAGGAGTCCAAAGGAAGAGAAGTAGGAGAAGCTGAGGATCTAAGAAGAATCTTGGCAACTTCCCAAACTATTCTATTGTTTGGCTTCAACTTAAGAGTATATTTAATGTATCAATCCTGCCAATTTTAATTAATTAGGACTTATACTTGGACATAATCACACAAATAGCCTCGAAGATGTGAGGGTTTATGTCGTACCAAACGACTACCTCAGAGTCCTAAGACCGGTTAGGGCTTAATTTGCATAATATGATTATGCAAATGACTAATGAAAAGTTGAGGATTTACGCTGCACTAGGCAAACTACCTCGAAATCCTATGGCTTATTTATTTAAAACTAAGAAAAGTTTAGCTGATGTAGATTCAAGTTTTGCTGATGACGATGGTCATGCTGCCCACTATGCTCCAAGCTCCTTGTTGTTGCAGAGGTTTGGTTTTAGAAGGTGGTAATCAAGAGATGAGAGAAGTGTTTTGGTTTAGAAAAAGTTTTAAAGTCCAAATATTTTTAACGTTTGAATCTTAAAGTTGATTTTAACAACACCGGTTAAGATCCCACAGTTCCATCATTCCGGTACCGTTATTTTTATAGGATTCACTTAGTCCAGATGAATTTGCTAAACTCAACTAAATGAGTTCCACACTTTTATTTAGATCGTGGGAAATCTCGTTAGCAACACGTAGGTTACATCATCTGAGGTATTCCTGATCATCCAACTAGACATTTCAATTTAATTGCAATTGTAGTTTTGTTGTTCTGTTTGTGATTAAATTTTGAGTTATTTTATATTTTGAAATGTTGTGGCGGTGAATTTTATCTTTCGTTGATTTTAATTTAGTTTTGGTTTCAGTTTTGTGGCTACCCTAAAGTTTCAGTTTTCATGCAGGGTGACAATCTTGTTTAACATGCAAGTAAAGCGCAGTATAGGTAAATAAATTGCAATAAAGTAAATTGCAATAAAATAAAAGCATACCTGGAGGGTCTTCTCATCATTCCAAGCTGCACTTAAAACACGTGTTAAGGCATTTAAATATCTGCAACACGTACCTAGGTAAAGCTAAGGGAGGGTTTTAGTTGTCTACCAAAATCCTAGTTCTATAGCTAGTCAATTCCTATGACGTCTAGGTTCTTGTGTTTTGTTGATGGTTTTCTTCACCAAAGAACAATTAAGTTCAATTATTCTTTTAAGACACCCCATCATATTAAGAAAGTGCTTAAGACGAGTCTTAAACCTCTTTTCAATGCTTCTGGGATTGTTTTGAGTCTAAATGAATTTCATTGCACAGGTGAATTAATTGTCCAAGGGTTTAGTTAAGTTTTGTCTCTTGCTAAGTGAACTAGGACGTTTAATTATCCTATGAGTGAAGTGACATTTCACTTAGTGCTTTATTTAAGAGTTATAATAATAAAAGCCTTTAGGGGGCAAATTGGTTTGTTAAGGAATCTAACCATCCTTTAATTAAAATTTAATTGATAACATAAGATAATTTTAGTTTCCTCCTAAGCAACTTCAGTTACTTAGATTGAAAGGGATACTTGAGTTGTTTAGTTTAAGTTTTGATGATTTAAATTTGAGTTTGAATTAATCATATTAAATCAGATTGATTTTAATGACTAATTTAAGTTGATCTTAAATTGATTTAATTCTCACTTTTTTTTTTGATTAAATGTTTTGAATTTGCTTATTAAATGATTCTAGACTAGTTTCAAATACTTTAAGCTTCCTTTGATTTGATTATTAAATGATTTAACATTTTAAATTTTAATTAATTACTAAATTGTTAAAGTTTTAAATTTTAATTAACCATTTAAATTATTTGATATTTTAAATTTATGAATTATTTATTATTTAATAAATAATTTAAATTATAATTTCTAAGAGTTGAATGTCATTGTGTTAATTCAATTAGGGATTTGAATCAGAGAATTAGTATCTTCTTAAATTATATCCCTAAAAAATAATATCCAAAATTATTTTAATTAATCTTCCAAAATTTAAATAATTTAATTAATTAAGGTTCCATCTTAATATTCTTAAAGTGATTGATGGGTTTCTACCCTTTTATCTTTTAAGTTTCAATCATCTAAGGAAATATTAAATCAAATATTTTACCCTCCCCTTTCATTAGGCCTAAAATATTTATTAAAGTTAAAATCATTAATTACTTTCATGCCCTCTTAAGCCTATTCACTTCATAACTCACTAAATTGAGCTCAAGTGAGTTTGAAATTTTTGTGTCACTTCACTCACATGTCAGTTAAGACATTAAAGGAGAAAATGTGATTTTTTTATTTTTAATTTAATTTATATAATTATTTTTAATAGGGATAGGGGTTTTTCAATGAAAATTCAACAACATGACCAAAGTAATTTTTCTAACCTTAGGAAAATTATGGGATGTTCCTATTGACCAGAGGACCACCTAGACCAATTTTGGTAATTTTTTTAATTATATTTTATTTACCATAATTATTTTAACTTTTAGAGTGTTAATTAACTTTAGAATAAAATAGAAGTTGAAAAATGGATTTTATATTTTTCAAAAATCTCTCTGACCTCAAAGAACTCAGAGAAATAAATTTTACAAATTTTTTATTTTTCTTTGATTTATTAGAATTAATTTAGTGAGAAAGGTTAAAAATTCATTCATTTTTTTTAATATTAGAAATTACATTAAGCCTTTAAAATTTAATATTTTAACCTAGAGACTTGGAAAAAATATTTAATTGGTTCCTAAATGATTAGGGAGTAAAATATGACATTTTGATGATTTTTTAATATTTTTTATGATTTTTAATATTTTTTAATTATTAAAATATTTAAAAATAGGCTAAAAATAAAAATTTTTAGAAATTTCTAATTTTATTTTTCCTAGACTCCTCTGATATCAGAGAAGTCCCAAAATCAATTTGGTGAATTTTTTAAAAGTATTTTGGGTTTTATGGATTTTTAAAATTTAAAAATGATCATGTAACTTAAATGATCCATTTAGTGGGTTAAATTATTTTTAATTGACTTCAAATTTTTATGTGAGGTTTCTCTGATCCCAAAGATCAATGGAGAATTGATCTCAAGTGATTTTGATGTGTGGTTATTCCTAATTAATTAGTGTTCAATTTTAGGGTTTTGGCCAAATTAAGGTTCATTTGAATGATTTAAGCCAAACCATAATTATCCTAGGGTTCTCTGATCATAAGGTACTTCCCCTAATTTTTCTAGATTTTATTGATCAACATGCTGATTATTGGAATTAAAATACAAAAATAGTGCACATAAACTTGAAAAATAAATAACTTGCCACAGGGATAGCTCTCCGGCCTCGGAAAATTCGCAGAATGTCCCCAAGATCAGAGGCTACAAAGGCCCTATGTTCTCATGCCATGGTGAAATGTATACATGCATGGAGAATTAAAATACTCAAAATAGTATTAAATTAATTAAAAATAAAATACTCAACAAAATAGATCAATTCCTTTTCCACATTATTCTCCTCTGTTCACTTGGCAAGAGGTATTTTTCTTTTATTTTTATGATTTTTCTATGCAAAGATATCAATTTTTGAAGTTTTTGGTATTTAAATAAATAAGAAAAATCGGATTTTCCTACTTATCCACGTCGGCGCCAACTCAACCTACGGCGGGTCGAACTCCACGCGTCGCTCCCTGATTCGGCGCCGCCATCTGACTCGGCAGCCACGCGGCCCGCGGTTCATGTCCCGTTGCTCCGTCCGACGCGATCCTAGCCGTCAATCCAATACACGCGCGATCCGACGGCTGCTGGTCATCGTCCCGACTGGTGTGAGCCGAGAACCGTCCATCTTCTAACCCTAATATTTCACTCGATACTTAACCAAATTAAACGTTCTTATGCTCTATGAACTCGTCTTGAAGAGACGAAAATATCCATACCGCTAACATGCATTGAAATTGACTTGAATGAAATGAAAAACCACTGGAAGCTCGGGAGGAAGAAGAAGGCAATACCTTAGCTCTGAGAAGTGAAGCTTCTATCAGAGAGGCTCGGCATGTTCGTTGGAGTCCAGGGAAGCTAGGGATGAAGCCTGGAGCTGTGGTGAATTGCCTGGGTATGACTTCGACCAAGCCTGATTTGAAGTTTTGATGGCTGGAGAGATTGGGTGGCCTGGAGAGGGGGCTTCCACTAGGGAACTCCTTCTCTGGGTGCTGTGAAGGTGTGGGTGAGTTTAATTTGGTTCTAGTGGAGGTTTAGGGAATGTCCTGTTTTTTGCCCGAGATTGAGCTTAAAAATTGAACTCAACCAGTGGAGGAGGAAGCAGGAAAGCAGTGGGGTTCTTCTTCTCTAGGCTGTGAGAAGCTCTGGGAGTGATTTGGTGAGGTTTTGTTGAGAAAAATTTCAACACCTCTCTCATGGCCGAGAGGTGGTGCTTAAATGGCCAGGGCCATTCAGCAGGGTTTGGGTTCAATTGGTGGGTGGATTCCACTACTTAGGTGGAGGGCAGAAAGGCTCCAATGTTTAATTTGGCTAAGGTGGCCAATTGGGGGAGTTTGGGTGAGTATAGGTGGGTGGTGGCTCTCAGTTTTGACCCCCTTCAGCGACTAGGTCGGCCGGCAAGGACAGGGGAGCTGTCCCCTGAGGTCAGGTGAGTCATGGAGAGGTTTAATGGTGATTGATCAGGTATGAGAGGATTTTGGGGTGGGGTAAAAGGAGATTTATCCACTTAAGGGAGGAAATTCCTTAAAATGGGGAACCCTTGGTTCATGGCTCACTTAGCTTGGGCTAGGTGGATCTAGGGTGGCTCATATGGTTCAAATGGTGGCTGTGGAAGAGTTGGTTTGGACACATTTGGTTCAATTTGGTTAAGTTAGGACATGGGTTCAAATTGGCTCACTTGGGTTTAGGTTAGGCTAACTTGAGTTTGGGCTTGATTTAGGTCTAAGCATCTTTAGTAACATTGTAGAGAGGATTGCCATGAAGAACTTTCATGAAGACATGGAGATGTTTTGAGTTCAATTGAAAGGTTAATTAGGTGAATTTTGGGATTTTGGTTAAATTTGGCCACCATGGGTTAGGTTAGATTTAGGTTTAGCTAGAACCTGTTTCAAGGCCAATTGATAATTCAAAAGGGTACAAATGATTGTTATAAAAGGTTTAGTATAGAAATTGGATGGAAATTTTGGGTTTAGGGGATTCAATTTGGGTAATTTGGGGTATGTGGTAACTTTAGGTCAAATTTAAGGGTTTTAATTTCAAAGGGATTTTGGGTAGAGTTTGAGTTTAAATTGAGGGTCAATTAATGTTGTTCATGGTGTAGGAATGTATTAGGGAGAGTTTAGAGTTGATTTAGGGGGAAAATGTGTTGAATTGGGCTGAATTTGGAGTAGGTTTGGGTCATAGCTTAAAATTGGGGGTTTTGGTTTAAAGTTGAAATTGAACTCAAATGTGGATCAAATTGAGCTTAGATTTGGTTTAGATTCGTATTGGGGATGGTTGAATGGAAGTTTAGAATTGAAATTTGGCAAGATTGGGGTCAATTGGATCAATTGGGTTTGACATTGGGTCCATTTAGGTTAAAAATGGGTCAAATTGGGGATTTTGATAAAAGTGGGTTATTCTGGCAAAATTGACTTATGGTGTAGTTGAACCAAAATGAAATTGGGAATATTTGGGATTTTCTGGAATTTTTTTGGAATTTTTGGAAATTTTAGATTTTTTGGTTAAAAGGGGTATTTAGGGTATTGAGAGGTTATTTGGAGAGTATTGAGGTATTTTGGTGGATTTAAGAGGTGGGATTGTTTAAAAATGATTCTTGGGAATTTTAAGAATTTTGGGTAATTTTTGGGAATTTTTGGATGATTTGGTGGTTGTAAGGGCAATTTAGATAATCTTAGGTAGATTTAAGGACCCAATGTCAAAACCAGGAATTTTGGCAAAATGGAATTCGATTATAGTTGGGAAGTGTGGAATAGCCTAGAGTGAGCCATGGACCAAGAAAGTGTTCATTTTTTTTTAACATCTCATAGGTTGTTCCTAACCCTCTTAGCCAAGGGCTAGGGGTTCGGACTTAGCCACATGAGTGTTCCAATGAACCAGGAGTCAAGATTATGTAGAGATGGTTCAGGGTTTAGGATGGGTGTGAGAGTGCAGTGTATACAAGTCAAACCTCACTAGGACTGGGCCACCCAGGGTAGTCCTTAAGGCTTGAACAAACTTATAGGAGCTCACTATTGGTTCTTCATATGGTGGTCTTAACCTTCTAAGGTGATTTAGAGGTTTGCAACCATCCAAGTGGGGTCCCAATAGGAGTCAAGAAGTAGTTGAATTGCTAAAGGGTGGGTCCCAATTCTTGTCCTCTAGGATAGTCAAGGAGAAGTCCTATGGCTAGATCCTAAGAACTAAGAGAAAGGAAAAGACCTCACCAAAAATGGACCTCACCAAAAATGAGGTCAACAAATATATCTAGAAGAAATGAAATGCCTTTGAATTTTATTTTAGAAGTTGAAATTTTTTATGTTTGGGGATTAGATTTCATGAGACCATTTATACCTTCATTTGGAAACTCATATATATTAGTTGTTGTTGATTATGTTTCTAAATGGATTGAAGCACAAGCTTTACCTCGTTGTGATGCTAAAAGTCTTTCAAAATTTTTAATGAAAAATATTCTCACAAGATATGGAATGCCGAAAGTGATTATCACTGACGGAGGATCCCATTTTAGGAATAAATATATTCAAAAATTAGCAGAAAAATTTAATGTTATTCATAAAATATCAACTGCTTATCATCCACAAACCAGTGGATTAGCTGAAGTTTCTAATCGAGAAATTAAACGTATTTTAGAAAAGACTGTAAACCCTAGTAGGTTAGATTGGTCTACAAGACTAGACACCGCATTGCGGCATACAAGACCGCTTATAAAACCCCGATTGGAATGACTCCTTACAGGCTTATTTATGAAAAAACTTGTCACTTACCAATTGAATTCGAACACAAAGCGTATTGGGAAATTAAGGAATTCAATTATAATTTAAAAGATGCTGGTGAGAAGAGATTGTTGTAGATGAATGAATTAGAAGAATTAATAAATGAATCCTATAATAACGATAGAATTTATAAAGAAAAAAATGAAATTATGGCATGATCAAAAGATTAACCAAAAAAATTGTGAACCAGGACAAGAAGTTTTACTTTATAATACAAGATTGAAATTATTTTCTGGGAAACTAAAATCTCGATGGTTAGGACCTTTCACTATAACTCAAATATTCACATATGGAGCTGTAGAAATTGAAGATCAAAAGACTGGACACAGATTTAAAGTAAATGGACACGGACTAAAACCATATTTTGAAGGAAGAAGACCAAATTTTAAAGAGGTTTTAATGCTCAGTTAACCTGATTAATAGCCAGAATAGGTCGGGTTGAAGCGCTTTATGGGAGGCAACCCATAGTAGACTTTAATTTTAATCTACTTACGTGAGTTATTAATAATTATAAAATAGAATAAATTCTACTTCTCATATTTATTTTTATAATCATCACAAAATTAAGTCTATAGAGAGAAATTAGAAAATATTCGGACCTAAGTGAAACTGGGTAATTTTGCCTTAACTCGCCGAAGGCGAGATCTGCATGCCTAATTTCAGTTTAAATTATTAACTATCCCGCCGACGGCGAGATTGTTGCCGCCGACGGCGAGATAGTTGAAGAGCGGTTTTATGGAGTTATTTTAACAGTTTTTGGCAATTCTAAATGTTTTTCTCTTTAAAGGACGCCTAGAACTCGAAATCTTTACATTATACTTCCTAGAAACGAATAGAAACCCCTCAAAAACATAGTATTATGGCCTCCAATCCACTTAAAATCACTAAATCCCGAGTGTTCAATCGACGAAAGTTTGTCAGTTATGAGGCCCAGTGGATATTTAATAAAGTTATGATGAAGAAGAGATTGATTAAAGAAAGAGGATTCATCAATGGAGGAGTGGGGAATTCGACAACAACTATTGAGGAGATGATTGTTCGACGACGTTGGGAGGTATTATGCTATACAACTTCTGCAGTAGTCATCCCCGTAGTTAAAGAATTCTACTCCAATCTTCATGGAATCAACAATGGAAGCGTATATGTACGAGGCAGATGGGTAACTTTCACTCCTTCAAGAATTAATGAGTTGTATTCAATTGAGAATACACCTGTTTGTCACTATTCCAATTTCATTCCTACAAGATATAATATGAATAAGATCTACCGATATTTGACTGACGAATCTGAAGATTGGGAAATACGGGAAGACGGGTACATTAGTTTTTCTGCATCACTTCTTAACCCCGTCTCTAAGCACTGGCACTTCTTTATTACTTAAAAATTATTACCCATGATGAGGGTAAATAAAGTTTCTAAGGAGTGTGTGATTTTAAATTACTGTATTAAAACGGGATTACCCATCGACGTTGGATCTATTGTTGTGAAGTCTACCCTAGGCCTGATTATGGATGGATCTATTCATGGACTTGGACATCCTTCAACAATATTTGCATTATGCAATCAGTACCAAGTTTACTATGAAGCTTAGGAAAAAGTACTTTTGCCTTGGAAACTATTAGATCCTACTGATATGTTTCCTACTTTGGATAACGATAATGATACAGCAATTATTGAGGATCAAGCATCTCAAAGCAATCTTTCAATCAGGCCATTTACTGATAAAACTAATCTGATCTTTCGAAAACTAAAAGGATTGGAGAAGGATATACAGAATGTGATGAATTTTATCAACAATATCTCTGATTTATTTGATCATACTGACTAGAGAATGAAAAAACACTTTGATCATTCCAGACATCTCGAGGCTAGTTTCATACGGCTTTTAAGAAGGAAAGGATGGATTGAAGAAGATTCTACAGAAGAATTTCCTTACAGGCCTTTCTATAATCTGTTCGTGCACTTACGTTCTATCGGAGATATCAGAGATGATTTTAGTACTGATCCTGATGAGTAGAAGATATTTATTCGTATTTATCTGTGTGTTATGCTAGTTTGAATTTAGTTCATTATGTTATTTGTACTTTGGATATTTAATCTCAAAATAGATGAGATTACGTGTTATTTGTTTAGTCTCAGCATTTTGAGTACTGTGGTTTGGATTGCGATGCTGAATTGTTTGTATTAATATTTTAAAAGTACTTTGATAGGAATGTAGTGTGTGTGAAATTTGTAAACACTTGGATTTCATATATAAAGTTATGATGTTTTGTGTTGTGTGAATTTAAGTGTTAATAAAATATCTAATCACAATGAAATGTATTTAATAGATTAATCGGACATTATTGAGGCTTAAAATAAATTAAAAACAATATAAATAAATAAAAAAAACTTAAAATTTTCAAAAATCCAGCTGACAGCGAGATCGATCCCGCCGACGGCAAGATTTTCCCGAAACTTTTGACCTCTTTAAATTAATTAGCTCGCTGACGGTGAGAATTTTTTCGCCGACAGTGAGATCCCGAAAAACACTATATTTTGATCGGTCAACCGTCACTATTCATCGCCCCTTCCTCAAAACTTCAAAAAACCGATCTAGGGCTTGAAAGATCTTGCATTTGGAGCGATATCAACTCATTTTGACACCGGATTTTATCTTCCCTTGGTAAGAGCTTCCCTCCTATGTAAAATTTTTTTATTTTCACCATAGATTTCTTCCACATTGAGTAATTTTGAAAAATGTGAAAATGCGGAGAAAAGACTTGGAAGAAGTTCATGGAACTTGATTTAGATTGTTTTAAGTCACCTTTGGAAGCCATTTTAGTGTTATTTTGGAATTTAGTTAAGATTTTTTGTAAATTTGATAGATCGAGAAATGGCTCGCGACAGAAAAGGCGACTGGATTTTGATGAAACACGATTCGTGAATGCGAGAGCACAATCAAGATACAACCTCAATATCAAAGCAAGAAAGTGCATTCAGGATAGAGTCTTTAAAAATCCAGGAGGAGAAGTAGAACGAACGATAAGAGAGAGAAGATGGGAGAATTTCTGTTATACAACGAATAAAGTTGTTGTTAAAGTCGTGAAAGAATTTTATGCCAACTCGATCGAGATAGAAGATGCACCAATAAAGGTTAGAGGATTTTTAGTTTATTTTAATGCCGCAAGAATCAATGCTTTCTACGAAGTACAAGATCCAGCGTACCAGCGAATATGATACTTTTGGAACAATGGAAGGACTGCTTGGATGAAGTGATTAACTTTCTCACTGATGGGAAAGGAACTTGGAAGATTAAGCAGCGTGAACAGGTAAACTTCCCTCTCTCTATGTTAAATGCAACATCTAAGGCTTGGCATTATTTTATTTGCTCTACTTTGTTACCTACCTATCATCATAGTGAAGTAACAAGAGATAGAGCAGTTCTGAACTTCTGTATTCATAACCAGAAAAGTATTAATGTGGGAAGTATTATTTACAAGAATATATTAGCCACCGCACAAAGTGAAAGTGGAGGAGCACTAGGACATCCTGGTCTAATTTATGCACTCTGCCAATTGTCTGGAGTAGAGGCTAGAGATGATGAGGAATGGGTAGAACCTATGAAACCCATTACCCAGACTAATATAAAAACTTATGAGTCCCACGAAGGATGGAGATCTATGACTAGGAGCTTTGCACCTTCAACTAGTAGGGATATTCCCTCTACCAGTTATGACCCTCCTACCTATAGTTCTCCTACCCTTTATGATTTGATGAATGAAATGACTCTACAGCGGAAAAGTTTTGAGAAAATTGAAGAAAAATTGGAGCATATATATCATAGGATTGGAGGCTTAGAACGAAGGCATGATTATGACAGCGATTATCTCCAAAGACATTCTGAGTTTGAAATAGCCTACTATGATGCTGAGAATCGTTATCAGAGAGGAGAGTCTGATGTTGTATTTCCTGAGTGCCCTCGCTATACTCATTATCAACCTACTCCACCTGCTGATCAAGGAGATGATGATATTGTTTGGGATTTTAATGTTGATGATTAGATTTTCTGATTAGATATTTATGTTGTGTGATTGTTTGTTTGTTTTCTTAAATTCAGTATTGATGTTTAGTTTGTGAACTTGGATTATTATGTTGTGTAAGACATTTTAATATGATTGTATAAGTTAAATGTATGTAGTTTTTAAATTTTTAATGTTTTCAGACTGCTATTGTAATCTTGGATTGGATTAGTAAAATGTATGTGGATGCAGTGTGATGTTTTAGTATAAAATGTGGTAGTATTGTGTTAAACTTCTTTACCCAGCAATTTCTTTGATATTATATATGTGTAGAAAGTTATTAACAGTACAGGTTAATTAAGTGATGAA
Organism: Papilionanthe hookeriana x Papilionanthe teres; assembly: GCA_022702705.1. NCBI lineage: Eukaryota > Viridiplantae > Streptophyta > Magnoliopsida > Asparagales > Orchidaceae > Papilionanthe > Papilionanthe hookeriana x Papilionanthe teres. The sequence goes on from CM040433.1 coordinate 80,068,369, forward strand.
AAGAACCTGCAGAACTTCAAAAGGAGAAATATCTAAAGCACGAAGATATGATTTAAATTTACAGTTTATTTTCTTTTCACCCTATATAGATAGATAGAAAACTTTAAGTTTGGGGGAGGGAAAACAAACAAATTTAATTATTAAATTGTTCTTAAATTATATTTTCAAAAATTATTTATAAAAATGATTTTTTGTAGTAAATTTAATTGAGTAAACTAGAATTAATTTATTTAATTATTATAGAAAGTTAAAAGAAATACTTTTAATGATTAACAAATTTTGTAGATTAAGATATTTAGTATAAGAGAAAAAAAATATAGTTAACTATTTAAAGTAAGGAAAACTATATTTTAAAATATTAAATTCTTAAGTATTTAATTGAAAAGGAAACGATTGAAACTCAATGAAGTAAAAACTTTAAAATACATATAAGGTAAGAAAATGTTTCAAGTTTCAAATTTAGGAAGAGGAAAATGAAGTTCAAAATTATTAACAGGCTAACTAAAAAATAGTGATCCTCACTTGAAAAAGAAAAGAAAAAAAAGGATTGAAAATCAATCCAGAAAGAAAAGAAAAAGAAAAATATATATAAGTGAGGAGAAGCTTGAGGAAATGTCATATCAAAAATTGGCTTCATTTGAATCAACCTAAAGAGTAAACTCAGTTACATTTTTGAACTTATATATAAGAATTAGTATTTTACTAAATAGTGTTTTCATGAATTTCCTATCATCTGAATATCTTAAGTAATTTAATATTGCAAAATATAGTCATTTTTTAAATAAATAGAAGACTAGAAATCTTAAACTTGATAACTAAATAGCCTTATATCTATAGAATTAGTTTAATTGTTTAAAAATATTTCTATTTATCTTTACTATAATATTTATTTATATTAAATTCATAGTATTTCTGAATTAAAGTTTTATTACAAATAATCATTACTTTTATGTAGTATCAATATTACTTGAGGACAAGTCATAGTTAAGTTTGGGGGATTTTGACTACAAGAAAATATATTAAGAAATTCATACCCATTTTATATGAAATTGCACTTTAAAGAAAGGTATTTTCTATGTTTTATTGCAGGAATGAAGATTTATAGGTAATGGGAGCAAAAAGATCAAAAAGAAGCGAATCTGGAACAAAAAGGACTAAAATAGATGAAATTTGAACTATCCCGCCGACGGCGAGGAAGAGGCCTCCGATGGCGAGATTTTCCCGAGAGAATTTGAAAATATTTCAAAGAAGCCCGCTGACGGCGAGATCAAGCCCGCCGACAGCTAGCATGAGCGGTTATCCATTCTTCTAGAAGCCCGCCGACAGCGAGATCGAGCCCGCCAACGTCGAGACAGTTGATTCAAGCCAAATACGTTGAATATGGATGCTTTTTGAAGAGGTGCTTAAGAAACCATTGGAAATATGAATCCTTCTACATATAGGAACGATTTTTATGTCATGGTGTAGTAGTTAAGTGGTCGTTAAGTGTCGTTAAGTGTCCTTTAAGTGTAATCTGAAAGCCAGTAGTGTGTTTAAGAGTGTTTTGGTGAGTATCTGAAGTGTGTTGTACAAAAAAGGAAGAGTCAAAGGAACTTCAAGGAGTCTGCTTGGGAAGAAGGTTCGAGATAAGTATATTTGTTTATTATTTTATAACTTTAAATGAAATCCAAGTTTTGTGTTCTTCTTCCTATGCATTACGAGTAGTTTTCTTTGTCTTTCTCCTTGTTAATAAGATTTTGTGAAATGAAGAATTAAAGTAGTTGTGCCTAACAATATTAAATAGAGATTTTAATAATCTTTTTACTTAACTCTTAATTTACTTTCAATTTGGCCAATTGAATTGTTAACATATGTTGAATTATCAACTATAGTAAAGATTACATCCAAGATTCAGGGAAGTCAAAAGCCTTGGAAGGAGGGTGCAAATAAATAGGGAAATATTAATTATCGGGCGCGAGATTGGACATTTTAGTGTGACGGACTAAAATATTCAATTCGATCCTATTGTTTGGGAGCCGAAGTGTAGATGTTAGCTCTCGGAGCGAGGGAACGTGGGAGCTCCGAAGTGGCAACCGGTATCCTCCCGACCTAGCCGCGATTCGAGTAACCAAACATAGGAGTAGTCAATGTTCTTTGTACCCTGGACTAAAGGGTAAAGAATAGGAATGCTCCTATTTGGCACAATATAATTCTAAACTCATTTAATTCTTCATTCACTTAATTCTCTTAACAAGGAGAAAGATACTTTTCTAAATTGCAATCTTCTATTTAATCTTTAAGTAATAGTTTTTAGTATAAGTGTTCTTAATTTCCGTATACTAGATTAGTAATTACAATTGCTGAATTTAGTCCTTAAATCTCTAACTTCCTTGTGGGATCGATATCTAGGACTTCATTAGAGCCCTTTATTACTTGAGCGATATGTATACTTGCGTTGATAAATAGGGGAGGGAGTACAATTACTATTTTATTTGAAAAACAATTATAAAGCTTAACAAACATATATACCCTCAAATTTCCGCCCTGCTCTCCCCCGAGCTGGTCAAGTTTTTAGCGATGTTGCTAAGGAATTATATCTCTTAGTAATCGTGCTGAATACTTATATTTATAACAATTACTGCCGTGCGATCACTCTGCATGCCAAACTAAAACCATAACTAAAACTAAACTGAAAATAAAATCAAAAATAAAAAGAATAAAATTCACTTTCAAAATTAAACATACACTTTTAAACCTAGTGAACTGATACACCTAAAATATTGAGAATTTTATACACATTTTTATACCTATTTTTTATTATATTGTACTTTAATGGAAGGTATTTTGTGTATTTTTCTTGCATGTATGATTAAATGGAGAAATGTGATGAAATGAGTGAAAATTGATCAAATTTAGAACAAAATGAAGAAAGGTGCAAAATTGATTTGTAGTGGCTAAGCGCCCAGACCTAGCGCTTATGAGCAGAGCCTCACAGCTAAGCGCTGAGACCTCGTGCTGAAGCATGACAGTAACTTTAGAGGATTTAAATAATTTTTTGCGCCATTTTGAAGGGGTGTTTAAGGCATCCTTTGGTACAAACGTGGGTAACTTCTTATTTGTGCCAAAATTAATTTAAATTACTCTTGAAAGGATGCATCTCTTGGAGGATTCATTGAATATGGACATAATTTGAAGAGACACGAAAGCACCTATTGGAAAATTATATAAAGAAGACTTGAAGATCAAAAATTAGTTGTTGTTGGAGGGCTCTTGGTTTATGTTTAGAGTTTAGGATAGTTCTTCAAGTATCACACCACTCCACTTCACCATTTCTACTTACTTTAGTATAGTTTGTATTAGGATTAGAAGAGAGAATTGGAGTATTTAAAGTTGTGTGCCACCCACTAAGGAAGATTGTAAGGAAAAGCAAAATTTTCAAAGGAACTTCAATAGTTTGGTGGAAAGGATTTTCAGATAAATCTTTATCTTTATTATTACATTTTCTTTTTAATTAAGACTTCTTGTGTTTTCACTATGATTTCTACTTTTAAAATAAGTTGTGATTGTATTTTCTCCACGAATTTTGAGTATTTTTATTTATCTTTTTCCTTAAAATGATGAAGTAATTAAGTTATGGATGAAATTTGTGTGAAGTATAGGAAATAAATGTTGGAAGAAGTTGTGATGATTCAAAATCTTGCACTTCATTTACTTCTTGATTTGGTCAATTAAGATGTTAACATATGTAGTGAGAACATGTAAAAACTGCTATGGTATAAGAATCACATGAGATTATATGGGTAAGAATATAATTCATATGATTGAGTGCAAATAAATAGGGAGATATACTTTGATGAGTGTAGAATTAGAGGACTTTAGAGTGCAGGCTAAAGCCCCCAATTCAATTTAATGTTTTATGTCTTGATACATAATGTTAGTCCCTAGGTGGAGGAAGAAGAGGAAACTCTAGAGTGAGAGCTAGTATCTTTCCTGTCTAACCCATCTTCAAGATTACTAAAGCATTAGATTAACCTATTTTCTTTATAGCATCTCTAGTAAGGGTGAAGAATATAATTGCTCTTATTTAGCACACCATATTTTAGATACTTCCACAACAAAAATTCATAGATTGTTACTGATTCATAAAAAGGAAAAAGATTTTTTATTTGCATTTGCTTTCTTCTTACAAAAATCTAGTTAAATTTAGTTTTTTGCTTTCATTTCAAAATTAAAAAAAATTATGAAAAAGAATCGAACTTTGTTTCCTAAAATATTATCTTTAGTTTGAGTAAGATATTTCTTAAAAAGAAAAAAATTATTTTTCTATTTTCTTTGTTAAGAATATTTAACATTTTTCTCTATGGGTTCGATATCTCGAGGCTTAATCAGAAAGTCCTACATTACTTGATAACGATACGTATACTTGCATAGAATCTCATTTTATAATAATAAATTCTAAACTCTCATTTGCATCGGCATCAAGTTCTTAGCGTCTTTGTAAATAAAGAGATATAATTAAAAAGAAATATAATGCATAAACTAATATATAAAATGTAAGCATAAATATTAGGGAACAAGTTTTTGGTGCCATTGAAAAGGAAAATAGAAAAATAGTCAAAACAATATTTGAAGAAAATTTTCAAAAAAACTAATTTTTAATTTTCAAAATCTTATTTAAACTTGTTAGATTTATTTTAGGAAATTGTTTATTATTTTTATATAAGTTTTTATTTGTGTGATTTTATTTTATTTTGATTAATAATAGTGTATGTGTATAGTTCAGGTTCTGAAGGACCTGTACCTTACAATTCTAAATTAGAAAGAACTATTAGAAAAATCAAAAAATTCAAAATACAGAAAAAGATAAAAATATTTAATACATAGCAAATCAAAATAATAAAAATGCTGAAATCCATCAAGAATTTAGACCTTAAAGAGATTATGTTAACCCTACAGTAGATGAACTTCTTGGTAGTATTCAAAATCTTGTTGTAGCGGCTATTTCATTTGAGCTTAAACCTGCTATTATCTAAATGGTATCTAGTAATCAGTTTGGGGAGCACCAACTGAAGATCCAATTTTACATCCCAATTTTCTAGAATTTTGTACTACATTTAAATATGATGGTGTTTTGAATGATGTTATCAGACTTAGACTTTTTTCTTTCTCATTAACGGATAAGTCTAAGATGTGGTTATATTTGTTAGCACCTGGAACTATCAGAACTTGGGTGATTTAGCAGAAAAGTTTCTTGCTAAATATTTTCCACCATCAAAGGCTGCGAAGCTCGGAAATGATATTACATCTTTTTTTTCAGTTTAAAGGGGAATCAATTTATGAATCAAAAGAACGTTTTAAAGATCTCCTGAGAAAGTGTCTATATCATTCGATACCAGATTGGTTAATAATTCAAACTTTTTATAATGGATTAGTTGGATCTCTCAGATCTATTATCGATGCTGGTGGTGGTGGTTCATTGATGTCTCAACAATTTAATGATGCTTATGCTTTAATTGAAGAAATAGCTACTAATAAATTTTAATGGCCTTCTAAGAGGATAAATCTTAAGAAGGGAGCCAATATTCATGAATCTGATGCTTTTGCAATGTTAGCAAATCAAGTTGCTCTAATTTCAAGAAAGATAGACCAATTTAGAATGAATTTTTCTCAGCCAATTTTAATTATTGAAGAAAATTCATTAGGCCAAAAGGTAGATTTCAAACATCATTATAAACTTTGAATGTCGTAAACAAGCTTAATAACCCATATTCCAGTTATTATAACTCAGATTGGAAGAACCATCCAAACTATAATTGGAATAACAATAATCTGGGTGGTAGTGATCAACAATGGGAGAATAACCAAGTAAACAATTAAGGAATTGGAACAACCAAGGTAATAATAATAATAATAATAATCATACTTATCCTCCAGGTTTTAACAGTAATTCGCAATTTAAGAAGAAGAAGTTGTCTATAGAATACAAATGGGAAATCAACTGCAAAGTCAAGGAGCTACAATTAGAAATGTTGAGAATCAATTAGGACGAATAATCAATTCATTAAGTAATAGATCCCAAGGAACACTTCCGAGTAATACAGAGATAAATTAAAGAGACAAAAATAAAGAGCAAGTAAAAGTTGTTCAACTGAGAAGTGGAAGAGAGTTGGAAGGTAGAGTTCAAAAAGAGATTGAAGTAGAGAAAGAAGAGATTGATCAAAAGAGGGCGCTCCAAAAGTTTAGAAAGACATATTTCTCCACCAAAAATTGATTTAGAAAAGCCACCACCACCATTTCCTCAGAGACTTCGACAACAAAAGTTGGATAAGCAATTTTTAAATTCTTGGAAAATTTTAAGAAACATACAATTAATATTCCATTTTCTCAAGCCTTAGAACAAATTCCAAGATATGTGAAGTTTATGAATGATATCCTCAACAGAAAAATTAAGTTTGAAGATAATGAGATTGTTTCACTTAGTGAAGAGTGTAGTGCAATAATTCAAAAGGAACTTCCTCAAAAGCTTAAAGATCCTTGTAGCTTCACAATTCCATGTGCAATCGGAGACAGATTTTATGGAAAAGGTTTATGTGATTTAGGTGCAAGCATTAATCTTATTCTTTTATCTATATTTAAAAGACAGAGATTAGGAGAAATAACCCAGACTACTGTAGCTCTGCAGTTAGCAGATCGTTTCGATAACATATCCTAAACGAGTTATAGAAGATGTTTTAGTAAAAGTATATCAATTTATCTTTCCTGTTGATTTCATTATGTTAGATACGGAGAAAGATAAAGAGATATCTATTATTTTGGGGAGACATTTCCTAGCTACAGAAAGAGTAATGATAGATGTGCAGAAAGGTGAATTAACTATGCGCATCAGTGTTCAAATTGTTACATTTAATATTTCAAATCAATGAAATATTCTGCAAAAGGTAAAGATGATGAATGTTATAAGATGGATGTTATAACATATCTGAGTGAATGCCATTTTAAAGTAAATTAAGAAGCAAAATCTGAAAGTGAAAAGTAGGAACATGAGCAAGAAGATGAAGTCCAATATTCTGATGATTTTCATGAGGAAGATTTAAATTATGTTCAAGAAAGTTGTGAAGTTTTGGACATGACAAAGAAAGATGAATCTTTTAGTCCATAAATTGAAAAACCTCCTGAAATTGAATTAAAGTTACTTCCTGCAAATTTAAAATATGCCTTTTTAGGTGATTTCTTAACTTTTTTAGTTATAATTCTCTCAAAATTAACTGAAGAAGAAGAAGAGAGTTTGCTTGAAACCTTAAAGAAATATAAGAAAGCCTTTGGATGGACAATAGGTGATATTAAAGGATCAGTCCTTCAATTTGTATGCACAAAATCCTTATGAAAGAGAACTACAAACCCAAGGCTGATCCTCAAAAGAGAGTCGATCCTATTATGAAAGAGGTTGTCAAGAAAGAAATTTTTAAGTGGTTAGATGATGGAATTATCTACTCTATTTCAGATAGTGCATGGGTTGGTCCTATCACTGTGTTCCTGAGAAAGGAGAAGTAACTGTAACTGTTAATGAAAAGAATGAACTAATACCAATAAGACAAGTCACAAAATGGTGAATATGCATTGATTATAGAAAATTAAATCTTTCAACCAGGAAAGATCATTTTCCTCTACCATTTCTAGATCAAATGTTGGATAGACTAGCTGGGCATAAATACTATTGTTTTCTTAATGGATATACTAGTTATCACCAAATATAAATTACTCGTGAGGATCAAGAGAAAACAACTTTTACTAGTCCTTATGATACATTTACTTTTATAAGAATGCCCTTTGGTTTATGTAATGCCCCTACTACATTTCAAAGATGTATGATGATAATTTTTTGTGATTTAATTGAAAAAGGAATTGAAGTGTTTATGGATGATTTTTTCAGTGTTTGGAATTTAATTTGAATCATGTTTAAAACATTTATCTAAAGTTATTAAGCACTGTAAAGAAATAAATTTAGTTCTTAATTGGGAAAAATATCAATTTACGATAGCGTGAGGAATTATTTTGGGACATCATATATTAGAAAAAGGTATGGAAGTAGACCCCACAAAAATTCAAGTGATCGCTAATTTAACTTGCCCAACAAATATAAGGTCGATTAGGAGTTTTCTAAAACATGCTGGATTCTACAGACGTTATATTAAAGACTTTTCAAAAATTGCTAAACCTTTATGCCACTTATTGGAAAAAAGATGTAATTTTTAATTTTAATGAACAATGCCTAAAAGCTTTTGAATAGTTAAAAGAGAAATTAATCACTGCACCAGTTATTGTTTCACTAGATTAGAAAAAACCTTTTGAGTTAATGTGTGATGTAAGTGATTATGTTATTGGAGTACGTCTTAGGAAAAAAACATGATAAGATTTAATAAGATAGTAAAACTCTTAATGATGCTCAAATTAATTATACCACAACTGAGAAAGAGTTATTAGCTATAGCATATGATTTTGATAAATTCAGATCATATTTAATTGGAACAAAATGTGTAGTGTATACTGACCATTCTGCTATAAAATATTTAATGAAAAAGAAGAAAGCAAAACCAAAACTGATAAGATGGATTCTTCTTTTATAAGGATTTGACTTTGAGATAGTAGATAGGAAGGGTGTTGATAATCAAATTGCAGATCATCTGTTCAAGCTTGAAAATGAAAAATCTCTCAGTTCTGAAGAAGAAACTAATGAACATTTTCCCGAAGAAAAATTGTTCGCTATCAATAAGTGGCGTATTTCATGGTATGATGACATTATGAACTTTATTGTTAGTGATATTATACTCTATGGTTTGACATACCAATAGAGAAAGAAATTATTATCTGAAACTAATACTTATTTTTGGGATGACTCATTTTTATATAAACAATGAAAGGATCTAATTATTCAAAGATGTGTGCCATTAAAAGAAACTTATGAAATTATTCAAAAATGTCATGATTCTGCAATCTGGTTATAAAACTGCATATAAAATTCTGCAATCTGGATTTTATTAACCTACAATTTTGAAGGATGTTAATATTTATATTAAAAATTTGATTGAAGTCAGCGTGTAGGCAATATTTCTAGAAGAAATGAAATGCCCTCAATTATATGTTGGAAGTTGAAGTATTTGATGTTTGGGGATTAGATTTCATGGGACCATTTATACCATCTTTCGGAAATTTATATATATTGTTAGCAGTTGACTATTTATCTAAATGGTTAAAAGTTGTTACTTTACCTCGATGTGATGCTCGAAGTGTTGCAAAATTTTTAATAAAGAACATATTTTGAAGATTTGGAATACCAAGTGTAATCATAACTGATGGAGGAAGTCATTTTAGAAATGTATTTATGGAGAAATTAGTAAAGAAGTATCATATAAACCATAAAATTGCCACTGCTTATCATCCTTAGACAGTGGTTTGGTTGAATTATCAAATCATGAAACTAAATGAATTTTGGAAAAATATGTTAATTCAAACAAAAAGGATTGGTCAAGAAAACTTTTTGCTTTGTGGATCTATAGGACTGCATATAAAACTTATATAGGAATGTCCCCATATAGACTATTTTTGGGAAAGCTTGTCAATTTTAATTTAAAGGATGCTGGTAAAAAAAGATTATTGCAATTAAATGAGCTTGAAGAGATAAGGAATGAATCATATGAAAATGCTAAGATATATAAAGAAAAGATGAAGTTGTGCATGATCGTAGGTTCTGACTTAAAATATTGAGCCAGGATAATAAGTTTTGCTATATAATGCCATATTAAGATTATTTGCTGGAAAAATTAAGTCCAGTTGGATGGGCCCATTTATTGTAATAAATGTTTATTCCTATGGACCATGTATTTGAAGAAAGTTGTGGAGAAATCTAAAATTTACTATTCATGATGAAAATTTGAGAAAAATCTTTGAAAATTACTTGGATTTAGTAGTTTATGCCTTTAGAAGTTGAGTTCAGTGATTTTAGTTTAATTTTAGAATTTATGGTATTTTCTATGAAAATTATAGAAATGACACCAAAGACAAAAAGGAGCAAGGGGAAAACCACATTTGATTCAGACAAGTTTGTAAGTTCGAAGGCTCGGGATCATTATGTGCAAGCACTACAGTCACGTAAATTGATTCAGGAGCGAGACTTTGCCAAGTCCGGTGGTATGATATGATCATTAGAAGACTTTAGGAAAGATTTTGATGTTTCTCGACCGTAGCTGTTATTTATGTTGTGCAAGAGTTATATGTTAATCTTCCTAAGGCAGAAGAAAATTTTGTATTGGTTCGAGGGCAATTAGTTCATTTCACTCCCGAGGTAATTAAAGAGTTTTACCTACTGCCACCTACTACATTATGCTTTTATTCTAATTATAATCATACGAAGGAGGATGTGGATGAAATTATATCTGCTTTGACTGATGGAAGAGGACTATGGAATATAACAAATGAAAGAAGTGTTAACTTCCCTCACTCAAAGATGAATGCCACCTCTAAGGCATGACATTATTTTATATCATCAAAACTGATTCCTACCAATCATCTGAGCGAAGTCACGAGGGAAAGAGCCACATTAAGTTTTTGTATCCAGTAGGGGAAGTCAATTATATAGGAAATATTATTTATGTGTGTATTTGGAGTTCTGCCAAAGCTGCAATTACTGTAGTTATGGGATTTGCTTTCCTTATTCATTCATTATGTGAGTAGGCTGGTGTGAGATCAGATAACTGGAAAGAGGTCTTTCAACCACTTAAGCCTATTACTAGTGTGAATGTGAAGACTTATGTTAAGCATTCTATTTTTGGCTAGAAAGGAGGATTCTCTAGAGCTTCAGATGCTTCTACTTCTGCTACTTCCACATCTCGTGCTTCGACTTCTCATGCATCATCAGGTCAGTTTACTGATACACAAACAGAACTTTTGAAAAGAATGAAAAATAATATTTATCATACTATGGATTGAGTACATGATATTAAAGGGAAATTAGATCATATAGGGGATTATCTGCAGAAGCATAGTGAGTATGAGGAGAATTATCATAGTTATATGGCCAGACTGATTATAGGTGATTATAGTGTTGTGTTACCTCTACATCCACACCATACCCCATATGATCCTACACATGCCTGGAACAAGGGAGATAATAATGAGAATGATGATGAGACTTAGGATTTATTTTATGTTTAGACCATTGTGTTATTTTATGTTGTGTTATGAACTTTTTATTTGTGGTTATTATTTAGACTTTGATGTTGTAGTTATGAGTAAACAATCTGATGTACTAGTTGGTGAACTACTTTAGTTTTTTATGTTATTTTTGGATGTTATTTGTGTGTGTTATGTGATATGAGTGTTTAATGTTTTTGTGGTAGTAAATGTGTTAGCGATTTCGTAGTATATTTTGTTTGATAGTGTAGTACTTATTCTAGAAACTATTGGGAAGGTATAGAACACTATTAAAAGCCACTATGTAATTTCAAGTTTAACTTTTCAATCTACTACCATATATTTTTTGTATGTTGTTATGGATTTCTGTTTATGTATGTTTGATTTTGCTTTTGTTGCCTCCACTACTTTAAATGTCTTTTGAATTTCTTTTTTATAAAATATAAAGTTAAAATTTGATATGGTTGTTTTTACTCCTATTTTTAATTGTTATACATGCATATTTAGGATATAAATATTCCCGCGAGCATGATACGTATAGTTTTCAATTCTTGCCTATGTATCTTTTTACTATGCTTAAATGTCTTATCATATCAAAAACTTTAAAGTTTCGGGGGGTGAAAAACAATTTTCAAAAACTTAAAATTTTATTTGATCTCAAATGTGCTAAAAATAAATTTGATTTTGATTGAAAAATAATTATGTGTTTGAAGTTATATTAGGGAAGTAATATTTTGAGTATAGAAATGAGTAAAAATTTATAATAATGATGAAAATTTTAGAGTTAAAAATTTATTCGTGAAGAAATAACAAATATTTTGTAACTATCTTTAGTAGGAAAAGTTGTATTTTTGGAATAATAGAGGATTAGACTTTTATTTTTAATACTTAAATTTCTTTTATTGAAAATAATTTTCAAAACTTCTATTATATTTCTAAGTAAAAGATATATATCTACCTTATGCATTAAAAAATGAAGGGTGGAATTCAAAATTATTAAAGACCTATCCAGCTATAGTAATCCTTCACTAAAAAAAAGAGTGAAAAATAGTATGTGAAAAAAGAATAAGAAGCTTGAGGATTAAATGACCTAATTAAAAATTAGTTCCACACCTAATCTTTTTAGAGTACAAGATTTGAGAAAGCTTATGAATATAATATAGTTAGTATAATTTTTTTTACTAAAGATTTTTAAGTAAAGAAAATAAAATGCTTAAGCCCTATATTTTGAAAAATCTTCAAGTATTTCTAAATAAGATAGGAACTTATATTTTTCATAAACCTTTACCTAAAAAATTTCTAAACTTTAAATTGGTCTCATTTACTAAGTTTTTTTCTAAATTAGACTACTAAATCTCTAGAACAAAATTTTGGAAACTTCTAAAGAAACTCATTCACATAATTTGCTTGCTTAATTTTATGTGATTATAGTGTCACTTGAGGACAAGTAACATTTAAAGTTTGGGGGATTTTGATACACCTAAAATATATAGTATTTTTATACCTATTTTTGATGTCATTGGACTTTAAAGGAATGTATTTTGTTTATTTTTCTTGCAGGTATAAATAAATGGATAAATGTGATGAAAAGAGTGAAAAAGAATCAAATTTGGAAAAAAATGAAGAAAGGTTCAAAATTGATCTGTGGCGGCTAAGCGCCCAGACCTGGTGCTTACGCGCCAGAGCCTCGCAGCTAAGCACTGAGCCCCGAGCTTAAGCGCGGCAGTTACTTTAGAGGATTTAAATAATTTTTGACGCCATTTTGAAGAGGTGTTTGAGGTATCCATCATTCGAGAGATCTAAATAATTTTTTACGCCATTTTAAATATGTAGAACTAATATATAAAGCGTAAGTATAAATATCTGGGATCATGAACGCCGTTAACTCACTCCTTTTGGGTTTACGATGATCTCTCGAATGAGGTAACTTATGATTGCTAACGAGAATTCTCCAGTCTAAGTGAGCCTAACAACTCATTCAGACTAGATATATTTGAAAGAAAATAGTGATGTCGGAATGAGGGAACCATGAGATCCTAACTAGTATAGTTTAAATTAAATTAAAATTCTCCAAAAAATAACACATAATAAAAAACAACAACAAAACCGAACACATTGAAACATACTTGGTAAAACCTTTTAAACCTTAAACTTTGGAACTACTACTTCAATAAGGAGCTCGAAGCAAACACCGTGGACAACACGACGAGGACTTACAGAAGAATGCCTTCGGGAGAGCAAATGAGCCTACAACAACAAATCACTCTTTAGAATTTTAAAAAAAATTCATAGGACTTCGGGGTAGTCCGTTTAGCACAGCGTAAAATCCCCCACCTCATCTTTAGGCACTTGCTCAATCATGTTGAGCAATATAAGTCCTAACGCGTCTTAAGACTCTAAGGTTGTTGTTCAATACGGCGTAAGTCCTCCTATATGCGTAGGCTATTTGTATGATCACAATCATGTGAATGTAAGCTCTAAATGATAAAATTGGTAAGAATGAACATCTAATAATGTTTATTCAAAATTAAAGCAAACCATAAGATAGTTTGGGAAGTCACCGAAGTTCTCCTCAAGATCTGTGACATCCCCTACAATTCTTTATTTGGATTCCATAGTTTTTACAAGTTGATCCCTTCTCATTTGAATTTCTTATGTCCGACATTGAAAACCCCAAACTTTGAATTCATAATGACAAATACCTCTAATCTAAATTGAGAGTTTTCTTAGGTGACATTGGTTATTTAAGATGTAATTAACTATAGGGGTTTGCCCTTATAGAGAACATTAAGAACCTAGGTTAATATAAACCCTATCTAATCTTTTATATTAGATAGGGGAACTTGTTAGTCAACATAAGGGTTCAAAGACCAACATGGATGTCAATGCTGAAACATTTTATAAAACATGTTGTAATGTAGCGTCTTTTAGACTCATAAGCTTCAATACTAAAACATTTTATAAAACATATTGTCTGAAAATTTATACTTGCTGAAGTGATTTATAAAAAAATTATTCAAGCTTCAGTTAAGTTACAAGTTAGCCTTTTGTAAACTTAAAAGCCTCTTCTTTATAATGGTAAATGATTATATTTACGTGTTATTTGTTGTTTTTTTTGTTGTTGCAGATATAAAATGGCTTACGAAGGTTAATATCAACTTTGTCGGGAAAGAAGCAATGGTGTGTACTTACTGATAATGTGCAAGTTGGAGTTCCTAGTACTTTGAGGACAAAAAGAAGACCAAAGGAAATATAATTATATATAATTTTATATATATATATATATATATATATATATATATATATATATATATATATTGGAAAAGAATAGTAAAATAGGCAAAAAAAGTTCATGCATGCAATCGTTTTCGGCTTTGGGTCACTACAATACTACGTGTAAGAACCCTCTAGGTCAGACGTGTAGGAATTCAGCTTATGTTGATCATATTAGTCCTCTATCCTACGAAGTAAAAATTGAATATGTTTGGATAGAGGAAGGAAGTGTAGTATAAACATGCACTTGTGACAAACAGACAATTTTTATTGTTATATGTAATTTTTTTGGCTAAGCACCGGAGACATAAAAGTGCTTACATTTTTAGCATCTTCTTACAACATTATGTATTTGTTTTAACATCCTTGAGATGAATTGAATTACAAATGTTTGTATGTTTTTTATTGCATTGTTAAGCTTTGTAGTTATGGATTGTTATGTTCTGTTGTGTAGATTGATATATCTTCGTGGATAAAAATGAATTGCCTTACATGCACTCGTTTAGCCTTTATAGATTTTATCTGGGCATTCAATTTGACTATCAATTTGTTAAAACTGAATCTTAGGTGATATGATGCTTGACTATGGAAATTATCTTATTCAAAATGTATCATGATTTGTGTTTGATCATGTGAATTTTGTGATGATATATGATCTTGATGATTTATGTGATTAATATTGAGAAAATATATTGTTAATTTATTGTGATCTCTTTTGTTGTTGAAAAAAAGTGTAGTTGAGCTTGTTGCATGAAGGATAACTTCGGGGTATTTAACAAGGTTTTATAAATAAAAATATCAAACTTTGAATTGTTAAATATGTACATACATAAGAATTTTATGGTATGTATGTAAATTTCCCAATGATTTTTTTCTCGTAGAGGTCATGACAATGGAAATGACTAATAATCGTGGTTAGGCTGAAATGCTAAGGGGCTTTACCGTTGATATTTTATTTGCTTCCAGCTCCAAATTGAAATGCAGTTAAAAGGAAGTTATATTGCAATGGGGCATTTGACGATTAAGTAAAAAAATTTTTTTTGCAACCTGTGGTGGCATTGCCGATTAGAAGCCTTTTTTTGCATTTTTTTATTATTCAAGTTTCATTATGTTTAAGTTTAGTTTCTTTTTTTTATTGTAATGCAGTCTTCTCCATAATCTCGTTTCATGTGGGATGGGAAATGTGTAGCTCTTTGAGTAGTTGTGTTGAGCTACCTATTTATCTATAATGGAAATGATACCTGAGGAATTTTTTATTTCTTATTTTTTATTTTTTTTATGTTTTCTCACCAAGAGGCACGAGTAACTTTCTCTGCTATGTGACATGTAATTGCCTAATAGTGCCTTGTTTGAACTTGGGAAGTTGAAGTCTTTTTACAATCTAAATGAATTTTATGTTAAGTCAAAGAATGATTGTAGAATTGTGAAGCATACATGCCTAGGAGCCGATGATCTTTTTATAAGTACATACCCTTAGCAAATATGTGTAGCACATAATTCTCAATAATTACATTTCTCACATTTTTATTATCATAATATCTCACACCTATGTGTCCAAACAATAAAGTTTAGGTGTGAGACACACACGCGCACGCGCGCGCGCACATACACATACATATATATAAGAATTATGTGCATATATGTAAATTTTCCAATTATTTAAGATAACACTACTACAACTTTTTTCAAAGAGTTTAGAAAACATTAACGAGGGTTATGCCACTTTAGTTTGACTCATATGTGTCACAAAAGGCAATTTAACTAGAAGCACATATGATAAGGAGGATGATGCTCCTAAAAAAAAAAGCATCCAACACAAAATAAAAGCAAGGAAGATTTGCATACATAATCGTTTTTTCATTCACCAAACATCAGATGATAATTTATAAACAGATTAAAATAATACTAAGAGCTTAAGGGAGAGTTACATAGAGAATGGGTGACAAAATATCCCAAGTTTGTCATTACGTTAAACCTAAAATACAAAAGTATCACATTTGCAATTGATGCAGTAGCACGATACTTTTAGAACTTCAACCTTTTATACCAATAGTATTGACACCAAATCAAGTAGTAAAATATGTAAATACAAGCAAAATCGCTGTAACGATTAAAAAATTTTAATTCATCGTAATTTCTCTTGATTAAATCCTTAAAATATTCTCTCGATATATTATGTGTCAGAAGGTGAATCATGTCTTTCATCAATTCATGTAATGTAGTCATAGTCAAATTCTATTCAATTTTTTGGCATATGTAAAATTTTCTCCCTCAATTGTGACTTTTATAAGTTGTAAACAACGTATATTGTAATCTGCAAGTACAATATACTTTGAGAAATCTTTTGACCTTGAAAGTTAATGATTGAGTTGAACTCATATTTCATAATGTGACACTGTCAAACAACAATAAAAATTTGCGTAAGTTTTAAAAAATAATGCTAAATTACATGGATGATGTGAAAACATAATTTTGCAGGCATTTACATTAATAGCACACAATTCATATTTATACATATCTCACAACTCAACTTTTATATTTAAACACATGGTACTCATACGTTTCATATCATGTAAAAAATAATACTATTACCACTTTTACAAAATAAAGTACACTTCTTGCATAGGTTTAATGCACTAGAATATTGAGCATGTAAATACAAAAGTTTACGTTTAAGATATTTACATATGAAAGTATCATATCAATAGATTTTCAAAAGAAAAAATTATCAAGTCTCATACATGTGAAAGAATATTTGGTTCCCACGCTCTAACAAAAAAAACCTGTAAGAAGTTCCTTCACAAATTCTAATGGAAGGATCAATTGGTTTGTTTATGTCAGAAACTAGTAAGAATGGTAAAATTACAACTCAAAAATTAAAATCCAACCTTTAACGCTTTCGTCTTATGCACTTCTCTTCAAAAATTAAATTTCAACATAATTAGTTACCAAAAGATATCTAGATCACATCGCATGATTGGATGATTTGAATGAGCTTCTCATACAAAAAAATACTATCAAGTATTACTAGAAGAAGTAACAAGCCGACTCAATTTTGTTAAAGTTATATCCTCATAATTTAACTGAAAGTATCATCTAAATCACTTTTGCAGAATTTTGTTAAAGCTATATCCTTATAAAGCCTCTTTCTTAAGTAATTATTTCAATTTTATAACAAGAATAAATTTTATGGAGAATCCACAATGCCTCCACCTTTTAGAATGTATTACATTGGCAATAAATCCAATACTCCCACAAAAACAAAAAACATATATTATGATTATACAACCCTAAGAACTAATCAAAAGACTACTTTTTCGCTAATATCTCTCATTAAACGTAAAGAATTCCCCGAATAAAGATGACTAAGTTGCAATATGAAATGTAAATTTGGTTAGATGAATTTTCTAACCATTTCTCATTGTTTTGAAATGAGTGCAATATATGATTAATCAATTAAAATTTATATCGTCTTCATTTCAAAGCAAATCCAACGACTCTAAAACCCATCCTAACCATTTTGGGTCAAAACCCAATGAAATTCTAAATTTCCAATGAAATTGAAGTTTCCATGAATAAAAAAGGAAAAAAAGATGTTTTTTAAGGTAAAATCAACCACGATTGTGCCAATTGCACTTTATTTCACCCCATTTATAAAAGTATTACCTCTAAGAATTCAACCAACACAAGTTATTGAATCTTAAAAATTAAACAAAAGAAAAATTTTATTAAAAAATGATTTTACAAAAAAAGAGTAATAGCTATTTTACACTTTTCATCATATCTTTCCAACTTAGCAAAACGCATTAACCTATGGTTGTGGAAGAGTAGATCAGTGGTTGACTAACATATTATGGAGCCCTTAATGATTCGAATGTGCATCCCATCAAAAAAAAAAGTGATTTAGTATTAATTAGAAAAAGAAGAAAAGAAATAAAAACATAAAATGTTGTAGATTATGCTCATTTGAAATGTAAAGAAAAGAAAACGATGTACAACACTCACCAACAAAGTATGTAGGAAGAAAAGTACTACATTCATCAAAGGAAGAGGGTGCAATGTCGCAGCTTCTGTTAGAAGAGGACACTCACCGAAATATAAAGAGGACTTTTCGTCCTAGTAGAAATAAAATAAATGTCAGTTCAGTTGATGAGTTCTGCGTTGCAGCGGAGGAGGAGGGCGCTGACCAAAATATCGAGGGCTTTTCGTCTGAGAGAGGAAGCTTAGAGTGGAGGATGAGAGCTTCGAGAGGAGTTTGCAGAACTCACCAGAGATTAAAGAGGAATGAAATGATCAGTGTTATCAGACTGCACAACTTGAAATATTTAGAAATTCAAGCATGTGTGGTGTAATATCTAAGTTTACGGGCAAATAAAAAATATAATTTCTAGTATTTTCTACTTGAAAAACCCAAATTTTTATAATTTTCATGATGGCTTTCTAAACATTTTTTTTCCCCACCACCTTTAAAATAAAAGAGGCCGCCCAAAGTCACCGAAAATTATTTCATACCGAAGACGCACTTAGCACTGTTTGTAAAATAACCCGCCAATAATTGTAATTTGAGATTATTGGAGGATTATTTATAGATTATTATGTATTCAATAAATATTGACTTATTTAGAGTTACTTTTAGCTTATTAGCAGCAGGGTTGAGCAGGTATTGGTATGCAATAATTCGCCCAAACTCCCGGGACAGGAGAACGAAATTGCCGTTCGATCTCCTATCTTTTACTGAAAATAAACTCGCGCACCTCTACGACACGGCTGGAGTGGAGAAAGAGAAAGTCCGGCGGTGAAGGGGATGGAGAAGCAACTGGACCGCTTGGAAAAGCGCTGACAGTGGCTGCGATTGAGAATTTAAGTTTGAAGTGATGGAGCTGCGCTCGGAAGAAGCCGTGAGATTGGTGTGGGAAGGGGCTATTCCTCTCCAGATCCATCTTCACGACTCCGAAGTCACAACTCTACCCCCACCGCCACCTGTTCTGGTATGTTCCCTTTCAAGATTTGGACCTTTCTCTTTTTCAGAAAGTCATTGTTGCTTTTGAAGTCCAGCATATGCTTCGCAATTTTTTATAACCTGTCGAGACAGATTGGCGAAGAAATGAAAGTAACTTTTTTTTTTTTTTAGTTTCTTGTTTTTTTTTTTTCACCTCATTTTGTAGGTCATTGACATAGGTTTACTCTAGAAGTTTATTTGGCTAATGATAAATGATCTCAATTTTAACTTAATCCATTGTACTCTCTTTACTGGACGTTCTGCCAATAGATTTACTCCGTCCATTTATTGGAAGAGATATAAGGGCACTGGCCTTTTTTGTGGCTGATATTTACCTTTTTCTAGGAGAAAGAGGGGAAAGAGATATTGATTGCAGAGTATTTATTCTTCTTTGTCGAACTTAAGCTGCAAAATATGGATGTCATGCTTGTATACAAATATTTAGGCTGCTAGCGATATGGTTGGGTTCACAGAATTGCCTTCTCAATATTGAAGTCTTAATTTACTTTGGGGCTATGGAAAACTGTGGGTTGATGATGTGCTTTTGGTGGTTAATTAGGGCATATTGGGTTGGGACAATCTTCCTCTTCCAAGACAATGGTCTTGATCACGTGTTTGTAAGCTTCAGAAATATAACTTGAATGATTTTTGGAGATTCTTATTAAAGTTAGTTTGCATATTTTCCTTGATCTGTAGACTTGGAAAGCTCTATGATGCATGAAGCGACATAAATGTGGATGTTCTGGGGATTTCTGAGTACTTGAGGAGTATTTTGGTGTGGAATATTATTTCACTTTAATTAATCCTATTGCGAGTCGAATTAGATGGCTTGCTCACACTATTTTCGTCGCGGTTGTTATACTGAATACATTGACATGCTATTGTAGTTAGAACAAAACTATTATATAGTCTTTCTTCTTTCATTTGTAAGACACATCGAAATAATATTATTTCAATGATCTGAAATATTGAGTTAATCCAGTAACTTGTGTACCATATGTTAATTTGTTTGAGAGGGAGAGAGAAGATTTCTTAATATGTGCTTATTGGTATGTGTTTAATACATTAATTCCAAGGGACAAATCAGGCTTCTTATACTATGCCCCCCTAGAAGGGAAGTATTATCTGTTGCTTTGTGTTTTAGGTGGATTCTTCTGTCACCATCGTCCTCATAATTATTAATTTTATCCAAACTACTTGTGGCTGGCTTTATGAATCCTCTTTCTCTGTTCGTGCACATTGAGTGGTGCACAAAATTTCAACTATATTTTTTGTAAAATTTTCTATACAATTGCTAACCATCTTACCTTTGATATATTATTTTTCAGCGCAGCGGGGTCTTCCAATGGCCCTTCTCTATTGCAATGGCTTGCAAAGATTATTGAGGAGCTTCTACTATTTTTTGAGGGTAGATGTTTATGCTATCTGTTGCTATTTTATATGAAGAGAGTTGAGTTGATTTGGTTTGTTTACTATCTCTACGATTGTTTAAGCATGTGTGATAGCATTGGGTTGCTTAGGAAGGTTAGGATATGATGTAGAGCGATGAAAGTTGGTATTTTCTTCTTCATAGATTATTTAGGTTATGCTATTTTAATTATTTTTAAAGTTCTAGGTCTAGCATAACTTTGCTTGAGATTGGGTTCAAACCATGCTTTGTTCAAATTAGGTTAATTTAGGGTTAATTTGACCATATTACTTTGAGTGGAAGTGAAACTTGTGTTTTGAATTACTAGGAGACTATCCTGTATTAGGAATTCTAATGCCCGACTAGCTTAGAAGGGTTTTGGAACTAGTTTGACTTGAATTTGACTGATTAAACAAGTTATATAGGGATTGACTAGATTGATTAGGGCATGCTCAAGTCTAACTTGAGATGTATAGGTCGGGTCCGGTTTATTTGGTCTAATTGGGTTAGCTTGTTGATCTAATTGGAGGATAGGTTGACCTAGTGCTTAAAGTCCTAAATGTGTCTTTAGGGTTGATCGGTTTATTCGGGCTACTAGGTTTGGTTACGGTTCACCAACCTCGGTAGGGTTACTTGAGATCGGTTTATTTGAGATGGCTAAGATTCATTAATGGACTACTCAATCTATATTGACATTGGGCTAATCCATGAGGTATAATAAATGAAACAATTTTCATCTAGAGTTGGTTCAACTCATACTAGGATTGGCCTTGGCATGTTTGAAGATAAGTTTATGCTAGGAGTATGGTTTTAAGACAAATAAAGTGGCTAGTAATGAGTTTAATGTGATGATTTTTTTCATACATTTAGTCACCTTTTGTAGTAAACGTGTCATTGTCTTATATGAATTATTGGCCATAATAAAGTTGATTAAGCACCCTTTTGAGCCCAATTTGGATTTGAGTCGGTGATTTTATAAGTTGCTTGAATAAACCTTGTAATATAGCTTCTTCAGGATTCCTTATTCTCTTGTTCAATATAAAGGAGAATTAATGGGCCTTGAGTAGGCTCTAAGGGCTCAAATTTAAGCATTGCCAAATTTGTCAAGAGAAGATTAAATACTAGGAGGTAACATTAGGAATCCTTGTGTTGTTAGAAATACTCTGAAGTCCAAGAAGAATCCTCGAGTGTCTAGCATTGTTGCATCGTTGGAGCATGTTAAATGCTCTATTGGGTCAATCAGTCTCTTGCTTTATTAGGTCAATTGGCTAAGGGAACTTGAACTTTGGTGGCGTTAGTTGCTCTAATATCTCCGTATTTATGAAAATTTAGGTGAACTACAAGATGTTGCTGATTGGTTAAGGTTTGACTGATTTTTTATAATTTTTCTGGTTGGCAAATTATCTTAATAAGCTTACGTGCCTTTATCTTCCTCTTTTATCTGGAGCAGTGTACTAGGAATAATAAAATCGCCATTTCTTATTGCTTGAATGATAACATATCTATGCAAACAGTTGAATACTTGTGTTTGAGTAGTTGCGTAGACTGGCGTGTTTTGTACTTGCGTTGATGTTTCTCTGATACTTTGTATGGAATTCCCACTTCCATTCAAAGTGGAATGGCCTTGATGCGTCTATTCTATTGTTTTCTGAAGCTTTTTTGTCTTTCCATTCAATCAATACTTTCTTAATAAGAGCGCCAGATGTGAAAGACAAAGATTGAATGTTGTACTGTGAGAATGTTTTAATGATAACCACATATAGATTCTTCAAGAATGTGATGGAATTCATGCACACTATGAAAGCACATAGATTTAGGAATTTTAATGTTATAACCTAATCCATTGTAGAGTGGGGACAAGAGGTTTTAGTAAGCTCTTAGGCAAGGTTCACAAACACTTGCAAAGAGAAGAAATTTGGGGGGCTGTGCCCCTGGATTTCTCTCTGTTTTGCTTTATATATTATGTAAGTTATAAGCATTACGAAAAAGTTGTGGGCTGAATTGTTGCACTTTTTATGATAGACATTTTATTTTGTTAATTATTTTAAAGAGATGGTCTTCTTTTATCTTATAGTCAGGCAAATGCACTACCTAATCCTAATGGATTTTTGGTTGATCATCCTTTCGCTTGAATCCATCATACTGCTGTTCAAGATATCTGGTTGAATTTAGGATGAATCCTATTGAATACCGCCATGATGTGTATTAATAATTTGAACTCTTGATCTTGTTTTGTGCATCCATTATTGGACCCATAGATGGCTTTGATTCGATCACATAGAACAAAAGATCAAGTGGTTCACGCTTCATTTTGATCCCTCTCTAATCAAAATAAAATAGAATAGTAATGGACAATCCCGTCAGACATATTTTTCATCAATGCCTATCATGTTTTTATTATTCATGATTAAGAGAGCAAAAAATTAGTCAGTCTAAATTGTCATAGAACATAATCACTCTTTTATGATTCATAATAATTATTGATAAAAAAGCCTATATATTATAAAAATTATGAGAGAACTCATTAAAAAAATTATACATACCATCATTGTTTAAAATTGCGCAATCTGAGAAGCTCCTTAAGGTCCGCCTTAATGCAATTCAAGAGAAAAAGGTATTGAGGCGCACACCTCAAGCATCACGAGTAGGGGATTCTCTTCACATTGGTTGAGGTACGCTTTAAGGCACACCTCACCTCAATTCTTGAGGCATGTGCCTCTCATTTAGTTTTTTACCCCCATATATTAGATTGGACGGATACGAACCAAGACCGTAATCTCAATGCAGAGCTTCCCTCTCCCTAGTCAAGCTTCCCAACATCACTGCCTTCTGCTTGCTACTGGGGCGACCGTTTACTGCTCTTGTTGCCGCCCCCTCCGCTCTTACTCTCATTGCCTCCAACTGCTTCTGCTGTACTATTGTTGCTTGCCGTGTCAACTTTTGATTATTTATTATGTTCTTATTTATATCTTTAAATGTTATTATGTTGGGCAATAGAAGTGAAAGAAGTCTACTTTACTAAACTCATCTTATTTCTTACTTTGATATTTTATGGTACTTTTCTTTCATGTTTTATGATAGGTTGATGATTTGATCAATTGGTGTTTACATTATATTTTTATTTTGTGCAAGTTGTTGCATAATAATTTACAACTTAAGCAATTTGTTATTTTAGATAAATACAATTTGTTATTTTTTACCATATCAGAATTTTAATAGGTATTTCTTTAATATAAGTATAAGTTATGATGCTGATGTATTATATATATGGCAATTACAGTTAGAACTTGTATTCTTAAAAGATTAAGCATAAACCAAATTAGTTCATCCGGCTATAGACGCACCTGTTTTTTTTTTCACTCGATTAAAATAATAATCAATATAATATCTGTTGGGCTAATAGTTTTAATGGGAAAAGTAACTCTATTGTATGATTAAAAAAAAATGCATGCAAATTTTTTGAACTAATATGTGTATTTCTAATTGTAGACATGACTAATATTGTGCATAAATTTTAAAGTTTAATTACGGAAGAAAAATATCATCCTACGCAGTAAGTTTACCTCTCAAGTGAGAAATAAAATGCTTCATTTAAATGTCAAACATTTAATGTATTATGATAAGTCAACTACTAGTATCTAGAACTTTTTTTCTTCTTTTTTTTTTCTTTTATTTTTTTATAATCTATGTGTGATATGATGTTTATATATGTTTTGATACTTTCAAATCGTCAGTTTGCCACTTGGCTAATTGACCACTATAATCATTGAAAAAGTTTTCCTTGATTCAAGGCCGGACTATATCATACGAACTTCCAATAATTGAGAGTATTAATGATCCATCAATTCAAGGCTATGCGGTATTGTATCAACTTTCTAGAATTAGGCTTATTTCATTAGAATTTTCACTCTTCTATATGTAAGTCATCTCCGACAGTCAATCTATCTATCATAACATGAGCTTTTAATAGACTTTTTGTTTTTTTTATTCTTAGTATCATTATTATAATCTAGTGAAATTATTTTGTATTGTTATACACCTTTGATTAATCATTTTGCGTTGAAACCTGTCAATAGAAAACATGACATTTAAAAGTGAGCTTTTGGATATGTTATTATGCTTCGTATTATGAAGAAAATCGTAAAACTAAACTAACTTAACTATCATAAATTTTTTTAGAATAGCTGAATGTATAAAGGTTTAATAACAATACTGATAAGAACAGATGCTAATGACATGCTTGATATGAATCCATCTTATCAACATTAGATATGCTAATCTTTTGCTTCTAATATTGGATTTTGAGTATCACGTTGTAGGATTTTTCTTGAGACATATTTTCTATTTATATTTTTTTGAGATCTTGTTCTTTCGTAAATAATCTAATTAAGATATTGATTTAATAAACATAATAAATTCCTAGATTAATAAGCATTAAATAAACCAATTAACCTCAATCAATATTTGTATCTCGAAAGAATTCTTCATTTAGGCCTTTCAGCCTATCAATAGAAGCCAAACACTTTTTATGGAGGAACTACGAAAAATCAGAATTCTTACCTAAATTTCTAACTTTTCACTTTCATCCCTTCTTCTCCTCTTCTTCTTCTTTTCCTTCTTTTCCTTCTTTTATTCTTTCATCTTCTTTTTTTCTTCTTTTATTCTTTTTTTCTTCTCTATTTCATCTTCTATTGACACTAAATAGGACGCAATGGAGAAAAAGGATTCATGTAGCCGACCCCACTTAGTGGGATTAAGGCTTTGTTGTTGTTGTTGTTGTATTGTCCGTTAATCCAAGCTTTCCTACTCCGGATACTGCCTCCAGGTTGCTTAGCTTTTAATGATATATATATATATATGTATATATATATATATATATATATATATATATATATATATATATATATATATATATATATATATACATATATATATATATGTATGTATATATATATTATAACTAATAACTTTATTTTAATCCATCATAATTAACCAGAAAAATAATTTTACTGAGAAGTTAATTAATAATTTTTAATATACTTATTGGCTTATACAGACTTCTGCATATTAAAATTGCCGAAATAAAATATATAAGTTTATAAAAATATGTGGTTTTCTTGGAATGTGTGAAACACGGGGCATTATTTTCAAGAGGAATGTTTTATACTTTCTTTGAAATTTTGGTGTATTAAAGGTTCATAACGACCTGTTTGCTTTTAGCTAATTTAATTGATTCCATACAACAACAACAACAACAACAACAACAACAACAAAGCCTTAATCCCACTAAGCGGGGTCGGCTACATGAATCCTTTTTCTCTATTGCGTCCTATTTAGTGTTAAATTTTCATTTAATTCTAATAAATTAAGATCATTTTTTATGGAATAAGCCCTAGTCTTCCTAGGTCTACCTCTGCCTTTCTTAACGTAAGTTGAATCTAAAACATCTATTCTCTTAATCGGATCATCAGGTGGTCGACGTTTAATGTAACCAAACCATCTAAGGAGACTCTCTCTAATTTTGTTCGTCGCTGGTGCAACACCAACCCTATTACGGATATATTCATTTCACATTTTGTCTAAGTGTAAAGCAACTCATCCACATAATCATTCTCATCCCAGCAACACTTAACTTAGCTTTATGCTTCTCTTTTAAAGGCCAACATTCAACACCATAGAGCATTGCAGGTCTCACCACCATCTTATAAAATTTTCCTTTCAGTTTAAGCGGTACTTTTCTATCACACAATAGGCCGGACACATTCCTCCACTTCAACCAACCAACTTGAATTCTAATATTAACATCCCCATCTATATCACCATCACTTTGAACAATGGATCCGAGATATCTAAATCGTTCACACCTTTTAATAATTTGATCACCCAAAGTTACACTTATGTCACTAGAGCTACTATTACTAAAATTACATTCCATGTATTCAGTTTTAGTTCTACTCAAACGAAGTCCCTTAGACTCCAATGTGGACCTCCATAATTCAAGTTTTTACGAGCTTTTTCTCTCGTCTTATCCACGAGGAGGATATCATCAACAAAAAGCATACACCATGGTACATCCTCTTGCAAATGTCCAGTAAGGCCATCCATAAATAAAGCAAAAAGATATGGGCTTAAAGCCGATCCTTGGTGTAAACCAATAGAAATAGTAAAATATTTGGTCAATCCTCTTGCAGTTCGAACACATGTAACAACTCTAGTATACATATCTTTAATGACTTGAATATAAGTCATATCAATACCTTTCTTCTCAAGTATTCTCCAAAGAACATCTCTAGGAACCTTATCGTAAGCTTTTTCTAAATCAATAAAAATTAAATGTAGATCCTCCTTATTATCTCTGTACTTCTCCATCAGACCTCTCAATAAATGTATAGCTTCCATAGTAGACCTGCCCGACATAAATCCAAATTGATTATGAGAAACCTTGATAATACGTCTTAACCTATGTTCAACTGCCCTCTCCCATAATTTTAAAGTATGACACATCAATTTAATTCCTCTATAATTTGCACACTCTTGTGCATCTCCTTTATTCTTAAAAATGAGGACCAAAACCCCTAAATCACCTAAACTTTTCCACACTTCAATTGGGATATCATCAGGTTTTACAGACTTTCCACCCTTGATTTTCTTTAAAGCCTCCTTAACTTCTTTTCTACTAATGCGACGGTAAAAATGAAATAGTTTATTATTATTAACAATATTAAGATCACTAAGGTCGATCGTAGTTTTAGAATCTTCATTAAAAAGTTTATCAAAATAACTCACCCACCTATGTTGAATATCTTTTTCTAAGAAAAGCACTTTTTAATTTTCATCTTTAATACAATTTATTTGAGTTAAATCTTTACTTTTCTTTCTCTTTGTTTGACTAGTTTATACATATATTTTTCACCTTCCTTAGTATCTAATATGTTATAAAGATCACTAAAAGCAGAATTTTTAGCGTCATATATTATTATTTTAGACTCATTGCGGGCCGTTTTATATTTTTCACAGATCTTTACGTTTTACATTTAAACCAATTTTTATAACATAACTTCTTATATTTTATCTTTTATTGAACATTATTATTCAACCACAAACTATTTTTGTTTATGTTAACTTTTTTTTTTATTCTCCAAGTACTTCTTTTACCACTTGTTTAATAGTCTTTGTTAACATAGCATTTGGTTCTTCATGAATATTCCAAATGTTTAAATCTTGAATTTTACTCATAAAAATAATTTTATTTGTGTTTTTAGGTACCCTCATCTAATTCTACGATTTTGAATCCTAGTATTTTTTATTTTACAACTCTTCATCTTAAAATCTAGAACTAATAATCGATGTTGGGTACTTAATTTCTCACTTGGAATTACCTTACAATCCTTATAATCTCGATGATCTTTTCTTCTCATAAGAAAATAATCAATCTGTGTCTTATGAGATCCATTCTTATAAGTAATAAGATTCTCATCTCTTTTCTTGAATAAAGTATTAGTAATAAACAGATCATACGCTAAAACAAAATCTAAAATGACTCTACCTTCTTCATTAATCGCTCCATAACCGAAATTTAATTGATTCCATGTATAAATAATTTTCCATAAATTTAATAATTTCAAAATAGAACAGCCTTTAGATTGTTATTGCTTTTTGAATCGGGAAATGGCATTGGCTTTTCAAAATTTGATGGCAGTTGTGTGGGTATATCCAATTATTGGAAAGTTGATTTTTTTTTTAAAATTCTATTATTATTATTGTTTTTATTATTTTTTCTTTTCTTTTATTTCTACCATTACCGGTATTAGAAGGAAATGCATTCTGGATTTTGAGTGGTATTAGATATGGCGATCATGTAATGCAATGGTTGTAAGCATCCATTTGTGGCACTGGCCTGGAATTTTTTTTATTCAAGAAGTCATATATAATAGGAGCGCTATTCCTTGAGTTATCTTCGTAATGATCTGGTCTGATAAAAGTTATCAGCCTCAGAAATTGTACTTCCGATTAAGGATCAAATTAGCTAAAGCTTGATTGATATACTGTGCACAATCTTTTGTAATTTTTTTCAAAATTTCTTAAAATTTTGTGAGATGATGATTTCATGTTAGTAGTTTATTAAGCTGATATGTTTATGATTGATTTGGTGACCTTATTAACTTGATCATATTCTAACTTTTGCTGAAGCTTGTGGTCTAGAGGTCTCTGTGTTCATGGTTTTTAGAATGAAGTGCTGGCTTTGTTGTGGAAGTCGACCAGTTGATCTTAGGACTTATATAATCACAAAATTTATTCTTATTTAGTAAACTTTGTCATGAGACTCCATATTATGGTTAAGAGTCATGCTATTGTTTAAAAAACTATTTCATTTACAAATTTAGAAGCGATCATTTACAAATCACCATTCTTTTGATGGCTGTGGCGAAGTATATTTATTTTGATCTATTCATTTAGTTTATGTATGGCTCCTTTTTTCTTTCAGTCTACATTTTAATGACATACCTATAAGTTTTAATTTGCACATCCTAATTTTTCAAATTACTGAACAGTAATGCATCTTTAATTAGCTCTTTTAGACTTTTAATTCTGTTTTCAGATTTTGGGTCCACGACTTGGATATTTGCCTTTGTTGGTGACCGTTATAAAACCTCACTTTAATGACACTTTACCACCTGGTGTTGACTCAGTTTGGTTTGAATATAAAGGTTTGCCTCTTAAATGGTATGTTTGTTACTTGTTCTTGTATTAACCTTGATTTATTTCCTTGTTTCTTTTCTTTCAAGCTCATACTTAGTTGATTCCATATTATCAGTTGATCATTTGATGAAAAATGTAAGTTCAAATATTTACAGAAGGAAAAAAGCTCATCTTGTTGGAAGTTCTTTTGTTTAAACTTTCAAATCTATTCTAAAGCAGAGATTTACTTGGTTATCCCATCCCCCATGTCGGCTATGATACATCTCTGCATGTTTATCAACATTAAAAACGTGTTGGTGCAGCACATTATCTTGTGTGCATTGCCGGACAGATGGTGATAGCCTGGTAGACAAGCTGAAGCTAACTGAGTCAAACTAGGTTGCACAGTGCACAATCCATCTGATTATTTGGTGCATTACGAATGTGCGAATTCCTCTTTGACAAAATGGAATTATTAATTAAACAATTTTCTTCATAAACTGTCCATTTCATCTATCTGATCCTATTTTGTGGTTTATTTCTGTTAAGATGCTCCATTCATCTGTACATTTATTTTGTTTTGTGGGTTCCAAAAGTCTATGCCTGACTCTCTTAAGAGTATTGCTTGTTCCTAGTCAAATTTTTACATGGTTACTGCAGTTTTTTACCTAAGGCACAACCCAAAGATTCTACCCTTAGTTTCTATTACTAACAGTTTAATATTCAAATAATTATGAAAGAGCCACTAAAAAAAAAATAATTTAATTAACAAATATAAATTTGTACCTTTCCGGTTGTTATTCTCTCATACTATACAGATTTGCTCATCTTCTATTCATCTTGTTCAAAAGCTTAAAACCTAAAAAATAATGAGCTATCTAAAGATAATGAGTTATCTAAGGATTTCCCAGGAGTAATCAAACTTCTATACTACAATAACCCAATGAAAAGAAAACAATATGTATGATGGTCTTTCATATCTTTATAAGAAATCTTGAAATATGTCATTCTCTTATATTTCTATAAGAAATCTTTGATGCATGTATCAATGCCCTTTACTCGATGAAAATACTCAAATCTTCCACATGAATTTAGTTTCTTTATTTTTATTTTATATTCTTTACATACACATCTGTTTCTTTGAGGATAATCGTCAATAAAACCTAACATACCCCGGATCGGTCTTATCTCATCAACGCAATGATTAGCAATCTAAACATCACAATTGTCTGAGATGGAAAAGTCCCCGCTCGCCCCTGTCTGATATTCTCTCGTCAGCACAATGGTAAGTGATCTAAACATCACAATTCTTTGGGGCGGCGAGCCCTGAGCCCCATCTTCTGGTCGATATTCTCTCGTCGGTAAAGCGGTTAGTGATCTAAAAATCAAAATTGTCTGCGACGGTAAAAAAACTATGCACGCGAGTACACTGACATCCATTGCCTGTACCATTAGGGGATGAAGTCTTCCTCTTAACATGCACATACAAACATACAAGCATTCACATATAAGCTAATTCGTTCTTCATATCATGTATTATTTTGAGACATCTTTATTTCTGCTAACATGCATACTTACTCAGCTGTGTAATTAATCATCATACATATCTCGCATATCATACATATCCCTAGTATTATTTATATTTCTCATATCATGCATATCTGTTATATCAAACATATCTTTCATAACATAAGCATCTTTCCTATTATGCTTATCATACATATATTTCTTGTCCAATAATATGACAAATCTAACTAAACAAAAGCATACATGTAAGTCAAACATACATTTTGAAATAATGAAGTTTACTAATTTATAAATTTAATTACTTACCTCGGTTGCCACGTTAGATTCTCAATCTTCTGTAACTAGCTGGACGTTACGATAACTTTTATGTTGATCTTAATAAACTATAAAACAAAAATCAAACTTTAAGTTTTAAACAATTTATGTTAATCAATTGTTCTTTTTAGCATAGGATTAATTTACATGAATTTACAAAGCCATCCTACGATTAGCTTCTACATGCTTGCCATCTTGTATAAATAACCTGAAAAATGAAAATATCTTAGGACTTGATAATATCTTGGCTAATAACTGATTTAAACCGAAAACATAACTTTGTTGCCTATATGCACCTCAAAAGGGCTTCATGGTATAACTCAACCTTCATTGAAATTGCCTATTCTTCTTCTTTCTTCTTATCAACTCCATTCTTTTCTATCTTTGTTGATTTCTCGCTTAAGACCCAAACGAAAGTTTACAAACCAATTTCGTCCCTTTCGACGCAACCTCATCTTCGCTACAGAGAATGGAGATACACGATTCGTGGCAAATCTCAAAATGAAAGTGCGATGAAGGAAATAAATATCTCAAATAACGTGAAAGGGGGTGTTATACCATTAAATTTTGTTCCGGAGACTTGAATTGTAGTCTGCAGCATTCGTAGTTGTGTGAACTGCGTTCTGTGCTACACCGATGGAAATCCCCTTGGTTCACGTTAAAGTTCGGAAGCAGAAGAAGGCTTCATGCAAACGAAACCAAGAAATGGGAGAGTAAATTGAAGGCCCTTGAGAGGATCCCCACGCATCCCAGAGGTGAATATTGCGCGGTAGGTTGGTGGGAAGAGGTAAGTAGGATTAGGGAGGGATTTTTAATTGTTTAATTAATTTAATTTAGTAAATATCTTATAAATTTTATAACTCCCATTTTATTTATAATTTAGATTTATTGCTATTTATCAAATTAATCGATTTAACACGTAGAATTTTATAAAATTGATTCGGTTGAAATCTGAGGGATGCAAAATTTGAGATATATTTTAAAATTGCCTAAATTTTTACTTGATTTCACAAAACTAGTTATTACAGGAACAATCGAACGATCAAATTAAAATTTAAATATTAATTCTTATCTCTAATATTTACCATCCAAAAGAATTGAAAATGCACTAATAAATATAATTTAAATTAGCTAATAAGTAAAACAAGTTGTGAATTACTTTTTTCTAGTTGATCGGGTTGTTTCTTCTTACATTCATTTTCTAGCTCAAGTTCTATACTTGAAATTTTTGTTTAAATTTTTGTGAGTTATCAATAATTCAGTGAATATTATAACTTTTAAATTAGAATAACATAATATGCATGTCACTAAAAAATACAATGAATATATATAAAATGTTTGGCATTTTACATTTTTTCAATATGATTATTTATAATAATTTAAAATATTTATTGTGTTATACTATTTCTTTTACATATCATTCTCCTTTTATATATACAATCATCACATAAGAATCGTATAAAGTTTATACCAACTAATATACATCAATATTAATAATTTTTTCCAATATTCGTACACGGGTACTTTACGCCCCCAACTAGTATCATAAGGGAGTAAACTTAATCATAATCAACATACACATTTGAAGGGTGTCACAATCCGGCCCGTAGGTTGGAATTAACCAATGTAGGTACAAACGGCCGGATGGTGAGAATTTAAAAAATTATCTATGTTCTTTTTTTATAACTAGCATTTAATGAAAGAAAAAATCACTAAAAAGAATAAATTAAAGCAGTAATATAATTTATCTCATTATTGGTTGTCCGCGTTTTCTATAAACACTTCTTTTATCGCTCATCAATATATTATTCCAGAAATGTCAAGTTTAAAATAATAATGAGCTAACCATAGCTAGTAAATACTCATACTTCTAAATTATAATGACAACAAAAAATAATATAATATACATGCTAGTTAAGCCCTTAATAAATCAGTGATAAAACATTTGCTAGCTTATGAATATAATTGCTCATGATATTTCGTAATTTTAAAGATGTTTTATTGTATCAATAACATGTCTATATAATTTGTATATGTACAACCCTCACATGAGCACTATATAAAAATTATACCAATTAAGGTAATTCAATATCAATATTATTTTCTATTTACGCGCACGAAATGTCCCTATCATAACCACACATGCAAGCAATCTAAATAGTAAATGTCATTCTTATTTTATTTTCATAACGCTCAGTATCTAATATAATAACCCGAATTATGCAATTGACTAGACATCAAAAAATCATTAGCATTCATATCAATATGATCAGGACCTTAGTGTTCTCCATCTAAATACTATAAAAGAGTGTCTGTATCGTAACCCTACATGTAAGCAATCCAAATAGTAAATTTCATTCTTATTTTATTTTCATAACATCCAGTATCTAATATAATAAACCGAATTATGCAATTGATTAGACATCAAAAAATCAGCAGCATTCATATCAGTATGATCAAATGAACTTGAAGGGTATGTAAAATCTATCTAAACAATTAATAGTGTGTATCCAATTTAGAAGAAACCAAATTACTATAATAATTTAAAAATACAAGTACTTAGCTCGATCATAGATATTTTACTTGCTTTTAAGTATTATCATTTCTTTCAAATTAACACCTATAAAACATAAAATATTCATGTTACTAAATTTTTATCACATTACGTAATTATATTTTAATTTAAATATTAATTAATGTTTTATTACATTAATTTAGTTAATATTTCAATACTTAAATTTAAAATTTAATCATTGCAATTAATATTAATGATTATTAATTTATACAAAATATTTTTGGAAATAAAATCTTGACCTTTCTTGCTGTCGCCAACCTTTCTTCGATTCAAAAGTGAAACTTTTATAGCCCGAATCAAATGCATTTAAATTTAACATTTAAATAAATTTAATAATATATATAATTTTTGCTAAATAATTTAATTAAAATGTTTAAAACTGACCTTTATATCTTCGGTCGAGAGCCCATTGCATGCAAAGCCCGTCTTTCTCTCTTGTGCGCGATTTGGCCTGGTCTTTGCTACACTCTAGCCTCCCACACCACCCCTTGCTTGCACGGTTTTGATTCCTTCTTAAGCCTCAAATGCAAGCTTGTTCACCCTTATAGAACCCTTCTTTGACTCTTCTATTCCAACCTTACTTTTCTTTCCACTAAAATTGAGCTCGACCATCTCTCCATCAAATCTCTGATGAGATACTAATATGCAATTATCTATTAGTCTTGTTCTTTCCACCAACTCTGAAAAATCTTGAATCCTTAGGGAAACCAGTGGATGTATCAAATTATCATTGAATCCTCTCAATAAAACGTGAACATTTCTCTTTAGCGGTACTAACTAACTGTGGTGTATATCTTGCAAAAGTAGTAAATTCAACCTCATATTGCATAACAGTCTTGTTCTCTTGCATTAACCGCATGACAGCCTCATGTATTTGTTGTATGGTAGATGAAGTACTAACTACTCTCTGAAGGTATGAACAAACTCCTCTCAAGTAATTAGTGAAGTCAACCTATCTTGAAACTTTTCCCTCTGCTGGCCTAACCATCAACGTTCCACTTCTCCTTCAAATAGAAATACAACAAGTGGTACCTTACGATTATTTGGACACTACGTGCTATTAAAGATTTTCACTATCCTCAGTACCTCTGCTATCTGAGGTTCTACTGCAGCCTTAAAAAGTGATGGCTTGAACCCATGAAACATCTATAAAGGTTTATCACTTTCACCTACTTTATTGGTTGACATTCTAATCTGTGCATCTCCCATCAACTGAGATACTAAACTAGCAAAATGTAACATTGAGTCCGATGTCATTGCCCCCCACCCCCCCTGCCCCAACAAAATTCTACACGAGTAACGTCTGACTAATATTCTGCCCATTAGTTATCTCTTGTTTTTGGGATTCCATATGATCTCAACTACAACTCTCTCAAATATGAATAATCATACATAATAACTTAAATAATGCTAATGTTTGCATCAACAAAATAAAATAAAATTCTTAAACTACCAAATCCAAATAACCATAATCAATCCTATAGCTCTGTATTTAATCAATTGCTCCAAGCACAATTGTTCTGATACCAATTTAATCTATCACGCCCTGACATGATATAACCCATATAAACTAATGGATTATACCAAGTTGAGTCACAACAATTATTTAGCCTATGATCTATGGAAGGAATTTCTTTTATCTTATATTTTTCATTACACAAAGCCACAAAGTCATCAATAATATTATAAAAATGAACTAAAGATCATCATTTTATTTTTCTTATATACATTAAAGCTATTTACATCCAAAATATTTATATATATTGATCATAATTTTGTTAATTATCCAGTAAAACATATACATTTATCATGATTACAAAAATGTATATATAAAATATATCTTTATCAGCAAGTACTATGATTTCACTCTACTAGATCCTTACTTTTCCCTGAAAATAATTAAAAGTAACAAGAGTGAAAAACCATAGTTCATTATGTTACATGAATCCTACAACTGAAATTATTGCACAAAAATAGAACAATATGCATGATTGCATCATAATCATATCATGTATGCTAAATAAGTAAGTCTGTAGGTCAATAAACATGTATATGCATACTATAAGACATGTAATCATGATATGATATTAAATCACAGTAGTAACATCATACAAAAAATCCATGTTATCAAACACAACTTCCTTTCACATATACTATATAAGTCAAGTGATCTGACTAATCATATGCTGTGTTTTTCATGTACTAATCATAGTAAAGTAGGTACAGTATCATATCATATCATTTCAATAAAAACAGTCAAAACAGTCAGTCAGCTAGCATAGTACGCTTAAGTTGTCACCCTAGCTCGTGGGCACTCATATCATATAATATTCACTCTTAATAACTCTCAACATGTATCGAATTTTCACTACTAATCTATTTAAAGGAAGGCCCTTTGGCCCACCCTCCTATGCAGGGTATCATATATTCTCCAACCTGAATCATAATAACAACATTTCTTGCATACTTACATTTCATAACATCATCATTTTCAAATAGTTATAATATACTCAGTATCACTTTGTATATATAAAATATGCATGTAAAATAAAATGGGAAAATCCATAGTATGAAACAATATGATCAATCTATATGCAATAATCAAAATAAAATTTCATATTCATCATGTATGTAGTTATCTTTGTGTAAGTATTTCATAATATATCTAATTTAGTTACATTTTATAAAATTTTATATCTTTCAAATTATGAGTTTTACCTCAAACAAGAGGAATGCTTGATGAAAATTTAATTTGTGCCAAAATTTATAGAATAGGTATACGGTAAAAGTTTTTAAAATGTAGATATATCACAAATTTGACAAGTTTTGGATGACAAAAAAATTTTTAAATATGTAAAATGACAATCACTGAAATTAGAGGTAGGATAACGATAGCTTACCTTAGGTCGGTCAATTTTTCTAGCTGACCCGCCGCATGAATATCAAGATGCGGCCTTTAAACTGAGCTTCCATTTTCTCTCTCTCCATCTTTCTCTCTTATTTTCCAGCTTCCCATGATGGTTCAGGAAGGAAAAAAAAAAGACTGAAATGAAAGTTCTGGAATGGAATTTCAGTGGAATGCATATAAGAAGATGTGCATGAGGATGTTTGTAAATAACCAATTTTTTTGAATTCATTCAAGTTCTTATAAAATCTTTAATATTTCGAAATCCAGAACTCCAAAAATTCTGAAAAAATAGACGTAAGATAGATTATCATGTTTAGGGCACTATGGTGAAAATGATTTGCAGAATAGATACCAAATGACTCCAGAAATAAATTTATGCCCACAAGTATATTTTTTAAGAAATTAGAATTGTACCATTAAACTTTTATTTTCATATTTATATTTATCATAAAGTTATTGAAAAATCATAGTAATTATAGTTTGTTATATTTTATATTTTGGTGAAGATAATTTGTAAATCAAGCTTATAATAGTCATAAAAAATATTCAAAGATAAAAAATTTCTATTATATATATTTTCTAGTACTTATTTATTATATATTAACCAATTATTTTAAAAATAATTTAGAGGCCAAAATAACGTAAAATACATCTTAATAGACATAATGAAATATTCATTAATAAAATATATGCTCGAGTATTGTGGTTAATTCCCATATGTGAAAATCTTGGGTATCACAGCTTGAGCCTACAGCAAATTGGAAAAAAATGGCTTAGGTGAGGATTTTCGAATTACAATCTTAGAGAGAGAGAGAGAGAGAGAGAGAGAGAGAGAGAGAGAGAGACTTTGGGATAAGATCCAAAATCCCCCCTCTTTTTGACATTCCTTTTATACAAAATAAAAAAAATAATAAAAAATACAATTGGTGTAGCACGACACACATCCATGTTGTTTTAATGAAAATACCATGATGTGGATGCGACACCTTTAAAAGAGATTGGGCATGTGTCCTTAATAATAATTTGACCTTAATAGTTATCTCTTCATAGGCGGGCTAGGTCACCTTCTCGAGAGAGACGCGATTCTGCTACTTTGACATGTGGGCTTAATTCAGCCACTTCGGTAGGTAAACTCGATTTAGCCACTTTGACAAATGGGCTCGATTTAGCTATTTCAGCATGTGGGCTTGTTGCAACCACTTCAGTAGGTAAGCTTGATTCAACGTATTAATTTTTGTTTTAGAATATACAAAGAAAGTATTTATTTATGTATATGATTGTATGTGTATAATTCTCTTGATTCTAAGATCAGGTTCTGTAAGATGAACGAAAGAATGAAGATTTTTCGACTCTCTACAACTGCATGGATCTTGGCTTCTTTTGATCCAAATGTCTTGGAATAGAGATCTTCGAGGCAAGAATTCAATATTATTCGAGAATGAACCTTTTTGACTCTTGGGGCACATCGGCTTTTCTTGTAAGGAATTTGAGCATTGCTACTCATCAATGAACAGGGATTGACCTTTACCTGGGGGTATTTTTATACTAAGGGTTGCATTTGGGGCAGTGCGAACTTCTCGACTTTCTACTGCAATTGCTATGCCTCTGTGAAGCTGCGGCGGGGAAGTTGGTACGCGTGTTTGTTGCAGCTATGTGAAAACAATTGCGGGACAACTGTTTCTGGAACTATTCGCATTCGTATATATTCCAGTAAAAGAGCTATTTACATTTGCACAGAGGAGAAAGGCGACGAACCAAATTAAAATTCATAAATTAAGGCATTTGCATATATTCTAGTAATAGAGGAGGAAGATGATGAACCAGTAAGCGTGAAATACGTCAAAGAAGAGGAAGGAGGAGAGGGAGGGGGTAGATCGCACCTTTCTTGCGCAAGAGCCGAACGAGTAGGAGGAGAATCGAAACAATATAGGGGTAGGCGAGTAAAAAGCCGAAGGAAAGAGCGGGCCGCGGGGTCGAACCTGCTGCCCGTGGTTACATGATATTGCGGGGCACCGCGGCTGCTCCGCCGACGCCGCAGGTCCACCGCCGCCCCAAATGGGGCCTAAGCCTACAAAGAGTAGTCTCTTGATTTACTCTGGTGAGAGATATTCACTTTATTGTTGGGTGCCTTGGCTCTCCTACAGAAAAGGGTTATTCTGATTCTTTGGTTCAGTGTGTTGAGGTACGTTGAATCTGAAATCCATGATTGAAGAGGTTCAGCGGATGAAGACTGTATTTGGTCAACACATGCATTCAGGTCTTTTGTTGTCATGCAGTTTGATTGCCCCAAAAAAGGTATTATAATATGTTGGAAACCATAAATAATATTGATTACAATAGTTATTAAATTTTTAAGAGCATACTACTTTCAAGGTTTAAGGGGTGTTATAGGAGTTGTGGGTTCTACTTTTCTGGAAAAGATAGTGCTTTCTGTTAGTAAGTATGAGGAGTTCATTTGATAATGCTTTTTGTCGGATGAGCAAGATTCTGATAATTTAGATGAAGGTTTTGCGGTCCAGTTTTCAAGAGAAAAGCTCAACTGCAGGAAGCAGTTGGCTAGTCTGAGCTCAGAAGAAGACTCTTGGAAGAGAGCCATGCTTTTTGAGAGACATGGAGAACCTGTCTAATTTTTTAAATGAAATATTTTTTTTAGATTTTTCTCTAAACCACTTTTTGGTGTTTGAGAGCGTGCTATTGGCACTTTATTATATTTGATGATTTGTTACTCCGTTGAGATTCATTTTTGTTGAACATTCTGTCATGCGTATTGAGATCAGACGGCTGCATTTATATACCTTATATAGCGGAAGAGCAGAGTTGTTCTTTTTCATTCACTTCTTATGTGCGTCTCCTTTTCTACTGTGCTCTTGCATCATAGATCTTTCTTTGATGATGGCATCCAGTTTGGAGAAGATAGGCTCGTCTTTCTCGTCGGCAAAATTTCATAAGGGTTCACAAACGGATGGTTAGCTGTTAGCAGAGGCTCAATCTGAGTATGCGTTTGACGATGACGTTACCTTGAGACTTGCGAGGAAGGAGGAGACTCCCCACGCCGTTCATGAGCACGAGATTTGTGTGTATTTTGAGCAATTTCAATCGGGTTTATAGTTCCCTCTATATGCAGAACTTATGGACATCCTCAACTTTTTTGAGCTTGTTTTGTCCATATTACGTCTAACTTGATTGTGAGTGTTGTGACAATTATAATGTATGTCCGTGCGAAATCTTTGTTCTGGTCCACCACTTGGTTTCGTCATGCCTTCTAGTTAAAGGTGCAAAATGATGGGATGGTGGTATTTTCTTCTTAGCTAAAGATGTTAGGCCTTACTAATAAGATGCCTATCATTTGGAAGAAACAATTCTACTTTCTCGCAATAATGGTTGAACCATCCCAACCGAGCTGCAACAATCTTGAAGGGAGATGCCCAGTCTTCTGTCATTGACTACTGAAGAAGAGAAGAGCTTCTAGACATTGAAGAAGGTGTAGATTTATATCGTTCACTTCACTTCGCCTGTCTTCTTCAAGGAGTTGTTAAAATGTAAATATCTTTCTTGTTTGTTGAAGTTGGTGGCCTTCATAACTTTGTGACTGATTAATTGGCTGTTAGCCACCTTAATCTTTTTTAGTTGATCATAGATGGTAAACATAGCCCAGCTGGGCGTTTGTCTGACCGGATTGCTGCCATCCAGGCCTACCCCATGCTTGCTGGCACCTTAGGGGCTTCGACGCTAGTGGTAAGCAATGCCAAGGAGGAGTACATTCTGGTAGTGCTTCCCCACCGTGACAAGGCCTGTGCTGCGCCTCCTGGAGTGTTTATGATAGGGGAGGCCCCTATGAGTTCTCCGGTGCGTTGGGATGCACGGCTTGTGCCAGAAGGCAAAGGAAAAGCTCTTCTTTGGAAGAGAAACTGCTAAGACACGCCAGTCAAGGAAAAAAGCTGAAGAAGTTAAGAAGAGTCGAGCAGTTTCGGATGAGACCACTTTGACGGAAATCCTTCGAATTACTCCTGTCATGGAAGATCGGAAATCAAGATAGGAGCAGAGCGCTAGTCGATTTGGTCAAAAGGCTAGCTTCCTGTTGGAGTATACACGTTTATGATGTTCCAATCAGGCCCAGTGATCATTTCAGAAAACTCGAGAGAGACACCACATACCTTAAGCTAGTGGAATTTCACATCCCCTTGATGGAGCTTAGAACGGCATGCTGATAGTGGGCGTACATGGTACAATCCACCGGGCTGTTATGAAGGAAAAGGGATAGTTAGACTTAATTTGTTCTGATTTGAAATAGAGAGTTTCCTTTCAAATGGCTTCTCTTACTGAACTGCGATTACAACTGGAAGTGCTTAAGGGAGATAAGACTGATCTCAAAAGCGCCATGACGAAGTTTGCTAATATGACGGTCATTTTCGATGGACAGGTGAAACTATTGATGTTAAACAAGGCAAAGCTTGAGTGATCTACTTGACAACAAATCAGCATAAATTAGTTGCCGGGAAGATTCATGAATTGGATGTCAACGTGAGAGAAGATCTCCAAAGGGCACAAACGGATTTGGAATAGGAGCGGAGGAGGTTTAAGACACTCCGAGAAAAGATAGAGAGACTCCGACCTCAGGTGGCTGAATCAGAAGGAACAGATGAATAACATGAGAATTGAGGAACACTAGTGCGTGGAAGAGTCCTTCCCCTGGAGTGGAATGACACTAGCTGTTTTCTTGCCTTCTCCTCGAAGCTCCAAGATCAAGACGATGGAGTTGATACAATTGACAATACGGGATTGATTATCCGGGATGTATTTTTATAGAGTTTGAATTGAATAAGGAAATATCTTGAAGAGCAAATGTACTGAATAGAATTTGTTCCAATTGAAAAATATTTTTTTTGTTTTATATTGAATTCCATAGCCTTGCTTGAATACTTGCTTGTGTTTTAAATCAAGTGCTGCCGCTATGGTTTTGTAGGGCCCAAAACCTTTTTTTATTTTTGAATTTTGAATTCGGAATATCACTTCCGTGGTGGCTTTTCCTTTTATGCCCCTAGGATCTTTTGATAGAATTATGGCGTCGGTTCGAGTCTCGAGTATGATTTCCTATTTTATAAGTATCCCCAGAAAGTGTATCGTGATGCTGACTGTCCTCATACTCCATCTTTTTTTCTTTTTTTGTAACTATAACTTCCTTAGAGAATCCTCCCATCGACTTGGGCAAGATTATTCTGATGAAGGAAAGGTGTCGTTCTTTTCTTATGGCTTCGAAACTGGCTTGGATTTAAGATCTTTTGACTTGGGAGGTCTGCCCGTATGTATGTTTTTTTATAAATCGATTACAGTCCGGACGGTTGGAAATGAGGAGACACCCAATACTCTTGTAGAAGGTGAAGTTTGTTTTTCTACAATCATTTTAGGTTGGGTCTCCGATTTCCCTTGTGCGAAGAGTTGGAGGACATTTTAAATTTCTATGAGTTGATGCTGGCGCAGATTCACCCTCACTCGATATCAATTCTGATGCCGCTCAACTTGTTCTTGTGGTATCAAGATTTGCATTGGTCGATGTATCTTTATAGAGTTCTAATGAGATTAAAATTGTATTGTGATGAAATAGTGATCTTTACCGGCACCATAGTGAACTTTACCGGACTTGAGCGTAAAGAAAATGAAGAAGAAAGTATTGTTTTGTCCGAAATGAGGAAGGATGAAAGATCCCCACTTCACCCTGACTTCCCGCATCTAGTGTGGTTCTAAGGGAATCGAGTTTATCTGAACTCAATGAGTAGAATTATCACTTTGTTAAGTTCTACTAGTTCGTTGTTTGAAAGTTCATTACTTCTCACCATCTGAGGAACTCGTTGAGGGGTGACACTTATGTCTTTTATTTATTTTGGTTATGCTCTTATTTGCTTGATTATTTGCCTTTTTGGGAAACGTCTCCCTTGCTGATGATTGAAGATATGAACTTTCGGTTGGCTGAGCTCCGCAAGGAGCATAGGGACGTACCGAAACCTGTCGATGCGATCAACACAATTATTATCATTGGTGATGATGATGATGATGAGAAGGTTGACAATGCTCTGTTGATTTCCCTCGTGAGCGTAGAACCTATAAAGAGGAAGCTGTTGTCCTAAGAACTGTAGGGCTTTGCTAGTTCTCGAGCCCTCATTTAGTTGATATTTGACTAAGGGACTGAGGCAAGGCATTTATGAAGGAGGCGATGCTCGAAAAGCCACATCTGAAAGGCTAGGGAGAAACCAAAGGATAGGGGATCCCCTTCGGCTCTTCAAAATCTTCCTTGAAGACGCTTGACTGGGAAGAGCATGACTTGAAGGGTAGGATCATTCAGATAAATAAGGCGAAAAAAAGGGCCCTGGTTGATCTTACTCAACTTGGTGGCTGATGAGGCCTATTCAGACAAGCCTTACCTGTTAGGATCTGTGCTGAGTTCTTCTGAACTTATGACCGAAGTTCATGAGAATAAGTGGCGGTTTCATTTGCCGGTGATAGAGAGCTCAATGAATGCTTGGTAGTGGGGGTACTCAATATGCCAATCACACCATCATCTTTACAATACTTTTCGAGAATCATAGGCTCACGCGAATGCTATGCAAAAGCTAGAATCGGTGAAGTTAGATAAGATGAGTTTAAAGGCAAAATATGCCAACCTTGAATGTAAGAAAACAGTCGTCTTGTGACTCGACAAATGAAGGATCATTACGATCTTATCGCCCAAAAGTCTTATTCGAAGATTTGAAGATAGAAAATAAAAATTCATCGGACGCACTGGAGGCACAATCACTAATAGTGGATGAGAAAACCCAAGCTAATGGGGCTTTTATCTGAAAATTACAGTGAGAAAATGCTGATATAAAGAAGTCGCTAGGGGAAAAAACTTCG
This sequence comes from Papilionanthe hookeriana x Papilionanthe teres, assembly GCA_022702705.1. NCBI lineage: Eukaryota > Viridiplantae > Streptophyta > Magnoliopsida > Asparagales > Orchidaceae > Papilionanthe > Papilionanthe hookeriana x Papilionanthe teres. Next base: position 80,112,107 of record CM040433.1, read on the forward strand.
TTTGAGGAGATCCCGAGAGAACTCATAAAGATGTTGGAATTCAATGATTTTTTGTCAGATACTTATAATGAAAATATCAACTATTGTTTGAAGATTCTCGTTGAAGGGGGATTACTACATCCTTCTTGGGACAACTTTGATAAATTTATGGAACCTAGTCTTTAAATTATCGGTGAATGAAGAGAAGGAAGTTCTAAAGGAATGTCTGGTATTTTCTTTTGTATATGCATATTCTGTTTTGCAGAAATTGTATGAATTCTCGAATATTCTGTAATGATTTTTGATAAATAATAAATTAGAGAATTTTTTCTCCTTCCTCCTGTTTTGAGACGATAATGATACAATTTGGTTCTCAAGATAAGTCGTCACTTTTGGCGGTCCAGGCCTCACACAAGATATTAAGCTATTCTTGTTGCTGTCATGGTGGGGAACGTGCCTAGACTAGACTCAGGGATGACTGGCACGCTACTCACTGCTCTTTGTGCAGAGGGGGTATCCACTAAGACGCCCACCGAGATGCTGATTTATTTTTGATCCTTCAACTTGAGTCTTACTGTGCGCTTGAATTCAGCAGTGATTCTCATGGTAAGTCATTGCAGTTTGATGGGTCAGGCCTTGCATGAAACTTATTAAACAAATATTGTCACTGTCATTATGCAAAGAAAGAAAGAAAGGAAGAAAGAAAGAAAGAAATAATTGAATTCCTTCTGAATTTAGTTTCATGAAATCTTTGTAGTGCATAATTTGAAATATGGAGAGTTTACCATCAATCATAAATTTTCTGTATGCCTTTCTCTTCTCTCAAGTTAAATTTTCTTCTTTCGTAATGTTGCTGTTAATCTTCTTTTAATTTTTAATCATGTTTCTTCTTTTCTGGAGAAAATAATTTAAATTTCTTTGATAGCTCTTGTCATAGTTGGATTTGTTAAATGCTTCTTCCAGACGAGCCGCTATATGATTGCCCGTAATGTGATATATGCTGTGTTTCTATTCTAAGGATTTAATTTGAGCTATTATGTTTTTTCGTATTTTGCATTTTATATTTCCTTATTATTAATGCTTTTGACTCGCTGAAGATGATGGGTATTCTTTTTAAATTTCATCAACTTGCGCTTGTACTGTACTTCTAAAACCATGTTCTGTAATTACGTTAATTTTAAAATTTCAAATGTTGTATTGGTGCTGGATTTATGGATCTGATGCATCTACTGTAGGTATATACCAACAGGTGTTCTCTTTGATCTTCTATGTGCAGAACCTGAAAGACCATGGAATTTGACAGTAAGTACTAATTTTTTTAATCTATTTTTCACTCATGATTATTTTGTTTTAAAGTTTATCCTGCCAAGTTTTTCTGAACTGATGTTTGCCCTCATCTCTTCAATTTACATTGTCCTAAATTTTTTGAATTCATTCCCCTCTTATTTTTCCAAATATTCTGCTATATTTAGTTTCATTGGTTGCAAATTTTGCGTTGTTTCCCTTTCATTTATTTTTGTCATGGAGGACAAATAGTGACCAAAATCATTGTGTTTTCTTCTTCAAATCTGCAGACAATAGCAATCTAGTATGATATTTATGAAATTATAGATCTCACAAATCTTTTGATTAAATCGTCTTGTTGATATGCATATAACCGCGGACTATATGGGCCCACCCATGGCTTAGAAAATCGTGGGTCCGCTGCTATATTTGAGGGGGAGACATTATTCTCCCTTAATTATCCATCATTTGCGTTTAATATTTCTTTTCTTCTTATCATCCTCTAATTGTATTACGGTTAGTTGGAGCGGTATATATTGTTTATTTGTCTTAATGGGACAACTAAGAGTTTATTTCCTCTAAAACTGTTCCTCCTGTATCAGAGCAAGGAAAGAAACACTAGCTCCTCTTTCAGCTATCAGAGCCTCTCTAACAGCCTTCAAGCAGCTAGAATCTTCTCCGTAGTCTTCTAAATTCTTCCAGGCTGCTTGCAGGCCTCCATTCTTGTAGTCAGACTCTCCTAAGTGGCAGCGGTGGCCTTCTGGAACATCGTAGGCATAAATCTCCTTACCTTATTCTTCGAGGCATTTGGAATCGCCTCAGCTTTGTCTTCACAGACAACCAGAATCTTCCCAAGCAAAGTATATCTCGGTCTAGGCATTTGTGGCAGCGACCTCATCCCAGCATGTGACCTGGACTTGCGCCCTTCTCTGTTGGAGGGAATCCTAGGAATTTTCTCTTTAGTGGAAATCTCAGATACTTCGCCATTTGCTCACTTTTGACAAATATTTTCTCTAGTGGAAATCCTATGTTGGCAACAAACAATTATTCTTTTTAGTGAAAATCCTGTTTCGACGCCTGATCTCTCTAATTCCCCATGATGACTAAATACAACATGAAAGCTGTTTCTTACTCTTTAGAAATTAAACATAGGATGTTTGGTTCTGCAGCATCTGAACTCTCATCCCGCATTACCAATCACAAATTACATGACAATATTTTCTTTTAATGATCTCAATATGTATTCATGTAAATCTGTGGTAAAGGAAAATATGATCATCTCACTGAGGAAAACCTTACACCCGAAATTACTAATCCTAAATATCAGACATGGAAGATTGAAGATCACATGGTCATGTCAACATCTTATACAAAATGTCAAAAAAATCTGGGATACCATAAGGGAAACCTTTTCAAGTGTTGACAACACCTCTGAGTTGTTTTACATTGGAACTAGATTACGTGATCTGCGACAAAGTGAGTTGAATGTTACTCAATACTTTAACAATCTCTAAATATTGGCTCAAACTAAATAAACATGAAACTTACCCTACTCTTTATGAAACCATTACTGAACAGAAGAGAACCATATGTTTCTTCTAGGACTCAATAAGGAATTGGATGAATTAGGAGAAAGAACCATGGGAACCAAACATCTTACCACAATTCGTGATGCTTTTGCTGAAGTACGAAGGGAAGAAAACAGAAAGAAACTCATGATGACAGGTAATCCCACTACAGCAAATGTTGACAACTCAACTTTCTACACTCACAAGTCATCTCAAGACTAGGAATCAAAGATGAACAGACAGTGGTGTAAATATTACACGAAATTTGGTCATCTGAAGAAGTGTTGAAAAATTTACGGAAAGCCGCAGATTGGAAGCCCAAAAATGTTAAGGTGGTAAGGGAAAATCAGGCAAACACAACATCAAAGAAGACAAGCCTCATGAACATAGTCTATTCATCAAGGAACAACTTGAATTTTTCCAAAAGCCTTTTGGGACAATATTATGTGCCTTCTACCAGCCTTCGAGCGCATCAATATAGTCGCTCATCAATGTAGTCGCGCAACAATGTAGTCTTCCATCTACTCTTGCTGTTCTCAATAGGAGGAATTAGCACTGCATAGTGGAGTCTGGAGCATCTGATCACGTGACAGTTGACTCTCTCTCATCTGTGGAAGGAAGAGGAAGTGTGAATCTCATTTTAGGTGATGGACTTGGTGAAAGTGATGTAGTAATATATATATATATATATATATATATATATATATATATATATATATATATATATATATATATATATATATATATATATAATGGATTCTTATAAGAATACTTCGGATAGACAATCGGGTAATGAAGGTGCTGAAATGGACAGTGGATTTTGACCATCGCACTGAACCTCCCATAATCCCGGTGTGGCTACGCTTCCCAGATTTGCAGGTACATCTTTATGATTAAGAGCTTCTCTTTACTTTTGCAAAGATATATGGAATGCCACTCCACACCGATCCGCCCACAGAGCATCTATCTAGACCTTCTGAGGCTAGAATATTAATTGAATGAGATATTACGTTACCTTTCCCGAAAGAGCTTTGGATTGACACACAGCATCAGGGATTTTAGAAGCCAGCAGAACTTGAACAGTGCTCTGCATCGCACCCATCGTCAGTATGTTTGACCACTCTCACCAACAATGTTACCACCTGCATCCGAATCTAAAACCTCCCCGTACAAATGCTACTGGCCCACACATTCCTGGGACAGATATACCGCCTTCCTCAGGCTCAGAACAGGGTGAGAAGGATCGACCCTTGGAGCAGGACGGGGTCACCTCTCAGCCTTCTTCTACTGGAACAGCTATACTACCACCTCGTGCGCCACTACTATGGAGGGAGTTCGACTCCCACGTTGACACGTCCGAAGACGGGGAAGAAACAAACAACCATAATCCGACGACGGAAAACGTGCCTACTCCTACCGAGGAAGATCTACCGGCTAATAGTACGCTGGTTGTTCTACCCGCTCTGGGGTAGGAGAATCCCAAGTTTTGGAACCAATCACCTGCAACGAACCTCTCCCACTTCGGATCGGACTCACCCTTCGGAGGAACGATGGCAAGTGTATACCTCCGGGCGGAAGAAGAAAGGCTGGGAGTACTTATCTTACTTGGAATCTTATGGATGACACATTGGTCTCTCCCAGTAATGGAGAATCACTCCGGAGCTTGATTATTGAATGCGCTACTGAGAACCCATGGAAGAGGAAGCGCCTGGCGACCTCGTCCATTGAAAAAGTTTTAGTTGCAAGTTTAACTTTTCTTCTATCTTTTGTATTTTTTGGTTGATCTTTTTGCTTTTTGTTTCTTAGTAGTTGGGCTACATCATTGGGTCTCTCATACTACTTGTTTTGTAACCCCTTTTATCTTAATGAAAATGGCCCTAGGGCTTTTTTTTTTTAAAAAAAATATAATGGATTCTTATTTGCCTATGTGACGATTCAAACTAATCGTTGTCTCGATTAGGTTCTTATTAGGTATCAAATTTTCATGCGAACCAAGGGGGGAAGGGAAGAGGAGATAGAGAGAGAGAAAGAAAGAGAGAGAGAGGAGTCGAGCAATTCTTATACAGAAGTTTTGATGACGTGAGTAGTTGATCGACGTCGAGGAAGTAAGGACGAATCATATCGTGTGGTTGAGAAGAGACTAAGCCAAGTTGAAGGAACGAAAAAGCCATTGCGTGTGGGAGTGCCTATCGAGCGAGCTTCTCGTGCGAGGAAAGAACTGAAACCATAACTAGCAGGCGAGGAAACCAATGGGAAACTCCAATTGAGGACTCTGGCTTTGTCGAACAGGAAGATACTTTGTGCGGCTTTGTTTTGCGCGAAGAGGAGTAGAAGCATCAACAAATAAGAGGAGAGGGGCCTTCATAGGTTTTGCTTTGATATGAGAGGTTTAAGGGAACTGATCCATTTGAGGTAGGGTGTGATTGCTAGTTTCATATCCTCAAGGGAGTCGAAGAGAGTGAGAGGAAGCAAACAGTTGGGAACTTAGAGGTTACTTTCGTTTTATAAAACTATGCGTATGAGGGAGGCAGAGCGAGATATACTTACCTGGAGAGTTGAATGGTGCATGCGAAGGCATGAGATCGACGGGTGATTAAGTAAAGAAGGTCAATGTGGTTTTCTGCTCGATGAAGAAAAAAAATAGAAATGTCAAGTGGAGGAGGAGGAGGCAGAGCTGTGCTAGGGAGAGGGGAGGAAGTCGTTTAGAGCTTTAGGGTAAGAATTGTATAGGTTTTATATTTTAATAATTAATTTATTAAATTCTATATATGTAATAGCATAAAATAATAATAATACTATAAAAGAATTAATCAAAATATGAAAATAAAGTTTACAACTACTTATTGAAATTAGAGAGACTATTAATTGGATATTGAATAAAATTCAAATCATAGATATTGAACAAGTTGTAGTTTTGATAGTCAAATTAAAGTAACCTGGATACTTAAAAAAATATTTCTAATCAACAAGTAAAATAAGATAATTAATTAAAAGATTGATTAGAAATAATTAATAATATGCCTAAAATTTTATTCTTTATTATGTTATCGATAGCTAACTATTGGAGACAAGATTAAGCTTTGAGGCGGGTACTCAATTTCTTATGCTATAATAATGTTTTGCTTTTTCTTGACTAAATGCTATTACTGTTATTGTTTAATTTATTGCACTGTATACCCATGATTTATGGTTTTATTGAATTTTGCTCATATTGTTGGAGTGACATGTATACCCAATGTTATTTAAATTATCATAGATATTGATTTATGCACAATTAATTATATTGATTGCTATACAAATGAAAATGAGAGAATCGTTAATAAATAATATTTGTTAGGGAGAGGGGAGGAAACCGTTTAGAGCTTTAGGGTAAGAATTGTAGGTTTTCTATTTTAATAATTAATTTATTAAAATTGTATATATGTAATAACATAAATAATAATAATACTATACAACAACAACAACAACAAATCCTTAATCCCACTAAGTGGGGTCGGCTACATGAATCCTTTTTCTCCATTGCCTTCTATTTAGTGTCAAATTTGTTGTTGTATAATATTATTATTATTTATGTTATTACATATATACAATTTTAATAAATTAATTATTAAAATATAAAACCTTCAATTCTTACCCTAAAAAATAATAATAATATTATAAAAGAATTAATCAGAATATGAAAATAAAGTTTACAACTACTTATTGAAATTAGAGAGACTATTAATTGGATATTGAATAAAATACAATTCATAGATATTGAATAAATTGTAGTTTTGATTGTCAAAATTAAAGTAACCTGAATACTTTAAAAAATATTTCTAATCAACAAGTAAAATAACATAATTAATTAAAAGATTGATTAAACATAATTAGTAATATGCCTAAAATTTTATTCTTTATTATGTTATAGATAGCTAACTATTTGAGGCAAGATTAAGCTTTGAGACAGTACTCAATTCTTATGCTATACTAATGTTTTGCTTTTTCTTGATTAAATGCTCTTACTGTTATTGTTTAATTTATTGCATTGTATACCCATGATTTATGATTTTATTGAATTTTGCTCATATTGTTGGAGCGACATGTACTCAATGTTATTTAAATTATCATAGATATTGATTCGTGCATAATTAATTATATTAACTGCTATACAAATGATAATGAAAGAATCATTACTAAATAATATCTGTTATAGTATTTTTGTATGTACATACGTGATTATGATGGAGTCACTTTTTATGATACTAGTAGGAGAATGCTAAGGTAGTCATGTACATAAATGGAAAATGATATTGATATTGAAGTAACTTAACTGGTGTAATTTTTAGATGCTATTTCCGTGGAGATTGTACAAACATAGAATAATATTGATATGTTATTGTTATAGTAAAAAAATTGAATAATATAAAACATCGTTAGTAATTTTCTTCATGAACTATTAAATATTTTATACTGATTGAATAAAAACTTAACTTCCATGCACTTTGTTTTCTTTTTTCTTATATTATTGTAGTTTAGGTGTGTGAGTATTCATCGACTTTAGTTAGCTCACCGTTGCTTTAAACTAACTTTTTGAGGTATAATTAATTGATTAAAAATGAGCAATAGAAGAGAAAATATTTGTAAACCATGCGGGTAACCTGCAATGAGATAAATTCAATAATACTGCTTTAATTTAATTTATTTAGTAACTCTTTCATTTGTTAAAAGTTAGTATATAAAATGAAGATAGAAAACTTAATATTCATTGTCCAACCGTTTGTACCAGTCTTGGTTATTTTTGAGCTTCAGGCCGAGCCATGACAAAAGTAATATCAGAACTAAGATTTATGATTAATTAATAAAATTTTGATGAAGGAGCCAATAGAGTAATTATAAATTTTTTAATAAGGAAAAAAAAAATTAAGTTAACTCAAATTAATACTTATATCATATTCCAAGATCCATGTCAATAATTATTTTAGAGACCTGAAGATTTAATTGAAGCAGATGATTGACTGATGTGAATTGATTAGATTATATGATAGTATGACCTGTTCGGATGAAAGAAGAGTGTCATTAGCTATATTTGTGGTGTATCGAGAAGCTGAAAGGTGTTGACACTGGCAGCATCATGACAGAGTAGTGGACATATCCAACACGATGGTAAGTTGGAAGGAGTTTGTGGAGTTATTCAGAGAGGGGTTGTGCCCCTATTTACTTGAAGTCAATGTAGGAGAAATATATCAGATTGGTTCAGGGAGAACAAATAGCCATGCGATATGAGGCAAAATTTATTGCACTGTCAAGATATGCTCCATAGTTGATTACAAATGTTTTTGAGATTAAATGATTCGATCAGACAACCGTTGATGCCTTTGGGGATCAATGAACATTCAATTAGTGGAAGGAGCTAGAAGAGTGAAGATTGATTATTAGCTTACTCAAAATCGTAAGGTACTGAGAATCGTATGGTGATACATAAGAAGAAGAATATTGATGAAGAATAATATATAGATCAATCAAAAGGTTATAATGGGAAGAAGTCCGAGTTCAATTTGGTTGGATTTATTAGAGGTACTATGATTACTGTAGTCACTTGTGCCAAATGCAGAAGGCAACATGAGGGTGGATGCTTGATGGGCTCTAACACTTATTAATAGTGTTTTCAGCTTGGTCATATAAAATATATTGTCCATTGCTTGGCCAAAAGAGCACTGAAGATTAGAAATCAGTTGAAACTCCTTCACAGAAGATTGTAGGTGGGTAGAGAATGATAGATTCTATAACTTCAGCTCTTACCAAGTTCAACCAAGACAACCCTTTCATCTTCAAGTTTATTCCCTTAATCATTTACTCATTGTGAGCCCAAATAACCTACTACTGTTGATGATGATAAGGTCTGATGAGTTTAACTTTTTTTTACATACAAGGGTGATTTCTTAGCATTGTTTCTTGCTTCAATAACTATTTGTTATTTTAGATATGTTATCCGAATTTTATTGATGGGGGGAGTATAGTTGAGCCACATTTTATCAAGTCTTCATTTTATGGTAATCATTTTTTATCTCAATGAATGACCCATTTTTTTCATTATGAATTTTTGGATGGCTAATTTTGTCCTGCATAATGGGGTGATGACTTGTAGGTTTTCTATAAATTCCGTGGAAAACTTTTCTTAAGTGGGGATGATTGTGATGCCTTGATTCATATCCTCAAGGGGGTTGTAGTGAGAGAGAGGAAGTGAACGGTCGGGAACTCAGAGATTACTTTCGTTCTATAAAGCTTCGCGTGTAAGGGAGGTAGAGTCGAGATCGACTTTCCTGAAGAGTCGAATGGTGCGTGCGAAGGCATGAGATTCACAGATGCAAGCTAGGGCTACCCTGAGCATTGATCGAAGCTTATAGTTGCGACGGAGACTGACGACAATGTCGGATGCATCGTCGAGCAAAGGAGTGATGCTATGGTTCGACGAGGATGAAGAAATTGAAGGAAGAGGTATCAAAATACTCATGTAAAAGAGGAGCGAAGTTGAGCATGCGAGATAGAAGGTCCTTGCAGTTTTCGCACAAAGAAGGAAAGAAAAAGAGCAAGTATCGCGTAGAAGGGGAGGGGGGTTGGCAGAGCCGTGGAGTGAGGGGAGGAAGCCATGCCGAGCTTTGAGGTAAGAATTGTAGGTTTTATATTTTAATAATATAATTTATATCTTGTATGTATGTAATAACATAATTTATAATAATAATAATAGTATAAAAGAATTAATCAAAATATGAAAATAAAGTTTACAATTGCTTGTTTAAACTAGAGAGGCTATTAATTGGATATCGAATAAAATACAAATCATAAAATACAAAAATGTCCATTGTTTTTTTAATGTTATTGTCGTTTAGGAATGTAAGTATTCACTGGCTTTGATTAAATCCTTATTGTTTTAAGCTAACTTTTCAGGTGTAATTAATTGATTAAAAGATGAAAAATAAAAAATAAATATTTATAAAAGATGTGGAGAACCTGTAATGAGGTAAATTTAATGATACTGCTTTAATTAAATTCTTTAGTGACTCTTTTATTTGTTAAAATTTAGTTATAAAAAATAAATATTGAAAAATTAATTCTTACCATCAAACTGCCTGTACTTATCTTGGTTAATTTCGATTCCCGGCTTGGGTGGTGATTATAGGAGTTACTATATGTGTGTGTATTTGTTTATTAAACTTTTGTATTAATGTTAATAAGAAATCATGTTAATTGAGGACAGTAGGACCGAGGACTTTGGGCTTGTTATGTGGCTAAGAGAGAAGTGTAGATGAATTGTAGATTCAAAGAATATATTCAGGCACAGTTTTAAGAGATTACTTTTAAATATATTGCTTATAAATTTGATAATAAAATAAATTATACTTCTGTAAATTTATGTCAAAATTAGGATATTAAATTGTGGTGAAAAGTTAATTAAATAATGCTTTATAAATGATGATTAATATCCTATTGTATAAGAGATTTAAAAACTTAAAAACAAGCAAAAATCTTTTGAAGCAGAGTGTGCAGAATTATGCTTTAAAATTATAATAGTATTTGGTTTCTTCGAAATTTGATACACTATGTTAATTGTTTAGATATATTTTATATTGCAAGACAAAAATCAAAACAATTTACCTGCCCTTGAAGTTCATTTGATAATTTTGAAATGTATGTCACCGATGTTCGTATTTGTTCATCAAAAGCATAATTTAATATATTATAGTATATACTTAATGTTATGAAGAGATAATATGAATGTGATTTATTATTTTGATACTTGCATATGCATGTTTGACTATGATTGGGTCATCAATTTATGCTACTAGTCGGGGAACACTAAGTTTAGACGGTGCTCCTGTGATGGCTGTATACAAATTAAAAATATATTGATATGTAAATGATACAGTAATATAAATAAATGTTTAAAATCACATTGAATGATCATGTTAGATAGTAAAAATCACCAAACACTTGTATTTTTACACGTTTTAATTGACATGTATATTATTTCATTCTTCATTGAATTACTAGTTTAAGAGTACGACTACTCACCAGCTTTGTTTAGCTTACTGTTGTTTTAAACTATTATTTTATATTTAAATTTTTTGATTAAAAGAACAATAGCAGATAAAACATTTTTAGAAAATGCGGACAATCAGAAAAGAGGCAAAATTTAATTGTTGTATTTTAATTCATTTTTTTATATAGTCGCTCTTTCATTATTAAAAAGTTTGTTATAGGCAAATTTATTTTTCACCATCTGATTAGTTGTAACCGCCTTGATTAATTTGAAGCCCCATATCAGGTCGTGATAAAAGTGCAAGATTTATGATGAAAGACAATATAATTATGACAAAATAATTAATAATAATAAAATTAAAAATTTTAGTTAACACTAGTTAAATCATTATTTTAATTTAGGCAAATGAATGTACCTAAGACTACAGAAGAGGGAATTCCAGTTGGAAATGAAGTACTGTCTTCTGTTAATGGTAATATGAATGTCCTGACTAAGATGATGATGACCGTGACTCAGCTGATTTAGGACTCCAATTCACAACTAAGTGATACAGTTGTTATTGATAATTATTTAAAATCAGGCAAATGAATGCACCTAAGACTACAGAAGAGGGAATGCCAGTACTGTCTTCTGTTAATGTTAATATGAGTATTTTGACTAAGATGATCACGATCGTGACTCAACTAATTTAGGAGTCCAATTCACAACTAAGTGATACTATTATTGATAATTATTTGAATATATTTCATGTTTTGCGTTCATCTTTGTTCAAGGAAACTGAAGATTCGATTTAAGTGGAGAACTGACGGATGAGAATATAAAAGATACCAGATAACATGACATATTCGGATAAAAGAAGAAGAATACCGTTGGCTACTTTTATGTTGGATAGAGAAGCTGAAAGATGGTGGCGTGGGTAGTGTTAGGATATGTAAGGGAACACGCCTGATATGATAAGTTGGGAGGATTTGGTTGAGCTTTTCAGAGAGTCGTTTGTTCCCTTTTCCGCATGAAGACAGATGCGTGACAAGTCCATCAAGTTGGTGCAAGGAGTAAAGTCGGTTATGTTGTATGAAGTATAATTCGCTGCACTGTGGTGTCTTTAGTGATTGATGACTACTCAGTGTTAAAGTGGGACACAAGAGAAAGATTATGGATCAAGGAGAGCATTTGGATTCAAAATGATTCAATGAAAACTCGAGTATAGTTATGATAGCTTCAATGGTGGCACTTCTCGTAGTATCGTAGTCATTTGTGCCAAATGTTGAAAACAACATAGGTGAATGTTTGATGGGCTCTCATGCATGCTACTAGTATCGTCTGCTTGGTCACATAGCTAGATATTGCTCTTTTCTTGTCCAGAATACCTAAGAAGAATAGAAACCAAGTGGAGTTTCTTCGCAAAAGATTTCAAGTGGGCAGAGAAGGATAAATCTATAGCTTCAACTCCTATGCAAATTCAACCAGGACAACCAATTTGATTGTGATTTTATACTTTTACTTGTAGAGAGTTTGAAGAACCTATTGTGGATGTTGAAGAACTTGAAATGAGTAGTAACCATAAAGTTCAATCAAATGTGGGTAACTTATTAGATTTATTGGCTTTCACGACCAAGATGAAATTTATTTTAACCATGTCATAGGGGACGTTGTTTGAAGCTGTGGTGTGAACCAATTCCAGTAGGCAAGTGCTTATGATACACACACCTATTTTGTGCAAGATACAAACAACCAACCCATCGACCATAGCAATGAACTAATACAATTTAAAAAAATCTAATCATAAGCGCATAGATCAACTAAAGGTGCCTGATCTCTCATTTTATCTTAAACCAATACTCTTAATGGCATAAACAACAACTGAATTGATTAACAAACCCGAACTAGTAAACCGAACCAGGAGTCAAAATATTAGAGAACGTAACTTGTTCCATAAGCAACAAAAGTACCAAGTAAAATTATTGATAAACGTCTAAAATGAAAATAATAGTTTGCTAATTTGCTCATCCCAACACACAAGCCTTGCATTTTTGAAGAGTGTAGGCTTTTCAATCTCCATTATTCTTTTAATTAAAATATGATAGTTACATTGAAAAATAATATCAAAATCATCCATTCTCTTTAAGATCATTAATGATGCGTTTGTTTTGGCTGTGACGGTACGAAATCTCAATTGAGAAGCTATTGTTGAAAATCTGTTTATACAGAAGCTAGTGTTTCAGAAGCAGTTGTTCTGTTTGAAGACAGTTTTGAAAGTGTTGCCTGTTGAGTAATGATTGTAATACCCCTCAATATATAAATACAATTATGTTTGGAAACATAGTTCTTTTTGAAAAACACAGTTATGAAAGTGTTGCCTGTGGAATCGATCCAATATCAATTTATTCAAGTTATTATCAACGATAAAACCATAGAAAATTTAGTAGCAATGCTAGCCAAATTTAATGCCCTTAAAGTAATCATACAAACATAAGTTCAACATAAGCTTAATCTCAGTCAAAAAGACGATTTTGCTTACCAAAAAACCTAAAGTAGTGTTACAGTTTGTCCTCTAAAATACATTAACATCATCAAAACAAATACAATATTAAAAACAATAAAAATAATGCTACAATCACAAAATTGAACAAATGCAGGACCACAAGAGTTTTTAAGTCCTTCAGATGATTCTTCACCTCATCATCAATGCATTTATCTTTTCATCACATTGCTCGTGTATTGCATCTCTTAGTTCATCATCCTACTGAAAAAATTTGTAGTGTATTCGTTAAAATTTTGGGACATCTATAAAACTGTCTTTATTATCACATTTGTGTGCTGTGAATACAATGCACAACAGGTTGCCGTCATAAAATAGTGTTCGATGTTTGGTACCCATAGAGCTTGTCGTTGCTTGAGCTCATGTTTGATAAAATAATCCTGTAATAGAATAATGAATAATTTGAATGAATAGGAGATGGAAATAGGACAACATCTTAGAGCTTGTCTAATTGCTTGAGCTCATACAATCTACCGGTTCTTTCTTGAAAATATTTGGTAATATTTTGCCAATCTTCTTTGCTAAAATGGGTTGTTAGTCTATTTCCTATTTCCTAACTCAATTTCACTCAAACATATATAAAAAAAAGAATCATTTTCGTTTCTTTTTTCTCGAACAGCGGATGATACTAGAATTTTGAGTTCCATACATAAGATTCCTGAGTTCTATACATTTTCGTTCCTTTTTCATCAAACTCACCCTAAAACTAGTGACATAAGATTTCTAGAATTTTGAAGATAATTCAATCATCAATGATATGCATCAAAATTTTTACAATAGATGGTTTTGTATGCATTATTTTTAATTGGGATTTCAATATATAAAGACTTTCAAAAGGCTAGAAAACAGGAATCAAATGCATGTATTTTTCATGACTTCTTACCTGTGTTGGATAATTTTGATTAGTAAAACACATGAGCAAACCTAACACTTTTCTACGGACTTTCAATCATCCTTGGAAACTCCCGCATATAATTTTCTTCTCTGTAGACCATCATCAATCTTATGATCTTGAGTTTGATGATTACATAAAGTTGGTGAAGGAAATTAAAAAAAAAAATCGTCTCTTACACGCATTTTGTTTAATCTCTCTGATTATTAATCCACAACATTTGGTAGGTTCATTTCAGAGGGCATCCAGGAGAAGTATTGTCGCCTTGTGGTGGGGAGGACCCTGTGAAATGGAGCTTTATTAACTCCTTGAAGGAGGTCAGTTCTGTGATATGTTAACGCTTTCCTTTTTTATCTCATTTAGCTTTATTTTCCTTTCGTATATTTAAACTTTAAAGAAGCGCATAAGATGCTTGCAAACCTGTTGAACTGTATTTGTTTATTGAGCTAGTATTTCTGACCTTTTTTTTAATGAGCATTATGGAGGTGTATGCATGTTGCTAAACATACATTCAAAACATAAATGCAACTTGAAGAAAAAATATTTCTTATCTAGTGATTTTTATTGTATAGACTTTTATTAGGGATTAATCTATCTTAAGGTATAAATTCTGCCTTTTATAAATGTTCTTTAACGTCTCTAACTTATGTTCATCAAATACTGCTTATCAAAATTTTAATTGCTTAAAAAACTTCCCACGGAGCCAGTCTCGAAGCATATTCAACTTTCATGATGCAAAATCATATTTCAATGGGCAAACAAAGCTTTTATTAGTTTCTCTTCACGTGCAGTACACTAAGTGATAAATGGTTATTTAATTTTGTTTATCATGTTAAATGGATCTATTTTGCGGTAAACCGAAAATCACTTTCTAATGTTACATTTCTTTAATGAAAGGGAAATGGGCAGGGTAAATGACCTATGCTTGCATACTCTATTACGTCTTTATATTCTGTATAGGCTTCATTTCTTAAAATTCCTAACCATTCATACTTACCAAATGATAGTATTATTACATTTTTGTAGGATATAAATATTAATCTAAGTACGTCAACTTCCTTAATAGGTATTAATGTGTTAACAAACATTATTTCAAATAATAAAACTCTAAAATTAAATATCAATTCTAGTTAATTTCATCAACATCCCATAAATCGCATGAAGGAAGGCTCCTATCCCCGCGTGCTAAACCGAGCCCCTCCTTATTTGGACTCGAGCATCTTACCCAACCCAAGTTCACTGCCCGGCTGATCCAATTTTAAATTATCCCTATTTTACTGTTTATTTCATTTTATTTTTTTCTATCGTGTATTGTGTTAAAAAAACTGTGTTGTACTTTTATTTTATTGCCGTCATCGCTGTCATTGTGGATCATCACCGTTAACACTGGCGAAAATGTATAACTTTGGGGCATTAGGAAAATTTTTGAAAAGTCCATTCTAGAAAGCTTGAGTACCTGTCCGTGGTGGAAGATAAGAACGTCCTCAATGCATACTTGGAAGGTGCTGGGTGAGTGATAATTGATGTACAAAATGGGAAAATTACCATGAGAGGATGATTAGGAAGTGCTTTTTGATGTTATGAAATCTATGAAGTTTTCCTAAGACTTTATGGATGATTAATGCCAAATTGTAGATGTGGAGGTAGGGTAGTTGATAGCCAAGTTTTTTAATCTGTGAAATTGGACCCCTAAGAGCAAGCTGTGGCGAATGAAGTTTTTGTTGAAACTACTCAAAAGGAATCTGATTTTTTCCATGAGGGGAACCCTAGAGTTGTTAGAGAGTTTGTTGAATTTGTGGACACCACTACCGATGACAAGCCCGTGGTACCGCCCATAAAAGCAGCCCCAGTGATAAGATTGAAAATTTCCTGGGCTGAGAGAGTGACTTTTTAGGAGAATCATCTGCTATAGCATTTATCACTCATACTTTGTCGAGTGAGTCACAAGAAGGGGATATGCTGAGAGTTTTGGCCCAAGAAGTATTTTTTAGAATTTATCATCCGAGTCGACCCTGACATATTGTAGTAGTGAGATTGGGAAACTATTGAAAAACCTGAACATGGGTGGGAAAGAACACACATTTTCAAGAAATTCGTAGGTTAGGAATGATATTTGATGACTTACGAAATCTTCTAGGATAGTTAAAAGTTAGGATGATTTATGATGAATTAATGAGAAGACAATTTGATCTTCGAAAAGTCTTTTAGACTTGATTTGGTATGATATGGTTTGGTTGAGGATGCTAAACCAAGAGTTAATTTGGGAGTTAGGCGTTATTCGTTGCTTTGAGTGTGTTTGTGTTTGCTTCAAATTTTTTTTGAATTTGCTTTATACGTGCTTTTGCTTTAAAGATGATCATTTTAGTATTGTTTAGAGACTTTGACAGAGTAGGTTTCACCATACTTCATTGATCTTTCTATGATTTTATTTTATTATGATGTGATTCTCTGTTGTTACATGCTGTCTTTTTTTCATTATTGTATTTTCTCATGACATGTATATGATATAAAATAAATTTAGGGGAAGAGGTTATGCATGTACACTTGCCCGAGAGTAATTCTCTTATTTAAGTTGTTGATTGTGCTTTAGAATAGTTACACATGACGGGAAGCCTGATAATTTAACTAGATTAAATAAAACCTGTATTAGAAATGCAAATATTCATTGAAGGGGGAGGTTAGAATTGATTTTCTAATAACTGAATCCTTCATTTTAATAACTTTTATCTGAATCCTAAAATGTTTCAGAATAATTAGGGCGGTGTAATTAAATAGAAGTACTTAATTAGCGATAATTAAGCCTTTAAATTTTCACTTCAAACAATTTAATTGATATTGACTTTTAAATGTATTTTAATATTTTGAAATTTGTGTTAAGGAGTCTTTAAGCCTAGGTTGTTTGAATACTGACACAGGGACACGGATACGACACGACACGTGACACTTCTATTATTAGAAATATAAGACAAGGACACGCATCATACATGCCATTATATATGTATATACTAAATAAATAAAATCTTAATAATAATACAAAAGAAAAAATGAGAAATTTAATACCATCATCTTTTAAAAATTAAAATGTCCATAATGAGATGTACCAGCCTAGGAGAGCAATTGATGAACTGCTTAAGCTCATTTGCGATAAAAGAAATCAGACAAAAAAGTCAAATATATATATTTAACCTCTAAATAAAAAATATATATTTTTAAAATTTAACTTATAAAAAATATACCATAGATGTTTAAAAATAATTTTTTTTATTTTTAATTCACAAATTTAAGACACGCAGTCTGACACTAGTGTTCCTTTTTTATTTTTATATTATTTTTATATCAGACACATTAGGGATATGTCCGACACATGTCGGGCGAGCATCGGTGTCCAAGAAGTGTCCGACATTAATGGCTTATTAGAAGTGTCCGTGTATTATAACTTTAAGGAATAAAATTTGGGAGAGATTAGACATTTAAAATTATTAAAAGAAATATGCTCAAACATATATTAATAATTCTCAGTGGAATTAAAAAAAAAAGAAAAATATAAATGGTTGAATGGGTTAAAAAGAAGAAAATAAGAACGAATAAATTTATGAAAGGCGTGATCCAAAAGAAAAATCAAAATAAATGCTCATTCTACTTGAGAAAAAGCTTGAGTTTGAGTAGAAAAAATCAAAATTGATATCTAATTCCTTTCCTAATTAATATAAGTTTAAAATTATTTAGTAGAATTCGTAAAAATTGCATTAAAATATAGTTGGGAGATGTTAGGGTTGTTTGATTTATAATTAATCTACTTAAAAATATCATTGGGAAATAAAATTATTGCCATCACAATTGTTTAAAGGTTTTTGAGATTTGCTTAGGCTCGGAAAAAGAGGATTTGAAGGGAGTGCTAGGCTTTTATATATTAACAATAATCCCACCATGAAATGATATTTGTACTTCTTTTATTAAACTTATATAATCTTGTGAGAGAACAAGGAAATCTCGCATGAAAACTACAAACATTATTGAGTCCCAATTGGATATGCTATTATATAAGGGCAAGTAATAGGTAAGTTTAAGGAAATTGATGCGACGTAAATTTACGTTGTTTCATTGTTTTATGTGCCATGATTCTTCTGTATTTATCACTACTTGTGAAATGTTTCTTGATGGTATTTTGTAGGTTATAAGGTTGGACGATGTGTTGTAGAGCCAAACACAAAGAAGACAAATGTTGGACTGGCATAATTACACTACTTTCTGGCGTAATTATTCCGGCCTCTCAGAGTATCTGGCATAATTATGCTAGGATCCGACGTAGCTATGCGGATTGTTGTCAATCAGGAAGCACGGAAATCAGGCAGCTAATCTAGGAGTTTTCTATAATTAGGAGCATCCTTATTTAAATTGTCTTTATTATGATTTATTTCCCTTTTTAACTGAATATTTAGATTAGGAATATATAATACTAAGTTACCTAAAATAGATTATGCTCTTTGTTTTGTACCTAAAATAGAATGTAAGATTATTATTTAATTGAATGAAAGCAAAGGGAAAAGACAAGCAGTCTATTTGTTCAAAATCTTTAACATGGTATCAGAGCCAAATATTAGTCCTATCCACCGATAGTAGTTGGAAAGGCTCCATTCCCGCCTGCCTTCTTGCGGGATGGGAAAGGAGGAACTATTTCTTTGCCTTAATTCTCGCTCGTCTGCTCGTTTTCTCATTATTTTTTCGTCTGCCTCGTCTTCGTTTGCGTCTTTTTCTTTGATTCGTCTTCTTCGATTGCAAATCTTTGAGTCTCGTCGGGATAGCTCGTCGTCTTTCTCGTCACTTCGAACTGGGTTTGCCCGAGCTCTGCTTCGTTCTCCTCTTATAAGCACGGTGTCAAGACTGCTTTGTTCTCCGCTCGATTTGCCCGACCTCTGCTCTGGTTTGCCTAAATCCTAGTCAGCCTCGTCTGGACTTACTCGTCTGCTTCGGCTTCCTCTCCGCTCGACTGCTTTGCTCGCCTGCTCATCGGGAGCGCTCGTTCGTGTCCTTTGAGTTCTGCGGCATCTTCGTCCGCCTTTCGTCTTCTTAGTTTGCGACATCTTCGATCCATAGTGGAGTCGAAGGAAACCCGCTGCTTCTCTGCGCTAACTGCAGCCTCTGCCCTAGCCGCGGTCTTCTCGTCGCCTCACATTCGGCTCCATCTCTGCTTCGCCTTTCCAGATTCTCCTCCTCGCCATCAAGATTCCCATTCCCTTCGATCCGCCATTCGTACTCCCACCTCTTCTCGACAGTCACTTGTCGCCTTGCCGCCGCATCGTCTTTCCCTCCCTCGACTTGAATGCGAGGCAGCTGCATCATCACTTTCGTTGACCTGGACGAGGCTCCATATGTCCTCACCAACGATCCCGTTCCTTAGTACTTTTAGTTGCTGTTTTGATGATCCGTCATGTTTTCTTCCTGAACAAGTAGCTCATGGCTACTGGATTTTACCCAAACACAAGGAATAGAAGTTGGCATCTTTCACTACTTCTTACGCTTCGCTTCGTCTGTTTTGACTTCGGCTTCTTCATCGCACTCAAGGATTGAAGGCTTCGACACTCCTTCCTAGACCCACGGCTTCGACATCTCGGCTTCAGCATTTTTAGTGTGAAAATTAAGGAACAAATCCTCCTTGTCATCGCAGGAAGAATCAATAGCATTTGGATTGTATAACAGGACGCAGATTCTATTTGTGGGCTATGATCGATAACATTTGGGTCAGGACACGGATCCTACTTGTAGGCTATCATCGATGCATTTGGATCGTGTAACTGGATCCTACTTGCGGGCTATGATCGATAGCATTTGGGTCAGGACGCGGATCCTACTTGTAGGCCATCATGGATGGCATTTGGATCGTGTAACTGGATCCTACTTGTGGGCTATGATCGATAGCATTTAGGTCAGGACACAGATCCTACTTGTAGGCTATCATCGATAGCATTTGGATCGTGTAGCTAGATCCAATTTGTGGGCTATGATTGATAGCATTTGGATCGCGTAATTGGAAGCGGATCCTTCTTGTGGCTATGATTCGAATTTCTGGACGACAATGATAAAGAATTTCTTGATTTTCTTTGCTCAAATCATGTTATGGTTCAGGAGTTATCTTTAAGGCTTCAACATTGTCAGTTTCGGCACTTTCCGCTTCGATACGCACGTCTTGAGGATTATTGATCCCGAGAAAGTTTCTTGTTGGCAAATTGATGCTTCCTGATCAGCCAACATCAATTTGAGGGGGATGTCAATCAAGAGGACAGAAATCATGCAGCTAATTTAGGAGTTTTCTATAATTAGGAGCATCCTTATTTAAATTATGTCTTTATTATGATTTATTTCCTTTTTTAACTGAATATTTAGATTATGAATATGTATTACTAAGTTACCTAAAATAGATTATGCTCTTTATTTTGTACCTAAAATAGAATGTAAGATTATTATTTAATGGAATGAAAGCAAAGGGAAAAGGCAAGCAGTCTATTTATTCAAATCTTTAACAATTGTGACGTAATTACGCCAGACATGTGTAGCTATGCTGATGCCAGTCAAAATCTTATTTTGCCATCTTTTTACATGATGAATTTGGTAAGTGATATATAAGAAGATGCTGGGGGTACGTCCTCGAGGAGGTGCATACTTGAAGAGGATTCTTGTTGTATGAATTAGGTTTCCACTTCAAACCTAGTGTTCTTCTCTTCTCTCTCCCTTTGGTGAGGGGACTTCTTGGGTGCTTTTTTTGCTTGGATATTTGAGAGAGAGAGAGAGAGATTGAGTGTTATTGTGCGAGGGGATTGTGAATTGCTTCTCATTGTATGACAGATTTTGTGTAATGCGGAGAGAAAATGGCTTGGTTGTAAGTTTGTACTTTTCTGCACTTGTGTCTTAAATGTTTTCAATGAATTCTTTCCCATTTTTCTACCTCATGTCTCGTAGCTAAATCTCCTTTTATGCTCGTGATGTAAGGATTGTGTTTTTCTTGTTTTTACCTTGAGTTTTTCCCCGTAAACATTTTTCTTGCCTTTGAATTTCATATGTTAATATTTTCCTTTCCAGCCTTAATTTATTTTAAATAAGACCTGATAGAATGTTAAAATCGCTTGCGATCTAGGACTTCAAACTGTCACTTAGAAAAACAAGTAGATTTACACACAGTAACCTATTGAAATGAACATATTTTCTTTAGGAAATTGCAACCAAGATTAGAGATTCGAGAAATCCTGGATAACTCTGCATGATTAAGTTTCTCTTAACTGTAATATGATTTTCAAATCTTCTTATAACCTAGACATATGCTAAGAAGGATTGTGTCATAGGAAAAAAATAGTGTGAACACTATACTGGTGTCACATGAGCATGAGCCTAATTATCTTTGCATAACTCAAAGGCACTGTTAGGATTTTTCTTCCTGTTACTTCGATCAATTTAAACTAGATTCATCGGTTTAGTCGCTAGAACTCTCCCAGTAAGAAATATTTTGACAACTATCCTTGTAGGATCGTTACATAAACTCTTTATCTGTATTACTTAATTGATACGTACATTTTTATGATTAATCGCTTGCTTTACAAAAATTTTGGGCATCAGCGGACACCCACTTGGTTGCGGGAAATCCCACATCCCACCTAGGCACGCGAGACGCACGCGTTATAGTAACATTCATTAAAACTTGAGGAAAATAATGAAGTTGGGAAATTAATTAATCGGTTCTAATACTAAATATATATATATATATATTATTGAAATAACTTGTAGAATTTTATAAATATATTATTGATCTTTTACAAGGTTTGTGAAAATTAGCTACAACTTTTTGAGGGAATTTTAATTTTACTTTTTTGCATTATTTCTGTCATTACATAACATTAGGTTATTAATATCGTCTTTAAAATTGTACCTCCATGCTTTTAGATTTGTATACCTGAAACTTGCTAGTTGCATTTGACTATAAACGAAAGATACAAAAGATGAAACTATGTATGTACATAAAAAAATCTATCGTCCTTTAAGGAAAAAGAACATGTGACTCATGTACATCTTTAATCAAAAACCCATCTGTACAGCTATCGGGCGATGGACTACTTTTTTACTTTCTCTGAAAATATGATGAAATGTCATCTGTTTAAACCACGAGAGAACCAAATTATGAACCATTCTGTGGCCGTTGTCTTCCACACCTCCTGCATTTTTTCCCTGAAAAAGTTAATAATATTAATGTTGACTCCTTCGGTAATGATCCCTTTGTCTTCATGCAAGGGTCCATAATATCTCTAATAGAGATAATAGCTTTAAGCTCTGTTTGGGCACTATCCTAATGCTCAATCTATAGTTCTAAAGAAATCCAGCACTTCCACAACTTATCCCGCACAATCAATCTCATCTTGCCTAGATGGGAGAGAAGAAGAGCTCCATCAACATTCATTTTGTCTACCCAGGATGTTGGGAGGAAATTAGAATGGGTAATGTTGCAGCCGGGATGGCTAACTAGTGTCACAATGCTTCTTTAGAGGAAAAGCAAACATCAAGGTAAGGGACTGGAGAATAGTAGCAGCAGTAATGGTGAGAGTATCCAGAAGCATCACATTGTATACATCATTGGTATCTAAAAGTATATTGGGTAGTGAAGGGTGACATGAATTACGCTTGAACGTTGAAGTGCCTGTACTAGAGCTGTTTCTAAAATGTTGAATTTTCTCTTTTCTTTACTCTCTCTTGAACATTTCAGAATTACCTTAAGAGAATGAACATCAGATATGTATCATCAAATTAGTTTATTTTTCCTTTTGCTATAAGCTTTTCATTTGTTAAAGATGATCTCATCATCCACTAATAGTTTCGGTGCAACAAAAAGTCGTTACGTCGTTTGTGTTGCCTGCTCACCGCTCACAATTAGGCCCCATTTTACTTTTCTTCCTTTCATGTTTTTTCTTTTGTTTGGGTTTCATTTTTTTCTTTCTTTTACTATTATCGAATGACCATAGAATAAATTTCACAAATCTATTATTTTTAGACATTAAGTACATGTAAAGCTTGTTTTAACTGAATAAAAATTTCAGTAATTACATGGTACTGTTGGTTAAACTTTCTCATATGCTTATGGCTGCAGGCAGCATACATTATTAATGGTAATTGTAAGAATGTCATGAATATGTCCCAGACAGATCAGTCTGAGCTCTGGCAATCTTTAGCCAAAGGTAATGCCGAAAGAAACCTATGAGTATCACATGTACTCCTTCTATGCCTTTTTATCATGTTCAGTACTTCATGTGCCTTTTTTAGAAGGCTAAAATCAATTTTTAAGAAGCCACGGCCGGTGTAAGATTATTTGTTGAAGTAGATGCAGGAACATTCTCATATATCATACCTTTAAGAAGTTTTGCTTTCACTATCTTGTAACGTATACACTCTTTTGTTCTTGAAATCTAAAATGATATGGCCTCAAACAATTCTTTTTATGCCCTAAAAAGGAAAGTGAAATTAATGTAGTTACATGGGATTGAAAAGGAATATAGTAAAACGAGTTTTAAGCAAAGGGTGGTTAAGTGGTGGATCTGTTCTCTTGAAAAATATGTGCTATTGCGTAAGACATATTTCATGATGTTTATTATTTATAATTTTTTTAAGGGTATGCAGTATACTGTTTACCTCAATCTGGTTCATGTGTCTTTAGATTTCGTGATACCGAAGTTAACCCAAAATCTTATAGGAAAACAGAATTCATTTGCATCTGTTTATAGCAAATTGGGGTAAGACCTATAGGATTTTCTGGGGAATATGATGGTTAACTCAATCAAGAATTTATAATAAACATTAAGAAATTACAAGGAATCCTTAACGATAATAGCTCTCCCCTGATAATGGGCGTCATTTCAGACAGGTGAACTACATATTTAATAATAAATGACCAATGTGAGTGTATTATTAGAAAATATATTCCATTTATTATAGGCGTCAATGAACTCTATGGCTCTATGTTTTCATTACAAAAATCTATGAAGGAAAAGTTAAAAAAATGTATTTTAAATTTAAAATTATCTTAGTGTTTTTTCCTACAATTTGATGTCTTTAAGAGTAGGGCCAAACATGATATGACTTGCTGAATCACTTACGCATGGGGAATCCTAACAACTAGCAAGTGAGAGGATGAAAAGGCTCGAATAAATTAGTAACTCTACATATATGAACTGCTTGGGCTGTGAGCTGTATACACTTTTAGGTCGAAGTTTGGAGTCTAGATGCACAAGAAAATATGAGTGTAGACACAAGTGCATGCACATATCTGAGTTTAGCTTTAATCTTACGTTTATGTTTAGATTCAAGTGTATATTTAATTAAAAAATCATCATGCAATGATGATTTTTTTTGGATCATCTTTAGAAGTAACTTATGATTTCTTATATCCAGCACGGGCAGTCAATATTGCAAGGGGATTTAAGAGATCTAGTGCATGTGGCATCGCTTGAGACATTGATAATGCTTTGGTAATGACAAGTACTTGTTTAACTGGAGTAGGACGATCAATCATATTCTTAACAACATCAACAAATAGTGGATTATGGGAGTATTGAGGGTTTTTAAATTTTTGATAATGTTGCAAAGACTTATCAAGAAAACTCCTAAAATTTTTACTAGCCAAAAGAATATTATGATGATTAGCATTGTAATGATAAATATGATTTACTACAGAAGATCTTCTAGCTAGATTTTATTGATCTTTCATTGCGAATTAATTTGATAACAAAGTTCATCAAAACTACATAAGATTTTTTTTTGAATGTCTCATCTAAGGATTCTATCATGTCAAGTCCCATAGTCATAAAAGTGTAATGATCCTATTGCTATGCAATGTAATGACAAGTTAATATGTTAGATATGCAATGATGCAACTAAACAGAAGTTCATCCTAAATAAAATGTTCGAGCAAGTTACTAGGCTGATACTAGAATGAAACCCAAGCAAGATTCAAGGTTTTCCCTTCTTTGTTATCAACTCAAATCATACAAGTGATACAATAGTGGTAAATTAAACCAAAAATAATTTCATGTCATGCAGTGTGTGACAAGAAAGATTTAATTTCAGTGTTTATAACTCGCTTTCAGTATATAAGTGGAAT
The DNA here is from genome assembly GCA_022702705.1 of Papilionanthe hookeriana x Papilionanthe teres. NCBI lineage: Eukaryota > Viridiplantae > Streptophyta > Magnoliopsida > Asparagales > Orchidaceae > Papilionanthe > Papilionanthe hookeriana x Papilionanthe teres. The sequence goes on from CM040433.1 coordinate 80,137,520, forward strand.
AGTTCACTGGAGCATTATTAAAGCAACAATATGTTTGCAATGTGAAATCGTCTCTTTGAGATAACGAGTATTCTAGGCATAGTTTTTAATCATGACTCAAGCTTTGTCAATCAATATAAATTCAATTCATTATTTCAATGGTTGTACCTTTCAAAGATAATAACTAAAATACTGATTGCTAGGGTTTTTGGACGAAGCTCGGGTCTCCTAAATGATGTAGCAGGTAAGGCATATTAAATAGAGCGGGAAAAGGGAAAACAAGAGAGAGGAGGGATGGAGAATGAACGAGATGCGAGAATAGGAAAATGGTAAAAAGATTGCTCTTAGGAGAAATCTGGGAAAAGAAAGCTGTTAGGATTACATGACTAATCAAACAAAGTAAAGTTAATTAATTTTGCCATAGACATTGCACACATCCAGATTGGATGGTCACTATCAAATTCTATCAGGCTCTCATTGACTTGAGGTTTTTAGTCGAACCAAATTCATTGTATCTGTATAATTTATTTAACTGCTTTCATGAAAATTAGCATGCTTTTCTCTAAAAATCACAAGTAATTCCTGAAAATATCTATTGGCAACAGGAAACTTGGAGGGTTATACTCGAGTTTCATCAAGACTTAAGCTTGGACCATTTGGAGAGGATTCTGTTGTGAGAATGAGCACAGGTTCTGCACTTTCTTCATAACCTATCTTTGAAATGAATCTATTAGATATTCCCGAGCATGACCTGTCTCCCATATTTCCATGAATAATGTAGAGAGAGCTAATGCTTTTCCTGCATAGATTATAACATATGATTTGAATTGTGAAAAAATCATGAAAATTCTTTTAATAGCATTTTTTAAACTTTGACGAGCGTAGTGTTCATGTATTGCTGTTCATCCTTCATTTTAGATTTGGTTTTTCTTAGATATGGTACTCTTTGAAATGTGCATTTTGCATTAATAAAGCCAGAAAAATTATAAGAAAAATACAAAAGTAGAACCTAGCCCGAAATTTGAGGCCGGTCAAAATCTACAAAAGGAAAAAGAGAATGCGATTTATCAAGATTCCTAACAGAAAAAGCTATCATATATAACAACTTGGGCACAAGTACGAGCTACAGTTTTCCTCTTTCTATCTATTTGTTGGAATAAAACTTGCTCGAACGAAGTTAGAAAGGAAAAGTCTTCCAAGGCTTGAGGTTGATCACTCCAAATGTTGGTTTTCATAGCTTGTTGAAGTTAGAAAGGAAGTCTTAGATATGGCATTTGAGTATGTACGATATGCGGGAGAATAAAATTTTGAAGTAGATTCAAGGTATTGAAGGATGAAAATTATGATGCAGATGAACCATTTTCTTAATATGTTCTGTTTTAGAAGTCTAAATGGCCTCTGCACTTTCGAATGACATTCCGAAGGAGCATTTTATCCATATCCTAGTTTGCATCGGGTTTCTTTATTTTCAGAGTTACACGGTGCTTCACTATCATTTTTTATTCTTATGAAAGTTATCTGCTGCGTAAAATGAAAGTATTTAAGAGTTTCTCCTGCAGCTATCTGCTGCGTTTCTATATATATGATCAGTTTTCAGGGTTCTGCCTACTTGCACTAATTCACTTTAGTTGTAGAAGGTGAGTTTCTAAAATTCTATTACCCTTTGTCTGCTCAGGCAGAATACCTGTCAGATTATATTTGAGAATTCTTGGAGAGGATACAGAGGATTTAGATGATGCAGCAACTGCTGACAGCTGGGATTGCATCTCCTATGTAAATCGACCTGTTGAAATTCACAATGAAGAAGGTATGTTCAAGAACAGTCTAGTGATCTCCAATTTGCTCTTTCTTTTCCAGGATTTGAAGGATTATGTTTGCCACTGTAATATAGTTTTTTCATGCTTTAACACAAATGTGCACAGATCAGGTAAAATACATTTATTTTTCTCTGTGCAAGTATTTGAAAGCTTTGGGGCCGTTTGCATGCATGTCTTTAAGATACTCGTATTTTGATTGCCAAGTAAATTGTTAATACTGCATTTTAAATTGTTTGTTTAGTTGATTGTAAAATATGCGAAATATATCATTTTTTGATTTTGGTTGACTGTAAGTTGAAATATGGGGCATGAACATACTGACTGAGGGGACATAGTGGATACAGATGCAGCTGCAGGGTCATAGGGGTGGGCTGCATGTGTGAGGCTGTTAATGTAATAACTGAAAATTAAAAATACATAATAATACTAATAATAATTAATACAAATCAAATTGGCAGAGAAAGGATAAGCGTCTTCTTAGTTCTTCTTTAACAATCGCATGTCCGTTCGAATCAATAATAATAAAAAAAAAATAGAGGAGCTTGCGAGAGAGGAAGAGGAGTGAGCAAGTGTAAGAGGATGCAACGTTGGAAGAAGAAGAATAGGAAGGAAGTGAAGAAGGAAGAAGTCTGTGAGTGAAGAAGTGGAGTGAGGAATATATCTATTGCGTTGCTTACGGGTGTCGAAGCTAGAGGAGACGACGTAGCATCACGTGCGAGTCTCATCTCGTATCTATGTGTAGCAGAGAGGTGAACTTTCCACGAAATAGATGAAGAAGGCGAACCTCCTACGACAGAGAGGAAGGAGGTGAACTTTCTGTGCACTAGAAGATCGATTGTGAAGGGGAAGGGACAAGGGTTTTGAACTCCTCCCTATCATCGCGCCCTAGCCAAGCAACTCGTTTGCGAGAAGAAGAAAGGAAGTCAAATGGCTCAAGTGTGCGAGACAAGCCTTCAGGCGGAAAAAATATTCGGTCCGGAGTCTGGACACAGCTTTTTCCGAACTCCAATTAGAAAATGCTACGTGTAATTGCCGGGCCCATCAAGTAAAAAGAAAAAATAAGTCTTTCCGGAACGCGCGACCCTCCCCAAACCCTCCCAAAGCTTCGAAAAAGAGAAGCTTGACATTTTTGAATCCCGCCAAGTCCTTTGAAAAAAAGCGTAAATAATGTAAATAAAAATTAAATATGATAAGTAATGATTAAATAAGATATTATAAATAAAAATTATCATATTTAAAAAAAAGAAACCCTATAGATTATAGAATGTAACAATTTATTAAGAATAAAAACATTATTATATTTTAAAAAATTAGATCCTGTAAATCATAATATATTTTAATAAATTATTATATACTATTATTTATTACTTATATAAATAAATATATTATAGACACATCACTCAAATTTTTTTTGACTAACAGCATGTTATTTGCGGCACGTGTTATTTGCGTGTTTTCGGTATTGTAATAACACTTGATAACGCACAAATTAATGTGAATAACACCCCGTCGAAATAAGCCAAAAACACTGCAGGTTAGCTCAAATAACATTGGAATAACACTCCAATAATACTGCTGGTTGCCTCAAGCAACATCAGAATAATACTAGAATGACACGACAATAACACCGTAATAACAACTCAATAAGACCGTAAATTTATTTGAATAACACAACCGCTAAAATTAAATATGATAAATAATGATCAAAAGTAAAATATTGTAAATAAAATTTATCATATTTAAAAAAAATGAAATCCTATAGATTATAAAATATAACAAATTAATAATAATAATAATTATATTTTAAAAAATTAGTTCCTGTAAATCATAATATATTTTAATAAATTATTATATACTATCATAATATATCTTATTGCGGTGTTATTACAGTATTTTTTTGGTATTATTACGGTGTTATTATGATATTATTGCAATGTTATTACGGTATCATTGTTGTGTTGTAATATGATACTTTTGTTATCATAGGATACATATTTCAGATTTGCTCGTTTATTATGTTGACGCCAGAAAAAATAATTAACAGAAGAATTACTTTTCATTTATCAATATACAATTTTAAAAAGTTAACTAAATAATTACTTTCATTTTATTGTTATTCATTTTATTTTATTTATATTTCAATTTAAATTAAAAGATGATAACGAATAATTAATACTTTAAAAATACCTAAAATATGTAAATATTGCCCCATTGTTAAAAAACAAAAATAAGATTCAAAAAAGTAGAGCTCAGCGTTTTCTTTTGCTCGACTCGTCCTCTTTATTTCCCGTCGGTTAGGGTTTTCACCTTCCGTGACTCTTCCTCTCCATTTTCCGTCGGTTAGGGTTTCACATTTACGTTAATTGGTCGAGGTAATGACACCACGTCCCCTTAAGTTCATTTAAGTTGTGATGTTTAGTTTTTTCCGATACAAGCTTTGCGCGAAGATTTATGGTTTCTCGGGTGAATTCAAGAAGTTTTTTTATAACTATCGAAACTAGCTAATATACACGAATGGAAGAGTTGAAAGATGTTGAATGGACTAAGAAGATGGAGAGCGAAGAGCCTACGAAGAAGGAAACTTCTGAGCATAAGAAGAAACCATACAGAGCCTATAAAGGAGGAAATTTCTGAGTAGAGTCATCACAAGTCAGTCAAGTAATTTTTTTTACTATGCTTTAGTTGCATTCATAAGTCCGTGTTTTCATATAAAAGAACTTGCATCCATTGTTGAAATTATCCTCTGTAACGTCACAATAACATGAATATAACACCAAAATAATACCAAATAATACCAACATGATGCCAGAATAACCAAATATAGTTTTTTTTCATGTTCTTTTATTGTAGTTTGATGAACGTATAGACAATCAATTGTAGATGTCGTTCATCCTCGGTAAGGAATGTTCTTGATAAGGCCAGACCAACCCTATTTGAGGTGACCATGAATAACCTTAGAGTAATGAACGAGAGCGGGAGAGGATAAATGATGTGGCGTGAGGGATAAAAGAGACATATTATTGTAGAAGTTTGTCTTACTTTTCTTGTTTTAAATTGATTATTCTCATGTTTATACTCTTTAATAAATTTATAATGAAAAAATATATATATAGATTCTGAGAGAAAAAAACATTCTCCTTCGTGCCTTCAGAAGCAAACTTCCTCTGCCATTAAGTTTTCTTATTGTTGTAATTGTGTAATTTTACAGGCCACTGTATCACATTTAGAAGAGCCATGAGAAGTCTCCTACCACAATTTTTTAATGATAGAACCTCTGCATTTGATAATGTCATGGTTCCTGCAGGAGATTATGAAATAGATGCTGGCATTGAGAACGCAGAAACTTCTGGTGTTTCCGGAATCAATAATATTTCTGGAGAGAGAATATGCACAGTAGGCAACATGAAACCGCAATCACCTAAGAAGGTAAATCAAATCAAACTAATTCGAGTTCAGGGTATTGAAGTGGACTTGGACATTCCTTTTTTCTGGGTAGTCAACAACTTGAAGAATCCTGAATACTTTCTTCACATTTGCGTGTATATCGGGTCAGCTTTGAACCCAGCCTGATTCGTACTTGGATGTGCAATTACTACACATATATTAATTTTCTTTCAATTTTGAAATTGATGTATAGTTATGTTTTTCAAATATATAGATCACATTACATATTTAATCTTTCAGGTTTCAAGCACAGAGTTACATTAAGTTATTTATATTCTGTTGCCATTCGAGTTGACTTGCTACGCCCTCGTAGAAAATCATTTCCTTCAGCTTTATTTGCGGTAACAGCTGGGGTGAAGTCCACTTATTAATATATGTATGTATATATATATATATATATATATATATATATATATATATATATATATATATATATAGATATATATATATATTTGTTTTATTTTCTTCTTTCTTGATTATTGGCAGAATATTACAGGCAGATCCATTTTTATTATTGTAAAATTGACGTACACTCGCACACACAAAAATAAATTATATAATGCTAATAATAATTTAGTTTTATTTATAATATTTACAAGAATTTTTTCATCCGTATACCTCTATTTTCATTCATAGTTCTATTTGTTTATATGTTTCATTTGCCTCTTTTACGTGAGTGTTCGGGCATTATATGTCTAGATGCATAATTGTTAAGTGTATTGGTATTAATGCTTCTACCTAAAATATAACAGATATTTACATACGTAAAATTCTTTTGCATTATGTACCCAACACTAAAGACAATACGTTACCTATGCATGAAATGTGTATTTAGTGTTAAATTTTTTTGGTGTGAGATTCGCAAATGCATAAGAATTGGGTGCCATGTATGTAAATTCCCCAAAATATAATATGGACGTGTATAGAACAATCAAAATAAGGTATATAATTCCTAAATAAGCTTCGAGTATAGCCATACGTGCTATAAGTTTAATTTACATCATATAGATTTACCTTTTAAACATAAATAACTAGATAACCCTTTTCGGAAACTAATGTTACAGGATTTGATGTGTTTAAATCTTAACGAGATAAAAATGACAATAAAATTCACATATATGTAAAAAAAAAAGGAAAAAAAGATCATGCTATACTATAAATAATACGAGCACTCACATTTATAATTATAATTAGCAGTGTAATAATAATATTAAATAGATATTGTATGATAGGAAAATGTTAAATCATCCCCAGACCAACATAAATCGTCACCGGAGTCGCGCAAGCATCTTGCTCTCTCAGCCCAAGCACTCTTGGCCGACTAGCAAGACTAGCTGGTAGACCACTTTGGGCTAGACACCACATCCAATTTACCGGTCACCTTGGGTCGACCAACATCACCAACCGGTTGGCTACCAGCATCTAGAAGCCAGCCATCTTGGTCAACCACCATAATGGCTGACCGACAACTCGAAGCTGACAAACTCCACTGATTGGAATGCTCGAGAACAAAAAATTTGAGTGAGGAAAAGACTAAAATACCCTAGTCAATTCTCCTTGAAGTAAGGGCACTTTTGTAATATCAGTTTCTCTTATATTTTTTTATAAATAGTATAAAGGGTGTCTCTTGCTCTCTAGGACTCTCCATTCTCAACACACTCATGTAGGGAGACCTCTCTCCCCTTTTCCTCTCTTGTAATCTCCAAGTTCAGCAGAATAAAAGGAGCTTAAAAGCCCGGGAACACCCCTCTGCATTATCCCACGAGGTAAGTGAGGAAGTAGAAGAAGTGCGGTTTAGATAAGCAGACTCGCAAGTAGAAGATGTGCAGTTTAGATAAGCATCTTGATGAGCTTCGTCTGGTCGAATTATGTCAATTGCACAATGACTATCAACTCCTTTGTTATGCTTCTACTCATCATTTGACCTCCATCTACTTATCCATGAGAGAGAGAGGATCGTCAAGTCTAAGGATAAGGCAAGAAAGTATCGAGAAAAAATGGAGCTAGCGACCATGAAAGCGACCGAAGTGGAGGTTGATCTGAAAAATGTTTGGATGAAGCTAGAGATAATGTCCAAATGGATTTCAATGGTCTAAGCAGAAAATGCTGCATTAACCGAGAAAATGTCTCTAATGACAACTGCTGACATCTCCTCACCACTCAAGTAAAATGTTTGGAGGCGGCTCGTAAACTTACGATCGATGAGTTCGCCATAGTGGGGATTGTTGACCCTAAATATTCCAACCTTGAATGATTCAAGAAGCTTTACGACGCTCCCTCTGCTTCATAACATTGTGGGGAATCTAAAGGCGACAATGTGGTGGAAGATGGATTGTTTAACACTCGACTTGAAGACATATAAATTCAGTTTCTTTACTATTTTTTTAAGAAGTGTATATACTTGAATTTTGCAACAAGCATCAATATGAACGAAATATAATATTTTGACCGATTAGTACTTGTGATTATGTGCTTGACTGTGGTAAGATTTTTATAATAGTAATGACTTTACTACGATTTTAGAGCTTTGGAAGATCCAAGCTTGCATTTCTACCCCTTGCTCTTCGTTTGATCCACCCGATTCCAAGAAATCCACCAAGAATTCACTAGAGCTTGAGCTTTGATTGTCGTTCGAGGGACGTAAGTAAAATCATACTCATTGAGCTTAACATACCATTTTAATAATAGTAATGACTTTACTACGATTTTATAATAGAATAAATCCTAAGTTTTCGACTCACTTCATGCGGCTTGTATATTGGTGATTTTAGGACATCTTTCAAATTTTATGTTTGTGACTAAACATTATAATGCTTTTTGATCAAGCTTTTGCGACCAAGCATTGTAACACTATTGGTCAACTTCATTGTGACCAAGCGTTGGAACAGTTTTTTAGGTTGTTTTTGTTGCAACCAAGCATTGGAATACTTTTTGGTCGTCTTTGTTGCGACCAAGTGTTGGAACGCTTCTCACTCGTCTTCTAGCGACCATGCATCATGCGATTGTCTTTTTGTGATCACACGTCAGAATGACTTTCGGTCGTTTTGTAGAATACTCGCGTTCCTCGATTATTTCTTTCTTTTTATTCAATAGATTACAATCAATTTTCAAAAAGAATTTGAATGAAACGATAATATTGCTTCTCAAATTTTATCACAGTTACACAAATAATCATTTTTTTCATGGATAAAATTGTTTTAGGTTGTCCCTACTCATTGGTGTTGGGAGGATTTTCCTGTTATGTCTTTAGTTTATTTGCACCAGAAGCAACTTGTTGGTAAATGATGAACGAGTTAGTCCATATCTGATTGATCTTGCCGACCGATTGACCTCTTGCAGTTGCATTGACCTTCTTTAGAACTATATCACTAGAAAAAATGTCTTTTCACGTACATGTTTGTTGTAATAACAGCCTATCTTTTCATTTTCTCTTGCCGCAGAGCAGCATGCATTTGAATTTCTTCTAACAGATCAAAAGCGAGTGAAGTTCCTTCTTTATTCGCACTTTACCAGTCAAGCAACTCTTCCTCATCAAATGACGTTGCACTGATGAATCTTTGACTATGATGACTATATTCAACCGGTAACATGACTTCCATTCTGTTGGAAAGCTTGTATGACATTTTTTCGGTTGATTTTGTTGTAGTGGATCAGACTGTTCAATGGACTGAAGGAAGCATATCCGCCCATTTATTTTTTGCACTTTCAACTATTTTCCTTTGTAAGTTTAGTATGATCTTGTTCGCGGTTAGTGCTGTAGTGGAGCATATTTCTAACATTGTTTGCGCATTCGAGAAAACTGCTCTACATCCTTTAAGAGTGACGGCCAGAAGTAATCTTGTCTTTAGAATAAAGTTTTTCCTTCTGAATGGCTTCTGCATTCGTCTAAATATACTTCCCGGAGGATGTCTTCCACTTCATTCTCTTTGACACATCTTAAACGCAATGATGTGGTTAATCTTCGGAATGACGTATCTTCAAAGAGAAGATATTGAGTGACTTTAAACTTGAATCTTCGTGGATCTGCTATTGCTTCATGAGTTTTGCCTGTGTTTGAAGTAGTGGATATAAGGATCCACCCGGTTTTTTTGCATCTTTGAATTACTTCCTACTCTTCTATAAACTGTCTAAGAAGCTTTTGGGGTGCTATGTTCTCAACACGTGCATTTTTGATTAGACATCTGCCCCTTGATTCTTCCCTCGCCGGGTGTGTTCAAAATGGAAGCTTATGAACTTACCCATTCCTTCTTACTTTATGCAATATCTGATCATCTTTACTTCTCGTGCTTCGAAGTCCTTGTTAACTTGATTGAAAATTAGTTGGGAATCACACTTCACTTTTAGATGCAACACACCCATTTCTTGAGCTAATCGAAGTTCATCTATCAATGCTTCATATTTCTCTTGATTATTTGTGATAGAAAAATTAAGGATGATCGAACGATAAATATGCTCTCCAGTTGGACTGCTTAAAGCTAGCCTAATCCTACTCTTGTTTAGCTCGAAGCTCCATCCACGTGAAAGATCCAAGCTTGCATTTCTACCCCTTGCTCTTCGTTTGATCCACCCGATTCCAAGAAATCCACCAAGAATCCACTAGAGCTTGAGTGTTGATTGTCGTTTGAGGGACGTAAGTAAAATCATACTCATTGAGCTTAACATACCATTTTAATAATCGACCTGAATGTTCTGGCCAGGTGAGTATAGACTTAAGCGGATGGTCAGTGATCACCTTAATCAGATGAGTCTGGAAATATGGTCGAAGCTTGCGAGCAAAAATAATAAGAGCAAATGTTAGCTTCTTCATAAGAGGATACCTTATTTTGGCCCCCCCTAAGGACCCGACTGGTATAATAAATGAAATTGCTTCACTGGCTCTTCTCAGACGAGGACCGAACTAATGACTTTCAGGCTGATTCCCAAGTAAAGTGAAAATTCTTCCTTCGACTTTGAACTTTACAACAGTATTGGAGAGATTAGGGACTGCTTTAAATTCTAGAAAGCTTACTTGCATTCATTTGTCCACTAGAAGTTTGCTTTCCTTAGTACTTTGATGAAGGTGGTAGGTACATTTATCTCTTAATTTGGAAATAAATTGACTCAGTGCTGCAATCCGGCCAGTGAGCTTTTGTACTTCTTTAGTGTTACAGGGAGAAGGCATGTTAAGGAGTGCTCATGATTAGCCTTAATGCCTTCTAGTGTTAAGAGGTTCCCCTTGAATTTCCCTGCCGAGGCTCTAAATGTGCATTTTAACGGGTTCAATTTCATATTCAATCTCATAAGCATTTGAAAGGTTTCTCTTAAATCGCATGGATGTTTTTCGGCTGTCTTTCTTTTCACTAACACATCATCCATGTGGACCTCAATATTTCTTCTTTTTTTTGTTCAGAAAATGCTACATCCACTAGGCGCTGATAAGTTCTGCCAGTATTTTTTTCCCAAAGGGCATTACAATAATACAAAACAATCTCTCACTAGTAATAAAAGCTGTCTTCTCTACATCGGCCAAGTGCAGTTTGATGTGGTGAATCCAGAAAGCATCAAGAAAACTTATGACCGAGTATCCGACTACAAAGTCCACCACAACATCAATCTGGGGTAATGGATAGCCATCCGTTGGGCAAGCGGTGTTCAAATTTGTGAAGTCCACACACATTCTCCATTTACCGTTGTACTTTTGCACCACGACTATGTTGGATATCCAAGAGGTGTGGTGCACTTCTCGAATGTATCCAACGTCTAAAATTTTCTTGACTGCTTCACGATTTGGTTTGGATAAAGTTGTCGTTGTTGATCGGAGCTTCTGATTTACTGACCAAACGGTTGAACTAACATTGAGACTATGACAAACTACGTCGATGGGAATGTCAGGCATTTCAGCCGCCGACCATGAGAAAACATCGCAGCGTTCCTAGAGAATCTGGATCAACATTCATTTGTGAACTGCTTCAAAAGTCTCACTGATTAGAGAAAAATTACTAGGATCCTCTAGACCCGTGGGGTTTTGGTAAAAACCTTGTCAGTTTCAAGGCCTCCTCGTTGGTGTTATATATCCAATTTTTTGTGCTCCATGTTTCTTATTGCTCACATGTAACACGTTCGAGAATGCTCTAGATCTACACGTATAGTAAATATCATCTCGTCACATGGAAATTTCGCGGCAACATGGTAAGTTGATACAACGGCTCGATAATTATTAAGATGGGGACCATATATTGCATTGTAGGTTTATGGTGCGTCAACTAGAAAAAAAATCCTCCATTTTGGTACATCGATTGTCATCTTCTCCCCAAGTAACATAAAACGCTATTACACCAAGTGTCTCTTTCCTAGAGAAACTATAGTGGACTAGCCTCTGCAGTTAACCCATTAGTTATCATAATCATTTTTCCCAACGCGGACTGATTAAGATGTTCCCCGAGCTTCCAACATCGACATGGATACAACCTACTTAGTAATTATTGGTCAACGTTGTTACAGCAATGACATCATTATAGGGATTTCCAGCCAGAGGAAGATCTACGTCAGTGAAAATGATTGGGGATGCGGTTTCCTCTTTGGAACGAGCATCACAGCACAATAATTCCCTAACCAACTTCTTTTTCGATCAAACTTGGTATATGAATCGCTTCCTGACCGACGACTGCTGCAGATAAGAAGTAATAAATTTATGCAAATAGTTTTAATTCAGACACAAAATATAATCAGTTTAATAAGGTAGCAGCCTATCTATACGTAAGTATACGTACCGTTCAAGTAATACAGAGCTCTAGCGGAGTCTTTGTTATCGATCCCACAGGTAGAAAGCAAACCTTAAAGAGCAGCACATATATCCAATATACAATTTACAAATCACTTATGTTTTACAACAAATGCTATAGTTTAACGATCTAGAGATTTTTAAAATTTGCTTAAGTACTAACTAAACTTCAAATTAAAGTAACTACTACTATAATAAGTTTTTGTAATGAAAGGTTCAAATTTAGAGAAAGTGTCCTTTCCCTTACAATTATATTTTTGTGAGTGAATAATATAGATTATTTTAATATTTATATTGTGCCAAATAGAAGCATTCCTATTCATTACTCTCTTCCGAGTTCTATAAAGAACATTGTTTAATCCTAGGTTAATCTCTAAATCTGTGGTTAGACTGGGAGGATACTGACTCTCACTTCAGTGCTCTCACTTCCCTTCCCCTGAAGGTTAACTCTCGCTTTAGTTTCCAAACACTAGGACCAAATTGGGGATTTTAATCTGTCACCTTAAAATCTCCAATTCTATGCCCAATAAACATATTTCCCTTTTTATTTGCACTAAACCCCCATGAACTTCACCATCCATGGAGTTTGAATGTAATCTCCACTTTTGTTGTAGAAAGCATAGCCCTTTCGGATTGTAAGTTTCACAACATATTTTAAAAAATCAATTGGCCAGATCGAAAAGTAAATTTAGAATGAAGTGGGAAATCATCACAATTTCTATTCATTCGTATGACACATCCAATTTAAATTATCACATCATCATTTTTCATTGCAAGGAGAAAGACAAAGAAATATGCTCAGAATTCATGGAGAGGATATGATACAACAAAGATTTTATATATAAAAACAATGTCATCCAAACAGTAAGAAGTAAATACAACTTATCTGATTTTCTTCCTCAAAAATTCTCTTAAAGTTCCCTTGAACCTCCTTCTCTCTTTTCAACGACACACAATTCTCTCTTGGAATAGTAGGGAAAAAACAATCTCTCACTTTCCCTCTCCTCCTATGACTCATTTGAGAAGAATCTCTCACAATACAACACTAAACACCAAAATCTAGACTCTCAACACTCTCTAAAGACTTACTCGTCACTCACACACACTCCACATTGACTCTACACTGACTCCACACACACATTTATGCTGCCCAAAAACAGTTTAAATTCGTCTAGGAATTAATTTCCCAAGAGTTGCCTTAAGAATCCCTTTAAAAAACGTCCAAATACATTCAATCTAGCTTGAACCGACATTGGGCGCCATTGGCGGGCAATAGGTCATCGGCGCCGTATCCTGAATTTTAATTCTGGGCTCTCTGGAAAAATGCACCATCGGCGCTGGTTTGGGCGCTGTCGGCGCCAGAACTTCAAAAATCTAATTTTTGTCTTTTTTCACTCTAAATTCATTCTTTTTTGCATGTTTTTGCTATTTTGCCTAAAATCATTATGCCTGCAGCAAACCATGAAAAATACATTCCATTAAGATGCAATATCGCTAAAAATTAGTACAAAATATATATGAAAAATCAAATATATTTTTGGTGCATCAAAATTCCCCAAACTTAACTATTACTTGTCCTCAAGTAATCCTTTTACTACATAAAAATATGTCTCTTAGTAGTGAACTTTATTTAATGATTACTATGTTTTTTTATTTAAATAAACATAAGAGAAAAATTTTCAGAAAGATTTTCAATAACTTAGGTCAAAAATAAACATAAGAGATTAGAACTCTTTCTGAAAATTTTTCACACATGTTTATTTTTGATATTTCACACCTGCTTCTCCCCTCATAAATTTCATCTGAGCATCATGATAAGCAATATCATGATCTACTCTTCTCATATGATAATCATTATTGATGTTGTTTCTTGCTTCCAAACCATCAATCCTACTCTGAAGTCTAGTAATATCATCTTGTTGAATCATCAGCATAACATCAGAAATAGTAAGAGTCCTGGAGGTAGAAGGTATGTCATGACTAGCAGAGGGAATCTCACTACTCTTACCTCCAGATCTTCATCCTACATGAGACTCATAAGTGCGGATGTTGTCCTCACTAATAGGCTTCAAAGGGTGGACCAACTCTTCGCTACTATCAACCTCAACTCCTGATTGTATACATAATGTATAAATCAGGGAAGGATGTCCCAATCCTCAAGTAGTTTCGCCCTTAGCTATGGTCTGAATGCTATTATATATAACTTTTCCAATATAAATAACTCTCATATTCTGAATACAAAAATTTAAAATTGCTCTATCTCTAGAAACTTCACTATGATGATAGGTAAATAGTAATCTCGCAGAAATAAAGCAGTGTCAGGCTTTAGATGCAATATTAAGAGTGGAAGTAGGAAAATTTATCTTTTGTCTTTGCTTAGTTTTCTACTCCCCTTTTCTATCAGTAAGAAAAGTAATTACCTCTTTTAAGTCAGAATCCATAGTACCAAAAGTTTTGTACTCATAGAATGGATTATCTCGTAACTGGTAGAAAGCATTGATCTGCTCAGGAGTAAATTCCACCATTTACCCTCGAACTAGCACAAATTCATCTTTAATATACCGCAAGTTGTCATAAAACTCACGGACAACATCATCAACAACATCTGCAAAAAAATAACAAAAAAATTCCCAGTTCCGCTCAGCAATCACCTGCTTTACAACTCTACACATATTTTCAAATCCTCGATCTTGAATACACTTCTTACTACTGTGTGTAGATTTAAAGTGACACTGTGCTTTTACATTAACAAATTGTCTGTCATCAAAATCAAACTTCCTCTTTCCCTTAAACATATATAGAACAAGTTTAAATTTTTAGAAAATTTAAAAATAAATCTCAATAAATTCCAAAATCATAATGCAATAAACTCCAAAGTTAAATCTAGCAAGTAAGAGCATTTCACCATGGATTTTCTTAAAATTTCTTCAAAATCCCCAAAGAGAGATTTCCATGGTGAAATAAAAAATTCTTAGTTAAAAGTAGAGCTCTTAGTTAGGGAAGACAAGATCCAACCTTAAAAAGCTCTGAAATAGCCTCAAATCCAAGTTTAAGCAAGCCCTAATGGAGTATTTAGGCCTTGGTTGGAGGTAGATGATGGTTAAATGGGGTCAAAGGGTCAAAAAACGTGAATTTAAGAGGTTTTGGGCAGTTTTAGGTATTCAGGGAACTCTCAGAAAAATCTGGCCGTCGGCGCCTATTCTGGCGCCGCCCAAATTTTGAGATCCAAAAATTTCATGATTTTAATCATTTCCAAGTTATGTCAGCATCTAATTACTTTTTAAGCATTCAAATTCACTAATAAGAGATGAGCTAACACCGATATTACACAAACAACACAAAACATCACTTTTATATATAAACACACATCAATCAGTCTATCACATCAATAGTTTAGCGTCACAATCAAACAACACCACTCTAACACCGAAAACATAACAAAAATTTAAATCTCAGGCATAATATATCTCAAATCACACCATAAGCAAACCAAATACAAATTAAAATCAAGCAAATAAAGTCCAAATACTTAATAAAGTAGACAAAGATAGAGAATCACTACTCCTCATCTACATCGGTGCTATCATTTCTGATCTCCCATGAATTGGTGGTGCACAAACAAATTGTAAAAGGGTTGATACGGGAATTCAACAGTTGAATCCTCTTCAATCCAAGCCTTCTTCTTCATCAATCGTAGCAATCTTTCCTCCATACGCACAGTATGATCAAATTGTTCCTTCATCCTTCAATCCAGATGATCAAATAATTCAGATATATTATTAATAGTATCTATAAGATTTTGTACCTCTTTCTCCAGTTTCTTGATTTTTCTCAGAATCATCTACGCATTTTCAAGAAAACGAGGTTGAACAGGTAATAAAATCTGAGATGGTTGGTCGACCGTTATGCTCAGATCATTTTCATCTCCAGTTGTTGGACAATCATAGATATTAGTTGGGTCCATAGTCTTCCAGGGAAGAAGCACTTTTTCCCAACTATCAAATGGTACTTGTGACTGACTGCAGAGTAGAAATCTTGTAGAAGGATGTCCCAAACTGTAGTTTGATCCATGCACAATCAATCCCAAAACAGATTTCACAATTATAGTGCTAATATCAATAGGACTTTCAGTCTGAATGCAATAATTTAATATCGCACTTTCCTTCGTCCCTTTAATAATTTTCATAGTTGGGAGTAATTTAGAAGATATAAAGAAATGCCATTGCTTCGACACGAGATTCAATAAGGCCGTAGAGAAATTGACATACCCGTCATCTCTTATCTCCTAATCTTCGCTTTCATCCGTCAAATATCGATAAATTTCATTCATATTGTTTCTTGTAGGGATGAAATTTGTGTAATGGAAAATTGACACATTTTCTATCATAAAAAGTTCATTAATCTTGGAAGGAGTGCATGATATCCACCTACCTCGCACATAGATGACTCATTGATTGATTCCACGAAGATTTGCATAAAATTCCTTCACCACAGGAATGATTACTGTAGCTGTGGTGTAACAAAACACTTCCCAACGCCTTTGCATAATAATTTCTTCAACACAAGTACTAGGAACATTCATACCTCGATGGACAAAGCCTCATTCTTTGATAAGCCTCCTTTTTATAAGGACTTTGTCACAAAGTCGTTGCGCCTTGAAACTAATGAACTTCCTCTTGAAGACTCTCAATGTTGGAGATTCTAAGTTGGAAGCCATGAAATGTAGGTATTGGAACTTCCTTTTCGTTTTTCCTGGAGTTAGTGGGTTAAAAAATGAGTTTAAGAAGTTATAAGGGTGAAATTCCCGCTCAAAACCGCCAAATCTCGTCATTTGAAACTCCAAAAATTGTTCTCTGATCATCAACGCCGTCGAAGCTGAATAGGGCGTCGTCGGAGCTTAAGTTCCGAAAAAATAAGTTGCTCTCTAGATAAATCCTCCGTCAGCACCAGTTTAAGCACCGTCAGCGCTTGATCAGGCGCTGTCGGCACTGATTTAGGCACCGTCGCTGCCAGTTTACAACTTTGCTGCAACATTTTTTTCGTCCAAATAACTTCGAAATCTTCGATTCAATCCAATAATTAGCACCATATAGGATAATTATGAGAGATTATGACTCAAATATAAGATTATCTAATAATAAACTCAACTATAACTCAATCAGAACAAAATAAACAGCACAAATAACTATGGATTGCCTTCCATAAAGCGTTTGGTTTAACGTCGTCAGCTCGACAAACATTAGTTTCAATCAGGATGACTTAACATTAAAACCTCTTTATAATTTGGTCTTGACACTTCAACATATGATTTTAATCGACGCCCATTAACTTTATGTTTTTCCGGTTTTAGGATCTTCAATATCAACAATTCCAAATTGGTAGTCTTTTATCATAGTGAAAGGTCCTATCCAACTAGACTTATGTTTGCCAGGAAATAATCTTAATCTTGTATTATATAAAAAAACTTCTTGTCCAGGTTCAAATATCTTTTTAATAATTTTCCGATCATGCCATATATTCATCTTCTCCTTATAAATTCTTTCATTATCATAAGATTCATTTCTCATTTCTTCCAATTCATTAAGTTGCAATAATCTTTTCCAGCATCTTTTAAATTAAAATTGAACTATTTAATTGCCCAATATGCTTTATGTTCAAATTCAACTAGTAAATGACAAAATTTTCCAAAAATTAGTCTATAAGGAGACATTCCTATAACAGTTTTATAAGCAGTCATA
Organism: Papilionanthe hookeriana x Papilionanthe teres; assembly: GCA_022702705.1. NCBI lineage: Eukaryota > Viridiplantae > Streptophyta > Magnoliopsida > Asparagales > Orchidaceae > Papilionanthe > Papilionanthe hookeriana x Papilionanthe teres. The sequence continues at coordinate 80,155,258 of CM040433.1, forward strand.
TATGCTCATAATGTAGTATCTAATCTCGTAGACCAATCTAATTTATAAGGATTTACAGATTTCTTAAAAATTCCTTTAATTTTGCGATTAGATACTTCAATTAAACCACTTATCTGGGATGATAAGTGGTAGAGATTCTGTCTGTCATATTATATTTTCCAGTCAATCTCTGAATCAGATTATTTCTAAAAGGGAATTGAACAATAGTAATGATAACTCTCGGCATTCCATATCTTGTAAAAATATTTTTTCATTAAAAATTTGGAGCACTTCGAGCGCCACATTTGGGTAAAGTTATGGCTTCAATCCATTTTGATACATAATCAACAACAACCAATATATATATTCTCAAATGAAGAAATAAACGGTCTCATAAAATCTAGCCCCCAAACATCAAAGATTTCAACTTTTAATGTAAAATTTACGGACATTTCATTTTTTTTATAAATATTACCTAGTCGTTGACATCGATCACATGTTTTAATATCTATTAACATCCCTAAAAAAAGTAGGTCAATAGAGTCCAGATTGCAAAATTTTGTACGGTTTTGTCTGTTTTAGAATGTCCCTCAAATTCAAAATCATGGTATCTCTGAATAATTGGTTCAATTTCTTCATATAACACACATCTCCTAATAACTAGGTCCTTGCATTCTTTATATAAATAAGGGTCATCCCAAAAATAAAATTTGGCATTGTAGATAAATTTTTTTTATTGTTGCTTCGGTAAATCAGGTGGTAAAATATCACTAATAATATAGTTGACAATATCAGCATACCACAGTAAATTCCATTCCTTAATATTGTAAAGTTGTTATTTAGGAAAAGTTTCAATAATTTCATCTTCAAAATCAAATAGATCATGTTGTTCCAGCCTAGATAAGTGAGCAGCTATTTGGTTTTCAAAACCTTTTCTATCCACTATAACAAAATCAAATTCTTGCATTAGAAGTACCAATCTAATTAATCTAGGTTTAGCATCATTCTTTTGCACTAAGTACTTGATAGCATAGTGGTCTGTATGCACTATACATTTAGTCCCATTTAAGTATAGCCTAAATCTTTCAAAAGCATATACAATCGCTACTAACTCTCTTTTAGTAGTGATATAATTAATTTGAGCATCGTTAAGAATTTTATTAGTACAGTATATAACTTTGAAAATTTTATCATACTTTTGTCCTAAAACAACTCCAATTGCATAATCACTGGCATCACACATAAGTTCAAATGGTTTCTCCTAATTAGGTGAAACTATTATACAGGAAGCGATTAATTTTTCTTTCAAAAGTTCAAATGCATTTAAACTATCTTTATTAAAGTTAAATTTCTCATCTTTCTCTAAGAGTTGGCATAGAGGCTTAGTAAATTTTGAAAAATCCTCAATATAACGCTTGTAAAACCAAGCATGTCTTCAAAAATTCTAACCTCTCTCACAGTAGTTGGAGGTGGTAGTTTTGCAATAATTTGAATCTTTGCAGGGTCTACTTCAATGCCATATTCATAAATTTTATGCCCAAGCACAATTCCTCCTGCAACCATAAATTGATATTTTTCTCAATTTAGAACTAAGATTATTTTTTCACATAACTCAAAAATTTTTCCAAATTATTTAAGCATATGTCAAATGAAGTTCTAAATACAAAAAAATTGTCCATAAAAACTTCTATCCCATTATCAATCAGTTTACTGAAGATAGACATCATCCATCTTTGAAATGTTGCAGGTGCATTACATAATCCAAAGGGCATTTGTCGAAAAGCAGATGTTCCATAAAGACTAGTAAAGATAGTCTTTTTTTGATCCTCATGAGCAATTGATATCTGATGATAGCCAGTATATCCATCTAAAAAGCAAAAATATTTGTGCCCAGTAAGCCTATCCAACATTTGGTCTAGAAAAGGTAATTGAAAGTGATCTTTCATAGTGGCGGCATTTAAATTTCTATAATCAATACAAATTTGTCAACCAGTGACTTGTCTCATGGTATTAATTCTTTTCTTTCATTAGTCACAACAGTCACTCCTTCTTTCTTAGGAACACAATGGATCAGACTCACTCATGCACCGTCTGAAAGTGGATATATAATTCTAGCATCCAACCATTTCAAAATTTCTTTCTTTACTACTTCCTTCATCAATGGATTTAATCTCCTTTACAGACCAGCTCTAGGCTTATGTTGTTCATCTAACAAGATTCTATGCATACAGATCGAATGAGTGATTCCTTTAATATCATCTAACGTCCAAACAAGAGCTTTTTTATATCTTTTTAAAGTTTTTAGCAACTGCACTTGGATATCGGTCAAATCTGATGAAACAATAACTAGTAAAGTAGAAAATTCTTTTAAGAACACATAAATGAATTGGAAGTATCTTCATCTTAAGTTCAGTGGGTGTTATGATAGATGGAATTAAACTTTTATTATTATTTTTTGTAATATCCAGTATTTCAAATCTTTCCTGAACATAATTCAATTCTTCATTATCTGTCTCATCTATTTTTCTTCCATTTCATTTTTTCCCTCACTTTTAAAATTTTATTGTTCATGTTCCTCTTCATACTTCTCCTTAAAATGCTTATTTTCTAAATACTCACAAATGTCAATTCGAAAGCATTCATCATCTTTTTCTATTGTTGGATACTTCAGAGCTTTTGATATATTGAATGTCACTTCTTGATCATTAACTCTCACAATTAATTCTTCTTTTTGAACATCGATCATAGCTCTTTCAGTTACTAGGAATGGTCTTCCCAAAATTATAGGAATTTCTTTATCTTCCTCCATATCTAAAACAATAAAATATACAGAGAAGATGAATTTTACCGACCTTTACTAAAACATCTTCAACAACTTCTTTAGAATAAGTAATAGAATAATCAACTAACTGAAGAGTTATTGAAGTAGGTGAAATTTCTCCTCTTCTCAACCTTTTGAAAGTTGATAGAGACATAAGATTAATGCTGGCTCCCAGATCACATAAGGCTCTTCCAAAAAAATTTTCTCTAATAGCACAAGGTATAGTGAAGCTACCAGGATCCTTGTGTTTTTCAAGAAGTTTTTTCTGAGTAATTGCACTACACTCCTCACTGAGTGCAATAGTCTCATTATCTGAAAACTTCCTTTTCTTATTTAATATATCCTTCATAAACTTCACATAATTGGGCATTTGTTCTAACGCTTCAATAAAAGGGATGTTTATTGATAATTTTTTTTAAGATTTTAAGGAATTTTGAGAATTGTTTTTCATTCTTTTGTTGTTTCAATCTTTAAGGAAATGGAAGTGGTGGTGTTTCAATAGTAATTTTCATCGGTTTAAGTGTATATTCTAAATCTGGATATATGTTATCATTTCCTTTATCAGTTTCCACCTTCTCTTTTTCAACTTCAACTTCTTTTTGCACCCCTGATTCTAATTCTTTTCCACTTCTCAACTGTATAACCTTAATTTGTTCTTTATTTTGACTCTTTGGGTTAATCTCAATGTTATGAGGGAAAGTTCCTGAAGGTCTACTATTGAGTGTAGTAGCAATATTCCCCAATTGATTTTCAATATTTTTAATAGCAGCTCCTTGACTTTGCAATTGGGTCCCTTGACTTTACAATTGATTCCCATGACTTCGAAATTGATTCCATTGATTTTGGAATTGATTACCCATAATTAATATCAATTCTTCCATAGAAAATTTCTTCTCCTTGAATTGTGGGTTATTATTAAATCCTGGAGGATAAAAAAGTCTATAACTAGTGTTTCCCTGGTTGTTTGAATTTCTTAATAGGTTCACAGAATTGTTCCCCCACTACGGGTTAACAGCAGCAGTGTTATTATTCCAGTTTAAGTTTGGGTGGCTCTTCTAACCTGAATTATAATAATTAGCATAATGATTGTTGGGTCTATTATTTATAACATTTAAAGTCTCATAAGATGACAGAGAATCTACTATTTGTCCCAATGAGTTTTCCTCTAACACCTGAGGCGTTTGAGAATAGTTCATTCCATATTGATTTATTTTCTATGAAATCGTAGTAAATTGAGAAACCAACATAGATATTGCTTCAGAATAATGAATACTAGCTGCTCGTTTTGGATTTACCCGTTCTAAGGGTCATTGAAAATAGTTAGTAGTCATTTCCTCAATTAAAGAATATGTCTCATCAAAATGTTTTGACATTAACGATCCACCAGCAACAACGTCAATAATCGATCTAAGAGATCTCACTAATCCATTATAAAATATTTGAATTATTAACCAATCTGGTAAAACATGATGTGAAACTTTCTAAAGAGATCTTTCAATCTTTCTCATGCTTCATATATTGATTCTTTTTCAAATTGATAAAAAGATATAACATCGTTTCTAAGTTTTGTAGTTTTTGATGGTGGGAAATATTTTGATAGAAATTTTTGTGATAATTCTCCCTAAGTTCTGATATATCCAGATGCTAAGGAATTTAACCACGTCTTAGCTTTATCCCTTAGTGAAAAAGAAAAAACTTTAAGTCGGACAACATCATTCGATACTTCATTATATTTAAATGTAGCACACAGTTCTAGAAAACTAGCAAGATGCAAGTTAGAATCTTGAATCGTGATTTTAAATATACTTAAAAATATGAGAATGCGACACCACTACTAGAAGATATAAATCCCCGGCAATGGCGCAAAAAAACTTGAACCGAACTTTACGAATGTAAGAATTTATGGATTTATATTTAAATATTTATAATAATGTTTGTAAAAGTCATAATTTCAAACGCAAGTATACGTATCGTTTCAAGTAATACAAGGCTCTATTGGAGTCCTGGTTATCGATCCTACAGGGAAGATTAAGTGAAAATGAATTTAAGAAATATATTAGATTTTCAAATTAAAAGTAATTATTAATTTTATTTCTTTTCAAAATTCAGATTTTTAAGTTTAATTAAATTTCTACTAAATGCAAATAAGCAATAATAAAGTAAAATGTTAATGCAAGTATAAATAAAACACCTTTCTCCTTTTTCAACTAATCCAAGATTTTTTCAGAATAATTATCATTCGTTGAGAACTTGAAATTATGGTATTGCGCCAAATAGAAGCATTCATATTCTTTACCTTTGCTCGATAGTATAAAGAAAATTGGCTAATCTATAGATCGGTTCAGGATGTATTATTAGTTGAGTGGGTTAATCTAGGCTCACACTTCTAGATGTCCAAGAGTGGCTATGGTCGGCCCTACTAGTGACCCGTTCCCTTTCTATAAACCAAATTATTAGAATTTAGTCTGTCACTCTAAAAACTAATTAATTCTACGCTCAATAAATAATATCTCCCTATTTATTTACACTTCACCATGAAAAACCCGCATATAGCCTTCGATTACCCAAGGATTCATGTGATATCTACAACTTAAGAACTCATCTCCGGATAGGTCTCAGAATTCTTCAACAGGTTTTAACAATTCAAACTGTCAGTTTAAAAAGTAAATTAAGATCAGGTATTAATAACATCACAATTTTTAACTCTAACGAAATTAAATTATCTTATTATCTCTTCATAGTTGAAAGGATAAAAAAAACTAACTATTCAGAACACATTGAATTCACACAACAAAAAATATTTATAAACCTTTGAAACAAGTTACAAATACTTATCTGAAATGTTCCTTCAAGTGATCCGCTGACTCCTACTGACTCCAATGCAAGGTACAAGACTTCTACAGCAACAAGACTTGCAAACTCACACTTACTACTCAAGGAATTGAGTAGTAACACTCAAAATAACTAAAATAAGCTCTCTAATTACTTAAGAAGGTGGATCCCTAAAATTATTTTCAAGCGTGAGATAACTCTAGGGTGCTTGGGGGCACTTTCCTCTGTAGACTTGACTCCTATTTATAGAGCTTTAAAAATGACCAGGGGTTGCTTAAGGCACCTCTTCAAAATTCATCCAAATATAATGTATCTTCTAAAAAGTAACTATGGCGCCTAGGCGCCAGAGTCCGGACCAAGTCTTCGCACCTCTTCACTTTGGATCACACCTCTTCGCGATTAAAACTATTTTCTGGTGTCCAGATGCATTGTATCACATGTCCTATGTATTAGGAGTAACTTCCAGTCTTTTAGAAGGTCTTATAACCGCTTAACACCATCAAAATAACTGCCCAAAGTTGTCAAAATTTTATCTGCTTCAGTGTCGAACTGGCGCTTAGGCGCCAGATTCTGACGCCTAGAATTTCGACAACTTTGCTTTTTAGCTCTATTTTTGCTCATTTTTGCTCCTTTTTCCTTCTTGAACTCTTTTTTTATCACCTACATCCAAAAACATAAAAATACCTTTCATTAAAGAATAATATCCTTATAAATTGAATCATAAATAAGGCATAAAAATAGGTATTTTTAAAGTGGATAAAATTCCCCCAAACTTAAACGTTACTTCTCCTCAAGTAACCATTTTAATTACATAAAATATATAACATCTGGAATGAAGTTTAAATATTTAAGATTTCTTGTAATTTTTGATTTTATAAAAGCTTTAGCAAATCATTAACTAAATTTCACTAATTAAATTTAATTTTAAAAATTTAAAGAATATTTAACTACCAAATCATACGACTTTCAATTTTTCATTTATTTCAAGAATAATTGTAATTTATCATATTAAGGTCACATAGAATATTTACAAGAAAAAGACTTTTATGAAAAATTTTTCTAGTAAAAATATTTGTACATAATATTTAAGTTAAAAATGTAATTAGTTTTCTACCTATAAGATAATTCAAGTGAAGTTAATTTTTGATTAGGCATCTTCTCAAGCTTCTCCTCACATTTCTTTTTTTTTTGCTCTTTTCTTCTTTTTTTCTTTTTTCATAATTTTTTTCTATTTTTTTCTTTTTTTCTTTTTTTAAGGATATTTTTCAATCCTCCTTTTTTTTAATTTATGAGGATTACTATATCTGGATAGAATGTTAATGATTTTGAACTTCACTATCCTTAACTTATATTTAAAAACTTATACATTTTCACTTAATAAATATGAAATTCTTAATAATTATTTTTCAAAAATTATTTCAATACTTTCTTTTTCAAGTAATAATCTTGATTCCTTAGTATTTCAAAAACACAATTCTCTTTACTATAAATAGAAAAAATTTTAATCTTATTATTCTTTAAGTTAAATAATTATATTCTTAAAATCAATGAAAATTATTGAAATTTTATTTAAGTCTACTAAATTATTTATAAAGTCAAAAATTTAAGTAATCTTAAATAGATTTTTCATTCCTTATGTTATGTTAATATTTTTTATTAAAGAAAATATTAGTACATTGAGAACAAGTAATATTTAATATTTGAAAATGTTTTCCCTTCCCCCAAACTTCAGCTTTAGTATAAAAATGAATCATAAAATTTTCTAAAGCATGAGAGAAAGAATAAAACTGGAATTTATCTAGGTACAATGATGATGTAGTAAGGAAAACCTCATTTATACTTCTACACATGCTTTAATATGTATGTAACAAAAATGATTAAGCATATATAGAAAAGTTTGCAGAGCAGGAGTTAATTTCTACATTTTTTTCATATATATATATATATATATATATTATTATTCTCTCTTTTTTTTATATATTTAAAACATTCAAAATTACTAACTATTCAAGAATATTAAACAGTAGGCTGAAACAGAAACAAACATTTATCATAGAAAATAAAAATTCATCCATACCTCAGTCTTTAATACAAAACACAATAGATGATCTAAAATAGTCTAAATATTAAAAGTCCACACAAAGTTAATTAAACAAATCAACATGAAAAAATAACAATAAAATCAGACTCATCAGTACTAACATACTAGAAATAAAATACTAAAAACAGAATCAATACATCTCAAGAGGTAAATCAAACTACTAATCACTAGCTGTAGCTTCGTCGTCGTCGTCACCAAAAGAAAATTCTACAACCTTCAGATCTACATAAGGTGAAAATCTAGGACAAATAGGGAACTGAACATCATGATCACCCTTCAGGAATCTAACAAGAGACTCAGAATACTTAGCATCATAATAACTCTTCCTTTGGGTGTACTCAGAAAGATGATAGATCTTCTTATCGATCATATCTACTCTACAATGAGTTAGAAATAACTCATTCCGCTGCTCCATAAACTTATCATGCATAGATTCCCAGAAACTAGATGGTGGCTCGACGGCGAAGTAGAGGGTCCGGAAGTAGAAGGTCTACCAGAAGTAGGTAATGAACTAGAAGGTGCAGTAGAACTCTTACCTCTGAGTCGATCATAGATACTGACACTTTCTCGTCCAATGGGCTTTGTAGACTTGAGCTTCTCCTCTGAAAGCTCAACAACAACTTCAGCATTCTTGCACAGAGAATAAATCAAAGATGGAAATCCCAGTCCCACAGAAGTCTTTAGAACGAGCAGTGGCCTCTACAGAATCATAAATGATACTCCCAACATCAATCAGCTTCCTCTCCTATATGCAGTAGTTGAGGATGGCTCTGTCCTTGGTAACCTCACTCAATTGGTTGGATGGAAGGAGGCGAGCAGAAATAAAGTAATGCCATGCCTTAGAAACACCATTTAGCTTAGAAGATGAAAAATGTACCCGTTTTCAGTTCCGGATCTTCCAAGATCCAGCACCATCAGTCAAATAAGCAATAATCATCTCCAGATCTCCCTCAGATGGAGATAATATAGAGTATAGCACTTGATGTTTAGTGGCAGGCCGTAGAAAATGTTGATTCGCTCTGGAGTAAATCCTACTCCAACTCCTCTCACAAAGATCTCAAAATCTTCGACATCCAAGAAATTTGCATAAAACTCCCTAACGACAGGGATAACAACAACAGTGAAATAACAGAATCGTTGCCAGTTAAGTGCAACGATCGTATCTACAATCCTTCCTCCAGGATTGTAAAAACTTCGTTCTGAGATAAACTTCCTTGTCGTAGCAAAATCGTTGTAACGAAAATGTCTTTGCGGCAGTGGCAAACTTGCTACGATCAAAATCTTCTCGTTCCTTTCCTCGCTTAGATTTAGGTGGCATCTAAACGTGAAATAAAAATGTAATATAAATTTATAGAATCAAAAGAAATGAACTAATTTAAGATTTTTAAACTTGAAAGAGCTTAAAAATCCATGGATTTAACTCTAAAAATCAAACTTTTTCTCAAAATTTCGGTTTTCTTCAAAGAGAGCAAAATCCATGGTGAAATTCAAAAATAAATAGTTTAGAAGGTAGATCTGACCTCGAGATGAAGAAATCGAGTGATTTCAAGCTCAAAAACTTGAAAATCTGGCCTCAAAATGGATCCTAAGGCTCTATTTTCGCGAAAATGGGAAGAACAGGAAGCTTAGGCGTCGAAAATGGCATTGGGGGGTTTAAGAAGATGAAGTTTTGGGTTCAGGCCGAACTAGCGCTTAGGCACCAAATTCTGGCGCCTAGGTGCCAGACTCACCTTTCCAAAATTTATTTTAAAAATTATATTTCCACCAAAACTTAACAAATTTGACTTCTAATTACTCATATGAGAGTATTACTCCAATTTCTAACTTCCAAATATTTCCACAATCAATTAAAATGATAAATTAGATCCACGTTTCAAACTCAATATATAACCAAACTCTTCAATATATTTCATATTTTTCATTCCAAGCTCCATAAATTCCAGAAGAACACTATAACAAGGTTCATCATTCTATAAACAACACAAATAATACAAATTCAAAGCAAATTCTCAATCCAACAACCCACATTGAACAATTAAGCAAACACACAATCTAAACATTCAACTCAAAAGAACACAACTCAACCACATTTAGAACACATAAAAGATCTATTCAACACCGAACTTTAATTTCCATCCCTCTCGCATTGAAGTTTGCTAGGCCTGAAATGATAGAAAGCCAATGCCCTTGGAAATTCCAAAGCCGTCTTCTCATCAATCCACTTGTTCTTCGCATACATTGCTACTTGAGCATCTTGATAGGCCGCCATATGATCGAACTGAAGTTTCGTCTGCCATTCCAAATGCTCAATTTGATGATACATCTCATGCAGACGATTCCCAGTGCTTAGAAGTTCCACCTCAATCTTTTCTAAACGACTAAATAACCTCTCCATACTAACTGAAATAAAACCATTAAAATAAGTTTGAGGATCTTTGGAAGATTTGTCTCTTACCTCATTGTCATGATTTCCTCTCTCCATTGCTTCCAAACCTCTCTTATCTCCTTCCAAATGAATTATTCTGGTCGAAAATAGGGTTGGTTAGGGATTGGGGACGAAGATAGGGCAATTTATAATGAGATTTCGTGTCAAAAACTGAAGATTTTCAGTTTTTACACAATCTGTAACTGGGGCGCTTAGGCGCCGAAATCTGGCCCCTAGGCGCTGAAGTATTGATACCATTGGTTATGCTGGCGGTTAGGCACCGACTTTGGGTGCCTAGGCGCCGGAACCACGTTCGACTCCTTTTCCCCTATCGTCAAATTTACAATGTTTCGGTTTTAAAAATAGACCTATTAAAAGGGTGTGATCAACACACAAACATCGATAAAGATAAATTCAAATCACAAACAATCACAATAATAATATATGGGTTGCCTCCCACAAAGCGCTTGGTTTAACATCGTCAGCCCGACCTAATAAGTTGAATTAATCGGGTAGACTTAGTTCGTAAGCCTCCTTGTAATTTGGTTTCATTTCTCCCATATAAGGCTTCAGTCTTAATCCGTTAACTTTAAATATTTGTCCCGTCTTGGGAACTTTAATATCCACAGCTCCATAAGGGTATACTTTCTCAATTATAAATGGTCCCATCCATTTAGATCTTAATTTTCCAGGAAAAAGTTTTAAACAAGTATTAAATAATAATACTTCTTGTCCAGGCTCAAATATTTTCCTTGAAATCTTTTTTTCATGCAAATTTTTCATTCTTTCCTTATAAATCTTTGCATTTTCATAGGACTCATTTCTTATCTCTTCCATTTCATTCAATTGTAACAGTCGTTTCTCTCCTACAGCATTCAAATAATAATTGAACTCCTTTATTGCCCAGTAAGCTTTATGTTCCATTTCAACAGGTAAGTGACAATGTTTACTATAAACTAACTGATAATGTGATACTCTGATAAGTGTCTTATAAGCTATTTTATAAGTCCATAATACAGAATCAAGTCTATCAGCCCAGTCAGTTCTTTTAGGATTAACAGTCTTCTCTAGTATTCTTTTAATTTCTCTGTTTGATACTTCAGCCATTCCACTTGTTTGAGGGTGATAAGTAGTTGCAATTCTATGTTTAATTCTGAATTTTTTCAGTAACGATTGAATTCTTACATTTCTGAAATGACTTCCCCCATCTATGATAATTACCCTTAGCATTCCAAATCTTGTAAAAATCATATTCTTTAAAAATTTCAAAACACTATTGGAATCACAGTTAGGTAAAGCTACAGCTTCAATCCACATTGAAACATAATCAACTGCTAATAAAATATAAATCTTTCTAGATGATGGTACAAAAGGTCCCATGAAGTCTAATCCCCTGTTGACCTCATTTTTGATGAGGTCTTTTGCTTCTCTCTTTAGTACTTAGGATCTAGCCTTAGGCTTTTCCTTTGACTAATCCTAGAGGACTAGAAATGGAACCCACCCTTTAGAAATTCAAACTACTTCTTAACTCCCTGCAAACCCCACAAGCTTTATTGTAGACCCCTAATCACCTAGAGGGTTGAAATCAAATGTGAAGGTTTAAAGGATGAGTTCCCTATAGGACTTTTTGGCCTTAGGAATACCTTGGGTGGCACTGGTGCAGTGAGGGTTGACTTGCACATACACTACACTCTCACACACATTCCAAGTCCTAAAACCACACTCTCACCCAACTTGACCTTCGACTCATGTAGGTAATTCATATGGATGGTCCTTAACCCTAAGCCCACGGCTAAGAGGGTTAGGAACAACATAGTGAATGCCCCAAATGAGTCCTCTCATGGCTCATATGGGCTTGATATGGCTTCATAGCTCAACCAAAATGATTTCATTTCACTCACACTTGATCAATCTTTCTTTTTTTCAAAATTTCAGTTTTTGACCCAGGACTACGACACTTAAACCTACCAAATAGCCTTGAAATGACCCAAAATTTGCAAAATTACCTAAATTACCCAAGATCCCTCAAAATCAATCTTAAACACTTCCCACCACTCAAATTGACCATCTTTGGCCAAAAATACCAAAATTTCCAAAAATACCCCTAAGTCCCCCCAAAACTACCAAAGTACCATTCTACCCAAAAAATTCAAAAAATTCCCAGAAAATTCCAAAAAATCCCAAATATTCTCAATTTTATTTTGTTCAACTACACCATGGGCCAATTTTGCCAATTTACCCCACTTTTACTAAAACCCCCAATTTGACCCATTTTTAACCCAAGTGAACCCAATGTCAAACCAAACCACCCCAATTGACCTCAATTCTGGTCCAATTCAATTCTAAACTTCAATTCAATATCCCCAATATCAATTTAGACCAAATATAACTCCAATTTGATTGAAATTTGGGCCCAATTTCAATTTGAAGCCTAAGGCCCAATTTTGACCCATGACCTAAACCTAGTCCAAACCAACCTAATTCAACTCCAATTGGCCCCAAATCTTTTCTAAAGCCTTCCTAACATCCCCAGAAACAAAACCCTAACTTGATTTGCCCAAAATTTGAACCTAAACTCCACCCAAACCTAACCCAAAACCAAAATCCCTTAAATTGATCTAAGCCCAAACCTAACCTAAATGGGCCCAAATCCCAAAATTAGAGCCCAACCAAAATTGAAAACTCTTTGTAACACTCTCATAAACATTTCCCAACATTAATTTTACATCAAATCCAACCTTAGCCCAACCTTAGCCCAAGTTAGCTCAATTTGGCAAACCTTGGCCCCTTTACCAAAAAAGCCCAAATTAAACCCAATTTAATTCAAAAACACCTTAAACTTGTTCCAAACCACTCATGACACATGCCTAAACCAATTGCAACATTTATTTGGCACAATCCTTTACAAAATTTTCATCCTAAATTTACTTTAAATCCAAAAGCCCACTTCCTTAAACCACTTTAAAAGCCCATCCAAAATGATTTCAAAAAAGCCCAAAATCAATCCAAAGCCCACATGACAAATTCTTCTAATCATACCTTTAATTGAAATCATCCCTAAGTCCTAAATCAATAATCAAGCCATTCTAAATTAAGCCACATGCCAAATTACCCCTAAATGCCAAAAATTTCTAAAACCCTTTTTCATGAAACAAGCTGACCTTTTCCAGAGCCGAAATGTAAGCCAAATGTGAGCCATTTACAAGCCGTATGAAGCCATGAGAGTCTTGACACCTCAACATGTCATTTATGGCAAATGGAGGGGCCCCTTTCTTAAGCCTTCCTTAAGCCTTTTTAACCTCATCCATGATACACACTAAACCATGCTTAGCCACCTCACCATGGATGGAGACTTCTCCACTCCGATTCGGTTGAGCCATATGATTCCCTTCGGCCCAAATCGAGGCCTTGGTGGGTGCACCAAACCCAAATCCATGCCTTTGACCAAACCAAGCCCAAAATGATCCCTTCCCCCTTCCACTTTGATTCAACTCCTTTACACTTGGCATTTGCCAATTGAACTCACAAAACTCAAACACTGACCTCCCTGACCCTGAGGGTGACCTATGCCTAGCCGGCCTGCCACCACAGCCGCCGGAAACCACCAGGCCGGGAGGATTGATTTGAATCAAAAATTCAATTTGAACTAGCTGACTTGTCCCTACCTAAATGGCCATTGCGGTACGTTCTTCCCTTGCCACTGAGCGGTTGATCCAAGCCTCCGATTGGCCACAGGAAGCCCTCCAGCCACCTCTGATTTAAACCCACTCACCTCTCGGCCAAACAAGGTGATGAACCGGACCTTAAGGAAACTGCGCAAAATTGCTCCGGGACCTTCTCCTAACCTAGGGCGGTTAATCCCCGGTGTTCCTTTGCCACTAAGCCCCGTTAACGAGCTCGATTTACGAGTTGAAAATCCACCCGAAAAATAGGACACTTCACCACGGTGAGCCAATCTTCAAATTGATTGACCCTACACCTTCACCGAGACAAGAGGAGAAGTTCCCAGGTAAAAGCCCCCTCACCGGGCCAGCCATTGCTTCCGGCCTCCAAGCTTTGTGATCGGCCTTGGTCACTTTCATACTTAGACGATTCCCGGAGCCAGAGACTTCATCTGGAGCTTTCTTGGACTCAATCGAAGGTGAAACAACCCTTAGATTGAAGCTTCACTTCTCTGAGCGAAGGTATGAGCTCATTCTTCCTCCCTAGCTTCCAGCAATTCTCCATTTTGTTTGGGTTAATTTCATAGCTTATAAACCGTATGGATGTGTTCGTCTCTTCAGGACGAATCGATAGAGTATAAGAACTCGAAAATCCATTGAGAATCGAGAGAGATATTAGGGTTTGAGTGTGGACGGTCACGGGTGCACACCAGTCGTAGACGATGACCAGGAGTCGTTAGATCCCACGTGTATCGAGCGGACGGTCGAGAGCAAGCCGGACAGCGGAATGTTACGTGAACCGCGGACCCCTGAAGCGCTGAGTCAGATGACGGCGCCGAATCACAGAGCGACGCTTGGGCTTTCATCCGCCGTAGGTTGACGCGGCGCCGAGTCTGATAAGTAGGAAATTAGGGTATTTTTGAATTATTTAAATACCAGAACTTCAAAAATTCATATCTTTGCATAGAAAATCCATAAAATTAAAATAAAAATACCCTTTTACTCAGTGAAAGAGGAGAATAACGTGGAAAAGAAATCAAGTTAATTAGATGAGTATTTTATTTTTAATAATTTATTTACTGTTTCCAATGTTTTGATTCTCCATTTACATAGATAATTTACCATGGCATGAGACCATATGGCTTTTGAAGCCTCTTATCTTGGGAACATTCCCTGAATTTTTCAAGGTCAGAGGCCATCTCTGTGAAAAGTTATTGATTTTTCAAGTTCATGTCACTATTTTAGGTATTTTAATTTCAATAATTAGCATGTTGTAAAATAAATTCTAGGAAAATTTGGTAATATTTCTTAGGACTAGCGGACCCTATGAAAAATATATTTTGAGTTAATTCATTCATAATAACCTTAATTAGCCTAAACCCCTAAAATTGAATTTGAATTAATTAGGGTTAACCACCCATCAAATTGACTTGAAAAGAATTCTCCATTACTCTTTAGGATTAGAGGAACCTTACATAAAATTTTGAAATCAATTGGACTTGATTAACCCCACCAAATGGATTGATTAAACCTCATAAGCAAAATGAAACTTTAAAAATTCATAACTCCAAAAATACTTTTTTAAAATTTACAAAAATGATTTTGGAGCTTCTCTGATATCAAGGGAGTTCAGAAAAATTAAAATTAGAATTTTCTAAAAAAGTTGATTTTTCACAATATTTTAATATTTTAATAATTAAAAAATAATAAAAATCACAAAAATATTAAAAATCATAAAAATGTCATATTTTAACTCCTAATCATTTAGGAACAAACCAAATATTTTTCCTAAGTCCCTAGGATAAGATATTGAATTTTAAAGGCTTAATGTAATTTTTAATATTAAAAAAATGAATTTTCAACCTTTTTCACTAAAATATTTTCTAATAAATCAAAGAAAAATTAAAAAATTAAAAAATTTGTTTCTCTGAACTCCTTGAGGTCAGAGAAATTTAACAAAAATATAAAATCTATTTTTCAACTTTAATTTTATTTTATAGTTAATTAATACTCTAAAAATCAAAATAATTATAATAAATGAAATATAATTCAAAAAATCACAAAAATTAGTTCAAGTGGTTCTCTAGTTATTAGGAACATTCTATAATTTTCTTAAGGACATAAACCTTTCCTTGGTCATGTTATTGAATTTTCTTTGAAAACCCCTATGTTCTACTAAAAATAATTATATAAATAAATTAAATTCAGAAAAATCACATTTTCTTCTCTAATATCTTAATTGACATGTGAGTGAGGTGACATGAAAATTTCAAATTTATTTGAGCTCAATTTAGTGAGTTATGAAATAAATAAGCCTAAAAGGGCATAAAGGTAATTAAAAATTTTAACCCTTAATTAAGACTTTAGGTTTAATCAAAAGGGTGAGGTAAAATATTTGATTTTTAATTTTCTCTTGGATGATTGAAGCTTAGGGAAATTAAAGGGTAGAAAACCATTAAATACTTTGAAAATATCAAAATGAAACCCTAATTAACTAAATAATTTAAAATTTGGAAAGAATATATTTAAATTTGGATTATTAAAATAGGGATATTATTAAGAGGATATTTATTCTTTAATTTAAAAATCCCTAAATAAGTCACTTTAACAATATTTAGTTCTTAATTAAAAATTAAAATAATAATCTAAATTAAATAAATTAAAAATTAAAAGAAGATAACCTTTAAATGAATTAAAGCTTAAAATGTTAAATGATCTAATAATTAAAAATGAAATTTAAAATATTGGAATTAAATTAAATTAAATTAAATTAAGTCAAGTCAAAGTTTAAATTAAATTAAATTAACATCTTAACAATTAAATTAAATTAAATTTAAAATATTGAAACTAAAACTAAAATTAAATTAAATTTAAATTAAATTAAATTAAATTAAATTAAATTTAAATCAAAATTAAAATTAAACTAAAACTAAAATTAAATTAAAATTAAATAAAATTAAATTATAATTAAATTAAATTAAATTAAATTAAATTAAATTAAATTAAATTAAATTAAAATCACTTAACAACAAACCTAAATGAAATCATTAAGAGTTAAATCAAAATATATCAATAATTTCAATCCCTCTTTCTATCTAAGTAAATTTAAAACATTAACATCAATCAGAAATACTAAGATAATTGAAAGTGTAAAGATTTAAATTAAATATATGTTGACCTCATTTTTGATGAGGTCTTCCCTTTTCTCTTTAGTGCTTAGGATCTAGCCTTAGGCTTTTCCTTTGACTATCCTATAGGACTAGAATTGGGACCCATCCTTTAGAAATTCAAGCCACTTCTTAACTCCCTACAAACCCTATAAGCTTGATTGTAAACCCCTAATCACCTAGAGGGTTGAGATCAAATGTGGAGGTTTAAAGGATGAGTTCCCTATAGGACTTTTTGGCCTTAGGGATACCCTGGGTGGCACAGTGCAGTGAGGGTTGACTTGCACATACACCACACTCTCACACACATTCCAAGTCCTAAAACCACACTCTCACCCAACTTGACTTCTTGACTCATGTAGGTAATTTACATGGATGGTTCTTAACACCTAAGCCCCTAGCTAAGAGGGTTAGGAACAACATAGTGAATGCCTCAAATGAGTCCTCTCATGGCTCATATGGGCTTAATATGGCTTCATGGCTAGACCAAAGTGATTCCATTCTACTCACATTCAATCAATCT
The DNA here is from genome assembly GCA_022702705.1 of Papilionanthe hookeriana x Papilionanthe teres. Lineage (NCBI taxonomy): Eukaryota > Viridiplantae > Streptophyta > Magnoliopsida > Asparagales > Orchidaceae > Papilionanthe > Papilionanthe hookeriana x Papilionanthe teres. Next base: position 80,172,768 of record CM040433.1, read on the forward strand.
TCATTTTTAAAAATTTTAATTTTTGACCCCGGGAACCCGGACACGCAAACTTACTAAATGCCCTTGAAATGACCCAAAATTTGCAAAATTACCCAAATTCCTCAAAATCAGTCCTTAAACATTTCTCACCATTCAAAGTGATCATATTTGACCAAAAATTCCAAAAATTCCAAAAATACCCCTAATACCCTCCAAATTACCAAAATGCCCCTCTTGACCCAAAAATCCAAAAATTCCAAAAATTCCCAAAAAATTGCAAAAAATCCCAAATATTCCTAGTTTCACTTTGTTCAACTACACCATGGGCCAATTTGGTCAATTTACCCCACTTTTACTAAAATCCACAATCTGACCCATTTTTAACCCAAATGAACCCGATATCGAACCAAACCTCCCCGATTGACCTCAATTTTGGTCCAATTCAATTCTAAACTTCAATTAAATATCCCCAATATCAATTTAGACCAAATCCAAGCCCAATTTGATTGACATTTAGGTTCAATTTCATTCTTAAACTTAAAGCCCGATTTTGACCCATGAGCTTAAACTTAGCCCAGAACCTAACCCAACTCAACTCCAATTAACCCCAAAACTTTTCTAAACCTTCCCTAACATTTCCATAAACAAAACACTAACATAATTTGCCCAAAACTTGGACCCAAACCCTACTCAAATTCAACCCAAACCCAAAATCCCTTAAATGGGCCTACACCCAAACCTAACCCAAATAGGCCCAAATCCCAAAATCAAAACCCAAACAAAGTTGAAACCTCTTTGAAACACTCCCATAAACATTTCTTAATGTTAATTTTACATCAATTTCAACATTAGCCCAACCTTAGCCCAAGTTAGTCCACTTTGACCTATTTTGACCACTATCAGCTAAAGAGACTCGATTTAGACCCGATTCAATTCCAAACCACCTCGAGTTTGATCCAAATCACTCATGACACATCCTTAAACTAAACCCAACATTTATTTAGCATGGCCCTTTGCAAAAATTTTCATCTAAAAGCCCATTTTGAAACATAAAAGCCCACCCATTTAAGTCATTTAAAAGCCCATTCCTAACTAAACTCAAAAGCCCAAAAATTCATCCAAAGACCATATGACACTCTCCCTCATCATACATTCAATTTAAAATCATCTCTAAAGTCCTAATTTATCATCAAATCATTCCAATTTTAGCCACATAACAATCTCCTTAAAATTCATCAAAAATGCACAAAACCCATTTCTATGAAACCAAGCCAAAGCCATCTATAAGCCATAGGCAAGCCATGAAGCCATGCATGAGCCACATGGGAGCCATGAAAGCCCCTTTACATGTCACCATGCTATCTTGGGCAAAAGGAGGAGGTTCTTTACATATTCTCTTAAGAGTGATTAACCACTCTCATGTCTCCCCTAATTCATGCTTAAGCCTAATTGTACTTGGATGGTGACTTCTCCTCACTAATTAAGCTGAACCAAATGACTTTCTCTTCAGCCCAAATAAGCCTTGGGGAGGTGCACCTAGCCCAATCCATGTATTTGACCAAATTTAGCCAAAATACACTCTTGCCCCATTCCACTTAAATCAAGCCCTTTACACATGTCGAACCCGATTGACTTCACCCAATTCGACCCCGACCTCCCTGACCTTGAGGGTGACCCATGCACAGCCGGCCGGCCACCACGGCCGTCGAAAAACACCATGGCCGAGACCTTGGAAGGAGCAGAACATTGAAATTCTCCCTTCTTTGAGCTGTCCCATGCCCGAGTGGCCATTGGAGCTGTTCTTCTCTTGCCGGAGCTGGTGATCCCGGCCATTAACTCCCCACAGGAGGCCCTCGAAGCCAGCTACTGTTCAAGCACCACCCCCTCTCGGCCATGAGAAAATTTGCAAAAAAACCATACGAAACTGCTGCCAAAATTGTTTCGGATCATCTTCCACACTTAGAGCAATTGATCCCAGGTGACAATTTGCCCAATCCCCACCAACGAGTCCGATTTCTCGGCGAAATTTCACCCAGAAACCGGGACATCTCCCAATTCTCCACCAAAATCAAATTAAACTCACCCACACACCTGAAGACCAAGAGAAGGAGTTCCCACGGTGAAAGCCCCCTCTCCGGGCCACTCATGTGCTCTAGCCTCCGAAGGTTGTGATCGGGTACGGTGGAAATCGAAGTCTAGGCAATTCTCCGGGGCCATAGACTTCATGCAGAACTTACTTGGACTCGATCGAAGGTGACACAACTCTCGGATCGAAGCCACACTTCTGCGAGCAAAGGTATGAGCTCTCTCTTCTTCCCGAGCTTCCATGAATTCTCCATTTCTATTGCCTTAATTTCATGCCACATAAATTGTATGGATGTGTTCGTCTGTTCAAGACGAATCCATAAAGCATAAGAACGTAGAAATCAGTTAAGTATCGAGGGAGATATTAAGCCTGGAAGATGGACGGTTCTTGGGCTAGGAGGCTTGGGGACGATGAACGGATGTCGTCCATTTGATACACTCGCGGGTGAACGGTCCAGATTGAGTCGTATGAGGAGACGGGACGATACAGCGGGCTGTGTGGCATCCCAGTCAGATGGCGGCACCGAACCAGAAGACTCCGCGTGGCCGTTCGGGGAGGCTAAGGTTGACGCGGCGCCGCATGGATAAGTATATAAATAGGGAATTTTCTTATTTATTAAATGCCCAGAAGTTCAAAAATGCATAACTTTGTGTAGAAAAATCCTAAAAATAAAATAAAAATACCCTCTTGCTCAGTGAATAGAGGAGAATAATGTGGAAAAGAGATCAAGTAATTTCATTAAGTATTTTATTTTTAATGATTTATTTACTCTCTGTGGTATTTTAATTCTCCATTTGCATAGAAAATTCACAATGGCATGAGACCATAGGGCTTTTGAAGCCTCTGATCTAGGGAACATTCCTTGAATTTTCCAAGTCAGAGGCCATCCCTATGAGAAGTTATTGATTTTTCAATTGCATGTTACTTGTTTTGAGTATTTTAATTCCAATAATTAGCATGTTGAGAAATAAATTCTAGGAAAATTTGGTGATGTTTCTTATGACCAGAGGAACTTAGGAAAAATAGGTTTTGAGTTAATTCACTTGGAACAACCCTAATTAGCCTAAATACCCAAAATTGAAATTTAATTAATTAGGGTTAACTACACATCAAATTTAATTTAAAACAATTCTCCACTGATCTTTAGGATCAAAGGAACATCACATAAAAATTTGAAGTCAATTGGACTTGATTAACCCCACCAAATGGGTTGATTAAGCCTCTTAAGCAAAATGGATAAAATTAAACTTTAAAAGTTCATAACTCACAAAATACTTTTCAAAAATTCACAAAAATGGTTTTGGAGCTTCTCTGATATTAGAGAAACTTAAGAAAATTAAAATTATAATTTTCTAAAAAAGTTGATTTTTATCATTATTTTAATATTTTTAATAATTAAAAAATAATAAAAATCACAAAAATATTAAAAATCACCAAAATGTTACATTTTGAATTCAAATCACTTAGGAACAAACCAAATATTTTTTTTAAGTCCCTAGGATAAGATATTGAATTTTAAAGGCTTAATGTAATTTTTAATATTAAAAAATGTATTTTCCAACCTTTTCACTAAAATAATTCTAATAAATCAAAAAGAACTCAGAAAAATATAAAATTTATTTCTCTGGACTCCTTGAGGTCAGAGAAATTTATGAAAAATATAAAACCATTTTTCAACTTTAATTTTATTTTAAAATTAATTAATACTCCAAAAATCAAAATAATTCTAATAAATAAAATATAATTCAAAAAATCACCAAAATTGGTCCAAATGGTCATCTGGTCATTAGGAACATCCCTTAATTTTCTTAAGGACAGAAACATTTCCTTGGTCATGTTATTGAATTTTCCTTGAAAACCCCTATTTTCCATTAAAAATAATTACATAAATAAATTAAATACAGAAAAATTACATTTTCTCCTCTAATGTCTTAATTGACATGTGAGTGAGGTTACACAAAAATTTCAAGTTCATTTGAGCTTAATTTAGTGAGTTATAGAATTATTAAGCTTGAAGGGCAAAAGGGTAATTAAAAAATTTCAACCCTTAATTAAAATTTTAGGATTAATCAAAAAGGGAAGGGTAAAATATTTGATTTTAAACTGATTTTGGATGATTGAAACTTAAATGATTGAGGGTAGAAACCTACTAACCATTTCAAATATAATTAAAATAAATTTTAATTAATTAATTAATTGAAATTTTGGAAGAATAATATAAATTGGAATTATTAAAGTAGGGATATTATTAAGAAGACATTTATTCTTTAATTTAAAAATCCCTAAATAAGTCACTTTAATAATACTTAATTCTTAATTAAAAATTAAAATAATAATCCAAATTAATAATTAAAAATAAAATTAAAACTAAAATTAAAACAAATTAAATTAAAATTAAATTAAAATTAAAGTTAAACCAAAACTATCAATTATAATTAAATTAAAATCAAAATTTAAATTAAATTAAATTCAATTAAATTAAAAATCAAATTAAATTAAATTAAATTAAAATTAAATTAAATCAAATTAAATTAAATTAAATTAAATTAAATTAAATTAAAATTAAATTAAATTAAATTAAAATTAAATTAAATTGAATTAAAATTAAATTGAATTAAATTAAATTAAAATCATTTAACAACAAACCTAAATGAAATCATTAAGAATTAAATCTAAAATAACTTGAACACTTATTCGAAACTTAAACTAATTTTTTATAATTAAGTCGAAATTAAAATTAAATCATTAAGTTTAAATCATTAAAATACTTAATAAGTTGATTTGCCCTTTTAAAGCTCTTATTATTATAACTCTTAAATGAGGTATCAAGTGAAGTGTTACTTCGCTTATAGGATATTCAAATGTCCTAGTTCACTGAGCAAGAGAACAAAACTTAAACCCTTGGATGATTAATTCACCTGTATAATTGAATTCACTTGGACTTAAGACAATTCCAGAAGTATTGAAAAGATGTTTAAGACTCGTCTTAAGCACTTCCTCAATATGATGGGATGTTTATAAGAACAATTGAATCTAGTTGTTCTTTGATGAAGAAAATCATCCTTAAACTAAACCAAGAACCTAGACGTCATAGGAGATGACTAGTTATAGGGTTAAGACTTTGGTAGACAACCAAAACCTTTCCCTTAGCTTTACCTAAGTACTTGTTGAAACATTTAAATGTCTTAATATGTGTTTTAAGTGCTGCTTGGGATGACGGGAAGACCCTCCAGGTACGCTTTTATTTTATTGCAATTTACTTTATTGCGATTTACTTACTGCTACTTGTACTTTACTTTTCTTGCATGATAAACAATGCATTGCATGAAAACCAAAACCTTTAGGATAGTCCACTGAACTGAAACCAAAACTAAATTAAATTTCATTACAAGATAAAAATCACTGTCACAACATTTCAAAATATAAAACAACTCAAAATTTAATCACAAACATAACAACAAAACTACAACTTTAACTAAATTAAAACGTCTCGTTGAATGATCGGGAATACCTCGGATGATGTAACCCACGTGTTGCTAACGGGATTTCCCGCGGTCCAAATGAAAGTGTGAAACTCATTCGGTTGAGTTTAGCAAATTCATACTGGACTAAGTGAATTCGATGAAAATAACGGTGCGGGGATGACGGAACCAGTGGGATCTTAATCGGTTCTGTTTAAACAACTTTAAGATTTGTTTTAATTAAAATATTAAAAACACTTGGATTTTAAGATTTTCTCTAAACCAAAACACTTCTCTCATCTCTTGATTTATGACTTCTAAAACTAAACCTGCAGCAACAAGAAGCTTGGAGCACGGTGGGCGGCACGGCCATCTTCGTCGGCAAAACAACACTACATCGGCTAAACATTCCTAGAATTAAACAACCAAACCGTAGGATTTCGAGGTAGTTTGCCTAGTGCAACATAAATCCTCAACCCATTTGTTAGGCATTTGCATAATCATGTTATATAAATTAAGCCCTAACCGGTCTTAGGATTCTGAAGTAGTCGTTTAGTACGGCTTAAACCCTCATATCTTCGAGGCTATTTGTATGATCATGTCGTACGAATATAAGTCCTAACTAATTAAAATTGGCAGGATTATAACATCAAATAAACTCCCAATTGAAGCGAAAAGTAGGATAGTTTGGGAAGTTTCCAAGATTCTTCTTGGATCCTCGACTTCTCTACTTCTCTTAATTTGGACTCTAAAATAAACTTGTTCCAAATTTGAGTCGATCCCTATTGAAAGTTCCAAAATCCGATCCTTTGAAAACCTTAAACTTTGAAATTCTTGAGAGCAAAACCACTGATCATTATCGAGAGTTTTCTTAAATCATTCCCGTCATTTAAGATGTAATTAACTATAGGGGCTTGCCCTTATAGGGAACTTTAAGAACCCAGGTAATATAAACCCAGCTTAATTCATTTATATTAAGCAGGGGAACTTCTCGGCTTATAAAATTGGTTCGCAGACCGAACGGATGTCACAAAGCTTCTAGTTTGTTTAATCGAGCCCCATCATCAAGTAGTGTGTCTATTCTTCGGGATAGATACACGGTTTGTGGTGCGGTGCTCGTTTATATAAACTATTTGGGATATGAGATCGGTTTGATTTCATATCTTAAAATTTTCAAATTTAAAATTATTTTCAAAATCAAATGCTACTTTCCAAATTATATACATATTTAAATTTAATTTAAAATTTAAAACTCGCCGATAATTTCTGTTTGGCGACCCCTTTTCAAAATACAACACACCGACCTAAAAATATGCCGACAACTTCTGGCGACTCCGCTGGTGATTAGTTCCTCTCTCCATTTTGATTAGATGGTTTTGCTTTCATAAATCGATAGTGAGTCCATATCCCTAGTGGACCAAAACTACCATTCTTCCGTTGGAATACCCCGTTCATTTCTGTCTTGAACGAGTATAGCCGACTTCTCTCGGATTTAGGAGCCATTTGTTTAGATACCCCTAAACAGAGAGGTTCCGAGATCCTTTTACCTCTTTTCTGAGGTGGGGTGGACCCCCGATAGGTGTTAGTTTAGGAGTGATCCTTCGAGTCGAGAAGTCTTGCATAAGACTTTCTCTTCCTTTCCAATTCTGAATCGGATCCTTTACCTTTTCTACACCTTTGAACATTCCGTTCCTAATAAACAAATCCTCTAATAAACGACCCTTTTGATAAATAAATCTTTTTAAAATCACAAATACACTAAGATAAACGAAAATGTGTTCGGACACTTTCTTTTTCGTCCTAAACTTATGATGAAAAGAAGCATAACTCGGGACTGACATTCGGAATCTGCCCTGCAGAAAATGACTGCCCCAAAGCTAATCTTCTCCTTCACCAATGGAATGGACTTCACCGTTTACAAGGATGAGCTGCCCGACAATGGAATCATCCGTTTCGGATAAGGATTTGGCAACACAGATGTTAAGTTCGTTGACGTCACTCTCTTCACATAATGGACAAAGTGTCAGAAACTGAAGAGCCCGTGATTGAGTTCAACCTGAAGTCGGCTCAAGAATTCCCTCCCCTGTAACGGGTTCCAGCTGAGAGGAGTACTATTGTTCGTAGGAGGACTGTTGTCTCTACCCCCACCGGTCTAGTCATCTCAGTACCTACCCGGACTTACGCGAGCGAAGGGGAAGGAAATCCGAGTACGTGATGAGCCTGTCACCGTGGAGGGTGCAGACTTTGCTACAATACCGTCTGTTTTTGAGATTGGGTCCAGTTCAAGAGTTGCACGCCTAACTCGGACTCAAAGGAGAAATAGAAGCAAGAAGATCGCCAAGAAAGCTAGAGCTGCTGAAGTTGCTTTTCTAGAAGAAATTCCTGAAGAAAGAGAAGAAGCTGCTCGAGTATATACCTGCATTGGAAGGGAGCGGGTTTCACCCCTCTCTGCCGCATCGGATGAAGAGGATGTTCGTAGGATCGCCACCGCATTACCCCGACACCGCATACTACAACAATTACAAGAGGAAAAGGGATAAGAACTACGCCATTGGCTCGAGTTGCATGTCTGTTATAGAAAGATTGGCAAAGAAAGAAAGATGCCCTGTATCAGAAATCTTAAGGAGGATAGGACGAGTGCCAGCTAAATCCTGCCTCGGTTCGCGAATAGAGTCTGTTGCTGCCACAGAGAAACCAAACAAGAAGATAAAGGCCAGTTCGCCCGTTGTTGTATCGGGTCTACAGATTAGGGAGGATACCACCTTCCGGCATATGGCCAGACGGACCATCCGGTCCTAGGCTTACGACTGCAAGAAGGATGGTGTGGCGACCTACTACCGGCCGACTAAGACCAAAACAATGTCTCGAGAAGAAAAGTCTCGTCGGGAAACTTGAATCGGAATAAAGTGATCTGCTATGATAAAGGGGACTCCCGAGAAGGAAGTTCAACAGCCGTCGCGAGACAAGCTGCGAGACCGTGCGAAAAGGGCCACTAGAGGATGCCATGGACGAGTTAAGGACCGACATCCGACGGTTAGCAAAGGAAAGAGAAGAAGAATTAGGAGACGAAATTGACTCATCGAGTTCATGGATGAGGAGTATGCCGAGATCGACATGGTTGAGACACGAGCATCGTCGGCTTCACGAGGTGCTCCGGCAGTTGCGTAAAGAGATGAACCGGAAGTGTTGAGAGCACGACTTTGGGAAAGAGATGATACAATTTCCCGGATGGCAAAGAGGATGGAAGAGATGGGCTGCTTGCCTTAGCCACTCTCCGAGTCGGGCCGACCTCGAAAGAGACACCCCCGGAGATTATCCATATTGCGAATGGAGGAAAAGTGATCACATCCGTCAACGGAGATGAACTACCGAAGAAGGATTCTACACGAGCATGATCCACGAAAAGGATATTAAAAACATGGTAGAACGGCGAGGTGCGAGAAGCCTTAGCACAATCCGAGAGTGGAGCATCTATTCGGACGGGTAGACCTTACCCGAGGAGTTCGATGCGGTCCGATACCCGAAAGGCTTCGTACCACCTCTGTTTAAGACTTTTGATGGGACGGGAAACCCTCGGCGGCATGTCGCACATTTTCGTGCTAGATTCGTTGCAATGTCGGTGGAAGTGACGCTTTACTCTTCCGCCGGTTCGTCGGTGGTTTGTCGGGGATCGCCTTCGGCGAGTACGCGGAATTTCCGAACGGTTCGGTAAAGACCTTTTCGGAAGCTGGAGAATCTCTTCGTTAAACGATTTGCAGGGGCTCAGCACCACATCACTATCGGTAATATAGTGGTGGAGCAACAAAAGCGAACGAGACTTTAGTGGATTACATACTTCGATGGAGAAACTTAAGCATGAAGTGTGAACCACAGCTTCAAGAACAACATGCAGTCGGTATCCTGCTTAAAAGTATCCATGGCCCGATAGCACTTCTCCTTAAAGGATTTACGATCAAGACTTTCGAGAAGTTGCTTAGTAAGGCCGGGAGATTGCAAGAAGAAGCAAAGCAGTTAAGTTTCGCGGACAAGAACGATAAGCGAAGCTCGTGAAAACATTCGAGAAGAAATGCGGAATCATCGCGGCGATAGATAAGGGCGAGCGACCGATGCGAGATACGATCAAGCGGCCACAGTCTAGTTACCAACCACCGCAACGAACATACCAATAGCCTCAGCAAGGCTATCAGCAACCTCGTCCAAGCTATCAGTCGCCTCAACATTATGAACAACCGCCTCGTTCGTCACGTACTTTAAGAGAACTTCTAAATAAAGAATACCCATTCAAAGGCGAAGCGATGGCGAAGATGTTCCGCGACTTAATGAAGACACCGAATTTTCGATTGCCAGAGCCCAACAAGCCTGAGGAAGTCGATAAGAAAGATCATCCGAACTATTGCCCTTACCACCGGTTGCTTGGACACAAGATAGAGGATTACATCACTTTCGAGAGTTAGCTTGATGACAATCTCCGAAAAGGGAACATAACGATCCCAAAGGAATACATGAAAGAACCCCAGAAGGGAGGTTCCGTCAATGTTATTTCAACGGATCCCATTGTTCCGATAGACCCTTACACAACTGATGATGGATGGAGTACCGTCTGGACGAAGTTGTCGGCATATTTTTAGGTTGAATGTTGTATTTTAAAAAAGGGGCCGCCTACAGAAATTGTCGGCGAATTTTAAATTTTAAATTAAATTTAAATATACATATAATTTAGAAAGTAGTATTTGATTTTAAAAATAATTTTAAATTTGAAAGTTTTAAGATATGAAATCAAACCGATCTCACATCCCGAAATAGTTTATATAAATGAGCACCGCATCATGAGCCGTGTATCTATCCCGAAGAATAGACACCTTTGCTTGATGATGAGGCTCGGTTAAATAAACTAGAAGATTTGTGACATCCGTTTGGTACGTGAACCAATTTTATAAGCCGACAAGTTCCACAGCAATACAAAGAAATTAAGCGGGGTTTATATTACTGGGTTCTTAAAGTTCCCTATAAGGGCAAGCCCCTATAGTTAATCACATCTTAAATGACGGGAATCATTTAAGAAAATTCTCGATAATGATCAGTGGTTTTGCTCTCAAGAATTGCGAAGTTTAAGGTTTTCAAAGGATTGGATTTTGGAATTTTCAATAGGGATTAGCTCAAGTTGGGAACAGTATATTTTGGAGTCCAATGGAAGAGAGGTAGGAGAAGTCTGGAGATCGAGTGGAATCTTGGCAACTTCCCGAGCTATCCTATTGTTTGGTTTAGATTTGGGAGTTTATTTAATGTTGCGATCTGCTCGATTTTATTTATTTAGGTCTTATATTTGTATGATATAACCACACAAATAGCCTCGAAGATGTGAGGGTTTATGTCGTACCAAACGACTACCTCGGAGTCCTAAGACCGGTTAGGGCTTAATTTTCATGACATGATCATACAAATGCCTAACGAAAAGTTGAGGATTTATGTTGCACTAGGCAAACCACCTCGAAGTCCTATGGCTTGTTTATTTAATTCTAAGAAAGTTTTGTTGAAGTAGATCCGAGTTTTTGTGATGACGATGGCCGTCTTTGCCCACCGTACTCCGAGCTCCTTTTTGTTGCGAGAGGTTTAGTTTTAGAAGTCATAAATCGAGGAGATGAGAGAAGTGTTTTGGTTTAGAGAGAATCTTAAAATCCAAGTGTTTTTAATATTTTAATTAAAACAAATCTTAAAGTTGTTTAAAACGAAGCCGATTAAGATCCCGCGGTTCGTCGTCCCGGCACAGATTATTTTCATCTAATTCACTTAGTCCGGATGAATTTGCTAAACTCGACTGAATGAGTTCCACACTTTCATTTAGACAGTGGGAAATCCCGTTAGCAACACGTGGGTTACATCATCAGAGGTATTCCGATCATTCGACGAGACGTTTTAATTTAGTTGCGATATGTAGTTTTGTTGTTACGTTTGTGATTAAATTTTGAGTTGTTTTATATTTTGAAATGTTGTGGCGGTGATTTTTATCTTGTAATGAATTTTAATTTAGTTTTGGTTTCAGTTTAGGGACTATCATAAAGGTTTTGGTTTTCATGCAACAATTGTTTATCATGCAAGAAAAGTAAAGTACAGTGCAATAAAGTAGATTGCAATAAAATAAAAGCGTACCTGGAGGGTCTTCCCGTCATCCCAAGCTGCACTTAAAACACATGTTAAGGCATTTAAATGTTTCAACAAGTACTTAGGTAAAGCTAAGAAAAAGGTTTTGGTTGTCTACCAAAGTCCTAATCCTATAGCTAACCATCTCCTATGACGTCTAGGTTCTTGTGTTTTGGTTTAAGGATGACTCTCTTCACCCAAGAACAATTAAATTTAGTTGTTCTTATAAACATCCTATCATATTGAGGAAGTGCTTAAGACGAGTTTTAAACATCTTTTCAATACCTGCAGGATTGTTTAAGTCGAGAGAATTTAATTATACAAGTGAATTAATCATCCAGGGAGTTTAAGTTTTGTTATCTTGCTCAGTGAACTAGGACATTTGAATATCCTATGAGTGAAGTAAGACTTCACTTGATGCCTCATTTAAGAGTTATAATAGTAAGAGCTTTAAAAGGGCAAATTAAATTATTAAATATTTTGATGATTTAAACTTAATGATTTAATTTTAATTTTGACTTATTTATAAAAATTTAGTTTAAGTTTAGATTAGTGTTCAAGTTATTTTAGATTTAATTATTAAGGATTTCATTTAGATTTGTTGTTAAATGATTTTAATTTAATTTAATTCAATTTAACTTTAATTTAATTTAATTTAATTTTGATTTAATTTGATTTGATTTTAATTTAATTTAATTTAATTTAAATTTAATTTCAATTTAATTTTAATTTAATTTTAATTTTAGTTTTAATTTAATTTTAATTTTAATTTAATTTTAATTTAAGTTTTAATTTAATTTTAATTTAATTTAATTTTAGTTTAATTTTAATTTGGATTATTATTTTAATTAATTAATATTTTTTTTATTTATTAAGAATTAAGTATTATTGAAGTGGTTTATTTAGAGACTTTTAAATTAAAGAATAAATATCCTCTTAATAATATCCCTACTTTAATAATTCCAATTTCCATCATTTTCCCAAAATTTCAATTAATTAATTAATTAAAGTTTATTTTAATTATTTTTGTTTTAAATAGTTAATAGGTTTCTACCCTCGATCATTTAAGTTTCAATCATCCAAAATCAGTTTAAAATCAAATATTTTACCCTCCCTTTTTGATTAATCCTAAAATTTTAATTAAAGGTTGAAATTTTTTAATTACCATTTTGCCCTTCAAGCTTAATAATTCTATAACTCACTAAATTAAGCTCAAATGAACTTTAAAATTTTTATGTAACCTCATTCACATGTCAATTAAGACATTAGAGGAGAAAATGTGATTTTTCTGTATTTAATTTATTTATGTAATTATTTTTAATGGAAAATAGGAGATTTCAAGGAAAATTCAATAACATGACCAAGGAAATGTTTTTGTTGTTAAGAAAATTATGGGACATTTCTAATGACCATAGGACCATTTGGACCAATTTTCGTGTTTTTTTGAAATATATTTTATTTATTAGAATTATTTTGCATTTTAGAGTATTAATTAATTTTAAAATAAAATTAAAGTTGAAAAATGGATTTTATATTTTTCTTAAATCTCTCTGACCTCAAGGAGTTCAGAGAAACAAATTTTGTATTTTTCTGATTTTTCTTTGATTTATTAGAATTATTTTAATGAAAAGGTTGGAAAATACATTTTTTAATATTAAAAATTACATTAAGCCTTTAAAATTCAATATCTTATCCTAGGGACTTAAGAAAAATATTTGGTTTGTTCCTAAGTAATTAGAATTCAAAATGTCACATTTTGGTGATTTTTAATATTTTTATGATTTTATTATTTTTTAATTATTAAAAATATTAAAATAATGATAAAAATCAACTTTTTAGAAAATTACAATTTTAATTTTCCTAAGTTCCTCTAATATCAGAGAAGCTCCAAAACCATTTTTGTGAATTTTTGAAAAGTATTTTGTGAGTTATGAATTTTTAAAGTTTAAATTTACTCTTGGGGCTTAATCAACCCATTTGGTGGATCAAATCAAGTCCAATTGATTTTAAATTTTTATGTGAGACTCTCCTGACCCTAAAGGACAGTGAAGAATTGTTTCCAAGTCAATTTGATGTATAGTTAACCCTAATTAATTAAAGTTCAATTTTGGGTGTTTAGACCGATTAGGGTTATTCCATGTGAATTAACTCAGAAACTTATTTTTCCTAGGTTCCTACGGTCATAAGAAACATCACCAAATTTTCCTAGAATTTATTTCTCAACATGCTAATTATTGGAATTAAAATACTCAAAATGGTAACATGCGATTTAAAAATCAATGACTTCTCGTAGGGATGGCCTCGACCTTGGAAAATTCGGGGAATATTCCCAGAGTTCGGAGGCTTAACAGCTCTGGTCTCATGCCATGGTGAATTGCCATATGAAAATGGAGAATTAAAACAATGCGGGGAGTAAATAAATCATTAAAAATAAAATACTCGACGAAATTACTTGATTTCTTTTCCACATTATTCTCCTACGTTCACTGAGCAAGAGGTACTTTTATTTTATTTTTAGGATTTTTCTACACAAAGTTATGGATTTTCTAAGTTACGGTAATTAAATAAATCCATAAAATCCTATTTTTCTATTTATCCGAATCGGCGCCGCGTCGTCCTTAGCATCTCCGAACGACCGCGCGGCGCTTTGCGGTTCGACGCCGCCATCCAGATTCGGCGCTCCGGGGGCCGCGGTTCATGTACCATCGCGGCTGTCCGGCTCGATCCCGGCCGTCCGGTCGATACACGCTCGATCCGAGCGGCTCCCGATCATCGTCTACGGCGGGTGTGAACCGTGACCGTCCACACTTAAAACCTACAGATCTCGCTCGATACTTAACGGATTTTTGTGTTCTTGTGCTCTATGGATTCGTCTTGAAGAGACGAATACATCTATACGGTGATCATGCATTGAAATTAAGGCATTTGAAAATGGAGAATGTTCAGAAGCTCGGGAAGAAGAGAGAGCTCATAGCTTTGCTCAGAGAAGTGAAGCTTCGATCTGAGAGTTGTGTCACGTTCAATTGGGTCCAAGCAAGCTCCGGATGAAGTCCCTTGGCATGAGTGAATTGCTCAGGTACAAAAGTGACCACGGCCGATCACAAAGCTTGGAGGGCTGGAGCAAGCTGGGTGGCATGGAGAGGGGCTTTCATCTGGGAACTTCTCCTCTTGGTGCGAGTGAAGGTGTAGGACCAATCGATTTGGAGATTGGCTCACTGTGGTGCGGTGTCTGGTTTTGGGCTTGAATTTCGACTACGAAATTGAGCTCGCGGAGAGGAAATGGCGGGGGGATTTCGGTGGGGATCAAGTTCTCCAAGTGTGGGAAGAGTACGGAATGATTTTGGCGAGTTTACGTGTGATTTGTTTCGGCACCTCCTCCATGGCCGAGAGAGGTGGGGTTTAAATAGAGTGGTAGGAGGCTCTCCCGGGGGAGTTAGGGCTTGGGATCGAGTTGCTGCGAGTGAGGAGAAGAACGGCCATGGTGGCCATTGGGCATGGGGTAACTCGGCGGGTGAGAATTCCAAGCTTGGGCTCACATGGGAGCTCTCGGGTGTGGTGTTTTCCGGCGGCCCAGGTGGCTGGCCGGCAGGCATGGGTCACCCTCAGGGTTAGGAGGCTCAGGGCTTGATGTTTGTGAAGTCAATTGGTAATGGCCATGTGTAAAGTGTTTGAATCAAAGTGGAATGGGGTAAGGGTGTATTTTGGCTAAGTTTGGTCAAATGCATGGATTGGGCTAGGTGCACCTCCCCATGGCTAGTTTGAAGTTGAAGAGAAAGTGGTTTAGGTCAGCTTAATTAGTGGGGAAGGGTCACCATCCAAGTATTAAGTTTAAGCAAGGTTTAGTGGAATCATGGAAGTGGCTAATCTCCTTAAGGGAATATGGAAAGAGCCTCCTCCTCTTACCATCTTGGGTATGTTGAGGTGTCTAAGGCTTTTATGGCTCCCATATGGCTCATGCATGGCTTCATGGCTCCATTTGGCTTGGGAAAAGTTAAGTCAACTTTCATGAGGAAGGATTTTTTGATTTTTGGCATTTTGGTGAGAGTTGTCATCAGGTTTGATTTGGAATAGTTTGATGATGAATTTGAAAGTTAGGGAAGGTTTTAATTGGAATGGATGATGAAGTGTAGTGTCATGTGGGCATTAGAGTCAAATTTGGGCCTTTGAAATTATTCTAGGAATGGGCTTTTTTAGGAAGGCTTAAGGAGGTGGGCCTTAGGTTTTAAAATAAATTTATGGATGGGAATTTTGTAAAAGGTTGAGCCAAATAATTGTTGGATTTGGTTTAGGGGTGTGTCATGAGTGATTTGAAATAAATTTGAGGTGGTTTGGGTTTGAATTGGGTTGGATTTGGGCTTCTATGGTAAAGGGGCCAACATAGGTCAAATTGGGCTAATTTGGGCCAATGTTGGGCTAGGGTTGAAATTGATGTAAAATTAATGTTGGGAAATGTTTATGGGGGTAGGTTTCAATTTTGGTTGGGTTTTGATTTTGGGATTTGGGCCCATTTGGGTTAGGTTTGGGTGTAGGCCCATTTAGGGAATTTTGGGTTTGGGTTGAATTTGAGTAAGGTTTGGGTCCAAATTTTGGGCAAATCATGTTAGGGTTTTGTTTGTGGGGATGCTAGGAAGGTTTTAGAAAAGATTTGGGTCAAATTGGGATTGAATTGGGTTGGTTTGAGGTAGGTTTAGGTCATGGGTCAAAATTGGGCCTTAAGCTTAAAAATGAAATTGGATTCAAATGTCAATGAAATTGGGCTTGAATTTGGTCTAGATTGATATTGGAGATATTGAATTGAAGTTTAAGTTTGAATTGGACCAAAATTGAAGTCAATTGGGGTGATTTGGTTTGACATTGGGTTCATTTGGGTTTAAAATGGGCTAAATTAGGGGTTTTGGTAAAAGTAGGACAAATTGAGAAAATTGGCCCATGGTGTAGTTGGACAAAATGAAATTGGGAATATTTGGGATTTTGTGAAATTTTCTGGGAATTTTTGGAATTTTTGGATTTTTGGGTCAAGAGGGGCAGTTTGGTAATTTGGAGGGTATTGGGGGTATTTTTGGAATTTTTGGAATTTTTGGTCAAAGATGATCACTTTGAATGGTGAGAAATGTTTAAGGATTTATTTTGAGGAATTTTGAGGAATTTGGGTAATTTTGTAAATTTTGGGTCATTTCAAGGGCATTTGGTAGGTTTGGCGGGTCCGGGGCCCCAGGGGTCAAAAATTGAAATTTTGGAAGAATAAAGGTTGATCAAATGTGAGTGAAATGGAATCACTTTTATTGAGCCCTGAAGCCATATTAAGCCCATATGAGCCATGAGAGGACTCATTGGAGGCATTCACTATGTTGTTCCTAACCCTCTTAACTAGGGGCTTAGGGGTTAAGGTACATCCATATGAATTACCTACATGAGTCGAGGGAGTCGAGTTGGGTATAGGTGTGGTTTTAGGATTTGGATTGTGTGTGTGAGAGTGTAGAGTGTGAGTGTAGTGAGTGTGTAAGTCGACCCTCACCGAGACCGGGCCACCCGGGGTAGTCTAAGGCCCGAAGAGTCTATAGGGAACTCATCCTTTAAACCTCCACATTTGATTTCGACCCTCTAGGTGATTAGGGGTCTACGATCGAAGCTTGTGGGGTTTGCGGGGAGACGAAGTGGTTTAAATTTCTAAGGGATGGGTCCCGATTCTAGTCCTCTAAGATGAGTCGAAGGAAAAGCCTAAGGCTAGATCCTAAACACTAAAGAGGAAGAGAAGACCTCATCGGAAATGAGGTCGACAAATGGACCCCCATTAGGTGTGGTGTGCTTAACCAAGCACACCGCGCGTATTGGTGTTGACCAGAAGAGATCAACAAAACCGACACGGATGTCCAAGTGACAAACTTAGGACAAGTAGAAGAATTTCCGTTGGGGAGTATCGAGTATACTTCAAGGCGGGAATTCCCGAACTCTCTGGCAGGGAATGGAAAAGGAGATGAATTCCAAATCATATGATGCGGGAATTTGATTTAGATTTCATTTCATGTTCGAGCTTTGATGTGTGAGTTTAGATTTTAGTTTGAGTTTTAATTTAGATTGAAGTTTGGTTTAAAATCGATTTGAGGAAATTTTGAATTTGAAATTTGGATTTGAAATGAGAATCGAAACCTAGGTTTCAACCTCGGGATTGCGAAGAGCTGGAATTTAGGTACCAGCCTCAGAGTGAGAATCAGAATTTAGGTACTGATCACGGAATGAGAACTAGAATTTAGATACTAGTCTCGAAGGAGAACTGGAATTTAGGTAGCATTCTCGAAAGAGAATCGAATTTTAGGTATCGACCTCGAAAAGGATGAGAATCAGAATTTAGGTACTGATCTCAGAATGAGAACTAGAATTTAGGTACTGATCTCGGAATGAGAACTGGAATTTAGGTACCAGTCTCGGAAGAGAGTCGAAATTTAGGTATCGACCTCGAAAAGGATGAGAGCTGATCTCGGAATGAGAACTAGAATTTAGGTACTAGTCTAGAATGAGAATCGAAATTTAGGTATCGACCTCGAAGAGGATGAGAATCAGAATTTAGGTACTGATCTCGGAATGAGAACTAGAATTTAGGTACTAGTCTCGAATGAGAATTGGAATTTAGGTACTAGTCTCGGAAGAGAGTCGAAATTTAGGTATCGACCTCGAAAAGGATGAGAATCAGAATTTAGGTACTGATCTCGGAATGAGAACTAGAATTTAGGTACTAGTCTCGAAAGTTTAGAATTGAAATTTAGGTATCAATTCGGGAGAGAATCGGAATTTAGGTATCGATCTCGAAAGTGGAGTCGAAATTTAGGTACCGACCTCGAAGTGAGAACTGGAATTTAGGTACCAGTCTCGAAAGTTTAGAATTGAAATTTAGGTATCAATTCGGAAGAGAATCGAAATTTAGGTATCCATCTCGAAAGGAGAGTCGGAATTTAGGTGCAGACCTCGAAGTGAAGCTGGAATTTAGGTACCAGTCTCGGAAGTTTAGAATTGAAATTTAGGTATCAATTCGGAAGAGAATCGAAATTTAGGTATCGATCTCGAAAGGAGAGTAGGAATTTAGGTACCGACCTCGAAGTGAGAACTGGAATGTAGGTACCAGTCTCGAAAGTTTAGAATTGAAATTTAGGTATCGATTCGGAAGAGAATCGAAATTTAGGTATCGATCTCGAAAGGAGAGTCGGAATTTAGGTACCGACCTCGAAGTGAAGCTGGAATTTAGGTACCGGTCTCGGAAGTTTAGAATTGAAATTTAGGTATCGATTCGGAAGAGAATCGAAATTTAGGTATCGATCTCGAAAGGAGAGTAGGAATTTAGGTACCGACCTCGAAGTGAGAACTGGAATGTAGGTACCAGTCTCGAAAGTTTAGAATTGAAATTTAGGTATCAATTCGGAAGAGAATCGAAATTTAGGTATCGATCTTGAAAGGAGAGTCGGAATTTAGGTACCGACCTCGAAGTGAGAACTGGAATTTAGGTACCAGTCTCGGAAGTTTTAATGTATGAAGAAGGACCCAGTCTCGTGCTATCAGAACCAAGCCGAACCAAGTTCGTGGCTGCGTGATCAATGAACTTAGTCAATCTCCGTACAAGAGGGGAAGGAGATCACAGAAAATCAAAAGGGTTTCGATGTGACGAAAAAAAAAGTATAGGATTTTTGAAATTTGAAGTGTGTGTTTTCCGTGAGGAAGAACCATCCCGAAAGAGGGTTTCAAAGTAGTTTGAAGTAGATTTTGATCTGAGGAAGAGTTGAAGGATTTGAAAGAGATAGATTGAGATTGAAATTCCATTTGAGATTCATTTTTCATTTTGTTTATCTTTTAATGATCCAATTTTATTTTTGTTGTTTATTTGATGTTCACGTGAATTGTATTTGGTGTTCATGTGGATTTGAAGTTCATTTGAATATTTGGATTTTAAAGAACGGTTTTTATTTATTTCTCTTTTCTTTTACATGTTCTTTGTTCGAAAGTTCATTTAACTCTAATGGCGTTTCCCGGTCAATTTGCACAAAAAGAGGTGAAGGCAAAATGTGACATGGTCACTTTCATTCCGATCTTGTTGAAGATACATCATACGACTCGATACGAAATATTTCTCATACGATCCATGACTCAAAACGGACTATGTATGATCCTTGTTGATCCATCCAAAAAGTATCTGTTAAAAATCCATGTCTGAATAATGAGATACACGGTCAATAACATCACCTTCCAAGCCATCCTTGGCAGGAATGCCGCATGGATGTACAATGGAGGTGTGTTATTTCCCGTGTAACTCACGGCTCGTAGGGCGGAGACTCTCAATTCTGGATACGGTTGGAAGTGGTAAGGTGCATTTACGTCGTCCATCCTTCTAAAAGTGACGGAGATCCGCTCCACTGGTACTCCCGGTATACAATGTTTTACGATGTCTGCTCCATTTCCTTGTAATATCATGACAGAACCTACGAAAGTGGTATCTCCACCGACCCTCGGAACTTACACGGGCCTGCTATCCGGAGGTCAGATCCGAACATGATATTGCATTGGTTGACGAACGAAACTGTGCAGAAAGGTCTGACAAAGTCATGGTGGTCTGTGTGTGGAGGTATGCAGTCGCCCTTCTGATAAATGTTGATGATGCAACTGTTGGGTATGCGATCTATTGGCGGTACCCTCCATGCTTATCATTCTTTTCACCATTCTTTTAATTATTCTCGGCATTGGATCCACCTCACCGTGACGGAGTATCCACAGTGGATTTCCTTTTCTGTCCTCTGCGAAGTTATAGCAACATCCGCATTGTATTGTGACTCTTCCTTTCCCTGACATCCATTTCCGGGGTTCCGAATAAGTCTTTTCTCTCAGACGGCCTTGTTGACCTCATTTTTGATGAGGTCTTCCCTTCTTCTCTTTAGTACTTAGGATCTAGCCTTAGGCTTTTCCTTTGACTATCCTAGAGGATTAGAATTGGGACCCACCACTTAGAAATTCAAACCACTTCTTAACTCCTGCAAACTCCACAAACTTGATTGTAGACCCCTAATCACTAGAGGGTTGAGATCGAATGTGGAAGTTTAAAAGATGAGTTCTTATAGGACTCTTTGGCCTTAGGACCGCCACTAGGTGGCTCTGGTCTAGTGAAGGGGCTGACTTACACACACACTACACCTATACACTACACTTTCACACACCTCCTAAAAACACACCCATACCCAATTTGACCTCCTGACTCATGCAGTTGGTTCACATGGATGGTCCTTAACCCCTAAGCCCTTGGCTAAGAGGGTTAGGAACAACATAGTGGGTGCCTCAAATGAGTCCCTTCATGGCTTTATATGGCTTCATGGCTCAACCAAAATGATTTCATTCCACTTACATTCACCCAATCTTCAATTTTCCAAATTTTCGATTTTTGACCCAGGGACCCTACACTGCTAACTTACCCAATACCTGCAGAAACCCTCCAAAATTTGCAAAATCACCTAAACTACCCAAAATTCTCCAAAATCATTCCTAAACATGTCCTCACCAATCAAATTGATCATCCATACCCAAAAACACCAAAAATTCCAAAAATACCTCCCAATACCCTCCAAATACCCAAAATACCCCTCTTAGCCAAAAAATCCAAAAATTCAGAAAATTCCCAGAAAATTCCAGAAAATCCCAAATATTCCCAATTTCATTTTGTCCAACTACACCATGGGCCAATTTTGTCAATTTACCCCACTTTTATCAAAACCCCCAATTTGACTCATTTTAACCCAAAGTAAACCCAATGTCAAACTAAACCTACCCAATTGATCCAAATTCTGGTCCAATTCAATTCTAAACTTCAATTTAACATCCCCAACACCAATCTAGACCAAATCCAAGCCCAATTTGATTGGCATTGGGATCGATTTCACTTTTGGCCTTAAAGCCCGATTTGGACCCATGACCCGAGACTTAGCCCAAACTCACCCAATTCAACTCCAATTAACCCCAAATCTTTTCTAAACCTTCCTTAACATCCCCATAAACAAAACACTAACATGATTTGCCCAAGATTTTGACCCAAACCCCACTCAAATTCAACCCAAAATCAAAAAGCCCAATTTTGGCCTAAACCCGAACCTAACCCAAATAGGCCCGAACCCCAAAATCAAAACCCAACCAAAGCCAAAACCTCTTTGAAACACTCCCAAAAACATTTCCCAACATTTATTTTACATCAATTTCAACTCTAGCCCAACATTGGCCCAAGATAGCCCAATTTGACCTACATTGGCCCACTTACCAAATAAACCCAAATTCAAACCAATTCAAGTCCAAATCACACCAAATTGACTCCAAACCACTCATAACACATCCCTAAACCAAACTCAGCAATTATTTGGCCCAACCTCTTTACAAAATTTCCATCCATAAATTCATTTTTAAACTTAAAGGCCCATTCCTTAAACCATTTTAAAAGCCCATCCTTTACCACATCCAAAGGCCCAAAATTGGTCCCAAAGCCCATATGACATTTCCCCTCATCATACTTTCAATTAAACTCAATACCTAAGTCCTAAATTCATCATCAAATCATTCCAAATCAAGTTTCATACAAATTTCCATCAAATTACCAAAAAATTCCTAAAATCCATTTTCATGAAATTGACCAGAAGCTTTCCCCGAAGCCGAAGACAAGCCATGCGAAGCCATGGACAAGCCACATGAAGCCATGGAGAGTTTGACATGTGATCAAGCCATTAATGGAAAAAGGAGGACCCCTTTCCTAATCCTTCTTAAGCCTTTTTACCTTAAGCATGTCGCACTCTAAACCGTGCTTTGCCACCCAATCCTTGATGGAGACTCCACCACACATGGGAGATTGACCCACCGACCTCCTCGGCCCAAAACCGGAGTCTTGGGGAGGTGCACCCAACCCATTTGCATGGGTTGACCAAAATAAGCTAAATGGCCCCTTCCCCTTCTACTTTGATTCAACCACTTTACACATGTCGAACCTCGATTGAATGCACCAAACCCGGCCACGACCCACTGAACAAGATGGTGACCAATGCACGGCCGGCCGGGCACCGGGTCGCCGGAAAACACCATGGCCGAGAGCTCACATGTGAGCCGACTTTGGGATTCTACCTTCGCTGAGCTGCCCCATGCCTAATGGCCACCATGGCACGTTCTCGCCCTTGACCTAAGCGGCTCGATCCCAGAGCCCCAACTCTCCACGGGAGGCCCTCCGCCCTCTCCTATTTAAACACCACCCCTCTCGGCCATGAGAGGTGCTGAACCTAACCTTAAGGAAACTGCGCAAAATCATTCCGGATTACTCTCCACACATAGAGCACTTGATCCCACTGAATTCCGGCCCCGATTCCCTCCAGGTGAGCTCGATTTTGAGCTCGAGCTTTAGCCCGAAAACCGGGACACTTCTTCACGGTGAGCCGATCCCCAAATTGATTGGTCCTACACCTTCATTGGACCAAGAGGAGAAGTTTCCCACTGAAAGCCCCATCTCCGAGGCCACCCGGTTGCTCCGGCCTCCGAAGCTTTGTGATCGAGCTGTGGTCGCTTTCATAGCTAGACAATTCACCGGGCCAAGGGACTTCATCCGGAGCTTACTTGGACCCAATCGAAGGAGACACAACTCTCGGATCGAAGCTTCACTTCTCCGAGCAAAGGTATGAACTCATTCTTCTTCCCGAGCTTACGGAGATTCTCCATTTCATTTGAATAAATTTCGATGCATGTTCTACAGTATGGATGTGTTCGTCCCTTCGAAGACGAATCCATAGAGCATAAGAACACGAAAATCCGTTGAGAATCGAGTGAGAAATTAGGGTTAGAAGGTTGACGGTCACGGGTGCACACCGGTCGTAGACGATGACCGGGAGCCGTTGGATCGCGCGTGTATCGAGCGGACGGTTCGGATTGCGCCGGACCGGGGAATGATACGTGAGCCGCGGGTCCGGGACGGGCGACTCGGATGGCGGCGCCCGATCACGGCGCGACACGTACCCCCTTCGGAGGCTGCCGAGGTTGACGCGGTGCCGCGTGGATAAGTAGAAAATTAGGGATTTTTCGATTTATTTAAATACGAGAACTTAAAAATCCATATCTTTGTGTAGAAAAATCACAAAAATAAAATAAAAATACCCTCTTGCTCGGTGAATAGAGGAGAATAATGTGGAAAAGAAATTAATTAATTTTGCCCAAGTACTTTCTTTTTAATTAATTATTTACTCCCTGCATTGTTTTAATTCTCCATGCATTCATACAATTCACCATGGCATGAGACCATAGGGCTTTTGAAGCCTCTGAACTTGGGAACATTCCTTGAATTTTCCAAGGTCAGGAGGCCATCTCTGTGAAAAGTTATTGATTTTTCAAATGCATGTAGGTTCGTTTTGAGTATTTTAATTCCAAAAATTAGCATGTTGTGAAATAAATTCTAGGAAAATTTGGTGATATTCCTTATGACCAGAGAACCCTAGAAAAAATAGGACTTGAGTTAATTCACTCAAAACAACCCTAATTGGCTTAAACACCCAAAATAGACCCCTAATTAATTAGAGCTAACTATACATCAAATTGACTTGAAATCAATTCTCCATCGACCTTTAGGATCGGAGGAAACCACCACAAAAGTTTGAAGTCGATTGGACTTGGTTAGCCTTACTAAATGGGTTGATTAAGCCATTTAGTCATTTTAAACTTTAAAAAATTCATAACTTTCAAAATACCTTTCAAAAATTCACCAAATTGGTGTCGGCATATTTTTAGGTTATGTGTTTTATTTTGAAAAGGGAGTCGCCTACGGAAATTGTCGTCGAATTTTTAATTTAATTTAAATAAATAATTTGAAAAGTAGTATTTTATTTTGAAAATAATTTTAAATTTGAAATTTTTAAAATATGAAATCAAACTCGATCTCACATCCCGAATAGTTTATATAAACGAGCACCGCATCACAAACCGTGTATCTATCCAGAAGAATAGACACCTTGCTTGATGATGGGGCTCGATTAAATAAACTAGAAAGGTTTGTGACATCCGTTTGGTCTGCGAACCAATTTTATAAGCCGACAAGTTCCCAGCTTAATATAAATGAATTAAGCGAGGTTTATATTACATGGGTTCTTAAAGTTCCCTATAAGGGCAAGCCCCTATAGTTAATTACATCTTAAGTGACGGGAATCACCTAAGAAAACTCTCGATAATAATCAATAATTCTGCTCTCAAGAATTTTAAGTTTTCAAAGGATTGAATTTTGGAAATTTCAATAGGGAATGGATCAAATTTAGAACATTTTTATTTTGGGAATTCAAAGGAAGAAAAGTAGGAGAGATCACGGATTCGAAGCGGACTTCGGTAATCTCCCGACTATCCTATTGTTTGGCTTAGATTTAGGAAAGTCCTAATGTTTATTTAATGTTTTATTCTTGCCAATTTTAGTTAATTAGGGCTTATATTTATATGATAGAATCATACAAATTGCACTAGAAGATATGAGGGTTTATGTCGTATCGGACGACTACCTCGGAATCCTAAGACCGGTTAGGGCTTAATTTGCGATGCAAATGCCTAACGAAGAGTTGAGGATTTATGTTGCACTAGGCAAACTACCTCGAAGTCCTATGGCTTTGTTATTTAATTCTAAGAAAGTTTTGTTGATGTAGGTTCGAGTTTTGCCGACGACGATGGCCGTGTCTGCCCACCATGCTCCGAGCTCCTTGTCGTTGCGGAGGTTTAGTTTTAGAAATCATAAATCAAGAGATGAGAGAAGTGTTCCGGTTTAGAGAAGTCTTAATTTCCAAGTGTTTTTTGTGTTTTAATTAAAACAAATCTTAAAGTTGATTATAACGACACGGTTAAGATCCCACGGTTCCATCCTTCCGGCATCATTATTTTTATCGGATTCACTTAGTCCGGATGAATTTGCTAAACTCAATTGAATGAGTTCCACACTTTCATTTAGACCGTGGAAATCCCGTTAGCAACACGTAGGTTACATCATCCGAGGTATTCCCGATCATCCAACAAGACGTTTTAATTTAGTTGTAATTGTAGTTTTGTGTTCTGTTTGTGATTAAATTTTGAGTTGTCTTATATTTTGAAATGTTGTGGAGGTGAATTTTATCTTGTAGTGTCTTTTATTTTAATTTTGGGTTTCAGTTTTGGTTTTCATCCTAAAGGTGTCGGTTTTCATGCAACTGTTGTTTATCATGCAAGAAAAATAAAGTGCATTTGCAATAAAATAAACTGCAATAAAATAAAAGCGTACCTGGAGGGTCTTCCCGTCATTCCAAGCTGCACTTAAGACACAGTTAGAATATTTAAGCAAGTTCCTAGGTAAAGCTAAGGGAAAGGGTTATGGTTTTCTACCAAATTCCTAATCCTATGAGCTAGTCATTTCCTATGACGTCTAGGTTCTTTGTGTTTTTAGTTTGAAGACGATTTTCTTCATCGAAGAACAATTAAGTTCAATTGTTCTTATCAACATCCTATCATATTGAGGAAGTGCTTAGGAGAGATCCCAAACATCTTTTCAATATTTCTAGGATTGTTTTAAGTCCAAATGAATTTAATTGTGTAAATGAATCGATCGTCCGAGGTTTTCAAGTTTTGTTAACTTGCTCGGTGAACTAGGACATTTGAATGTCCTATAAGTGAAGTAACATTTCATTTTAATGTTCTATTTAGGAGTTATGATAACTAAAGCTCCTAAGGGCAAAATGATATTTAATGATTTGTGATTCAAATTTAAGTTCAAATTAATGATTTAAGTTTGGAATAGTGTTCAAGTTATTTTAGATTCATTTCTTCATGTCTTAAGTAAGGTTATTTAATTCAATTTAATTTAATTTAATTTATTTTAATTTAATTTAGTTTAATTTAGTTTGATTTGATTTAATTTAATTCAATTTAATTTATTTGATTTAATTTCTTAATTTAATTTAATTTAATTTTAATTTAATTTAATTTAATTTAATTTAATTTAATTTATTTAATTTAATTTAATTTACTTATTTAATTTATATTTAATTTAATTTTATTTATTTAATTTAATGTATTTAATTCATTTAATTTAATTTAATTTGTTTATTTAATTTAATTTAATTTTAATTTAATTTAATTTAATTTAATTGAAATTTTTGAAAGAGTTTAATGATTTAATTTTAATTTAATGATTAAGTCTTTTAATATTTTAAATTTGAGTTATCATTTTAATTAAGAGTTGAATATTAATGAGATGATTAATTTAGGGATTTTTAAATTAAAGAATAAATCTCTTCCTAATAATATCCCTATTTTAATAATTCCAATTTTATTATTCTTCCAAATTTAATCAATTATTTAATTAAGGTTTAATCATTTTAAATTGCTTAATGGGTTTCTACCCTTTAATTATTTAAATTTCAATCATCCAAATCAGATTAGGATCAGATATTTTACTTGTTAAAAATTTTTATTAAACCTAAAGTTTTAATTAAGGGTTAAAATTTTAATTACCATTTTGCCCTTTAAGCCTAATAATTTCATAACTCACTAAATTGAACTCAAATGAACTTAAAATTTTTTTTATGTGACTTCACTTATGTGTCAATAAAGACATGAGAGGAGAAAATGTGATTTTTCTGTATTTAATTTATTTATATAATTATTTTTTAGTAGAAAATAGGAATTTCCAAGGAAAATTCAATAACATGACCAAGGGAAAGTTTCTGTCCTTAAGAAAATTAGGGGACATTCCTAATGACCAGAGGACCACTTGGACCAAATTTTGTAATTTTTTGAATTATATTTTATTTATTAGAATTATTTTAAGTTCTGGAGTATTAATTAATTTAAAAATAAAATAAATGTTGAAAAATAAATTTTATAATTTTTAAAATTCTCTCTGATATCAAGGATTCCAGAGAACCAAACTTTACAATTTTCTGATTTTTCTTTGATTTAATATAATTATTTTGGTGAAAATGCTAGAAAATACATTTTTTAATTTTAAAATTACCCTAGAGCTTTAAAATTTAATATCTCACTAAATAGACCTAGGAAAAATATGGGGTTTGTTCCTAAGTGATTAAAATTTAAAATATAACATTTTGGTGAATTTTATTATTTTTGTAATTTTTATTATTTTTTAATTATTAAAAATATTAAAATAATATTAAAAATCAACTTTTTTAGAAAATTGAAATTTTAATTTTCCTAAACTCCCCTGATATCAGAGAGACTCCAAAACCAATTTGGTGAATTTTTGAAAGATATTTTGAAAGTTATGGATTTTTTAAAGTTTAAAATGACTAAGTGGCTTAATTACCCCAATTAGTGGGGCTAACCAAATCCAATTGACCTCAAATTTTTATGGTGGGTTCCTCTGATCCTAAAGGTCAGTGGAGAATTGATTTCAAGTCAATTTGATCTATGGTTAACTCTAATTAATTAGAGACCTATTTTGGGTGTTTAAGCCGATTAGGGTTAATCTAAGTGAATTAACTCAAATCCTATTTTTCCTAGGGTTCTCTGGTCATAAGGAACATCACCAAATTTTCCTAGAATTTATTTCACAACATGCTAATTTTTGAAATTAAAATACTTAAAACAGCAACATGCATTTGAAAAATCAATAACTTTTCACAGAGATGGCCTCTGACCTTGGAAAATTCAGGGAATGTCCCTAAGTTCAGAGGCTTCAAAAGCCCTATAGTCTCATGCCATGGTGAATTGTATGAATGCATGGAGAATTAAAACAATGCAGGGAGTTAATAATTAATTAAAAATAAGATACTGGACAAAATTAATTAATTTCTTTTCCACATTATTCTCCTCTGTTCACTGAGCAAGAGGGTATTTTTATTTTATTTTTATGATTTTCCTACACAAAGTTATGAATTTTCAAAGTTCAGGGAATTAAATAAATTAAGAAAATCCCTAATTTTCTATTTAAGTGACGCGGCGCCGCGTCAACCTCGGCAGCTCCGAATGCACACGCGGCGCGCTCCCATTCGACGCCGCCATCCGCGTCAGCGCTCCCGGGACCCGCTGTATCGCTCCGTCTTCTGATCCGACGCGATCCTGACCGTCCGTCCGCGCGTGTATTAAATGGACGGCATCCGTTCATCGTCCCCAAGTGTCCTCACCCGAGAGCCGTCCACACTAAATCCTTAATATCTCACTCGATACTCAATGGATTTTCAAGTTCTTATGCTCTATGGATTCGTCTTGAAGAGACGAACACATCTATACGGTTATCATGCATTGAAATTAAAGCATTTGAAATGGAGAATCTCCAGAAGCTCGGGATGAAGAATTAACTCATACCTTAGCTCTGAGAGGTGGAGCCTCGATCAGAGATGCTTGGCACGTTCGTTGGAGATGCAGGAGGCTAGGGATGAAGCCTGGGGGTGTGGTGAATTGCCTAGGTGTGATTTCCACCAAAGCCGATCACAACCTTTGGAGTGCGGAACAAGCCGGGTGACTCGGAGATGGGGCTTTTGCTGGTGGACACCTTCCCTTGGTGCGGTGCGGGTGTAGGACCAATCAATTTGGGGATTGGCTCACTCTGTGGAGAAGTGTCCTGGTTTTGGGTGGAATTTCAACTCGAAATTGAGCTCACGAGAGAAGAAATGGCGGGGGGATCTCACTTGGGGATCAAGTGCTGCGTGTGTGGGGAGGAGTACGGAACAATTTTGGCGAGTTTCGGTAAGGTGCGGTTCAGCACTTCTCTTGGCCGAGAAGGTGAGGGGTTTAAATAGGAGAGGTTGGAGGGCCTCCCGGGGGAGTTGAGGGCTTGGGATCGGCTGCTCTCGGTGAGGAGAAGAACGGCCATGGTGACCATTAGGCAGTGGGGCGGCTCGGCGAGGAGAATTTCAAAGTTTGGCTCCTCCCGAGGTTTCGGCCATGGTGTTTTCCGGCGGCTCGGTGGCCGGCCGGCCGGGCATGGGTCACCATCTTGTTCGGGTGGGTCGGGGCTGGGGCTTGGTGCATTCAATTGAGGCTAATGCCATGTGTAAAGTGGCTTGAATCAGAAGTGGAATGGGGAAGAGAGCTTATTTTGGCTTATTTTGGTCAACCCATCCACATGGGCTGGGTGCACCTCCCAAGGCTTGGTTTTGGCTGAGGAAAAGTCGATTTGGCTCAGATCATCGCATGTGTGGTCGAGTCTCCATCCAAGCACGATTAGGGGCATAAGCATGGTTTAGAGTGTGATCATGCTTAGAGGTAAAACAGGCTTAAGAAGGATTAGGAAAGAGGCTCCTCCTTTTGCCCATTAATGGCATGGTGACATGTCAAGAGCTCTCCATGGCTTCATGTGGCTTGTCCATGGCTCCATGGCTCGTCTTTAGCTTGGGAAAAGTTTAGTCAATTTCATAAAAATGGGTTTTAAGAATTTTGGGTATTTTGGTGAAAATTTGTATGGGGCTTGATTTGGAATTGTTAAATTGATAAATTAGGACTTTAGGAATGACTTTGATTAAATGGATGGCAAATGGAAATGTCATGTGGGCTTTAGGGCCAAATTTGGGCTTTTGTATTTGGTGGGAATGGGCTTTTAGGGAGGTTTAGGGAAATGGGCTTTTAGGTTTGAAAATGAATTTATGGATAGAAATTTTGTAAAGAGGTTGGGCCAAATAATTGTTGAGTTTGGTTTAGGGATGCTTCATGAGTGGTTTGAAACAAGTTTGAGGTGATTTGGGTTTGAATTGGGTTGGATATGGGCCTTTTTGGTAAAGAGGCTAAGGTGGGCCAAAATGGGTTACCATGGGCCAAAGTTGGGCTAGAGTTGAAATTGATGTAAAATTAATGTTGGGAAATGTTTATGGGAGTGTTTCAAAGAGGTTTTGGCTTTGGTTAGGTTTTGATTTTGGGATTTGGGCTCATTTGGGCTAGGTTTAGGTTTAGGTCAAAATTGGGCTTTTTAGCTTTGGGTTGAATTTGAGTGGGGTTTGGGTCTAAATTTTGGGCAAATCATGTTAGTGTTTTATTTATGGGGATGTTAAGGAAGGTTTGGAAAAGATTTGGGGTTAATTGGAGTTGAATTGGGTGAGTTTGGGTTAGGTTTGGGTCATAGGTCCAAATTGGGCTTTAAGGCCAAAAGTGAAATTGGATCCC
This sequence comes from Papilionanthe hookeriana x Papilionanthe teres, assembly GCA_022702705.1. NCBI lineage: Eukaryota > Viridiplantae > Streptophyta > Magnoliopsida > Asparagales > Orchidaceae > Papilionanthe > Papilionanthe hookeriana x Papilionanthe teres. The sequence continues at coordinate 80,203,536 of CM040433.1, forward strand.
AATGTCACTCAAATTGGGCTTAGATTGGGTCTAGATTGGTGTTGGGGATGTTGAATTGAAGTTTAGAATTGAATTGGACCAAAATTGGGGTCAATTGGGTAGATTTGGTTTGACATTGGGTTTACTTTGGGTTAAAATGGGTCAAATTGGGGGTTTTGATAAAAGTGGGGTAAATTGACAAAATTGGCCCATGGTGTAGTTGAATAAAATGAAATTGGGAATATTTGGGATTTTCTGGAATTTTCTGGGAATTTTTTGAATTTTTGGATTTTTTGGCTAGGAGGGGTATTTTGGGTATTTGGAAGGTATTGTGGGGTATTTTGGAATTTTTGGCATTTTTGGGTATGGATGATCAATTTAAGTGGTGTGGAAATGTTTGGGATTGATTTTGGAGAGTTTTGGGTAATTTGGAAATTTTTTGAGAAATTCGGGTAGTTTGAAGGCATTTGGTAGGTTAGGCGGGGTGTAGGGTCCCGGGGTCAAAAATTGAAAATTTGGAAAATTGAAGATTGGGTGGATGTAAGTGGAATACAACCATTTTGGTTGAGCCATGAAGCCATATCAAGCCCACATGAGCCATGAAAGGACTCATTTGAGGCACTCAGCTATGTTGTTCCTAACCCTCTTAGCTGAGGGCTTAGGGGTTAAGGACCATCCATGTGAATCACCTACATGAGTCAGGAGGTTAAGTTGGGTAAGGGTGTGTTTGTGTTTTTAGGAGGTGTATGGAAGTGTAGTGTGTGTGTAGTGTATGTGCAAGTCAACCCTTCACCAGACTAGGCCACCCAGGGCAGTCCTAAGGCCAAAGAGTCCTATAGGAACTCATCCTCTAAACTTCCACACTTGATTTCAACCCTCTAGGTGATTAGGGGTCTATAGTCGAGTTTGTGGAGTTTGCGGGGAGTTTAGAAGTGGTTTGAATTTCTAAAAGGTGGGTCCCAATTCTAATCCTCTAAGATAGTCGAAGGAAAAGCCTAAGGCTAGATCCTAAGTACTAAAGAGAAGAGGAGAAGACCTCATCAAAAATGAGGTCAACAAATGGACCCCCAATAGGTGTGGTGAGTCGACGGAGCACACCGCACGTATTGGTGTTGACCGAAGCGATCAACAAAACCAACACGGATGTCCAAGTAACAAACTTAGGACGAAGTAGAAGAGCTTCAGTTGGGGAGTGTCAAGTATATCTGCGGGACGGGAGATTCTTGAACTCTCGGCTGAGGAAAGGAAAAGGAGGTGAATCCCAAATCACATGATCTGGGAGAATTTCGATTTAGATTTTATTTTCTTTCATGTTCAAGTCATGATGTTGTGAGTTTAGATTTTAATTTGGAGTTTCAATTTAGATTGAGGTTTGTCAAGATTAATTTGAAGGGATTTGATTTGGAATAAAAATTGGAATTTTGAAGTTTTAGACGTAACATCTTCAACCCCAAAAGAAGATCGAATCGATTGGATTGGATCATTACAATGAGGAAAGATCTCAGAGTAATGCGGTATTGGATGTAAAATCCTTAACCTCAAGAGTTTGATTTGATGTATTTCATTGCGATAGGGAAATAATCCTAAAGCAATGCAGTCTCGGATGTAAAATCCTCGACCTCAGGAGTTTGATTTGATGTATTTCAGTGCAATAGGAAGAGAATCCTAAAGCAGTGCAGTCTTGGATGTAGAATCCTCGACCCAAAAGTTTGGATTTGATGTATTTTAGTGCAATAGGAAGAGAATCCTAAAGCAGTGCAGTCTTGGATGTAAAATCCTCGACCCAAGAGTTTGAATTTGATGTATTTCGGTGCAATAGGAAGAGAATCCTAAAGCAGAGTGCGGTCTTGGATGTAAAATCCTCGACCCGAAGGTTTGAATTGATGTATTTCGGTGCAATAGGAAGAGAATCCTAAGCGGTGCGGTCTTGGATGTAAAATCCTCGACCCAAAGATTTGAATTGATGTATTTCAGTGCAATAGGAAGAGAATCCTAAAGCAGTGCAGTCTTGGATGTAAAATCCTCGACCCAAAGGTTTGAATTTGATGTATTTCAGTGCAATAGGAAGAGAATCCTAAAGCGGTGCAGTCTTGGATGTAAAATCCTCGACCCAAAGGTTTGAATTGATGTATTTCGGTGCGATAGGAAGAGAATCCTAAAGCGGTGCGGTCTTGGATGTAAAATCCTCGACCCAAAGGTTTGAATTGATGTATTTCGAGTGCAATAGGAAGAGAATCCTAAAGCGGTGCAGTCTTGGATGTAAAATCCTCGACCCAAAGGTTTGAATTGATGTATTTCAGTGCAATAGGAAGAGAATCCTAAAGCAGTGCAGTCTTGGATGTAAAATCCTCGACCCAAAGGTTTGAATTGATGTATTTCAGTGCAATAGGAAGAGAATCCTAAAGCAGTGCAGTCTTGGATGTAAAATCCTCGACCCAAAGGTTTGAATTGATGTATTTCAGTGCAATAGGAAGAGAATCCTAAAGCGAGTGCGGTCTTGGATGTAAAATCCTCGACCCAAAGGTTTGAATTGATGTATTTCGGTGCAATAGGAAGAGAATCCTAAAGCGATGCGATCTTGGATGTAAAATTCTCGACCCAAAGGTTTGAATTGATGTATTTCGGTGCAATAGGAAGAGAATCCTAAAGCGGTGCGGTCTTGGATGTAAAATCCTCGACCCAAAGGTTTGAATTGATGTATTTCGGTGCAATAGGAAGAGAATCCTAAAGCGATGCGGTCTTGGATGTAAAATCCTCGACCCAAAGGTTTGAATTGATGTATTTCAGTGCAATAGGAAGAGAATCCTAAAGCAGTGCAGTCTTGGATGTAAAATCCTCGACCCAAAAGTTTGAATTGATGTATTTCAGTGCAATAGGAAGAGAATCCTAAAGCAGTGCAGTCTTGGATGTAAAATCCTCGACCCAAAGGTTTGAATTTGATGTATTTCAGTGCAATAGGAAGAGAATCCTAAAGCAGTGCAGTCTTGGATGTAAAATCCTCGACCCAAAGGTTTGAATTGATGTATTTCAGTGCAATAGGAAGAGAATCCTAAAGCAGTGCAGTCTTGGATGTAAAATCCTCGACCCAAAAGTTTGAATTGATGTGATGTTTGATGTGAGATCTGGAAAGATCGAATTTGAGATTTGATAGAGATTAGTTTGGATTCGGAAAGATTGAATTTAAGATTTGATAGGGATGAGTTTGAATTCGGAAAAATTGAATTTGAGATTTGATAGGGATTTGGAATCTGGAAAGATCGAATTTGAGATTTGATCGAGATTGGATTCGAAATTTGATTGAGAATTTGATTTAACATCCTTGTTGGTTTTGTTTATCCTTTAATGATTCAAATTTTATTTTGTTGTTTGTTTAATGTTCATGTGAATTTGGTGTTTGTCATTTTTTTAGATTTTTTTTTTTTTAGGAAGTTTTTTTCTTCTTTTATCTTTTTTTCTTTTCTGTTCTTTGTTCGAAGTTCATTTAACTTTAATGGCGTTTCCTAATCAATTTGCACAAAAGAGGTGAAGGCCAAAAAATGTGACATGGTCACTTTCATTTCCAATCATGCTGAAGATACATCGTACGACTTGATTCGGAATATATTTCATACAATCCATGTAGACTCGAAACGGACTGTGTATGATCTTTGTTGATCCATCTAAAGAAGCATCCGTCAAAAGTCCATGTACGAATAGTGAGATGCATGGTCGATAACATCACCTTCCAAGCCATCCTTGGCAAGGATGCCGTATGGATGTACATTGGAGGTGTGATATTTTCCATGTAACTCACGGCTACGTAAGGCCGGAGGCTCTCTAGCTCCGGGTCTAGGCTGGAAATGGTAAGGTATCTTTACGTCGTCCATCCTCCCGAACGTAACCGAGATCCGCTTCAACGGTACTCCGGTATGCAATGCTTGGCGATATCCGCTCCGTTACCCTTCGGTATCATGACGGAACCTACCGGTAGTGGTATCTTCAACGGCCCTCGGAACTCACCTGGACTCTGCTATCCGGAGGTCGGATCCGAACATGATGTTACACTCGCTCGGGAAAGAGAGCGTGCGGAAAGGCCCGACAAAGTCATGGTGATCGATGTGTGGGGGTATACGATCACTACCGCTTGTAGATGTTGATGATGCGAGCTATTGGGTATGCGGTCTGGCTGGCGAGTACCCTCCATGTTATCAATCTCTTTACCATTCTCTTGATGACTAATGGCATCGGGTCCACTTGCCCATGACGGAGTATTCCCGGCGGGTTTCCCTTCTCGTCCTCGGCGAAGTTGTAACAGCATCCACATTGTATTGTGATTCTTCCTTTCCACGGCATCCATCTCCGGGGCTACGAGTATGTGTTTTCCCTTAGGCGGCCCGCTCGGCCCATTCTTTTCAAATCCCGGATGCAATCCACGATTTCTTCTTGTTCATACTACGAGAATACGTCCGTATGTAATTCGAGGCCCTCCAGGTATATTGATTCTTCCGCCTCTAATCCTTTCAAAGTATTCAAAGGTTTTCTTTTCAACATTTTGCATTCTCTCCAGCTCGTATTCGGAATGATCCGCAGATGGCGAGGCACGGTGACGTATTGTGGGATATAAGGTTCGATCCCTTCACGTTCTCCTGCATACCTCGGCTCCTCAGGGATGATGTCTGTCGGGACATCCCCCGGGGTTGCTCCTGCAACAAGGTCATGCGTCATTGGTGGTTCTATCCGGTGGCGTGGTAGCCTTCTTTCTTCGATTTTCCGAAGATTTCCACGGTTCTTTCGTCATCCTAGGAGCTGGCCTCCTTTCTTCCGGTTCCTGGTGAGCCGGTGTCCTTGAAGTGTATGCACCGACATTAGCAACTCGCCTCGTCGTGCCTGATCCGCGGCTAGTTTTGTTAACATCTTGCGGATACGGCGATTCTTATTTCTTCGTTGCGTCGGCTGTGAGAGTAGCTCTCCGAACTTCTTGAATCTCCGTGGGCGCGGCGCCGACAAGCTCGCCCTCTGCCGTAGCGACTACGGACTTCATTTTCTTATCTTCTTCAATATTTGTCTTTCTTTTCTTGTTGCTTGGATCGGTGGCTTGGGCCACCCACTTTCATCACCTGTATGTCCGGGCGGTTCTTCTCGGTCAACTAGGACCCGGTCACTTTCCTCGTCATCGTAGGCCTGCCGGTGTGAAATCCGAGTCGATCTCGATTATCGCTCCATCTTTCACCCTCTTTTCATCGAGTGCAAGGCTTACGCCATTCTTAAAGTTCAAGACCAACCGCCCGCTCGACATTTCCCTGCGAAAAGACAAGGAAAAGGATCAGGGGCTGTACTAAGAACAAGAACATCAAGAAAATGTTTATTAAAGACATTTTTATTTTATTATATTTTTAAACTTAACGGGAATGAAGTGGGATAAGATCGGGTAAGAGATTTTGATTTGGAAAAGAAAACAAGGAAAATTTTATTATCGGGATTTTATTTATTTTAGCACATTTTATTATTTTTGGGTTCGGACCCGAGTCATAAGTAATCACTTCACCCGTGCTTCTAGGGATGGAAAGTTCATTCCTTCGAAACATCGAGTAACGTAATACTTTTTCAAGTATCGTCCATTGATCGGAAGCATATGTCTTTCTCCTCGGCAATTCACTAGCCGGTAGGAGCCTCCGAGTAGACTGCCTCAACTACAAATGGTCCTTCCCAAGTGGGTTCAAATTTTCCCCCTATCTTGCGGTGTGCGAGAATAGGTCTTTTGAGAACGAGAACTAAATCACCAACTTTGAAGGTTCTTGGGCGGACCAGTTTGTCATGGGCTTGAACCATCTTAGCTCAGTACGAGTTCTAAATTCTGTTGCTGCGCAAGTCTTTTCCCTTCCGGGCTTTCTAATTCTTCGAGTCGTAATTTGGCGTTCTCTTCTGTTGTGATTTTATTTGCAAGCCGCAATTACGAGTGAAGGAGGTCGAACCTCTAAAGGTAACATCGCCTCGGACCCATACACCGGAGCGTAAGGTGTAGCTTGCGTAGGAGTTCGAAGGTTGTCCGGTAGGCCCATAAGGCTTCTAACAACTTCTCGTGCCAATTTCTCTTATTGTCGTCTAAAGTCTTCTTTAAAATTTGAACGAGAGTTTTATTAAAAGCCTCGGCTAGGCCGTTTGCTCTTGGGTAGTAAATTGTTGAATATCGCCGGTCGATTCCGTGTCTCTGACAAAATTGTTGATTTGTGTGCTTCGAATGCTGACCCATTATACGAGATGATCCTGCGCGGCACCCGAAACGGTAGACAACTTGGTTCTTGAAAAATTGTAGCACGTGATGTGCTTTCACTTCTCTAAGTGGAGCTGCCTCTCGCCCACTTGGAAAAGTAATCCGTAGCTGCAAGAATGAAGCGATGTCCTTTTGACGACGGCGGTTCTATTGGACCCACTATATCCGTGCCCCAACATTCAAATGGCCACGATGCAATTGTCGGATGTAGCACATTTGGAGGTTGGTGTAGAACCACTCCGTGCACTTGGCACTGGTGACAGCTCTTGGCGATTTTCATGCAGTCGGTCATCATCGAGGGCCAGTAGTATCCTAGTCTTTTAATTTTCATTTTCATCTTCGGACCCGATTGGTGAGCGCCACAGAGTCCTGAATGCACCTCCTTAACAATTTCACGGGCTTCGGACCCGCTTAGGCACCTTAGCCACATTTGATCAAAAGACCTTACGTATAATGTGTTGTTTATTAGTGCGTAGGACGAGTTCTTTTCTTGATCCGATGGGATAACGACCTATCCTCCGGTAGTTTTCCTGTTTGCGGGTAATCCATTAATGGTTGTCGCCGATCTTCCGTGTTTTCCGTCATCGTTGCAAGCTGATTCTCCTTCCTTTTCGATTTGTGTATCGTGTCGATGTCGAAGTCGTGATAGGACCCGGCGTCCGTGAGCCGACACTTCCATCGATTCATCTTGCAAACGAGGCAAATTCTTTTGCGAGACGGGCTAGCGCATCTGCTAAAGCGTTTTCTTTTACGGGAATTTTGTAGATTGTCACATTCGGAATCTGTTCCAACAATTGTATGGCATACTTGGAAGTATTGCTCGAGCCTTGGTTTTAAAATTCCGTATTGTCCGGCGATCCGTTGAATGATTAACCGTGAATCCCCGTAGATGTTGATGTCTGTTATCCCCATTTGAATGGTTAATTCCGATCTCGTTATGAGGGCTTCGTATTCTGCTTCGTTGTTTGTACACGGCTCTGTCAAGTGGTAGGAGTATCTTAACATCCCCCGCTCCGGTGTTATAAATATTAGCCCGATTCCTGCCTTACCGGGCACTATCACTTGCGATTCTTCGTCTTTGTGCGCTGAAGATGCTCCGTCGAAATATAATTCCCAACGTCGATCATCAAGGTCTTCTAGGTTCATTATTTGTTCATCCGCGGATCGTCATTGAGAGGAGATTCTGCCGGCAAAGGGTGTCTTTGCGAGAAAGTACGCTAGGGCTTGTCCCTTTACGGCACGAAGAGGCACGAAAGTTATATCAAATTGCAATAATATCATCGACCATCCGGCAAGTCTGCCGGAAAGCGTTGGACGAGTCATCAAGTATTGCAATGGATTAAACTTCGAGATCGGAGTTGACCTTATGAGAAAGCATGTAATGCACGAGCTTTTGAGCGGCAAAGATCGGGGCCAAACAATGCTTTTCAATTGCGGGATACCTTACTTCCGTCGGCGATGAACGACGGCTTAAGTAGTAAAGAGCATTTTCTTTACCCTCATCATTGACACAGGCTAACGAGGCTCCGAGAGAGTCGTCTAAAGCCGCGGTATAAAGTATTAGCGGTCTACCGAGGCTCGGGGCTGCTAAGACAGGAGGTGTCATTAAATATTGTTTAATGTCCTCGAAGGCCCTACGGCATTTCTCTTCCCAAATAAATTTGGCGTCCTTTTTAACTAGTGCCGAGAAAGGCTGACACCTACTCGACGAGTTTGAGATAAAGCGTCGAAGATATGCCGGCTTCCCTTGAAAAGATCGTAGTTGTTTTAAGGTTTTGGGAGGCGGCATTTCTAAGATAGCTTTAATCTTTTCCGGATCGATTTCAATTCCACGATGTCGGACAACGAATCCTAAGAATTTCCCGGAGGTGACGCCGAAGGCGCATTTTAAGGGATTCATCTTAAGGTTAGATTGCCTTAATCGTTCGAAAACAATTCTCAAATCATACAAGTGGTTGTCCTTTACTTTGCTTTTAATGACCACATCGTCCACGTAGCATTCGACTTGATTGTGGATGAGATCATCAAAAATTCTTGTCATTGCTCTTTGGTAGGTTGCTCCTGCGTTCTTCAGTCCGAATGGCATCACTGTATAGCAATATACTCCGATCGGCGTTCTGAATGCTGTAAGTTTTTCATCTTCTGGAGCCATTTTTATTTGGTTGTATCCTGAAGATCCATCCATAAATGAGAATATTTCATGTGTTGAAGCGATGTCGATCATTAATTCTGGGATTGGTAGAGGAAATCATCTTTTGGACATGCCTTGTTTAAATCTACGAAATCCACACAAATTCCGATCCGACCATTCTTCTTCCCGATCGGTACCACGTTGGCTAACCAAGTCGGGTATTGTTCTTCACGGACAAATTTAGCGTCTATTAGCTTTTTAACTTCGGCTATGACTTGTTGTTCGATTTCTAGACGCATTCTTCCGGGACCTTGTCCGATCGGAACGAAGTAGGGTCCACTCCTAGTTTATGGACTGCGACCTGCGGAGCTAAACTTGGCATCTCATCGTAGCTCCAAGCAAAACAGTCTTTGAATTCCATTAATAACTTGATTATTTCTTTGGAGTCTTCTTTATTGAGTAAAGAGCTAACAAAGGTAGGTCTAGGCTCTTCGCTAGTACCTAAGTTAACTTCTATTAACTCATCTATTGTAGATTTGATTTCTTCTTCAAATTCTGGTGGAGCGTCTCCAATTTGCAAATCTTCGAGTTCTTCTGTAGTTTCCATGCAGTTTTCATTAGATTCGCAGGTGATAACCAAGAAAAATTTAGTATCGTCAACTGATCCTACTGTGCCAAATCCGAGACCATGTTTTGAGTTGGGTGGACGACCGGAGTTATTCCATAAATTTTCAAAACGTTGTGATTGACCTTTTGTCCACTGTCGAGGTAAGAAACCACGTTGAATTAAATTTTGAACACGAGGGAGAGTACCACTCAAAAGGCAATTCCATTAATTCGATGAAGTAGCATCTTCAAATTGTACATTATTTTCGGTTTTGGAGGAAGAAGCACCACGGTAGAATTTGATTGGTTTTGCACCACCGCTACGTACCTCTTTGACCTCCATACCCTCGATCTTATTAGAATGGATCGGGGTCAGGGTCATAGTATGTACATAGTGGTTAATCTTCTCGTACATTGATTTGTATTCTTCATTCTTCTCATCTTCGAGAGGGATTCTGAATTGCGGCTTCTTCTGACTTATTGTCGCTGCTTCTTGTTTGATTTCTTTTTCTTCTTCAGAACTGTCTTCCCAATCGACATTGATGGTTGGTTTCTTCTGTCCAATCGTCCTAACGTCTCTACCACGACCTCGTCCCCGGCCTCGACCTCGGATGCGAGTTGTGGAGAAACCTTCACCATCTCGCCGTAAGGGAGTGGTGAGTGACTGTTGGACTAGAACTTCAGGTTCTTCGTTGTCCCGAACTTTCTTTGCTTCATTTGTTTTGGTATCTCTGGAGATGATCGTTTTCTTCGGTGGTGCATAATAGGCTGCATCCTCGTGGATTCCAATTTCATGTACGGAGAATGGTTGTAAGTCACCTTTGATGCACTTTGTTCCCCTCCATCGTAGTATTTGATGCACCGATGTAGAGATGATGGTACCATCCTGTTTTCATGTATCCATGGTCGGCCCGATAGAGCGTTGAACGATGTTTCGAATCAATTATGTGAAATTTCGCGGTTGTCTTTGCTAAGTCACCGGTCTTCATCAGTAGCGTTATTGAGCCGAGGGCTCTTTCTCCTTTCTGGTTGAATCCTCTTAATAACATTTTGTCGGCTTCGAGTTCACGAGCATCAATTTCCAAGTATGCTAGCGTTCGAAGATTCATTATATTGATTGATGCTCCTGGATCCACCAATACTCTGGAGAGTGTAAATTTTCCGATTGTAACTGAAATGTACAACGGTCGGTTGTGATCTGATGTTCCAAGTAGTAGGTCGTCGTCTGTGAAGGTAACACCTCGCTGTTCCTTTAACGAGCAAACCTCATCTAAGGACTCTCCGGCCATTTGAGCTAAGCAAATTTACGGATCAAGTAAGGCCTTGATCAGAGCTTCTCTCATCTCCTTTGATAAGATGAGAGCGTCGTAGATGCTCAGTTTGGCTGGTAGTTTCCTAAGATGGGCTAGCACGTTGTAGTCCACTTTGTTTTCATGTGTCTCGTTTTCTTCTCGAATGGGTGTTTCTTCTGCCGGGGTTGGTTCTTCCTGAACAACCGCCTGCTTCCCTTTGTCTTTTGGACCCATTCTCGGAGGTAGAACTCTTCCACTTCTTAAGTTAACTTCTGTGATTTCTTCTGAATCTATTGTTGAGCTCGCCGGCGTCTCTTCTTGAATCGGAATGACAGGCTCTTCCGGATTAGCTTCAGAGTCTGAAGGCTCTAACTCTATCGTGACTGGAGCTCCTCGAAACTCACAGATAGATTCGTTGCTTGTTGAACTCTCATAGCCTCCTTGATGGATGTCTTCTTCATTATTTTGCTCGTCGAGATCGTGTATGATTTGAGAATTGTCGTTGGTATCGAAATCGATATCCGGATTATCGTTAGTTACGTAATCGTTAGAAACAGTCAAAACGTAGCCAACGCCATCACCCTTATCATTATATGATCCCACCGAAGTGAGCAGATAATCATACGAGTCGGAGGTTCGATGGATTTCTCCCGAATCGGAAACAACTATCCTAGGATAAGCAGCCCCTAGTCTAGCCTTAGGTGCCTCGGTCTTCTCTTCTTCGTCAATTTTCTTCTTCTCTTCGATCGTCTCCTGTTGAGGTGGTTCTTCTATCGCAAGTGATAGTACCGGCTTAACAGGTTTCAAACTCTGAATTGAAGCTCGTACCGAAGCGGTCTGGATGCTGTCTAAAATCTTTTTCGAAGACCTCGTCCAAGCGGTAGTCCATCCATCGTCAGTTGTATAGGGATCTATCGGAATGATGGGATCAGTCGAGATAACATTGACGGAACCTCCTTTCTGGGGTTCCTTCATGTACTCCTTCGGGATCGTTATATTCCCTTTCCGCAGGTTGTCATTGAGCCAACTTTTGAAGGTAATGCAATCGTCTATTTTGTGTCCAAGCATTTGGTGGTAAGGGCAAAAGTTGGGATCACCCTTCTTGTTGACTTCCTCCGGTCTTTTAGGCTCGGCAGTTGGAAATCCGGAGTCTTCATCGACTGCGGAACATTTTCGACCTTTGCTTCATTCTTGAACGGATATTCTCTGCTCAAAAGCTCTCTTAATGTACGTTGCGGACGAGGCGGTTGTTCATATTGCGGAGATGAGCTGATAGCTGGGCCGGGGTTGCTTGGTAATTCGTTGTGGTTGTTGCGGCCGTTACGGTGGTATTTGCATCGGTTGCTTGCCTTTGTCAACTCGCTGCAACGATCCCGGATTTCTTTTCAAAAGTCTTTACGAGGCTTTTGTTTATCTGTCTTGTCGGTGAAACTTAATTGCTTTGCCTCCTCTTGCAAGCTTCCGGCCTTGCTTAACAACTTCTCGAAAGTCTTAATAGTGAATCCCTTGAGGAGAAGTGCTATCGGGCCATGGATGCTTTTTAGTAAAATGCCGATCGCATGCTTGTTCTTGCGAGTTGTGGTTCACACTTCATGCTTAAGTTCCTCCATCGAAGTATGTAATCCACCAAAGTTTCATTCGGCTTTTGTTTCTCTACCACTAAATCACCTATAGTGATGTGGTGTCGAGCTCCGGCAAATCGCTTGATGAAGAGGTTCTCTAGCTGCGAGAACGTCTTCACCGAACCATTTGGTAATTCGCATACCGGTCGAAGGCGATTCCCGACGGACTGCCGACGAACTGTCGGAAGAGTAATGCATCGCTCCCGCCGCATTGCAACAAGCGGCACGAAAGTGTGCCACATGCTCGTCGAGGGTTCCCGGTTCCATCGAAGGTCTTAAACGAGAGGTGGTACGAAGCCTTTCGGGTATTGGACAGCGTCGAATTCTTCGGGGTAAGGTCTACCCGTCCGAATGGATGTCCCGCTCTTTGATTGTGCTAAGGCTTCTCGCACTCGTTGTTCCACCAAGTTCTTGATATCCTTTTCGGGAATCATACTCTATGTTGTATCCTTTTCGGCTGATCATCCCCATTGACGGACGTAATCTCCTTTCCTCCGTCTACAATGTGAATGACCTCTGGGGGTGTCTCCCTTTGTGGTTGTACTTGACTCTGGAGAGTGGCCAGAGCTACGGCCATCTCTTCCATCCTTTTCGCCATTTGAGCGATCGTGTCGTCCTTTTCCTGAAGCTGCCTTCTCATCGGTTACGGCTCCTCTCTCTCGCGGCTGCGGGAGCACCTTGCGAAGCCGATGAAGCTCGTGTCTCAACCATGTTGATTTCTGCGTATTCGTCTTCCATGAATTCCGATGAATCAATCTCGTCTCCGAACTTTTCTTCTCTTTCTTTTGCCAATCGCCGGATATCGGTTCTCAACTTTTCCATGGCATCTTCTAGCGGGGCTTTACGTGTGTCTTCGTGGTTGTCGTGCGATAGGCTGCCGGGTCCCTTTCTCACGAGTCCCTTCATCGCGGTAGCACTTTCTTCGGATTCGAGTCTCTGGCGAGACTTTCTTTCTCGAGCTCGTCGTTTCAATCTCAATCGCCCGGTAGTGGGGCGCCATACCATCCTTCCGCGGCGGAAGGTCTAGGACCGGATGGTCCGTCGGCCAAATGCTTCGGAAGGTGGTATCCTCCCTAATCTGTAATCTCGAGACGACAACGGGCGGACTAGCCTTCATTCTTTTACTTGGCTTTTCCGTCATGATGGCGGGTTCTACTCGGGGCCCAAGACGGGATTTGAGCGGCACCCGCCCTATCCTTCGTAGAATTTCGACACGGGGCGGTTTTCCTTCTTTGCTAACTTTTCTACCAAAGTTTGCGAGTCGAGCAAACGGCGTAGTTCTAGTTCTTTTCTTGCGGCTATCGTTGTAATATGCGGGTTTGTGGTAATGTGGCGGCAATCTTGCGAATATTTTCTTCATCTTCCGCGGCGGAGAGGGGATGAAACCCGCTTCCTCCCAACGGTGGTATGTATTCGAGCGGCGGTGTATATTCGGCGGTTCCGGAATTTCCTCTAGGAAAGCAATCTCGGCGGCCACGGCTTCTTTAGTGATCCTCCTATTTCTGTTTCTTCTTTGGGTCTTTGTCAGTGACGGAATCCTTGAACTGGACCCGATCTCGAAAACAGAAGGTCTCACAGGAAGATCTGTACCCTCCACGGTAACAATTTTGGATTTCTTTCCCCTTAGATTTGGCAAAAGTCGGGGTAGGTGCAGAAACAACTAGACCAGTGGGGGTAGAAAGAACAGTCCTCCTGTGGGCAGCAGTGTTCCTCTTAGTCGGGATCCTTTGCAGGGGAGGGAATTCTTGGGTTGACCTAAGGTTGAACTCAAGCAGCGGCTCTTCAGCTTCAGATACCTTGTTCATCAGTGCGAAAAGGGAGACGTCGGTGATCTTGACGTTCGTGTTTTCAAATCCTTGTCCAAATCGGATGATTCCATTGTCGGGCAACTCATCCTTATAGACAGCGAGGTCCAGTCCATTGGTAAAAGAGAAAATCAGTTTCGGGGCTTCCATTTCTGCAGGGTAGATTCTGGTTGTCAGTCCCAAGTTATGCTTCTTTTCTTTAGGACGAAAAGAAAGGAATTGAAAAGAGTCCGAACTCATTCTTGTTCATGTATTTATAAAAAGGAATCGTTTATTAAAAGAATCACTTATTAGAGGGTTTGTTTATTTAGAACGGAGTGTTCAAAGGTGTAGAGAAGGTAAGGAATCTGAATCGGAGTTGGAAAGGAAAAGAGAGTCTTAAGCAAGACTTCTCGACTCGAAGGACCACTCCTAAACTAACACCTATTGGGGGTCCACCCCACCTCAGAAATGAGGTAAAAGGATCTCGGAACCTCTCTGTTTATGGGTGTCTAAACAGTGGCTCCTAAATCCGAGAGAATGTTGGTTATACTTGTTCAAGGTAGAAATGAACATAGTATCCCAACGGAAAGAAGGGTAGTTTGATCCATAAAGGACATGGATGCACTACCGATTTTTGAGAGCAGAATTATTTGATTAAGATGGAGAGAGGAACTAGTCCCCAGCGGAGTCGCCAGAAGTTGTCGGCATATTTTTAGGTTATGTGTTTTATTTTGAAAAGGGAGTCGCCTACAGAAATTGTCGGCGAATTTTTAATTTAATTTAAATAAATAATTTGAAAAGTAGTATTTTATTTTGAAAATAATTTTAAATTTGAAATTTTTAAAATATGAAATCAAAGCTGATCTCACATCCCGAATAGTTTATATAAACGAGCACCGCATCACAAGCCGTGTATCTATCCCGAAGAATAGACACACCGCTTGATGATGGGGCTCGATTAAATAAACTAGAAAGGTTTGTGACATCCGTTTGGTACGCGAACCAATTTTATAAGCCGACGAGTTCCCCTGCTTAATATAAATGAATTAAGCGGGGTTTATATTACCTGGGTTCTTAAAGTTCCCTATAAGGGCAAGCCCACTATAGTTAATTACATCTTAAGTGACGGGAATCACCTAAGAAAACTCTCGATAATAATCAATAATTCTGCTCTCGAGAATTTTAAGTTTTCGAAAGGATTGAATTTTGGAAATTTCAATAGGGAATGGATCAAATTTAGAACATTTTTATTTTGGGAATTCAAAGGAAGAAAAGTAGGAGAGATCACGGATTCGAAGCGGACTTCGGTAATCTCCCGACTATCCTATTGTTTGGCTTAGATTTAGGAAAGTCCTAATGTTTATTTAATGTTTTATTCTTGCCAATTTTAGTTAATTAGGGCTTATATTTATATGATAGAATCATACAAATTGCACTAGAAGATATGAGGGTTTATGTCGTATCGGACGACTACCTCGGAATCCTAAGACCGGTTAGGGCTTAATTTGCAATGCAAATGCACTAACGAAGAGTTGAGGATTTATGTTGCACTAAGCGAACTACCTCGAAGTCCTATGGCTTTGTTATTTAATTCTAAGAAAGTTTTGTTGATGTAGGTTCAAGTTTTGCGACGACGATGGCCGTGTCTGCCCACCATGCTCCGAGCTCCTTGTCGTTGCGGAGGTTTAGTTTTAGAAATCATAAATCGAGAGATGAGAGAAGTGTTACGGTTTAGAGAAGTCTTAATTTCCAAGTGTTTTTTGTGTTTTAATTAAAACAAATCTTAAAGTTGATTATAACGACACCGGTTAAGATCCCACGGTTCCATCCTTCCGGCATCATTATTTTTATCGGATTCACTTAGTCCGGATGAATTTGCTAAACTCAGCTGAATGAGTTCCACACTTTCATTTAGGCCGTGGGAAATCCCGTTAGCAACACGTAGGTTACATCATCCGAGGTATTCCCGATCATCCAACAAGACGTTTTAATTTAGTTGTAATTGTAGTTTTGTGTTACGTTTGTGATTAAATTTTGAGTTGTCTTATATTTTGAAATGTTGTGGAGGTGAATTTTATCTTGTAGTGTCTTTTATTTTAATTTTGGGTTTCGGTTTTGGTTTCTGTCCTAAAGGTGTCGGTTTTCATGCAATCGTTGTTTATCATGCAAGAAAAATAAAGTGCATTTGCAATAAAATAAACTGCAATAAAATAAAAGCGTACCTGGAGGGTCTTCCCGTCATTCCAAGCTGCACTTAAGACACAGTTAGAATATTTAAGCAAGTTCCTAGGTAAAGCTAAGGGAAAGGGTTATGGTTTTCTACCAAATTCCTAATCCTATAGCTAGTCATTTCCTATGACGTCTAGGTTCTTTGTGTTTTTAGTTTGAAGACGATTTTCTTCATCAAAGAACAATTAAGTTCGATTGTTCTTATCAACATCCTATCATATTGAGGAAGTGCTTAGGAGAGATCCCAAACATCTTTTCAATATTTCTAGGATTGTTTTAAGTCCAAATGAATTTAATTGTGTAAATGAATCGATCGTCCGAGGTTTTCAAGTTTTGTTAACTTGCTCGATGAACTTAGGACATTTGAATGTCCTATAAGTGAAGTAACATTTCATTTTAATGTTCTATTTAGGAGTTATGATAACTAAAGCTCCTAAGGGCAAAATGATATTTAATGATTTGTGATTCAAATTTAAGTTCAAATTAATGATTTAAGTTTGGAATAGTGTTCGAGTTATTTTAGATTCATTTCTTCATGTCTTAAGTAAGGTTATTTAATTCAATTTAATTTAATTTAATTTATTTTAATTTAATTTAGTTTAATTTAGTTTGATTTGATTTAATTTAATTCAATTTAATTTATTTGATTTAATTTCTTAATTTAATTTAATTTAATTTTAATTTAATTTAATTTAATTTAATTTAATTTAATTTATTTAATTTAATTTAATTTACTTATTTAATTTTATTTAATTTAATTTAATTTAATTTTATTTATTTAATTTAATGTATTTAATTCATTTAATTTAATTTAATTTGTTTATTTAATTTAATTTAATTTTAATTTAATTTAATTTAATTTAATTGAAATTTTTGAAAGAGTTTAATGATTTAATTTTAATTTAATGATTAAGTCTTTTAATATTTTAAATTTGAGTTATCATTTTAATTAAGAGTTGAATATTAATGAGATGATTAATTTAGGGATTTTTTAAATTAAAGAATAAATCTCTTCCTAATAATATCCCTATTTTAATAATTCCAATTTTATTATTCTTCCAAATTTAATCAATTATTTAATTAAGGTTTAATCATTTTAAATTGCTTAATGGGTTTCTACCCTTTAATTATTTAAATTTCAATCATCCAAATCAGATTAGGATCAGATATTTTACTTGTTAAAAATTTTTATTAAACCTAAAGTTTTAATTAAGGGTTAAAATTTTAATTACCATTTTGCCTTTAAGCTCTAATAATTTCATAACTCACTAAATTGAACTCAAATGAACTTGAAATTTTTTTATGTGACTTCACTTATGTGTCAATAAAGACATGAGAGGAGAAAATGTGATTTTTCTGTATTTAATTTATTTATATAATTATTTTTTAGTAGAAAATAGGAATTTCCAAGGAAAATTCAATAACATGACCAAGGGAAAGTTTCTGTCCTTAAGAAAATTAGGGGACATTCCTAATGACCAGAGGACCACTTGGACCAAATTTTGTAATTTTTTGAATTATATTTTATTTATTAGAATTATTTTAAGTTCTGGAGTATTAATTAATTTAAAAATAAAATAAATGTTGAAAAATAAATTTTATAATTTTTAAAATTCTCTCTGATATCAAGGATTCCAGAGAACCAAACTTTACAATTTTCTGATTTTTCTTTGATTTATTATAATTATTTTGGTGAAAATGCTAGAAAATACATTTTTTAATTTTAAAATTACCCTAGAGCTTTAAAATTTAATATCTCACTAAATAGACCTAGGAAAAATATGGGGTTTGTTCCTAAGTGATTAAAATTTAAAATATAACATTTTGGTGAATTTTATTATTTTTGTAATTTTTATTATTTTTTAATTATTAAAAATATTAAAATAATATTAAAAATCAACTTTTTTAGAAAATTGAAATTTTAATTTTCCTAAACTCCCCTGATATCAGAGAGACTCCAAAACCAATTTGGTGAATTTTTGAAAGATATTTTGAAAGTTATGGATTTTTTAAAGTTTAAAATGACTAAGTGGCTTAATTACCCCAATTAGTGGGGCTAACCAAATCCAATTGACCTCAAATTTTTATGGTGGGTTCCTCTGATCCTAAAGGTCAGTGGAGAATTGATTTCAAGTCAATTTGATCTATGGTTAACTCTAATTAATTAGAGACCTATTTTGGGTGTTTAAGCCGATTAGGGTTAATCTAAGTGAATTAACTCAAATCCTATTTTTCCTAGGGTTCTCTGGTCATAAGGAACATCACCAAATTTTCCTAGAATTTATTTCACAACATGCTAATTTTTGAAATTAAAATACTTAAAACGAGCAACATGCATTTGAAAAATCAATAACTTTTCACGAGAGATGGCCTCTCGACCTTGGAAAATTCGGGGAATGTCCCTAAGTTCGGAGGCTTCAAAAGCCCTATAGTCTCATGCCATGGTGAATTGTATGAATGCATGGAGAATTAAAACAATGCGGGGAGTTAATAATTAATTAAAAATAAGATACTTGGACAAAATTAATTAATTTCTTTTCCACATTATTCTCCTCTGTTCACCGAGCGAGAGGGTATTTTTATTTTATTTTTATGATTTTCCTACACAAAGTTATGAATTTTCAAAGTTCGGGGAATTAAATAAATTAAGAAAATCCCTAATTTTCTATTTAAGTGACGCGGCGCCGCGTCGACCTCGGCGGCTCCGAATGCACACGCGACGCGCTCCCGTTCGACGCCGCCATCCGCGTCGGCGCTCCGGGACCCGGCCGTATCGCTCCGTCTTCGATCCGACGCGATCCCGACCGTCCGTCCGCGCGTGTATTAAATGGACGGCATCCAGTTCATCGTCCCCGAGTGTCCTCGCCGAGAGCCGTCCACACTAAATCCTTAATATCTCACTCGATACTCGATGGATTTTCAAGTTCTTATGCTCTATGGATTCGTCTTGAAGAGACGAACACATCTATACGGTTATCATGCATTGAAATTAAAGCATTTGAAATGGAGAATCTCCGGAAGCTCGGGATGAAGAATTAACTCATACCTTAGCTGCGAGAGGTGGAGCCTCGATCGGAGATGCTTGGCACGTTCGTTGGAGATGCGGGAGGCTAGGGATGAAGCACGGGGATGTGGTGAATTGCTCAGGTGTGATTTCCACCAAAGCTGATCACAACCTTTGGAGTCCGGAACAAGCTGGGTGACACGGAGATGGGGCTTTTGCTTGGTGGACACCTTCCATTGGTGCGGGTGCGGGTGTAGGACCAATCAATTTGGGGATTGGCTCAGCGTGGAGAAGTGTCCTGGTTTTGGGTGGAATTTCAACTGCGAAATTGAGCTCACGGAGAAGAAATGGCAGGGGGATCTCACTTGGGGATCAAGTGCTCGTGTGTGGGGAGGAGTACGGAACAATTTTGGCGAGTTTCGGTAAGGTACGGTTCGGCACTTCTCATGGCCGAGAAGGTGAGGGGTTTAAATAGGAGAGGTTGGAGGGCCTCCGAGGGGAAGTTAGGGCTTGGGATCGGTTGCTGCTGGTGAGGAGAAGAACGGCCATGGTGACCACTAGGCATGGGGCGGCTCGGCGGGGAGAATTCCAAAGTTTGGCTCCTCCCGAGGTTTCGGCCATGGTGTTTTCCGGCGGCTCGGTGGCCGGCCGGCCGAGCATTGGTCACCATCTTGTTCGGGTGGGTCGGGGCTGGGGTTTGGTGCATTCGATTGAGGTTTGACATGTGTAAAGTGGTTGAATCAAAGTAGAAAGGGGAAGGGGCTATTTTAGCTTATTTTGGTCAACCCATGCAAATGGGTTGGGTGCACCTCCCAAGACTTGGTTTTGGGTCGAGGAGGTCAGGTGGGTCGATCTCCCATGTGTGGTGGAGTCTCCATCAAGGATTAGGTGGCAAAGCATGGTTTAGAGTGTGACATGCTTAAGGTAAAAAAAGGCTTAAGAAGGATTAGGAAAGGGGTCCTCCTTTTTCCATTAATGGCTTGATCACATGTCAAACTCTCCATGGCTTCATGTGGCTTGTCCATGGCTTGCATGGCTTGTCTTTGGCTTAGGGAAAAGTTTAGTCAATTTCATAAAAATGGGTTTTAAGAATTTTGGGTATTTTGGTGAAAATTTGTATGGGGCTTGATTTGGAATTGTTAAATTGATAAATTAGGACTTTAGGAATGACTTTGATTAAATGGATGGCAAATGGAAATGTCATGTGGGCTTTAGGGCCAAATTTGGGCTTTTGTATTTGGTGGGAATGGGCTTTTAGGGAGGTTTAGGGAAATGGGCTTTTAGGTTTGAAAATGAATTTATGGATAGAAATTTTGTAAAGAGGTTGGGCCAAATAATTGTTGAGTTTGGTTTAGGGATGCTTCATGAGTGGTTTGAAACAAGTTTGAGGTGATTTGGGTTTGAATTGGGTTGGATATGGGCCTTTTTGGTAAAGAGGCTAAGGTGGGCCAAAATGGGTTACCATGGGCCAAAGTTGGGCTAGAGTTGAAATTGATGTAAAATTAATGTTGGGAAATGTTTATGGGAGTGTTTCAAAGAGGTTTTGGCTTTGGTTAGGTTTTGATTTTGGGATTTGGGCTCATTTGGGCTAGGTTTAGGTTTAGGTCGAAATTGGGCTTTTTAGCTTTGGGTTGAATTTGAGTGGGGTTTGGGTCTAAATTTTGGGCAAATCATGTTAGTGTTTTATTTATGGGGATGTTAAGGAAGGTTTGGAAAAGATTTGGGGTTAATTGGAGTTGAATTGGGTGAGTTTGGGTTAGGTTTGGGTCATAGGTCCAAATTGGGCTTTAAGGCCAAAAGTGAAATTGGATCCCAATGCCACTCAAATTGGGCTTAGATTGGGTCTAGATTGGTGTTGGGGATGTTGAATTGAAGTTTAGAATTGAATTGGACCAAAATTGGGGTCAATTGGGTAGATTTGGTTTGACATTGGGTTTACTTTGGGTTAAAATGGGTCAAATTGGGGGTTTTGATAAAAGTGGGGTAAATTGACAAAATTGGCCCATGGTGTAGTTGAATAAAATGACATTGGGAATATTTGGGATTTTCTGGAATTTTCTGGGAATTTTCTGAATTTTTGGATTTTTTGGCTAGGAGGGTATTTTGGGTATTTGGAAGGTATTGGGGGGTATTTTGGAATTTTTGGCATTTTTGGGTATGGATGATCAATTTAAGTGGTGTGGAAATGTTTGGGATTGATTTTGGAGAGTTTTGGGTAATTTGGAAATTTTTTGAGAAATTCGGGTAGTTTGAAGGCATTTGGTAGGTTAGGCGGGGTGTAGGGTCCGGGGTCAAAAATTGAAAATTTGGAAAATTGAAGATTGGGTGGATGTAAGTGGAATACAACCATTTTGGTTGAGCCATGAAGCCATATCAAGCCCACATGAGCCATGAAAGGACTCATTTGAGGCACTCACTATGTTGTTCCTAACCCTCTTAGCCAAGGGCTTAGGGGTTAAGGACCATCCATGTGAATCACCTACATGAGTCAGGAGGTTAAGTTGGGTAAGGGTGTGTTTGTGTTTTTAGGAGGTGTATGGAAGTGTAGTGTGTGTGTAGTGTATGTGCAAGTCAACCCTTCACCAGACTAGGCCACCCAGGGCAGTCCTAAGGCCAAAGAGTCCTATAGGAACTCATCCTCTAAACTTCCACACTTGATTTCAACCCTCTAGGTGATTAGGGGTCTATAGTCAAGTTTGTGGAGTTTGCAGGGAGTTTAGAAGGGGTTTGAATTTCTAAAAGGTGGGTCCCAATTCTAGTCCTCTAAGATAGTCAAAGGAAAAGCCTAAGGCTAGATCCTAAGTACTAAAGAGAAGAGGAGAAGACCTCATCAAAAATGAGGTCAACAATTGGTTTTGGAGCCTCTCTGATATCAGGGGAATTTAAGAAAATTAAAATTTCAATTTTCTAAAAAAGTTAATTTTTTAGTATTATTTTAATATTTTAATAATTAAAAAATAATAAAAATCACAAAAATAATAAAATTCACCAAAATGTCATATTTTGAAATTTAATCACTTAGGAACAAACCCCATATTTTTCTCAGAGTCTATTTAATGAGATATTAAATTTTAAAGCCCTAAGGTAATTTTAAAATTAAAAAAAATGTATTTTCTAACATTTTCACTAAAATAATTATAATAAAGCAAAGAAAAATCAGAAAATTGTAAAATTTGGTTCTCTGGAATCCTTGATATCAGAGAGAATTTTAAAAATTATAAAATTCATTTTTCAACTTATATTCTATTTTTAAATTAATTAATACTCCAGAACTTAAAATAATTCTAATAAATAAAATATAATTCAAAAAATCACAAAAATTGGTCCAAGTAGTCCTCTAGTCATTAGGAATGTCCCATAATTTTCTTAAGGACAGAAACTTTCCCTTGGTCATATTATTAAATTTTCCTTGGAAATCCTTATTTTCCACCAAAAATAATTATATAAATAAATTAAATACAGAAAAATCACATTTTCTCCTCTAATGTCTTTATTGACATATGAGTGAAGTCACATAAAAATTTCAAATTCATTTGAGCTCAATTTAGTGAGTTATGAAATTATTAGGCTTGAAGGGCAAAATGGTAATTAAAATTTTAACCCTTAATTAAAACTTTAGGCCTAATAAAATTAATAAGTAAAATATTTGATTTTAATCTGATTTGGATGATTGAAATTTAGATAATTAAAGGGTAGAAACCTACTAAACAATTTAAAATAATTGAAATAAACTTTAATTAAATAATTGATTAAATTTGGAAGAATAATAAAATTGGAATTATTAAAATAGGGATATTATTAGGAAGAGATTTATTCTTTAATCTAAGGATCCCTAAATTAATCATCTCAATAATATTTAATTCTTAATTAAAAAGGTAATTCAAATTTAAGTCTTAAAATGTTAAAAGATTCAATCATTTAAATTGAATTAAAGGTAAATTATTAAACTCTTTTTAAAGTTTCAATTAAAATTAAAATTAAAAATAAAATTAAATTTAAAAATTAAATTAAATTAAATTAAATCAAATAATAATAATAATAATAAAACTAAATTAAATTAAATTGAATAAATAAATTAAATTAAATTAAATAATTAAATTAAATTAAGTTAAGTTAAATAAATAAATTAAATTAAATTAAATTAAATTAAAAAAAATATAAAATATTAAATTAAATTAAATTAAATTAAATCAAGTTAAATTAAATTAAATTAAAACAGATTAAATAAAATTAAATTAAAACAAATTAAATTAAATTAAACAAATTAAATTAAATCAAGTTAAATTAAATTAAATTAATTCACATCAAGTTAAACTAAATTGGATTAAATCAGAATTAAATTAAAATTAAAACTAAACTAAATTAAATTAAATTAAATTAAATCAAAGTTAAATTAAATTGAATTAAAAGACATCACCTAAGACATGAAGAATTCAAAATAAATCTAAAACAACTTGAACACTATTCCAAACTTAAATCCATTAACTAAAATTAAATCACAACTCACTTGAACATCAATTTGCTCTCGAAAGCTCGTGATATCATAACTCTTAAAAGGAGTGTTAAAAGAAGTGTTACTTCACTCATAGGATATTCAAATGCCCTAGTTCACTGAGCAAGACAACAAAACTTAAACTCTCGGACGATTAATTCATTTGTATAATTAAATTCATTTGGACTTAAAACAATCCTAGAAATATTGAAAAGATGTTTAAGATTCGTCTTAAGCACTTCCTCAATATGATAGGATATCTATAAGAACAATTGAACTTAGTTATTCTTTGATGAAGAAAATCATCCTCAAACTAAAATACAAGAACCTAGACGTCATAGGAAATGACTAGCTATAGGATTATGAATTTGGTAGAAAACCATAACCCTTCCCTTAGCTTTACCTAGGAACTTACTTTAAATGCTTAAATATTCTAACTGTGTTTTAAGTGCAGCTTGGAATGATGGGAAGACCCTCCAGGTACGCTTTTATTTTATTGCAAATTACTTTATTGCAACTTATTTAATCGCATCGCACTTACTTTTCTTGCATGATAAACAAGCGTTGCATGAAAACTTACACCTTTAGGACGAAACCAAAGCTGAAACCCATAACTAAATTAAAAGACACTACAAGATAAAATTCACCGCCACAACATTTCAAAATATAAGACAACTCAAAATTTAATCACAAACGAAACAACAAAACTACAACTACAACTAAATTAAAACGTCTCATTGAATGATCGGGAATACCTCGGATGATGTAACCCACGTGTTGCTAACGGGATTTCCCACGGTCTAAATGAAAGTGCGGAACTCATTCGGTTGAGTTTAGCAAATTCATCCGGACTAAGTGAATTCGATGAAAATAACGGTGCTTGGGATGACGGAACAGTGGGATCTTAATCGGTTCGTTTAATCGACTCTAAGACCTGTTTTAATTAAAATATTAAAGACACATGGAAATTAAGACTTCTCTAAAACCAAACACTTCTCTCATCTCCCGATTTATGACTTCTAAAACTAAACCTCTGCAACAACAAGGAGCTCGGAGCATGGTGGGCGAAGCACGGCCATCGTCATCGGCAAAACCTGAATCTACTTCAGCAAAACTTTCCTTAGAACTAAATAACCAAGCCATAGGACTTCGAGGTAGCTTGCCTAGTGCAACATAAATCCTCAACTCTTCGTTAGGCATTTGCATGATTATGTCATGTAAATTAAGCCCTAATCGGTCTTAGGACTCCGAGATAGTCGTCCGATACGACATAAACCCTCACATCTTCAAGGCTATTTGTATGATTTTATCATACAGATATAAGTCCTAACTAATTAAAATTGGCAAGATCAAAATACTAAATAAACATTAGGGTTTTCCTAAATCCAAGCCAAACAATAGGATAGTCGGGAAATTACCGAAGTTCGCTTCGAATGCGTGATTTCTCCTACCTTTCTTCCTTTGAATTCCCAAAAAAAATGTTCCAAACTTGATCCATTCCCTATTGAAATTCTAAAATTCAATCCCTTGAAAACCTAAACTTTGAAATTCTTGAGAGCGGAACTACCGATTATTATCGAGAGTTTTCTTAGGTGATTCCCGTCACTTAAGATGTAATTAACTATAGGGGCTTGCCTTATAGGGAATTTTAAGAACCTGAGTAATATAAACCCTGTTTAATGTTTTCATATTAAACGAGGGAATTTATCGGCTTATAAAATTGGTTCGCGAGACCAAACGGATGTCACAAACCTTTCTAGTTTATTTAATCGAGCCTCATTATCAAGCAGTATGTCTATTCTTCGGGATAGATACACGGTTTGTAGTGCGGCGCTCATTTATATAAACTATTCGGGATGTGAAATTAGTTTGATTTCATATCTTAAAAATTTTCAAATTTAAAATTATTTTCAAAAGCAAATACTACTTTTCAAATTATTTATTTAAATTAAATTAAAATTCGCCGACAATTTCTGTAGGCGACCCCCTTTTCCAAATAAAACACCAAAACCTAAAAAATAAGCCGCACAGGCCTGCTCGACCCATCTTCTGAAGTTCTAAAATGAAATCCACAATCTGCTGTTGCTCGTACTCTGAGAATACACCTGTGTGTAACTCGAGGCCTTCCAAAATGTTGATTCTTTTGCCTCTAATCCTTTCAAAGTATTCGAAAGTCTTCTTCTCAACATTTTGCATTCTTTCTAGTTTATATTCGGGATGATGCGCAAGTGACGAGGCCTAGTAATGTATTGCGGGATGTATGGCTCAATCCCGTCACGTTCTCCTGCATACCTTGGCTCCTCGGGGATTGTCTCTGTCGGGACATCCTCCGGGGTTGCTTCCGCAACAAGGTTCTTCAGATATGGTATCTCTGTCCGGTGTCGAGGCACTGATTCTATTTTTGTTCTTCTTGGCACTTTTTCGATCTGTTCTGATTTTCTTGTCGTTGACTTTCTTCTTTCTGGTCCCTGACGAACCGGTATCTTTGAAATGTGTGTGTTGGTGAAGGTGGCTGTTTCCTCGTGTTGATCTGCTACTAGCTTAGTCAACATCTTGCAGATACATCGATTCTTATTTCTTCTTTGGGTAGCAGTGAGAGTAGCTCTCCTTACCCCTTGAATCTCTGCGGGCGCGGCGCTGACGAGCCTGCCCTCTGCCGTGGCAACTACAGACCTGATTTTCTTGCTTTCCTCGGTGTTTGTCTTTCTTTTCTTGTTGCTGGATTGGTGGCTTGGGCCACCCATCTTCATCACTGTCTAGCTATGAAGCTCTTCTCGGTCCACTGGGACCCAATCATTTTCTACATACTGTAGGCTGGCTGGTGTGAAATCAGAATCAATTTCTATCACTGCTCCATCCTTCACCCTCTTTTCATCGAGTGCGAGACTCACGCCATTTTTAAAGTTTAGGACCAACCGCCCGTTCGACATTTCCCTGCGAAGAAGACAAGGAAAGGATCGAGGGTCATACTTAAGAACAAGAACATTAAGAAAATATTTATCACTGTAGATTCTTATTCTCTTATTTTAATTTTTAATTTTTAAGGAAAGTAGGAAAAGATGAAGAAAGATCAGGAAAAAGATTTGATTTGAAAGGAAGGGTAAAACTTTATTATTATGCTTTCACATATTTTATTTTTAGCACATATTTTATCTTATCCATTTTTATGTTTTTGGGTTCGGACCCAGTCACAAAGTGATTGCTTCACCCGTGTTTCTAAGGATAAGACTCCATTTTAGGGGCCACCCTTCGAAACATCAGGTTGTGTAATACTTCTTCAAATACCGTCCATTGATTGGAAGCATTTGTCGTTCTCCTTGGCAATTCACAAGTTGGTAGGAGCCTCCTGAGTAGACTGCCTCGACCACAAACGGTCCTTCCTAAGTTGGTTCAAATTTGCCTCCTATCTTGCGATGTGCAAGAATAGGTCTCCTGAGAACAAGAACTAAGTCATCAACTTTGAAAGCTCTTGGGCGGACCAGTTTATCATGGGCTTGGATCATCTTAGCCTGGTACAGTTCTTCCAGTCGCAATCTGGCATTTTCTTCTGTAGTAATTTTATTTGCAACTGCAATCCTGAGTGATGGAAGCTGGACCTCCAAAGGTAAAACGGCCTCGGATCTGTACACTAAAGTGTAAGGCGTAGAATGAGTAGGAGTCCTGAAAGTCGTCCTGTTGGCCCATGAGGCTTCTAACAACTTCTCATGCCAATTTCTCTTGTTGTCATCCAAGGTTTTCTTTAAAATCTGAACGAGAGTTTTATTTAAAGCCTCGGCCAAGCCGTTTGCTCTTGGGTAGTAGATTGTTGAGTATCGCCAATCGATTCCATGTCTTCTGACAAAATTGTTGATTTTTGTGATTCTGAATGCGGACCCATTATCTGAAATGATTCTGCGCGGTACTCCAAAACGGTATACAACTTGATTTTTGAAAAACTATAGCACGTGGTGTGTTTTTACTTCTACGAGTGGAGCCGTACACTTATTTAGAAAAGTAGTCTATAGGCTGCAAGGATGAAGCGATGTCCTCTTGAAGAAGGCGGTTCTATCGGACCCACTATATCCGTGCCCCAACACTCGAATGGCCACGACGCAATTGTCGGATGTAGCACATTTGGAGGTTGGTGTAGAACCACTCCGTGCACTTGGCATCGGTGACGGCTCTTGGCGACTTTCATACAGTCGGTCATCATTGAGGGCCAGTAGTACCCTAGTCTTTTAATTTTCATTTTCATTTTCGGACCTGACTGATAAGCGCCACAAAGTCCTGAGTGTACCTCTTTGACAATTTCATGAGCCTCGGACCCGTTCCGGCATCTTAACCACATCTGATCAAAAGACCTTCTGAATAATGTACTGTTTATTAATGCATAAGACAGAGTTCTTTTCTTGATTTGATGGGCTAATGACTTATCGTCCGGTAATTACCTGTTTACGGGTAGTACATTAGTGGTTGACGCCGATCTTCCGTGTTTTCCGTCACTGCTCGCAAGTCGATTCCTCTCGCTTTTTCGATTTACGTATCATATCCATGTCGAGCCGTGATAGGACCTGTCGCCCTTGAACTGACACTTCAACTGACTCATCTTGTAAGCAGGCAAATTCTTTTGCAAGGCGACCTAGCGCATCCGCGAGGGCATTTTCTCTTCTGAGGATCTTGTAGATTGTTACATTCAGAATTTGTTCCAACAGTTTCATGGCATACTGAAAGTATTGCTCGAGTCTTGGCTTTAAGATTCTGTATTGTCCTGCGACTCGTTGAATGATCAACCGAGAATCTCCGTAGATGTTGATATCCGTTATTCCCATTTGAATGGTCAGTTCTAGTCCTGCTATGAGGGCCTCGTATTCTGCCTCGTTGTTTGTGCACGGCTCTGTTAAGTGGTAGGAGTATCTTAACATCCCCCGCTCCGGTGTTACAAAGATTAGTCCGATTCCTACTTTACCGGGTACTATCGTTTGCGATTCTTTGTCTTTCTGTGCTGAGGACGCTCCGTCGAAGTATAGTTCCCAACATTGATCATCAGTGTCTTCTAGGCTTATTATCTGCTTGTCAGGCAAATCGTCGTCGAGAGACGAATCTGCCGGTAAAGGATGTGCTGCAAGGAAGTCAGCTAGTATTTGTCCCTTTACGGCGCGTAGAGGAACGAAAGTTATATCAAATTGCAATAGTATCATCGACCACCTGGCAAGTCCGCCGTAAAGTGTCGGTCGGGTCATCAAATATTGCAACGGATTAACTTTCGAAATGAGGTTGATCTTATGAGAAAGCATGTAGTGCTCGAGCTTTCGAGCGGCGAAGATCGGGGCCAAACAATGCTTATCGATCAGAGGATACTTTACTTCCGTCGGCAATAGATGACGGCTTAAGTAATAAAGAGCATTTTCTTTTCCCTCGTCATTGACCTGGGCTAGCAGGGCTCTGAGAGAGTCATCTAAAGCCGCGGTATAAAGTATTAACGGTCTATCCGAGACTGGGGCTACTAAGACAGGAGGTGTTATTAAGTATTGCTTAATGTCCTCGAAGGCCCGTTGGCATTTCTCTTCCCAAACGAATTTGGCGTCCTTTTTAACTAATGCCGAGAAGGGTCGACACCTACCTGACAAGTTCGAGATAAAGCGTCGAAGATATGCCAGCTTTCCTTGAAAGGATCGTAGCTGTTTTAAGGTTTTGGGAGGCGGCATCTCTAAGATAGCTTTAATCTTTTCCGGATCTATTTCGATTCCGCGATGTCGAACAACAAATCCTAAGAACTTCCTGGAGGTGACGCCGAAGGTACATTTTAAGGGATTCATGTTAAGGATGTATTGCCTTAGTCGCTCGAAAACAATTCTCAACTCATACAGGTGATCTTCCTTCAGTTTGCTTTTGATGACCACATCGTCCACGTAGCACTCGACTTGGTTTTGAATGAGATCATAAAAAATCTTTATCATTGCTCTTTGATATATTGCTCCTGCGTTCTTTAGTGCGAATGGCATTACTGTGTAGCAATACACTCCGATAGGCGTTCTGAAAGCTGTGAGCTTTTCGTCTTCTGGTGCCATCTTTATCTGGTTGTATCATGATGATCCATTCATGAATGAAAGTATTTCATGTGTTGAAGCAATGCCGATCATCAGTTCTGGAATTGGCAGTGGAAATTCATCCTTTGGACATGCTTTATTTAAATCCCCGAAGTCTACACGGATTCCGATCCGACCATTTTTCTTTCCGATCGGTACCACGTTGGCTAACCAAGTAGGGTATTGTTCTTCACGAACAAATTTAGCGTCGATTAGCTTCTTAACTTCGGCTATTACTTGTTGCTGAATTTCTAGACGCATTCTTCTGGGAGCTTGTCTGACTGGAACAGAAGTAGGATCTACTCCTAACTTGTGAACTGCTACTTCAGGAGCTAATCCTGGCATTTCGTCGTAACTCCAAGCAAAATAGTCCTTGAATTCCATTAATAGCTTGATCATTTCCTCGGAATCTTCTTTATTGAGTAAGGAGCTAACAAAGGTTGGTCTAGGCTTTTCGCTAGTACCTAAGTTAACTTCCATTAACTCGTCTATTGTAGATTTGATTTCTTCTTCAAATTCTGGTGGAGCATCTCCGATTGGTAGATCTTCGAGGTCCTCTGAAGCTTCCAAGCAGTCCTTATCAGGCTCGCAAGTGACAACCAAGCAAAATTCCGTATCGTCAACTGAACCTATCGTGCCGAATCCGAGACCATGTTTTGAATTAGGAGGCCGACCGGCATTGTTCCATAGTCTTTCAAAATGTTGTGATTGACCCTTTGTCCATTGTCGAGGTAAGACACCACGTTGAATTAAATTTTGAACACAGGGAGAGTACCACTCAAACGGTAATTCCATTAATTCGGAAGAAGCGACATCTTCAAATTGTACATCTTTTTCATTATTGGAAGGAGTACCACGGTAAAATTTGATTGGTTTAGCACCACCACCATGCACTTCCTTAACCACCATACCCTTAATCTTATTAGACTGGATCGGGGTCAGGGCTATAGAGTGTACATGGTAGTTAATCTTCTCGTACATTGATTTATATTCTTCATTCTTTTCATCTTCGAGGGAGATCTTGAATTGTGGTTTCTTCGGTTTATTGTAGTCGCTTCTTTCTTGATTTCTTCTTCTTCTTC
Source organism: Papilionanthe hookeriana x Papilionanthe teres (assembly GCA_022702705.1). Lineage (NCBI taxonomy): Eukaryota > Viridiplantae > Streptophyta > Magnoliopsida > Asparagales > Orchidaceae > Papilionanthe > Papilionanthe hookeriana x Papilionanthe teres. The sequence continues at coordinate 80,234,075 of CM040433.1, forward strand.
AGAGCTGTTCTCCCAATTCACGTTGATTACCAGCTTTTTTTGTCCAACTGTCCCAACGTTTCTGCACGACCTCGTCCCCGGCCTCGACCTCGGGTGCAAGTTGTGAAGAAACCTTCACCATCTCGCCGTAAGGAAGTGGTGAGTGACTGTTGACTAGAACTTCAGGTTCTTCGTCGTCTTGAACTTCTTTTGCTTCATTTGGCATGGTATTTCTGGAGAAGATTGTTTTCTTTGGAGGCGCGTAGTAGAGTCGCATCTTCATGAATTCCAATTTCATGTATGGAGAAAGGTTGCAAGTCACCTTTAATGCACTCGTTCTCCTCCATCGTAGTATTTTATGCACCGATGCGGAGACGACGGTACCATCCGGCTTCTCATGTATCCACGGTCGGCCTAGTAGTGCGTTGAACGATGTTTCGGAATCAATTATATGGAATTTTGCGGTCGTCTTTGTTAAATCACCGGTCTTCATCAACGGCGTTATTGATCCGAGGGCTCTTTCTCCTTTACGGTTGAATCCTCTTAGTAACATCTTGTACGCTTCAAGATCACGAGCATCAATTTCCAAGTATGCTAACGTCCGAAGATTCATTATGTTGATTGACGCTCCCGGATCCACCAATACTCGCGAGAGCGTAAACTTTCCGATTGTAACTCGAAATGTACAACGGTTGGTTGTGATCGAGCTGTCCCAAGTAGTAGATCATCGTCCGTGAAGGTAACACCTCGTCGTTCCTTTAACGAGCAAACCTCGTCTAAGGAATCTCCGGCCATCTGAACTAAACAAATCTTTGGATCAAGAAAGGCCTTGATCAGAGCTTCCCTCATCTCTTTTGATAAGATGAGAGCGTCGTAGATGCTCAGTTTGGCTGGTAGTTTCCTAAGATGGGCTAGCACGTTATAGTCCACTTTGTTACTATGTGTTTTAGTTTCTTCTCGAATGGGCAATTCTTCTGTCAGGGTTGATTCTTCCCGAACAACCACCGCTTTCCTTTGTCTTTTGGACCCATTCTCGGAGGTGGAACCCTTCCGCTCCTTAAATTGACTTCGTGACTTCTTCGAATCCAAGATGCGAGTTTACTGGTGTCTCCTTTTTAATCGGCACGACAGGTTCTTCTGGAGTCGTTTCGGAATCCGAAAGCTCTAACTCTATTGTGATTGGAGTTCCTCGAAATTCACAGATAGATTCATTGCTTGTTGAACTTTCGTAGCCTTCTTGGTGAATGTCTTCTTTGTCATCGTGATTGTCGAGGTTGTGTATGATTTGAGAATTGTTATTTGTATCGGCATTGAGATCCGGATTAGGTTGGTTGTCGTTAGTTGCGTAATCGTTAGAAACAGTCAAAACGTAGCCAACGCCATAACTCTTATCATTATAAGATCCCGCCGGAGCGAGCAAATAATCATACGAGTCGAAAGGTTCGAGGAATTTTCCCCCGAATCGGAAACAACCATCCTAGGATAAGCAGCCCCTATTCTAGCCTTAAGAGCCTCGGTCTTTTCTTCTTCTACGATCTCCTTCTTTTCTACGATCTTTTCTTCTTGGGGTGGTTCTTCAATCGCAAGCGATAGCGCCGGCTTGACAGGTTTCGAACTTTGAATTGAAGCACGCACCGAAGCGGTTTGGATGCGATCCAAAATTTTCTTCGATGACTTCGTCCAAGCGGTACTCCATCCATCATTCGTCGTGTAGGGATCTATAAGAACAATAGGATCTGTTGAAATAACATTGACGGAACTGCCCTTCTGGGGTTCCTTCATTTATTCCTTCGGAATCGTTATGTTCCCTTTTCGGAGATTGTTGTCAAGCCAACTCTTGAAGGTAATGCAATCCTCTATCTTGTGCCCGAGCATCCGGTGGTAAGGGCAATAGATGGGATGGTCTTTCTTATTGACTTCTTCTGGCTTCTTGGGTTCTGGCAGTTGAAAATCCGAGTCTTCATCAAACTGCGGAACATCTTTGGCACTGCCTCATTCTTAAACAGATATTCTCTATTTATAAGCTCCTTTAACGTGCGCTGCGGGCGAGGCGGTTGCTCATACTGTTGAGTTGGCTGATAACCGGGTCAAGGTTGTTTGTAGTTCTGCTGAGGTTGCTGATAGCTGGGCTGCGGCTGCTCCACTTGTATTTGCATTGGTCGCTTGCCCTTATCGATCGCCGCGACGATCCCGATTCCTTTTCAAGTGTCTTCGCGAGCTTCGTTTGTCCGTTTTGTCGATGAAACTTAGTTGCTTCGCTTCCTCTTGCAAGCTTCCGGCCTTGCTTAACAACTTCTCGAAAGTCTTAATCGTAAATCCCTTAAGGAGAAGTGCTTATCGGGCCGTGAATGCTTTTAAGCAAGATACCGATCGCATGCTTCGCTCTTGTAGCCGTGGCTCGCACTTCATGCTTAGATTCCTCCATCGAAGTATGTAGTCCACTAAAGTTTCGTTCGGTTTCGTTTCTCCACCACTAGATCACCGATGGTGATATGATGTTGAGCTCCGCAAACTGTTTCACAAAGAGGTTCTCTAATTCTGAAAATGTCTTTACCGAACCGTTCGGTAACTCTGCGTACCAATCGAAAGCGATCCCTGACAGACTGCTGACGAACTATCGGAAGAGTAAGGCGTCACTTCCACCGGCGTTGCAACAACTAGCGCGAAAATGTGCAACATGCTATCGAGGGTTTCCAGTACCATCAAAAGTCTTGAACAGAGGTGGTACGAAGCCTTTTGGGGTATTGTATCGCATCAAATTCTTCGAGGTAAGGTCTACTTGTCCGAATAGATGCTCCGCTCTTAGGTCGTGCTAAGGCTTCTCGCACTCGTCTGTTCTACCATATTCTTGATGTCTTTCTCCGGAATCATATTTTGGGTAGAATCTTTCTTCGGTCGATCATCTCCGTTAACGGATGTAATCTCTTTTCCTCCGTCTGTAATATGAATAACTTCTGGAGGTGTTTCTCTTGGGGGTTGAACCTGACTGCGAAGAGTTGCTTGAGGGCTGCAGACCATCTCTTCCATCCTTTTTGCCATTTGAGAGATTTTATCATCTTTTTCTCGAAGTTGTGCTCTTAATGCTTCCGGTTCATCTCTCTCCGCTTGCTTGGGAGCACCTTGCGAAGCTGACGATGCTCGTGTCTCAACCATGTTGATCTCCATATATTTGTCATCCATGAATTCCGACGAATCGACTTCATCTCCAAACTTTTCTTCTCTTTCTCTTGCTAATTGTTGAATGTCGGTCCTTAGCTTTTCCATAGCATCCTCCAGTGGTCTTTTTCGTACGGTTTCACAGTTATCATGCGATGGCTGTTGGATTTCCTTCTTGGGAGTCCCCTTCATCGCAGTGGCGCTCTTTTCGGACTCGAGTCTCCTGACGAGACTTTCCTTTTCAGGTCGTTGTTTCGGTCTTAATTGGCCGGTAGTAGGACGCCATACCATCCTTCTAGTAGCGAAGGCCCAGGACCGGATGGTCCGTCGGTCGAATGCTTGGAAGGTGGTATCCTCCCTGATCTGTAAACCTGAAACAACAACAGGTGGACTAGCTTTCATCTTCTTATTCATCTTTTCTGTGACGCTAACGGGTTCTATTCGCGGCCCAAGACGGGATTTGGCTGGCACCCACCCTATCCTTCTTAAAATCTCTGATACAGGACATTTCTCTTTCTTTGCTAGCTTCTCTATCACAGTCTGCAGTCGAGCAAATGGTGTGATCCTAGCCCTTTTCTTTCGATTCGTTGCTCTAGTATGCGGGTTGAGGTAATGTAAAAGCGATCTTGCGAACATTTTCCTCGTCGAGCTGCGACGGAGAGGGGATGGAATCTACTCCCTTCCAAAAGCGGTGTATACTCAGGCAATGGTGTGTACTCAGGGATCTCTTCTAAGAAAGAGACTTCAGCAGCTCTGGCCTTTCTGGCAATCTTTCTACTTCTGTTCCTCCTCTGAGTCCATGTTAGGGGTTGAAACCTTGTGCTGGACCCAATTTCGAAAATAGAAGATCTCGCAGGGAGATCTGTACCCTCCACGGTAACAGGCTCATTACAAACTTGGACTTCCTTCCCCTTTAGTTTAGCGGGAGTCGGGGTAGGTGCAGAGATGACTAGACCGGTGGGGGTAGAGACAACAGTCCTCCTACGAATAGTAGTATTCCTTTCAGCTGGAACCCTTTGCAGGGGTGGGAACTCTTGAGCTGACTTCAGGTTGAATTCAATCACGGGCTCTTCAGTTTCTGATATTTTGTCCATTAGTGTGAAGAGAGTGACGTCAGCGATCTTGACATCTGTGTTGCCAAATCCTTGTCCAAAACGGATGATCCCATTGTCGGGCGGCTCATCCTTGTAAACGGCGAAGTCCGATCCATTAGTGAAGGAGAAGATTAACTTTGGGGCATCCATTTTCTGCGAGGCGGATTCCGAATGTCGATCCCGAATTATGCTTCTTTTCATCGTAAAGTTTAGGACAAAAAAAGAAAGAGTCCGAACACATTTTCGTTTATGTTAGTGCATTTGTGATTTATAAAGAGGTTGTTTATTAGGTAGTTTGTTTGTTAGAAACAAAATGATTAAAGGAAAAAGGTTATAGAAAAGGTAAAGAGCCTGATTTAGAATTGGAAAAGAAGAGAAAGTCTTATGCAAGACTTCTCAACTCGAAGGATCGCTCCTAAGCTAACACCTTGGGGGTCCACCCCACCTCAGAAAAGAGGTAAAAGGATCTCGAAATCTCTTTGTTTAGGGGTGTCTAAACAGTGGCTCCTAAATCCAAGAGAGTTGACTATACCCGTTCAAGACAGAAATGAACGTGGTATTTCAACGGAAGAATGGTAGCTTGGTCCACTAGGGACAAGGACTTGCTACCAATTTATGAAAGCAAAACCATCTGATCAAAATGGAAAGAGGAACTATTCCCCAGCGGAGTCGCCAGAAGTTGTCGGCATATTTTTAGGTTGAATGTTGTATTTTAAAAAAGGGGTCGCCTACAAATATTATAGGCGAATTTTAAATTTTAAATTAAATTTAAATATACATATAATTTAGAAAGTAGTATTTGATTTTGAAAATAATTTTAAATTTGAAAGTTTTAAGATATGAAATCAAACCGATCTCACATCCCAAATAGTTTATATAAACGAGCACCGCATCACAAACTGTGTATCTATCCCGAAGAATAGACACACTGCTTGATGATGAGGCTCGGTTAAATAAACTAGAAGATTTGTGACATCCGTTTGGTCTGCGAACCAATTTTATAAGCCGACAAGTTCCCCTGCTTAATACAAAGAAATTAGCGAGGTTTATATTACCTGGGTTCTTAAAGTTCCCTATAAGGGCAAGCCCCTATAGTTAATCACATCTTAAATGACGGGAATCATTTAAGAAAACTCTCGATAATGATCAGTGGTTTTGCTCTCACGAATTGTGAAGTTTAAGGTTTTCAAAGAATTGGATTTTGGAATTTTCAATAGGGATTAGCTCAAGTTGGGAACAGTATATTTTGGAGTCCATTGGAAGAGAGGTAGGAGAAGCTGGAGATCCAAGAGGAATCTTGGCAACTTCCTAAACTATCCTATTGTTTGGTTTAGATTTGGGAGTTTATTTAATGTTGCAATCCTGCCAATTTTATTTATTTAAGTCTTATATTTGTATGATATAACCACACAAATAGCCTCGAAGATGTGAGGGTTTATATCGTACCAAACGACTAGCTCAGAGTCCTAAGACCGGTTAGGGCTTAATTTGCATGACATGATCATACAAATGCCCTAACGAAAAGTTGAGGATTTATGTTGCACAAGGCAAACCACCTCGAAGTCCTATGGCTTGGTTATTTAATTCTAAGAAAGTTTTGTTGAAGTAGATCCGAGTTTTGCTGATGACGATGGCCCTGCTGCCCACCATGCTCCGAGCTCCTTGTTGTTGCAAATGTTTAGTTTTAGAAGTCATAAATCAGGAGATGAGAGAAGTGTTTGGTTTAGAGAGAATCTTAAAATCCAAGTGTTTTTAATATTTTAATTAAAACAAATCTTAAAGTTGTTTAAACGTAACCGATTAAGATCCCACGGTTCGTCATCCCGACTACCAGTTATTTTCATGGAATTCACTTAGTCCGGATGAATTTGCTAAACTCAATCGAATGAGTTCCACACTTTCATTTAGACCGTGGGAAATCCCGTTAGCAACACATGGGTTACATCATCCGAGGTATTCCCGATCATTCAACGAGACGTTTTAATTTAGTTGCAATTTGTAGTTTTGTTGTTCTGTTTGTGATTAAATATTGAGTTGTTTTATATTTTGAAATGTTGTGGCGGTGATTTTTATCTTGTAATGCATTTTAATTTAGTTTTGGTTTCAGTTTAGGGACTATCCTAAAGGTTTTGGTTTTCATGCAACATTTGTTTATCATGCAAGAAAAGTAAAGTACAGTGCAATAAAGTAGATTGCAATAAAATAAAAGCGTACCTGGAGGGTCTTCCCGTCATCCCAAGCTGCACTTAAAACACATGTTAAGGCATTTAAATGTTTCAACAAGTACCTAGGTAAAGCTAAGGGAAAGGTTTTGGTTGTCTACCAAAGTCCTAATCCTATAGCTAATCATCTCCTATGACGTCTAGGTTCTTGTGTTTTGGTTTAAGGATGACTCTCTTCACCCAGAACAATTAAATTCAGTTGTTCTTATAAACATCCTATCATATTGAGGAAGTGCTTAAGACGAGTTTTAAACATCTTTTCAATACCTCTAGGATTGTTTTAAGTCCAAGAGAATTTAATTATACAAGTGAATTAATCATCAAGGAGTTTAAGTTTTGTTATCTTGCTCAGTGAACTAGGATATTTGAATATCCTATGAGTGAAGCAAGACTTCACTTGATGCCTCATTTAAGAGTTATAATAGTAAGAGCTTTAAAAGGGCAAATCAAATTATTAAATATTTTGATGATTTAAACTTAATGATTTAATTTTAATTTTTACTTATTTATAAAAAGTTAGTTTAAGTTTGGAATAGTGTTCAAGTTATTTTAGATTTAATTCTTAAGGATTTCATTTAGATTTGTTGTTAAATGATTTTAATTTAATTTAATTCAATTTAACTTTAATTCAATTTAATTTGAAAGAATTGGAAACAAGAGGGTCAACATCTTGGAAGGCCTCGAGCTGCATACAGATGTTTTCTCAGATTATGAGCAACAACAAATTGTAGATTGCATCCTTGAATTGCAGAAAATGGGTCGAGCTGGCCGCCTGAGAGAAAAGACATATTGAGAACCCCGAAGATGGATGCCAGGAAAAGGAAGAGTTACAATCCAATGCAGATGTTGCTACACTTTTGCCATAGACAAAAAAGGAAAGCCACCAGGGATACTCCATCGCAGTGAGGTGGATCCGATGCCAAGAATCATTAAGAGAATGGTGAAAAGGATGATAACATGGAGGGTACCGCTGCGCAGTTGCATACCCAACAGTCGCATTATTAACATCTATAAGGAAGGCGACCGCATACTTCCGCATATAGACCATCATGACTTTGTTAGACCCTTCCGCACGTATCATTCGTCGACCGATGCAACATCATGTTCGGATCTAACCTCCGGATTGCAGGCCCCGGTGAGTTCCGAGGGCCGGTGGAGATACCACTACCGGTAGGTTCCGTCCCAGTGTTAAAAGAAAACGGAGCGAGACGTTGCGAAGCATTGCATTCCGGGAGTGCTCGTGGAGCGGATCTCGGTTACTTTTAGAAGAATGGACGACGGAAAAATGCCTTACCACTTTCGGCCGGATCTAGAATTGGAGAGTCTCCGACCCTACAAGCTGTGAGTTACATGGGAAATAGCACACCTCCAATGCACATCCATGCGGCATTCCTGCCAAGGGTGGCTTGGAAGGTGATGTTATTACCCATGTTTCTTACTATTCAGACATGGATTTTTGATAGACACTTTTGGATGGATCAACAAGAATCTTACACAATTCGTTTTGGATTTACATGGATTATATGAGACATAAAATTTCCGAGGAAAATGTCATCATGATTAGATTAAGTTGTATGATGTATTTTCAGCAAGTTGGAATGAAAACGACTACGTCATATTTTGCCTTCACCTCTTTTTGTACAAATTGACTGGGAAACGCCATTAGAGTTAAATGAACTTTGAACGAAGAACAGAAAAGAAAAGAAAATAAATGAGAACTTTTCCTAAAAATTTGAATATTAAAATGAACTTCAAATTCACATGAACACTAAATAAACAACACAAAAATAAAAAATGGGATCGTTAAAGGACAAACAAAACAAATCTAAATCTCAAATTGAATTCTGATCTGAATCCTCTGATTCGAACCTTTCGAGTTCTTTCCTCGATTGAAATCTGTTTGAAACTCTTTTGAAATTTGAATATTCTCTTTGACTCTTCGTTAAGTCGAAGTCTTTTCAGCTTGGTACACTTACCAGCTCCTTTCAATTCTCTTGCTGATGTGTCTTAGAGGATCGACTAGTTCTATTGACACGGAGCCACGAACTTTGTTCGATTTGGTTCTGATGGCATGGGATTGGGTCCCTCTTCATACAGATAAATCTTCGAGATTGGAACCAGTTTCCATTTCTCATTAAATTCCGAGACTGGTACTAAATTCCAGTTCTCATTCCGAGATCGATATCTAAATTTTGATTCTCTTTCGAGGTTGATACCTAAATTTCAATCCTCTAAATTCTAAGACTGGTACCAAATTCCAGTGCTCATTTCGAGATCGATACCTAAATTTCTATTCTCTTTCGAATTGATACCTAAATTTCAATTCTAAATTTTCGAGACTGGTACCTAAATTCCAGTTCTCTTCCTTCGAGGTCGGTACCTAAATTCCGACTCTCATTTGAGATCGATACCTAAATTTCGATTCTCTTTCGATTTGATACCTAAATTTTAATTCTAAATTTTCGAGACTGGTACCTAAATTCCAATTCTCTTCCTTCGAGGTCGGTACCTAAATTCCGACTCTCATTCGAGATCGATACCTAAATTTCGATTCTCTTTTGAATTGATACCTAAATTTCAATTCTAAATTTCGAGACTGGTACCTAAATTCCAGTTCTCTTCCTTCGAGGTCGGTACCTAAATTCCGACTCTCATTCGAGATCGATACCTAAATTTTGATTCTCTTTCGAATTGATACCTAAATTTCAATTCTAAATTTCCGAGACTGGTACCTAAATTCCAGTTCTCTTCCTTCGAGGTCGATACCTAAATTCCGACTCTCCTTCGAGATCGATACCTAAATTTTGATTCTCTTTTTGAATTGACACCTAAATTTCAATTCTAAATTTCCGAGACTGGTACCTAAATTCCAGTTCTATTCCTTCGAGGTCGGTACCTAAATTCCGACTCTCATTCGAGATCGATACCTAAATTTCGATTCTCTTTCGAATTGATACCTAAATTTCAATTCTAAATTTCTGAGACTGGTACCTAAATTCCAGTTCTCTTCCTTTCGAGGTCGGTACCTAAATTCCGACTCTCATTCGAGATTGATACCTAAATTTCAATTCTCTTTCGAATTGATACCTAAATTTCAATTCTAAATTTCCAAGACCGGTACCTAAATTCCAGTTCTCTTCCTTAGAGACTGGTACCAAATTCCAGTTCTCTCATCCAAGATCGATACCTAAATTTCGATTCTCTTTCAGGTTTGATACTTAAATTTCAAATCTCACTCTCTCGAGATCAGTACCTAAATTCTGATTCTCATCCTTTTTTCTGTCGATACTTAAACTCTGATTCTCACTCCGAGGCTGGTACCTAAATTCCAGTTCTCTTCGCAATCCCGAGGTTGAAACCTAGGTTTCAATTCTCATTTCAAATCCAAATTTCAAATTTCAAATTTCCTTAAATCAATTTTAAATTAAACTTCAATCGAAAATGAGACTCAGAACAAATTGAAATCTGAACTCAAACTTTGAAACTTGAAATTTAAAAGTAAACTGAAATCTAAATCGAATTCCCCAGATCTTGTGATTTGGAGTTCACCTCCTTTTCCATTCCCCAGCGAGAGTTCAGGAATCTTCGGTCTTGGAAATATACCTGATACTCCCAAGCGGAAATTCTTCTACTTCGTCCTAAGTTTATCACTTGGACATCTGTGCTGGTTTTGTTCATCTCTTCGGTTAACGCCAATACGCGCGGTGTGCTTGGTTAGCACACCACACCTATTGGGGGTCCATTTGTTGACCTCATTTTTATGAGGTCTTTTGCTTCTCTCTTTAGTACTTAGGATCTAGCCTTAGGCTTTTCCTTTGACTAATCTTAGAGGACTAGAAATGGAACCCACCCTTTAGAAATTCAAACTACTTCTTAACTCCCTGCAAACCCCACAAGCTTGATTGTAGACCCCTAATCACCTAGAGGGTTGAAATCAAATGTGGAGGTTTAAAGGATGAGTTCCCTATAGGACTTTTTGGCCTTAGGAATACCCTGGGTGGCCTGGTCTGGTGAGGGTTGACTTGCACATACACTACACTCTCACACACATTCCAAGTCCTAAAACCACAATATCACCCAACTTGACCTCCTGACTCATGTAGGTAATTCATATGGATGGTCCTTAACCCCTAAGCCCCTCGCTAAGAGGGTTAGGAACAACATAGTGAATGCCCCAAATGAGTCCTCTCATGGCTCATATGGGCTTGATATGGCTTCATGGCTCAACAAAAATGATTCAATTTCACTCACACTTGATCAATCTTCCTTTTTTTCAAAATTTCAGTTCTTGACCCCCGGGCCCCCGGACCCACCAAACCTACCAAATACCCTTGAAATGACCCAAAATTTGTAAAATTACCTAAATTACCCAAGATCCCTCAAAATCAATCCTAAACACTTCCCACCACTCAAATTGACCATCTTTGGCCAAAAATACCAAAATTTCCAAAAATACCCCTAAGTCCCCCCAAAACTAGCAAAATACCCTTCAACCCCAAAAACCCAAAAAATTCTAAAAATTCCTAGAAAATTCCAAAAAATCCCAAATATTCCTAATTTCATTTTGTTTAACTACACCATGGGCTAATTTTGCCAATTTACCCCACTTTTACCAAAACCCCCAATTTGACCCATTTTTAACCCAAGTGAACCCAATGTCAAACCAAACCACCCCAATTGACCTCAATTCTGGTCCAATTCAATTCTAAACTTCAATTCAATATCCCCAATATCAATTTAGACCAAATCCAACTCCAATTTGATTGACATTTGGGCCCAATTTCAATTTGAAGCCTAAGGCCCAATTTTGACCCATGACCTAAACCTAGCCCAAACCAACCCAATTCAACTCCAATTAGCCCCAAATCTTTTCTAAAGCCTTCCTAACATCCCCATAAACAAAACACAAACTTGATTTGCCCAAAATTTGAACCTAAACTCCACCTAAACCTAACCCAAAACCAAAATCCCTTAAATTGATCAAAGCCCAAACCTAACCTAAATGGGCCCAAATCCCAAAATTAGCGCCCAACCAAAATTGAAAACTCTTTGTAACACTCCCATAAACATTTCCCAACATTAATTTTACATCAAATCCAACCTTAGCCCAACTTTAGCCCAAGTTAGCCCAATTTGGCCCACCTTGGCCCCTTTACCAAAAAAGCCCAAATTAAACCCAATTTAATTCAAAAACACTTTAAACTTGTTCCAAACCACTCATGACACATGCCTAAACCAATTGAAACATTTATTTGGCACAATTCTTTACAAAATTTTCATCCTAAATTTACTTTAAATCTAAAAGCCCACTTCCTTAAACCACTTTAAAAGGCCATCCAAAATGATTTCAAAAAAGCCCAAAATCAATCCAAAGCCCACATGACAAATTCTTCTCATCATTCCTTTAATTGAAATCATCCCTAAGTCCTAAATTAATAATCAAGCCATTCCAAATCAAGCCACATGCCAAATTACCCCTAAATGCCAAAAATTTCTAAAACCCTTTTTCATGAAACAAGCCAACCGTTTCTAAGCCAAATGTAAGCCAAATGTGAGCCATTTACAAGCCATATGAAGCCATGAGAGTCTTGACACCTTACCATGTCATTTATGACAAATGGAGGGGCCCCTTTCTTAAGCCTTCCTTAAGCCTTTTTAACCTCATCCATGATACACACTAAACCATGCTTAGCCACCTCACCATGGATGGAGACTTCTCCACTCCAATTCAGCTGAGCCGTATGATTCCCTTCAACCCAAATCGGGCCTTGGTGGGTGCACCAAACCCAAATCCATGCATTTGACCAAACCAAGCCCAAAATGATCCCTTCCCCCTTCCACTTTGATTCAACTCTTTTACACTTGGCATTTGCCAATTGAACTCACAAAACTCAAGCACTGACCTCCCTGACCCTGAAGGTGACCCATGCCTGGCCGGCCAGCCACCACAGCCGCCGGAAACGACCAGGCCGAGAGGCTTGATTTGAATTAAAAATTCAATTTGAACTAGCTGACTTGTCCCAACCTAAATGGCCATTGCAGTTGTTCTTCCCTTGCTACGAGCGAGTTGATCCAAGCCTCCAATTGCCCTCGGGAAGCCCTCCGACCACCTCTATTTAAACCCACTCACCTCTCGGCCAAACAAGGTGATGAACCAAACCTTAAGGAAACTCGCCAAAATTGCTCCGGGACCTTCTCCTAACTTTAGAGCGAGTTGATCCCCAATGTTCCTTTGCCCTAAACCCCATTAACGAGCTCGATTTCGAGTTGATAATCCACCCAAAAACAGGACACTTCACCGCGGTGAGCCGATCTTCAAATTGATTGACCCTACACCTTCACCAAACCAAGAGGAGAAGTTCCCAAGCAAAAGCCCCCTCACCAGAGCCGGCCATTTCTTCCAGACCTCCAAGCTTTGTGTTCGGCCTTGGTCACTTTCATACTTAGACAATTCCCCAGAGTCAGAGACTTCATCTGGAGCTTGCCTGGACTCAATCAAAGGTGACACAACCCTTAGATCGAAGCTTCACTTCTCTGAGCAAAGGTATGAACTCATTCTTTCTTTCGAGCTTCCAACAATTCTCCATTTTGTTTGGGTTAATTTCATAGCTTATAAACCATATGGATGTGTTTGTCTCTTCAAGACGAATAGATAGAGTATAAGAACTCGAAAATCCATTGAGAATCGAGAGAGATATTAGGGTTTGAGTGTGGACGGTCACGGGTGCACACCAGTCGTAGACGATGACCAGGAGCCGTTGGATCGCGTGTGTATCGAGCGGACGGTCGAGATCAAGCAGGACAGCGTAATGTTACGTGAACCGCAGGCCCCTGGAGCGCTGAGTCAGATGGCGGCGCCGAATCACAGAGCGACGCGTGAGCTTTCGATCCGCCGTAGGTTGATGCGGCGCCGAGTCGGATAAGTAGGAAATTAGGGTATTTTTAAATTATTTAAATACCAGAACTTCAAAAATTCATATCTTTGCATAGAAAAATCACAAAAATAAAATAAAAATACCCTCTTGCTCAGTGAACAGAGGAGAATAATGTGGAAAAGAAATCAAGTTAATTGGATGAGTATTTTATTTTTAATAATTTATTTAGTGTTTCCAATGTTTTGATTCTCCATTTGCATAGACAATTCACCATGGCATGAGACCATAGGGCTTTTGAAGTCTCTGATCTTGGGAACATTCCCTGAATTTTTCAAGGTCAGAGGATATCTCTGTGAAATGTTATTGATTTTTTAAGTTCATGTCACTGTTTTAGGTATTTTAATTTCAATAATTAGCATGTTGTAAAATAAATTCTAGAAAAATTTGGTGATATTTCTTAGGACCAGGGGACCCTATGAAAAATATATTTTGAGTTAATTCATTCATAATAACCTTGATTGGCCTAAACCCCTAAAATTGAATTTGAATTAATTAGGGTTAACCACACATCAAATTGATTTGAAAATAATTCTCCATTACTCTTTAGGGTCAGAGCAACCTTACATAAAATTTTGAAATCAATTGGACTTGATTAACCCCACCAAATGGATTGATTAAGCCTCATAAGCAAAATGGAAATTTAAAAATTCATAACTCCAAAAATACTTTTCAAAAATTCACAAAAATGGTTTTGGAGCTTCTCTGATATCAGAGGAGTTCAGGAAAATTAAAATTGGAATTTTTAAAAAAGTTGATTTTTCACAATATTTTAATATTTTAATAATTAAAAAATAATAAAAATCACAAAAATATTAAAAATCATAAAAATGTCACATTTTGACTTCTAATCATTTAGGAACAAACCAAATATTTTTCCTAAGTCCCTAGGATAAGATATTGAATTTTAAAGGCTTAATGTATTTTTTAATATTAAAAAAATGAATTTTCAACCTTTTTCACTAAAATAATTCTAATAAATCAAAAAAAAATCATAAAATTAAAAAATTTGTTTTTCTGGACTCCTTGCGATCAGAGAAATTTAAGAAAAATATAAAATCCATTTTTCAACTTTAATTTTATTTTATAATTAATTAATACTCTAAAACGCAAAATAATTATAATAAAAAAAATAATTCAAAAAATCACAAAAATTGGTCCAAGTGGTTTTCTGGTCATTAGGAACATCCCATAATTTTCTTTAGGACAGAAACCTTTCCTTGGTCATGTTGTTGAATTTTCTTTGAAAACCCCTATTTTCTACTAAAAATAATTATATAAATAAATTAAATTAAAAAAATCTCATTTTCTCCTCTAATATCTTAATTGATATGTGAGTGAGGTGACATAAAAATTTCAAATTTATTTGAGCTCAATTTAGTGAGTTATGAAATAAATAAGCCTAAAAGGGCATAAAGGTAATTAAAAATTTTAACCCTTAATTAAAACTTTAGGTTTAATCAAAAGGGGAGATAAAATATTTGATTTTTAATTTTCTCTTGGATGATTGAAACTTAGGGAAATTAAAGGGTAGACCCATTAAACACTTTGAAAATATCAAAATGAAACCCTAATTAATTAAATAATTTAAATTTTGGAAAGAATATATTTAAATTTGGATTATTAAAATAGGGATATTATTAAGAGGATATTTATTCTTTAATTTAAAAATCCCTAAATAAGTCACTTTAACAATATTTAGTTCTTAATTAAAAATTAAAATAATAATCCAAATTAAATAAATTAAAAATTAAAAGAAGATAACCTTTAAACGAATTAAAGCTTAAAATATTAAATGATCTAATAATTAAAAATCAAATTTAAAATCTTGGAATTAAATTAAATTAAATTAAATTAAGTCAAGTCAAAGTTTAAATTAAATTAAATTAACACCTTAACAATTAAATTAAATTTAATTTAAAATATTCAAACTAAAATTAAAATTAAATTAAATTAAATTAAATTAAATTAAATTAAATTAAAATAAAATTAAATCAAAATTAAAATTAAACTAAAATTAAAATTAAATTAAAATTAAATTAAATTAAATTAAATCAAATTAAATTAAATTAAAATCACTTAACAACAAACCTAAATGAAATCATTAAGAGTTAAATCAAAATATATCAATAATTTCAATACCTCTTTCTATCTAAGTAAATTTAAAACATGAATATCAATCTGAAATACTAAGATAATTGAAAGTGTAAAGATTTAAATTAAATCTAAAATAACTTGAATACTATTCTAAACTTAAAATTATTAATTAAAACCTCATAATTAAATTAAATCACTTTAAACCATTAACTCAAACTTTAAGTTAAGAATGATTAAAATTCTCAACAACCCAACTTGCCCTTAAAAGCATTAATTATTATAACTCTTAAATAGAGTATTAAGTGAGATGTCACTTCATTCATCGAGTAATCAAATACCCGAGTTCATCGAGCAAGAGACAAAGTTTAAGTAAACTCCCGGATGATTAATTCACCTGTGTAATTAAATTTACTTGGACTCAAAATAATCCCAGAAGTATTGAAAAGATGTTTAGGACTCGTCCTAAGCACTTCCTCAATATGACGGGATGTTTTAGAAGAACAATTGAATTTAATTGTTCTTTGATGAAGAAAATCATCCTTAAACCCAACAAACAACCTAGACGTCATAGGAAATGACTAGTTATAGGATTAGGAATTTGGTAGACAACCAAAACCCTTTCCCTTAGCTTTACCTAGGTATTTCTTGCAAAATATGTTTAAATGCTCTAACATGTGTTTCAAGTGTAGCTTGGGATGACGGGAAGACCTTCCAGGTACGCTTTTATTTTATTGCAATTTACTTTATTGCAATTTACTTACATGCATTGCGCTTTACTTTTTCTTGCATGATAAATAAGACTGTTGCATGAAAACCAAAACTTTTAGGATAGTTCCTGAACTGAAACCAAAACAAAATTAAAAGCCATTACAAGATAAAATTCACCGCCACAACATTCCAAAATATAAAACAACTCAAAATTTAATCACAAACATAACAACAAAACTACAATTACAACTAAATTAAAACGTCTCATTGAATGATCGGGAATACCTCGGATGATGTAACCCACGTGTTGCTAATGAGATTTCCCACGGTCTAAATGAAAGTGTGGAACTCATTCGATTGAGTTTAGCAAATTCATCCGGACTAAGTGAATTCGATGAAAATAACGGTGCGGGGATGACGAACCGTGGGATCTTAATCGGTTCTGTTTAAATAACTTTAAGATTTGTTTTAATTAAAATATTAAAAACACTTGGATTTTAAAATTTTCTCTAAACCAAAACACTTCTCTCATCTCTTGATTTATGACTTCTAATACTAAACCTCTGCAACAATAAGGAGCTCGGAGCATGGTGGGCAGCTCGGCCATCGTCATCAGCAAAACTCGGATCTACTTCAACAAAACTTTTTTAGAATTAAATAAATAAGCCATAGGACTTCGAGGTAGTTTGCCTAGTGCAACATAAATCCTCAACTCTTCGTTAGGCATTTGCATGATCATGTCATGTAAATTAAGCCCTAACTCAGGTCTTAGGACTCCGAGGTAGTCATTCGGTACGACATAAACCCTCATATCTTCCAGGTTATTTGTATGATCATGTCATACAAATATAAGTCCTAATTAATTAAAATTGGCAGGATTGCAATATTAAATAAATTTAGAAATTGAAGCCAAACAATAGGATAGTTTGGGAAGTTCCCAAGATTCTTCTTGGATCCTCAGCTTCTCCTACATTTCTTCCTTTGGACTCCTGAAATTAACTGTTCCAAATTTGATCCATTCCCTATTGGAATTCCAAAATTCAATCCTTTGAAACCTTAAACTTTGAAATTCTTGAGAGCAAAACCACTAATCATTATCGAGAGTTTTCTTAAATGATTCCCGTCATTTAAGATGTAATTAACTATAGGGGCTTGCCCTTATAGGGAACTTTAAGAACCCGGATAATATAAACCTCGTTTAATTTCTTTATATTAAACGAGGAGAACTTGTCGGCTTATAAAATTGGTTCGCGGACCAAACGGATGTCACAAATCTTCTAGTTTATTTAATCGAGCCCCATCATCAAGCGAGTGTGTCTATTCTTCGGGATAGATACACGGTTTGTGATGCGGTGCTCGTTTATATAAACTATTTGGGATGTGAGATCGGTTTGATTTCATATCTTAAAATTTTCAAATTTAAAATTATTTTCAAAATCAAATACTACTTTCTAAATTATATATATAGTTAAATTTAAAATTTAAAATTTGCCGACAACTTCTGTAGGCGACCCCTTTTTTAAAATACAACACACAAACCTAAAAATATGCCGACATCCCCATACATCAAAAATCTCAATTTCTAATATATAGTTTAGAGGCATTTCATCTTTTCTGGATATATTCCCCATTCTTTGACATCGATCACAAGTTTTCACATAATGTCCAACATCTTTTAATAATGTAGGCCAATAAAATCCAGAATTTAAAATTTTAAACGCAGTTTTATCCACTCTAAAATGTCCTCCAAATTCAGAATCGAGACATTTTTGAATAATTGCAAAAGTTTCTCCATAAGGTACACATCTTCGAATCACTGAATCTCTTCCTATTTTAAATAAATATGGATCTTCCCAAATATATGATTTAGAATCATTCTTCAATTTCTTAATATATTTGTTATTCAATCTATATGGTAAAATATTGCTAACCAAATAGTTAACTATATCTGCATACCAAGGCATTTGTAATCCTTGAATAACATATAGCAGTTCATCAGGGAATTTCTCATTTATGTTTTCTTCATAAATCTATTCAATATTATTTTTTATTCTTGATAAATGATCAGCAATTTGGTTGTCAGCTCCTTTTCTGTCCACTATTTGAAAATCAAATTCTTGTAAAAGTAAAACCCATCTGATCAATCTAGGTTTAACATCCTTTTTAGACATTAAATACTTAATAGCAGAATGATCAATATGTACGATACATTTGGTTCCAAGAAGATAAGATCTAAATTTATCAAAGGCATAAACAATTGTTAAAAGCTCTTTCTCAGTGGTAGTGTAATTTATTTGAGTTTCATTTAGAGTTTTGCTAGCATAATATATAACTTTGAAAATTTTCTCATATTTTTGTCCCAATACAGCTCCAATTGCATAATCACTTGCATCACATATTAATTCAAAAGGTTTACTCCAATCAGGTGCAACAATGACAGGTGCAGTGATTAATTTTTCTTTTAGAATATTGAACGCATTCAGACAATCTTCATTAAATTCAAACTTAGCTTCTTTTTCTAATAAATGACAAAGAGGTTTAGCAATTTTAGAAAAATCCTTTATATATCTCCTATAAAATCCAGCATGACCCGAAAAACTTCTCACATCAGTAATGGTAGTAGGTGGTTGAAATTCAACAATAATTTTCACTTTTGCCTGATCAACTTCCATACCTATTTGTGAAATTTTATGTCTAAGTACAATTCCTTTATCAATTAAATCACAGAATATTGACATCATACATCTTTGAAAAGTTGTAGGTGCATTACATAAACCGAAAGACATTCTTCTAAAGGCAAATGTTCCATAAGGACTTGTAAATGTTGTTTTCTCTTGGTCCTCAGGAGCAACTGGTAATTGATGATAACCAGAATATCCATCAAAAAAACTGAAATATGAGTGTCCAGCTAATTTATCCAGCATCTGATCTAAGAAAGGTAAAGGAAAATGATCCTTTCTAGTGGCGTTGTTTAATTTTTGATAATCAATTCAAATTCGCCATCTAGTAACTTTTATTGTAGGGATTAATTCATTTTTATCATTAACAATGATAGCTACTCCTCCTTTCTTTGGAACATAATGAATATGACTTACCCATTGACTATCCGAAATAAGATAAATAATTCCAGCATCTAACCATTTTAAAATCACTTTTTTTTAACAACCTCTTTCATAATTGGGTTCAATCTTCTTTGAGGTTCAATAGTGGGTTTACAATTTTCTTCCATTAAAATCCTATGCATACAGATTGAAGGACTTATTCCTTTTATATCTGCAATAGTCCAACCAAAAGCTTTCTTATAATTCTTCAGAACTCCTATTAATTTTTCTTCTTGATCTTTGCTTAGTTCTGAAGATATAATCACAGGTAAAGTTAATGAATTTCCAAGAAATGCATACTTTAAATATGTAGGTAACATTTTTATTTCCAGTTCAGGGCTTTTTCAATTGAGGGTAAAAGTATATCATTTTTAATTGTGTCTAAAATTTCTCAATTATCATGAATATAATGAGTTTCTTCGGATAAATTTTCTTCATTAACTTCTTCAATTTCTTCAGTTAATGACTGATTATATATTATGGATTCATCATTTTTTTCTTCAGAAATGACCTTACATTTTTCTTGATAATGCTTTCAATTATATAATAAAAAATATCCATCCGATAGCATTTTTCTTTGTCAAGATACCTCATTGATTTCAGAACATTAAATGTTATCCCTTGATCATTAACTCTCATTGTTAATTCTCCTTTTTGCACATCAATCACATAGCACGTCCGGTAGTTAGTGTTGACCTCATTTTTGATGAGGTCTCTTCTTTTCTCACTCCTTAGTACTTAGGATCTAGCCATAGGCTTTTCCTTTGACTAATCTTAGAGGACTAGAAGTGGAACCCACCCTTTAGAAATTCAAACACCTCTTGACTCCCTGCAAACCCCACAGGCTTGATTGTAGACTCCTAATCACCTAGAGGGTTGAAATCAAATGGGAAGGTTTAAATGATGAGTTCCCTATAGGACTTTTTGGCCTTAGGAATACCCTGGATGGCCTGGTCTGGTGAGGGTTGACTTGCACATACACTACACTCTCACACACATTCCAAGCCCTAAAACCACACTCTCACCCAACTTGACTTCCTGACTCATGTAGGAAATTCATATGGATGGTCCTTAACCCCTAAGCCCCTGGCTGAGAGGGTTAGGAAAAACATAGTGAATGCCCCCAAATGAGTTCTCTCATGGCTCATATGGGCTTAATGTGGCTTCATGGCTCAACCAAAGTGATTCCATTTTACTCAAATTTGATCAATCTTCATTTTTTCAAAATTTCAATTTTTGACCTCCGGGGCCCCAGACCCACCAAACCTACCAAATGCCATTGGAACTACCCAAAATTTGCAAAATTACCTAAATTACCCAAAATTCCTCAAAATCATTCCTAAACATTTCCCCCCACTCAAATTGATCATCCATAGCCAAAAATACCAAAAATTCCAAAAGTACCCCCCAATACCCTCCAAATACCCAAAATGTCCTTTTTAGCCCAAAAATCCAAAAATTCAGAAAATTCCCAAAAAATTCCAGAAAATCCCAAATATTCCTAATTTCATTTTGTTCAACTACACAATGGGCCAATTTTGCCAATTGACCCCGCTTTTACCAAAACCCCCAATTTGACCCATTTTAAACCCAAGTGAACCCAATGTCAAACCTAACCACCCCAATTGACCTCAATTTTGGTCTAATTCAATTCTAAACTTCAATTCAATATCCCCAATATCAATTTAGACCAAATCTAACTCCAATTTGATTGACATTTGGGCCCAATTTCAATTTGAAGCCTAAGGCCCAATTTTGGCCCATGACTTATACCTAGCTCAAACCAACCCAATTCAACCCCAATTGGCCCCAAATCTTTTCTAAGGCCTTCCTAACACCCTCGTAAACATAACACTAACTTGATTTGCCCAAAATTTGAACCTAAAATCCACCCAAACCTAACCCAAAACCAAAATCCCTTAAATTGACCTAAGCCCAAACCTAACCCAAATGGGCCCAAATCCCAAAATCAAAGCCCAACCAAAGTTGAAAACTCTTTGTGACACTCCCATAAATATTTCTCAACATTAATTTTACATCAAATCCAACTTTAGCTCAACCTTAAACCAAGTTATCCCAATTTGGCCCACCTTGGCCCCTTTACCAAAAAAGCTCAAATTAAACCCAATTCAATCCAAAATCACTTCAAACTTGTTCCAAACCACTCATGACACATGCCTAAACCAATTGCAACATTTATTTGACATGGTCCTTCACAAAAATTTTCATCCAAAAGCCCATTTTAAAATCCAAAAGCCCACTTTCTTAAACCACTTTAAAAGCCCATCCAAAACCATTCCAAAAGCCCAAAATCTATCCTAAAGCCCATATGACATTTTCATTTGTCATCCATTTAATCAAAATCATTCACTAAGTTCTAATTCCATCATCAAATGAATCTAAATCAAGCATCATGCCAAAATACCCCTAAATTTCAAAAATCCCAAAATCCCTTTCTCATGCAAGTGAGCCAAGCCATTCCTAAGCCATAAGCGAAGCCTTGGAGCCATGCACAAGCCACATGAGAGCCATGAGAATCTTAGGATTGTCAACACCCCATAAGTGGAAAAAGGAGGAAGGCCTTTAAGCACTCCTTAAGAGTCATTAACCATTCCCATGTCTCCCCTAACTCATGTTTAAGCCTAATTGTACTTGGATTGTGACTTAACCCCACTAATCAAGCTGATCCAAATGGCTTTCTCTTCAGCCCAAACCAACCTTGGGGAGGTGCACCTAGATTAATCCATGAATTGGACCAAATTAAGCCAAAATGACCCTTACCCCATGCCATTTTAATCAAACCTCCTTACACATGGCAATAGCCAATTGCTTGCACCAAACCCCAGCCCTGACCTCACTGGTCAAGATGGTGACCAATGCACAGCCGGCCGGCCACCAGGTCGCCGAAAAACACCATGGCCGAGAGCTCCATGTGAGCCAAATTTTCAATTCTCCTTGGTCGAGCCGTCCCAACCCAAATGGACACCATGGCTGTTCTTCTCCTCCCCGAGCAGCTGAACCCAGCCTCCAATTGCCCCTGGGAAGCCCTCCAGCCACCTCTATTTAAACACCACCATCTCTCAGCCAAAGGAGGAGTTGAACCAAACCTTACCAAAACTCTGCCAAAATCACTCCAGAACCCTCTCCAGACATAGAGAACTTGATCCCCACTGAAATCTAGCCCTTAAACCCTCTCTGTGAGCTCAATTTCTGAGTTGAAAATCCACCCAAAAAAAGGACACTTCACCACAGTGAGCCAATCCCCAAATTGATTGATCCTACACCTTCACCAGACCAAGAGGAGAAGTTCCCCAGCAAAAGCCCCCTCACTAGGCCAGCCATTGCTTCTAGCTTCCAAGCTTTGTGATCGGCCACTTTCATACCTAGACAATTCCCCAGAGCCAAAGACTTCATCTGGAGCTTGCCTGGACTCAATCGAAGGTGACACAACTCTCAGATCGAAGCTTCACTTCTGCGAGCAAAGGTATGAACTCATTCTTCCCCCGAGCTTCCAGCAATTCTCCATTTTGTTTGGGTTAATTTCATAGCTTATAAACCATATGGATGTGTTCGTCTCTTCGAAGACGAATCCATAGAGCATAAGAACACAAAAATCCATTGAGAATCGAGTGAGATCTTAGGGTTTTAGTGTGGACGGTCAAGGGTGCACACCAGTTGTAGACGATGACCAGGAGCCGTTGGATCACGCATGTATCGAGCGGACGGTCGAGATCAAGGTGGACGGCGCAATGGTACGTGAACCGCGGGACGCGTGGCTGCTGACTCAAGTGGCGGCGTCGAATGGGAGCGCGACACGTAGGGGCTTCGGAGCTGCCGAGGTTGACGCGGCGCCGCGTGGATAAGTAGATAAATCCCTATTTTCTAAATTAATTAAATACCCAGAACTTAGAAAATTCATATCTTTGCATAGAAAAATCACAAAAATAAAATAAAAATACCCTCTTGCTCAGTGAACAGAGGAGAATAATGTGGAAAAGAAATCAAGTTAATTGGATGAGTATTTTATTTTTAATAATTTATTTATTATTTTCAGTATTTTGATTCTTCATTTGCATAGTAATTCACCATGGCATGAGACCATAGGGCTTTTGAAGCCTCTGATCTTGGGAACATTCCCTGAATTTTTCAAGGTCAGAGGGCATCTCTGTGAAAAGTTATTGAATTTTCAAGTTCATATCACTGTTTTAGGTATTTTAGTTCCAATAATTAGCATGTTGTAAAATAAATTCTAGGAAAATTTGGTGATGTTTCTTAGGACCAGAGGACCTTATGAAAAATATTTTTTGAATTAATTCATTCATAATAACCTTAATTGAATTTGAATTAATTAGGGTTAACCATACACTAAATTGACTTGCAAATAATTCTCTATTACTCTTTAGAGTCAGAGGAACCTCACATAAAATTTTGAAATCAATTGGACTTGATTAACCACACTAAATGGATTGATTAAGCCTTATAAGCAAAATGAAACTTAAAAAATTCATAACTCCAAAAATACTTTTCAAAAATTCACAAAAATGGTTTTGGAGCTTCTTTGATATCAGGGGAGTTCAAGAAAATTAAAATTGGAATTTTCTAAAAAAGTTAATTTTTCACAATATTTTAATATTTTAATAATTAAAAAATAATAAAAATCCAAAAATATTAAAAATCATAAAAAAAGTCACATTTTGACTCCTAATCACTTAGGAATAAACCAAATATTTTTCCTAAGTCCCTAGGATAAGATATTGAATTTTAAAGGCTTAATGTAATTTTTAATATTAAAAAATTGTATTTTCTAGCCTCCCCACTAAATTAATTCTAATAAATCAAAGAAAAATCATAAAAATATAAAATTTGTTTCTCTGAGTTTCTTGAGGTCAGAGGGATTTTTGAAAAATATAAAATTCATTTTTCAACTTTTATTTTATTTTATAATTAATTAATACTCTAAAACTCAAAATAATTATAATAAATAAAATATAATTAAAAAAATCACCAAAATTGGTCCAAGTGGTTCTCTGGTCATTAGGAACACCCCATAATTTTCTTAAGGATAGAAACCTTTCCTTGGTCATGTTGTTGAATTTTCTTTGAAAACCCTTATTTTCTACTAAAAATAATTATATAAATAAATTAAATTCAGAAAAATCACATTTTCTCTTCTAATGTCTTAATTGACATGTAAGTGAGGTGACATAAAAATTTTAAATTCATTTGAGCTCAATTTAGTGAGTTATGAAATAAATAAGCTTAAAAGGGCATAAAGGTAATTAAAAATTTTAACCCTTAATTAAAACTTTAGGTTTAATCAAAATAGGAGGTAAAATATTTGATTTTAACTTTCTCTTGGATGATTGAAACTTAGGGAAATTAAAGGTTAGAGACACATTAAACACTTTGAGAATATCAAAATGAAACTTTAATTAATTAAATGATTTAAGTTTTGGAAAGAATATATTTAAAATTTGGATTATTAAAATAGGGATATTATTAAAAGGATATTTATTCTTTAATTTAAAAATCCCTAAATAAGTCACTTTAATAATATTTAATTCTTAATTAAAAATTAAAATAATAATCCAAATTAACAATTAAAACTAAAATTAAAACTAAAATTAAATTAAATTAAATTAAATTAAATTAAATTAAAATTAAATTAAAATTAAAGTTAAACTAAAGTTTACAATTAAATTAAATTAAAATTAAATTAAATAAAATTAAATTAAAATTAAATTAAAATTAAATAAAATTAAAATTAAGTTAAATTAAAATTAAATTAAATAAAGTTAAATTAAATTAAAATCAAATTGAATTAAATTAAATTAAAATCATTTAACAACAAACCAAGATGAAATCATTAAGAGTTAAATCAAAATATATCAATAATTTCAACACCTCTTTCTATCTAAGTGAATTTGAAACATGAACATCAATTTGAAATATTAAGATAACTAAAAGTGTAAGGATTTAAATTGAATCTAAAATAATTTGAACACTATTACAAACTTAAAATTATTAATTAAAACCTCATAATTAAATTAAATCACTTTAAATCATTAACTCAAATTTGATTAAAACTCTCAATAAACCAACTTGCCCTTAAAGGCTTTAATTATTATAACTCTTAAATAGAGTATTAAGTGAAATGTCACTTCATTCATCAGGTAATCAAATACCCAAGTTCACTGAGCAAGAGACAAAGTTTAACTAAACTCCTGGATGATTAATTCACCTATGCAACTAAATTTACTTGGACTCAAAATAATCCCAAAAATATTGAAAAGATGTTCAGGACTCGTCCTAAACACTTCCTCAATATGACGGGATGTTTTAGAAGAACAACTGAATTTAATTGTTCTTTGATGAAGAAAATCATCCTTAAACCAAACCAGGAACCTAGACGTCATAGGAGATGACTAGTTATAGGATTAGGAATTTGGTAGAAAACCAAAACCCATCCCTCAGCTTTACCTAGGTATCTGTTGAAATATTTAAATGCCTTAACATGTGTTTTAAGTGCAGTTTGGGATGACGGGAAGACCCTCCAGGTACGTTTTTATTTTATTGCAATTTACTTTGTTGCAATTTACTTACATGTACTGTACTTTAATTTTCTTGCATGTTAAATAAGACTGTTGCATGAAAACCAAAACCTTTAGGATAGTCCCTAAACTGAAACCAAAACTAAATTAAAAGTCGTTGCAAGATAAAATTCACCGCTACAACATTCCAAAATATAAAACAACTCAAAATTTAATCCCAAACAGAACAACAAAACTACAATTACAACTAAATTAAAACGTCTCGTTGAATGATCGGGAATACCTCGGATGATGTAACCCACGTGTTGCTAACGAGATTTCCCACGGTCTAAATGAAAGTGTGGAACTCATTCGGTTGAGTTTAGCAAATTCATCCGGACTAAGTGAATTCGATGAAAATAACGGTGTCGGGATGACGGAACCGTGGGATCTTAATCGGTTCGTTTAAACAACTTTAAGATTTGTTTTAATTAAAATATTAAAAACACTTGGATTTTAAGATTTTCTCTAAACCAAAACACTTCTCTCATCTCCTGATTTATGACTTCCAAAACTAAACCTCTGCAAAAACAAGGAGCTTGGAGCACAGTGGGCAGCACGGCCATCGTCATCAGCAAAACTCGGATCTACTTCAACAAAACTTTCTTAGATTTAAAAAACCAAGCCATATGACTTAGAGATAGTTTGCCTAGTGTAACATAAATCCTCAACTCTTCGTTAGGCATTTGCATGATCATGTCATGTAAATTAAGCCCTAACTGGTCTTAGGACTCCGAGGTAGTCGTTTGGTACGACATAAACCCTCACATCTTCGAGGCTATTTGTGTTATTATATCATATAAATATAAGTCCTAATTAATTAAAATTGGCAGGATTGCAATATTAAATAAATTCTCAAATTGAAACCAAACCATACGATAGTTTGGGAAGTTGCCAAGATTCTTTTTGGATCCTCAGCTTCTCCTACTTTTCTTCCTTTGAACTCCTGAAAATAACTGTTCCAAATTTGATCAGTCCCCTTTTGAAATTCCAAAATTTAATCCTTTGAAAACCTTAAACTTTGAAATTCTTGAGAGCAAAATCACTGATCATTATCGAGAGTTTTCTTAAGTGTCTTCAGACATTTAAGATGTAATTAACTATAGGGGCTTGCCCTTATAGGGAACTTTAAGAACCCAAGTAATATAAACCCTTCTTAATTCATTTATATTAAGCAGGGGAACTTGTCGGCTTATAAAATTGGTTTGCAGACCAAACGGATGTCACAAATCTTCTAGTTTATTTAACCGAGCCCCATCATCAAGCAGTGTGTCTATTCTTCGGGATAGATACATGATTTGTGATGCGGTGCTCGTTTATATAAACTATTCGGGATGTGAGATCGGTTTGATTTCATATCTTAAAATTTTCAAACTTAAAATCATTTTTAAAATCAAATGCTACTTTCTAAATTATATATATTTAAATTAAATTTAAAACCTAAAATTCACCGACAATTTCTGTTAGGCGACCCCTTTTCAAAATACAATACACATAACCTAAAAATATGCCGATAGTTAGAAAAGGTCACCCTAAAATAATAGGTATTTCTTTATCTTCTTCCTTATCCAGTACAATGAAATCTACAGGGAAGATAAATTTATCCACCTTAACAAGAACATCCTCTATAACTCCTTTAAGATAAGTAATCGATCGATCAGCTAACTGAATGGTTACAGTGGTGGGAGAAATCTCTCCTAAATCTAACCTTCGAAAAATAGAAAATGGCATGAGATTAATACTTGCTCCTAAATCACATAAGTCTTTTCCACAAAATTTTTCTCCAATAGCACATGGTATAGTGAAACATACAGGATCTTTAAGTTTCGGAGGTAATTTTTTTTGAATTATTTCACTACATTCTTCACTTAATGCAACAGTTTCATAAGCTTCAAATTTCCTTTTCTTGCTTAAAATATCTTTCATAAGTTTTGCATAGCTCGACATTTGATCCAAAGCTTCAGCAAAAAGAATGTTGATGGTAAGTTTCTTAAAAATTTCAAAGAACTTAGAAAATTGATGGTCAAGCTTTTGTTGTTTTTGTCTTTGAGGAACTGATGGTGGTGGTCTTTCAACTTCCACTTTAATAGGAATTTCAGTCTGATCTTTACTTGGAGAAAGAGTTTCTTTAGGTTTTTCAATATCTTCAACTTCTCTCTCTTTTTCAATTTCATTCTAAATTTTCTCTTTTAATTCATTTCCTCTTCTAAGTTGTACAGTTTTTGCTTGTTCATGGTCTTTTCTTGTTTCTTTTGGATTAATTTCGACGTTGCTAGGAAGTGTTCCTTAAGGTCTGTAATTAATAAAATTAGCAATTTGATCCATCTGATTCTCAATATTTCGAATAGCAATGTTTTGACTTTGTATCAGATTACCTAGTTACAAGATTAATTCTTCTATAGATAACTTTTTCTGTTGATTGTTAAAACCAGGAGGATAAGTTGGTCTAAAGTTTGAATTTCCTTGTTTGTTCCAATTTCCGGTTGGATTAACTTGATTATTACTCCATTGTTGATGTCCATTATTTCCATTAAAATTAGGGTGATTTTTCCAACTTGGATTATAGCAATTCGAATTAGGGTTATTAGTTTTACTAGCAATAGCTTGTAAAGTCTCTATTGTTTGAAAATCATCAGTATTTGCAAAATTATCATTACTTACATGTGACATGCTGATGCGATGCGACTCTATATATGCTTTAAAGTAAAAGAATTTGATACAACTTTTTAGAATATTTAATTCCTAGTAAATGGCTTTAAAAACTTGACGTGCGAGGTTTTCTTTTATAATTTTATATTTATATTTTATTATTATAAAAGTCACAATTTTAAACGCAAGTATACGTATCATTCAAGTAATAGAGGGCTCTAGTGGAGTCCTGGTTATCGATCCCACGGGGATAGTGAATTTATAAAAAGTAAGAAATATAAGTAATATTTTGGAATTTTCAAAAGCAATTTATATATACTTATAAATATATATATATATATATATATATATATATATATATATATATATTCAAATTTAATTTGCTAACAATTTTTACTAAAAGCAAGTAAGCAGTAAGCAGTAATTAAAATTTAATGCAAGTATAAAAACGACTTTCTCCTTTTTCAACTAATCCAAGAATTATAGAGTAATTATCTTTTGTAGGGAATTAAGATTATGGTATTGGGCCAAATAGAAACATTTCTATTCTTTACCCTTTGGTCCAGGTGCAAAGAACATTGACTAATTTATAGATAGATTCAGGATGTTTTATTAGTAGAATGGGTTAATCTAGGCTCACACTACTAGATGTCCAAGGTTGGCTATGGTCGGCCCTACCAGTGACCCGTTAACTTTCTATAAACCAAATTATTAGAATTTAGTCCGTCACTCTAAAAACTAATTAATTTTACGCCCAATAAATATTATCTTCCTATTTATTTGCACTTCACCTTAAGTAATCTGCGTATAGCCTGCGATTACTTAAGGATTCATGTGATATCTACTAGTTAATAATTTATCTCTGGATATGTCTCAAAATTCTTCAACAGGTTTTAACAAATTAAATGGCCAATATAAAAAATAAACTAAGATGAGGTATTAATATCATCACAATGTTTTAAAATATTTAATATTTAATTCTCCTACAAAATTTAATTAATTTATAATCATTTCATAGTTGAAAGGAGAAAGATAACTAACTACTCAGAACACATTGAAATAACACAACACAGCATATTTATAAAACTTTGAACCAAAGTACAAATACTTATCTGAAGTGTTATTTCAAGTGATCCGCTGACTTAGACTGACTCCAAAGAAATGATGAAAGACTCCAACAACAATAACACACAATAAACACTCAAAATAAACTCATTAGATACAAAATAAAGTGGCACCCTAAGTATGAAATAGACTAAATAAAACTAGAGACGAGAGAGAAGATGCTAAAATGGATATGTGTACTAAGAGGGGGGGGGTTGGTGCGATTTTCTCTGTAGAATGGGCTCCTATTTATAGAGCTCTGAATTTGACCAGGGGTTGCTTAAGGCACTACTTTAAAATTTGTCCAAATTCAATGTATCTTCTAGAAGGTAACTGTCGCTCCTAGGTGCCGAGATTTGGCACCTAGATGTCGGGATCCGTGAGTAGGTCTTTTGTACCTCTTCACTTTAGGTCACACCTCTTCACGATCTAGACCTTTCCTTGTATCCAAATACATTGTATCACATGTCTTATTTATTAGGAGTAACTTTCAGTCTTTTAGAAGCTCCAATAATCGCTTAACACCGTTAAAATAACTGCTCAAAGTCATCAAAAAAACTTGACAGTGTCTGCATCAAACTGGGGCTTAGGCGCCGGATTACAGGCGCCAGGCGCCGAGCCAATAATTCTAAAATTTTGCTCCATAAGCTCCATTTTTGCTCCTTTTTCCTTCTTTTTCTTTCTTGGACTCTTTTTAAATCATCTACATCCAAAAACATAAAAATACCTTTCATTAAAGCATAATAAACTTATGAATTGAATCATAAATAAGGTAGAAAAATAAGTAATTTTTAGGTAGATCAAATTCCCCAAAAATTAAATGTTATTTGTCCTCAAGTAACCCTTTTAATTACATAAAATAGATAACATTTGGAATGAAGTAAAAATATTTAAGATTCCTTGTAATTTTTGGTTTTATAAATGTGTTAGCAAATCATTAACCAAATTTCACTAATTAAGTTTAATTTCAAGAATTTACGAATATTTAACTACCAAATCATAAGACTTTCAATTTTTCATTTATTTCAAAAATAATTGTAGTTTATGATATCAAGGTCTCATAGAATATTTATAAGAAAAAGATTTTCATGAAATATTTTTCTAGTAAAAATATATGTACATAGAAATTAAGTTAAAAATGTAATTAGTTTTCTTCTTATAAGATAATTCAAGTGAAGCCAATTTTTGATTAGGCATTTCCTCAAGCTTCTCCTCGCTTTCTTTTCTTTCTTTTCTTTCTTTTTTTTCTTCATCTTTTTTTTTTGAAGTGAGTATTACTATGTTTGGATAGCATATTAATGATTTTGAACTTTACTATCCTTAACTTATTTTCAAAAACTTATACATTCTTACTTAATGAATATCACATTAATATTTTATTAATTTTTAAAACTTATTTCAATTTTTTCTTTTTCAAACAATAATCTTGATTCCTTAGTATTTCAAAAATACAATTCTCTTTACTATAAATAGAAAAATTTTGATCTTATTATTCTTTAAGCTAAATAATTCTATTTTTAAAATCAACCAAAATTTTTGAAGTTTTATTTAAGTTTACTAAATTATTTATAAATTCAAAAATTTAGGTAATCTTAAACAGATTTTTCTTTCCGTATGTTATGTTATTAAATTTTTAAAGAAAATATTAGTTCTTTAAGGACAAATAATATTTAAATTTGATACATGTTTTCCCTTCCCCAAACTTCAGCTTTAGTATAAATATGAATCATGAAATTTTCTAAAGCATGAGAGAAAGAAATAAACATGAATTAATCTAAGTACAATAATGATGTAGTAAGGAAAAACTAACTTCTACTTCTACACATGCTTCAATATGAATATAACAGAAATGATTAAGAATATATAGAAAAGTTTTGCAGAGCAGGAGTTAATTTCTAAAAAAAATTTTTTTTTTAACATGCAAATTTACTAACTATTCATGAACACTAAACGGTAAGAGTCGAAACAAAAATAAAATTTTATAGAAATTCATTCACATTTCGATCTTAAACACACATCGGATAATCTAAAAGCAGTTTTAACATAAAAAGTTCACATAAACACTAACAAATAACATCACGATAAATAGCACAAGAAACAAGAAAACACACTAAAAACGAATCAACAATCTGCGGAGATAAGTCAAGCTACTAATCACTCGTCCGTAGCTTCATCATCGTCATCACCAAAAGAAAACTCCATATCCTTTGGATCAACATATGGTGAAAATGCGGGACAAGTAGGGAGCGAACATCGTGCTCGCCCTTCGAAATCTCACTAAAGACTCGAATACTCAGCATCATAATCACCCTTTCTTTGTGTATACTCAATAAGATGATCAATCTTCTTATCTATCATATCTACTCTACAGTGAGTTAAGAATAACTCATGTTGTTGCTCTATAAACTGATCATGCATGGTTTCCCAAAAAGTAGATGATGGCTCGGCGAAGTAGATGGTGCAGAAGTAGAAGCTCTACCTAAAGTAGGTAAAGAACCAGAAGGTGCAGTAGAACTCTTACCTCGCAGTCGATCATAAATGCTGATGCTTTCTCTTCCTATAGGCTTTGTCGACTTGAGCTTTTCCTCAGAAAGCTCAACAACTACTCCAGCACTTTGACATAGAGAATATATCAGAGATGGAAAACCAAGACCAATAGAAGTGCTAGAATGAGCAGTAGCCTCTATAGAATCATATATAATGCTCCCTACATTAATAGACTTCATCTCTTGAATGCAGTAGTTGAGAATAGCTATATCTTTGGTAACTTCGCTCAGATGATTGGATAGAAGGAGATGAGCAGAAATAAAGTAGTGCCATGCCTTTGAAACACCATTAAGCTTAGAAGATGAAAAATTTACCCTTTTGTCCGTTCCGAATCTTCCAGGCTCCAGTACTATCAGTCAGGTAGGCAATGAACATATCCAAATCTCCCTCAGATGGAGATAATCCTGAGTAATAACAATCTATGTTTGGCGGAAGGCCATAGAAAATATTGATTCGTTCAGGAGTGAATCCTACTCCAACTCCTCTAAAGAAAATCTTGTATTCTTCCGCATCCACGAAATTAGCTTAAAACTCTCTAACAACCGGGATAACAACAAAAACAGTGAAATAGGAGAATTGTTGCCAGTTGAGCGCAACAATTGTCTCCTCAATTCTTCCTCCAGGATTATAAAAACTTCGCGCTGAGATAAATTTCTGAGTCGTAGCAAAATCATTGTATCGGAAGGTGCAGCAGCAGTGACGAACTTGCTACGATCAAAATTTTCTCATTCATTTCCTCGCTTAGATTTGGGTGCCATCTAAACGTGAAAATAAAAACGCAAAATAAATTCAACAGATCTAGGAAAAATAAACTAATTTAAGCTTTTTAAACTTGAAAAAGCATAAAAATTCATGGATTTAACCTTAAAAAATATTTTTTCTCAAAATTTTGGTTTTTCATAGTGAGAGCAAAATCCATGGTGAAAATAAAAAATAATGAGTTTAGAATGTAGATCTGACCTCGAGATGAAGAAATCAGGTTATTTCAAGCTCAAAAACTTGAAAATCTTTAAATGGATCTCTAGGTGGTATTTTCGCGAAAAACAGTGGAGAAGGAAGCTTAGGCCTCAAAAATGGCATGGGGGGTTTAAGAAGATGATTTTTTGGGTTCAGGCCGAACCGGCGCCTAGGCGCCGAATTCTGGCGCCAGACTCGCCTTTCCAAAAATTCGATTTAAATTAAATATTTTCCACCAAAACTTACCAAATTTGACTCCTAATTACTCTTATGAAAGTATTAATCCATTTTATATCCTCCAAATATTTTCACAATCAAATTAAAATGATAGTACAGATCCACAAAAAATGTATCCAAATTATTCAATTCCAAATCCTAACATCCATTCCAAATTCAATAATTTTCAATACAAGACTGTATCATGGTTCATCGTTTTATAAATAATATAAACAACAACATATTCAAAGCAAACATTCAAATCTAACAACACACAACGAACAATTAAGCCAACACATAAATTCGATATTCAACATACTAACACAAGACTCGATCACACCTAAAACACACATATGATTTATTTAACACCGATCTTTAATTACCATCTCTTTCGCAATGAAGTTCGCTCGGACCGAAGGGATAGAAAACCAACACCCTTGGAAATTCCACAGCCGTCTTTTCATAGATCCACTTGTTCTTCGTGTATATTTCTACTTGAGCGTCATGATAGGCAGCCATATGATCAGATTGAAGTTTGGTTTGCCATTCCAAGTGTTCGTACTGGTGATACATCTCATGGAGATGATTACCAATACTTTGAAGTTCCACTTCGATCTTATCCATTCAACTAAACATTTTCTCCAAACTAACAACAATAAAACCATTAAAATAAGGCTGAGGATCTTTAGGAGATTTGTCCCTTACCTCATTTCCATGATTTCCTCTATCCATTGCCTCCAAATCCTTTCTAACTCCTCCAAAATGGATTGCTCTGGTTGAAATTAGTGTTTCTATGGGATTGGGGATGAAAAATAGGCTATATATAAAGAGATTTCGTGTGAAAAACTGAAGAATTTTGGTTTTTCCACGATCTGTAACCGCGGCTCTTAGGCGCCGGAATCTGGCGCCTAGGCGCCGGATCATCGATACGCAGGCCACTCTGGCGCTTAGGCGCCAACTTTTGGCGCCTAGGCGCCGGAACCTCGATCGACTCTGATTCGCCTATCGTCAAATTTGCAAAATTTTGGTCGTAAAAATAGGTCTAATAAACGAGCATGATCAAAACACAAACATAATTACGAAAAATTCAAATCACAAACAATCACAAACAAAAATTAACTTGATCTCCTTTTTACTCACATTTGACATGGAGTGGTCCAAGTCCAATTTCTATATACTTCAAGAAAATGTTTTGCTTAAGCCAATACAGACTCGTTAGCCTTCTATTTCCAGAAGTTATATATAAATTTAGACAAGACCAAGGCATAACGTTATAGCAATAATTAAACTCAAACTAATAAATATGGGTTGCCTCCCACAAAGCGCTTGGTTTAACGTCGTCAGCCCGACCTAATTAATTGAATTAATCGGGTAGACTCAGCTCATAAGCCCCTTTGTAATTTAATTTCATTTCTCCCACATAAGGCTTCGATCTTAATACGTTAACTTTAAATACTTTTCCGAGTTTTGGGATCTTTAATATCCACAGCTCCATAAGGGTATACTTTCTCAATTATAAATGGTCCCATCCATTTAGATTTTAATTTTTCCAGGGAAAAGTTTTAAACGAGCATTAAATAATAATAATTCTTGTCTAGGCTCGAATATTTTCTTTGAAATCATTTTGTCATGCAATTTCTTCATTCTTTCCCTATAAATTCTTGCATTTTCATATGACTCATTTCTTATCTCTTCCACTTCATTCAATTGTAATAATAATTTTTCTCCTGCAGTATTCAAATTATAATTGAACTCATTTATCGTCCAATAAGCTTTATGCTCAAGTTCAACAGGTAAGTGACAATGTTTACCATAAATTAACCGATGAGGTGACATTCTGATAGGTGTCTTATAAGCTGTTCTATAAGCCCATAATGCAGAATCAAGTCTATCAACCCAGTCAGTTCTTTTAGGATTAACAGTATTTTCCAATATTCTCTTAATTTCTCTATTTGACACTTCAGCCATTCCACTTGTTTGAGGATGATAAGTGATCCACTTTTCGATATTTATACTTACAACTATGATATGAAAATTAGCAACGACACCAAAAACATGATCCCGCACTGAATATATATATACTGATGATTTTGTTATTGAATTTATGATTTATATTGTGGATACTACGCAAGTATACGTATCGTTATCAAGTAATATAGGGCTCTAATGGAGTCCAAGATATCGATCCCACAGGGAAGTTAGCAAATTTCAAAGACAATTTAAATTAAACTTACTTACTATTCTAGTATACGGAAATTAAGAATACTTAAACTAAAATAAACTAATGCTTAAGGTTGAATATAAGATTTCAGAAAAGTATCTTTCTCCTTGTTTTAGAGAATTAAGTGAATGAAGAATTAAATAAGTGTTTAATTGTATTGTGCCAAATAAGAGCATTCCTATTCTTTACCCTTTGGTCCAGGTGCAAAGAAAATTGACTAGTCTTATGTTTTATTGCCGAATGCCGTGGCTAGGTCGGGAGGATACCGACCGCCACTTCGAGCTCCCACGTTCCCTCGCTCGACGGCTAACATCTACACTTCGACTCTCGAAGCAATAAGACCGAATTGAATATTTTAGTCCGTCACACTAAAATGTCCGATTCTACGCCCAATGGTTAATAATTCCCTATTTATTTGCACCCTCCTTCCAAGGCTTTTGACTTCCTGAATCTTGGATGTAATC
This sequence comes from Papilionanthe hookeriana x Papilionanthe teres, assembly GCA_022702705.1. Taxonomy (NCBI): domain Eukaryota; kingdom Viridiplantae; phylum Streptophyta; class Magnoliopsida; order Asparagales; family Orchidaceae; genus Papilionanthe; species Papilionanthe hookeriana x Papilionanthe teres. The sequence goes on from CM040433.1 coordinate 80,270,112, forward strand.
TTTACTATAGTTGATATTTCAACATATGTTAACAAATCAATTGGCCAGATTGAAAGTAAATTAAGATTTAAGTTAAAGATTAGCACAATTTCTATTTTCATATTTTAGGCACAATTACTTTAATTCATCATTTCACATAATCTCGATAATAAGGAGAAAGACTAAGGAAACTACTCAGAATGCATGGGAAAAATAACACAAAGTATGGATTTCATTAAAGTTAACAAAAAAATAACAAATGTACTTATCTCAATTCTTCTCCCCAAGCAGATTCTTGAAGTTCCTTTGACTCTTCCTTCCAGTACAATACACCAAAACGCTAAACACTCACTCAAATACTCTTAACTTTCACACAAATGACAAAAACTGACACACCAAAGACACACAACTGACTAGAATTCGTCTCTATTTATAGAAGTGGTCAAATCTCTAAAGGGTACTTAAGCACCTCTTCAAAAAGCGTCCAGGTTCATTGTATTTTGGCTCTTTTCAACTGTTTCGCTGTCGGCGGCTTGATCTCGCAGTCGGCGGGCTTCTAGAAGATGGGCTAACCGCGCCGATCTCGCTGTCGGCGGGCTAGATCTCGCCGTCGGCGGGCTCATAATATATTCAAAACTTTCGGGAAAAACTCACCTTCGGCGGCCTAAATCTCGCCGTCGGCGGGACAGTTCAAATTTTATAAAATTGAGTCCTTTTTGCTCCAAATCCGCTTCTTTTGTGTTTTTTTCTTTCAGTACTTATAAATCTTCATTCTCGTAATAAAACAAAGAAAATACATTTCTTTAAAGTGCAATTTCATATAAAATTGGTATGAAATTCTTATTATATTTTCTAGTGATCAAATTCCCCAAACTTAACTATTACTCGTCCTCGAAGTAATTTAGATACTACATAAAATTAAATGATTATTTGTAGTAAAGTTTTAATTCAGAAATACTATGAATTAGATTTAAATAAGTATTATGGTAAAGTTTAATAGAAATATTTTTAAAATAACTAAATTAATTCTATAGATATAAGGCTATTTAGTTTTCAAGTTCAAGATTTCTAGTCTTCTATTTATTTCAAGAATGACTATACTTTTCAAAACTAAATTGCTTAAGATATTTAGATGATTGGAATTTCAAGAAAACACAAATTAGTAAAAGACTAATCTATATATATAAGTTCAGAAATGTAATTGAAGTTTTTTTCTTTAGGTTAATTAAAATGAAGCCAATTTTTGATAACACATCTCCTCGAAGCTTCTCCTCACTTTATATATATATATATATATATTTTTCTTCTTCTTTTTTTCTTTCTGGATTGATTTTTAATCCCTTTTTCTTTACTTTTTTTAAGTGAGGATCACTTATTTTTTGTTAACTTTGTTAATAATTTTGAACTTCATTTTCCTCTTCCTAAATTTGAAACTGGAAACATTTACTTAATATATATTTCAACGTTTTTACTTTATTGAGTTTCAATTTTTTTCTTTCTCAACTAAATACTTAAGAATTTCATATTTGAAAATATAGTTTTCCTTACTTTAAATAGTTAACTATATTCTTATACTTTTAAACTAAATTTCTTAATCTATAAAATTAGTTAATCATTAAAAGTATTTCTCTTAACTTTCTATAATAATTAAATAAATTAATTTTAGCTTACTGAATTAAAATTACTTCAGAAAATCATTTTATAATAATTTTGAAAATGTAAATTGAGAACAATTTAATAATTAAATTTGTATTTTTTCCTCCCCCAAACTTAAATTTTTCTATCTATCTACATAGGGTGAAAAGGAAATAAACTCGTAATATTTAAATCATACCTTCGAGCTTTAGGTATTTCTTCTTTTGAAGTTCGCTGATGCTTTTCCCATAACTTAATTAACCTGTACTGTTAGTATTATTCTACACACATAATATTAAGGAAAGTGCTGGGTAAAGAAATTTAACACAATACTACCACATTTTATACTAACATATTATACTACATCCACATACATTTACTCATTCAATCCAAGGTTACAATAGTAGTCTAAAACATTAAAAATTAAAATAACTGTCTAAATTTAACAACAATATTAAAACAATCTATACTACATCATAATCAAGCTTATAAACTAAAACATCAATACTAAAATGTAAAACAACAAACAAACAATAACAACATCAGAATCTATAACTAGACAAATAAACATAACATCTAATCTTCTGCATCAAAGTCCCAAATTATATCGTCATTTCCTGGATCGATTGGAGGATTAGGTCAGTAATGAGTATATCGGGGGCACTCGGGAAATACAACATCAAACTCTCCTCTCCCGTAACGTTTTTCGGCATCATAATAGGTTATCTCATACTTCGAATGTCTTTGGAGATACTCGCTGTCATAATCATGTCTTCTTTCTAAGCTTCCAATTCTCTGATCAATATGCTCCAGTTTTTCTTCTATTTTCTCAAAAATTTTCCACTGTAAAGTCATCTCATCTCATTCATCAAATCTTGAAGGGTAGGAGTACTATAGGGAGGTGGGTTATAACTAGTAGAGGGAATATCTCTACTTGAAGAAGGAACATAGCTCCTTGTCCCAGATCTCCATCCTTCGTGGGATTCATATTTCTTAATATTAGCCACAGTAATGGGTTTCATAGGCTCAACCCATTCCTCATCATCTCTTGCCTCTACCCCAGATAATTGGCAGAGTGCATAGATAAGACCAGGATGTCCTAGTCCTCCTCCACTTTCACTTCTTGAGGTGGCTAATATATTCTTATAAATTATACTTCCCACATTAATACTTTTTTGGTTCTGAATACAGAAATTTAGAACTACTCTATCTCTTGTTACCTCACTATGGTGGTAAGTAGGTAACAAAGTAGAACAAATAAAATAGTGCCAGGCTTTAGATGACGCATTTAACATAGAGAGAGGGAAATTTACCCGTTCTCGCTGCTTCATTTTCCAAAATCCTTTCCCGTCAGTGAGAAAGTCGATCACTTCTTCCAGGTGGTCCTTTCATAGTTCCAAATGTATCATACTCACTGGTGTAGGTGTCTCGCACCTCGTAATAAGCATTTATTCTTGCAGCGCTGAATTCTACAAAAAATCCTCTAACCTTAACCGGTGCATCTTCATCCTGTGTCAGGTTCGCATAGAATTCCTTTACCACTTCTACAGCGGCTCTGTTGGTTATGAAACAGAAATTTTCCCATTCTCTTTCTTTAATTATTCGCTCTACTTTACCTCCAGGACTTTTGAAAACTTGATCTTGAATGCATGTTCTGGCTTGAATACTGTGAAAATATCTTGATTACGCCTCGCATTCACAAAACGAGTTTCGTCGTAATCCACTCTTCTTTTTTGTCGTGGAGCCATTTTTCGATCTGTGAAATTCACAAAAATCTTAACTAAACTTCTAAATATTACTAGGATGGCTTCTAATAGTTACTAAAATCAATCTAATTCAAGTTTCATGAATTTCTTCTCATTCTTTTCTTCTCATTTTGAATTTTTCCAAAATTTCTCAATGTAGAAGAAATTCATGGTGAAAATCAAGTGAAAATCAAAAATTTTTACATAGGAGTGAATTTCTTACCAAGGGAAGATAAAATCCGGCGTCAAAATGTGTTGAAATCGCTTCAAATCCAAGATTCCACAAGCCCTAGGTCGGGTTTTTAAGTTTTTGAGGAGGGAGACGATGAATAGTGTCGGTTGACCGGTCAAATAAAGTATATTTCGCGATCTCGCTGTCGGTGAGAATTTTCTCGCCGTCGGTGAGCTAATTAATTGACCAAGGCCAAAGTTTCAGGAAAATCTCGTTGTCGGCAGAATTTCTCTCGCTGTCGGCGAGGTTTCTTAAAATTTAATATATTTTAATTTTTCAATTATATTCTACTTAGATTAAGCCTTGTTCATTGTTCTGGTCACTAACTTTGATATATTTATTATTATTTTTATTAAGATTAGATACTAACACATGAATTTACACAACAAAAACATTATAACTTTATAAATGAAATCCATGAACTTACAAACTTCAAACATTACATAACTAACAATTGACTAAGTAAATTATCCCAAACACATCTAACTCAGCATTGCAATCCACACCACGATACTCTAAATGCTACAATCTCATCTAATCTGAGATTATCTACGTAAAGTTCAAACTCAATTAAAAATTAAATTCACATCAACACACATACATATAATATGAATAGAAGTCTCTGCTACTCATCAGAATCTGAACTGTTCTCTTCTCTGATGTTTCCAATAGAACGCAGTGCACAAATAAATTATAAAAAGGCCCGAAAGGGAATTCGCAGAGAGAGTCTTCTTCAATCCACCCTTTCTGTCTCAATAATCGTATAAAACTTGCCTCCAGGTGTCCTGTATGGTCAAAGTGCTCCTTCATTCTCCAATCGATTTGATCGATATTATCAATAGAATTCATCACAGTTTGTAGTTCCTTCTCCAATCCTTTAAGTTTCCGTAAAATGAGGGTTGTTCTATCAGTCAGGGGCTTAACTAAAGGATTGTTTTGTGATGCTTGATTAGAAATAATTATTGTTTCATCATTATTATCCAATATAGGAAACATATCTGTCGGATCTAGTAGTTTCCAAGGCAATAGTACTTTTTCCAAAGCTTCGTAGGAAACTTGGTACTGACTACATAAAGCAAATATAGTTGATGGGTGTCCAAGTCCATGAATTGACCCATGCACAATTAATCCTAATGCAGACTTCACGATAATAGATCCAACATCAATAGGCAATCCAGATTGAATACAGTAATTTAAAATTGCGCATTCCTTCGAGACTTTGTTTACCCTCATAGTGGGTAGTAACTTTGATGAAATAAAGAAATGCTAATGCTTTGAGACGGGGTTAAGAAGTGACGCAGAAAAACTAACGTACTCGTCTTCTCGTAATTCCCAATCATCAGGTTCGTCGATCGGATATCCGTAGATCTCATTCATGTTGTATCTTGTAGGAACAAAATTTGAATAGTGGAAAACAGGGGTATTCTCAATCGAGTATAATTCATTTATCCGAGGAGTGAAAGTTACCCATCTGCCTCTTACGTAGACACTTCCATTATAGATCGCATGCAGATTAGAGTAGAATTCTTTGACTACTGGAATGACTACAACAGATGTGGTATAGCAGAATACCTCCCAATGTCGCTGAACAATCAATTCTTCAATTGTTGTTGTTGAATTCTCCGCTCCTCTGTTTACGAACCCTCTTTCTTTAATCAGACGCTTTTTCATCAGAACTTTGTTGAATAATCGTTGAGCCTAAGAACTGACGAACTTTCGTCGGTTAAAAACTCCGGATTTCGTGGTTTCAAGTAGTTTGGAGGCCATAATAAATTGTTTTGAAGGGACTCTAGTCGTTTCTAAGGATGAAGATAGTATAAAAATGAAGTTTTAAATGTTTTATATAGAGTAATGCCCTTAGAACCGTCCACAAACCGCAAAATAACTCACAAAAACCGCTTTTGAACTTCTCGCCGTCAGCGGTAACGATCTCGCCGTCGACGGGATAGTTAATTATTTTAAACTGAAATTGGGCGTGCCGATCTCGCCGTCGGCGAGATTAGGTAAATTGCCCAATTTTTCGCTCCGGTCCGAATATTTTCTAATTTCTTCATATAGATTCAAATTTGTGATGATTCTAAAAAGTAAAATGAGTAGATTTCATTCTATATTTTAATTTTTTAATAACTATAATAAATAGATCATAATTAATAACTACTATGGGTTGCCTCCCATAAAGCGCTTGGTTTAACGTCGTCAGCCTAACCTAATTTAATTAGTAATCAGGTTGACTGAGCATTAAAACCTCTTTAAAATTTGGTTTTATTCCTTCAAAATAAGGTTTTAATCTGTGTCCGTTACTTTAAATCTGTGCCCAATTTTTGGATCTTCAATTTCTATAGTTCCATATGAAAATATTTGAGTTATAGTGAAAGGTCCTAACCATCAAAATTTCAATTTCCCAGGAAATAATTTCAATCTTGTATTATAAAGCAAAACTTCTTGTCCTGGCTCAAAATTCTTCAGGTTAATCTTCTGATCATGTCATAAATTCATTTTTTCTTTATAAATTCTATCATTATGATAAGATTCATTTCTTAATTCATCTAATTCATTCAATTGCAATAATCTTTTCTCACCAGCTTTTTTCAAATTGTAATTAAATTCTTTAATTGCCCAAAAGCTTTATGTTCTAATCCAACTGGTAAGTGGCAAGTCTTTCCATAAATAAGCCTGTAAGGAGTCATTCCAATCGGAGTTTTATAAGCAGTCCTGTATGCCCATAATGCAGTGTCTAGTCTTATAGACCAATCCAATCTATTAGGGTTTATAGTCTTTTCTAAAATACGTTTAATCTCTCGATTAGAAACTTCAGCTAATCCACTGGTTTGTGGATGATAAGCAGTTGATATCATATGAATAATGTTAAATTTTTCTACTAGTTTGTGAATATATTTATTTCTAAAATGAGAACTTCCGTCAGTGATAATCACTCTTGGCATTCCAAATCTAGTAAAAATATTTTTCGTTAGAAACTTTGAAACACTCTTAGAGTCACATCGAGGTAAACTTGTGCTTCAATCCATTTAGAAACATAATCAACATCAACTAATATATGAGTTTCCAAATGAAGGAACAAATGGTCCCATAAAATTTAATCCTCAAACATCAAAAATTTCAACTTCTAATATAAAATTTAGAGGCATTTCATTTCTTCTAGATATATTATCTACTCGTTGGCATCTATCGCAAGTTTTGATGTATCTATAAACATCTCTAAAAGAGTAGGCCAATAAAATCCAGATTGTAAAATTTTATAAGCGATTTTATACTGTTCCAAAATGTCCTCCAAAATCGAATCATGACATTTACGAATGATTTGTTCGTTTCTTCATAAGGCACGCATCTTCTAATTATAAGATTCTTACATTGCTTATATAAATATGGTTCATCCCAAAAATATATTTTAGCATCATGAATGAATTTTTTCGTTGTTGCAAAGTTAACATAGGTGGTAAAATACCACTTACAATATAATTTACTTATGTCGACATACCATGGTATTTTCCACTCATTAATATTATATAATTGTTCATCAGGAAAATTGTCAATAATTTCATTATCAACGTCAAATAATTCATTATATTCTAGCCTTGATAAATGATCTGCTATTTGATTATCAGTTCCCTTTTTGTTAATGATTTCAAAATCAAATTCTTGCATTAGTAATATCCATCTAATTAATCTTGGTTTGATATCTTTCTTTTGCATTAGATATTTAATAGCAGAGTGGTCAGTATGCACAATACATTTATTTCCAATTAAATAAGGCCTAAATTTATCAAAGGCATAAACAATTGCTAATAACTCTTTTTCGATAATCGTATAATTCAATTCAGCTTTATTATGAGTTTTACTAGCATAGTATATAACTTTAAAAATTTTATCATATCTTTGCCCAAGTACTGCTCCTATAGCATAATCACTAGCATCACACATAAGTTCAAATGGTTTTTCTCAATCCGGTGAAACTATTATAGGTGTTGTGATTAATTTATCTTTTAATAATTCAAAAGCATTCAAGCATTCAATTGTGAATTCAAATTTCTTATCCTTTTCTAAAAGTTGGCATAGAGGTTTAATAACTTTTGAAAAATCTTTTATGTAGCGTCTATAGAATCCAGCATGTCCAAGAAAACTTCTTACCCCTTTTACTGTAGTTGGAGGTGGTAATTTAGCTACTAACTTGAATTTTTGCGAGGTCTACTTCCATGTCATTTTACGAAATTTTATGCCCTAATACAATTCCTCCTGGAACCATAAATTGACCTTTCTCCCAATTTAGAACTAAGTTAGTTTTCTGGCATACTTCTAATACTTTTTCAAGATGATTCAAGCATGCGTCAAATGACGTTCCAAATACAGAGAAATCATCCATAAATACTTCTATTCCATCATCAATTAATTTACTAAATATAGACATCATACATCTCTGGAATGTTGCATGTGCATTACATAATCCAAAAGGCATTCTTCGAAAAGCAAATGTTCCATAAGGACTAGTAAATGTAGTTTTCTCTTGATCCTCAGGAGCAATATGTATGTGATGATAACCGGTATATCCATCTAAAAAATAAAAATATTTATGTCCGGCTAATCTGTCCAACATTTGGTCTAGAAATGGTAATGGGAAGTGATCTTTCCTGGTGGTTGCATTTAATTTTCTATAGTCAATACATATACGCCATCCAGTTACTTGTCTTATAGGTATTAAATCATTATTTTCATTAGCTTTAACGGTCACTCCTCCTTTCTTAGGAACACAGTGAATTGGGCTTACCCAAGCACTGTTCGAAATAGGATATATAATACCATTATCTAACCATTTTAATATTTCTTTCTTGACTACTTCTTTCATTATTGGGTTTAGTCTCCTTTGAGGATCAACTCTTGGCTTATGTTCCTTATCTAAAATAATTCTGTGCATACAGATTGAAGGACTAATTTCTTTAATATCTGCTAAAATCCAACAAAAAGTTTTCTTATATATTTTTAATATAGTTAACAGTTTTTGTTCTTGTGATTCATTCAATTCAACTGATATAATAACTGGTAGGGTTGAATGGTTACCTAAGTAAGCATATTTTAAATGATTAGGCAGAACTTTTAAAAAGTTCAGGAGGTCTAATTATTGACGGAACTATATTCTTTTCAATGTTTTCAGTATTATCCAACATTTCAAATTTTTCCTGTATATAATCCAGTTTTTCATTATCTACTTCTTTAATTAATTCAGTATTTTCTTTTTCTAACCTTTCTTCAAAATATTCTTTAAAATGTTCATTTTGCAAATGTTCAAGTATTTCCATTCGAAAACATTCATCATCTTTTTCTAAGGCGGGATATTTCATTGATTTTGCTTATGTTAAAAGTTACTTTTTGATCGTTTACTCTCATAGTCGATTCTCCTTTTCGAACATCAATCATAATTTTTCCGAGTGGCTAAAAAGGGTCTTCCTAATATTATTGGAATTTCTTTATCTTCTTCCATATCTAGAACAATAAAATCGACTAGGGAAGATAAATTTATCCACTTTTACTAACACATCTTGAATAACTCCCTTAGGATAAGTCACAGATCGATCAGCTAACTGAAGAGTTACTGAAGTAGGTGAAATTTCTCCTAATTCTAATCTTTTAAAAATTGATAGAGGCATTAAATTTATGCTTGATCCTAAGTCACACAAAGTTTTTCCATAAACTTTTTCTCCAATAGCGCAAGGTATAGTGAAACTACCAGGATCTTTTAATTTTTCAGGAAGCTTTTTCTGAATAATTGCACTGCACTCTTCGCTAAGTGCAATAGTTTCATTATCTGTAAATTTTCTTTTTTTATTTAAAATATCTTTCATAAATTTTACATAATTAGGTATTTGTTCTAATGCTTCTACAAAAGGAATATTTACTGTTATTTTTTTTTAAAATTTCAAGGAATTTAGCAAATTGCTTATCTTTTTTATGTTGCTTAAGTCGTTGAGGAAATGGTGGTGGTGGTTTTTCTATAGATATTTTCATAGGGATCAATGGATATTCTAAGTTTTGATCTTGTTGATCCTTTTTTTTCTCGATTTCCACTTTCTCAGTTTTACTTTCTGTTTTTTTTTGAATTTTAGTTTCTAACTCTTTTCCGCTTCTTAGTTGTATTGCTTTAATTTTTTCTTTTCCTTGGTCTTTAAAATTTATTTCCACATTACTAGGAAAAGCTTCAGGAATTCTATTGTTAAGCACAGTAGCAATATGTCCGAGTTGAGTTTCAATATTTTTAATTGTTGTTCCTTGATTTTGTAATTGATTTCCTTGTATTTGTAATTGATTTCTTTGATTTTGCAAGTGTTGACCCATACTTAATATTAATTTTTCTATAGATAACTTCTTATCTTTAAATTGAGTGTTATTAAATCCAGGTGGATAAGATGGTTTATAATTTGTATTTCCTTGATTAGATGGATTTCCTATAGATTTGTTCATCCATTGTTGATTATCTGTATTGTTATAACAATTAAAATTTGGATGATTCTTCCAACCAGGATTATAATAATTTGCATAAGGATTATTGGGTCTATTATTAATAGCATTTATTGTTTCATAAGGAGATTGAGAATCTATAATTTGTCCAGATGAGTTTTCTTTTAATATAGTAGGAGAGTAATTCATTCCAAAATGATCTAATTTCTTTGATATACCATCAATTTGAGAAGCTAACATAGATATTGCATCATTTTCATGAACACTAGCTATCTTTTTAGGATTTATTCTTTCAGCAGGCCATTGAAAATTGTTAGTAGTCATTTCTTCGATTAACGCATAGGCTTCATCAAATGGTTTTGACATTAATGAACCTCCAACAGCAGCATCAATGATTGATCTAAGAGATCCTACTAATCCATTGTAAAAAGTTTGTATAATTAACCAATCTGGTAATGCATGATGTGGGCATTTCCTAAGAAGTTCTTTAAATCTCTCCCAAGCTTCATATATGGATTCTCCATCAAACTGACTAAAAGATGTTATATCATTTCTAAGTTTTGCGAGTTTTCGAAGGAGGAAAAATATTTGGATAGAAATTTTTGTGATAATTCTCCCCAAGTTTTAATAGATCCAAGTGCTAATAAATTTAACTACATCTTAGCCTTATCCCTTAAAGAAAAAGAAAAAAAGCCTAAGTCTAATAAAGCATCATTAGATACTCCTTCATATTTAAAAGTAGCACATAGTTCCAAAAAACTAGCAAGATGTAAATTAGGATCTTCATTAGTGTGAACCACTAAATTGATTATTCTGTACCATTTGGATAATTGCAGGTTTAAGTTCAAATGAATTAGCAGCTACATCAGGGTTTTGAATAGTTAGGTGAATTTCATCTAATGTAGGGTTTGCATATTCTCTTAATGGTCTTTGTTAGTTTATATTTTCAATTTTTGGATTATTTGTCATTTGTGTTAAATTTATAATTTCTCTCTTTTGTTTTCTAATTCTTTAATTGTACGCTCTAATTCTGAATCGTAAGGTATTAAATTTTCGTTTCTAAATTTACACATACAATTTTTAAGTAATATTTAAAATAGTTCGTTACTCTAGTAATTATTTTAATAATTCTATTAATTACCTTAATAATTACTTTACTTCACTTCCCAGCAACTGACGCTAAAAACTTGATCCAATTTTCGATATTTATACTTACAACTATGATATGAAAATTAGCAACGGCACCAAAAACTTGATCCAACACTGAATATATATATACTGATGATTCTGTTATTGAATTTATGATTTATATTGTGGATACTACGCAAGTATACGTATCATTATCAAGTAATATAGGGCTCTAATGGAGTCCTAGATATCGATCCCACAGGGAAGTTAGCAAATTTCAAAGACAATTTAAATTAAACTTACTTACTATTCTAGTATATGGAAATTAAAAATACTTAAACTAAAATAACTAATGCTTAAGGTTGAATGTAAGATTTCAGAAAAGTATCTCTCTCCTTGTTTTAGAGAATTAAGTGAATGAAGAATTAAATAAGTTTTTAATTGTATTGTGCAAAATAGGAGCATTCCTATTCTTTACCCTTTAGTCCAGTGCAAAGAACATCGACTAGTCTTATGTTTGATTACCGAATCCGCGAGCTAGGTCGGGAGGATACCGACCGCCACTTCGTAGCTCCCACGTTCCCCTCGCCTGAAGGCTAACATCTACACTTCAGCTCTCAAACAATAAGACCGAATTGAATATTTTAGTCTGTCACACTAAAATGTCCAATTTTACGCCCAATGGTTAATAATTCCCTATTAATTTGCACCCTCCTTCCAAGACTTTTGATTTTCTTGAATATTGGATGTAATCTTTACTATAGTTGATATTTCAACATATGTTAACAAATCAATTGGCCAGATTGAAAGTAAATTAAGATTTAAGTTAAAGATTAGCACAATTTCTATTTTCATATTTTAGGCACAATTACTTTAATTCATCATTTCACAAAATCTCAATAACAAGGAGAAAGACTAAGGAAACTACTCAGAATGCATGGGAAAAATAACACAAAGCATGGATTTCATTAAAGTTAACAAACAAATAACAAATGTACTTATCTCAATTCTTCTCCCCAATGCATTCTTGAAGTTCCTTTGACTCTTCCTTCCAGTACAGCACACCAAAAAGCTAAACACTCACTCAAAGACTCTTAACTTTCACACAAATGACAAAAACTGACACACCAATGACACACAACTGACTAGAATTCGTCTTTATTTATAGAAGGGGTCAAATCTCCAAAGGGTACTTAAGCACCTCTTCAGAAAGCGTCCAGGTTCATTGTATTTTGGCTCTTTTCAACTGTCTCGCCATCGGCGGCTTGATCTCGCCGTCGGCGGGCTTCTAGAAGATGGGCTAACCGCGCCGATCTCGCTGTCGGCGGGCTCGATCTCGTCGTCAGCGGGCACCATATAATATATTCAAAACTTTCGGGAAAAACTCGTCGTCGGCGGCCTAAATCTCGCCGTTGGCGGGACAGTTCAATTTTTATAAAATTGAGTCCTTTTTTCTCCAAATCTGCTTCTTTTGTACTTTTTGCTTTCAGTACTTATAAATCTTCATTCCTGCAATAAAACAAAGAAAATACCTTTCTTTAAAGTGCAATTTCATATAAAATTGGTATGAAATTCTTAATATTTTTTCTAGTGATCAATAAGTAGTTGCAATTTTATGTTTAATTCTGAATTTTTCAAGTAATGATTGAGTTCTTATATTTCTGAAATGCTTCCCCTATCTGTGATAATTATCCTGGGCATTCCAAATCTTGTAAAAATCATTTTCTTTAAAAATTTCGAAACACTTTTGGAATCACAGTTAGGTAAAGCTACAGCTTCGATCCACTTTGAAACATAATCAACTGTTAATAAAATATAAATCTTTCCAGATGATGGTACGAAAGGTCCCATAAAGTCTAAACCCCATACATCAAAAATTTTAATTTCTAATATAAAGTTTAGATGCATTTCATCTTTTCTGGATATATTTCTCATTCTTTGATATCGATCACAAGTTTTCACATAATGTCCAACATCTTTAAATAAAGAAGGCTAAGAAAATTTAGAATTTAAAATTTTAAACGAAGTTTTATCCACTCCAAAGTGTCCTCCAAATTCAGAATCGTGACATTTTTGAATAATAGCAAAAGTTTCTTCATAAGGTACACATCTTCGAATCACAAAATCTCTTCCTAATTTAAATAAATGAGGATCTTCCCAAATCCATGATTTACAATCATTATTGAATTTCTTAATGTATTTGCTATTCATCCCATATGGTAAAATAATGCTAACTAAGTAGTTAACTATATCTGCATACCAAGGCATTTGTAATCTTTGAATGACATATAATTGCTCATCCGGGAATTTCTCATTTATTTTCTTCATAAATCTTCTCATTATTATTTTTGATTTTTGATAAATGATCAACAATTTGGTTGTCAGTCCCTTTTCTGTTCACAATTTCAAAATCTAATTCTTGTAAAAGTAAAACTCATCTGATCAATCTAGGTTTAGCATCATTTTAAGATATTAAATACTTAATGACAGAATGATCAGTGTGCACGATACATTTTGTTCCAAGAAGATATGGTCTAAATTTATCAAAGGCATATACTATTGCTAAAAGCTCTTTTCCAGTAGAGTGTAATTTATTTGATTTTCATTAAGAGTTTTGCTAGCATAGTATATAATTTTGAAAATCTTCTCATATTTTTGTCCTAATACAGCTCCGATTGCATAATCACTTGCATCACACATTAATTCAAAAGATTTATTCCAATCAGGTGCAACAATGACAGGAGCAGTGATTAATTTTTCTTTCAAAATATTGAACGCATTCAGACAATTTTCATTAAATTCAAATTTAGCTTCTTTTTCCAATAAATGGCAAAGAGGTTTAGCAATTTTAGAAAAATCCTTTATATATCTCATATAAAATCCAGCATGACCCAAAAAACTTCTTACATCAGCAACGGTAGTAGGTGGTTGCAGCTCAGCAATTATTTTCACTTTTGCTTGATCAACTTCCATCCCTATTTGTGAAACTTTATGTCCAAGTATAATGCCTTATGTGACCATAAATTGACATTTTCCCTAGTTTAGAATTAAATTAGTTTCTTCACATCTCTTCAAAATTTTCGTTATATTTTCCAAGCAAGATTCAAAAGAAGTTCCAAAAATTGAAAAATTGTCCATAAATACTTCAATTCCTTTATCAATCAAATCACATAATATTGACATCATACATCTTTGAAAAGTTGCAAGTGCATTGCATAAACCGAAAGGCATTCTTCTAAAGGCAAATGTTCCATAAGGACTTGTAAATGTTGTCTTTTCTTGATCCTCAGGAGCAACGGGTAATTGATGATAACCAGAATATCCATCCGTGAAAACGTAAATATGAGTATCCAAGCAGTTTATCCAGCATTTGATCCAAGAAAGGTAAAGGAAAATGATCCTTTCAAGTGGCGTTGTTTAATTTTCGATAGTCAATGCAAATTAGCCATCCATTAACTTGTCTTGTTGGGATTAATTCATTTTTTTCATTAATAATGACAGTTACTCCTCCTTTCTTCGGAACACAATGAATAGGACTTACTCATTGGCTATCCGAAATTGGATAAATAATTCCAGCATCTAACCATTTTAAAATCTCTTTCTTGACAACCTCTTTCATAATTGGATTAATCTTCTTTGAGGTTCAACAGTGGGTTTACAATTTTCTTCCATTAAAATTCTATGCATACAGATTGAAGGGCTTATTCCTTTTAGATCTGCAATAGTCCAACCAAAAGCTTTCTTATTATTCTTCAGAACTCCTATTAATTTTTCTTCTTGATTTTTGCTTAATTCTGAAGATATAACTACATGTAAAGTTAATAAATCTCCAAGAAATGCATACTTTAAATATGCAGGTAACATTTTTAATTCCAGTTCAGAGGTTTTTTCAATTGAGGGTAAAAGTATATCATTTTTAGTTGTGTCTAAAATTTTCCAATTTTCATGAATATAATGAGTTTCTTCAGATAAATTTTCTTAATTTAATAACTCATTATATAACATAGATTATTTATCTTTATCATCAGAAATAACCTTACATTTTTCTTAATAATGCTTTTCAATTATATAATCAAAAATATCCATCCGATAGCATTTTTCTTTATCAGGATACCTCATTGATTTCAGAACATTGAAAGTTCTCTCTTGATCATTAACTCTCATCGTTAATTCTCCTTTTTGCACATCAATCATAGCTCGACCGGTAGCTAGAAACGATCTCCCTAAAATGATAGGTATTTCTTTATCTTCTTCCATATCTAGAACAATGAAATCCACAAGGAAGATAAATTTATCTACCTTAACAAGAACATCCTCTATAACTCCTTTAGGATAAGTGATCGATCGATCAGCTAACTCAAGAGTTACACCGGTCGGAGAAATCTCTCCTAAATCTAACCTTCGAAAGATTGAAAATGGCATGAGATTAATACTAGCTCCTAAATCACATAAGGCTTTTCCACAGAATTTTTCTCCAATAGCACATGGTATAGTGAAACTTCCAGGATCTTTAAGTTTCTGAGGTAATTTCTTCTGAATTATTGAACTACATTCTTCACTTAGTGCAACGTGATTTCATAAGCTTCAAATTTTCTCTTCTTGCTTAAAATATCCTTCATAAATTTGCATAGCTTGGCATTTGCTCCAAAGCTTCAACGAAAAGGAATATTGATGGTAAGTTTCTTAAAAATTTCAAAGAACTTAGAAAATTAATGGTCAAGCTTCTGCTGTTTAAGTCTTTGAGGAAAAGGTGGTGTTCAACTTCCACTTCAATAGGTACAACAGTTTGATCTTTATTTGGAGAAAGGGTATCTTTAGGTTTTTCAATCTCTTCAACTTCTTTCACTTTTTCAATCTCATTCCGTGTTTTCTCTTTTAATTCCTTTCAACTTCTGAGTTGTACAGTTTTTGTTTGTTCATGTTCTTTTCCAGATCCTTTAGGATTAATTTCGACATTGCTAGCCAGTGTTCCTTGAGGTCTATAATTAATGAAATTAGCAATTTGACTCATCTGATTCTTAATATTACGAATAACAGTGTTTTGACTTTGTACCGATTGCTTACTTGCAAGATCAATTCTTCTGACGACAACTTTTTCGTCGATTGTTATAACCAGGAGGATAAGTTGGTCTATAGTTTGAATTTCCTTGATTGTTCCAATTTGGATTAGCTTGATGTCCATTACTCCAATTAAAATTAGGATGATTTTTCCAACCATGATTATAATAATTGGAATAAGTGTTATTAGTTTACTAGCAATAGCTTGCCAAGTTTCCATTGTTTGAGAATCATCAGAATTTGAAGAATTATCATTACTGACATGCGATATATTAATAGAAAAATTATCTAATTTCCTAGATGTCACAGCCACTTATGAAGCTAAAATAGAAAAGGCTTCATTATCATGAATACTGTCCATTCTTTTAGGATTAACCCTTTCAGAAGGCCATTGAAAATTGTTATTAGTCATTTCGTCAATTAAGGTGTAGGCTTCTTCAAATGTCTTAGCCATTAAAGAACCACCAGCAGCAGCATCAATAATAGATCTAAGTGATTCAATAATTCCATTATAAAATATTTGAATAATTAGTCAATCTGGTAAAGCATGATGAGGACATTTTCTTAATAGTTCTTTAAATCTTTCCCAAGCTTCATAAATTGTTTCTCCATCAAATTGCATCAATGAAGTAATATCATTTCTCAATTCAGCAGTTTTAGAAGAAGGAAAATATTTAGCAAGGAATTTTTGTGCCATATCTGCCCATGTTTTAATAGAACAAGTTACTAATGAATTAAGCCACATCTTTGCATTATCTTTTAAGGAAAAAGGAAAGAGTCTAAGCCTAATAGCATCATCAAAAACATTATTATATTTAAAGGTAGCACAAGTTCTAAAAAACTAGCAATATGTAAATTTAAATCCTCATTAAGTGTTCCTCCAAATTGATTGTTTTGAACCATTCGAATAATAGAAGGTTTAAGCTCAGAAAAATTAGCATCTACAGATGGAATTTGAATACTAACATGAAGTTCATCACTATGTAGGGTTTGCATATTCCCTTAATGGTTTATAAATATTTTGTTCATTAATTTCGATTGGATTTTGATTATTATTATGTAATTTAGCCATTTCTTGATGTTTTGAAATTCATTTTTTTTAATTCTTTTAATTCTTTCTAATTCAGAATCAAAAGGTACTAATTCTTCAGATCCAGAACTACGCATAAAAATTTAAAATATTTTTGTTTTATTTTGTTTTTGTTTTTATTTTTGTTTTTTTGTAATTTATATTCTTTACTTTTTTACTTTTTATAATATTTTGTTTTATTCTATCCCCAACAACGACACCAAAAACTTGATGCGATGCGACTTTATATATGCTTTAAAATACAAGAATTTGATACCACTTTTTAGAATATTTAATTTCTAGTAAATGACTTAAAAAACTTGATGTGCGAGGTTTTCCTTTATAATTTTATATTCAGATTTAATTATTGTAAAAGTCACAATTTTAAATGCAAGTATACGTATCGTTCAAGTAATACGAGGCTACAGTGAGTCCGGTTATCGATCCCACAGGGATAGTGAATTTATAAAAAGTAAGAAATATAAGTAATATTTTGGAATTTTCAAAAGCAATTTATATATACTTTTTTTTTCTGGATTGTTTTTCAATCCCTTTTTTTATATATATTCAAATTTAATTTGCTAACAATTTTTACTAAAAGCAAGTAAGCAGTAAGCAGTAAGCAGTAAAGTAAGCAGTAATTAAAATTTAATGCAAGTATAAAAACAACTTTCTCCTTTTTCAACTAATCCAAGAATTATAGAGTAATATCTTTTGTAGGGAATTAAGATTATGGTATTATGTCAAATAGAAGCATTCTTATTCTTTACCCTTTGCTCCAGGTGCAAAAAACATTGACTAATCTATAGATAGGCTTAGGATGTTTTATTAGTAGAATGGGTTAATCTAGGCTCACACTACTAGATGTCCAAGGGTGGCTATGATCGGCCCTACTAGTGACCCGTTTCCTTTCTATAAACCAAATTATTAGAATTTAGTCTGTCACTCTAAAAACTAATTAATTTTACGCCCAATAAATATTATCTTCCTATTTATTTGCACTTCACCTTAAATAATCCGCGTATAGCCTGCGATTACTTAAGGATTCCTGTGATATCTACTAGTTAAGAATTTATCTTTAGATATGTCTCAAAATTCTTCAACAGGTTTTAACAAATTAAATGACCAATTTAAAAAGTAAACTAAGATCAGGTATTAATATCATCACAATGTTTTAAATATTTTATATTTAATTCTCCTATAAAATTTAATTAATTTATAATCTTTTCATAGTTGAAAGGAGAAAGATAACTGACTACTCAGAACACATTGAAATAACACAACACAACATATTTATAAAACTTTGAACCAAAGTACAAATACTTATCTGAAGTGTTCTTTTAAGTGATACGCTGACTTCTACTGACTCTAAAACAATGATGAAAGAGTCCAACAGCAATAACACACAATAAACACTCAAAATAAACTCACTAGATACAAAATAAAGTGGCACCCTAAGTATGGAAGAGACTAAATAAAACTAGAGATGGGAGAGAAGATGCTAAAATGGGTATGTGTACTAAGAGGGGGGCTTTTGGTGTGATTTTCTCTGTAGAATGGACTCCTATTTATAGAGCTCTGAATTTGACCAGGGGTTGCTGAAGGCACCACTTCAAAATTTGTCCAAATTCAATGTATCTTCTAGAAGGTAACTATCGCGCCTAGGCGCCGGGATCTGGCGTCTAGGCGCCGGGATCTGGCGCCTAGGCGTCGAATTCCAAGACCAGGTCTTTCACACCTCTTCACTTTGGGTCGCACCTCTTCGCGATCCAAACCATTTCCTTGTGTCCAAATACATTGTATCACATGTCCTATATATTAGGAGTAATTTTCAGTCTTCTAGAAGCTCCAATAATCGCTTAACACCATCAAAATAATTGCCCAAAGTCATCATAAAAACTTGACAGCGTCTATATCAAACTGGCGCTTATGCGCCGATTCTGGCGCTAGGCTAATAATTCCAAAATTTTGCTCTATAAGCTCCATTTTTGCTCCTTTTTGCTCTTTTTTCCTTCTTTTTCTTTCTTGGACTCTTTTTAAATCATCTACATTCAAAAACTTAAAAATACCTTTCATTAAAGCATAATATCCTTAAGAATTGAATCATAAATAAGGTATAAAAATGGGTATTTTTTTAGGTAGATCACATTCTAATAGCAAAATTATCCAATTTCTTAGATATTGCAGCCACTTGTGAAGCTAAAATAGAAAAGACTTCATTATATTGAATACTTGCCACTCTTTTAGGATTTACTCTTTCAGAAGGTCATTGAAAATTATTATTAGTCATTTCTTCAATTAAAGTATAAGCTTTATCAAATGTCTTAGCTATTAAAGAACCACTAGTAGCAACATCTATAATAGATCTAAGTGATCCAATAAGTCCGTTATAAAATGTTTAAATAATTAACCAATCTGATAAAGCATGATGAGGATATTTTTTTAATAGTTCTTTAAATCTTTCCCATGTTTCATAAATTATTTCTCCATCAAAATGCATAAATGAAGTAATATCATTTCATAATTTAGCAGTTTTAGAAAGAGGAAAATATTTAGCAATGAATTTTTGTGTCATATCTACCCAAGTTTTAATAGAACAAGTTGCTAATGAGTTAAGCCACATCTTTGCTTTATCTTTTAAAGAAAAAAGAAAGAGTCTAAGCCTAATAGCATCATCAGAAACATTATTAAATTTAAAGGTACCACAAAGTTCTAAGAAACTAGCAAGGTGTAAGTTTGGGTCCTCATTTGGTGTTCCTCCAAATTGATTATTTTGAACCATTTGAATAATAGAAAGTTTAAGCTCAAAAGAATTAGCATCTACGGCGGGCATTTGAATACTAATATGAAGTTCGTCATTTGTAGGGTTTGCATAATCCTTAATGGTTTATAAACATTATGTTCATTAATTTCTATTAGATTTTGATTATTGTTATGTAAGTTAGTTATTTCACGATATTTTTGAATTTATTTTCCTTTTCTAATTAACTTTTAACGGTTCTTTCTAATTCGGAATCGAAAGGTAATAATCCTTCGGATCAAGTAACTACGCATAAAAAAAAATCTTTTTGGTATTTTTGTTTTTGTAAATATTTTTATATTTTTTTTATTTATATATATTTTTATTTATTTTTTTTTTTTTATAAAAGAAATAAAAGTATATAAAATATTTTTAATTTGAAAAATCTAGAAATTGTCTTTTCACTTTCTTAATATTCTTTCTTTCACTTCTTTTCTATCTTTCCCCGGCAACGGCCCCAAAAACTTGAATCGTGATTTTAAATATACTTAATATAAGAATTTGACACCACTACTAGAAGATATAAATCCCCTGCAACGACACCAAAAACTTGAATCGTGATTTTAAATATACTTAAAAATAGAAGAATTCGACACCACTACTAGAAGATATAAATCCCCGACAACGGCGCCAAAAACTTGAACTAACCTTTAAGAATGTAAGAATTTATGAATTTATATTTAAATATTTATAATAAATTTTATAAAGTCACAATTTCAAACACAAGTATGCGTATCGTTCAAGTAATACGATACTTCATTGAGTCACTAGTTATCGATCCATGGGAAGATTAAGTGAAAATGAATTTAAGAAATATAATAGATTTTCAAATTAAAAGTAATTATTATTTTTATTTCTTTTCAAAATTCAGATTTTTAAGTTTAATTAAATTTCTACTAAATGCAAATAAGCAACAATAAAGTAAAATGTTAATGCAAGTATAAATAAAACAACTTTCTCCTTTTTCAATTAATCCAAGATTTTTTAGGATAATTATTATTCGTTGAGAACTTGAAATTATGGTATTGCGTCAAATAGAAGCATTCATATTATTTACCTTCGCTCGATAGTATAAAGAACATTGACTAATCTATAGATCAGATCAAGATGTATTATTAGTAGAGTGGGTTAATCTAGGCTCACACTTCTAGATGTCCAAGGGTGGCTATGGTTGGCCCTACTAGTGACCCATTCCCTTTCTATAAACCAAATTATTAGAATTTAGTCCGTCACTCTAAAAACTAATCGATTCTACGCCGCAATAAACAATATCTCTCTATTTATTTGCACTTCAACATGAATAACCCGCATATAGCCTTCGATTACCCAAGGATTCATGTGATATCTACAAGTTAAGAACTCATCTCCGGATAGGTCTCAGAATTCTTCAACAGGTTTTAATAATTCAAATGACCAGTTTAAAAAGTAAATTAAGATCAGGTATTAATATCATCACAATTTTTAAAATTTTAAGTTATGTTCTCTAACGAAATTAAATTATCTTATTATCTCTTCATAGTTGAAAGGAGAAAGAAAACTAATTACTCAGAACACATTCAATTCACACAACAAAACATATTTATAAAACTTTGAACCAAGTTACAAATACTTATCTGGAATGTTCCTTTAAGTGATCCGTCGACTCCTGCGACTCCAATGCAAGGTACGAGACTTAACAACAACAACACTTGCAAACTCACACTTATTACTCAAGGAATTGAGTAGTAACACTCAAAATAACTAAAATAAACTCATTAATTACTTAAGAAGGTGACTCCATAAAATTATTTTCAAGCGTGAGAGAACTCTAGGGTGCTTAGGGGCACTTTCCTCTGTAGAATTGACTCCTATTTATAGAGATTCGAAAATGACCAGGGGTTGCTTAAAACACCTCTTCAAAATTCGTCCAAATACAATGAATATTCTATAAAGTAACTGTGACACCTAAGCGCCGGGATCTGGCGCCTAGGCGCCGGAGTTCGTGATCAAGTCTTCGCACCTCTTCATTTTGGATCGCACCTCTTCGCGATTAAAACTGTTTTCCCGTGTTCAGATGCATTGTATCACATGTCACATGTATTAGGAGTAACTTCCGTCTTCAGAAGGTACGATAACCGCTTAACACCATCAAAATAACTGCCCAAAGTTGTCAAAAATCTTATATGCTTCAGTATCGAACTGACGCTTAGGGGCCGGATTCTGGTGCCTAAGCGCCGGACCTAAAAATTCGGTAACTTTGCTTTTTAGCTCTATTTTTGCTAATTTTTGCTCATTTTCCTCTTGAACTCTTTTTTTATCTCTTACATCTAAAAACATAAAAATACATTTCATTAAAGCATAATATCCTTATAAATTGAATCATAAATAAAACATAAAAATAGGGATTTTTAAAGTGGATCAAATCTTCATTTGGTTTACCACCAAATTGATTATTTTGTATCGTTTAGATAATAGCAGGTTTAAGCTTAAATGAATTAACAGTTACATCAGGATTTTGAATAGTTAAATGTATTTCATCTGTTGTAGTAATCTCTTAAAGGTCTATGTTGATGTTCATTTTCATTACATTGATTGTCGAGATTGTTCGCCATTTTGCTCAAAATTTTAAATTTTTTTGTTGCTTTCGAATTTTTCTAATAGTACGTTCTAGCTCTGAATCGTAAGGTATTAAACCTTCGGATCCATTACTACACATGCATAAATACAAATTAAAGGTTTTCAAATACTACTAAATTTACTATTACATCCCCGGCGACGACGCCAAAAGCTTGACCGGCGGCTGTAGATAAGTAATAAATTTTCGCAAATAGTGTGAATTCAGACACAAAATATAATTAGTTAAATATGGTAGCAATCCATCTATATGCAAGTATACGTATGGTTCAAGTAATAGAGGGCTCTAGCGGAGTCCTGGTTATAGATCTCACAGGGAGAAAGCAAACCTTAAAGCATAACAAAGATATCTAATTTTTAATTTGTAAAGCACTTATGTTTTACCACAAATGCTACAGTTTAACGATGCTAGAGATTTTTAAAAATATGCTAAAGTACTAACTAAACTTCAAATTAAAGTAACAACTACTATAATAAGTTTTTGTAATGCAAGGTTCAAATTTAGAGAAAGTGTCATTCCCCTTACAATGATATTTTGGTGACTGAATAATATAAATTAGTTTAATATTTGTATTGTGCTAAATATGAGCATTTCTATTCTTTACCCTCTTTTGAGTGCTATAAAGAACATTGGCTAATCCTAGCTTTAGTCCCTAAATCAGTGGTTAGACTGAGAGGATACTGCCTCTCACTCCAGAGCTTCCACTTCCCTTTCCCTGAAGGCTAACTCTTTGCTTTAGTTTCCGAAAACTAAGACCAAATAGATGATTTTAGTCTGTCACCCTAAAATCTCCAATTCTATGCCCAATAAACATATTTCCCTATTTATTTGCACCTAACCTCCATGAGCTTCACCATCTATGGAGTTTGAATGTAATCTCCACTTTTATTGTAGAAAACATAGTCCTTTCGGATCGTATGTTTCACAACGTATTTTAATAAATCAATTAGTCAGATCTAAAAGTAAATTAAGAACGAAGTGGAAAATCATCACAATTTATATTCATTCGTATGACACATCCAATCTAAACTATCACATCACCATTTATCATTGTAAGGAGAAAGACAAAGAAATCTACTTAGAATTCATAGAGAAGATATGACATAACAAAGATTTTATATATAAAAGCAACATCATACAAACAGTAATAAGTAAATACAACTTATCTGATTTTCTTCCCCAAGCAAATCCCTTGAAGTTCCCTTAGATATCCTTCTCTCTTTTTAACAATACACAATTCTCTCATGAAATAGTAGGGAAGAAGCAATCTCTCATTTTCCCTCTCCTCCTACAACTCTTTTGAGAAGAATCCCTTGCAATACAATACTAAACACTAAACCAATACTCTAAACACTCTCTAAAGACTTCATCTTCACTCACACACACTCCACACTGACCTCACACACACATTTCTGCCGCCCAAAAAAGTTTAAATTCGTCTAGGAACAAATTTCCTAAGAGTTTCCTCAAGAATCCATTCAAAAGTGTCCAAATACATTAAATCTGGCTTGAACTGACACTGGGCGCTGTCGGCGCCTATCCCGACTTTTAATTATGGGCTCTCTGGGAAAACGCATCGTCGGCTCTGGTTTGGGCGCCATCGGCGCCAGAACTTCAAAAATCTAATTTTTGCCTTTTTTCGCTCCAAATTCGTTCATTTTCGCTTATTTGCTCATTTTGCCTAAAATCATTATACCTGCAGCAAAACATGAAAAATACCTTCCATTAAAGTGCAATATCATAAAAAATGAGTATAAAATTTATATGAAAAATCAAATATTTTTTAGGTGCATCACCTCCTAGTATTGCTGGTATTATTCCTACTATGTGAATGATGTTGGCCCGGGATGGCCTGCATGCTTCGCTTTCCGCGGGAGCCGACTCTTTCCTTGTGTGTGACCCTTTGAGGCTATAAATTCCTTGAGCTTTTTAGCTTGGATCAGCTCCTCAACTAGGCTACGAAGATGCTTGCACTCCTCGGTATGGTGCCCATGGTCTAGATTATACTTGCAGTATTTGCTGGAGTTGCTGAGGGAAGTTCTAATTTTCAGTGGAGTCGCCTTTCGGAAATAGTTCTTTTCCTCTATTGCATCTGCGAGTTCCGCTATAGAAACTCAAACTGGTGTAAACCTGAACTTCCTCAGGTCTTCTGTAGACCGATCATTCGATCGACTATGTTTGCGTCCGTCTTGTTCGTCTTCATTATCTCTTCGAGAGGAGCGACCTCTCTCACACTTTAGATGTGGGCCATCTTTCTCTCTCCATCCATTATCCTTCGAGCTGTTCTTGTCCAACAGTTAATCCGATTTCTCACCTTTGTAAATCAACTAGTTCATATACTATTCGACTGCGATATCGTCGTTGGCTAACTCCAAATGTTCAACCAACATTTCAGGTTTCCACAAACCTAAAAATTATCGGAACTATGGACCCTTCAGTCTTGTGCCAATGCCGCCTTGGAAAATTTTAGCTCGGGTTTCGAACATGGAGCATCTCCTTCTGGAACGATTTAACATATGCACAGACTCTGGTTCGGTGCCTGTTTCTACAAAGAATCTGAATCCTTTTGTCGCTTTGAGCGCTAGAAAACTGCACTAAAAACAACTTCCTGAAGTCTCTGAAAGAATTAATAATTCATACGAGATGTCTTTTACACCACCTAAAAGCAGAATCTCACAGTGTAGTATTAAACAACCGACATTTTAATGTGTCAGAGACCTTGAGAAGAGAGATTGTCGACTCAAAGGATGCAACATGTTCAACAGGGCCGCTTCAACCTTTGTATGGTTCCAGAGAGGGAACCTTAAACATCTTCGGTGGCTCGACTTCCACAGTATAACGGGCAAATGTGTTCTCCATCCAGCAATAAACTTCTATCATTACGATTTGTGGTCCTCCATTTGCTGCGGATCTGAAATTGTCCTGTTACTGGGACTCTTCCACTCCCTCGGTTGATGGGGCCACCTATTAAACTTGAGGCTCGGGTGCTGGTGGATCGGGAGAGGTTGTGCCCTTTCCTCAAGCACTACTTGGGCCAACATTGCAATTTGTTTGACCATCCGATGGTTGAGTCCCTGATTTTTTATTGTACAAATTCTTGAACATGCTCCATGTTGGAGATTTCTCCTTGATGTGTTCCTTCACCCTGACATGCTTCTCATCTTCTAGAAGGTATGATTCCACACTCGCTGCACTTTTTAGGATGTTGAATCCAAAATTATACCGTGAATCACACCCATGGAATAGATAGTCCGTCGAATGAAAGAAGAAAAAATGAAGAGTTAAATGCCCTCTCTATATTCTTAGTGAGAATTCAGTTTGGAGTTCATTTCCTTGAAAATGATCATCTTATTTACACTTTATAGGTAGGATCCGATTAATTACACGATTATCCTCATTTTAAAAATAGAAAACATTACCATAATTAATGATCCATCACATCTACATATTTGTAACTAAATAACATTTATTCTGATCTTGTAACCACTGTTAGCACCGCTCTATTTCTGTAATTTCTTTAAACACTGCTTGAAATTCATAATCACCCAATTTGGTTGCTTGGAAATTCGTTCGGTCGGCCAAAATTCATTCGACCGACCAAAATATCCTTCGGTTGACTCCATGATCTTCAATCGCCCATTTCGTAGAGATCGATTGTGAAGACACAATGTCCTTGGGTAGGATTATTACGAAGGCAGAGGGTATATCACCGTAATTCGACAAGCAGCCTACCTTCGGTCTATATGCCTATACAAAATTTTGGGCGACTATTGATTTTCATGATGGTAATCACTGGGAAGTAGGTGGTGATGTGTTCGTGAGATATTTATTGGGTTGTTTATTCTTTTTATTTGGCCGGCCTCAAATACCAATCAATCGTATGATAAATAATCACACATCAATATTCTTTGTCTACAACTATTTCTCCTTGAGATTCGTGCAGACGCAATTCTGATGTACAAGAATATCACAATATTTATATAAAATTTGATATATTTAATTTATTAGGTCATCACTGAACTTGTCGGTCATATTAATTATTAAAAGAATTTGTTAGCCTAACATTGCAACTATCAACGGCCCATGGATTCATGATTGGACTGCCCCAATTTTGCTATTAAGAGTCGAAAATTGTCTCTACGTATCTATCTATTATAAAACGACACAGCATTTTATTAATCTTTTTTACTTGTTATATTATTTTTACCTTCGATCACTTAACAAGGATAGCAATCAACTATATTAGCATGTATTAAAAACATAATATGACATGCAATATTCAACATTACATAAATATGTTCGACATC
Source organism: Papilionanthe hookeriana x Papilionanthe teres (assembly GCA_022702705.1). Lineage (NCBI taxonomy): Eukaryota > Viridiplantae > Streptophyta > Magnoliopsida > Asparagales > Orchidaceae > Papilionanthe > Papilionanthe hookeriana x Papilionanthe teres. Next base: position 80,297,144 of record CM040433.1, read on the forward strand.
TTATTAATTAATCTTAATTTGAACTATATATGTATATGTGCGCGCGCGCGTGTGCGCCCGCACCCTGTTTACCATGACTCTTTGGTTGTCAGAATTTGTAAGACATTTGGTGTCATGAGTTCAATTCCGCCTGTGTGGGATGAAATTCTTAGGTATATGAGGTTGGCCGGGAAGTTCAAATAATAGCCTTTGACCGATCTTTTATATATATATATATATATATATATATTGGTATAATTATGGAAAGTTACATACGTCAGACCTATGAATGGTTCGCTCTTTATTTCAGAAATTAAATCTCTTATAATTTTCATATTTCCTATTAGAATGAACTTATTTATTTTCCCCGTCTCAACTTTCTTTATAGGCCACTTGACAAATTCAACAAATTCATCAGTTTATATTAATAAACTCCAATTTATTAATTGAATTTTATTTAAAAATTCACAAATTATATTTTTTTTACCTTAAAATCATCTACCCTCGTAAAAATTTTCCACGCCGACTAACTTCAAATCAAATCAATTTATTAAAATGAATAGGAGAAATCAGATCCTTAATTCAAATCCTATCATTTTTCATTCATTTCCTTCTCTTTCTTCTTCCTTTCCTTGCCTTCTCCTCCTCTATCTCATCTATTTTCTTCTCTGTTTTTAGTTCCAGCGCTGTTGCAAATTATTTTGCCTCCAGTATAGTGATGGAACAAGAAAAAAATGTATTACTCTCACTTTCTCTCTCTATATAAGTATATTTATATTAATAACATGTAAATCAAAGAGACCCTAGTCTTTCTTTTGACATGTAAATACAAAAGAATTGAGTAGTATGCATGTAAATCTTCCAAAATAAATTTAGGCGTGGAAAAAAGCACAATATCAAGATGGAGAGGAGTTCAGGCCGCTACAAAATACTAATATCTTAAAAGATCAATCAAATGTATGTTGTGTAAAAAATTTGCTAAGTATTTGAAACACTTTAAAGATAATTATTTTGATATAAATAAATTCAGGAGTAAACGAAAACAAACAATATTTCGACGGATGATAATTCAAATTGTTACATAATACCAACAAAGAAAAACTTCTCAAATGCTCTTCTTCAAACTCTAGCATCATCTCAATCCTCTGGAGATATCAGGGTTTAGGATTAATGGGTTTAATGCTCTATTTACACGGCATTGGAGTTCAGAGCTCCACCTTGCCCCATCAGCATAAAGTAGGGATAACTACACACATAACTCTTGAAACATTGCTACTTACAAGACTAGCACCCACTTTCAACTATCATTTAAATTCTCACCAAAATTTCACAATGAGAATATTGCATAAATTTGTGATAGACAGGACACACCGAATCAGATTCACCTTTGTTCAATGTGAAAGCAGAAGCACCCACCATTTGCCAAGAATCTTTTCAAAAAATGCATTTGCTGGCTAGTTTGAACAAGAAAGCTTTACAGAAGCACTCGAAACAGGGAAAAAGGGAAAACAAAGTGCTCGAAACAGGGACAACGAGGTGCTCCATTTAGAGGAATAGTACTCCCAATAACCAAATTAGTATTTTGAGCTTATCCAGAAGATTAATTTACCCAGGAATTTCTGAAAATAAACTGAAATCATGGCTTTTTTGTTTGCAGCAGCTCCATTCTTTCATACCATCATGAAATATTGGTGCCTTATTCCTTTTTATACAAAGACCCCCAAGTTTCTGAGCATTTACAAATCAAGAACCACAAGAGTTTCAAACTCTTCCAAACCAATAAACTTCTAAATTACTCTAGCACTTTAAGAAAAGATAGCAATTCTCAAAATAAGTCATCTCAAGTGTTATTTTAGATACAAAGAAGGAAAATGATCATATGAAACCATGCTTTAATATAGCTCATGATAATATCGAACAAGAATTTTGGACTCACCCTTATGAACTATCAACAGTGGAGAGAAATTTCAAAGTCTTCCATAAATACACCAAGCGATGCGGCTGAATGTTCAACAGCCGAAAATAGCATGAGATAGAAACATCAAATAAGATGAGCACATCTCACAAATCCCTCAGCATAGAGCGATGGCATGAAAGCAAATATCAGAGAATAAAAGTTTCCTCTTCTCCAATAGATAAATAGAATACATTTAACCGATCCATAAAGAATTAATTTCAGTCCACCTGATTAAAGGGAGAATCAGGAAAGATAATCTTATTTATACAAAATTATAACAGAAAATCATAAATCCATCAATTAACCATTGAGAAGACTCATTCAAGATTCTTAAAGATGAAAGCAACAATTAAAGAAAAGATGTCTCTTATATCCAAAGAGGAGTTAAATATTCATATAGGGAATGATAAAATCATAAAATAACTTTGAAGATTTAGAATATATATATATATATATATATATATATATATATATATATATATATATATATATATATGTTCTCACAACTGAAAATTGTTTTGTTATTGAGTAACCTCATAATCATCAAGAAACCATCCTCCTATCTTTGAAAGACAACAAACAATGAAGCAAAGTTCTTTATCCCTAAATAAGTCCAGTGATTTTGAAAATAAAATCAAATATTATGCATAGGAGAACATATAACAAAGCTTTACAATTGAATCAAATGATACCATGAAAAATTCTGCAGCTATAAATAGGGAGAAACAAATAATCTTCCATTCTTTGCCAAACAGTGAGTTTAAGAGAAAAAAAAAAGGGTCAAGAATTCCATAGATCAAATCCTTGCAAAACAGTGACTTGCAAGACAAAAGGAAAGAGTTTCAAACAATGAGCTGTTAGCTACCATTCAGAATTGATAAGGGGGAAGTAGGGGAAGAACGAGAAGGCTACCTCGCTCAAGTTTTTTTCGGGCTCCCTCGAGTTATTCGATTTCTGTCGAGGAGAAGAAGAAGAAGAAGAAGGAGAAGAGGCACAGGAAACGTACTGTGGAGGAAGACGACAGTCAGCGGTCGGAGAAGAGCTCACCTTTCGCGGAGAAGAGGAGGAAGACGAACGTCGCGGCTTGCTCTTCTTTCGCGGGATCTACTGTCGCAGTTAGAACTGGTAAAAAGGGGCACGGGGGTAAACAGCCGATCGACGAAGCTGGGCCGCAGTTTCCCCGTTCGCACCAAACTGGGGGACGCTGCGGCGGCACTGCTGCCCCAAACGAGCGAAACCTGTGGCACGGTGCCGCAGTGCTCGTAACTCGCCGCCCCAAACGCAGGTGCAGATTGCTACAGTAATTTGCTAAAGTATTAAATAAAATTTAGAAATTTTTTAAAATAAAATTAAGTAAATAACTTTTATATTTAAAAATTAATGTATACTTTTATTTATCAAAATAATTGAATGGAAAATTTTAATTTTTTAAAAGCAGTAATGATGATTTTCAGGACACACGAAAGATTGAGTATAAATTTTGCAATTAAAATTTAATATGTTGTTTTTTTGACTTTTCTGGTGTTGTTTAATTATGAAGTTATTTTATTTTTTAATTTTTTTAATAATTCGTTCTAACTCAGAATCGTAGCGTATTAAATCTTCAGAACCTGAACTACGCACACAAAAATAAAAGTTCAGAAAATAAAATTAAACATAACACTAAAAAAATCTTTTTTTTATTTTTTTTAGTTTTTTCTTTCTTTTTCCTTTTTTATATATTTATTTATTTATTTATTTATTAAAGAAAATATTATTAACACACAACAATCAATTATGAGTGAAAACGACACTACAGTTTTCCTAAAATAATTCTACAGTTCGATTAAAATTTCTACATCAAATGTTATATTGCTTCCTCGGTAATCGTGCCAATTGACTTGAATAACGACTTTATGTGCTTACGTAATTACTTCAATTTAAAACTCGGCAACAAAACCAATTGACTTGACCACTAGTTATCGTGCTGATAATACAATTTTATAAATTTAAAGCGCTACTCCTAGTGATGTAGGTATTATTAATTTCAAAAATTCACTAGGGTAAATATGCAAGTGCACCTATCGTTAAAGTAATATATGACTTTCTCTTAGTCCCCAAGTATCGATCCCACAGAGAAGGAAACTCTTTTTAAAGACTTAGTAAAATTCTAATTAAACTGCAGGTAAATTATCTTAGAATTAAGGTTGATATTTTATTTGTAAAAATAAGTAACAAATACCTACAAATTCGATTTCTAAACTTAAATAAAATGCTAAATGTTTCTAAACTAGTTATATGTTGAAAAGTTCAAATTGTATGGAAAAATCATTCTCCTTGTAATGAGAGTATAATCAGTGTAGGAATCAAATATTTATAAATTTAAATGTACTATTGTGACAAATAGGAGCATACCTATTCTTTATCTTTCTTCTAAGTGCAGTAAGAACATCGACTAATCTAAAGTTATGTTCAATGTTAGGTAGATTCGCCCTTTAGATTAGTCAATGTAAATTAAGTTAATTTCATAAACGTATGTGTCAGTGTGTTTTTTATGTTTCAGGAGTTGCCTAGTAGAAGCTGTCGATCGCCAAAATCGAAATCCTATCGCCCGCTTTGGAAGGACATTAAATTTTAATTTATGTATAAATTTAGTTTAGGGAAAATATACGAAGTCAAACTGATATTATATCCCTAATAGTTTAAACAATCGAGCACTACACATTAAGCTACACATCTATCCCGAAAGATAGGGACGTTGCTCAATAGTGTAGCTCGATTAAATAAATTAGAAAATCAATGACATCCATTTGGTCTGCGAAACCTGTATTTTGACTGACAGATTCCCCTTTCTAATACATATAAATTAGATAGGATTTATACTAATAGTGGGTTCGTTTAGGTTTCCTATAGGTGCAAGCCCCTATAGTTAATTACATCTTAGATGATTGAGGTCACCCAAGAAAACATTCGATAAAGATCAGGAAAGATATTTTTACGACTTCAAGAGGGTAAGGATTTTTCAACGAAATTGTGGTGTCGTAATCCAATGGGTGAAAGGTTCAAATTTTGGAACAATTGATTTGAAAAATCCAAAGTAAGAAGAACTAGGGGATGTCATGGATCCAAGAGGAAATCTTGGTGACTTCCCGATCTACTCTATTGTTTGGCTTCATTTCGAGAAAATTTATTGTATGTTTTATCATGTCAATTTTATTTGTTTAGGGTTTACATTCACTTGAGATTGATCATGTGAATAACCTATAAATTGAGAGGATTTATGTCATATCGGATGACAACCTCAGAAACCTAAGGCGAGTTGGGGTTTATATTGCACTAAGTGCAAAGGCCCAAAAGATGAAGTGAGGGTTTATGTTGCACTGTGCAACTACCTCGAAGTCCTATGGCTTATTGTTTATTTCTAAGGAAGGGATTGTTGTTGTAGATCCGTTATTTACTCTCAAACACGTTCTTGCACGTCTTCGATCTTGCGGCCCATGGTGTATGCCCCGAGCTCCTTGTTGTTGCAGAATGTTTAGTTTAAGAAGCGATAATCACGGGGGTGAGAGAAGTGTCATGTTCTGGAAGGTTTAAAATAGAGGTTGCTTAGTGTTTTAATTAAAAAAAAAAGTTTAAGTTGATTATGGCGACAACAGTTAGGATCTCACGGTTCCCTCGTTTCGGCATCACCATTTTCATTGGATTCACTTAGTCCAAATGAATTTGCTCAACTCAACTGAATAAGTTCCACACTTTCATTTAGACCGTGGGAAACCCCGTTAGCAACACATATGTTACCTCCTCCGTAGGATTCTCGATCATCCAACAAGACGTTTTAATTTTAGTTACGATTGCAGTTTTGTTTTGTTTGTGATTAAGTTTTGAGTTATTTTATATTTTGAATGTTGTGAGGTAGTTTTGGTTTTCATATGTAGGTGTTATATGCTCTGAAAAGTAAAACAAGCAAACTGAACTAAACATGTATATATGCTCTAAAAAGTAAAGCAAGCAAACTAAACTAAACAAGTGTATATGCTAAACTGTATGTAAGAAATACGAAATGTAGAGTCTACGTGGTAAACTAAAAGAAAGACAAAAAAATCCAAAAGTTCGAAAAAGAACATCTCGTATGAAACCCAAAAACAAATTTATGAAGAAAACACATAGGAAATCCGTAGAAAAAGAAAGTAAAAAAATCACGAAAACAGACTACAAGTCCGGGAGGACCGTAAGCACGATGGCTTAGAGGACTCAGAGTTGTGCTATATGTATCAGAACCTTAAGTGATAACTACCAAACCGACACCCTATAGAGGGCAGTTCTAACTTGACCGCCCTGCGTTTGGTGGGCACTGAAGCGGTAGCAGTGTATCTGTATTGGCGGTAGTGGTAATGCGTTCTCCCAGACGGAATCTCACCAGGACACGGGCTGACGGTATCTCAGACTTATCCTTTCTCAAAATTTCCTTTCTCATCTTGAGGGACACTGTACATCCTGTTCTCTTGAGTAGTTCAGAAATGGGACATCCCTCTCTTTCCGCGAGTATGTGAACTATGACACGGACATGAGTGATAACTGAGGGTTCCTCTCTCAGCTCACCCCGTCTGTGGGTAAGTGGCGGTAACGTAGCAGCAATTTGGTGGAGGTTTTCATTTCCGGTGGTATCCATTAACGGATGAAACCTGCTTCTTCGGAGGAGAGGAGCGGTTTCAGGCACAATGAGTTCCTCCTGATGAGGAATTTCATCCACAATCGGCAAACTGGCGACCTTGGCCCTGGCGGCCCTTAAACTTCGCGTCGGCGATTCCTCTTCCGAGTCTTGGAGCGAGAACCAACCTCAAAGACCGACAGGACAACTTGGTCTTCCTCATTATCTTCGCACAGGATTTCCTTTCCCTTTGCAGATGGGAAGGTAGGAGCGGTCGCAGTGAATCTAGCGGGAGTAGGAGCAACGGTCCTCCGGGGCACAGACACAGCTGACTTGACAGGAGTAGGAACAACTTTTTCCCTCTTGACAGCAGGAAAGTTGTGACGGGAGTTCCGGTCAAACTCGGTGGAAGGTTGTTGAATTTCAGGAGTCGCGGCCTTCACCGTGACAAATGGAGCTTTCCCAGAATGACCTCGAACTGGTCAAAGCCTGCTCCAAACTGAATTGTAGGAGCAACGAGACGAGCCTCACAGGAGGTGGGCAGGTTGCAGAAAAACGTAAGCGTCGGGATCGACATTGTCACTGTTGATTAGAAAGAAAATTCCAAGTATTAGCAAAAGGACCCAAAACCTTGTATTGTAACATAAAAATTACAATTTAACGAAGGTCGATCTATGAACTGGGTAAGTGTGTTTTATTTTGTTTTGTTTGCTTTTCTTTGTTTTGTTGTGTTGTAGGTGTTTTGGTTTTGTGTTTTCAATTTTGTTGTTGATTTAAAGAGGTTAAAATTTCAGAAGACTTTCAGGATTGGATTGAGGAATTTTAAGTTCAATCTTGCAAAATAACAAAGATTGGATCTGTAGGGTGAGAAGGAAAGGTGAGATATGGGACCCAGTCCGGGACCCTTCTCTCGACATAGCTCATCCCGGTCAAATTTGTCCACCCATCACACCTATTCAGGGTCCGACCCCACAAAAGATCGAAGAAAAATTTTAAAGCCTCCTGGACCATTTTGTTTAAAGGTGGCTTAAACAAGCGATCCTGAAGTCAAGGAGAGTCGATGGTACTTACCAAAGAAAGAAATGGGTGATGCATATCGAGGGAAGAATGGTAATCTGGTCTATGGGGGACATAAACACATTACTGATGTGTAAGAATAAGTTTCCTGATTTGTATGGAAAGAGAAACTCATCCCCAGCAGAGTCGCAAGAAGCATGTCGGCGTGTAAAAAGTTTAAATGTGAGTTTTGGTTGAGGTTGCCCACTAGAAGCTGTCGGTCGCCGGAATCAAAATCTCATCGTCCTCTTCAGAAGGACAGTTTTAATTTAATTATAAATTTAGTTTAGAAAAATATGATGTCAAACTGATCTCATATTGTCGGCGTGTAAAAATTTTAAATGTGAGTTTTGGTTGAGGTTGCCCCTGCCCACTAGAAGCTCGCCGGAATCGAAATCTCATCGCCCGCTTCAGAAGGACAGTTTTAATTTAATTATAAATTTAGTTTAGAAAAATATGATGTCAAGCCGATCTCATATTTTCCGAAGTTCAAATGAAAGAGCATTATACCTCAAACCTCGTATCTATCCCGAAGGATAAACACAAAATTTGAGGATGAGGCTCAATCAAATAAATTAAAGAAGTAAATGACATACGTTTGGTCTGCGAAACCTTTTTATTTGCCGACAAGTTCCCTATTTAATACGAAGAATTAAATAGGGTTTATATTAAGATGGGTTAGGAAAACTTTCCAATAAGGGCAAGCCCCTATAGTTAATTACATCTTAAATAATTGGGATCACCTAAGAAAACTTTCGATATAAATCAGGAAATATATTCTTACGACTTCAAAAGGCTAAGGTTCTCTTCAACGAAATGTGATTGTCGGAATCCAATAGGTGAGTGGTGTCAAGTTTTGAGAAAGTATTATTGTATAATCCAAAGGAAGAAGGACTAGGCGAAGGCACGGATCCAAGAAGATTCTCGGTGACTTCACAAGCTATCCTATTGTTTGTCTTAATTTAGGGAAAGATTTAATTTATGTTTCATCCTGTCAATTTTAATTAAGGAAGCCTTACATTCACTTGATATCGATCATGTGAATAGCTTGGAAGATGTGAAGATTTATGTCGTATCGGAATGACAACCTCAGAAACCTAAACTAGTTAGGGCTTATAGTGCACCAGGTGCAAAGGCCTAAAAGATGAGGTGAGGGTTTATATTGCACTGGGCAAATACCTCGAAGTACTATGACTTGATGATATTACTAAGGAAAGAAGGTTGTTGTTGTAGACTCGTTGTTTGCTCCCTCAAACATGTCTTTCCACATCTTCGATCGTGCTGCCCTCGGTGTGTTGCCTCGAGCTCCTTGTTGTTATTGCTTAAGTTTCGGCTTTAGAGGTGAAAAATGTATGGGGTGAGAGAAGTAGTGTGTTTTAGAACGTTGAAAATTAAGGTGGCTTAGTGTTTTATTTAAACAAATGTTAAAGTTGATTATAAAGCCACCGGTTAGGACCCCACATCTCCCTCATTCCGGTTACATTATTTCATTGGATTCCCTTAGTCCGGATGAATTTACTAAATCCAACTTAATGGATTCCGTACTTTCATTCAGACTATGGGAGACCTTATGAGCAACATGTAGGTTGCATTGTTCAAGGAACTCCCGTTCATCCAAATGGGTGATTTAATTTAGTTGAAGTTGCATTTTTATTTTGTTTGTGATTAAATTTTGAGTTTTCTTATATTTTGAAATGTTGTTAAGTGATTTATTTCATTCCAAGCGAGTTTATATTTGCGGTAATGTAAAGTGCCGAAAAGTAAAGCAGGAAACTGTTCCAAGCAGGTATATGTACTGAAAAGTAAAGCGGGTAAACTGAAACAGGCAAGTATGTGTGCAGTAATGTAAGGTAGGCAAACTGAAACAAGCAAGTATATGTGTACTAAAAAGGAAAATAAGAAAGCCAAACACACGTACTAAAAGTAGAGCACGAAAGCCTAGCAAATAGGTGTGTGTATGTGACACAGTGTGTGTAAGAAAGACTAAGTGTAAAATCTGTGTAGTAGACCAAAAGGAATCAGAAGAAAACCAAAAGTTCGCAAGAGGTAACGTCTCGTAGGAGATCAAGGGAAATAAATCCGTAAAAAAATCCATAGGAAATCCATAGAAAACAAATATATAAATAAAATCCGTATTAAATCCGAAGAAAGCAACGTAGAAAAAACCACAGAAAATAAAGGACTACAAGTTCAAGAGGACCGTAAGCGTGATGGTGCAGAGGACTCAAAGCTGTGTTGTATGTCCCGCCTTAGGTATTAACTACTAGACAGACCTTTTGCAGAAGGCAGCCCTAACCCGACTCGAGTAGCCAACCGTGGACATTTGTAAATTTTCATGCATTACAGTTTGGATTCACATACAAGTAAAAAGTTGTAGATAAGTAGGCTGTTTTGTGGTGGAGGTAATTTTGTTTTTTTTTTTGAAAATATGTATGTGTATTTTTTTTGTAAAGTAATTCGATCCACAGGTTGAATACCCTAATAGAACTAGGACTGCTAACATCTTTAGACCGACGACAGTAGAAACCCCAAGGACGGGTAAATAGTATCGGCAATTTCCTTTCTCTACCCTCTCCAGGGTTTCTGAGTCAGGAGATACTATTTTGTGATTCTCTCAAGTTGGTTCTCTATTGCAATTCTATCATTGTCCCCACTGCACTTACAGCCTTGTTTGATGTCCCCATATATAGCAGAAAGCTATACATGCGTGCTTATGTGTCCTACATAAGCACGTGAATTGAGCCAAGAAACTAGGTGAAAAACAAAGGATAGGGGTCAAGGAACAAGAAAGAGAAGAAGACAATCCAGCTAACGCAATATCGGAAAGGAGGTGGGTTGTCTCGAAAATCGTAGAAAAAATAGAACACATGTCGAACAACTAATCCTCTCCTAATCTTGGTGCAGAGGAGTGACAGCCAAATATGTGAAGTAAATAAGCCCCTCCCCCGCATGGTGCAAGGGTAGCTGAAAAAGGGCGACGAAATCGAGCCCAAAAGTGGCTAAAAACACCAAAGTCAAAGAAAAAGAACTTAAAATTCTTTCACACATGTAATGTCCTAACGAAACAACGTCACAAGTAAGGTGGTGTGGGATGTAGTGATCGTGGTAATGTAGAAAAATGTAAGATGTGAAGAAATCCCTCCACCATGATGTGGGGGACAACCACAAAGCAAAAGGTGGAGATTTGTGAAATCAAAACCAAAAGATAATAAAGTAAGGAGGCAACATGCCCAAAAAGGAACGAAAATGTCAAATCCGATCAGAGAAAAATTTGACAGCATAACGACAGAAAAATTAATTTTTCACATCTGCAATTTGTAATCTAAGAAGTACACAAGCATGTATATATATCAACGTCCAACATTTCCATCATTTCTAAGCATTTAATAATCGTAACATCCAAAAGATTTTCGGCGTATAAAAAGTTTTAAATATATGTTTTTGTTGGGGTTGCCCATTAGAAGCTGTCAGTCGCTGGAATCGAAGTTCCATCGCCCGCTTCAGAAGGACAATTTTAATTTAATTATAATTTAGTTTAGAAAAATATGGAGTCAAATTGATCTCATATTTTACAAAGTTCGAGTGAAAGAGCACTATACCTCGAGCTTTGTATATATCCCGAAGGATGAACACAAAACTTGAGGATGAGGCTCAATCAAATGAACTAAGGAAAAGTATGACATCTGTTTGGTCTGCGAAACATGTATGTTTGCCGACAATTTCCCCCATTTAATATAAGAGGATTAAATGGGGTTTATATTATCCTGGGGTCTTTTAGGTTTCCTATAAGGGCAAGCCCCTATAGTTAATTACATCTTAGACAACCGAAGTCACCTAAGAAAACTCTTGATAAAGATCAGAAAATAATTATATTCATGACTTCCAAAGGTAAGGATTTCTTTCAACGAAATGTGATTATTGGAATTCAATAGGTGAATGGTTCAAATTTCAGAACATTTCATTTTATCAGAGTCCAAAGGAAAAGAAGACTAGGGGAAGAACACAGATTCGAGAAGAATCCCGGTGTTTTCCCAAGCTATCCTATTGTTTGGCTCAGTTTAGGAAAAGATTTAATTTATAATTCATCCTGCCAATTTTATTATTTAGGGCTTACATTCATTTGATGTCGATCATATGAATAGCCTGGAAGATGTGAGGGCTTATGTCATATCGGGATGAAAACCTCGGAAACCTAGACGAGTTAGAGCTTATAATGCACCGGGTGCAAAAGCCTAAAAGATAAGATGAGGGTTTACTTTGCACTGGGCAAATACCTCAAAGTCCTATAGCTAGTTTCTTAATGCTAAGAATGGTTTAGCTGAAGTAGACTCAGGCTTCGCTGAAGAAGATGACCGTACTGCCCACTATGCTCCAAGCTTCTTAATGTTGCAGAGGTTCAATTTTAGAAAGTGAAAAGCAGGAGACGAGAGAAGTTTTTTGGTTTAGAAAAGTCTTAGAATCCAAGTGTTTTAGTGTTTTAATTAAAACAAATCTTAAATTTGATTAAACAGAACCTATTAAGATCCCACGGTTCCGTCATACCGGCACCGTTATTTTCATCGGATTCACTTGGTCCAGATGAATTTGCTAAACTCAACTGAATGAGTTCCACACTTTCATTTAGACTGTGGAAAATCCCGTTAGCAACACGTGGGTTACATCATTCGAGGTATTCCTGATCATCCAACGAGACGTTTTAATTTAGTTGTAGTTGTAGTTTTTGTTTTTGTTTGTGATTAAGTTTTGAGTTGTTTTATATTTTGAATGTTGTGGGGTATTTTATGTCATCCGAAGCAGTTATATTTGTAGTAAAGTGTAGGGGAGGAAAGTACTGTCCAGGTAAGTAAATTCAATTAAAATAAAAATGTACCTGGTGGGTTTTCAAGTTCCACCACCTGAAACTTTAGTATTGCATTGCATGTATGTGTTTATAATTTTGCAGAAATTAAAGCAAGCCAGAAAACAGGAAGAAGTAGAACTAACAAGCAGTAACTACTCAATCCTATGATGTCCATATAAATTTCCTGGTTTTCTACCAAGTCCTATGATGTTTTTTTTTGGTGAACTTTGTCAATGTAATTGAGGATGGTTTCATTAAGCAGACATATTACGTTTAATATACCTCTAGGGTATCCAAAAGGTCATTTGATTTGAAATGCTTCCCTTTCACGAACTCGGTGAAAAGTCTCGGGCTCATTTAAACTTATTATGTTGCTTAACAACTCATCTTACCTATACCCTTACGCTTAATGAGCACTGGTGTTCGGGGTAGGTTGGGGCAGATGGGTTTAGGTGTGGTTTGGATTTGGATTGGTGATAAATGGTAGTTTGATTTGGACTCATGGGAGTGCTGTGAAAAGTTTGTGATTATTATTTTTTTTTTTTGTGGAAGACTTGATTAAGTTTGTGTTTGGATTTGGTTTGTGTTTGGATTTGGTTTGTATTAGGTTTTGGGTTTGGTTTGTGTTAGCTTTTGGGTTTGGTTTGTGTTAGCTTTTGTGTTTGGTAGGGTTTTGGTTTTGGTTTTGGTTTTGGTTTGTTTTTTAGAGCTAGGAACTTTGAGTTTGGAATGTGAATTGGAAATGTTGTGTGGACATCGGGTAAAATTTGGGTTACTCCATGCATTCACTAAGCATAAGGGTATTCTTATTATATTTTCTACACCAAGTTGTGATTTCCTAGGGGTCTTTGTAAAGGGAAAAATAAATCATGCCTTAAGAGGCCTATCCTAGGTTTGATTGCTATCGTGTTGGTATTGTATTGTGGTCGGGATTGTTGTTGTATGTTATGATTATTGTGATTTGTTATGATTGTGTTGTGTTATTGTTGTATGTTATTGTTTTATTTTGTTTTTGTCTTGTGTTATTGTTATTATTTATTTATGTGTTATATTATTATTATATGTTATTTTATTGTTGTATTTATTTATTATTTTATTATTGTTTATTTTGTTATGTGTTATCATTTTATGTTATTACGTTATTTATTATTTATGTGTTTTGTTATTTTTATTATGTGTTATTTAGAATTATTATCCTTTATTTGTAATTAAAATTATTGTTATCTTTATTATTTATTTAATTTATTATCTTATTTAATTCATTGTGATTTATTTACTTTATTATCATTTATTTATTTAATTAATTATTATTTTATTTATTTAATTAATTGATTGTTATATATATATATTTTTTATTTAATTAATTGTTATTTATTTATTTTACTTCACTTTAATTTATAATTACTTAATATTTATTTATTTAAATTATTATTTTTGGTTTTATTTTAATGATTTGGACTCATGGGAGTGCTGTGAAAAGTTTGTGATTATTTTTTTTTTTTTTGTGGAAGAATTGATTAAGTTTGTGTTTGGATTTGGTTTGTGTTTGGATTTGGTTTGTATTAGGTTTTGGGTTTGGTTTGTGTTAGCTTTTGGGTTTGGTTTGTGTTAGCTTTTGGGTTTGGTTTGGTTTTGGTTTTGGTTTTGGTTTTGGTTTGTTTTTTGGAGCTAGGAACTTTGAGTTTGGAATGTGAATTGGAAATGTTGTGTGGACATCGGTTAAAATTTAGGTTACTCCATGCATTCACTAAGCATAAGGGTATTCTTATTATATTTTCTACACCAAGTTGTGATTTCTAGAGGTCTTCGTAAAGGAAAAATAAATCATGCCTTAAGAGGCCTATCCTAGGTTTGATTGCTATCGTGTTGGTATTGTATTGTGGTCGGGATTATTGTTGTATGTTATGATTATTGTGATTTGTTATGGTTGTGTTGTGTTATTGTTGTACGTTATTGTTTTATTTTGTTTTTGTCTTGTGTTATTGTTATTATTTATTTATGTGTTATATTATTATTATATGTTATTTTATTGTTGTATTTATTTATTATTTTATTATTGTTTATTTCGTTATGTGTTATCATTTTATGTTATTACATTATTTATTATTTATGTGTTTTGTTATTTTTATTATGTGTTATTTAGAATTATTATCCTTTATTTGTAATTAAAATTATTGTTATCTTTATTATTTATTTAATTTATTATCTTATTTAATTCATTGTGATTTATTTACTTTATTATCATTTATTTATTAAATTAATTATTATTAATTTTATTTAATTAATTGATTGTTATATATATATTTTTTATTTAATTAATTGTTATTTATTTATTTTACTTCACTTTAATTTATAATTACTTAATATTTATTTATTTAAATTATTATTTTTGGTTTTATTTTAATTTATTTTATTATTTAATTTAATTTAATTAATTTAATTTAATATAAATTATTATTTATTTACATTATTACTTAATTCAATTTAATTTAATTTATTTAACTTATTTCATTTAATTTAATTTAATTTATTATTATTTATTTAATTTAATTTAATTTAATTTAATTTAATTTATTTTATTTTAATTTATCATTTATTTATATTATTATTTAATTTATTTTAATTTGTTTAGTTTAATTTAATTATTACAATTTATTATTTAATTTAATTTAATTTATTTATTTTATTTTATTTTACCTTATTTAATTTAATTTTACATTTTATTTACATTATTATTTAATTTAATTTAATTTAATTTAATTTATTTTTTATTATTTAATTTAATTTAATTTAATATTTGTTTATATAATTGTTTTTGGTTTATTTAATTAATTATTATTTTATTTAATTTTTTTAATTTAATTATTATTTATTTTTTTCGTTTTATTTAGTTTTTACAATTTAATTTTAATTTAATTTATTATTCATTTATATTATTTAAATTATTTTCAATTTATGTATATATATATATTTGTTATTTATTTTATTATCCTTATATTCTTATCATTTAATATATATAAACTATAAGTTATTTTTATTTTTAATTTATTATTGTTATTAATTATATGTATATTTAAGTTTATTATTTATATCATTTATTTATCATTTATATTATTATTTATTTAATTATAAAGCTTTTAAACTTTCTCTCTCTCAATTACTCTTTTATTTATTTTGAAGTTATTGTTGTTTTTATTAAGTTATTATATATTAAAATTATTATTTACATATATATTTACATTTACATTATTTTAAAAAGAATGACATTTTTATTTACTTATTTTTGTTATTTATTTATATTTACAATTATTATTTTAGTTATTATTATTATCATTTTCTTATATTTTCATTATCTATTTAAGTTTATAGTTATTTATTTTATTCTTATCACATTATTTTTTATTATTTACATATTGTTATTATTCATTTAGTTACTTATATTTTAGTAGTATTTATTTAAATTTAATATAGTGTAGTTATATTATTTAAATTTAGTGTAGTTCTTTTATTTAGTAAAGTTATTAAATTTAGTATGGTTATATTATTTACATTTAGTATAGTTATTTTAGTAGTTAAATTTAATATAGTTATTTTAAATTTAGTATAGTTGTTTTATTTAAAATTTAGTAAAGTTATTATTTAATTTATTTAAATTTACAATTATTATATCACTTATATTTTTACATTTGTTATTTATTATTTTAGATTTTTATTTCATTTTCTTCTTTTTATTATTATTATTTTTTATTCCCTCTTTATCTTTATTTTTCTTTTCTTTTATTTTTATTTCCTTTATGTTGTATTAAATTTTTTTTAAAATTCATTTTTCAAGGTAAAAAAAATTAGGTGGTAGATTTGTAAATATTTAAAATAGTTAACATAATTAGATAATTTGCATGAAAAAAGAAATCTTAAGGCTAAACATGGAAAGATTTAAAAACTAAATAGCTAAATAACCTTGCATAAAAAAAAAGAATTCCTAAGCCTAAGCATGGAAACATTTAAAAAGCATACATGAAGATTTATAAAAAAAAAAAAAAAAAATTAAATGACTTGTATGTAAATTTAAAAATCTTTGTAAAGGAAGAAGTATTTTAAAGAAAATTCATGTAGGTGTGAAAAATTTAAGCTAAACATGAAGATGGAATCTAAAAAGAATTTTTGAAACAAAAATTTCCATAAAAAAAAAAGAATAAATAAGAGGGGAAGAAAATTACCTTAGCTTTGGAGGAGGTGATGGAAGAACCCTTGGAGAAGCCCTTGTTGAAGCTCACGGCTAGCAGGGTTTTGGGTAGGGTGTGGCTTGCTTGGAAGAAGAAGAGGAAGAGGAGGGAGGCTCATGGCTAGGAGAGGGATTTGGGGGGGGAGGGATGAGGAGTTATGTTGATGAAGTGAATGAAGTTGGTAAAAATGGGATGATGAGAGGGTTAAGTGGGGGGGCTCACGGTTTTTGGAGTTAAGGAGGGGGTAAGGGAGCGGTGAGGTGAGGGCACGGTGAAGGTAAGGAGAAGGTGAGGTGGAGGTGTGGTGGGCTTTAGGGTGGCGGGTAGGGTGAGGGAGAGGTGAGGGAAGAGGCATGGAGGAGAGATATGGAGGAGGGATATTTTTTTTATTTTATATATTTTTTTATTATAAATATATATATATATATATATATATATATATATATATATATATATATATATATATATTAGGGCTGCCATGAGGCCAATTTGATTAATTTTGGTTTAATTTGGTTTGATTTGAATTATTAGTTCAATTAGGTTCATTTGGGTTTGGGTCAAGTTATCTTGAGTTTGATTGGGAATGAGGTCCAGAGGTCTTCAACAA
This sequence comes from Papilionanthe hookeriana x Papilionanthe teres, assembly GCA_022702705.1. NCBI lineage: Eukaryota > Viridiplantae > Streptophyta > Magnoliopsida > Asparagales > Orchidaceae > Papilionanthe > Papilionanthe hookeriana x Papilionanthe teres. The sequence continues at coordinate 80,314,433 of CM040433.1, forward strand.
TAGTGTAGATATGGTTGTCACAAATTTTTTTCATGAAGACATGAAAGGGTTTTGACAAAGTTTGGAGGGTCAATTTGGTGGATTTAGGACATGTGTTCAATTTGGGTCAAAATTGGGGGTTTTGGTCCAAAATGGACTTGGGTAAGACTTGAGCTCAAATTGTGGATAATTGATGATTCAATTCAGTTTAAGAAGGTGTTATAAAGAGTTTGGGATTGAAATTTGGGAGGAATTGATTGACATTGGGTTTATTTAGGGGATTTGGGTTATTTAGACAAAATTAGGGATTTTGGATTTCAAGTAGAATTGGATTCAAATGTGGGTCAAATTGGGCTTAATTTGGTTTAGATTGATATTGGGGATGTTGAATTGAAGTTTGGAATTGAAATTGGGCAAGATTTTGGTCAATTGGGTCAAGATTGGGTTTGATTTGGGCACTTTTGGGCTACATAGGCCAAATTGGAGTTTTTTGATTTAAATTGGGTTAACTTAACAAAATTAACTTATGGTATAGTTGAACAAAATGAAATCGAAAAATTTTAGGATTTTCTGAAATTTTTTGAGAATTTTTTGGAATTTTTGGATTTTTTGGCTAAAAGGGTATTTTGGGTATTTTGAGAGTATTGGGGGGGTATTTTTTGAAATTTTGGAATTTTTGGTCATGGATGGTTAATTTGAGTGGTAAGGAATATCTTGGAATGATTTTAGGGGAATTTTGGTGAATTTGAAGAATTTTGGGTAATTTAGGGCATTTTGGGAGGTCGGGGCCAATTTTTTGAAATTTTAGAAAATTGAAGCTTGGTTTGAGATGAATGTCATGAGATGGTTTGAATTGAGCTATGGAACAAGGGTCACTCACATTTGATCCTCTATGTATTGGTACTAGTCAAACCCTAGCCTAATGCCAAGAGTTGAGAAGAACCATCTACATGAGTTTCCAAAGGTTTAGGGGAATGTGTGCATGTGAGTGGTGAAGTCCAGACCTCCCTCAGGGCAAATCCTAAGGTCTGACCACCTATAGGAGACTTCCCCTAGGATTTCTTATGCTTGCCTTTTTCCTACCAAAAGGTGGAGGTTAGGCCTTAAGCATATGAAAACCCCTAGTGAAGCAAGAAGAGTTTTGAATTTCTATGGGGGGTTCCATGACTAGTCTTCTAAGAAAGTCACCAGGAGAGTCCTATGGCTAGACCCTAGGCTATTCTAAAGAGATACTTGACCTCAACCAAAAGTGAGGTCAACAAATGGACCCCCAACAGGTGTGGTGTGCTGGGCAAGCATACTGCACGTATTGGTGTTGACCGACGAGATCAACAAGACCAACACAACTGTCTGAGTGAAAACTCAAGATAGAACAAGGAGTTTAGCAAGTGAGTTTCCGCTAGGGATTGTTTGGTTGAAGACCTTCAAATCCAGGGACTCTTGTTGAGGAAAGAAGGAGGGAATACCTTTCAGCTGGAGCTGTGAATTTCAAGCTCCCAAACTCTGAACGAATCCGAACCGATTTGATTTGAAGAGGGGAACGAAGAATTTAATTCCAAGTTTCCACTTGAATTTTAGTTAAAAACTTTGTTTTGAATTTGAAGTTTGGAATTTTGTTTTTGAATTTAATTTTAGGATTTGAATTTGTGGAAATTTAAAATTTTAAGCGAAATCAGAATTTCGGTACCGCTCGCAAGAGGAGTATCAGAATTTAGGTACTGACTCGGAAGGATGAGTACTGGAATTTAGGTACCAGCCTCAATAATGGAAGTCGGGATTTAGGTACCAATCTCAGCAAGATGAGAAGCATAATTTAGGTACTGACCTCGAGAGGAGAGAACCGGATTTTATGTACCGACCTCGTAAATGAGAATCGAATTTAGTTACCGACCTCGGAAATTCAAGGAAAATTTTCTTTTTGGGAAATCGGACGACTAGGCTCCGACCCCGGAATTTCATGGAAGGCGTGAAAAATATCTCAGAAGGAAGATGAAAATTTAAGGAATTTTTGGGAAATCGGACGACTAAGCTCCGACCCCAGAATTTCATGGAAGGCGGAAAAATATCTCGGAAGGGAGATGTAAATGTCGGCGTATTTTTTTAGGTTTTAAAATTTAATTTAGGTATATATATATATATAATTTGGAAAATAGCATTTGATTTTTGAAAATAATTTTTAAGTTTGAAAATTTTAAGATGTAATATCAAACTGATCTCATATCCCAGATAGTTTATATAAACGAGCATCGCACCACAAACCGTGTATCTATCCCAAAGAATAGACACACTGCTTGATGATGGGGCTCGGTTAAATAAACTAGAAGATTTGTGACATCCGTTTTGTCTGCGAATCAATTTTATAAGCCGACAGGTTCCCCTGCTTAATATAAAGGAATTAAGCAGGGTTTATATTACTTGGGTTCTTAAAATTCTCTATAAGGGAAAGCCCCTATAGTTAATTACATCCTAAATGTCCGAAGACACTTAAGAAAACTCTCAATAATGATCAGTTGTTTTGCTCTCAAGAATTTCAAAGTTTAAGGTTTTCAAACAATTGGATTTTGGGAATTTCAATTAGGAATTGATCAAATTTGGAGCGCTTTATTTCGAGAGTCCAAAGGAAGAGAAGTAGGGGAAGCTGGAGATCCAAGAAGAATCTTGGCAACTTCCCAAACTATCCTATTATTTGGCTTCGATTTGGGAGTTTATTTAATGTTTCATCCTGTCTGTTTTAATTAATTAGGACTTATATTTGTATGACACAATCATACAAATAGCGTCGAAGATGTGAGGGTTTATGTCGTACCAAACGACTACCTCGGAATCCTAAGACCGGTTAGGGCTTAATCTGCATAAGACAACTATGCAAATACCTAACAAAAAATTGAGGATTTATGTTGCACTAGACAAATCACCTCGAAGTTCTATGGCTTTGTTGTTTAATTCTAAGAAAAGTTTAGCTGATGTAGATCCGAGTTTTGCTGACGACGATGGCCGTGCTGCCCACTATGCTCCAAGCTCTTTGTTGTTGCAGAGGTTTAGTTTTAGAAATCATAAATCAGGATATGAGAGGGATGCATGGACCTGCATCCTTCTTTGACTATTTGGATACCTCTGAGGTCTATTAAAATTAATATGTCTACTTAACGAAACCATCCTCAATTAAATTAAACAAATTTCATTGAAACACGACATAAGAATTCACATAGACATCATAGGACTTGGTAGACAACCAGGATCTTAACATAGACATCATATGATTGAGTAGTTACTTCTTGTTAGTTCTACTTCATCCTCGTTTTCTCGGCATGCTTTAATTTACGCAAAATTATAAACACATACATGCAATGCAATACTAAAGTTTCAGCTGGGAATGACGAGAAGACCCTCCAGGTCCGCTTTTACTTTATTGCAATTTACTTTATTGCAATTTATTTACCTACACTGCGTTTTACTTTTCTTGCATGATAAATAAGATTATTGCATGAAAACTGAAACACTTAGGATAGCCACAAAACTGAAACCCAAAACTAAATTAAAAGTCATACAAGATAAAATTCACCGCCACAATATTTCAAAATATAAGACAACTCAAAATTTAATCACAAACAGAACAACAAAAATGACAACTTTAACTAAATTAAAACATCTTGTTGGATGATCGGGAATACCTCGGATGATGTAACCTACGTGTTGTTAACGGGATTTCCCATGGTCTAAATGAAAATGTGGAACTTATTCAGTTGAGTTTAGCAAATTCATCTGGACTAAGTGAATCCGATAAAAATAACGATGCCGGAAGGATGGAACCGTGGGATCTTAACCGGTGTTGTTATAATCAACTTTAAGATTTGTTTTAATTAAAAGACTAAAATATTTGAATTCTAAGATTTTTCTAAACCAAAACACTTCTCTCATCTCCTGATTTATAATTTCTAAAACTAAACCTCTGCAACAACAAGGAGCTTGGAGCATAGTGGGCAGCACGACCATCGTCGTCAGCAAAACTCGGATCTACATCAGCTAAAATTTTCTTAGAATTAAACAACAAAGCCATAGGACTTCGAGGTGATTTTCCTAGTGCAACATAAATCCTCAACTTTTTGTTAGGTATTTGTGTGGTTGTCATATGCAGATTAAGCCCTAACCGGTCTTAAGATTCCGAGGTAGTTGTTTGGTACGACATAAACCCTCAGATCTTCGAGACTGTTTGTATGATTGTGTCATACAAATATAAGTCATAATTAATTAAAACAAGCGAGGATGAAACATTAAATAAACTCCCAAATCGAAGCCAAACAATGGGATAGTTCGGGAAGTTGCCAAGATTCTTCTTGGATCTCCGGCTTCCCTACTTCTCTTCCTTTGGACTCCTGAAATAAACTGCTCCAAATTTGATCAATTCCCAATTGAAATTCCCAAAATCCAATTGTTTGAAAACCTTAAACTTTGAAATTCTTGAGAGCAAAACAACTGATCATTATCGAGAGTTTTCTTAAGTGTCTTCGGACATTTAGGATGTAATTAACTATAGGGGCTTGCCCTTATAGGGAATTTTAAGAACCCAAGTAATATAAACCCTGCTTAATTCCTTTATATTAAGCAGGGGACCTGTCGGCTTATAAAATTGGTTCGCAGACCAAACGGATGTCACAAATCGTCTAGTTTATTTAATCGAGCCCCATCATCAAGCAGTGTGCCTATTCTTTGGGATAAATACACGGTTTGTGGTGCGATGCTCGTTTATATAAACTATTTGGGATGTGAGATCGGTTTGATTTTACATCTTAAAATTTTCAAACTTAAAAATTATTTTCAAAAATCAAATGCTACTTTCCAAATTATATATATATATACCTAAATTAAAATTTAAAACCTAAAAAAATACGCCGACAGCTTCTGGCGACTCCGCTGGGGATTGGTTCCTCTCTCCATTGTGATCAGACAGTTTTACTTTCATAAATCGGTAGTAAATTCATGCCCCTAGTAGATCAAACTACCATTCTTCCGTTGACATGCTTCACTCATTTCTTTCTTGGGCGAGCATAGTCAACTCTTTTGGATTTCGGGACCATCTGTTTAATCACCTCTAAACAGAGTGGTTCGGGAATCCTTAGGGTTTTCTTTTGATTTTGTGGGGTCGGACCCCCAATTGTTGTGTTGTGTGCGAGATGTATTGTGAATTCAGCCCAGGACTGGGTCCTGAATTTCACTTTTGCCCCATGTCTCTCGGGTTTGATTTGCTATCGGCAAGTTAAACCAAATCTCTACTCTCGTACCTTTTGTTCAAATCCTGAAATTAAGCAAACACTATTAACAAATGTAAAAGAAAAAAAATAAAATAATAATAATAAAATAAGGTGAAAGCACCAAAATAAAATAAAAGAATACAAGAATAATGTACATAAATTAAATCCAAACAAAAAAAATGTATAAAGAAAATTGCCCAATTTATAGTACGAGTGCGGTCACTTGAGTCCTCTAGTTGAAACTACAAGACACCGGACGTTGCGACTTCCGAAATTCTTTAAATGCCGGGAACGATGTCTTCGCCAAAGTTGATCTTTTCTTTCGCCTCCGGAGTTGAGTTCGCCGTCAATAGAGACGAGTTGCCTGAGCTGGTGGTCATCAAATTCGGACAAGGGTTCGATGATGTTGAAGCCAAGTTCGGGGATGTGGCCATTGCAGTGTCAAAGTCTGAAATGAGCAAGTCCGTTAAGCCTATTGTAACGTTCAACATGAAGTCTGTTGAGGAAATCCCCATGCGAAAGAAGGATTGGATTGAAAAGAACTCAGATGCCATTGGGACTGCTCCCGAGATCATTGCTCGCTTCTACCGCCGGATTCATTACCGCTGTACCAGTCACTCCGCTAACTAAAGAAAAAGATATTCTACGTGAGGAAGAGTCAATCAATGCTTGCGTTTTACGGTCTGCTAAATTTAAGATTGAGTCCGATTTGAAGTCCATACAAATGGCAAAGGCACAGGAATGGAAGCGCAATCAGGGAATTCCGAAGATCGAGCGGCAGCGACAACAACCGTATCGGTCCGAAGAACGGTTGTTCGGTTGAGACCATACCGGATAGATGGGAGACGAGGGTCCGACAATAAATCAATGATTAAGCAAGGTATACCCGTTTAAAGAGGAGTCGATGTCGCGGATATTCCGTTACTTGATAAAGATGCCGAATTCGGACTACCGGAGCCAAAGAAACCGGAGGAGGCCGACAAGAAAGATCACCCGATGTATCGCCCATACCACCGAATGCTTCGGCCATACCATAGAAACCGCTTCAGCTTCAAGGATTGGCTCGAGAAGAATTTCAGAAGTGGAAATGTGATTATCCCGAATGAGTACTCAAAAGAATTTGAAAAAGGTTCTATAAATACGATTTTGGGTGATTCAACTGACTTCTACACGACGACGCCGCTGCTCGAGGGAATAAGTGATGTTTCTCGAAAACCTTTAACTGACCTTAAAGCTATCAAAGGAAAGTCAATTGAGACCGCTGTGGAAAAGCTCCGAGCTGACGTTACACGACTGTCTAAAGATCAAAAAGAAGATACTGAAGACGAAGATTACAACCTAACAGGTTACGTGGAGAGCAAACTCGCAGAAATCAACGTCGTTGAGACCCGAGCCATGTTAGCTGCGAGTGACACTCCTCTTCGTGAGGAGGACACTGCGGATGAGTGGCAAAGGGCCTCCCAGCAAAAAGATGAAATTATTAGCCTTCTTGAGAAGAAAGTTGAAGAAATGACGACTGCTATGATCATAATGCAAGGACAGTCGCACTTACAGCAAGTGGCGTCCCCGGAGATAAACCAGCCAGAGATTGTCTATATTACCGACGAACGAAGGGAAGTCACTTCTGCAAACAGAGATGAACCGCCACAGAAAGATTCATCTCAGAATATGATGCCAGAGAGACATTAAGCAGTTGGTCGAACAGCAGATAAAGGAAGCCTTAGCCCAATCGAAAGGGGGCTTGTCAATTTCAAAGGGTAGACCCTACCCGGAGGAGTTTGATGCCGTCCCATATCCCAAGGGTTTTGTACCACCTTTGTTCAAGACTTTTGACGAGACTGGAAACCCTCGTCAGCACGTTGCACACTTCTGAGCAACTTGCTGCAATGCGGGGGGTAGTGAGGCGCTACTGCTCCAACAGTTTGTGAGCAGCCTTTCAGGAATCGCCTTCGACTGGTACTCAGACTTATCGAACGGTTCAGTGAAGAATTTCATAGAAATGGAAAATTTTTTTGTCAAGCGTTTTGCTGGGGTTCAACACCACGTCACTATAGGCAGTCTTGTGGAAGAGAAGCAGATGCCAGACGAAACTTTGGTGGAATACATCCTGCGTTGGAGAAATCTCAGCATGAGATGCAAGCCACAGTTGCAAGAGCAACACGCAGTTGAAATTCTTCTAAAGAGTATTCACGGTCCAGTTGGTCTCTTGCTCAAGGGATTCACAATCGAGACATTCGAGAAGTTACTTAACAAAGCCGGAAGACTTCAAGAAGAAGCTAAACAATTTGGTTTTCTTGGAAAAGCCAACGAGCTAGAGCCAAAAAATATATTCGAGAAGGAATCTGAGAAAGTTACTGTGGTTAACAAGGGAAAGCGACAATTTCAAGTACAGGTTGAACAACATCGGCGGACCTTCCAACGTCCCGAGCGTAACGCTCGGCAATCCTTTCAGACAAAGACTTTACCAGACGAATGAAAGACAAGTTCCAACAATGGTTGCTCGAACAAACAATGTGTACTCTTTTAAAGACGAAGCAGCAAGAAAGATGTTCTGCAATCTAATCAAGAACCCTGAGTTCTGGTTACCTGAGCCAAAAAGACCGGATGAAATCAACAAGAAAGGACATCCAAGATACTGTCCGTACCACAGATTCGTTGGACACACCATAGAAGAGTGTTGCAATTTCAAAGACTGGCTCGAAGAGAATTTCAAGAATGGGAACATAACAATCCTGGAAGAATATTTGAAAAGAACCTGAAAAAGGTTCTATCAATATGATTTCGGTCGATCTGTTTGTTCTAGCTGACTCCCACATAATTAACAACAAAGAAGACACTTTTTGACTACCATTGTACTACTTCTACCAATGTAAAGGGAAATTTGCAGGATTGATGTCGATCTGTCACATCCCTCCCACTGCTATGAATGAAAATGAACGGAAAAAGTTTTTTGTTCAGAATTGTTCGATATTTTGAATGCTCAAAGTTGGATATTTTTATAAGACAGTAACTTGTAAAGAATGAAATTTATGCCCTAATAATCGGGTCCTTCACTTTAAAGAATTCTGACTGAGTCTTAAGTAAACTTTGAAATGAAATAGTGTGGTTAAAATACGAGTAATTAATCCTGGATATCAAGAGTCTTTTAATTTTCTGCCATGTGACTGGGTCCAGACTTTTGGATGAGTTATAATATCCCAGGATTCATGTTAAGAAACCATTTCAGATTTATTAATTGAGAGGGTTTCAACATTCAAAATCTTTAACAGAAATATGCACTGCAAGATACAGTAATTCTCAGAAAACAAAAGGAGCAAAAAAAAAAAGAAAAAAAAAGTGTTTCTGAGGAGAAGCTTGAGGTGAGCACAAAATCAAAAATTGGTGCCCCAATACAGGCATTCAAAATCTTTAACATGTGCTCCACCAGATATAGTAATCCTCAATAAAAAAAAGCGAAAAGCTCAATATATATAAAAAAAAGAGAAAAGAGAAATCAACTAAGCTCCTTGAGAAGAAGCTTGAGGCAAGCATATAATCAAAAATTGGTATCTTAATCATCCCCCGATTAATAAAACTTGAAAGACTACCTTAAGAAGTTTCCTCTGATATTATGCTTTGAAGAGAGTCAAGTGATTTTATGTCATTTGGTCGGTCATTAATTGACTCAGAAATATCTTTGGACAATGAAAAATATTTCTATCACATGAGCATAAATTTTGAATCTGCTTAGGCCCAGAAAGAAAGAATTAAAGAAATGGGCTATGTTATTAGCATTTAATGGAAATTCAAACCTGAAGTCATGTCTTCAGTGCCCGACAAATACTTATCCAATGTCAGATCAAAGAGCATCAACTGTACCTAGCAGATACAACTCCAACATCAATTCGAAGGGCGTCAGGGCAACTTTGCAAAGATAGCTAGACAATCCTCCTAAATCAACGGTAAAGAGTGACGACTGTTACAAACGAAGCTACGAAGTTCCTGTTCCTTCAGTTGTTGTGTCTGTAGAAATAATACATCTTTGTAGGTACTTGAAAAGATATAATTTCAATAGTACCTCGAAGAATAGGTCATTTTCTACGAACGTCTTCGGTCAGTGGACGGTACCTCCAGGAGAACTGCGCATCGTGATGTTTCAAAGACAAACTCGTTCTACGAAGCACAGATGTCACACTTGTTTATGACTGGGACCAAACCCTAACTAAAAAAAATAAATTAAATTGCAATAAAGTAAAACGCAGTGTAGGTAAATAAATTGCAATAAGGTAAATTGCAATAAAGTAAAAGCGAACCTGGAGGGTCTTCTCGTCATTCCCAGCTGAAATTTTAGTATTGCATTTCATGTATGTGTTTATAATTTTGCAGAAATTAAAGCATGCCAGAAAACAAGAAGAAGTAGAACTAACAAGAAGTAATTACTCAATCCTATGATGTCTATGTTAAGATCCCAGTTGTCTACCAAATCCTATGATGTCTATGTGAATTCTTATGTCGTGTTTCAATGAAATTTGTTTAATTTAATTGAGGATGGTTTCGTTAGCGGACATATTAAGTTTAATAGACCTCGGAGGTATCCAACATGATCAAAGAAGGATGCGAGTCCATGCTTCCTCTCATATCTCGATGAAAAGTCTCGGGCTCATTTAGACTTATTATGTTGCTTAACAATTCACCCTACCTATACCCTTATGCTTAATGAACACAGTTGTTTAGGGTAGGTTGGGGCAGATGGGTTTAGGTGTGGTTTGTGTTTGAACTTGGTGGTAACTGGTAGTTTGATTTGGACTTATGGGAGTGCTATGAAGAGTTTGTGGTTTTATTTGTGGAAGATTTGATTGAGTTTGATTTTAGTTTGGGGATTTTGGGCTTTGAATTTGGTTTGTATTTGGATTTGGTTTGTGTGTGGTTTGGTTTGGTTTGGTTTTGGTTTTGGTTTTGGGTGCAGGTTTGTATTTGGTTCGGTTTGGTTTTGGTTTATGTTTTGTTTTTGGAGCTAGGAATTTTGAGTTTGGAATATGCATTGGGAAGGTTATGTGAACATCGGGTAAAATTTGGGTTATTCCATGCATTCACTAAGCATAAGGATATCTTTATTATGTTGTGATTTCCTAGGGGTCTTTATAAAGGGAAAAATAAACCATGCCTCAGGAGGCCTATCCTAGAGTTGATTGTTATCGTGTTGGTATTGTATTGTGGTCGGGATTGTCGTTGTGTGTTGTGATTGTTGTTGTGTTGGAATTGTTGTTGTTATTGTATTATGTATGTTATTTTATTCTTATGATGTTATGTTATTTAAAATTATTATCTTTTATGTGTGATTAAAATTATTATTATCTTTATGGTTTATTTAATTTAATATTTATTATCTTATGTGATTTGTTTACTTTATCATTATTTATTTAATCAATTAATTGTTATTTATTTATTTTATTTTACTTTAACTTGATATTTATTTATTATTATTTTGGTTTTAATTTATTTTATTATTTAATTTAATTAATTTAATTCAATTTATTAGCATTTACAATTATTATTTAATTTAATTTAATTTAACTTTATTTAATTTGTTTTATTTTAATTTATCATTTATTTTTAATTTAATTTAATTTAATTAATTATTATTTACAATTATTATTTAATTTAATTTAATTTAATTTAGTTTATTCCATTTTAATTTATCATTTATTTGCATTATTATTTAATTTAGTTTAATTTAATTTATTATTATTTAATTTAGTTTAATTTATTTAATTTAATTTATTATTTATTTAATTTAATTTAACTTAACTTAACTTTATTTACTTATTTAATTTAATTTAATTTAATTAATTTAATTTAATTTCATTTCTTTTATTATTATTTACATTATTATTTAATTTAATTTAATTTAAATTTATTTAATTTAATTTAATTTTAAATTATTTATTTATTTACATCATCATTTAATTTAATATAAATTTGATTAATTTAATTTAATTAATTAATTTAATTAATTTAATTTAATTTAAACTATTATTTATTTAATTGTTTTTTTGGTTTATTTAATTATTATTTAATAATGTAATTTATTTAATTTAATTATTATTTAATTTAATTTATTTAATTTAATTATTATTTGATTTTAATTATTTAATTTTAATTTAATTCATTATTCATTTATATTATTTAAATTATTTTCAATTTATATATATATGTATTATTTATTTTATTATTCCTTATAAGTTATTTTATTTTTAATTAATTATATGTACATTTTTATTACTTAAATATTATTGATTTATTATTATTAATTTATATTATTAATTTACATTAATTATTATTATCATTTTTATTATTATTTATTTATTTATAAAGCTTTTTATTTTCTCTCTCTTCAATTATTCTTTTCTTTATTTAAAGTTATTATTATTTATATTAAGTTTATACATTATTAAATTTATTATTTACACATATATTTACATTTACATTGTTTTAAAAGAGGCATGATATTTATTTGCTTATTTTTATTATTATTTATTTATTTATAAAGCTTTTTTAACATTCTCTCTCCTAAATTATCCTTTTATTTATTTTAAATTATTATCATTTATTTAAAGCTATTAGAATTATTATTACATTTATATTAAAAAAATGACATTTTTATTTACTTATTTTTTTATATTTACAATTATTATTTTATTTATTATTATTATCATTTTCTTATATTTTTATTATCTATTTATTTTATTCTTATCACATTATCTTTTATTATTTACATATTGTTATTATTCATTTACATATACATATACATATACATATATATATATATATATATATATATATATATATATATATATATATATATATATATATATATATATATATATATATATATATATATATATATATATATATATATATAATTCATTTATATTTTAGTAGTATGTAGTTATGTTATTTAAATGTAGTGTAGTTATTTATTTAGTAAGGTTTATTAAATTTAGTATGGTTATATTTGTATAGTTTATTTTAGTTAAAATTTAGTAAGAATATTATTTAATTTATTCATATTTACAATCATATCATTTATGTTTATTTCTCCTTTCCTTTTATGTTATGTTTATTTCTTTTAAATTTTAAAAAACTTATTCTTTTCAATGTAATAAAGTTAGGTGGTATATTTGTAAATATTAAACTAGTTAACTTAATTAGCTAATAACTTGCATAAAAAATAGAAATCTTAAGGCTAAGCATGGAATGGCTTGCATGAAAGAAAGAAATCCTAAGGCTATACATGGAAATAGCTAAGTAACTTGCATGAAAAAAAAAGGATTTCCTAAGCCTAAGCATGGAAATATTTTAAAAAGCATAAATTTTTGTAAAAAGAAAAAAAAAAAAAACCTACACATGATTTTTGAAAATATACATGGAGAATTGTGATTCTAAATAGCTTGCATGAAAGAAAGAAAGCATGGAAATATTAAAACAAAACATGAAGATTTGTAAAAGGAAATAATTAACACATGCTTTTTTTTAAAAAAAAAAAAAAAAGAAAACTATGTAGGGGAAGAAGAAGAAGGAGAGGAGGGAGGAGGTTACCTTGCCTTGGATGAAGAAGAAGGAGAGGAGAAGGGGAAGGGAGGTTCACGGCTAGGAGATTGGGAGTAAGATGGTGAAGTGAAGTGTGTAAATGTGTGTAAGGGAGTGTAAGTGAGATTATGAGAGGGATTTTGGATGAGGCTCACGGCTAGGGAGTTAAGGAGGGAGTGAGGGAGAGATATGGTGGAGGCATGGTGAAGGTGAGGAGAGTAGGGTGAGGTGGCGGGTAGGGTGAGGGAGAGGTGAGGGAGAAGTGAGGGGAGAGGCATGGAGGAGAGATATGGATGAGGGATATTTTTTTTTATTTCAATTATTTATTATATTTTATTATTATTATTATTATTATTATTATATATATATATATATATATATATATATATATATATATATATATATATATATATATATATATATATTGATTTTAGGGCTGCCATGATATTAATTTGATTAATTTTGGTTTAATTTAGGTTGATTTGAATTATTAGTTCAATTAGGTTCATTTGGGTTTGGGCTAACATAACTTGAGTTTGAGTGAGAATGAGGTCTAGGTGTCTTGACCAATATTGTTCATATGATTGTGATGAAGACTTTTCATGAAGACACAAGGTGGCTTTGAGCTCATTTGGAGGTTCAATTTTGGCATGGATTTGATTTTTGATTATTTTGGACCATGTTGGGTTCGGGTCAAATTAGATTGGGTTTGAGTGGGAATAGGGTTCCTAGATCTTCAGAAATAATGTAGATATGGTTGTCTCGAAGAACTTTTATGAAGACAAAAAATGATTTTGACAAGGTTTAGGGGGTCAATTTGGTGGATTTAGAACATGTGTCCAGCTTGGGTCAAAATGGGGAGGTTTTGGTCCAAAATGGATTTTGGGTAAAACCTAATCTCAAATTATGTGCAATTTATGATCCAATTAAGTTTAAGGAGGTGTTATAAAGAGTTTTGAATTGAAATTTTGGAGGAATTGATTGACATTGGCTCACTTTAAGAGTTTTGGGTTATTTAGACCAATTTGGGGATTTTGGATTTCAAGTGGAATTGGATTCAAATGAGGGTTACATTGGGCTTGAATTTGGTCTAAGTTAATATTGGGGATGTTGAATTTTGGTTTAGAATTGAATTTGATGAAAATTGGGGTCAATTGGGTCAAGATTGGGTTTGGTTTAGGCACCTTTAGGTTAAATAGGCCAAGTTGGGATTTTGGATTGAAAGTGTATTAATTTGGCAAAATTGACCCATAGTGTAGTTAAACAAAATGGAATTGGGAATTTTTAGGATTTTTGGGAATTTTTTGAGAATTTTTTGGAATTTTTTGGATTTTTGGGCAAAAAGGGTATTTTGGGTATTTTGAGGGTATTGGGGGGTATTTTTGGAAATTTTGGAATTTTTGGTCATGGATGGTAAATTTGAGTGGTAAGGAATATCTTGGAATGATTTTTGAGGAATTTTGGTGAATTTGGGTAATTTTGGAAATTTTGGGTATTTTGGGTGGCCGGGGGCAAAAAAATTGAAACTTTGGAGAATTGAAGGTGGCTTCAAAGTGAGCATGATGTAATGGTTTAAATTGAGTTATAGATCGAGGGTCACCCTCATTTGGTCCTCTATATGTTGGTCCACACCACTTAGTCATAGACTTAGGGCTGGGCTATCCACATGAGTTTCCAAAGAGTTTAGGGTCGAAATTAGGATGTGCAGTGTGTGTATGTTGTGAATGTGAAGTGTATGAGTGGTGATCTCCGGACCTCCTCGGGTCAAATCCTAAGGTCTTACCACCTATAGGAGACTTCCCTAGGATTCCTTATGCTTGCCTTTTTTCCTACCAAAAGGTGGAGGTGAGGCCTTAAGCATATGAAAACCCTCTAGTAAGCAAGAAGAGTTTTGAATTTCTATGGGGAGGGTTCCATAACTAGTCCTCTAAGAATGTCACCAGGAGAGTCCTATGGCTAGACCCTAGGCTATTCTAAAGAGATACTAGACCTCAACCAAAAGTGAGGTCAACAGTAAATTTAGGGAATTTTTGGGAAATCGGACAACTAAGCTCAAACCCCAGAATTTCATGGAAGGCGGGAAAATATCTCAGAAGGGAAATGGAAATTTGAGAATTTTGGGAAATCGGACGACTAAGCTTCGACCCCAGAATTTCATGGAAGGCGGAAAAAATATCTCGGAAGGAAGATGGAAATTTAGAGAATTTTTGGGAAATCGGACAACTAAGCTCCGACCCCAGAATATCATGGAAGGTGGAAAAAATATCTCGGAAGGAAGATGAAAATTTAGGGAATTTTTGGGAAATCGGACGACCAAGCTCCGACCCAAGAATATCATGGAAGGCGGAAAAAATATCTCGGAAGGAAGATGAAAATTTAAGGAATTTTTGGGAAATCGGACGACTAAGCTCCCACCCCAGAATATCATGGAAGGCGAAAAAAATACCTCGGAAGGAAGATAGAAATTTAGGGAATTTTTGGGAAATCGGACGACTATGCTCCGACCCCAGAATATCACGGAAGGCGAAAAAAATATCTCGAAAGGAAGATGGAAATTTAGGGATTTTATTTTTGTGTAGTTTCACTTTGTTTACTTTTGACTTTGTTTCATTTGTTTTCATTTCTTTTCATTTTCATTTCACTTCATTTGATTTTGTTTTGACTTTCCATTTCATTTTCAATTTTTGTTTCTTTTTGGTTAATTTTATTTTCAATTTTCATTTTTTTATCCTTTTATTTTGTATCATCGTCATTTTTTTTGGAACCAACGGGTGGTTCAACGGCTTTCGACCGTCGCATTGAAAGAAACATTTCTGAAAAGTTGGAAAATCTTCATTGATTCATCTGAAAAGAAATACAACTGATCTGACACTAACAAGCATCCAAAATTGATCAGGTGTACAAGACTGAACAAAACTGATCACGTGTACAAAACTGAACAAAACAGGTGTATCATGTCATCTGGCTGCTGCGGAAGTAGTGACAACAACTGCTGCGCTCTGCTGTAAGCTGTAGTAGCATTCTGCCTCTGAGGCTGCTGCGGGGGACGGGCCAACCTGCCAAGGTTACGCTCCGGAACAAAAGTCCCCTTGCAAACACCCGGAGGTACCACCGTCATAGTGGCAAAGGACGAAGGTTCTCCAGCTCCGGATCCGGTTCATAGTAGAACGACGCTTTGTCTTCATCCATTCTCCTGAAGGTGACTGACACCCTTTTTCCTACAACTCTGGGGATGCAGTGTTTTACCAAATCCGCTTCATTTCCTTTTAAGACCAACACTGATCCGACTGGTAAGGGAATCTCAACAGAACCTCGGAATTCACCCGTTCCAACAATCTAAATTTCACGTCCGAACAGAATATTGCATTCACTCACAAAGGAGACCGTGTAGAAGGGCCTCATGAAGTCGTTGTGGTCAATATGAGGAGGGATGCAGTCCCCATCCTTTTAAATATTTATAATGCGAGTCTGTTTGGGATACGGTACTGCGAGCGATATGTGCCACTCGACCATCCTCCTAATCATTCCCTTGATTTTTGGTGGCATCCGATTCACCTCATCATGCTTGTAAAATCCCCGGGGGTTTCCTGTCTATCTGCAGCAAAGTTGTAGCGACGAACCGCATCTGAATAGTAACCCTGCCTTTTCCTCTCTTCCATTTAGATGGCTTCGTATACGTTCTGGGCTTCAAGAGGCCTTCTTTTCCCATGGACCAAAGGGTAAAGATTAGGAATGCTTCTATTTGGCACTACATTAAATTCTAAGCATTGCTTTCCTACACATTATTTATGTAATTGCAACAGAAAGGTAGTCTTTAACATCTCAAAATTCTCCAAACCAATTTATCCATAGTCATCTTCTTATTTAAGAACTTTATTTAGGATTAGTTATTAGAAAATCCATTTTAATCAACATTCCAAATTTAGGCCTTATAGAAATAGACTAGAATTAGCCTAAAGAATTTCTTACCTCACTTCTCTATGGGATCGATACTGGGGTTATAAAAGAAAACTCTATATTACTTGAAACGATACGTATGCTTGCGTAGTACCCCTAGTGTGTAAAATATTTTCTAAAATTTTACAACATTTTAATTTTATACACTAGCCGATATTTATAAATTGGGTCAAGTTTTTGGCCATCTTTTAGAAGTAAAAATTACTGCGTTATTGCGGGTTGGGTCAAGTTTTTAGCGCCGTTGCCCGGGAAGCTTCGGTAAGAACTTTAGGAGAATTTTAGTGGAAATAATTAGGTTTAGACTTGGAAAACTGTAGTGTCGTAAAAATTATTTTTGTGTGAAAACGTGTTTTGTTGAATAAAAAATTTTTGTAAATAAAAAAGAAATAAAAATTTGTTTGTGTGAAAAATAAGGTGTTTGTGAAAATGTTTTGTTGTGTTGAATATATTTCATCTATTATTTGTTTAATTTTTAATTTATTATTTGTTGTGTTATGTATGCGAAACAAATGATCTGCGGGACTTGTGCCTTATGATCCCGAGTTTGAAAAAAAAATACAGAAAGGACTCAAAAAACTAGAAATGGAAATGGAAAATTTTCAAGATAATAACTTGGAAAATCATCATACTTCATTGAGGGATTACATAAATCCTACGACAGATGAATTTCACTAAAGTATACAAATCCCTGTCATAGAAGCTGACTCGTTTGAAATAAATCCTGAGATTATCCAACTGGTGCAGAACAATCAGTTTGGGGGAACTCCTTTGGAGGATCCCTATTTACACTTATCTAGTTTTCTAGAACTTTGTGCTACATTTCGTTATAACGGTATGTTAGATGATGCTGTTAGGTTAAGGCTTTTTCCTTTCTCACTAAGGGATAAGGCTAAAATATTGTTATACTCATTAGCACCTGGCTCTATTAAAAATTGGGAGGAGTTAACTCAGAAATTCCTAGCTAAGTATTTTCCACCTTCAAGGACTACTAAACTTAGAAATAATATTATCTCATATTGTCGATATGAAGGAGAATCAATATACGAAACACTAGGAAAGATTTAAGGAACTCCTAAGAAAGTGTCCACATCATGCTCTGCCCGATTGGTTAATCATTCAAACATTTTATAATGGGTTAGTAGGATCCCTTAGGTCTATAATTAATGCTGCTGCTGCTGCTGATGGATCGTTAATGTCAAAACCATTTGATGAAGCGTATGCATTAATTAAAAGAATGGCTACAAATGAATTTGTATGGCCCTCTGCAAGGGTAAATCCTAAAAGGGTAGCCAGTGTTCATGATACAGATGCGATTGCAATTCTTGCATCTCGAGTTGTTTGAAATATCAAGGAAGTTGGACCAATTTGGAATGAACCAGCCTCAATTTAATCCAGTAAGTGAGGAAAGTTCATTAGGGAATATGATTGATTCTAACTTATCATATGAGACTTTAAATACCACAAACAACCCATATTCTAACTTTTATAATCCAGGTTGGGAGAACCATCCTAAATTTAACTGGAATCATACTACTGATGGTGGAAACCCAAAATGGGAAAATAATCATGCGAATCCTAATGGAAGTTGGAATAATCAGGGGAACACAAACTATAGACCTTCATATCCACCGGACTCTAACAATGATCAACAATTTGAGGATAAGAAGATGTACATGGAAGAAGTGGTATTGCAAATGGAAAACCGGTTGCAAAGTCAAAATGTTGCGATTAAAAATATGGAGAATCAATTGGAACAAATTGCTAATTCACTTAGCAATGGACCCCAAGGAACACTTCCTAGCAACATTGAGATCAACCCTAAAGAGAACACTAATGAACAAGTAGAAGCTGTCCAATTAAAAAGTGGAAGAGAGATTGAGGATGCGGTTAGAAAAGAGAAAGATGTTGTGAGAGAAACAAAGGAAA
The DNA here is from genome assembly GCA_022702705.1 of Papilionanthe hookeriana x Papilionanthe teres. Classification (NCBI taxonomy): domain Eukaryota; kingdom Viridiplantae; phylum Streptophyta; class Magnoliopsida; order Asparagales; family Orchidaceae; genus Papilionanthe; species Papilionanthe hookeriana x Papilionanthe teres. The sequence goes on from CM040433.1 coordinate 80,333,113, forward strand.
CTAAAAGACCCGAAAAACTTGTTTCTAAGGATCTGGAAAAATTAATATCTCCAAATAAAATCAATTTAGAAAGACCACCAACTCCATTTCCTCAAAGACTTAGACAGCATGAGTTGGATAAAAAATTTTCAAAGTTCATGAAAGTACTTAAGAAGTTAACGATAAATATTCCTTTCATTGAAGCTTTGGAATAGATGCCAAGTTATGCAAAGTTTATGAAGGAGATATTAAACAAGAAAAGGAAATTTGGGGATTATGAGACAGTTGCACTAAGTAAGGAGTGCAGCGCTATACTTCAGAAAAAGTTTCCTCAGAAACTTAAATATCCTTGTAGCTTTACAATTCCTTGTGTAATCGGAAAAAGATTATGTGGAAAAGCTTTATGTGATTTAGGAGTGAGCATTAATGTGATGCCTCTATATATATTTATAAGGTTAGGTTTAGTCGATATTTCTCCCACTACTGTAACCCTTATGTTAGCTAATCGATCTATCATTTATCTAAAAGGAGTTATAGAAGACGTGCTTGTTAAAGTGGATAAATTTATCTTTCTTGTGGACTTTATTATATTAGATATGGAGGAAGATAAAGAAATTCCAATTATTTTAGGGAGACCTTTCCTTGTTACTGGACAAGCTATGATAGATGTGCAAAAAAGAAAGTTGATTATGAATATTAATGACCAAAAAGTCACTTTTGATGTATTAAAGACTATGAAATATCCAGCTGAGAGAAAAGATGATGAATGTTTTTGGATGGATGAAATTGATTATCTAAGTATAGACCATTTCCAAGAAAGTTTTGAGAGTAAGTTAAGAGATGAGATTGAAATGGAATTTTATGATGGTTCAAAAATTTTATTTAAAGAAGACTGTATGTATGTTCAAGAGAGGTGTGGAATGATGGACGTTACCAAAAATAGTAAACTTTTAATTCCATTTGTTGAAAAATCTCATGAATTTAAGATGAATGTACCCCACACAATTTTAAAGCCTACCTATTTAGGTAATTCATTTACACAACCAGTCTTTATATCTTTAGATGCGACTCGATCACAAGAAAAACCTGAATTGAATGATGAACATGATAAAATGATTGAACTAAGACTTAGAAGAGAATTTGAGGATAAATTTCAAAAGAACTTTGAGTTGAGAAAAGAGGATAAGGATATTGGAAGACCATTGGAAGAAATTCCTAAGGAATTAGAAAAACCTATTTCCTCAACTAAGATAGATCCTCCATCATTTAATAATTATAAAGGGGAAGAATTGGAAGATAACTTAAAAAAGAAGAATGACATAGAAGAATTTGATCCTGAATCTGAATTATCTAAAGAGAATCTGATCCAAAATTTGAGAGATCTTGAACTATCTTATAAAGATCCATTTCTTATAAATTTCAAGGATGATATTAATATGCAAATTCAGAAAATCAATAGAAGAATATTGAATCTAGAAAGAAACTTGAGGAACAATAATATAAATCAAAATGAAAATGAACTGCTGAATGAAAAATTAAAATTTAAGGATTTTGTAGGAATTCCTGGATCTGAAAAGGACTATGAAAAATTAAAATTTAAGGATTTTGTAGGAATTCCTGGATCTGAAAAGGACTGGGCGATTGAACGAGGATTAGTTAATTGGATTTTTGATCCAGGAGGAATCATTTGTCGGGCCCGCGACTTTAAAACCAAGCGCTTTATGGGAGGCAACCCATAGTTATCAGTATGCTTTGATTTAGTGTACATGAGAGTCATGATTGTTTATGTGTTGTTTTGTGTTTGCTTTAGTGCGAATTATATTAATGTTGTGAGGTTATGCCTTGGTCTTGACTAAATTTGTATATGACTTCTACTATTAGCAGGCTGACGAGTCTGTTATAACTCAGTTCTCAACTGGAGCTGAGCATTACCTTGAAGCATGTAGAGTTTGGACTTGGACCACTCCATGTCAGTTCTATTACTTCCTTTATCTAACTTTGTTTTCACTAAGTAAGGTGATGAAATTGCTTAATGAACAACATATGAATGAATTGCACTATTTTTATTTATCAGATTATCATTATTAGTGTAGTTTCTTCCGTTAGAAATTGAAAGTAAGGAGGGGAAATGTGAGTAGAAAGGAGATCAAATTAACCTCAATTGATATTTGTTTATGAATCTGCGAGTCTATGTATTTTAGTTTGTGTGTTTGTGTTTTTGTTTTGTGTTACAACAATTTAGAAATTTGAAGAACACTTACATATATATTCCCATGCTGATGTTTGTCTTGCTTGTTAGACCTTTCTTTAGTTTAATTTTATTCTAGCATATTTAGTTTAGATTTACTTTTTATTGTAAATTGTTATGTCCTGATGAATATTTGTAGATGTTTTTGACAAACATTTGTGGTAGATAAAATTTCTGAACTTCTTCCTGCTTATATTTTTTGTGCTGAATGCTATACATGTTAAAAATTAAGTTTGGTGGTAGGAAGAAAAATATAATTTTAATTTGAAAATACTTCCTTTTAGTGTAATTTTATTACAAGCATGTTTTAGGTTAGATGTTATATTTGACTAATTATGTATATGATGTTATATTAGGGAAATAAAATTTTGAATATAGAAATGAGTAAGAAAATTTAATTAAAATTTATAGTAGTGGTCAAAAATTTAAAGTTAAATTTTTCTTAGTGAAGAAATGATAAATATTGTGTAACTATCTTTAGTAAGAGAAGTTGTATTTTTGGAAAAATAGAAGGATTGGACTTTTGTTTTCAATATTTAAATTTCTTTTATTAAAAAATAATTTTCAAAGCTGTTATTATATTTCTAAGTAAAAGATATATATCTACCTTATGCTTTAGGAAAGGAAGGGTGGAATTCAAAATTATTAAAGGCCTATCCAGATATAGTAATCCTTGCCTAAAAAAAAAGAAAAAAAAAAGAAGAAAGAAAAGAAAAAGAAAAAGAAAAGAAAAGTATAGTATGTGAAAAAGGAAGGAGAAACTTGAGGATTAAAGAGTCTAATAAAAAATTGGTTCCACACTTGAGCTTTTTAAAGTATAAGATTTGAGAAAATCTTAAGCTTAAAAATATAATATAGTTAGTATAATTATTTTTAATAATGGTTTTTAAGTAAAGAAAATAAAATGCCTAACCACTATATTTTGAAAAATTTACAAGCATTTCTGAATTAGATAGCAACACATATTTTCATACTCTTTCATCTAAGAGATTTCTCATTTACTAAATTTTTTTCTAAATTGGACTACTACATTTCTAGAACAAAATCTTAGAAACTCCTAAAGAAACTCATACACATGATTTTCTTATGTGGTTTTATATGATTATAGTGTTACTTGAGGATAAGTAACGTTTAAGTTTGGGGGAATTTGATCCACTTTAAAAGTACCTATTTTTAGTGTGCATTTCATGCTAACTTTATGCACATTTTTAAAGATTTTAGACTTTAAAGGAAGAAATTTTGCATATTTTTATCTTCAAGTATAAAAATATGATTTTAGACAAAATGAAGCAAAGACTATGCAATTTTGAGCCAAAATGAGCAAAAAAAGAAAATTCTGACTTAGCACATATTGATATGTCTTTCTATGCTTAATATCTTTTATATTTCTCACATCTTTTTGAGTGAAATTATACTTTTGAGAAAGGTTTTTTTTATGTCTATCTTGTAGGTGAAGATGTTAGGAATGCAACGCAACTGAAATGGGTCGAAACGGAGCCAAACGGAGCAAAACAGTGGAGCTGCGTACAGGGCGGCGCCTAGGCGCCAAACCCGGCGCCCAGGCACTAGTGATGATGATAAAACGGCGCCTAGGCTCCAGAATCAAGGCCTAGGCGCCAGAATCATCCAGAAACAGTTATTGGACGGATTTTTGATGACTTTGGGAGTTATTTTGACGGTGTTAAGTAGTTTCTAGACCTTCTAGAAGACTGGAAGTTACTCCGAATATATAAGACATGTGATACAATGTATCTGGACACATTGGAGCGGTTTAAATCATGAAGAGGTGCGAACCAAAGTGAAGGAGTGCGACTGTTTTGGGCACGGAGTCTGGCGCCTAGGCGCCAGGCGCCTAGGCCCCAGAGTCGGTTTCTAGAAGATTCAATGAATGTGGACTACTTTTGAAGAGGTGCCTTAAGCAACCCTTGGTCATTTTCAGAGCTCTATAAATAGAAGCCCATTCTACGGAGAAAGTCACACCCTATAGTCTCTTTTTCCCCTTAGTCATTTTAGTCATTTAGAGTCATGAAGATGTAGATTTCTACATCTTATGGAGAGATTGGTGAGGGATTTTGAGATATTTATGTAAGGGATGTACGAGCGGCGCATGGATCGGTGGGAAACTTTGGTGGAGAGATCTTCTTCTTTCCTTCAGAGGGAAAAAGCTAAGTATTGTGTTCTTCATTCTCTTGAAATTGTTGTAAACACTTTCTAGTAGATTTTCTTTATTTTAAACCAAGTTTTCTGTTGTGATTTATCAATGCTTCGTAAGTGATTTTATTTACTCTTTCTTTTAAATTGAAGTAGTGGCATGTGTAGGAAAATCATTTTTATGATAGAATTAACTATTAAATGCTTCTAGGTGACAGATAGTTGCATAAATATAATAGAATACTAATGAAATAAGTTCCTTGTTGGCCCTTAAATTATTACATAATTCTATCAACCCTTTTACTTCTTATGCCATTATTTTCATTTACTTTTATTTTGTAATGAAATAGATGCATGTTTAGGAATTAAGATTTCCTGAGATATTCTCTTATTAAATTATGGTGATGATATTCATACCGGATCTTCATTTACTTTACAAATTGATCACTTGTATTGTTAAAATTTATTGAAGAATTCTGAAACCTATCTGGAGATGAGTTCATAACTAGTAGATATCATATGAATCCTTAGGTAATCGAAGGCTATACACGGATTATTTAAGGTGAAGTGCAAATATATAGGGAGATATTGTTTATTGGGCGTAGAATTAATTAGTTTTTAGAGTGACAGACTAAATTCTAATAATTTGGTCTCTAGAAAGGGAACGGGTCACTGGTAGGGTCGACCATAGCCACCCTTGGACATCTAGTAGTGTGAGCCTAGATTAACCCATTCTACTAATAAAACATCCTAAACCGATCTATAGTTTAGCCAATGTTCTTTATGCCTGGACCAAAGGGTAAAGATTAGGAATGCTTCTATTTGGCACTACATTAAATTCCAAGCATTGCTTTCCTACACATTATTTATGTAATTGCAACAGAAAGGTAGTCTTTAACATCTCAAAATTCTCCAAACCAATTTATCCATAGTCATCTTCTTATTTAAGAACTTTATTTAGGATTAGTTATTAGAAAATCCATTTTAATCAACATTCCAAATTTAGGCCTTATAGAAATAGACTAGAATTAGCCTAAAGAATTTCTTACCTCACTTCTCTGTGGGATCGATACTGGGGTTATAAAAGAAAACTCTATATTACTTGAAACGATACGTATGCTTGCGTAGTACCCCTAGTGTGTAAAATATTTTCTAAAATTTTACAACATTTTAATTTTATACACTAGCCACTATTTATAAATTAGGTCAAGTTTTTGGCCATCTTTTAGAAGCAAAAATTATTGCGTTATTGCGGGTCGGGTTAACTGTCGAGGTCGATCTGAGACAACACCTGACGTCCTTGTACTGTAATTCTATAGAATCTTTGGGTGGACAAGCCAATTCTTTAGCGAGTTTTGCTAAAGCATCCTCATGGGAATTGTACGCTCGAGGAATCCTATAGTATATCACATTCGGAATTTGCTCGAGTAACTTCATCGTATACCGAGTGGTATTCTTCTAATCTCGGCTTTAGAATTTTGTACTGTCCCGCCACTTGCTGGATGATGAGCTGTGAGTCGCCATAAATGGCAATATCCATTATATTCATTAGTATTGCTAATTCCAAGCCGGTGATTAGGGCTTCATACTCTGCTTCATTGTTGGTACACGACTCTGTCAAGTGGTAAGAAAACCTCAGCATGGCCCGATCTGGTGTCATGAAGATTAAACCAATTTCTGCTTTGCCTGGTATAACTGTTCTTGATCCTTTGTCTTTTCGAGCTGATGACGCTCCATCAAAGTACATTTCCCAACATTGAGCATTGGGATCTTCTATCTGTAGTATCTGCTCATCTGGTAACTCATCATTGAGCGGGGACCCAGCTGGAATTGGGCGCGCTGCGAGAAAATCTACAAGAATCTGCCCTTTGATAGCGCGAAGGGGTACAAAGGTTATATCAAATTGCAATAATATCATTGACCACCTTGCTAAGTGTCCGGAAAGTGTTGGCCGGGTCATAAAATATTGCAAAGGATTAACCTTCGAAATCAGGTTGACTTTATGACACAACATGTAATGTCTGAGCTTTTGAGAGGCAAAAACCAAAGCTAGACAATGTTTCTCGATAGTAGGATACTTTACCTCCGCGGGTATTAGACGTCGACTCAAGTAGTAGAGTGCATTCTCTTTACCCTCATCATTGACTTGGGCAAGTAGAGCTCCAATAGACTCATCTAACGCCGCGGTATAAAGTATCAACGGTCTACCCGGAATAGGGGCTGCTAAAACAGGAGGTGTCGTTAGATATCGTTTAATATCTTTGAAAGCCTGTTGGCACTTTTCTTCCCAAATAAATTTGGCATCCTTTTTAATTAATGCCGAGAAAGGCTGACACCTACCTGACATATTAGATATAAAGCACCTCAGATATGCCAGTTTTCCTTGAAATGAACGTAGTTGTTTCAAGGTTTTAGAGGAAGCATTTCTAAGATGGCTTTAATCTTCTGCAGGTCGATTTCGATTCCCGAATCCTAGAAATTTCACGGAGGTAATGCCAAAAGCGTACTTTAAGGGATTCATCTTCGGATTATATTATCGTAATCGTTCAAATACGATCCTCAAATCATATAGGTGGTTTCCTCTTATCTTGCTCTTGATGACCAAATCATCCACATAGCATTCCACTTGATTGTGAATGAGGTCATCAAAGATCTTCGTCATTGCTCTTTGGTATGTAGCTCCTACGTTCTTCAGTCCAAACGACATCACGGTGTAGCAGTAAATCTCGATCGGAGTTCTGAAAGCTGTGAGCGGTGCGTCTTTTGGTGCCATCTTGATTTGATTGTACACTGAAGACTCATCCATAAAGGAGAAAGTTTCATGTGTCGATACGATGTCCACCATTAGTTCCGGTATTGGAAACGGGAATTCATCTTTTGGACATGCTTTGTTTAAGTCCCTGAAGTCGACACACACTCGAATTTGTCCATTTTTCTTTTTCACTGGCAGAACGTTAGCTAACCACGTCGGATACTGTTCTTCTAAGAAAAAATTAGCATCTATTAATTTTTTGATTTCTGCTGTACTTGCTATTCTATCTCGAGGCGCATACTTTTGGGAGCTTGCTTTACTGGCATCACATTCTTATTGACTCCGAGGTGGTGAACAACGACCGCTGGAGATAATCCTGGCATTTCGTCATAGCTCCAAGCGAAGCAATCTTTGAATTCTGATAGTAACCTGACCAAGTCTGCAACCTCTTCTTTCTTGAGTAACAAACTTATGAAATTTGGTCGGGGCTGCTCCTCAGTCCCGAGATTGATTTCTCTTAATTCATCGACTGTTGATTTGATTTCTTCTTCGAATTTCGGCGGGGCATCGCCTATTGGCTGATCTTCATATTCATCTTGAATGTCCAGGTAATCTTCTTTTAATTGACTAGTAACAACCATGCAAAATTCTGAGTCATCGACGGGTCCGAGTGTACCAAACCCAAGACCTTCTTTCGAATTGAGTCTCTTTCCTTTTACATTCCATAATTTTTTGAACGATTGTAACTTATCTTTTGGCATTTTCTTTGACACATATCCTTGTTGAATTAACTTTTGTACACACGGTGAAAAGTAGCCAAAAGGTAATTCCATTAATTCATTTGAGTCATTTTCTTCGAGAATTACACAAGGTTCAGAAGTAGAAGGGGAAGCTTTGTAAAACTTGATCGGTTTAAAACCATCGTTATGAACTTCCTTGACCTCTATACACTCTACCTTTTGAGAATGGATCGGAGTAAGGGTCATGTCATGAACATAGTGGTTAATCCGATCTTACATCAATTCGTATTCATCCTTTGCTTCGTCGTCCAGAGAGATCTCGAACTGAGGCTTCTTCGGAGCTTCCCTCCATGTCAATGTTGATTGTTGGCTTCGTCTGTTCAACAATCTGGGAAATTCTTCCTTGACCATGTCCCCGGCCTCGACCTCGGATGCGTGGGCTAAAAGAACTTTTACCAACTCGTTGAGAAGGAGCAGTATGAGATTGTTGAACCAGAGCCATACGGTCCCGTCCTTGTAGTTCCTTTGAGTCTTCAATTTTGCTTATCACAATGTCTCTTGAAAATACTGTTTTCTTTAGAGGAGCATAGTAAGCAGCGTCTTCATGGATGCCCACTTCATGTATTAAAAACGGCTGTAGATCCCCTTTAATGAAATGTTCTTGTCCATCTTTGTAGTATTTAATGCACTGGTGAAGCGACGACGGGACCATAATGTACTCATGGAGCCACGGTCGACCAAGCAGGGTATTGAACGAAGTATCCTCATCGATGACTGTACGGCTTATTTTTAGGTTAAGTGTTGTATTTTGAAAAGGGGTCGCCTACATAAATTGTCGGCGAATTTTCATATTTCAAATTTAATTTAAATATATATATATATATATATATATATATATATATATATATATATATATATAATTTGGAAAGTAGTATTTGATTTTGAAAATAATTTTAAATTTGAAAATTTTAAGATATGAAATCAAACCGATCTCACATCCCAAATAGTTTATATAAACGAGCACCGCATCACAAACCATGTATCTATCCCGAAGAATAGACACCTTTGCTTGATGATGGGGCTCGATTAAATAAACTAGAAGATTTAGTGACATCCGTTTGGTCTGCGAACCAATTTTTTATGACGATAAGTTCCCCTGCTTAATATAAATGAATTAAGCGGGGTATATATTACCTGGGTTCTTAAAGTTCCCTATAAGGGCAAGCCCCTATAGTTAATTACATCTTAAATGACGGGAATCATTTAAGAAAACTCTCGATAATGATCAGTGGTTTTGCTCTAAAGAATTTCAAAGTTTAAGGTTTTCAAAGGATTTGAGTTTTGGAAATTTCAATAGGGAACGGATTAAATTTGGAACAATTTATTTTAGGAGTTCAAAGGAAGAAAAGTAGGAGAAGTTGAGGATCCAAGAAGAAATCTTGGCAACTTCCCAAACTATCCTATTGTTTGGCTTCAATTTGAGGATTTATTTAATGTTGCAATCCTGCCAATTTTAATTAATTAGGACTTATATTTGTATGACATGATCATACAAATAACCTGGAAGATGTGAGGATTTATGTCGTACCAAACAACTACCTCAGAATCCTAAGACCAGTTAGGACTTAATTTGCATAACATGATTATACAAATGCCTAATGAAAAGTTAAGGATTTATGTTCCACTAGGCAAACTACCTCGAAGTCCTATGGCTTGGTTATTTAATTCTAAGAAAGGTTTTGCTGAAGTAGACCTGAGTTTTGCTGATGACGATGGCCGTGCTGCCCACCATGCTCCGAGCTCCTTGTTGTTGCAGAGGTTTAGTTTTAGAAGTCATAAATCGGGAGATGAGAGAAGTGTTTTGGTTTAGAGAAAATCTTAAAATCCAAGTGTTTTTAATATTTTAATTAAAACAAATCTTAAAGTTTGTTTAAACGGAACCGATTAAGATCCCACGGTTCCAGTCATCCCGCACCGTTATTTTCATTGAATTCACTTAGTCCGGATGAATTTGCTAAACTCAACTGAATGAGTTCCACACTTTCATTTAGACCGTGGGAAATCCCGTTAGCAACACGTGGGTTACATCATCCGAGGTATTCCCGATCATTCAACGAGACGTTTTAATTTAGTTGTAATTGTAGTTTTGTTGTTTTGTTTGTGATTAAATTTTGAGTTGTTTTATATTTTGGAATGTTGTGGCGGTGAATTTTATCTTGCAATGACTTTTAATTTAGTTTTGGTTTCAGTTCAGGGACTATCCTAAAGGTTTTGGTTTTCATACAATAGTTTTATTTATCATGCAAGAAAAGTAAAGTACAGTGCATGTAAGTAAATTGCAATAAAGTAAATTGCAATAAAATAAAAGCGTACCAGGAGGGTCTTCCCGTCATCCCAAGCTACACTTAAAACACATGTTAAGGCATTTAAATATTTCAACAGATACAAGGTAAAGCTAAGGAAGGATTTTGGTTGTCTACCAGAATCCTAATCCTATTACTAGTCATCTCCTATGACGTCTAGGTTCTTGTGTTTTGTTTGAGGATGATTTTCTTCATCAAAGAACAATTAGATTCAATTATTCTTCTAAAACATCCCGTCATATTGAGGAAGTGTTTAGGACAAGTCCTAAACATCTTTTCAATACTTCTGGGATTATTTTGAGTCCAAGTAAATTTAATTGCACAGGTGAATTAATCATCCAGGAGTTTAGTTAAACTTTGTCTCTTGGTTAGTGAACTTTGGTATTTGATTACCTGACGAATGAAGTGACATTTCACTTAATACTCTATTTAAGAGTTATAATAATTAAAGCCTTTAAGGGCAAGTTGGTTTATCGAGAATTTTAATCATACTTAATTAAAAGTTTGAGTTAATGATTAAAAGTGTTTTAATTTAATTATGAGGTTTTAATTAATAATTTTAAGTTTGGAATAGTATTCAAATTATTTTAGATTTGATTTAAATCTTTACATTTTCAATTATCTTAGTATTTCAAATTAATGTTCATGTTTTAAATTTACTTAGATAGAAAGAGGTGTTGAAATTATTGATATGTTTTGATTTAACTCTTAATGATTTCACTTAGGTTTGTTGTTAAATGATTTTAATTTAATTTAATTCAATTTGATTTTAATTTAATTTAATTTAATTTAATTTTAATTTAATTTTAATTTAATTTAATTTAATTTAATTTTAGTTTAAATTAAATTAAATTAAATTTAATTAAATTTAATTTTAATTTTAATTTTAATTGTTAATTTTAGTTTAACTTTAATTTTAATTTTAATTTAATTTAATTTTAGTTTTAATTTTAGTTTTAATTGTTAATTTGGATTATTATTTTAATTTTTTAATTAAGAACTAAATATTGTTAAAATGACTTATTTAGGGATTTTTAAATTAAAGAATAAATATACTCTTAATAATATCCCTAGTTTAATAATCCAAATTTTAAATATATTCTTTCCAAAATTTAAATCATTTAATTAATTAAAGTTTCATTTTGATATTTTCAAAGTGCTTAATGGGTTTCTACCCCTTAATTTCCCTAAGTTTCAATCATCCAAGAGAAAGTTAAAATCAAATATTTTACCCCCTCATTTTGATTAAACCTAAAGTTTTAATTAAGGGTTAAAATTTTTAATTACCTTTATGCCCTTTTAAGCTTATTTATTTCATAACTCACTAAATTGAGCTCAAATGAATTTGAAATTTTTATGTCACCTCCCTCACATGTCAGTTAAGACATTAGAGGAGAAAATGTAATTTTTCTGAATTTACTTTATTTATATAATTATTTTTAGTAGAAAATAGTGGTTTTCAAAGAAAATTCAACAACATGACTAAGGAAAAGTTTCTGTCCTTAAGAAAATTATGGAATGTTTCTAATGACCAAAGGACCACTTGGACCAATTTTTGTGATTCTTTGAATTACATTTTATTTATTATAATTATTTTGATTTTTAGAGTATTAATTAATTTTGAAATAAAATAAAAGTTGAAAATAGATTTTATATTTTTATTAAATTTCTCTGACCTCAAGGAGTCTAGAGAAACAAATTTTATAATTGTTTGATTTTTCTTTGATTTATTAAAATTATTTTAGTGAAGAAGGTTGAAAATTCATTTTTTAATATTAAAAATTACATTAAGCCTTTAAAATTCAATATCTTACCCTAGGGACTTAGGAAAAATATTTGGTTTGTTCATAAATGATTAGGAGTCAAAATGTGACATTTTTATGATTTTTAATATTTACATGATTTTTATTATTTTTTAATTATTAAAATATTAAAATATTGTGAAAAATCAACTTTTTTAGAAAATTCCAATTTTAATTTTCCTGAACTCCCCTGATAACAGAGAAGCTCCAAAATCATTTTTGTGAATTTTTGAAAAGTATTTTTGGAGTTATGAATTTTTAAAGTTCCATTTTGCTTATGAGGCTTAATCAATCCATTTGGTGGGGTTAATCAAGTCCAATTGATTTCAAAATTTTATGTAAGGTTCCTCCGACCCTAAACGGTAATGGAGAATTGTTTTCAAGTCAATTTGATGTGTGGTTAACCCTAATTAATTCAAATTCAACTTAAGGGGTTTAGGCCAATTAAGGTTATTATGAATGAATTAACTCAAAATATATTTTTGATAAGGTTCCCTAATCCTAAGAAACATCGCCAAATTTTCCTAGAATTTATTTTACAACATGCTAATTATTGGAATTAAAATACCTAAAACAGTGACATGAACTTGAAAAATCAATAACTTTTCACAGAGATGTCCTCTGACCTTGAAAAAATTCAGGGAATGTTCCCAAGATCAGAGGCTTGAAAAGCCCTATGGTCTCATGCCATGGTGAATTGTCTATGCAAATGGAGAATCAAAACATTAGAAAAAGTAAATAAATTATTAAAAATCAAATACTCATCAAATTAACTTGATTTCTTTTCCACATTATTCTCCTCTATTCACTGAGCAAGATGGTATTTTTATTTTATTTTTGTGATTTTTCTATGCAAAGATATGAATTTTTGAAGTTCAGGACATTTAAATAATTCAAAAAAAAAACTGAATTTCCTACTTATCCACGCGGCGCCGCGTCAACCTCGGCAGCTCTGAAAGCTCACGCGTCGCGCTGTAATTCGGCGCCGCCATCTGACTCAGCTCTCCAGGGGCCCGCGGTTCACGTACCATTGCACTGTCCGGCTTGATCTTGACCGTCCGCTCGATACACTCGCGATCCAACGGCTCCTGGTCATCGTCTACGACTGGTGTGCACCCGTGACAGTCCACACTCAAACCCTAATATCTCTCTCGATTCTCAATGGATTTTCGAGTTCTTATACTCTATCGATTCGTCTTGAAAAGACAAACACATCCATACGGTTTATAGGCTATGAAATCGACCCGAAAAATGGTGAATTCGTTGGAAGCTCGGGGGGAAGAATGAGTTCATACCTTTGCTCAGAGAAGTGAAGCTTCGATCTGAGAGTTGTGTCACCTTCGATTGAGTCCAAGCAAGCTCCAGATGAAGTCTCTAGCTCTGGGGAATTATCTAAGTATGAAAGTGACCAAAGCCGATCACAAAGCTTGGAGGCTAGAAGCAATGGGCGGCTCGGTGAGGGGGCTTTTGTCTGAGGATCTCCTCTTGGTACGAGTGAAGGTGTAGGATCGATCAATTTGGATATCGGCTCACTGTGGTGAAGTGTCCTGTTTTTTAGGTATATTTTCAACTCAGAAATTGAGCTCACAAAGAGGGTTTTAGGGCTGGATTTCAGTGGGGATCAAGTTCTCTATATCTGGAGAGGAGTCTGGAGTAATTTTGGCAGAGTTTTGGTAAGGTTTGGTTCGACTCTTTTTTTGGCCGAGAGGTGGTGGTGTTTAAATAGAGGTGGCTGGAGGGCTTCCCAGGGGCAATTGGAGGCTGGGATCAGCTGCTCAGGGGAGGATAAGAACAGCTACAATGGCCATTGGGCATGAGACAGCTCAGCAAGTTCAAATTGAATTTTTGATTCAAATTGAGCCTCTCGGATTGGTGTTTTCCGGCGGCTGTGGTGGCTGGCTGGCCAGACATGGGTCACCCTCAGGGTCAGGGAGGTCAGTGCTTGAGTTTGGTGCCAACAATTGGCTTTGGACATGTGTAAAGGAGTTGGATTGAAATAGCATGGGGAGAAGGTCATTTTGGATTCAAATGGGTCAACCCATGGTTTTGGGCTAGGTGCACCACCCAAGGCCTGAATTTAGGCTGAAAAGGTTCATTTGGGTCAGCCAAGAGGAAATGGTATAGTCTCCATCGAGGATTAGGTGGCTAACTTGGTTTAGTGTGTATCATGGATGGGGTTAAAAGTGGTCACATGTCAAACTTCTCATGGCTTCTCATGGCTTTACGTTTATGGGATGGTCACATGTCAAACTTCTCATGGCTTTACATGGGGCTTAAGGATGGCTTCATGGCTTCATGTGGCTTGGGAATGGCTTAGCCAAGTTTCATGAAAATGGGTTTTAGGGATTTTTGGCATTTAGGGGTGATTTGGCATGAGGCTTGATTTGGAATCAATTGATCATGGATTTAAAACTTAGGGGTTGATTTTGGTTAGAAGGATGACAAATGAAAATATCATGTGGGCTTTAGGATAGATTTTGGGCTTTTGAAATGGTTTTGGATGGGCTTTTAAAGTGGTTTAAGGAAGTGGGCTTTTGGATAAAAGTTTTGTGAAGGACCATACCAAATAAATGTTAGGTTTAGTTTAGGGATGTGTCATGAGTGATTTGGAACATATTTGAAGTAATTTTGAATTGGTTTGGGTTTAATGTGGGTTCTTTTAGTAAAGGGGCCAAAGTGGTTCAAATTGGGCTAACTTGGTTTAAGGTTGGGCTAAAGTTGGATTTGATGTAAAATTAATGTTGAGAAATGTTTATGGAAATGTCACAAAGAGTTTTCAACTTTGGTTGGCTTTGATTTTGGGATTTGGGCCCATTTGGGTTAGGTTTGGGCTTAGGTCAATTTAAGGGATTTTGGTTTTGGGTTAGGTTTGGGTGGAGTTTAGGTTCAAATTTGGGGCAAATCAAGTTAGTGTTTTGTTTATGGGGGTGTTAGGAAGGCTTTAGAAAAGATTTGGGGCCAATTGGAGTTGAATTGGATTGGTTTGAGCTAGGTTTAGGTCATGGGCCAAAATTGGGCCTTAGGCTTCAAATTGAAATTGGGCTCAAATGTCAATCAAATTGGACTTAGTTTTGGTCTAAATTGATGTTGGGGATGTTCAATTGAAGTTTAGAATTGAATTGGACCAGAATTGAGGTCAATTGGGGTGGTTTGGGTTGACATTGGGTTCACTTGGGTTTAAAATGGGCCAAATTGGGGGTTTTGGTAAAAGTGGCGTAAATTGGCAAAATTGGCCCATGGTGTAGTTGAACAAAATGAAATTAGGAATATTTGGGATTTTCTGGAATTTTTTTTTGGAATTTTCTGAGTTTTTGGATTTTTGGGGTAAAAGGGTATTTTGGTAATTTTTGGGGGTTTAGGGGTATTTTTGAAAATTTTGGTATTTTTGGCCATAGATGTTCAATTTGAATGTTGGGAAGTGTTTAGAATTGATTTTGAGGGATCTTGGGTAATTTAGGTATTTTTGGAAATTTTGGGTCATTTCAAGGGTATTTGGTAGGTTTGGTAGGTCCGGGGCCCCGGGGAGTCAAAAATTGAAATTTTTTTTAAAAAAGGAAGATTGATAAATGTGAGTGAAATGGGATCACTTTGGTTGAGCCATGAAGCCATATTAAGCCTATATGAGCCATGAGAGGACTCATTTAGGGCATTCATTATGTTGTTCCTAACCCTCTTAGCCAGGGGCTTAGGGGTTAAGGACCATCCATATGAATTACCTACATGAGTCAGGAGGTCAAGTTGGGTGAGAGTGTGGTTTTAGGACTTGGAATGTGTGTGAGAGTGTAGTGTATGTGCAAGTCGACCCTCACCGGGCCGAGCCGCCGGGGTATTCCTAAGGCCGTGAAAGGTCCCATAGGGAACTCATCCTTTAAAGCTCCACATTTGATTTCAACCCTCTAGGTGATTAGGGGTCTACAATCAAGCTTGTGGGGTTTGCAGGGAGTTAAGAGGTGTTTGAATTTCTAAAGGGCGGGTTCCATTTATAGTCCTCTAAGATTAGTCAATGGAAAAGCCTAAGGCTAGATCCTAAGTACTAAAGAGAGAAGCAAAAGACCTCATCAAAAATGAGGTCAACAAATGGACCCCCAATAGGTGTGGTGTGCTAACCAAGCACACCGCGTGTATTGGCGTTGACCGAAGAGATCAACAAAGCAAACACAGATGTCCAAGTGACAAACTTAGGACGAAGTAGAAGAATTTCCCCTGGGGAATATCAGGTATATTTCCAAGGCTGGAGATTCCTGAACTCTCGCTGGGGAATGGAAAAGGAGGTGAACTCCAAATCACAAGATCTAGGGAATTCAATTTAGATTCCAGTTTACTTTTAAATTTCAAGTTTCAATGTGTGAGTTTAGATTTTGATTTGTTCTGAGTTTCAATTTCAATTGAGGTTTAACTTAAAATAAATTTAAGGAAATTTTAAATTTGAAATTTGGATTTGAAATGAGAATTGAAACCTAGATTTCAACCTCGGGATTATGAAGAGAACTGGAATTTAGGTACCGGACCTCGGAGTGAGAATCGAGTTTAAGTATCGAGGAAAAGGGATGAGAATCGGAATTTAGGTGCGATCTCGAGAGAGTGAGATTTAAAATTTAAGTATCAAACCCGAAAGAGAATCGAAATTTAAGTATCGATCTCGGATGAGAGTCGAAATTTAGGTACCGACCTCGAAGGAAGAGAAGCTGGAATTTAGGTACCGACCTCGGAAATTTAGAATTGAAATTTAGGTATCAATTCGAAAGAGAATCGAAATTTAGGTATCGATCTCGAATGAGAGTCGGAATTTAGGTACCGACCTCGAAGGAAGAGAACTGGAATTTAGGTACCAATCTCGGAATTTAGAATTGAAATTTAGGTATCAATCTAAAAGAGAATCAAAATTTAGGTATCAATCTCGAATGAGAGTCGGAATTTAGGTACCGACCTCGAAGGAAGAGAACTGGAATTTAGGTACCAGTCTCGGGAATTTAGAATTGAAATTTAGGTATCAATTCGAAAGAGAATCGAAATTTAAGTATTGATCTCGAATGAGAGTCGGAATTTAGGTACCGACCTCGAAGGAAGTGAACTGGAATTTAGGTACCAGTCTCGGAATTTAGAATTGAAATTTAGGTATCAATTCAAAAGAGAATCGAAATTTAGGTATCGATCTCAAATGAGAGTCGGAATTTAGGTACCGACCTCGAAGGAAGAGAACTGGAATTTAGGTACCAGTCTCGGGAATTTAGAATTGAAATTTAGGTATCAATTCGAAAGAGAATCGAAATTTAAGTATCGATCTCGAATGAGAGTCGGAATTTAGGTACCGACCTCGAAGGAAGAGAACTGGAATTTAGGTACCAGTCTCAGAATTTAGAATTGAAATTTAGGTATCAATTCGAGATTTAAGTATCGATCTCGAATGAGAGTCGGAATTTAGGTACCGACCTCGAAGGAAGAGAACTGGAATTTAGGTACCAGTCTCAGAATTTAGAATTGAAATTTAGGTATCAATTCGAAGAGAATCGAAATTTAGGTATCGATCTCGAATGAGAGTCAAAATTTAGGTACCGACCTCGAAGGAAGAGAACTGGAATTTAGGTACCAGTCTCGGAAATTTAGAATTGAAATTTTGGTATCAATTCGAAAGAGAATCGAAATTTAGGTATCGATCTCGAATGAGAGTCGGAATTTAGGTACCGACCTCGAAGGAAGAGAACTGGAATTTAGGTACCAGTCTCGGAATTTAGAATTGAAATTTAGGTATCAATTCGAAAGAGAATAGAAATTTAAGTATCAATCTCGAATGAGAGTCGGAATTTAGGTACCGACCTCGAAGGAAGGGAACTGGAATTTAGGTACCAGTCTCGGAATTTAAAATTGAACTTTAGGTATCAATTCGAAAGAGAATCGAAATTTAAGTATCGATCTCGAATGAGAGTCGGAATTTAGGTACCGACCTCGAAGGAAGAGAACTGGAATTTGGGTACCAGTCTCGGAAATTTAATGAGAAATGGAAACTGATTCCAATCAAGAAAATTTATCTGTATGAAGAGGGACCCAATCTCATGCCATCAGAACCAAATCGAACAAAGTTCGTAGCTCCGTGTCGATAGAACTAGTCGATCCTCTAAGACACGACGACAGCAAGAGAATTGAAAGGAGCTGGTAAGTGTACCAAGATGAAAAGACTTGACTTAGCAATAAGTCGAGTAAAATATTTAAATTTCAAAAGAGTTTCAAACAGATTTCGATTGAGAGAAGAACTGAAAGGTTCGAACCAGAGGATTCAGATCGGAATTCAATTTGAGATTTAGATTCGTTTTGTTTGTCCTTTAACGATCCCATTTTTTTATTTTGTTGTTTATTTAGTGTTCATGTGAATTTGAAGTTCATTTTAATATTCAGATTTTTAGGAAAAGTTCTCATTTATTTTCTTTTCTTTTATGTTCTTCGTTCAAAGTTCATTTAACTATAATGGCGTTTCCCAGACAATTTGCACAAAAAGAGGTGAAGGCAAAATACGACGTAGTCGTTTTCATTCCAACTTGCTGAAAGTACATCATACAACTTGATCTAGTCATGATGACATTTTCCTCAGAAATTTAATGTCTCATACAATCCATGTAAATCCAAAACGGATTGTGTAAGATTCTTGTTGATCCATCCAAAAGCGTCTGTCAAAAAATCCATGTATGAATAGTAAGAAACATGGGCAATAACATCACCTTCCAAGTCATCCTTGGTAGGAATGCCGCATGGATGTGCATTGGAGGTGTGCTATTTCCCATGTAACTCACGACTCGTAGGGCCGGAGACTCGCAATTTTGGATGCGGCTGAAAGTGGTAAGGCATTTTTACTGTCGTCCATTCTTCTAAAAGTAATCGAGATCCTCTCCACGAGCACTCCCGGAATGCAATGCTTCGCAACGTACGCCGTTTCCTTTTAACACCAGGACGGAACCTACCGGTAGTGGTATCTCCACCAGCCCTCGGAACTCACCGGGGCCTGCAATCTGAAGGTTAGATCCGAACATGATGTTGCCCTGGTTGACAAATGACACTGTGCAGAAGGGTCTAACAAAGTCATGATGGTCTATATGTGGAGGTATGCAGTCGCCTTCCTTGTAGATGTTGATAATGCAGCTGTTGGGTATGCAATCTGTAGGCAATACCCTCCATGTTATCATCCTTTTCACCATTCTCTTGATGACTCTTGGCATTGGATCCACCTCACTGCGACGGAGTATCCCTGGTGGATTTCCTTTCCTGTCTGTGGTAAAATTGTAGCAACATCCGCATTGGATTATAACTCTTCCTTTTCCCGGCATCCATCTTCGGGGTTCTGAATATGTCTTTTCTCTCAGGAGGCCAGCTCGACCCATTTTCTGCAATTCAAGGATGCAGTCTATAATTTGTTGTTGCTCATAATCTGAGAATACATCTGTATGCAGCTCGAGGCCTTCCAAGATGTTGAACCTCTCGTTTCCAATTCTTTCAAAATATTCAAAGGTTTTCTTCTCAACTAATTGCATTTTCTCCAGCTCGTATTCCGGGATTATCTGAAGTCCTCGGTGTCTAGTAACATACTGCGGGATGTATGATTCAACCCCAGTACGTTCTTCTGCATGTCTCGGCTCCTCGGGGATAGTCTCTGTAGGGACATCCTCCGAGGTTGCTATCGCAACAAGACTCTTCGGATCCGGTACATATGCTCGGCGTCGAGGTACTGACTCTATTTCTGCTTTTCTTGGTATTTCTTTTAACTGTTCCGACCTTCTTGGAGTTGACTTTCTTCTTTTTAGTTCCTGTCGAACTGGTCTCCTTGGAGCATTTGTACTAACAGTATCCACTGTCTATTCATATTGATCTTCTGCTAACTTGGTCAACATTTTGCCAATGCGACGATTCTTATTTCTTCGCTGGGCAGCAGTGAGAGTAGCTCTCCTTACCCCTTGAATTTCTGCGGGCGCGGCGCTGACAAGCCTACCCTCTGCTGTGGTGTGTGGCTTATTTTTAGATTATGTGTTTTATTTTGAAAAAGGGGGTCGCCTACAGAAATTGTCGGCGAATTTTAATTTAATTTAAATAAGTAATTTGAAAAGTAGTATTTGATTTTTGAAAATTATTTTAAATTTGGAAATTTTATGAAATCAAACTGATCTCACATCCCGAATAGTTTATGTAAACGAGCACCACATCACAAACCATGTATCTATCCCGAAGAATAGACACATTGTTTGATGATGGGGCTCGATTAAATAAACTAGAAGATTTGTGACATCCGTTTGGTCTGCGAACCAATTTTATAAGCCGACAAGTTCCCCTGTTTAATATGAAAACATTAAACGGGGTTTATATTACTCAGGTTCTTAAAATTCCTATAAGGGCAAGCCCCGATAGTTAATTACATCTTAAGTGACGGAAATCACCTAAGAAAACTCTCGATAATAATCGTAGTTCTGCTCTCAAGAATTTCAAGGTTTAAGTTTTCAAGGGATTGAGTTTTGGAATTTCAATTGGGGATGGATCAAATTTGAAACACTTTGTTTTGGGAATTCAAAGGAAGAAGGGTAGGAGAAATCACAGATTCGAAGCGAACTTCGGTAATTTCCCGACTATCCTATTGTTTGGTTTGAATTTAGGAAAGTCCTAATGTTTATTTAATGTTTTGATCTTGCCGATTTTAATTAGTTAGGACTTATATTTGTATGATAAAATCATACAAATAACCTCGAAGATGTGAGGGTTTATGTCGTATCGGACGACTACCTCGGAAATCCTAAGACCGGTTAGGGCTTAATTTACATGATATGATCATGCAAATGCCTAACGAAGAGTTGAGGATTTATGTTGCACTATGCAAACTACCTCGAAGTCCTACGGCTTGGTTATTTAATTCTAAGGAAAGTTTTGCTGAAGTAGACTCGAAGTTTTGCTGATGACGATGGCCGTGCTGCCCACCATGCTCCGAGCTCCTTGTTGTTGCAGAGGTTTAGTTTTAGAAGTCATAAATCAGGAGATGAGAGAAGTGTTTGGTTTTAGAGAAAGTCTTAATTTCCATGTGTCTTTAATATTTTAATTAAAACAGGTCTTAGAGTTGATTAAACAGAACCGATTAAGATCCCACGGTTCCGTCATCCCGCACCGTTATTTTCATCGAATTCACTTAGTCCGGATGAATTTGCTAAACTCAACTCGAATGAGTTCCCCACTTTCATTTAGACCGTGGGAAATCCCGTTAGCAACACGTGGGTTACATCATCCGAGGTATTCCCGATCATTCAATGAGACGTTTTAATTTAGTTGTAGTTGTAGTTTTGTTGTTCTGTTTGTGATTAAATTTTGAGTTGTCTTATATTTTGAAATGTTGTGGCGGTGAATTTTATCTTGTAGTGTCTTTTAATTTAGTTATGGGTTTCAGTTTTGGTTTCTGTCCTAAAGGTGTAAGTTTTCATGCAACAATTGTTTATCATGCAAGAAAAGTAAGTGCGATGCGATTAAATAAGTTGCAATAAAGTAATTTGCAATAAAATAAAAGCGTACCTGGAGGGTCTTCCCGTCATCCCAAGCTGCACTTAAAACACAGTTAGAATATTTAAGCATTTAAAGCAAGTTCCTAGGTAAGGCTAAGGGAAGGGTTATGGTTTTCTACCAAGTTCCTAATCCTATAGCTAGTCATTTCCTATGACGTCTAGGTTCTTGTATTTTAGTTTGAGGACAATTTTCTTCATCAAAGAACAACTAAGTTCAATTGTTCTTATAAATATCCTATCATATTGAGGAAGTGCTTAAGACGAATCTTAAACATCTTTTCAATATTTCTAGGATTGTTTTAAGTCCAAATGAATTTAATTACACAAATGAATTAATCTTCCGAGAGTTTAAGTTTTGTTGTCTTCGCTCAGTGAACTAGGACATTTGAATATCCTATGAGTGAAGTAACACTTCTTTTAACACTCCTTTTAAGAGTTATGACATCACGAGCTTTCGAGGGCAAATGGATGTTCAAGTGAGTTGTGATTTAATTTTAGTTAATGGATTTAAGTTTGGAATAGTGTTCAAGTTGTTTTAGATTTATTTTGAATTCTTCATGTCTTAGGTGATGTCTTTTAATTCAATTTAATTTAACTTTGATTTAATTTAATTTAATTTAATTTAATTTAGTTTAGTTTTAGTTTTAATTTAATTCTGATTTTATCCAATTTAGTTTAACTTGATGTGAATTAATTTAATTTAATTTAACTTGATTTAATTTAATTTATTTAATTCAATTTAATTTGTTTTAATTTAATTTAATTTAATTTGTTTTAATTTAATTTAATTTAATTTGTTTTAATTTAATTTAATTTAATTTGTTTTAATTTAATTTAATTTAATTTAATATTTTTTTAATTTAATTTAATTTAATTTAATTTAATTTAATTTATTTATTTAACTTAACTTAATTTAATTTAATTATTTAATTTAATTTAATTTATTTATTCAATTTAATTTAATTTAGTTTTATTATTATTATATTTTTTTTATTTAATTTAATTTAATTTAATTTTTTAATTTAATTTTATTTTTAATTTTAATTTTAATTGAAACTTTAAAAAGAGTTTAATAATTTACCTTTAATTCAATTTAAATGATTGAATCTTTTAACATTTTAAGACTTAAATTTGAATTACCTTTTTAATTAAGAATTAAATATTATTGAGATGATTAATTTAGGGATCCTTAGATTAAAGAATAAATCTCTTCCTAATAATATCCCTATTTTAATAATTCCAATTTTATTATTCTTCCAAATTTAATCAATTATTTAATTAAAGTTTATTTCAATTATTTTAAATTGTTTAGTAGGTTTCTACCGTTTAATTATCTAAATTTCAATCATCCAAATCAGATTAAAATCAAATATTTTACTTATTAATTTTATTAAGCCTAAAGTTTTAATTAAGGGTTAAAATTTTAATTACCATTTTGCCCTTCAAGCATAATAATTTCATAACTCACTAAATTGAGCTCAAATGAATTTGAAATTTTTATGTGACTTCACTCATATGTCAATAAAGACATTAGAGGAGAAAATGTGATTTTTCTGTATTTAATTTATTTATATAATTATTTTTGGTGGAAAATAAGGATTTCCAAGGAAAATTTAATAATATGACCAAGGGAAAGTTTCTCTCCTTAAGAAAATTATGGGACATTCCTATTGACCAGAGGACCACTTGGACCAATTTTTGTGATTTTTTGAATTATATTTTATTTATTAGAATTATTTTAAGTTCTGGAGTATTAATTAATTTAAAAATAGAATATAAGTTGAAAAATGAATTTTATAATTTTTAAAATTCTCTCTATTATCAAGGATTCCAGAGAACCAAATTTTACAATTTTCTGATTTTTCTTTGATTTATTATAATTATTTTAGTGAAAATGCTAGAAAATACATTTTTTTAATTTTAAAATTACCCTAGGGCTTTAAAATTTAATATCTCATTAAATAGACCTGAGAAAAATATGGGGTTTGTTCCTAAGTGATTAAATTTGAAAATATGACATTTTGGTGAATTTTATTATTTTTGTGATTTTTATTATTTTTTAATTATTAAAATATTAAAATAATACTAAAAAATTAACTTTTTTAGAAAATTGAAATTTTAATTTTCTTAAATTCCCCTGATATCAGAGAGGCTCTAAAACCAATTTTAATGAATTTTTGAAAGGTATTTTGAAAGTTATGAATTTTTAAAATTTAAAATGACTAAATGGCTTAATCAACCCATTTAGTAAGGCTAACCAAGTCCAATTGACTTCAAACTTTTGTGGTGGGTTCCTCTGATCCTAAAGGTCAGTGGAGAATTGATTTCAAGTCAATTTGATGTATAGTTAGCTCTAATTAATTAGGGGTCTATTTTGGGTGTTTAAGCCAATTAGGGTTATTTTGAGTGAATTAACTCAAGTCCTATTTTTCCTAGGGTTCTCTGGTTGTAAGGAACATCACCAAATTTTCCTAGAATTTATTTCAGAACATGCTAATTTTTGGAATTAAAATACTCAAAACAGCCACATGCATTTGAAAAATCAATAACTTTTCACAGAGATGGCCTCTGACCTTGGAAAATTCAGGGAATGTTCCCAAGTTCAGAGGCTTCAAAAGCTCTATGGTCTCATGCCATGGTGAATTGTATGAATGCATGGAGAATTAAAACAATGCAGGGAGTAAATAATTAATTAAAAATAAAGTACTGAGCAAAATTAATTAATTTCTTTTCCACATTATTCTCCTCTCGTTCACTCGAGCAAGAGGGTATTTTTATTTTATTTTTGTGATTTTTCTACACAAAGATATGGATTTTTGAAGTTCTGGTATTTAAATAAATCAGAAAAATCCCTAATTTTCTACTTATCCACGCGGCGCCGTGTCAACCTCGGCAGCTCCGAAGGGGGTACGTGTCACGCTGTGATTGGGCGCCGCCATCTGAGTCAGCCGTCCCGGGACCCGCGGTTCACGTATCATTCCCTGGTCCGGCGCAATCTGAACCGTCCGCTCGATACACGCGCGATCCAACGGCTCCTGGTCATCGTCTACGACTGGTGTGCACCCGTGACCGTCAACCTTCTAACCCTAATTTCTCACTCGATTCTCAACGGATTTTCGTGTTCTTATGCTCTATGGATTCGTCTTGAAGAGACGAACACATCCATACGGTGAACATGCATTGAAATTTATTCAAATGAAATGGAGAATCTCTGTAAGCTCGGGAAGAAGAATGAGTTCATACCTTTGCTCAGAGAAGTGAAGCTTCGATCCGAGAGTCGTGTCACCTTCGATTGGGTCCAAGTAAGCTCCGGATGAAGTCCCTCGGGCTCGGTGAATCGTCTAGCTATGAAAGTGACCACGCCCGATCACAAAGCTTGGAGGCCGGAGCAACCGGGTGGCCTCGGAGATGGGGCTTTCAGTGGGAAACTTCTCCTCTTGGTCCAAGTGAAGGTGTAGGACCAATCAATTTGGGGATTGGCTCACCGTGAAGAAGTGTCCCGGTTTTGGGCTAAAGTTCGAGCTCAAAATCGAGCTCACTGGAGGGAATCGGGGCTGGAATTCAGTGGGGATCAAGTGCTCTATGTGTGGAGAGTGATCCGGAATGATTTTGGCGAGTTTCCTTAAGGTTAGGTTCAGCACCTCCTTTGGCCGAGAGGGTGAGGGGTTTAAATAAGCATGGTCGGAGGCTCTCCCGTGGGGAGTCGAGGGCCGGGATCAGCCTGCTCTTGGCATGTGAAGAACAGCCATGGTGGCCATTCGGAGTGAGGCGGCTCAAGCAAGGTAGAATTCCAAAGCTTGGCCTCTCCCAAGGTTTCGGGCATGGTGTTTTCCGGCGACCGGGTGGCCGGCCGGCCGGGCATGGGTCACCCTCAGTGTCGGTGGGTCGGGCCGGGGCTTGGTGCAAGCAATCGGCGATTGCCATGTGTAAAGGTGTTGGATTAGAATGGAATGGGGATAAGGTCACTTTGGCTTAGTTTGGGTCAACCCACCATTTTGGGCTTGGTGCACCCTTCCAAGCTCGATTTTGAGCCGAGGAATCAGTTGGGTCGACCCAAGAGAGGATGGTGTGGTCTCTATCCAAATAGTTTAAGTTAATTTTGGGTTATAGTGTTGCATTAAAGAGGTTAAAATGGCTTAAGGAAGGCTTAGGAAAGGACTCCCTCCACTTGCCATTAATGGCTTGGTGACAAGTCAAACTCCCCATGGCTTCATGTGGCTTGTCTATGGCTTCGTATTTGGCTTCGGAAAAAGGTTGGCTTATTTCATGAAAAAGGGTTTTAGAAATATTTGGCATTTAGGGGGTAATTTGACATGTGGCTTGATTTGGAATGGTTTAATTGATGATTTTGAAACTTAGGGGTGATTTTGATCAAATGGATGATGAGGGGAAGTGTCATGTGGGCTTTAGGATGATTTGGGCTTTCGAATTTTGAAGGAAATGGGCTTTTAGGAGGGTTTAAGGGAAGTGGGCTTTTAAGTTTAAGAATGTGTTCATGGATGAGAATTTTTGTAAAAGGTTGGGCCAAATAATTGTTGGTTTTGGTTTAGGGATGTTTCATGAGTAATTTGAAATAGATTTAAGGTGGTTTGGGTTTGAATTGGGTTGAGTTTGGGTTTATTTGGTAAATGGGCCAATGTAGGTCAAATTGGGCTAACTTGGGCCAATGTTGGGCTAGGGTTGAAATTGATGTAAAATAAATGTTGGGAAATGTTTATGGGAGTGTTTCAAAGAGGTTTTGGCTTTGGTTGGGTTTTGATTTTGGGGTTTGGGTCTATTTGGGCTAGGTTTGGGTTTAGGTCAAAATTGGGCTTTTTTGATTTTGGGTTGAATTTGAGTGGGGTTTGGGTCTAAATTTTGGGCAAATCATGTTAGTGTTTTGTTTATGGGGATGTTAAGGAAGGTTTAGAAAAGATTTGGGGTTAATTGGAGTTGAATTGGATGAGTTTGGGTCATGTTTAGATCATGGGTCCAAATTGGGCTTTAAGGCCAAAAGTGAAATTGGATCCAAATGTCAATCAAATTGGACTTGGATTTGGTCTAGATTGGTGTTGGGGATGTTGAATTGAAGTTTAGAATTGAATTGGACCAGAATTTGGGTCAATTGGGTAGGTTTAGTTTGACATTGGGTTTACTTTGGGTTAAAATGGGTCAAATTGGGGGTTTTGATAAAAGTGGGGTAAATTGACAAAATTGGCCCATGGTGTAGTTGGAAAAAATGAAATTGGGAATATTTGGGATTTTCTGGAATTTTCTGGGAATTTTCTGAATTTTTGGATTTTTTGGCTAAGAGGGGTATTTTGGGTATTTGGAGGGTATTGGGAGGTATTTTTGAAATTTTGGTATTTTTGGGTATGGATGATCAATTTGATTGGTGAGGCAATGTTTAGGATTGATTTTGGAGAATTTTGGGTAATTTAAGTGATTTTGCAAGTTTTGGGGGTTTCGAGGGTTTGGGTAGGCAAGGCTGGTGTAGGGTCCCGGGGTCAAAAATTGAAAATTTGGAAAATTGAAGATCGGGTGAATGTAAGTGGAATGAAATCATTTTTGTTGAGCCATGAAGCCATATCAAGTCCACATGAGCCATGAAGGGACTCATTTGAGGCATCCACTATGTTGTTCCTAACCCTCTTACCAAGGGCTTAGTGGTTAAGGACCATCCATGCGAACCACCCGCATGAGTCGGAGGTCAAATTGGGTATGGGTGTGTTTTTAGGAGGTGTGTGAAAGTGTAGTGTATAGGTGTAGTGTGTGTGTAAGTCAGCCCTCACCGGACCGAGCCACCTGAAGGCGCTCCTAAGGCCAAAGAATCCTATAGAACTCATCCTTTAAACTTCCACATTCGATTTCAACCCTCTAGGTGATTAGGGGTCTACAATCAAGTTTGTGGAGTTCGCGAGGAGTTAAGAAGTGGTTTGAATTTCTAAGTGGTGGGTCCCAATTCTAATCCTCTAGGATAGTCAAAGGAAAAGCCTAAGGCTAGATCCTAAGTACTAAAGAGAAGAAGAGAAGACCTCATCAAAAATGAGGTCAACAAATGGACCCCCAATAGGTGTGGTGTGCTAACCAAGCACACCGCGCGTATTGGCGTTGACCGAAAAATCAACGAAACCAACACAGATGTCCAAGTGACAAACTTAGGACGAAGTAGAAGAAATTTCACTGGGGAGTGTCAAGTATATCTCTAAGACTGGAGATTCCTGAACTCTCGCTGGGGAAAGGAAAAGGAGGTGAATCCCAAATCACATGATCTGGGGGAATTCAATTTAGATTTTCGTTTTGTTTTAGTTTAAGTTTTGATGTGTAAGTTTAGATTTTGAGTTTCAATTTAGATTGAGGTTTGGTTTAAAATCAACTTGAGGAAATTTGAATTTGAAATTTGGATTCGAAATGAGAATTGAAACCTAAGTTCCAATCTCGGGATTGCAAGGAAAACCGGAATCTGGGTACCAAACTGCGAATGAGAATCGAGTTTAAGTGTTGATTGAAGGGGATGAGAATCAGAATTTAGGTACTGATCTCGAAAGTTTAAAGAGAACTGGAATCGGGTTCTAGTCTCGAAGGTTTAAAGAGAACTGGAATCTGGTTCCAGTCTCGGAGGTTTAAAGAGAAATGGAAACTGGTTCCAATCTCGAAGGTTTAAAGAGAAATGGAAACTGGTTCCAATCTCAAAGGTCTAAAGAGAAATGGAAACTGGTTCCAATCTCGAAGGTTTAATGAGAAATGGAAACTGGTTCCAATCTCGAAGGTCTAATGAGAAATGGAAACTGGTTCCAATCTCGAAGGTCTAAAGAGAAATGGAAGCTGGTTCCAATCTCAAAGGTCTAAAGAGAATTGGAAACTGGTTCTAATCTCGAAGGTCTAAAGAGAAATGGAAGCTGGTTCCAATCTCAAAGGTTTAATGAGGATTGGAAACTGGTTCCAATCTCGAAGGTTTAATGAGAATTGGAAACTGGTTCCAATCTCAAAGGTCTAAAGAGAAATGGAACCGGTTCCAATCTCGAAGGTCTAAAGAGAAATGGAAACTGGTTCCAATCTCAAAGGTCTAAAGAGAATGGAAGCCGGTTCCAATCTCGAAGGTTTAATGAGAATTGGAACCGGTTCCAATCTCGAAGGTTTAATGAGAATTGGAAACTAGTTCCAATCTCGAAGGTCTAAAGAGAAATGGAAACTGGTTCCAATCTCAAAGGTCTAAAGAGAAATGGAAACTGGTTCCAATCTCGAAGGTCTAAAGAGAAATGGAAACTGGTTCCAATCTCGAAGGTCTAAAGAGAAATGGAAGCCGGTTCCAATCTCGAAGGTCTAAAGAGAAATGGAAACGGTTCCAATCTCGAAGGTCTAAAGAGAAATGGAAACCGGTTCCAATCTCGAAGGTTTAATGAGAATTGGAAACTAGTTCCAATCTCAAAGGTTTAATGAGAAATGGAACTGGTTCCAATCTCAAAGGTTTAAAGAGAAATGGAAACTGGTTCCAATCTCGAAGGTCTAAAGAGAAATGGAAACTGGTTCCAATCTCAAAGGTCTAAAGAGAAATGGAAACTGGTTCCAATCTCAAATGTTTAAAGAGAAATGGAAACTGGTTCCAATCTCAAAGGTCTAAAGAGAAATGGAAACTGGTTCCAATCTCAAAGGTTTAAAGAGAATTGGAAATGGATTCCAATCTCGAAAGTTTATTGAGAATTGGAAATGGATTCCAATCTCGGAAGTTTAATGAGAATTGGAAATGGATTCCAATTTCAAAGGTTTAAAGAGAAATGGAAACTGGTTCCAATCTCAAAGGTTTAAAGAGAATTGGAAATGGATTCCAATCTCGGAAGTTTATTTGTGTGAAGAGGGATCCAGTCCCATGTCATCAGAACCAAATCGAACAAAGTTCGTGGCTCCGTGTCAATAGACCTAGTCGGTCTCCATACAGGAAGAAAAGGTAGGCCACAAAAGTCGAAATGATTTTGATGTGACGAAAAAGTTTAGGGTTCTGAAATTGAAGTGTGGGTCTCCTGTGAGGAAGAGTTGTCCCGACAGAGAATTTCAAAGCTTCTTGAGATAAATCTCGATTTGGGGTTGATTTGAAAATGTTTGAAAAGATGAATTTAGAGTGGGATCCGATTTGAGATTCATTTTCATTTTGTTTGTCCTTTAACTTTCCAAATGTTCATGTGAATTTTATTTAGCGTTCACGTGGATTTTGAAGTTATTTTTATGTTTGGATTTTTAAGGAAAAATAATTCTCATTTATTATTTATATTTTTATTTTCTCTTTTTTTTATTATTTTATTTTATTTTCATTTTATTATTATTATTTTTTTTATTCTTTTCTCGTTCTTTGTTCGAAGTTCGTTTAACTTTAATGGCGTTTCCCAGTCAATTTGCACAAGAGAGGTGAAGGCCAAAATTGTGACATGGTCACTTTCATTCCAATCATGTCGAAGATACATCATACAACTCGATCCGGAATACATCTCATACAATCCTTATAGACTCAAAACGGACTATGTATGATCTTTGTCGATCCATCCAAAAAGGTATCTGTCAAAAATCCATGTCTGAATAGTGAGGTACATGGTCAATAACATCACCTTCCAAGCCATCCTTGGCAAGGATGCCGTATGGATGTACGTTGGAGGTGTGATATTTTCCATGTAACTCACAGCTCGTAAGGTCGGAGGCTCTCTAACTCCGGGTCCGGGCTGGAAGTGGTAAGGTGCTTTCCGTCATCCATCCTTCCGAAAGTAACCGAGATCCGCTTCACTCGGTACTCCCGGTATGCAATGTTTAGCGACATCTGCTCCGTTGCCCTTCGCATCATGACGGAACCTACCGGTAATGGTATCTTTACCGGCCCTCGGAACTCACCTCGGGCCTCGCTATCCGGAGGTCGCATCCGAACATGATATTACACTCATTCGGAAAAGAAACCGTGCGTAAAGGTCTAACAAAGTCGTGATGATCTATGTGCGGGAATGCAATCACCCTTCTTGTAAATGTTAATGATGCAACTCGTTGGGTATGCAATCCGTCGCGCGTACTCTCCATGTTATCATTCTTTTTACCATCCTTTTAATGACTAATGGCATTGGATCCACTCGGCCATGACGGAGTATCCCCGGTGGGTTTCCCTTCCCGTCTTCTCGCGAAGTTGTAGCAGACATCCACATTGTATTGTAATTCTCCCCTTCCCTGGCATCCATCTCCGGGGTTCTGAGTAAGTGTTTTCTCTTAAGCGACCTGCTCGGCCCATCTTTTTCAAATCCCGGATGCAGTCCACGATTTGTTGTTGCTCGTATTCTGAGAACACGTCTGTATGTAGCTCGAGGCCTTCTAATATATCGATCCTCCTGCCTCTGATTCTCTCGAAGTATTCAAAAGTTTTCTTCGGACATTCTGTATCCTTTCTAACTCGTATTTTGGAATAATTTGCAAATGACGAGGCCTGGTGACGTACTGTGGGATATATGGCTCAATCCCTTCACGCTCTCCTGCATACCTCGGCTCCTCGGGGGTGATGTCCGTCGGGACATCCTCCGGGTCGCTTCGCAACAAGGTCATGCATTACCGGTGACTTTATCCGGTGGCGTAGTAGCCTTCTTTTCTCGTTCTTCTTGAGATTTCTCTCGGTTTCTTCCGTCATCCCGGAGCCGGTCTCCTTTCTTCGTGTTCCCGGCGAACCGGTATCCTCGAAGTGTATGTACCGGCAAGAGCAACCGCCTCGTCGCGCCGGTCCGTCGCTAATTTAGTTAACATCTTGCGGATACGGCGATTTTTATTTCTTCGTTGAGTTGTCGTGAGAGTAGCTCTTCGTACTTCCCGAGTTTCGTGGGCGTGGCGCCGACAAGTCCGCCCTCCGCCGTAGCGACTACGGATTTGATCCTCTTGTCCTCTTCGGTGTTTATTTTTCTTTTCTTATCGCTGGATTGGTGGCTTGGGCCACCCACTTTCATTATCGTCCGATGGGCAGTTCCTCTCGGTCAATCGGGACCCAGTCACTTTCCTCGTATTGCAGGCCTGCTGGTGCGAAGTCTGAGTCAATCTCTATTATCGCTCCATCTTTCACCCTCTTTTCGTCGAGTGCAAGGCTTACACCATTTCTAAAGTTCAGGACCATCCGCCCGTTCGACATTTCCCTGCGAAAAGACAAGGAAAAGGATCAGGGGCTGTACTAAGAACAAGAACATTAAGAAAATGTTTATTAAAGACAGTTTTTTTTATTATTATTTTTAAATTCAACAGGAATGAAGTAGGAAAAGATCAGGAAAGAGATTTTGATTTGGAAGAGAGAAAAACAAGGAAAACTTTATTATCATTATTTTATTTATTTTAGCACATTTTTTATTATTTTGGGTTCGGACTCGATCATAAGTAATTACTTCACCCGTGCTTCTAGGGATGGAAAATTCATTCCTTCGAAACATCGAGTAGCGTAATACTTTTTCAAGTATCGTCCATCGATCGGAAGCATATGTCGTTCTCCTCGGCAACTCACTAACCGGTAGGAGCCTCCCGAGTAGACTCGCCTCAACTACAAACGGTCCCTCCCAAGTGGGTTCAAATTTTCCTCCTATCTTGCGGTGTGCAAGAATAGGTCTCTTGAGAACGAGAACTAAGTCACCAACTTTGAAGGTTCTCGGGCGGACCGATCCGTCATGGGCTTGAACCATCTTAGCTTGGTATAGTTCTAAATTCTCGCCGCGCTGCAAGTCTTTTCCCTTCCAGGCTTTCCAATTCTTCTAGTCGTAATTTGGCATTCTCTTCCGTCGTGATTTTGTTTGCAATCGCAATCCCGAGTGAAGGAAGCCGGACCTCTAAAGGCAACACCGCCTCGGACCCATACACCGGAGAGTAAGGTGTAGCTTCGAGTAGGAGTTCGAAGGTTGTCCGGTAGGCCCATAAGGCTTCTAACAACTTCTCGTGCCAATTTCTCTTATTATCGTCCAAGGTTTTCTTTAAGATTTGAACGAGAGTTTTATTAAAAGCCTCAGCAAGGTCGTTTGCTCTCGGGTAGTAAATTGTTGAATATCGCCGCCGATTCCGTGTCTCCCGACAAAATTGTTGATTTGCGTGCTTCGAATGCCGACCCATTATCCGAGATGATCTCGCGCGGCACTCCGAAACGGTAGACAACTTGGTTCTTGAAAATTGTAGCACGTGATGTGCTTTCACTTCTCCGAGTGGAACCGCCTCCGCCCACTGGAAAAGTAATCCGTAGCCGCAAGAATGAAGCGATGTCCTTTTGAAGATGGTGGTTCTATTGGACCCACTATATCCGTGCCCCAACATTCAAATGGCCACGACGCAATTGTCTGGATGTAGCACATTTGGAGGTTGGTGTAGAACCACTCCGTGCACTTGGCACTCGGTGACGCCTCTTGGCGATTTTCATGCGGTCGGTCAACATCGAGGGCCGTAGTACCCGAGTCTTTTAATTTTCATTTTCATCTTCGGACTCCGACCGGTGAGCGCCACGTAGTCCCGAATGTACCTCTTTAACAATTTCACGGGCCTCGGACCCGCTTAGGCACCTTAGCCACATTTGATCAAAAGACCTTCCGTATAATGTATTGTTTATTAATGCGTAGGACGGAGTTCTTTTCTTGATCCGGTGGGCTAACGACCTATCGTCCGGTAGTTTTCCCGTTTGCAGTGTAGTCTATTAATGGTCGTCGCCAATCTTCCGTGTTTTCTCGTCACCGCCGCAATTGATCCTTTTTCCTTTTCTGATTTGTGTATTGTGTCTATGTCGAGCTGTGATAGGACCTGACGTCCGTGAACTGACACTTCCACTGATTCGTCTTGCAAACAAGCAAATTCTTTCGCGAGACGGGCTAGCGCATCCGCTAAAATGTTTTCTTTTCTGGGAATTTTGTAGATTGTCACATTCGGAATCTGTTCCAACAGCCGTATGGCATACTGGAAGTATTGCTCGAGTCTTGGTTTTAAAATTCTGTATTGTCCGGCGATCTGTTGAATGATTAATTGCGAATCCCCGTAGATGTTGATGTCTGTTATCCCCATTTGAATGGTTAATTCCAGTCCCGTTATGAGGGCTTCGTATTCCGCTTCGTTATTTGTGCACGGCTCTGTCAGGTGGTAGGAATATCTTAACATCCCCCGCTCCGGTGTTATAAAGATTAGTCCGATCCCTGCCTTACCGGACACTATTACTTGCGATTCTTCGTCTTTGTGTGTCGAAGATGCTCCGTCGAAATATAATTCCCAACGTCGATCATCGTGGTCTTCTAGGTTCATTATTCGTTCATCCGGCAAGTCGTCATCGAGAGGCGATTCGCCGCAAAGGGTGTGTCGCGAGGAAGTCTGCTAGGACTTGTCCCTTTACGACACGAAGAGGCACGAAAGTTATATCAAATTGCAATAATATCATTGACCATCTGGCAAGTCTGCCGGAAAGCGTTGGGCGGGTCATCAAGTATTGCAATGGATTAAATTTCGAAATCAGGTTGACCTTATGAGAAAGCATGTAATGCCTAAGCTTTTGAGCGGCGAAGATCAGGGCCAAACAATGCTTTTCAATTGCGGGATACCTTATTTCCGTCGGCAGTAAACGACGGCTTAGGTAATAAAGAGCATTTTCTTTACCCTCATCATTGACACTGGCTAACAGGGCTCCGAGAGAGTCGTCTAAAGCCGCGATATAAAGTATTAGCGGTCTACCCGAGACTCGGGGCTGCTAAGACAGAAGGTGTCATTAAATATTGTTTAATGTCCTCGAAGGCCCTCCGGCATTTCTCTTCCCAAATAAATTTGGCGTCCTTTTTAACTAGTGCCGAGAAAGGTCGACACCTACTCCGACAAGTTCGAGATAAAGCGTCGAAGATATGCCAGCTTCCCTTGAAAAGATCGTAGTTGTTTTAAGGTTCTGGGAGGTGGCATTTCTAAGATAGCTTTAATCTTTTCCGGGTCGATTTCAATTCCGCGATGTCGGACAATGAATCCTAAGAATTTCCCGGAGGTGACGCCGAAGGCGCATTTTAAGGGATTCATCTTAAGGTTAAATTGTCTTAATCGTTCGAAAACAATTCTCAAATCATACAGTGGTTTTCCTTTACTTTGCTCTTGATGACCACATCGTCCACGTAGCATTCGACTTGATTGTGGATGAGATCATCAAAAATTCTTGTCATCGCTCTCCGGTAGGTTGCTCTCGCGTTCTTCGATCCGAATGGCATCACCGTGTAGCAATATACTCCGATCGGCGTTCGAATGTCGTAAGTTTTTCATCTTCCGGAGCCATTTTTATTTGATTGTATCCTGAAGATCCATCCATGAATGAGAATATTTCATGTGTTGAAGCAATGTCGATCATTAATTCCGGATCGGTAGGGGAAATTCATCTTTCGGACATGCCTTGTTTAAATCTCTGAAATCCACACAAATTCCGATCCGACCATTCTTCTTCCCGATCGGTACCACATTGGCTAACCAAGTCGGGTATTGTTCTTCACGGACAAATTTAGCGTCTATTAGCTTTTTAACTTCGCCTATGACTTGTTGTTCGATTTCTAGACGCATTCTTCCGGGACCTTGTCCGACCGGAACGTAGCAGGATCTACCCCTAGCTTATGGATCGCGACCTCCGGAGCTAAACCTGGCATCTCATCGTAGCTCCAAGCGAAACAATCTTTAAATTCCATTAATAACTTAATTATTTCTTCGGAGTCTTCTTTATTGAGTAAGGTGCTAACAAAGGTAGGTCTAGGTTCTTCGCTAGTACCTAAGTTAACTTCCGTTAACTCATCTATTGTAGATTTGATCTCCTCTTCGAACTCTGGTGGAGCATCTCCAATTTGTAAATCTTCGAGTTCTTCTGTAGCTTCCATGCAGTTTTCATTAGACTCGCAAGTGACAACCATGCAAAATTCAGTATCGTCAACTGATCCTACTGTGCCGAATCCGAGACCATGTTTCGCATTGGGAGGACGACCGGAGTTATTCCATAATTTTTCAAAATGTTTTGATCGACCTTTTGTCCATTGTCGAGGTAAGAAACCACGTTGAATTAAATTTTGAACACAGGGAGAGTACCATTCAAAAGGCAATTCCATTAATTCCGATGAAGTAGCATCTTCAAATTGTACATTATTTTCGGCTTTGGAGGAAGGAGCACCACGATAGAATTTGATGGGCTTTGCACCACCGCTACGTACCTCTTCGACCTCCATAACCTCGATCTTATTAGAATGGATCGGGGTCGTGGTCATAAGTATGTACATAGTGGTTAATCTTCTCGTACATCGATTTATATTCTTCGTTTCTTTCATCTTCGAGAGGGATCCTGAATTGCGGCTTCTTCCGACTTATTGTCGTCGCTTCTTGTTTGATTTCTTTTTCTTCTTCGTAACTATCTTCCCAATCAACATTGATGGCCGAGTTTCCTCCGTCCAACCGTCCTAATGTCTCCGCCACGACCTCGTTCCCGGCCTCGACCTCGGATGCGAGTTGTGGAGAAACCTTCACCATCTCGCCGTAAGGAGTGGTGAGTGACCGTTGGACTAGAATTTCGGGTTCTTCGTTGTTCCAAATTTCCTTTGCTTCATTTGTTATGGTATCTCCGGAGAAGATTGTTTTCTTCGGAGGTGCATAATAAGCCGCATCTTCATGGATTCCAATTTCATGTACGGAGAACGGTTGTAAGTCACCCTTGATGCACTGTTCCCCTCCATCGTAGTACTTGATGCATTGATGTAGAGATGATGGTACCATCCGGTTTTCATGTATCCATGGTCGGCCCAGTAGAGCGTTGAACGACGTTTCTGAATCAATTATGTGAAATTTCGCGGTTGTCTTTGCTAAGTCACCGGTCTTCATTAGCAGTGTTATTGATCCGAGGGCTCTTTCTCCTTTCTGGTCGAATCCTCTTAATAACATTTTGTCCGCTTCGAGCTCGCGAGCATCAATTTCCAAGTATGCTAGCGTTCGAAGATTCATTATATCGATTGATGCTCCCGGATCCACCAATACTCCGGAGAGTGTAAACTTCCCAATTAGTAATCGAAATGTACAAGGGTCGGTTGTGGTCCGTCGTCCCAAGTAGTAGGTCATTGTCCGTGAAGGTAACACCTCGTCGTTCCTTTAACGAGCAAACCTCATCTAAGGAATCTCCGGCCATTCGAGCTAAGCAAATTTCCGGATCAAGTAAGGCCTTGATCGAGCTTCTCTCATCTCCTTCGATAAGATGAGAGCGTCGTAGATGCTCGGCTCGTTGGTAATTTCCTAAGATGGGCTAGCACGTTGTAGTCCACTTTGTTTTCATGTGCCTCGTTTTCTTCTCGAATGGGTATTTCTTCTGCCGGGGTTGGTTCTTCCTGAACAACCACCTGCTTTCCTTTGTCTTTTGGACCCATTCTCGGAGGTAGAACTCTTCCACTTCTTAAGTTGACTTCGTGATTTCTTCTAAGTTTAGCATTGAGTTTGCCGGTGTCTCCTTCGAATTGGAATGACGGGTTCTTCGAGATTAGCTTCGGAGTCCGAAGGCTCTAACTCTATTGTGACCGGAGCTCCTCGAAACTCGCAAATAGATTCGTTGCTTGTTGAACTCTCGTAGCCTTCCCGGTGGATGTCTTCTTCATCATTGTGATCGTCGAGATTGTGTATGATTTGAGAATTGTTATTTGTATCGGAATCGACGTCCGGATTAGGTTGATTGTCGCTAGTTACGTAATCGTTAGAAACGATCAAAACGTAGCCAACGCCATAACCCTCATCATTATAAGATCCCACCGGAGTGGGCGGATAATCATACGAGTCGGAGGTTCGAGGGATTTCTCCCCGAATCGGAAACAACTATCCTAGGATAAGCAGCCCCTAGTCTAGCCTTAGGTGCCTCGGTTTTCTCTTCTTCGTCAATTTTCTTCTTTTCTCCATTTGTCTCTTGTTGAGGCGATTCTTCTATCGCAAGTGATAGCGCCGACTTGACAGTTTTCGAACTTTGAATTGAGGCTCGCACCGAAGCGGTTTGAATGTGATCCAAAACCTTCTTCGAAGACTTTGTCCAAGCGGTAGTCCATCCGTCATCAGTCGCATAAGGATCTATCGGAACAATGAAATCCGTCGAGATAACATTGACGGAACCTCCTTTCTGGGGTTCCTTCATGTATTCTTTCGGGATCGTTATATTCCCTTTCCGAAGATTGTCGTTGAGCCAACTTTTGAAGGTAATACAATCTTCTATCTTGTGCCCAAGCATCCGGTGGTAAGGGCAAAAGTTGGGATCACCTTTCTTGTCGACTTCTTCTGGTCTTTTAGGCTCTGGCAGTTGGAAATCTGGAGTCTTCATCAGGCTGCGGAACATTTTCGCACTGCCTCATTCTTGAATGGATACTCCCTGCTCAGGAACTCCCTAAACGTACGTTGTGGACGAGGCGGTTGTTCATATTGTTGAGATGACTGATAGCTGGGTCGGGGTTGCTGGTAATTCTGTTGAGGTTGCTGCGGCCGTTCTGACGATATTTGTATCGGTTGCTTGCCTTTATCGACCAGCCGCGACGATCCCGGACTTCTTTTCAAAAGTTTTCACGGGCTTCGTTTGTTCTGTTTTATCGGTGAAACTTAATTGCTTCGCCTCCTCTTGCAAGCTTTCGGCCTTACTTAACAACTTCTCGAAAGTCTTGATAGTAAATCCCTTGAGGAGAAGTGCTATCGGGCCATGGATGCTTTTAAGTAAAATGCCGACTGCATGCTGTTCTTGTAATCGTGGCTCACACTTCATACTTAGGTTCCTCCATCGAAGTATGTAGTCCACCAAGGTTTCATTCGGCTTCTGCTTCTCTACCACTAAATCACCTATAGTGATGTGGTGCTGAGCTCCGGCAAATCGCTTGATGAAGAGGTTCTCTAATTCTGAAAATGTCTTCACCGAACCGTTTGGTAATTCCGCATACCAATCTAAGGCGATCTCCCGACGAGTCGCCGACAAATTGTCGGAAGAGTAAAGCATCACTTCCGCCGGCGTTGCAACAACCGGCACGAAAATGTGCAACATGCTCGCCGAGGGTTTCCGGTTCCATCAAAGGTCTTGAACGAGAGGTGGTACAAAGCCTTTCGGATATTAGACAGCGTCGAATTCTTCAGGGTAAGGTCTACCCGTCCGAATGGATGTCCCGCTCTTTGATTGTGCCAAGGCTTCTCGCACCTGCTGTTCCACCAAGCTCTTGATATCTTTTTCCGGAATCATACTTTGTGTTGTATCCTTCTTTAATTGATCATCCCCGTTGACTTTCTCTTGAAGCTGACTCCTCATTACTTCCGGCTCCTCTCTTTCTGCAGCTGCAGGAGCACCTTGTGAAGCTGACGAAGCTCGTGTTTCTACCATGTTAATTTCTGCATACTCATCATCCATGAACTCTGACGAGTCAACTTCATCTCCGAACTTCTCTTCTCTTTCCCTTGCTAGTCGACGAATATCAGTTCTTAACTTTTCCATAGCGTCTTCTAATGGCCTTTTCCGTATATCCTTGCGGGTGTCATGTGATAACCGTCGAGTTTCTTTCTCATGAGTTCCCTTCATCGCGGTAGCACTTTCTTCGGACTCAAGTCTCCTGACGAGACTTTCCTTTTCTAGTCGTTGTTTCGGTCTTAATTGGCCGGTAGTGGGACGCCATACCATCCTTCTAGCGACGAAGGCGCTAAGACCGGATGGTCCGTCACGCGAATGTCTGGAAGGTGGTATCCTCCCCGATCTGTAAACCCGAAACAACAACAGGTGGACTAGCCTTCATCTTCTTATTAGGCTCTTCTGCAGCGATAGCAGATTCTACTCGCGGCCCAAGACGGGATTTGGCCGGCACCCGCCCTATCCTTCTTAAAATTTCCGATACGGGGCATTTTTCTTTCTTTGCTAACCTTTCAATCACAGTCTGTAGTCGGGCAAGTGGTGTAACCCTGGCTCTCTTTCTTCTGATGTCGTTATAGTATGCTGGCCGAGGTAATGTAGAGGCAATCCTGCGGACATTTTCCTCGTCAGCTGCGGCGGAAAGGGGATGGAATCTACTCCCTTCCAAAAGGGGTGTATACTCAGACAATGGTATGTATTCAGGTAGTGGTGTGTACTCGGGAATTTCTTCTAGGAAAGAGACTTCAGCAGCTCTGGCCTTCCTGGCAATCTTCCTGCCTCTATTTCTCCTCTGAGTCCGTGTTAGGGGTGGAACCCTTGAGCTGGACCCAATTTCAAAAACAGAAGGTTTTGCACGGAAATCTGTACCCTCCACGGTAACATGTTCGTTGCAAATTTGAACTTCCTTCCCCTTCAGTTTGGCGGGAGCCGGGGTAGGTGCAGAGACGACTAGACCAGTGGGGGTAGAGATAACAGTCCTCTTTTGGACAGCGGTATTCCTCTCAGCTGGAATCCTTTGCAGAGGAGGAAATTCTTGAGTTGATTTAAGGTTGAACTCAATCATGGGTTTCTCGCTTCGGCACTTTGTCCATCGGTGCGAAAAGGGTAACGTCGGCGATCTTGACATTTGTGTTCTCAAATCCTTGTCCAAACCGGATGATCCCATTGTCGGGCAGCTCATCCTTGTAAACGGCGAAGTCCGAGTCCGTTGGTGAAGGAGAAAATCGAGCTTTGGGGCTTCCATTTCGTAAAGTAGATTCTGATTGTCAGTCCCAAGTTATGCTTCTTCTCATCAGGACGAAAAGAAAGGAATCTAAAAGAGTCCGAACACATTCTTGTTCATGTATGTTTATTAAAAGAGTCATTCATTAGAGGGTTTGTTTATTTAGAACGGAATGTTCAAAGGTGTAGAGAAGGTAATGAATCTGATTCAGAATTAGAAAGGAAAAGAAAGTCTTATGCAAGACTTCTCGACTCGAAGGATTACTCCTAAACTAACACCTATTGAGGTCCACCCCACCTCGAAATGAGGTAAAAGGATCTTGGAACCTCTCTCGTTTAGGGGTGTCTAAACGAGTGGCTCCTAAATTCGAGAGAATGTTGGCCATACTCGTTCAAGGTAGAAATGAACATAATATTCCAACGGAAAGAAGGGTAGTTTGATCCATTAGGGACATGGATACACTACCGATTTTTGAAAGCAGAACTATTTGATTAAAATGGAGAGAGGAACTATTCCCCAGCGGAGTCGCCAGAAATTGTGCTGCTTATTTTTAGATTATGTGTTTTATTTTGAAAAAGGGGGTCGCCTACGAAAATTGTCGGCGAATTTTAATTTAATTTAAATAAGTAATTTGAAAAGTAGTATTTGATTTTTGAAAATTATTTTAAATTTGGAAATTTTATGAAATCAAACTGATCTCACATCCCGAATAGTTTATGTAAACGAGCACCACATCACAAACCATGTATCTATCCCGAAGAATAGACACATTGTTTGATGATGGGGCTCGATTAAATAAACTAGAAGATTTGTGACATCCGTTTGGTCTGCGAACCAATTTTATAAGCCGACAAGTTCCCATGTTTAATATGAAAACATTAAACAGGGTTTATATTACCTGGGTTCTTAAAATTCCCTATAAGGGCAAGCCCCTATAGTTAATTACATCTTAAGTGACGGAAATCACCTAAGAAAACTCTCGATAATAATCGTAGTTCCGCTCTCAAGAATTTCAAGGTTTAAGTTTTCAAGGGATTGAGTTTTGGAATTTCAATTGGGGATGGATCAAATTTGAAACACTTTGTTTTGGGAATTCAAAGGAAGAAGGGTAAGAGAAATCACAGATTCGAAGCGAACTTCGGTAATTTCCCGACTATCCTATTGTTTGGTTTGAATTTAGGAAAGTCCTAATGTTTATTTAATATTTTGATCTTGCCGATTTTAACTAGTTAGGACTTATATTTGTATGATAAAATCATACAAATAGCCTCGAAGATGTGAGGGTTTATGTCGTATCGGACGACTACCTCGGAAATCCTAAGACCGGTTAGGGCTTAATTTACATGATATGATCATGCAAATGCCTAACGAAGAGTTGAGGATTTATGTTGCACTAGTGCAAACTACCTCGAAGTCCTACGGCTTGGTTATTTAATTCTAAGGAAAGTTTTGTTGAAGTAGACTCGGGTTTCGCTGATGACGATGGCCGTGCTTGCCCACCATGCTCCGAGCTCCTTGTTGTTGCAGAGGTTTAGTTTTAGAAGTCATAAATCGGGAGATGAGAGAAGTGTTTGGTTTTAGAGAAAGTCTTAATTTCCATGTGTCTTTAATATTTTAATTAAAACGAGTCTTAGAGTTGATTAAACGAACCGATTAAGATCCCACTGTTCCGTCATCCCGACACCGTTATTTTCATCGAATTCACTTAGTCCGGATGAATTTGCTAAACTCAACTGAATGAGTTCCGCACTTTCATTTAGACCGTGGGAAATCCCGTTAGCAACACGTGGGTTACATCATCAGAGGTATTCGCGATCATTCAATGAGACGTTTTAATTTAGTTGTAGTTGTAGTTTTGTTGTTCTGTTTGTGATTAAATTTTGAGTTGTCTTATATTTTGAAATGTTGTGGCGGTGAATTTTATCTTGTAGTGTCTTTTAATTTAGTTATGGGTTTCAGTTTTGGTTTATGTCCTAAAGGTGTAAGTTTTCATGCAACAGTTGTTTATCATGCAAGAAAAGTAAGTACGATGCGATTAAATAAGTTGCAATAAAGTAATTTGCAATAAAATAAAAGCGTACCTGGAGGTTCTTCCCGTCATCCCAAGCTGCACTTAAAACACAGTTAGAATATTTAAGCATTTAAAGTAAGTTCCTAGGTAAGGCTAAGGGAAGGGTTATGGTTTTCTACCAAGTTCCTAATCCTATAGCTAGTCATTTCCTATGACGTCTAGGTTCTTGTATTTTAGTTTGAGGACGATTTTCTTCATCAAAGAACAACTAAGTTCAATTGTTCTTATAAATATCCTATCATATCGAGGAAGTGCTTAAGACGAATCTTAAACATCTTTTCAATATTTCTAGGATTGTTTTAAGTCCAAATGAATTTAATTACACAAATGAATTAATCGTCCGAGAGTTTAAGTTTTGTTGTCTTGCTCAGTGAACTAGGACATTTGAATATCCTATGAGTGAAGTAACACTTCTTTTAACACTCCTTTTAAGAGTTATGACATCACGAGCTTTCGAGGGCAAATGGATGTTCAAGTGAGTTGTGATTTAATTTTAGTTAATGGATTTAAGTTTGTAATAGTGTTCAAGTTGTTTTAGATTTATTTTGAATTCTTCATGTCTTAGGTGATGTCTTTTAATTCAATTTAATTTAACTTTCGATTTAATTTAATTTAATTTAATTTAGTTTAGTTTTAGTTTTAATTTAATTCCGATTTAATCCAATTTAGTTTAACTTGATGTGAATTAATTTAATTTAATTTAACTTGATTTAATTTAATTTATTTAATTCAATTTAATTTGTTTTAATTTAATTTAATTTAATTTTTTTTAATTTAATTTAATTTAATTTGATTTGTTTTAATTTAATTTAATTTAATTTGTTTTAATTTAATTTAATTTAATTTAATATTTTTTTAATTTAATTTAATTTAATTTAATTTAATTTAATTTATTTATTTAACTTAACTTAATTTAATTTAATTATTTAATTTAATTTAATTTATTTATTCAGATTAATTTAATTTAGTTTTATTATTATTATATTTTTTTAATTTAATTTAATTTAATTTAATTTTTTAATTTAATTTTATTTTTAATTTTAATTTTAATTGAAACTTTAAAAGAGTTTAATAATTTACCTTTAATTCAATTTAAATGATTGAATCTTTTAACATTTTAAGACTTAAATTTGAATTACCTTTTTAATTAAGAATTAAATATTATTGAGATGATTAATTTAGGGATCCTTAGATTAAAGAATAAATCTCTTCCTAATAATATCCCTATTTTAATAATTCTAATTTTATTATTCTTCCAAATTTAATCAATTATTTAATTAAAGTTTATTTCAATTATTTTAAATTGTTTAGTAGGTTTCTACCCTTTAATTATCTAAATTTCAATCATCCAAATCAGATTAAAATCAAATATTTTACTTATTAATTTTATTAAGCCTAAAGTTTTAATTAAGGGTTAAAATTTTAATTACCATTTTGCCCTTCAAGCCTAATAATTTCATAACTCACTAAATTGAGCTCAAATAAATTTGAAATTTTTATGTGACTTCACTCATATGTCAATAAAGACATTAGAGGAGAAAATGTGATTTTTCTGTATTTAGTTTATTTATATAATTATTTTTGGTGGAAAATAAGGATTTCCAAGGAAAATTTAATAATATGACCAAGGGAAAGTTTCTGTCCTTAAGAAAATTATGGGACATTCCTAATGACCAGAGGACCACTTGGACCAATTTTTGTGATTTTTTGAATTATATTTTATTTATTAGAATTATTTGATGTTCTGGAGTATTAATTAATTTAAAAATAGAATATAAGTTGAAAAATGAATTTTATAATTTTTAAAATTTTCTCTGATATCAAGGATTCCAGAGAACCAAATTTTACAATTTTCTGATTTTTCTTTGATTTATTATAATTATTTTAGTGAAAATGCTAGAAAATACATTTTTTTAATTTTAAAATTACCCTAGGGCTTTAAAATTTAATATCTCATTAAATAGACCTGAGAAAAATATGGGGTTTGTTCCTAAGTGATTAAATTTCAAAATATGACATTTTGGTGAA
This sequence comes from Papilionanthe hookeriana x Papilionanthe teres, assembly GCA_022702705.1. Classification (NCBI taxonomy): domain Eukaryota; kingdom Viridiplantae; phylum Streptophyta; class Magnoliopsida; order Asparagales; family Orchidaceae; genus Papilionanthe; species Papilionanthe hookeriana x Papilionanthe teres. The sequence goes on from CM040433.1 coordinate 80,377,331, forward strand.
TTTTATTATTTTTGTGATTTTTATTATTTTTTAATTATTAAAATATTAAAATAATACTAAAAAATTAACTTTTTTAGAAAATTGAAATTTTAATTTTTTTAAATTCCCCTGATATCAGAGAGGCTCCAAAACTAATTTGGTGAATTTTTGAAAGGTATTTTGAAAGTTATGAATTTTTAAAATTTAAAATGACTAAATGGCTTAATCAACCCATTTAGTAAGGCTAACCAAGTCCAATCGACTTCAAACTTTTGTGAGTGGGTTCCTCTGATCCTAAATGTCAGTGGAGAATTGATTTCAAGTCAATTTGATGTATAGTTAGCTCTAATTAATTAGGGGTCTATTTTGGGTGTTTAAGCCAATTAGGGTTATTTTGAGTGAATTAACTCATGTCCTATTTTTCCTAGGGTTCTATGGTCATAAGGAACATCACCAAATTTTCCTAGAATTTATTTCACAACAGGCTAATTTTTGGAATTAAAATACTCAAAACAGCCACATGCATTTGAAAAATTAATAACTTTTCACACAGATGGCCTCTAACCTTGGAAAATTCAGGGAATGTTCCCAAGTTTAGAGGCTTCAAAAGCCCTATGGTCTCATGCCATGGTGAATTGTATGAATGCATGGAGAATTAAAACAATGTAGGGAGTAAATAATTAATTAAAAATAAAGTACTTGAGCAAAATTAATTAATTTCTTTTCCACATTATTCTCCTCTGTTCACTCGAGCAAGAGGGTATTTTTATTTTATTTTTGTGATTTTTCTACACAAAGATATGGATTTTTGAAGTTCTGGTATTTAAATAAATCAGAAAAATCCCTAATTTTCTACTTATCCACGCGGCGCCATGTCAACCTCGGCAGCTCCGAAGGGGGTACGTGTCGCGCTGTGATTGGGGGCCGCCATCTGAGTCAGCCCGTCCCGGGACCCGCGGTTCACGTATCATTCCCCGGTCCGGCGCAATCTGAACCGTCCGCTCGATACACGCGCGATCCAACGGCTCCTGGTCATCGTCTACGACTGGTGTGCACCCGTGACCGTCAACCTTCTAACCTTAATTTCTCACTTGATTCTCAACGGATTTTCGTGTTCTTATGCTCTATGGATTCGTCTTGAAGAGACGAACACATCCATACGGTGAACATGCATTGAAATTTATTCAAATGAAATGGAGAATCTCCGTAAGCTCGGGAAGAAGAATGAGTTCATACCTTTGCTCGGAGAAGTGAAGCTTCGATCCGAGAGTTGTGTCACCTTCGATTGGGTCCAAGGAAGCTCCGGATGAAGTCCCTCGGGCTCGGTGAATCGTCTAGCTATGAAAGTGACCACGGACGATCACAAAGCTTGGAGGCTGGAGCAACCTGGGTGGCCCGGAGATGGGGCTTTCGGTGGGAAACTTCTCCTCTTGGTCCAGATGAAGGTGTAGGACCAATCAATTTGGGGATCGGCTCACCGTGAAGAAGTGTCCCGGTTTTGGGCTAAAGTTTGAGCTCAAAATTGAGCTCACTTGGAGGGAATCGGGCTGGAATTCGGTGGGGATCAAGTGCTCTATGTGTGGAGAGTGATCCGGAATGATTTTGGCGCAGTTTCCTTAAGGTTAGGTTCAGCACCTCCTTTGGCCGAGAGGGTGAGGGGTTTAAATAGGCATGGCCGGAGGCTCTCCCGTGGGAGTTGAGGGCCGGGATCAGCTGCTCTCGGCATGTGAAGAACAACCATGGTGGCCATTTGGAGTGAGGCGGCTCGACGAAGGTAGAATTCCAAAGCTTGGCTTCTCCCAAGGTTTCGAGCATGGTGTTTTCCGGCGACTGGGTGGCCGGCCGGCCAGGCATGGGTCACCCTCAAGGTCAGGTGGGTCAGGGCTGGGGCTTGGTGCAAGTAATTGGCAGTTGCCATGTGTAAAGGTGTTGGATTAGAATGGAATGGGGATAAGGTCACTTTGGCTTGGTTTGGGTCAACCCACCATTTTGGGCTTGGTGCACCCTTCCAAGCTCGATTTTGAGCTGAGGGAATCAGTTGGGTCGACCAAGAGAGGATGGTGTGGTCTCTATCCAAATAGTTTAAGTTAATTTTGGGTTATAGTGTTGCATTAAAGAGGTTAAAATGGCTTAAGGAAGGCTTAGGAAAGGACTCCCTCCACTTGCCATTAATGGCTTGGTGACAAGTCAAACCCCCATGGCTTCATGTGGCTTGTCTATGGCTTGTATTTGGCTTGGAAAAAGGTTGGCTTATTTCATGAAAAAGGGTTTTAGAAATATTTGGCATTTAGGGGGTAATCAAACTTTGGGTCGAGGATTTTATATCCAAGACCGTACCGCTTAGACTTTTCCTATTGCACCGAAATACATCAACCAAACTGGGGTCGAGGATTTTTTATCCAAGACCGCACGTTTTTAGGATTCTTTTCCTATTGCACCGAAATACATCAAATTCAAACTTTGGGTCGAGGATTTTACATACAAGACTCGCACCGCTTTAGGATTCTTTTCCTATTGCACCGAAATACATCAAAATCAAACTTTTGGGTCGAGGATTTTACATCTAACACTGCACGTTTTAGGATCCTTTCCCTATTGCACCGAAATACATCAAATTCAAAACTTTTGGGTCGAGGATTTTACATCCAAGACCGCACTCGCTTTAGGATTCTTTCCTATCGCACCGAAATACATCAAAATCAAACTTTTGGGTCGAGGATTTTACATCCAAGACTACACTCGCTTTAGGATTCTTTCCTATTGCACCGAAGTACATCAAATTCAAACTTTGGGTCGAGGATTTTACATCTAAGATCGTTAATCGCTTTTAGGATTCTTTCCGATTGCCTCCGAAATACATCAAAATCAAACTTTTGGCCGAGGATTTTACATCCAAGACCGCATCGCTTTTAGGATTCTTTCCTATCGCACCGAAATACATCAAAATCAAACTTTGGGTCGAGGATTTTTACATCCAAGATCGCACTCGCTTTAGGATCCTTTTCCTATCGCACTGAAATACATCAAATTCAAAACTTTCGGGTCAAGGATTTTGAAGATTCAAGACCGGCATCGCTTTAGGATTCTTTTCCTATTGCACTGAAATACATCAAATTCAAACTTTTGGGTCGAGGATTTTACATCCAAGACTTCACCGTTTTAGATTCTTTTCCTATTGCAATCAAGTACATCAAATTCAAAACTTTTGGGTCGAGGATTTACATCCAAGACTCCGACCGCTTTAGGATTCTTCCCTATTGCACTGAAATACATCAAAACCAAACTTTTGGGTCGAGGATTTTACATCCAAGACCGCATCGCTTAGGATTCTTTCCTTTTGCACTCGAAATACATCAAAATCAAACTTTCGGGTCGAGGATTTTACATCCAAGACTCGCACTCGCTAGATTCTTTCCTATTGCACCGAAGTACATCAAATTCAAAACTTTTGGGTCGAGGATTTTACATCCAAGACCGCACGTTTTAGATTCTTTCCTATTGCACCGAAATACATCAAAATCAAACTTTTGGGTCGAGGATTTTACATCCAAGACCGCACCGCTTTAGGATCTTTCATACCGCACCGAAGTACATCAAATTCAACCTTTTCGGGTCGAGGATTTACATCCAAGACCGCACCGGCTTTAGATTCTTTCCTATTGCACTGAAATACATCAAAACTGTCCGGGGTCAAGGATTTTACATCCAAGATCGCACCGCTTTAGGATTCTTTCCTATTGCAATGAAATACATCAAAATCAAACTTTTGGGTCGAGGATTTTACATCCAAGACCGATCGCTTTGTGGATCCTTTTCCTACCGTACCGAAATACATCAAATTCAAAACTTTTGGGTCGAGGATTTTACATCCAAGACTCGCACCGCTTTAGGATTCTTCCCTTTGCACCGAAATACATCAAATTCAAAACTTTCGGGTCGAGGATTTACATCCAAGATCGCACTCGCTTAGGATTTTTCCCTATCGCACCGAAATACATCAAATTCAAACCTTTCGGGTCGAGGATTTTACATCCAAGATCGCACGTTTTAGGATTCTTTCCTCTATTGCACTGAAATACATCAAAATCAAACTCTGAGGTTAAGGATTTTACATCCAACACCGCATTACTTCCGAGATCTTTCCTCATTGCAACGATTCAATCTAATCAATTCAATTTTCTTTCGAGGTTGAAGATGTTACATCTAAAACCTCGTAATTCCAATTTTCATTTCAAATCAAATCCTTCAAATTAATTTTGACAAACTCCAATCTAAATTGAAACTCCAAATTGAAATCTAAAACTCACAAATCAAAACTTAAATCAAACAAAATAAAATCTAAATCGAAATTCCCTGTAAAGTCATGTATTCGGGGAGTTCACCTACTTTTCCTTTCCCCAGCGAGAGTTTAGAATCTCCGTTCTCGTAGATATACTTGCTCCTCCCTGCCGAAAACTCCTCTATTTCATCCTAAGTTTGTCACTGGGATGTTTGTGCTGGTTTTGGTTGATCGCTTCGGCCAACACCAATACGCGCGGTGCTCCGTCACCACCACACCCCATTAAATCCATTTGTTGACCTCTCATTTTTGATGAGGTCTTCTTCTTCTCTTTTAGTACTTAGATCTAGCCTTAGGCTTTTCCCTTTCGACTATTGTGAGGACTAGAATCGGGGACCACCTTCTGGTAGAAATTCAAACCACTTCTTAACTCAAACTCCACAAACTCGACCGTAGACCCCTAATCACCTAGAGGGTTGAAATCAAATGTGGAAGTTTAAAGGATGAGTTCCATAGACTCTTTGGCCTTAGGATCGCCCGGTGGCCTCGGTCCGGTGAAGGGGCCGACTTACACACACACACACTACATTTATACACTACACCTACACACTACTTCCACATACCTCCTAAAACCACACCCATACCCAACTTGACCTCCTGACTCATGTAGGTGATTCACATGGATGGTCCTTAACCCCCTAAGCCCTTGAAGCAGAGGTTAGGGAATGATAGTGAATGCCTCAAATGAGTCCCTTCATGGCTCATGTCACTGATACGGCTTCATGGCTCAACCAAAATGATTTCACTCCACTCAAATTCACTCCAATCTTCAATTTTCCAAATTTTCAATTTTCCAAATTTTCAATTTTCCAAATTTTCAATTTTTGACCCCCCGGGACCCTCTACACCCGTTAGCCTACCCAAAACCCCCCGAAATTACCCAAATTTCTCAAAATGCCTAAATTATCCAAAAATTCTCCAAAATCATTCCCAAACATTTCCACATCACTTAAATTGATCATCCATACCCAAAAATACTCAAAATTCCAAGAAAACCTCCCAATACCCTCCAAATACCAAAATACCCCTTCGACCAAAAAAATCCAAAAATTCAGAAAATTCCAAGAAAATTTCAGAAAATCCCAAATATTCCCAATTTCATTTTGTCTACACCATGTAAATAATTTTTTTAATTTACCCTACTTTTGTCAAAACCCCCAATTTGACCCATTTTAACCCAAAGTGACCCCAATGTCAAACCAAACCTACCCAATTGACCCCAATTTTGCTCCAATTCAATTCTAAACTTCAATTCAATATCCTAAATACCAATCTAGACCAAATCCAAGCCCAATTTGATTGACATTTGATCCAATCTCACTTTTGGCCTTAAAGCCCAATTTGGACCCATGACCCAAACCTAACCCAAACTCACCCAATTCAATTCCAATTAACTCCCAAATCTTTCTAAATCTTCCTAACATTCCCACAAACAATACTAACATGATTTGCCCAAAATTTAGACCCAAACCCCACTCAAACTAACCCAAAGTTAAAAGGCCCTATTTCGACCTAAACCCAAACCTAACCCAAATGAGCCCAAACCCCAAAAATCAAAGCCCAACCAAAGTCAAACCCTTGAAACACTCCCATAAACATTTATCAACATTGATTTTATATCAATTTCAACCCTAGCCCAACATTAGCCCAAGTTAGCCTAATTTGACCTACATAGGCCCACTTACCAAATAAATCTAAATTCAAACCAATTCAACTCAAATCACATCAAATTGGATTCCAAGCCCTTCATAGAACATCCCTAAACCAATTATGACATTTATTTGACAAAGTTCTTCACAAAATTTTTATCCAAATGCCCATCCTAAAATCAAAAGCCCATTTCCCTTTAAACTTTCCTAAAAGCCCACTTCACCACATCCAAAGGCCCAAAATCTACCCTAAAGCCCACATGACATCTCCATTTGTCATCCACTTAATTAAATCCATTACCTAAGTCCTAAATTCACCATCAAATTATTCCAAATCAAGTTTCATACAAATTTCCATCAAATTACCAAAAATTCTTAAAACCCATTTTCATGAAATTGACCAAACCTTTTCCCCAAGCCAAATGTGAGCCATGCAAGCCATGGACCAGCCTACATGAAGCCAGGAAGATTCCGACATGTGATCAAGCCATTAATGGCAAAAGGAGGGGCCCCTTTCCTAATCCTCCTTAACCCCTTTTTACCTTAAGCATGTCACACACTAAACCAGCTTAGCGACCTCATCATGGATGGAGACCACACCACTCTCCCTTGGCCGACCCAACTGATCCTTCAACAAAATCACATGGTGCATCTAACCCAAACCAATGGGCTTCGACCAAATTAAGGCCAAAATGACCCCCTCCCCATTCCATTTAATTCAAACACTTTACACATGTCCAAGCCCAATTGACTTCACCATTGCCAAGCCCCCGACCTCCCCGGTCAAGATGGCACTCCATGCCTCTGCCGCCACTGATCGCCGGAAACACCACACCTCGCGAGCATCATGTGAGCCCAAGCTTGGAATTCTCACCCGCTGAGCTGCCCCCATGCCCAATGGCCACCATGGCTGTTCCTCTCCTCACTCGCAGCAGCTGATCCCATGCCTCAACTCCCCCGGGAGGCACTCCACCCTCTCCTATTTAAACTCCACCCTCTCAGCTACGAGAGGAGCCGAGCACAAACCTCGCCGAAACTCGCCAAAATTGTTCCGGCACCCCTTCTCCACCCCAGGAGCGCTGATCCCCAAAGGTCGACCTGCCCCAATCCCCACCGACAAAATCCAATTTCCCAACCGAAATTCCACCCAAAACCAGGACACTTCTCCACAAGTGCTGAGCCACTCCCAAATTGATTGGTTTTACACCTTCACTGCACCAAGGGAAGGTGTCCACCAAGAAAGCCCCATCTCCAAGCCACCCAAGCTTGCTCCAGCCTCCAAGCTTTGTGATCGTGCTTCGTCGAAATCACATCCGTACAATTCACCAGACCAGAGACTTCATCTGGGAGCTTGCCGGGATCCAATCGAAGGTGCAACAACTCTCGCATTGAAGCCACACTTCTCTCGAGCAAAGGTATGAGCTAATTCTTCATCCCGAGCTTCCGGAGATTCTCCATTTCAAATGCTCTTAGTTTCAATGCATGATAGCCGTATAGATGTGTTCGTCTCTTCAAGTAGAATCCATAGAGCATAAGAACATGAAAATCCACGAGTATCGAGTGAGATCTTAGGGATTTATGTGGACGGCTCTCGGTGAGGACGCTCGCGACGCATGAACGGATGCCGTCCATTCAATACACGCGCGGACGAACGGTCGGCGGCCGCACCCAGAGACGGTACGAGAACCGCGGCCCGGGCTGCCGACTCGTAGTGGCGGCGTCGAATGGGAGCGCGACGCGTGTGCGTTCGGAGCGGCTCGAGGTCGACGCGGCGCCGCGTGGATAAGAATAGAAAATTAGGGTATTTTTTGATTTACGACCCCTAACCTCAAAAATTCATATCTCCTCCGTGTAGGAAAATCGAAAATAAAATAAAAATACCCTCTTGCTCAAGAAATCGTAGGAGAATAATGTGGAAAGAAATCATTTAATTTCACCAAGTATTTTATTTTTAATAATTTATTTACTCTCTCGTATACTTTTAATTCCCATGGCTGTATATAATTCACCATGGCATGAGACCATAGGGCTTTTAAGCCTCTGAATTTGGGAATATTCCCTGAATTTTCTAAAGTCGTAGGCCATCCCTATGAAAAGTTATTGGATTTTTCAAATTCATGCCGTTGTTTTCTGGTATTTTAATTTCAATAAATAGCATGTTGTGAAACGTTCTACGAAGCACAGATGTCACACTTGTTTATGACTGGGACCAAACCCTAACTAAAAAAACAAATTAAATTGCAATAAAGTAAAACGCAGTGTAGGTAAATAAATTGCAATAAGGTAAATTGCAATAAAGTAAAAGCGAACCTGGAGGGTCTTCTCGTCATTCCCAGCTGAAAATTTAGTATTGCATTTCATGTATGTGTTTATAATTTTGCAGAAATTAAAGCATGCCAGAAAACAAGAAGAAGTAGAACTAACAAGAAGTAATTACTCAATCCTATGATGTCTATGTTAAGATCCTGGTTGTCTACCAAGTCCTATGATGTCTATGTGAATTCTTATGTCGTGTTTCAATGAAATTTGTTTAATTTAATTGAGGATGGTTTCGTTAAGCAGACATATTAAGTTTAATAGACCTTAGAGGTATCCAAACAGTCAAAGAAGGATGCAGGTCCATGCTTCCCTCTCATATCCTGATGAAAAGTCTCGGGCTCATTTAGACTTATTATGTTGCTTAACAATTCACCCTACCTATACCCTTATGCTTAATGAACACAGTTATTTAGGGTAGGTTGGGGCAGATGGGTTTAGGTGTGGTTTGTGTTTGAACTTGGTGGTAACTGGTAGTTTGATTTGGACTTATGGGAGTGCTATGAAGAGTTTGTGGTTTTATTTGTGGAAGATTTGATTGAGTTTGATTTTAGTTTGGGGATTTTGGGCTTTGAATTTGGTTTGTATTTGGATTTGGTTTGTGTTTGGTTTGGTTTGGTTTGGTTTTGGTTTTGGTTTTGGGCTGGGTTTGTATTTGGTTGGGTTTGGTTTTGGTTTATGTTTTGTTTTTGGAGCTAGGAATTTTGAGTTTGGAATATGCATTGGGAAGGTTATGTGAACATTGGGTAAAATTTGGGTTATTCCATGCATTCACTAAGCATAAGGATATCTTTATTATGTTGTGATTTCCTAGGGGTCTTTATAAAGGGGAAAATAAACCATGCCTCAGGAGGCCTATCCTAGGGTTGATTGTTATCGTGTTGGTATTGTATTGTGGTCGGGATTGTCGTTGTGTGTTGTGATTGTTGTTGTGTTGGGATTGTTGTTGTTATTGTATTATGTATGTTATTTTATTCTTATGATGTTATGTTATTTAAAATTATTATCTTTTATGTGTGATTAAAATTATTATTATCTTTATGGTTTATTTAATTTAATATTTATTATCTTATGTGATTTGTTTACTTTATCATTAATTAATTAATTAATTAATTGTTATTTATTTATTTTATTTTACTTTAACTTGATATTTATTTATTATTATTTTGGTTTTAATTTATTTTATTATTTAATTTAATTAATTTAATTCAATTTATTAGCATTTACAATTATTATTTAATTTAATTTAACTTTATTTAATTTGTTTTATTTTAATTTATCATTTATTTTTAATTTAATTTAATTTAATTAATTATTATTTACAATTATTATTTAATTTAATTTAATTTAATTTAGTTTATTCCATTTTAATTTATCATTTATTTGCATTATTATTTAATTTAGTTTAATTTAATTTATTATTATTTAATTTAGTTTAATTAATTTAATTTAATTTTAATTTAACTTAACTTTATTTACTTATTTAATTTAATTTAATTTAATTAATTTAATTTAATTTCATTTCTTTTATTATTATTTACATTATTATTTAATTTAATTTAATTTAATTTAAATTTATTTAATTTAATTTAATTTTAAATTATTTATTTATTTACATCATCATTTAATTTAATATAAATTTGATTTATTTAATTGTTTTTTTTTGGTTTATTTAATTATTATTTAATTAATGTAATTTATTTAATTTAATTATTATTTAATTTAATTTATTTAATTTAATTGTTATTTGATTTTAATTATTTAATTTTAATTTAATTCATTATTCATTTATATTATTTAAATTATTTTCAATTTATATATATATATATATATGTATTATTTATTTTATTATTACTTATAAGTTATTTTATTTTTAATTAATTATGTGTACATTTTTATTACTTAAATATTATTGATTTATTATTATTAATTTATATTATTAATTTACATTAATTATTATTATCATTTTTATTATTATTTATTTATTTATAAAGCTTTTTATTTTCTCTCTCTTCAATTATTCTTTTCTTTATTTAAAGTTATTATTATTTATATTAAGTTTATACATTATTAAATTTATTATTTACACATATATTTACATTTACATTGTTTTAAAAGAGGCATGATATTTATTTGCTTATTTTTATTATTATTTATTTATTTATAAAGCTTTTTTAACATTCTCTCTCCTAAATTATCCTTTTATTTATTTTAAATTATTATCATTTATTTAAAGCTATTAGAATTATTATTACATTTATATTAAAAAAATGACATTTTTATTTACTTATTTTTTTATATTTACAATTATTATTTTATTTTTTATTATTATCATTTTCTTATATTTTTATTATCTATTTATTTTATTCTTATCACATTATCTTTTATTATTTACATATTGTTATTATTCATTTACATATATATATATATATATATATATATATATATATATATATATATATATATATATATATATATATATATATATATATATATATATATTATTCATTTATATTTTAGTAGTATGTAGTTATGTTATTTAAATGTAGTGTAGTTATTTATTTAGTAAGGTTTATTAAATTTAGTATGGTTATATTAGTATAGTTTATTTTAGTTAAAATTTAGTAAGAATATTATTTAATTTATTCATATTTACAATCATATCATTTATGTTTATTTCTCCTTTCCTTTTATGTTATGTTTATTTCTCCTTTCCTTTTATGTTATGTTTATTTCTTTTAAATTTTAAAAAACTTATTCTTTTCAATGTAATAAAGTTAGGTGGTATATTTGTAAATATTAAACTAGTTAACTTAATTAGCTAATATCTTGCATAAAAAATAGAAATCTTAAGGCTAAGCATGGAATGGCTTGCATGAAAGAAAGAAATCCTAAGGCTATACATGGAAATAGCTAAGTAACTTGCATGAAAAAAAAAAGGAATTCCTAAGCCTAAGCATGGAAATATTTTAAAAAGCATAAATTTTTGTAAAAAGAAAAAAAAAACCTACACATGATTTTTGAAAATATACATGGAGAATTGTGATTCTAAATAGCTTGCATGAAAGAAAGAAAGCATGGAAATATTGAAACAAAACATGAAGATTTGTAAAAGGAAATAATTAACACATGCTTTTTTTAAAAAAAAAAAAAAAAAAGAAAACTATGTAGGGGAAGAAGAAGAAGGAGAGGAGGGAGGAGGTTACCTTGCCTTGGATGAAGAAGAAGGAGAGGAGAAGGGGAAGGGAGGTTCACGGCTAGGAGATTGGGAGTGAGATGGTGAAGTGAAGTGTGTAAATGTGTGTAAGGGAGTGTAAGTGAGATTATGAGAGGGATTTTGGATGAGGCTCACGGCTAGGGAGTTAAGGAGGGAGTGAGGGAGAGATATGGTGGAGGCATGGTGAAGGTGAGGAGAGTAGGGTGAGGTGGCGGGTAGGGTGAGGGAGAGGTGAGGGAGAAGTGAGGGGAGAGGCATGGAGGAGAGATATGGATGAGGGATATTTTTTTTTATTTCAATTATTTATTATATTTTATTATATATATATATATATATATATATATATATATATATATATTATATTGATTTTAGGGCTGCCATGATATTAATTTGATTAATTTTGGTTTAATTTAGGTTGATTTGAATTATTAGTTCAATTAGGTTCATTTGGGTTTGGGCTAACATAACTTGAGTTTGAGTGAGAATGAGGTCTAGGTGTCTTGACCAATATTGTTCATATGATTGTGATGAAGATTTTTCATGAAGACACAAAGTGGCTTTGAGCTCATTTGGAGGTTCAATTTTGGCATGGATTTGATTTTTGATTATTTTGGACCATGTTGGGTTCGGGTCAAATTAGATTGGGTTTGAGTGGGAATAGGGTTCCGAGGTCTTCAGAAATAATGTAGATATGGTTGTCTCGAAGAACTTTTATGAAGACAAAAAATGATTTTGACAAGGTTTAGGGGTCAATTTGGTGGATTTAGGACATGTGTCCAGCTTGGGTCAAAATGGGGAGGTTTTGGTCCAAAATGGATTTTGGGTAAAACCTAATCTCAAATTATGTGCAATTTATGATCCAATTAAGTTTAAGGAGGTGTTATAAAGAGTTTTGAATTGAAATTTTGGAGGAATTGATTGACATTGGCTCACTTTAAGAGTTTTGGGTTATTTAGACCAATTTGGGGATTTTGGATTTCAAGTGGAATTGGATTCAAATGAGGGTTACATTGGGCTTGAATTTGGTCTAAGTTAATATTGGGGATGTTGAATTTTGGTTTAGAATTGAATTTGATGAAAATTGGGGTCAATTGGGTCAAGATTGGGTTTGGTTTAGGCACCTTTAGGTTAAATGGTCCAAGTTGGGATTTTGGATTGAAAGTGTATTAATTTGGCAAAATTGACCCATAGTGTAGTTAAACAAAATGGAATTGGGAATTTTTAGGATTTTCTGATATTTTTTGAGAATTTTTTGGATTTTTGGGCAAAAAGGGTATTTTGGGTATTTTGAGGGTATTGGGGGGGTATTTTTGGAAATTTTGGAATTTTTGGTCATGGATAGTCAATTTGAGTGGTAAGGAATATCTTGGAATGATTTTTGAGGAATTTTGGTGAATTTGGGTAATTTTGGAAATTTTGGGTATTTTGGGTGGCCGGGGGCAAAAAAATTGAAACTTTGGAGATTTGAAGGTGGCTTCAAAGTGAGCATGATGTAATGGTTTAAATTGAGTTATAGATCGAGGGTCACCCTCATTTGGTCCTCTATGTGTTGGTCCACACCAATTAGTCATAGACTTAGGGCTGGGCTATCCACATGAGTTTCCAAAGAGTTCAGGGTCGAAATTAGGATGTGCAGTGTGTGTATGTTGTGAATGTGAAGTGTATGAGTGGTGATCTCCAGACCTCCCTCAGGTCAAATCCTAAGGTCTTACCACCTATAGGAGACTTCCCCTAGGATTCCTTATGCTTGCCTTTTTTCCTACCAAAAGGTGGAGGTGAGGCCTTAAGCATATGAAAACCCTCTAGTGAAGCAAGAAGAGTTTTGAATTTCTATGGGGAGGGTTCCATAACTAGTCCTCTAAGAATGTCGCCAGGAGAGTCCTATGGCTAGACCCTAGGCTATTCTAAAGAGATACTAGACCTCAACCAAAAGTGAGGTCAACAGTAAATTTAGGTAATTTTTGGGAAATCGGACAACTAAGCTCCGACCCCAGAATTTCATGGAAGGCGGAAAAATATTTCAGGGGAAATGGAAATTTGGGAATTTTTGGGAAATCGGGTGACTAAGCTCCGACCCCAGAATTTCATGGAAGGCGGAAAAAATATCTCGGAAGGAAGATGGAAATTTATAGAATTTTTGGGAAATCGGACAACTAAGCTCCGACCCCAGAATATCATGGAAGGTGGAAAAAATATCTCGGAAGGAAGATGAAAATTTAGGGAATTTTTGGGAAATCGGACGACTAAGCTCCGACCCAAGAATATCATGGAAGGCGGAAAAAATATCTCGGAAGGAAGATGAAAATTTAAGGAATTTTTGGGAAATCGGACGACTAAGCTCCGACCCCAGAATATCATGGAAGGCGAAAAAAATATCTCGGAAGGAAGATGAAAATTTAGAGAATTTTTGGGAAATCGGACGACTAAGCTCCCACCCCAGAATATCATGGAAGGCGAAAAAAATACCTCGGAAGGAAGATGGAAATTTAGGGAATTTTTGGGAAATCGGACGACTATGCTCCGACCCCAGAATATCACGGAAGGCGAAAAAAATATCTTGAAAGGAAGATGGAAATTTAGGGATTTTATTTTTGTGTAGTTTCACTTTGTTTACTTTTGACTTTGTTTCATTTGTTTTCATTTCTTTTCATTTTCATTTCACTTCATTTGATTTTGTTTTGACTTTCCATTTCATTTTCAATTTTCGTTTCTTTTTGGTTAATTTTATTTTCAATTTTCATTTTTTTATCCTTTTATTCTGTATCATCATCATTTTTTTTGGAACCAACGGGTGGTTCAACGGCTTTCGACCGTCGCATTGAAAGAAACATTTCTGAAAAGTTGGAAAATCTTCATTGATTCATCTGAAAAGAAATACAACTGATCTGACACTAACAAGCATCCAAAATTGATCAGGTGTACAAGATCGAACAAAACCGATCACGTGTACAAAACGCGAACAAAACAAGTGTATCATGTCATCCGGTTGCTACGGAAGTAGTGACGCAACCGCTCGCGCTCTCGCTGTAAGCTGTAGTAGCATTCTGCCTCTGAGGCTGCTCGGGGGACGGGCCAACCTGCCAAGGTTACGCTCCGGAACAAAAGTCCCCTTGCAAACACCCGGAGGTACCACCGTCACAGTGGCAAAGGACGAAGGTTCTCCAGCTCCGGATCCGGTTCATAGTAGAACGGCGCTTTGTCTTCATCCATTCTCCTGAAGGTGACTGACACCCTTTTTCCTACAACTCCGGGGATGCAGTGTTTTACCAAATCCGCTCCATTTCCTTTTAAGACCAACACTGATCCGACTGGCAAGGGAATCTCAACAGAACCTCGGAATTCACCCGTTCCAACTATCTGAATTTCACGTCCGAACAGAATATTGCATTCACTCACAAAGGAGACCGTGTAGAAGGGCCTCATGAAGTCGTTGTGGTCAATATGAGGAGGGATGCAGTCCCCATCCTTATAAATATTTATAATGCAGCTGTTTGGGATACAGTCTGAAGGCAGTATGTGCCACTCGACCATCCTCCTGATCATTCCCTTGATTTTTGGTGGCATCTGATTCACCTCATCATGCTATAAAATCCCCGGGGGGTTTCCCTGTCTATCTCTGGCAAAGTTGTAGCAGCAACCGCACTGAATAGTAACCCTGCCTTTTCCTCTCTTCCATTTAGATGGCTTCGTATACGTTCTGCGCTTCAAGAGGCCTGCTTTTCCCATGGTCTTGAGAGCTTTGACGCAATCCAAAATATCTTTTTCATCTTCTTTTGAGAACACATCAATATAGAGCTCGAGTCTTTCAAGGATGTTGACCCATTTTCCTTGAATATCCTCGTAATGCTCAAATTCCTGCTTTCTGACTCTTCGTATCTTTGCCATGATGTAGTACGGGACTCCTTGTGGCGGCGAAAAAACATACACTGGTACGTATGGCTCCACACTCGGAAATTCCCTACTCTGAAGTAGCATCGAGGCGGCTACATATGCCTCGAAGGTGCCGTATTCCTCAAGCTGTAGAACATGGCATTCTAGGCATTCTGAAAATGCCCCTATATCTGAAGGCAAACTGGGCAAGCTCGAGTTGCAAATCGAGCATCCGGCCAAAACTTCCTTCATTGGATCCCACATCAGAACTGGCTCCTTGATGGTTTTCGGCTCAGTATCCGTGCGCGGAGAACTGTCCTCAGTCTCTTTCATTTCTGGCTGATGAAATTCTTCTGGCACAGGCGGTAGCTTAGCGGCTGACTCCCTAGCCCGTCTTCTCTCCATCATTTCCAGGAGGCGGCGCTTGCGACGATTTCTATTTCTTCTGCTTGTATTTGCTAACAGAGCGTCCGAAATTCTGCCGGCTGAAGCGACAACCAGATCACCTCGTGGAGTGGTGATCATGGATGGGACATGAGTACGTCTCTCAGTAAGGAGGTGTGAGTTAACCGAACCTCCGGTGCCCCCATATCCTGAGGTTTGTCCTACCTCCCTGCGACTGAATTTATTTATTGGCTTCATTTTCTGAGTTCGCTTCAGTATACGTTTCTAGATGCGAGGTCGGAGTCGTATCAAAGAGCAAACACCGACTCGAAACTCGACACTTCCTACACAAGTAAACAAGGGGAAATGTCAGCGAGTGGTGTTGTGCACGAACAAAAGCAAATTATCATTTACTTTAAACAAGTTTTAGCAATTAACTTGATGCCATTATTTTATTTAATATGTTTTTATGAAATTTAGATTTAGAATTTGACAAACATGTTTTCATTTTGTGGGAAGATTTCTTTTATTTTATGCATTTTTTTTATAAAATTTTTGACCCAGTCACAGACACTAGCCCTACAGCTATATCAGAACGAATATCCTTTTTTGTAGTCTTTTCATGTCGCATAATATTTCTTTAAATATCGTCCATTGATGGGCAACATGGGTCTATCCCCTTGAGAATCCACCAACTGGTAAGATCCTCCTGTGTAGACCTTCTCCACCACGAATGATCCTTCCCAGGTCGGTTTGAACTTTGCACTTATTTTGTGGTGTGCAAGAATAGGCCTTCTAAGAACGAGCTCGAGGTCACCAACTTTGAACGACCTCAGGCGGACCAATTTATCGTGGGCTTGAATGATCTTCGCTTGGTAGAGTTCCAAGTTCTGCTGTGCGAGCAATCTTTTTCCTTCAAGGCTTTCCAATTCTGGAAGTCGTAACTTGGCATTCTCTTATGTTGTAATTTGATTGGCAACGGCAACCCGGAGCGACGGTAGCTGAACTTCTAGCAGAAGAACTGCCTCGGACCCATACACAAGAGCGTACGACATAGACTGTGTTGGTGTTCTGACTGTCGTCCGGTACGCCCACAAGGCTTCTAGCAGCTTCTCGTGCCATCCTCGTTTATTGTTGTCAAGCGTCTTCTTCAGAATCTGAACAAGCATTTTATTGAAGGCTTCTGCCAAGCCATTTGCTTTAGGGTAGTAGATCGTCGAGCATCTCCAATCTATCCCATATCTTATGAAGAAGTTGTTGATTTTTGTGCTCTTGAAATCGAACTCGTTGAAGGAGATGATTCTGTGCGGTACACCGAAACGGTAGACGATTTGATTCTTGAAGAACTTTAAAACTTGCTGCACTGTGACTTCTCGTAGTGGAACTGCTTCTACCTAATTAGAAAAGTAATCTGTAGCTGCGAGTATAAACCTGTGTCCTTTTGAGGAAGGAGGGTCTATCGGACCCACTATGTCTGTACCCCAGCACTCGAATGGCCACGAGGCAATCGTTGGGTGTAGAACATTTGGAGGCTGGTGCAAGACCACTCCAAGCAACTGACACTGATGGCATCTCTTAGGTACGTCCATGCAATCTGTCATCATTGCTGGCCAGTAGTATCCGAGTCTTTTGATTTTCATCTTCATTTTTGGTCCTGACTAGTGAGCACCACACAATCCAACATGTACTTCTTTGACAATTTTCTGCGCTTCTGCTCTGCTCAGACATCTCAGCCACATCTGGTCGAAGGATCTCCTATACAGAACATTGTCGATCAGGGCATAAGACAAAGCCCTCTTCTGAATCTGGTGCGCTACTGACTTATCTTCAGGTAGCTTTCCGGTTTGCAAATATTCCATTAATGGCTGACGCCAATCTTCTGTATCTTCTGCCACTCCAGTAATTGTCTTTTCTTTTTTAATTTCATGTAGACTGTTGATCCACTTTAAAAAGTATCTATTTTTAGTGTGAATTTCATGCTAACTTTATGCACATTTTTAAAGATATTAGACTTTAAAGAAAGAAATTTTGCATATTTTTGTCTCCAAGTATAAAAATATGATTTTAGATAAAATGAAGCAAAAACTATGCAATTTTGAGCCAAAATGAGCAAAAAAAGAAAATTCTGACTTAGCACATATTGATATATCTTTCTATGCTTAATATCTTTTATATTTCTCACATGTTTTAATTATACTTTTGAAAAAGGTTGTTTACATGTTTATATTGTAGGTGAAGATGTTAGGAATGCAACGCAACTGAAATGGGTCGAAACGGAGTTAAAACGGAGCTAAACGGAGCTAAACGGAGCAAAACAGTGGAGCTGCACACAGGACGGCGCCTAGGTGCCAAACACGGCACTCAGGCGCCGGCGACGACTAGAAAACGGCGCCTAGGCTCCAGAATCAAGGCCTAGACGCCAGAATCATCCAGAAACGGTTATTGGACGGATTTTTGATGACTTTGGGAGTTATTTTGACGGTGTTAAGTATTTTCTATACCTTCTAGAAGACTGGAAGTTACTCCTAATATATAGGACATGTGATACAATGTATCTGGACACATTGGAGCGGTTTAAATCACGAAGAGGTGCGAACCAAAGTGAAGGGGTGTGATTGTTTTGGGCACGGAGTCTGGCGCCTAGGCGCCAGAGTCGGTTTCTAGAAGATTCAATGAATGTGAACTACTTTTGAAGAGGTGTCTTAAGTAACCCTTGGCCATTTTCAGAGCTCTATATATGGGAGCCCATTCTACAGAGAAAATCTCACCCTATAGTCTCTTTCTTCCCCCTTAGTCACTTTAGTCATTTTAGAGTCATGAAGATGTAGATTTATACATCTTATGGACAGATTGGTGAGGGATTTTGAGATATTTATGTAAGGGATGTACGAGCGGTGCATGGATCGGTGGGAAACTTTGGTGGAGAGATCTTATTCTTTCCTTCAGAGGGAAAAAGCTAAGTATTGTGTTCTTCATTCTCTTTTAATTGTTGTAAACACTTTCTAGTAGATTTTCTTTGTTTTAAACCAAGTTTTCTGTCGTGATTTATCCATGCTTCGTAAGTGATTTTCTTTACTCTTTCTTTTAATATGAAGTAGTGGCATGTGTAGGAAAATCATTTTTATGATAAAATTAACTTTTAAATGCTTCTAGGTGACAGATAGTTGCATAAATATAATAGAATACTAATGAAATAAGTTCCTTGTTGGCACTTAAATTATTACATAATTCTATCAACCCTTTTACTTCTTATGCCATTATTTTCATTTACTTTTATTTTGTAATGAAATAGATGCATGTTTAGGAATTAAGATTTCCTGAGATATTCTCTTATTAAATTATGGTGATGATATTCATACCGGATCTTCATTTACTTTACAAATTGATCACTTGTATTGTTAAAATTTGTTGAAGAATTCTGAAACCTATCTGGAGATGAGTTCATAACTAGTAGATATCATATGAATCATTGGGTAATCGAAGGCTATACGCGGATTATTTAAGGTGAAGTGCAAATATATAGGGAGATATTGTTTATTGGGCGTAGAATTAATTAGTTTTTAGAGTGACAGACTAAATTCTAATAATTTGGTCTATAGAAAGGGAACGGGTCACTGGTAGGGCCGACCATAGCCACCCTTGGACATCTAGTAGTGTGAGCCTAGATTAATCCATTCTACTAATAAAACATCCTGAACCGATCTATAGATTAGCCAATGTTCTTTATGCCTGGACTAAAGGGTAAAGAATAGAAATGCTTCTATTTGACACTACATTAAATTCTAAGCATTGCTTTCCTACACATTATTTATGTAATTGCAAGAGAAAGGTAGTCTTTAACATCTCAAAATTCTTCAAACCAATTTATCCATAAGTTATCTTCTTATTTAAGAATTTTATTTAGGATTAGTTATTAGAAAATCTATTTTAATCAACATTCCAAATTTAGGCCTTATAGAAATAGACTGGAATTAGCCTAAAGAATTTCTTACCTTACTTCTCTGTGGGATCGATACTGGGGTTATAAAAGAAAACTCTATATTACTTGAAACGATACGTATCCTTGCGTAGTACCCCTAGGTTGTAAAATATTTTCTAAAATTTTACAACATTTTAATTTTATACACTAGACGATATTTATAAATTGGGTCAAGTTTTTGGCCATCTTTTAGAAGCAAATATTACTGCGTTATTGCGGGTCGGGTCAAGTTTTTAGCGCCGTTGCCTGGGAAGCTTCGGTAAGAACTTTAGGAGAATTTTAGTGGAAATAATTAGGTTTAGACTTGGAAAACTGTAGTGTCGTAAAAACTATTTTTGTGTGAAAACGTGTTTTGTTAAATAAAAAAGTTTTGTAAAAGAAAAAGAAATAAAAATTTGTTTGTGTGAAAAGTAAGGTGTTCATGAAAATATTTTGTTGTGTTGAATATATTTCATCTATTATTTGTTTAATTTTTAATTTATTATTTGTTGTGTTATGTATGCAAAACAAATGATCTGCGGGACTTGCGCCTTATGATCCCGAGTTTGAAAAAAAATACAGAAAGGACTCAAAAAACTAGAAATGGAAATGGAAAACTTTCAAGATAATAACTTGGAAAATCATCATACTTCATTGAGGGATTACATAAATCCTACGACAGATGAATTTCACTCAAGTATACAAATCCCTGTCATAGAAGCTGACTCGTTTGAAATAAATCCTGAGATTATCCAACTGGTGCAGAACAATCAGTTTGGGGGAACTCCTTTGGAGGATCCTTATTTACACTTATCTAGTTTTCTAGAACTTTGTGTTACATTTCGTTATAACGGTATGTTAGATGATGCTGTTAGGCTAAGGCTTTTTCCTTTCTCACTAAGGGATAAGGCTAAAATATGGTTATACTCATTAGCACCTGGCTCTATTAAAAATTGGGAGGAGTTAACTCAGAAATTCCTAGCTAAGTATTTTCCACCTTCAAGGACTACTAAACTTAGAAATAATATTATCTCATATTGTCAATATGAAGGAGAATCAATATACGAAACCTAGGAAAAATTTAAGGAACTCCTAAGAAAGTGTCCACATCATGCTCTGCCCGATTGGTTAATCATTCAAACATTTTATAATGGGTTAGTAGGATCCCTTAGGTCTATAATTAATGTTGCTGCTGATGGATCGTTAATGTCAAAACCATTTGATGAAGCGTATGCATTAATTGAAAGAATGGCTACAAATGAATTTGTATGGCCCTCTGCAAGGGTAAATCCTAAAAGGGTAGCCAGTGTTCATGATACAGATGCGATTGCAATTCTTGCATCTCAGGTTGCTGAAATATCAAGGAAGTTTGACCAATTTCGAATGAACCAGCCTCAATTTAATCCAGTAAGTGAGGAAAGTTCATTAGGGAATATGATTGATTCTAACTTATCATATGAGACTTTAAATACCACAAACAACCCATATTCTAACTTTTACAATCCAGGTTGGGAGAACCATCCTAAATTTAACTGGAATCATACTACTGATGGTGGAAACCCAAAATGGGAAAATAATCATGCGAATCCTAATGGAAGTTGGAATAATCAGGGGAACACAAACTATAGACCTTCATATCCACCGAACTCTAACAATGATCAACAATTTGAGGATAAGAAGATGTCTATGGAAGAAGTGGTATTGCAAATGGAAAACCAGTTGCAAAGTCAAAATGTTGCGATTAAAAATATGGAGAATCAATTGGAACAAATTGCTAATTCACTTAGCAATGGACCCTAAGGAACACTTCCTAGCAACATTGAGATCAACCCTAAAGAGAACACTAATGAACAAGTAGAAGCTGTCGAATTAACAAGTGGAAGAGAGATTGAGGATGCGGTTAGAAAAGAGAAAGATGTTGTGAGAGAAACAAAGGAAACTAAAAGACCCGAAAAACTTGTTTCTAAGGATCTGGAAAAATTAATATCTCCAAATAAAATCAATTTAGAAAGACCACCAACTCCATTTCCACAAAGACTTAGACAACATGAGTTGGATAAAAAATTTTCAAAGTTCATGAAAGTACTTAAGAAGTTAACGATAAATATTCCTTTCACTGAAGCTTTGAAACAGATGCTAAGTTATGCAAAGTTTATGAAGGATATATTAAACAAGAAAAGGAAATTTGGGGATTATGAGACAGTTGCACTAAGTAAGGAGTGCAGCGCTATACTTCAGAAAAATTTTCCTCGAAAACTTAAATATCCTTGTAGCTTTACAATTCCTTGTGTAATCGGAAAAAGATTATGTGGAAAAGCTTTATGTGATTTAGGAGTGAGCATTAATGTGATGCCTCTATCTATATTTATAAGGTTAGGTTTAGTCGATATTTCTCCCACTACTGTAACCCTTATGTTAACTAATCGATCTATCATTTATCTAAAAGGAGTTATAGAAGACGTGCTTGTTAAAGTGGATAAATTTATCTTTCTTGTGAACTTTATTATATTAGATATGGAGGAAGATAAAGAAATTCCAATTATTTTAGGGAGACCTTTCCTTGTTACTTGACAAGCTATGATAGATGTGCAAAAAATAAAGTTGATTATGAATATTAATGACCAAAAAGTCACTTTTGATGTATTAAAGACTATGAAATATCCAGCTGAGAGAAAAGATGATGAATGTTTTTGGATGGATGAAATTGATTATCTAAGTATAAACCATTTCCAAGAAAGTTTTGAGAGTAAGTTAAGAGATGAGATTGAAATGGAATTTTATGATGGTTCAAAAATGTTATTTAAAGAAGATTGTATGTATGTTCAAGAGAGGTGTGGAATGATGGATGTTACCAAAAATAGTAAACTTTTAATTCCATTTGTTGAAAAATCTCATGAATTTAAGATGAATGTACCCCACACAATTTTAAAGCCTACCTATTTAGGTAATTCATTTACACAACCAGTCTTTATATCTTTAGATGCGACTCAATCACAAGAAAAACCTGAATTGAATGATGAACATGATAAAATGATTGAACTAAGACTTAGAAGAGAATTTGAGGATAAATTTCAAAAGAACTTTGAGTTGAGAAAAGAGGATAAGGATATTGGAAGACCATTGGAAGAAATTCCTAAGGAATCAGAAAAACCTATTTCCTCAACTAAGATAGATCCTCCATCATTTAATAATTATAAAGGGGAAGAATTGGAAGATAACTTGAAAAAGAAGAATGACATAGAAGAATTTGATCCTGAATCTGAATTATCTAAAGAGAATCTGATCCAAAGTTTGAGAGATCTTGAACTATCTTATAAAGATCCATTTCTTAGAAATTTCAAGGATGATATTAATATGCAAATTCATAAAATCAATAGAAGAATATTGGATCTAGAAAGAAACTTGAGGAACAATAATATAAATCAAACTGAAAATGAACTGCTGAATGAAAAATTAAAATTTGAGGATTTTGTAGGAATTCCTGGATCTGAAAAGGACTGGGCGATTGATCGAGGATTAGTTAATTAGATTTTTGATCCAAGAGGAATCATTTGTCGGGCCCGCGACTTTAAAACCAAGCGCTTTATGGGAGGCAACCCATAGTTATCAGTATGCTTTGATTTAGTGTGCTTGAGAGTCATGATTGTTTATGTGTTGTTTTGTGTTTGCTTTAGTGCGAATTATATTAATGTTGTGAGGTTATGCCTTGGTCTTGACTAAATTTGTATATGACTTCTACTAGTAGCGAGTCGACGAGTCCGTTATAACTCAGTTCTCAACTGGTGCTGAGCATTACCTTGAAGCATGTAGAGTTTGGACTTGGACCACTCCATGTCAGTTCGATTACTTCCTTTATCTAACTTTATTTTCACTATGTAAAGTGATGAAATTGCTTAATGAACAACATATGAATGAATTGCACTATTTTTATTTATCAGATTATCATTATTAGTGTAGTTTCTTCCGTTAGAAATTAAAAGTATGGAGGGGAAATGTGAGTAGAAAGGAGATCAAATTAACCTCAATTGATATTTGTTTATGAATCTGCGAGTCTATGTATTTTAGTTTGTGTGTTTGTGTTTTTGTTTTGTGTTACAACAATTTAGAAATTTGAAGAACACTTACATATATATTCCCATGCTGATGTTTGTCTTGCTTGTTAGACCTTTCTTTAGTTTAATTTTATTCTAGCATGTTTAGTTTAGATTTACTTTCTATTGTAAATTGTTATGTCCTGATGAATATTTGTAGATGTTTTTGACAAACATTTGTGGTAGATAGAATTTCTGAACTTCTTCCTGCTTATATTTTTTGTGCTATACATGTTAAAATTAAGTTTGGTAGGAAGAAAATATAATTTTAGTTAAAATACTTTTAGTGTAATTTTATTACAAGCATGTTTTAGTTAGATTTACTTTCTCCGCAGTCTATCCGATTATGCATGTATATAAATTTGATAGATGTTGTAGAGTTATAGATTAAACTTTATTTTCTTCCTCTACATTTTATGGAATTAATTGCAAAATATTTTAAAATTCAGTTTGGGATTAAAACAATTTTCAGAACATGAATTTTAGTTGTCTAGAATGGTATAAATAAATTTGATTTTTGATTGAAAAATAATTATGTATATGATGTTATATTAGGGAAATAAAATTTTGAATATAGAAATGAGTAAGAAAATTTAATTAAAATTTATAGTAGTGGTCAAAAATTTAAAGTTAAATTTTTCTTAGTGAAGAAATGATAAATATTGTGTAACTATCTTTAGTAAGAGAAGTTGTATTTTTGGAAAAATAGAAGGATTGGACTTTTGTTTTCAATATTTAAATTTCTTTTATTAAAAAATAATTTTCAAAACTCGTTATTATATTTCTAAGTAAAATATATATATCTACCTTATGCTTTAGGAAAGGAAGGGTGGAATTCAAAATTATTAAATGCCTATCCAGATATAGTAATCCTTGCCTAAAAAAAAAAGAAAAAAAAAGAAGAAAGAAAAGAAAAAGAAAAAGAAAAGAAAAGTATAGTATGTGAAAAAGGAAGGAGAAACTTGAGGATTAAAGAGTCTAAAAATTGGTTCCACACTTGAGCTTTTTAAAGTATAAGATTTGAGAAAATCTTAAGCTTAAAAATATAATATAGTTAGTATAATTATTTTTAATAATGGTTTTTAAGTAAAGAAAATAAAATGCCTAACCACTATATTTTGAAAAATTTACAAGCATTTCTGAATTAGATAGCAACACATATTTTCATACTCTTTCATCTAAGAGATTCTCATTTACTAAAATTTTTTCTAAATTGGACTACTACATTTATAGAACAAAATCTTAGAAACTCCTAAAGAAACTCATACACATGATTTTCTTATGTGGTTTTATATGATTATAGTGTTACTTGAGGACAAGTAACGTTTAAGTTTGGGGGAATTTGATCCACTTTAAAAAGTACCTATTTTTAGTGTGCATTTCATGCTAACTTTATGCACATTTTTAAAGATATTAGACTTTAAAGGAAGAAATTTTGCATATTTTTGTCTTCAAGTATAAAAATATGATTTTAGATAAAATGAAGCAAAAACTATGCAATTTTGAGCCAAAATGAGCAAAAAAAGAAAATTCTGACTTAGCACATATTGATATGTCTTTCTATGCTTAATATCTTTTATATTTCTCACATGTTTTTGAGTGAAATTATACTTTTGAGAAAGGTTTTTTTATGTCTATCTTGTAGGTGAAGATGTTAGGAATGCAACGCAACTGAAATGGATCGAAACGGAGCCAAACGGAGCAAAACAGTGGAGCTGCGCACAGGGCGGCGCCTAGGCGCCAAACCCGGCGCCCAAGCGCTAGTGATGATGAGAAAACGGCGTCTAGGCTCCAGAATCAAGGCCTAGGCGCCAGAATCATCTAGAAACGGTTATTGGACGGATTTTTGATGACTTTGGGAGTTATTTTGACGGTGTTAAGTAGTTTCTAGACCTTCTAGAAGACTGAAAGTTACTCCTAATATATAGGACATGTGATACAATGTATATGGACACATTGGAGTGGTTTAAATCACGAAGAGGTGCGAACCAAAGTGAACGGGTGTGACTGTTTTGGGCACTGAGTCTGGCGCCTAGGCGCCAGGCACCTAGGCCCCAGAGTCGGTTTCTAGAAGATTCAATGAATGTGGACTACTTTTGAAGAGGTGCCTTAAGCAACCCTTGGCTATTTTCAGAGCTCTATAAATAGGAGCCCATTCTACAGAGAAAGTCACACCCTATAGTCTCTTTTTTCCCCTTAGTCACTTTAGTCAATTTAGAGTCATGAAGATGTAGATTTCTACATCTTATGGAGAGATTGGTGAGGGATTTTGAGATATTTATGTAAGGGATGTACGAGCGGCGCATGGATCGGTGGGAAACTTTGGTGGAGAGATCTTCTTCTTTCCTTCAGAGGGGAAAAGCTAAGTATTGTGTTCTTCATTCTCTTGTAATTGTTGTAAACACTTTCTAGTAGATTTTCTTTATTTTAAACCAAGTTTTCTGTTGTGATTTATCAATGCTTCGTAAGTGATTTTATTTACTTATTCTTTTAAAATGAAGTAGTGGCATGTGTAGGAAAATTGTTTTTATGATAGAATTAACTATTAAATGCTTCTAGGTGACAGATAGTTGCATAAATATAATAGAATACTAATGAAATAAGTTCCTTGTTAGCACTTAAATTATTACATAATTCTATCAACCTTTTTACTTCTTATGCCATTATTTTCATTTACTTTTATTTTGTAATGAAATAGATGCATGTTTTGGAATTAAGATTTCCTGAGATATTCTCTTATTATATTATGGTGATGATATTCATACCAGATATTCATTTACTTTACAAATTGATCACTTGTATTGTTAAAATCTGTTGAAGAATTCTAAAACCTATCTGGAGATGAGTTCATAACTAGTAGATATCATATGAATCCTTGGGTAATCGAAGGTTATACACGGATTATTTAAAGTGAAGTGCAAATATATAGAGAGATATTGTTTATTGGGCATAGAATTAATTAGTTTTCAGAGTGACAGACTAAATTCTAATAATTTGGTCTCTAGAAAGGGAACGGGTCACTGGTAGGGTCGACCATAGCCACCCTTGAACATCTAGTTGTGTGAGCCTAGATTAACCCATTCTACTAATAAAACATCCTGAACCGATCTATAGTTTAGCCAATGTTCTTTATGCCTGGACCAAAGGGTAAAGAATAGGAATGCTTCTATTTGGAACTACATTATATTCTAAGCATTGCTTTCCTACACATTATTTATGTAATTGCAAAAGAAAGGTAGTCTTTAACATCTCAAAATTCTCCAAACCAATTTATCCATAGTTATCTTCTTATTTAAGAACTTTATTTAGGATTAGTTATTAGAAAATCCATTTTAATCAACATTCCAAATTTAGGCCTTATAGAAATAGACTAGAATTAGCCTAAAGAATTTCTTACCTCACTTCTATGTGGGATCGATACTGGGGTTATAAAAGAAAACTCTATATTACTTGAAACGATACGTATGCTTGCGTAGTACCCCTAGTGTGTAAAATATTTTCTAAAATTTTACAACATTTTAATTTTATACACTAACCGCTATTTATAAATTGGGTCAAGTTTTTGACCATCTTTAGAAGCAAAAATTACTGCGTTTTTGCGGGTCGGGTTAACTGTCGAGGTCGATCTGAGACAACACCTGACGTCCTTGTAATGTAATTCTATAGAATCTTTGGGTGGACAAGCCAATTCTTTAGCGAGTTTTGCTAAAGCATCCGCATGGGAATTGTCTGCTCGAGGAATCCTATAGTATATCAAATTCAGAATTTGCTCGAGTAACTTCATCGTATACCAGTGGTATTCTTCTAATCTCGGCTTTAGAATTTTGTACTGTCCCGCCACTTGCTGGATGATGAGCTGTGAGTCGCCATAAATGGCAATATCCATTATATTCATTAGTATTGCTAATTCCAAGCTGGTGATTAGGGCTTCATACTCTGCTTCATTGTTGGTACACGGCTCTGTCAAGTGGTAAGAAAACCTCAGCATGGCTCGATCTGGTGTCATGAAGATTAAACCAATTCCTACTTTGCTCGGTATAATCGTTCTCGATCCTTTGTCTTTTCGAGCCGATGACGCTCCATCAAAGTACATTTCCCAACATCGAGCATCGGGATCTTCTATCCGTAGTATCTCGCTCATCTGGTAACTCATCATTGAGCGGGGACCCGGCTGACATTGGGCGCGCTGCGAGAAAATCTGCAAGAATCTGCCCTTTGATAGCGCGAAGGGGTACAAAGGTTATATCAAATTGCAATAATATCATTGACCACCTTGCTAAGTGTCCGGAAAGTGTTGGTAGGGTCATCAAATATTGCAAAGGATTAACCTTCAAAATCAGGTTGACTTTATGACACAACATGTAATGTCTGAGCTTTTGAGTGGCAAAAACCAAAGCTAGACAATGTTTCTCGATAGGAGGATACTTTACCTCCACGGCTATTAGACGTCGACTCAAGTAGTAGAGTGCATTCTCTTTACCCTCATCATTGACTTGGGCAAGTAGAGCTCCAAGAGACTCATCTAACGCCGCAGTATAAAGTATCAATTGTCTACCCAGGATAGGGGCTGCTAAAACAGGAGGTGTCATTTAATATCTTAGAAAGCCTGTTGGCACTTTTCTTCCCAAATAAATTTGACATCCTTTTTAATTAATGTCGAGAAAGGCTGACACCTACCCGACATATTAGATATAAAGCGCCTCAGATATGCCAGTTTTCCTTGAAATGAACGTAGTTGTTTCAAGATTTTAGGGGGAAGCATTTCTAAGATGGCTTTAATCTTCTCTGGGTCGATTTCGATTCCCCGAATCCTAGAAATTTCACAGAGGTAATGCCAAAAGCGTACTTTAAGGGATTCATCTTCAGATTATATTATCGTAATCGTTCAAATACGATCCTCAAATCATATAGGTGGTTTCCTCTTATCTTGCTCTTGATGACCAAATCATCCACATAGCATTCCACTTGGTTGTGAATGAGGTCATCGAAGATCTTCATCATTGCTCTTTGGTATGTAGCTCCTGCGTTCTTCAATCCAAACGACATCACGGTGTAGCAGTAAATCCCGATCGGAGTTCTGAAAGCTATGAGCGGTGCGTCTTCTGGTGCCATCTTGATTTGATTGTACACTGAAGACTCATCCATAAAGGAGAAAGTTTCATGTGTCGATGCGATGTCCATCATTAGTTCCGGTATCGGAAACGAGAATTCATCTTTTGGACATGCTTTGTTTAAGTCCCTGAAGTCGACACACACTCGAACTTGTCCATTTTTCTTTTTCACTGGCAGAACATTAGCTAACCACGTCGGATACTGTTCTTCTCAGAAAAAATTAGCATCTATTAATTTTTTTTGATTTTTGCTGTACTTGCTATTCTATCTCGAGGCGCATACTTCTGGGAGCTTTCTTTACTGGCATCACATTCTTATCGACTCCGAGGTGGTGAACAACGACCGCTGAAGATAGTCCTGGCATTTCGTCATAGCTCCAAGCGAAGAAATCTTTGAATTCTGATAGTAACCTGACCAAGTCTGCAACCTCTTCTTTGTTGAGTAACAAACTTATGAAATTCGGTCGGGGCTGCTCCTCAGTCCCGAGATTGATTTCTCTTAATTCATCGACTGTTGATTTGATTTCTTCTTCGAATTTCGGTGGAGCATCGCCTATCGGCTGATCTTCATATTCATCTTGAATGTCCAGGCAATCTTCTTTTAATTGACTAGGAACAACCATGCAAAATTCTGAGTCATCGACTGGTCCGAGTGTACCAAACCCAAGACCTTCTTTCGAGTTGAGTCTCTTTCCTTTTACATTCCATAATTTTTTGAACGATTGTAACTTATCTTTTGGCATTTTCTTTGACACATATCCTTGTTGAATTAACTTTTGTACACACGGTGAAAAGTAGCCAAAAGGTAATTCCATTAATTCATTTGAGTCATTTTCTTCAAGAATTACACAAGGTTCAGAAGTAGAAGGGGAAGCTTTGTAAAACTTGATCGGTTTAAAACCATCGTTATGAACTTCCTTGACCTCTATACACTCTACCTTTTGAGAATGGATCGGAATAAGGGTCATGGCATGAACATAGTGGTTAATCCGATCGTACATCTATTCATATTCATCCTTTACTTCGTCGTCCAGAAAGATCTCGAACTGAGGCTTCTTCGGAGCTTCCCTCCATGTCGATGTTGATTGTTGGCTTCGTCTGTTCAACGATCTGGGAAATTCTTCCTTGACCACGTCCCCGACCTCGACCTCGACCTCGGATGCGTGGGATAAAAGAACTTTTACCAACTCGTTGAGAAGGAGCGGTATGACATTGTTGAACCAGAGCCATACGGTCTCGTCCTTGTAGTTCATTTGAGTCTTCAATTTTGATTATCACAATGCCTCTTGAAAATACTGTTTTCTTTAGAGGAGCATAGTATGCAGCATCTTCATGGATGCCCACTTCATGTATTGAAAACGACTGTAGATCCCCTTTAATGAAATGTTCTTGTCTATCTTTGTAGTATTTAATGCACTGGTGAAGCGACGACGGGACCATATTATACTCATGGAGCCACGGTCGACCAAGCAGGGTATTGAACGAAGTATCCTCATCGATGACTGTACGACTTATTTTTAGGTTAAGTGTTGTAATTTGAAAAGGGGTCGCTTACATAAATTGTCGGCGAATTTTCATATTTCAAATTTAATTTATATATATATATATATATATATATATATATATATATATATATATATACATATATATATATAATTTGGAAAGTAGTATTTGATTTTGAAAATAATTTTAAGTTTGAAAATTTTAAGATATGAAATCAAACCGATCTCACATCCCGAATAGTTTATATAAACGAGCACCGCATCACAAACCGTGTATCTATCCCGAAGAATAAACACACTGTTTGATGATGGAGCTCGATTAAATAAACTAGAAGATTTGTGACATCCGTTTGGTCTACGAACCAATTTTATAAGCCGACAAGTTCCCTACTTAATATAAATGAATTAAGCAGGGTTTATATTACCTGGGTTCTTAATGTTCCCTATAAGGGCAAGCCCCTATAGTTAATTACATCTTAAATGACAGGAATCATTTAAGAAAACTCTCGATAATGATTAGTGGTTTTGCTCTCAAGAATTTCAAAGTTTAAGGTTTTCAAAGGATTTGAATTTTGGAAATTTCAATAGGGAATGGATTAAATTTGGAACAATTTATTTCAGGAGTTCAAAGGAAGAAAAGTAGGAGAAGTTGAGGATCCAAGAAGAAATCTTGGTAACTTCCCAAACTATCCTATTGTTTAGCTTCAATTTGAGGATTTATTTAATGTTGCAATCCTGCCAATTTTAATTAATTAGGACTTATATTTGTATGACATGATCATACAAATAACCTGGAAGATGTGAGGATTTATGTCGTACCAAACAACTACCTCAGAATCCTAAGACCGGTTAGGACTTAATTTGCATAACATGATTATGCAAATACCTAATGAAAAGTTAAGGATTTATGTTGCACTAGGCAAACTACCTCGAAGTCCTATGGCTTGGTTATTTAATTCTAAGAAAGGTTTTGCTGAAGTAGACCCGAGTTTTGCTGATGACGATGGCCGTGCTGCCCACCATGCTCCGAGCTCCTTGTTGTTGCAGAGGTTTAGTTTTAGAAGTCATAAATCAGGAGATGAGAGAAGTGTTTTGGTTTAGAGAAAATCTTAAAATCCAAGTGTTTTTAATATTTTAATTAAAACAAATCTTAAAGTTTGTTTAAACGAACCGATTAAGATCTCACGGTTCCGTCATCCCGGCATCGTTATTTTCATTGAATTCACTTAGTCCAGATGAATTTGCTAAACTCAATTGAATGAGTTCCACACTTTCATTTAGACCGTGGGAAATCCCGTTAGCAACACGTGGGTTACATCATCCGAGGTATTCCCGATCATTCAACGAGACGTTTTAATTTAGTTGTAATTGTAGTTTTGTTGTTTTGTTTGTGATTAAATTTTGAGTTGTTTTATATTTTGGAATGTTGTGGCGGTGAATTTTATCTTGCAATGACTTTTAATTTAGTTTTGGTTTCAGTTCAGGGACTATCCTAAAGGTTTTGGTTTTCATGCAATAGTTTTATTTATCATGCAAGAAAAGTAAAGTATAGTGTATGTAAGTAAATTGCAATAAAGTAAATTGCAATAAAATAAAATCGTACCAGGAGGGTCTTCCCGTCATCCCAAGCTGCATGTTAAGGCATTTAAATATTTCAACAGATACAAGGTAAAGCTAAGGGAAGGATTTTGGTTGTCTACCAGAATCCTAATCCTATTGCTAGTCATCTCCTATGACGTCTAGGTTCTTGTGTTTTGTTTGAGGATGATTTTCTTCATCAAAGAACAATTAGATTCAATTGTTCTTCTAAAACATCCCGTCATATTTAGGAAGTGTTTAGGACGAGTCCTAAACATCTTTTCAATACTTCTGGATTATTTTGAGTCCAAGTAAATTTAATTGCACATGTGAATTAACCATCCAAGAGTTTAGTTAAACTTTGTCTCTTGCTTAGTGAACTTTGGTATTTGATTACTCGATGAATGAAGTGACATTTCACTTAATACTCTATTTAAGAGTTATAATAATTAAAGCCTTTAAGGGCAAGTTGGTTTATCGAGAATTTTAATCATACTTAATTAAAAGTTTGAGTTAATGATTAAAAGTGTTTTAATTTAATTATGAGGTTTTAATTAATAATTTTAAGTTTGGAATAATGTTCAAATTATTTTAGATTTGATTTAAATCTTTACATTTTCAATTATCTTAGTATTTCAAATTAATGTTCATGTTTTAAATTTACTTAGATAGAAAGAGGTGTTGAAATTATTGATATGTTTTGATTTAACTTTTAATGATTTCACTTAGGTTTGTTGTTAAATGATTTTAATTTAATTTAATTCAATTTGATTTTAATTAAATTTAAATTTAAATTAAATTAATTTTAAATTAATTTTAATTTAATTTTAATTTAATTTAATTTTAATTTAATTTAATTCTAGTTAAATTTAAATTTAATTTAATTTAATTTTATTTAATTTTATTTAATTTTAATTTTAATTTTAATTGTTAATTTTAGTTTAACTTTAATTTTAATTTAATTTAATTTAATTTTAGTTTTAATTTTAGTTTTAAATGTTAATTTGGATTATTATTTTAATTTTTTAATTAAGAACTAAATATTGTTAAAGTGACTTATTTAGAGATTTTTAAATTAAAGAATAAATATCCTCTTAATAATATCCCTATTTTAATAATCCAAATTTTAAATATATTCTTTCCAAAATTTAAATCATTTAATTAATTAAAGTTTCATTTTGATATTTTCAAAGTGCTTAATGGGTAACAACTTAATTTCCCTAAGTTTCAATCATCCAAGAGAAAGTTAAAATCAAATATTTTACCCCCCATTTTGATTAAACCTAAAGTTTTAATTAAGGGTTAAAATTTTTAATTACCTTTATGCCCTTTTAAGCTTATTTATTTCATAACTCACTAAATTGAGCTCAAATGAATTTGAAATTTTTATGTCACCTCCCTCACATATCAGTTAATATATTAGAGGAGAAAATGTGATTTTTCTGAATTTAATTTATTTATATAATTATTTTTAGTAGAAAATAGGGGTTTTCAAAGAAAATTCAACTACATGACTAAGGAAAGGTTTCTATCCTTCAAAAAATTATGGAATGTTCCTAATGACCAAAGGACCACTTGGACCAATTTTTGTGATTTTTTGAATTACATTTTATTTATTATAATTATTTTGATTTTTAGAGTATTAATTAATTTTGAAATAAAATAAAAGTTGAAAATAGATTTTATATTTTTATTAAATTTCTCTGACCTCAAGGAGTCTATAGAAACAAATTTTATAATTGTTTGATTTTTATTTAATTTATTAAAATTATTTTAGTGAAGAAGGTTGAAAATTCATTTTTTAATATTAAAAATTACATTAAGCCTTTAAAATTCAATATCTTACCCTAGGGACTTAGGAAAAATATTTGGTTTGTTCCATAAATGATTAGGAGTCAAAATGTGACATTTTTATGATTTTTAATATTCTCATGATTTTTATTATTTTTTAATTATTAAAATATTAAAATATTGTGAAAAATCAACTTTTTTAGAAAATTCTAATTTTAATTTTCCTGAACTCCCCTGATAACAGAGAAGCTCCAAAATCATTTTTGTGAATTTTTGAAAAGTATTTTTGGAGTTATGAATTTTTAAAGTTCCATTTTGCTTATGAGGCTTAATCAATCCATTTCGTGGGGTTAATCAAGTCCAATTGATTTCAAAATTTTATGTAAGGTTCCTCTGACCCTAAACAGTAATGGAGAATTATTTTCAAGTCAATTTGATGTGTGCTTAACCCTAATTAATTCAAATTCAACTGAAGGGGTTTATGCTAATTAAGGTTATTATGAATGAATTAACTCAAAATATATTTTTGATAAGGTCCCCTAGTCTTAAGAAACATCACCAAATTTTCCTAGAATTTATTTTACAACATGCTAATAATTGGAATTAAAATACCTAAAACAGTGAGATGAACTTGAAAAATCAATAACTTTTCACAGAGATGTCCTCTGACCTTGAAAAATTCAGGGAATGTTCCCAAGATCAGAGGCTTGAAAAGCCCTATGGTCTCATGCCATGGTGAATTGTCTATGCAAATGGAGAATCAAAACATTGGAAACAGTAAATAAATTATTAAAAATAAAATACTCATCCAATTAACTTGATTTCTTTTCCATATTATTCTCCTCTATTCACTGAGCAAGAGAGTATTTTTATTTTATTTTTGTGATTTTTCTATGCAAAGATATGAATTTTTGAAGTTCAGGACATTTAAATAATTCAAAAAAAAAACCTAATTTCCTACTTATCCACGCGGCGCCGCGTCAACCTCGGTAGCTCCGAAAGCCCACGCATCGCGCTGTAATTTGGCGCCGCCATCTGACTCAGCTCTCTAGAGGCCCGCAGTTCACGTACCATTGAGCTGTTCGGCTTGATCTCGACCGTCCTCTCGATACACGCGCTATCCAACGGCTCCTGGTCATCGTCTACGACTGGTATGCACCCGTGAGCGTCCACACTCAAACCCTAATATCTCTCTTGATTCTCAATGAATTTTTGAGTTCTTATACTCTATCGTTTCGTCTTGAAAAGACAAACACATCCATACAATTTATAAGCTATGAAATTAACCCAAAAAAATGGTGAATTGCTGGAAGCTTAGGGGGAAGAATGAGTTCATACCTTTGCTCAGAGGAGTGAAGCTTCGATCTGAGAGTTGTGTCACCTTCGATTGAGTCCAGGCAAGCTCCAGATGAAGTCTCTAGCTCTGGGGAATTATCTAAGTATGAAAGTGACCAATGCCGATCACAAAGCTTGGAGGCTAGAAGCAATGGCTGGCCTGGTGAGGGGGCTTTTGCTGGGGATCTCCTCTTGGTCTGGTGAAGGTGTAGGATCAATCAATTTGGATATCGGCTCACTGTGGTGAAGTGTCCTGTTTTTTGGGTATATTTTCAACTCAGAAATTGAGCTCACAGAGAGGGTTTTAGGGCTGGATTTCAGTGGGGATCAAGTTCTCTATATCTGGAGAGGAGTCTGGAGTAATTTTGGCACAGTTTTGGTAAGGTTTGGTTCAACTCTTTTTTTGGCCGAGAGGTGGTGGTGTTTAAAAAGAGGTGGTCGGAGGGCTTCCCGTGGGCAATCGGAGGCCGAGATCACCGCTCGGAGAGGAGAAGAACGAGCTACAATGGCCATCGGGCATGAGACGACTCGACAAGTTCAAATTGAATTTTGATTCAAATCGAGCCTCTCGGCCCGGTGTTTTCCGGCGGCTGTGGTGGTCGGCCGGCCGGACATGGGTCACCCTCGGTGGTCGTGGAGGTCAGTGCTTGAGTTTGGTGCCAACAATTGGCTTTGGACATGTGTACAGGATTTGGATTGAAATAGCATGGGGGAGAAGGTCATTTTTGGGTTCAAATGGGTCAACCCATGGTTTTGGGCTAGGTGCACCACCCAAGGCCTGGATTTAGGCTGAAAAGGGTTAGCCAAGAGGAAATGGTATAGTCTCCATCGAGGATTAGGTGGCTAACTTGGTTTAGTGTGTATCATGGATGGGGTTAAAAGTGGCTTACATGGCAAGGCTTCAGACAGTGGCTCCTCCATGGCTTGCCATTTATGGGATGGTCACATGTCAAACTTCTCTTGGCTTTACATGGGGCTTAAGGATGGCTTCATGGCTTCATGTGGTTTGGGAATGGCTTAGCCAAGTTTCATGAAAATGGGTTTTAGGGATTTTTGGCATTTATGGGTGATTTGGCATGAGGCTTGATTTGGAATCAATTGATCATGGATTTAAAACTTAGGGGTTGATTTTGGTTAAAAGTATGACAAATGAAAATATCATGTGGGCTTTAGGATAGATTTTGGGCTTTTGAAATGGTTTTGGATGGGATTTTAAAGTGGTTTAAGGAAGTGGGCTTTTGGATAAAATTTTTGTGAAGGACCATGCCAAATAAATGTTAGGTTTAGTTTAGGGATGTGTCATGAGGGATTTGGATCAAATTTGAAGTGATTTTGAATTGGTTTGGGTTTAATGTGGGTTCTTTTAGTAAAGGGGCCAAAGTTGTTAAAATTGGGCTAACTTGGTTTAAGGTTGGGCTAAAGTTGGATTTGATGTAAAATTAATGTTGAGAAATGTTTATGGAAATGTCACAAAGAGTTTTCAACTTTGGTTGGCTTTGATTTTGGGATTTGGGCCCATTTGGGTTAGGTTTGGGCTTAGGTCAATTTAAGGGATTTTGGTTTTGGGTTAGGTTTGGGTGGAGTTTAGGTTCAAATTTGGGGCAAATCAAGTTAGTGTTTTGTTTATGGGGGTGTTAGGAAGGCTTTAGAAAAGATTTGGGGCCAATTTGAGTTGAATTGGATTGGTTTGAGCTAGGTTTAGGTCATGGGCCAAAATTGGGCCTTAGGCTTCAAGTTGAAATTGGGCTCAAATGTCAATCAAATTGGACTTGGTTTTGGTCTAAATTGATGTTGGGGATGTTCAATTGAAGTTTAGAATTGAATTGGACCAGAATTGAGGTCAATTGGGGTGGTTTGGGTTGACATTGGGTTCACTTGGGTTTAAAATGGGCCAAATTGGGGGTTTTGGTAAAAGTGGAGTAAATTGGAAAAATTGGCCCATGGTGTAGTTGAACAAAATGAAATTAGGAATATTTGGGATTTTCTGGAGTTTTTTTGGGAATTTTCTGAGTTTTTGGATTTTTGGGGTAAAAGGGTATTTTGGTAATTTTTGGGGGGTTTAGGGGCATTTTTGGAAATTTTGGTATTTTTGGCCAAAGATGTTCAATTTGAATGGTGGGAAGTGTTTAGGATTGATTTTGAGGGATCTTGGGTAATTTAGGTATTTTTGCGAATTTTGGGTCATTTCAAGGGTATTTGGTAGGTTTGGTAGGTCCGGGGCCCCCGGGAGTCAAAAATTGAAATTTAAAAAAAGGGAAGATTGATCAAATGTGAGTGAAATGGGATCACTTTGGTTGATCCATGTCGCCATATTAAGCCTATATGAGCCATGAGAGGGCTCATTTAAGGCATTCATTATGTTGTTCCTAATCCTCTTAGCCAGGGGCTTAGGGGTTAAGGACCATCCATATGAATTACCTACATGAGTCAGGAGGTCAAGTTGGGTGAGAGTGTGGTTTTAGGACTTGAAATGTGTGTGAGAGTGTAGTGTATGTGCAAGTCAACCCTCACCAGGCCAGGCCACCCAGGGTATTCCTAAGGCCAGAAAGGTCCTATAGGGAACTCATCCTAAGGCCAGAAAGGTCCTATAGGGAACTCATCCTTTAAACCTCCACATTTGATTTCAACCCTTTAGATGATTAGGGGTCTACAATCAAGCTTGTGGGATTTGTAGGGAGTTAAGAGGTGTTTGAATTTCTAAAGGGTGGGTTCCATTTATAGTCCTCTAAGATTAGTCAAAGGAAAAGCCTAAGGCTAGATCCTAAGTACTAAAGAGAGAAGCAAAAGACCTCATCAAAAATGAGGTCAACAAATGGACCCCCAATAGGTGTGGTGTGCTAACCAAGCACACCGCGTGTATTGGCGTTGACCGAAGAGATCAACAAAGCCAACACAGATATCCAAGTGACAAACTTAGGACAAAGTAGAAGAATTTCTTCTGGGGAGTATCAGGTATATTTCCAAGACTGGAGATTCCTGAACTCTCGCTGGGGAATGGAAAAGGAGGTGAACTCCAAATCACAAGATATGGGGAATTCAATTTAGGTTCAAGTTTACTTTTAAATTTCAAGTTTCAATGTGTGAGTTTAGATTTCGATTTGTTCTGAGTTTCAATTTCAATTGAGGTTTAATTTAAAATAAATTTAAGGAAATTTTAAATTTGAAATTTGGATTTGAAATGAGAATTGAAACCTAGATTTCAACCTCGGGATTATGAAGAGAACTGGAATTTAGGTACCAGCCTCAGAGTGAGAATCAGAGTTTAAGTATCGAGGGAAAAAGGATGTGAATCAGAATTTAGGTACTGATCTCGAGAGAGTGAGATTTGAAATTTAAGTATCAAACCTGAAAGAGAATCAAAATTTAAGTATCAATCTCGGATGAGAGTCGAAATTTAGGTAACGACCTCGAAGGAAGAGAACTGGAATTTAGGTACCAGCCTCGAAAATTTAGAATTGAAATTTAGGTATCAATTCGAAAGAGAATCGAAATTTAGGTATCGATCTCGAATGAGAGTCGGAATTTAGGTACCGACCTCGAAGGAAGAGAACTGGAATTTAGGTACCAATCTCGGAATTTAGAATTGAAATTTAGGTATCAATCTGAAAGAGAATCGAAATTTAGGTATCGATCTCGAATGAGAGTCAGAATTTAGGTACCGACCTCGAAGGAAGAGAACTAGAATTTATGTACCAGTCTCGGGAATTTAGAATTAAAATTTAGGTATCAATTCGAAAGAGAATCGGAATTTAAGTATCGATCTCGAATGAGAGTCGGAATTTCGGTACCGACCTCGAAGGAAGTGAACTGGAATTTAGGTACCAGTCTCGGAATTTAGAATTGAAATTTAGGTATCAATTCGAAAAAGAATCGAAATTTAGGTATCGATCTCAAATGAGAGTCAGAATTTAGGTACCGACCTCGAAGGAAGAGAATTGGAATTTAGGTACCAGTCTCGGGAATTTAGAATTGAAATTTAGGTATCAATTCGAAAGAGAATCAAAATTTAAGTATCGATCTCGGATGAGAGTTAGAATTTAGGTACCAACCTCGAAGGAAGAGAACTGGAATTTAGGTACCAGTCTCGGAATTTAAAATTGAAATTTAGGTATCAATTCGAAAGAGAATCGAAATTTAAGTATCGATCTCGAATAAGAGTCGGAATTTAGGTACCGACCTCGACGGAAGAGAACTCGAATTTAGGTACCAGTCGCGGAATTTAGAATTGAAATTTAGGTATCAATTCGAAAGAGAATCGAAATTTAGGTATCGATCTCGAATGAGAGTCAGAATTTAGGTACCGACCTCAAAGGAAGAGAACTGGAATTTAGGTACCAGTCTCGGGAATTTAGAATTGAAATTTAGGTATCAATTCAAAAGAGAATCGAAATTTAGGTATCGATCTCGAATGAGAGTCAGAATTTAGGTACCGACCTCGAAGGAAGAGAAGTGGAATTTAGGTACTAGTCTCGGAATTTAGAATTGAAATTTAGGTATCAATTCGAAAGTGAATCGAAATTTAAGTATCAATCTCGAATGAGAGTTAGAATTTAGGTACCAACCTCGAAGGAAGGGAACTGGAATTTAGGTACCAGTCTCGGAATTTAGAATTGAACTTTAGGTATCAATTCAAAAGAGAATCAAAATTTAAGTATCGATCTCGAATGAGAGTCAGAATTTAGGTACCGACGTCGAAGGAAGAGAACTAGAATTTGGGTACCAGTCTCGGAAATTTAATGAGAAATGGAAACTGATTCCAATCTCGAAGATTTATCTGTATGAAGAGGGACCCAGTCTCATGCCATCAGAACCAAATCGAACAAAGTTCGTAGCTCCGTGTCGATAGAACTAGTCGATCCTCTAAGACACAGCAGCAAGAGAATTGAAAGGAGCTGGTAAGTGTACCAAACTGAAAAGATTTGACTTAGCAATAAGTCGAGGAAAATATTCAAATTTCAAAAGAGTTTCAAATAGATTTTGATTGAGAGAAGAACTGAAAGGTTCAAACCATAGGATTCAGATCGGAATTCAATTCTAGATTTAGATTCATTTTGTTTGTCCTTTAACGATCCCATTTTTTTATTTTGTTGTTTATTTAGTGTTCATGTGAATTTGAAGTTCATTTTAATATTCAGATTTTTAGGAAAAGTTCTCATTTATTTTCTTTTCTTTTATGTTCTTCGTTCAAAGTTCATTTAACTCTAATGGCGTTTCCCGTACAATTTGCACAAAAAGAGGTGAAGGCAAAATATGACGTAGTCGTTTTCATTCCAACTTGCTCGAAAGTACATCATACAACTTGATCTAGTCATGATGACATTTTCCTCGTAAATTTAATGTCTCATACAATCCATGTAAATCCAAAATGGATTGTGTAAGATTCTTGTTGATCCATCCAAAAGCGTCAGTCAAAAAATCCATGTCTGAATAGTAAGAAACATGGGCAATAACATCACCTTCCAAGTCATCCTTGGTAGGAATGTCGCATGGATGTGCATTGGAGGTGTGCTATTTCCCATGTAACTCACAGCTCGTAGGGCCTGAGACTCTCCAATTCTGGATCTGGCTGAAAATGGTAAGACATTTTTCTGTCGTCCATTCTTCTAAAAGTAACTGAGATCCGCTCCACAAGCACTCTGGAATGCAATGCTTCGCAACGTCTGCTCCGTTTCCTTTTAACGCCAGGAAGGAACCTACCGGTAGTGGTATCTCCACCGGCCCTCGGAACTCACCGGGGCCTGCAATCTGAAGGTTAGATCCGAACATGATGTTGCACTGGTTGACAAATGACACTGTGCAGAAGGGTCTAAGAAAGTCATGATGGTCTATATGTGGAGGTATGCAGTCGCCTTCCTTGTAGATGTTGATAATGCAATTGTTGGGTATGCAATCTGTAGGCAGTACCCTCCATGTTATCATCCTTTTCACCATTCTCTTGATGACTCTTGGCATTGGATCCACCTCACTGCGATGGAGTATCCCTGGTGGATTTCCTTTCCTGTCTGTGGTAAAA
The DNA here is from genome assembly GCA_022702705.1 of Papilionanthe hookeriana x Papilionanthe teres. Taxonomy (NCBI): domain Eukaryota; kingdom Viridiplantae; phylum Streptophyta; class Magnoliopsida; order Asparagales; family Orchidaceae; genus Papilionanthe; species Papilionanthe hookeriana x Papilionanthe teres. The sequence goes on from CM040433.1 coordinate 80,418,464, forward strand.
TTGTAGCAACATCCGCATTGGATTATAACTCTTCCTTTTCCCGGCATCCATCTTCGGGGTTCTGAATATGTCTTTTCTCTCAGGAGGCCAGCTCGACCCATTTTCTGCAATTAAGGATGCAGTCTACAATTTGTTGTTTCTCCTAATCTGAGAATACTTCTGTATGCATCTCGAGGCCTTCCAAGATGTTGACCCTCCCGTTTCCAATTCTTTCAAAATATTCAAAGGTTTTCTTCTCAACTAATTGCATTTTCTCTAGCTCGTATTCCGGGATTATCTGAAGTCCTCGGTGTGTAGTAACATACTACGGGATGTATGGCTCAACCCCAGCACGTTCTTCTGCATGTCTCAGCTCCTCGGGGATAGTCTCTGTAGGGACATCCTCCGAGGTTGCTTTCGCAACAAGACTCTTCAGATCCGGTACATATGCTCGGCGTCGAGGTACCGACTCTATTTATGCTTTTCTTGGTATTTCTTTTATCTGTTCCGACCTTCTTGGAGTTGACTTTCTTCTTTCTGGTTCCTGACGAACCGGTCTCCTTGGAGCATTTGCACTAACAGTATCCACTGTCTGTTCATATTGATCTTCTGCTAACTTGGTCAACATTTTGCCAATGCGACGATTCTTATTTCTTTGCTGGGCAGCAGTGAGAGTAGCTCTCCTTACCCCTTGAATTTCTGCATGTGCGGCACTGACAAGCCTACCCTCTGCTGTGGCAACCATGGACTTAACTTTATTATCTTCTCCGATTGCATGCACGGCGTTTGCTTTTCTTTTCTTGTTGCTGGATTGGTGGCTCGGGCCACCCATTTTCATCACTGTCTGGCTGTGAAGTTCTTCTCGATCAACTGGGATCCAATCATTTTCTTCGTATTGTAAGTCGGCTGGTGTGAAGTCCGAGTCAATCTCTATCACTGCTCCATCCCTCACCCTCTTTTCATCAAGTGCTAGACTCACGCCATTTCTAAAGTTTAGAACCAACCGCCCGTTCGACATTTCCCTACGAAAAAATAAGGAAAGGATCAGGGGTCGTACTAAGAACAAGAACAATAAGAAAAACACTTAAAAATTCTTATTCACTTCTTTTTAATTTAAAGGAAGTAGGAAGAGATGAGAAAATATCAGGAATGAATGGATTTAAAAGGAAAAATTGACATTTTATTATTATGATTTCCCATGTTTTCTTTTTAACATTTTCGTTGATGAGATTTTTTTTTATCATCCATTTTATTTTGTTTTGGGTTCGGACCCAATCACAAAGTGATTACTTCACCCGTGTTTCTAGGGATAAGATTCTATTTTAGAGGCCACCCTTCGAAACATCAGGTTGCGTAATACTTCTTTAAATACCGTCCATTGATTGGAAGCATGGGTCATTCTCCACGGCAATTCACCAATTGGTAGGAACCTCCTGAGTAGACTGTCTCGACCACGAAATGTCCTTCCCATGTTGGTTCAAATTTACCACCTATCTTGCGATGTGCAAGAATAGGTCTTCTGAGAACAAGAACTAAGTCACTGACTTTGAAAGTTCTTGGGCGGACCAGTTTATCGTAGGCCTGGATCTTCTTGGCTTGATACTGTTCCAAATTCTGCTGTGCGGAAAGTCTTTTCCCTTCCAAGCTTTCCAATTCTTCCGGCCGTAGTCCGGCATTTTCTTCGTTGTGATCTTTTCTGCAACTGCAATTTAGAGTGACGGAAGCTGAACTTCCAGGGGCAAGAAGGCCTTGGACCCGTACACTAAAGCGTAAGACGAAGATTGAGTAGGAGTCCTAAAAGTCTTCCTGTAGGCCCATAAGGCTTCTAACAACTTCTCGTACCAATTTATCTTGTTGTTGACCAAAGTTTTCTTTAAAATTTTAATGAGAGTTTTATTAAAAGCCTCGGCCAAGCCGTTTGCTCTTGGGTAATAGATCGTTGAGTATTGCCAATCGATCCCGTGTCTTCTGACAAAATTGTTGATCTTTATACTTTTGAATGCAGACCCATTATCTGCAATGATTCTTCGTGGTACTCCAAAACGGTAGACAACTTGGTTCTTGAAAAATTATAGCACGTGGTGTGCCTTCACTTCTCTGAGTGGTGTAGCTTCTGCCCATTTAAAAAGGTAGTTTGTAGCTGTGAGAATGAAGCGAAGTCCTCTTGAAGAAGGCAGTTCTATCAGACCCACTATATCTGTGCCCCAACACTCAATTGGCCACGACGCGATTGTCGGATGTAGCACATTTGGAGGTTGGTGTAGAACCACTCTGTGCACTTGGCACTGGTGACAGCTTTTGGCAACTTTCATACAGTCGGTCATCATTGAGGCTAGTCTTTTAATCTTCATTGTCATTTTCAGACCCGACTGATGAGCGCCACAAAGTCTTGAATGTACTTCTTTAACAATTTCACGAGCCTCGAACCCGCTCAGGCATCTTAGCCACATCTGATCAAAAGACCTTCTGTATAATGTATTGTTTATTAATGCGTAAGACAGAGTTCTTTTCTTGATTTGATGGGCTATCGACTTATCATCCGATAGGTTTTCTGTCTACAAATAGTCTATTAATGGCTGCCGCCAATCTTCCGTATTTTTCGTCACTCGCCGCAATTATTTCTTCTGCTTTTCTTTCTGATTTATGTATTGTATCCATGTCGAGCTGTGATAGGACCTATCGTCCTTGAACTGACACTTCAACTGACTCATCCTGCAAGCATGCAAATTCCTTTGCAAGGCGGGCTAGCGCATCGGCGAGAGCATTTTCTTTTCTGGGAATCTTGTAGATTGTTACATTTGGAATTTGTTCCAACAATTTCATGGCGTACTGAAAGTACTGCTCGAGTCTTGGCTTTAAAATTCTGTATTGTCCAGCGACTTGTTGAATGATCAACAGAGAATCTCCGTAGATGTTGATGTCCGTTATTCCCATCTGAATGGTTAATTCTAATCCGGTTATAAAGGCTTCGTATTCTGCGTCATTGTTTGTACATGGTTCTATTAAGTGGTAAGAGTATCTTAACATCCCCCGCTCAGGTGTTATAAAGATTAGTCCGATTCCTACCTTACCGGGCACTATCATTTGCAATTCTTTATTCTTCTGTATTGAGGACGCACCATCGAAGTATAGTTCCCAACATCGATCATCAGGGTCTTCTAGGCTCATTATTTGCTCGTCAGAAAAATCGTCGTCGAGAGGCAAATCCGCCGGTAAAGAGTGTGCTGCGAGGAAGTCTGCTAGGACTTGTCTCTTTATGGCGCGAAGAGGAACGGAAGTTATGTCAAATTTCAATAGTATCATCGACCACCTGGCTAGTCTGCCAGAAAGCGTCGGTCGGGTCATCAAGTATTGCAACGGATTAACTCTCAAAATAAGGTTGACTTTATGAGAAATCATGTAATGCCTGAGCTTCTGTGTGGCAAAGATCAGGGCCAAGCAGTGCTTCTCAATATAAGGATACTTTACTTCCGTCAGAATTAGACGACGGCTTAAGTAGTAGAGAACATTTTCTTTTCCCTCATCATTGACCTGGGCTAGCAGGGCTCCAAGGGAGTCGTCTAAAGCCGCGGTATAAAGTATCAACGGTCTACCTGAGACTGAGGCTGCTATGATAGGAGGTGTCATTAAATATTGCTTAACGTCCTTAAAAGCCCGCTGGCATTTCTTAACCAAAACGAATTTGGCGACCTTTTTAACTAATTCCGAGAATGGCTGACACCTACCTGACAAGTTTGAGATAAAGCATCGAAGATATGCCAACTTCCCTTGAAAAGATCGTAGTTGTTTCAAAGTTTTGGGAGGAGGCATTTCTAAAATAGCTTTAATCTTTTCCGGATCGATTTCAATCCTGCGATGTCGGAGAACAAATTCAAGAATTTCCCGGAGGTGATGCCGAAGGCGCATTTTAAGGGATTCATCTTAAGGTTAAATTGTCTTAGTCGCTCAAAAACAATTCTCAAATCATACAGGTGATCTTCCTTCAATTTGCTTTTGATGGCCAGATCATCCATGTAGCACTCGACTTGGTTGTGAATGAGATCATCCAAAATCTTCGTCATCGCTCTTTGGTATGTTGCTCCTACATTCTTTAGTCCGAATGGCATTACTGTGTAGCAATACACTCCGATCGGCGTTCTGAATGCCGTGAGCTTTTCGTCTTCTGGTGCCATCTTTATCTGGTTGTATCCTGATGATCCATCCATGAAAGAGAAGATTTCATGTGTTGAAGCAATGTCGATCATCAGTTCCGGGATTGGTAGTGGAAATTCATCATTTGGACATGCTTTATTTAAATCTCTAAAGTCTACGCAGATTCTGATCTGATCATTCTTTTTTCTGACTGGTACCACATTGGCTAACCAAGTTGGGTATTGTTCTTCAAGGACAAATTTAGCATCTATTAGCTTCTTAACTTCAGCTATTACTTGTTGTTCAATTTCTAGACGCATTCTTCTGGGAGCTTGTCTGACTGGAACGGAAATAGGATCCACTCCTAGCCTGTGAACTGCGACTTCTGGTGCTAATACTGGCATTTAGTCGTAAATCCAAGCAAAACAGTCCTTGAATTCCATTAGTAGCTTGATTATGTCTTCGGAGTCTTCTTTATTGAGTAAGGAGCTAACAAAGGTAGGCCTAGGCTCTTCGCTAGTACCTAAGTTAACTTTCGATAACTTGTCTATTGTAGATTTGATTTCTTCCTCAAATTCTGGTGGAGCGTCGCCGATTGGCAGATCCTCAAGATCTTCTGAAGCTTCCAAGCACTCTTTATTAGATTCGCAAGTGACAACCAAGCAAAATCCTGTATCATTAACTGATCCTACTGTGCCGAATCCGAGACCATGTTTTGAATTGGGAGGCCGACCTACATTATTCCATAATTTTTCAAAATGTTTTGATTGGCCTTTTGTCCATTGTCGAGGTAAGACACCACGTTGAATTAAATTTTGAACACAGGGTGAGTACCACTCAAAAGGTAGTTCCATTAATTCAGATGAAGTAACATCTTCAAATAGTACATCTTTTTCAGTATTGAAAGAAGAAGCACCACGGTAAAACTTGATTGGTTTAATACCACCATCATGCACTTCCTTGACCACCATACCCTCGATCTTATTAGAATGGATCGGGGTTAGGATCATAGTATGTACATAATGGTTAATCTTCTCGTACATTGATTTATATTCTTCATTCTTTTCATCTTCGAGAGAGATCTTGAATTGTGGTTCCTTCTGACTTATTGTCGCTGCTTCTTTCTCAATTTCTTCTTCTTCTTCGGAACTGCTCTCCCAATCAACATCGATGACCTGTTTCTTCTGTCCAACTGTTCCAATATTTCTTCCACGTCCTCATCGGCCTCAACCTCGGGTGCGAGTTCTGGAGAAATCTTCACCATCTCACCGTAAGGGAGTGGTGAGTAACTATTGGACTAGAACCTCAGGTTCTTCATCGTCTCGAATTTCTTTTGCTTCATTTGGTATGTTATTTCTGGAAAAGATTATTTTCTTCGGGGGCGCGTAGTAGGCCGCATCTTCATGAATTCCAATTTCGTGCACAGAGAACGGTTGCAAATCACCTTTGATACACTGTTCCCCTCCTTCGTAATACTTTATGCACTGGTGCAGAGACGACGGTACCATCCGGTTTTCATGGATCCACGGTCGACCCAGTAGAGCGTTGAACGATGTCTCAGAATCAATTATGTGGAATTTTACGGATGTCTTTGCTAAATCACCGGTCTTTATTAGTAGTGTTATCGATCCAAGAGCTCTTTCTCCTTTTTGATTGAAGCCTCTTAATAGCTTCTTGTCTGCTTCAAGCTCGCGAGCATCAATTTCAAAATATGCTAGCGTCCGAAGATTCATTATGTTGATTGATGCTCCCGGATCAACCAACACTCTGGAGAGCGTAAACTTTCCAATAGTGACTGAAATGTATAATGGTCGGTTGTGATCAGCTGTTCCCAGTAACAAATCATTGTCTGTGAAGGTAGCACCTCGCTGTTCTATTAACGAGCAAACCTCGTCGAAGGAATCACTGGCCATTTGAGTTAAACAAATCTCTGGATCAAGTAAAGCCTTGATCAGAGCCTCCCTCATCTCCTTTGACAGGATCAAAGCATCGTATATGCTTAGTTTGACTGGTAGCTTCCTAAGATGGGCTAGCACGTTGTAGTCTACTTTATTACCATGTTCCTCGGTTTCTTCCTGAATGGGCAGTTCCTCTATTGTGGTTGGCTCTTCCTGAGCAACCACCTGCTTTCCTTTATCCTTTGGACCCATTCTCGGGGGTAGAACTTTTTCGCTTCTTAGATTGACCTCTGTTATCTCTTCTAAATTTACCGATGTCTCCTCTTGAATTGGAACAACCGGCTCTTCTGAAGTTGCTTCAGTGTCTGATGGTTCTAATTCTATCGTGATCGGAGCCCCTCGGAATTCACAAATAGACTCGTTGCTTGTCGAGCTTTCGTAGCCTCCTTTTTGAACTTCTTCTTCATCGTGGTCATCGAGGTTATGTATGATTTGAGAATCGTTATTTGTATTGGAATCGAGATCCAGATTAAATCTATTGTCGCTAGTCACGCAATCATTAGAAACAGTCAAAATGTAGCCAACGCCATAACCCTTATCATTATAAGATCTCGCCGAATTGAGCAGATAATCATACAGAGTCAGGAGTTCGAGGGATTTCTCCCCCGAATCGGAAACAACCATCCTAGGATAAGCAGCCCCTAGTCTACCCTTCGGAGCCTTGGTCTTCTTTTCTTCCACGATCTTCTCCTCCTTCTGGGGCGGTTCTTCAATCGCAAGTGATAGTGCCGGCTCGACAGGTTTCAAACTCTGAGTTGAAGCGCGTACCGATGCGGTCTGGATGTGATCCAAAATTTTCTTTGAAGACTTTATCCAAATGGTAATCCATCCATCATCGATCATGTACGGGTCTATCAGAACAATGGGATCTGTTGAAATAATGTTGACGGAACCTCCTTTCTGGGGTTCCTTCATGTATTACTTTGGGATCGTTATGTTCCCTCTCTGGAGATTGTCATCAAGACAACTCTTGAAAGTGATGCAATCCTCTATCTTGTGTCCGAGTATCTGGTGGTAAGGGCAATAGTTCAGAAGATCTTTCTTATTGAATTCCTCAGGTTTCTTAGGCTCTGCAACTGAAAATCCGGTGTCTTCATTAAGCTACGGAACATCTTCTCTACTGCTTCAGTTTTGAATGAATATTCTTTATTTAGAAGTTCTCTTAAGGTACATGATGAACGAGGCTGTTGTTCATAATGCTGAGGCTACTTATTGCTCGGACGAGGTTGCTGATAGCTCTACTGAGGTTGCTGATATGTCCGTTGCGGTGGTTGATAACTAGGTTGTGGCCGCTCTGACTGTATCTAAACCGGCTGCTTGCCCTTATCTACTGCCGCGACGATCCTAGATTTCTTTCCAAAAGCTTTCACAGGCCTCTACTTGTCAGTCTTGTCGACGAAACTTAGCTATTTTGCCTCTTCTTGCAAGCTCCCGGCCTTGCTAAGCAACTTCTCGAAAGTCTTGATTATAAATCCTTTAAGGAGAAGTGCTATCGGGGCATGGATACTTTTAAGTTGGATGCCGACTGCTTGTTGTTCTTGAAGCTGTGGTTCACACTTCATGCTTAAGTTTCTCCATCGAAGTATGTAATCCACTAAAGTCTCGTTCGACTTTTGTTGCTCCACCACTAGATCACCGATAGTGATGTGGTGCTGAGCTCCGACAAACCGCTTAACGAAGAGATTCTCTCATTATGAAAAGGTCTTTACTAAACCGTCCGGTAATTCTGCGTACCAGTCGAAGGCAATCCCTGACAAACTGCTGAAGAACTGTCGGAAGAGTCAAGCGTCACTCCCACCGGCATTGCAGCAACTAGCACGAAAATGTGCGACATGCTGCCGAGGGTTTCCCGTTTCATCAAAAGTCTTAAACAAAGGTGGCACGAAGCCTTTCGGGTATTGGACTGCATCGAACTCTTTGGGGTAAGGTCTACCCGTCTGAATAGATGCTCCATTCTTAGATTGTGCTAGGCTTTCTCGCACCTGCTATTCTACCATGCTCTTAATGTCCTTTTCTGGAATCATGCTTTGTGCAGGATCTTTCTTAGGTTGTTCATCTTCGTTGACGGATGTGATCTCTTTTCCTCCATCTGCAATATGGATAATTTCTGGGGGTGTCTCTTTCTGAGGTTGTACCTGACTCTGGAGAGTGGCTAAGGCAGCAACCATCTCTTCCATCCTCTTTGCCATCTGGGAAATTGTGTCATCTCTTTCCCGAAGCTGTGCCCTCATCACTTCCGGTTCATCTCTTTCTATAGCTGCTGGAGCACCTTGTGAAGTGGATGATGCTCGCGTTTCAACCATGTTGATCTCGGCATACTCCTCATCCATGAACTCTGATGAGTCAACTTCATCTTCTAGTTTTTCTTCTCTTTCTTTTGCTAACTGTTGGATGTCGGTCCTTAATTTGTCCATGACATCCTCTAGTGGCCTTTTCCGCACGGTCTCGCAGTTGTCTCGTGACGGTTGTTGAACTTCCTTCCCGGGAGTCCCCTTTATTGCACTAGAATTTTCTTCTGACTCAAGTCTCCTGACAAGACTTTTCTTCTCAGGACATTGTTTTGGTCTTAGCTCACCATTAGTAGGTCACCATACAATCCTTCTCGCAGCCGGAAGCCTAGGACCCGATGATCTGTAGGCTATATGCTGGAAGGTGGTATCCTCCCTAATTTGTAGACCCGATACAACAATGGATGAACTGGCTTTTATTTTCTTCTTTGGTTTCTCTGTGATAGTAACAAGCTCTATTTGCGGTCCAAGGCGGGATTTAGTTGGCACCCGTCCTATTCTTTTTAAGATTTCTGACACAGGGCATCTTTCTTTCTTTGCTAATCTTTCTATCACAGCTTGCAGTCGAGCCAATGGCGTAGTCTTATCCCTTTTCCTCTTGTAATTGCTGTAGTACGCTCAGACAGTTCTTCTATTTCCTCAGGAATTTCATCTAGAAAAGCAACTTCAGTAGCTCTGGCTTTCTTGATCCTGGTGATCTCTCTGCTTCTATTTCTCCTTTGAGTCCTAGTTAGGGGTGCAATTATTGAACTGGACCCAATCACAAAAATAGATGGTATTGTAGCAAAATCTGTACACTCCATGGTGACAGGCTCATGACAGTCTTGGATTTCCTTCCCCTTTAGTTTGACGAAAGTCGGGGTAGGTGCAGAGATGACTAGGCCGGTGGGGTAAGAGACAACAATCCTCCTACGAATAGTAGTACTTCTTTCAGCTGGAACCCTTTGCAGGGGAGGGAATTCCTGAGCCGACTTCAGGTTGAACTCAATCACGGGCTTTTCAGTTTCCGACACTTTGTCCATTAGTGTGAAGAGAGTGACATCTGCAAACTTGATATCTGTGTTGCCGAATCCTTGTCCGAAATGGATGATTCCATTGTCGGGTAGCTCATCCTTGTAAACGGCGAAGTCCATTCCATTGGTGAAGGAGAAGATTAACTTTGGGGCAGTCATTTTCTGCAGGGCAGATTCCGAATGTCAGTCCCAAATTATGCTTCTTTTCGTCGTAAAGTTTAGGACGAAAAAGAAAGAGTCAGAACACATTTTCGTTTATCTTAATGTATTTGTGATTTTTAAAAGAAATTGTTTATTAGGAGGTTCGTTTATTAGAATCAAAACGATTGAAGGAAAAAAGGTTGTAGAAAAGGTAAAGGACCCGATTTAGAATTGGAAAGGAAGAGAAAGTCTTATGAAAGACTTCTCGACTCGAAGGACACCTCCTAAACTAACACCTATTGGGGGTCCACCCTACCTCAGAAAAGAGGTAAAAGGATCTCGGAACCTCTCCGTTTTGGGGTGTCTAAACAGTGGATCCTAAATCTGAGAGGAGTTGGCTATACTTGTTCAAGACAGAAATGAACGGGGTATTCTAACGGAAGAATGGTAGTTTTCTCCACTAGGGACATGGATACACTACTGATTTATGAAAGCAAAACCATCTGATCAAACATGGAGAGAGGAACTATTCCTCAGCGAAGTCACCAGAAGCTGTACGGCTTATTTTTAGGTATAGTGTTGTATTTTGAAAAGGGTCGCCTACGAAATTGTCGGCGAATTTTCATATTTCAAATTTAATTTAAATATATATATATATATATATATATATATATATATATATAATTCAGAAAGTAGTATTTGATTTTGATAATAATTTTAAATTCGAAAATTTTAAGATATGAAATCAAACCGATCTCACATCCCAAATAGTTTATATAAACGAGCACCGCATCACAAACCGTGTATCTATCCCGAAGAATAGACACACTCGCTTGATGATGGGGCTCGATTAAATAAACTAGAAGATTTATGACAACTCGTTTGGTCCGCGAATCAATTTTATAAGCCGACAAGTTCCCTCGCTTAATATAAATGAATTAAGCAGGGTTTATATTACCTGGGTTCTTAAAGTTCCCTATAAGAGCAAGCCCCTATAGTTAATTACATCTTAAATGACGGGAATCATTTAAGAAAACTCTCGATAATGATCAGTGGTTTTGCTCTCAAGAATTTCAAAGTTTAAGGTTTTCAAAGGATTTGAGTTTTGGAAATTTCAATAGGGAATGAATCAAATTTGGAACAATTTATTTCAGGAGTTCAAAGGAAGAAAAGTAGGAGAAGTTGAGGATCCAAGAAGAAATCATGGCAACTTCCCAAACTATCCTATTTTTTGGTATCAATTTGAGGATTTATTTAATGTTGCAATCCTGCCAATTTTAATTAATTAGAACTTATATTTGTATGACATGATCATACACATAACCTGGAAGATGTGAGGATTTATGTCGTACCAAACAACTACCTCAGAATCCTAAGACCGGTTAGGACTTAATTTGCATAACATGATTATGTAAATGCCTAACGAAAAGTTAAGGATTTATGTTGCACTAGGCAAACCACCTCGAAGTCTTATGCCTTGGTTATTTAATTCTAAGAAAGGTTTTGCTGAAGTAGACCCGAGTTTTGCTGATGACGATGGCCGTGCTGCCCACCATGCTCCGAGCTCCTTGTTTTTGCAGATGTTTAGTTTTAGAAGTCATAAATCAGGAGATGAGAGAAGTGTTTTGGTTTAGAGAAAATCTTAAAATCCAAGTGTTTTTAATATTTTAATTAAAACAAATCTTAAAGTTTGTTTAAACAGAACCGATTAAGATCCCACGGTTCCGTCATCCCGGCATCGTTATTTTCATTGAATTCACTTAGTCCAGATGAATTTGCTAAACTAAACTGAATGAGTTCCACACTTTCATTTAGACCGTGGGAAATCCCGTTAGCAACACGTGGGTTACATCATCCGAGGTATTCCCGATCATTCAACGAGACGTTTTAATTTAGTTGTAATTGTAGTTTTGTTGTTCTGTTTGTGATTAAATTTTAAGTTGTTTTATATTTTGGAATGTTGTGGCGGTGAATTTTATCTTACAATGACTTTTAATTTAGTTTTGGTTTCAGTTCAGAGACTATCCTAAAGGTTTTGGTTTTCATGCAACAGTTTTATTTATCATGTAAGAAAAGCAAAGTACAGTGCATGTAAGTAAATTGCAATAAAGTAAATTGCAATAAAATAAAAGCGTACCTGGAGGGTCTTCCCGTCATCCCAAGCTGCACTTAAAACACATGTTAAGGCATTTAAATATTTTAACAGATACCTAGGTAAAGCTAAGGGAAGGGTTTTGGTTGTCTATCAGAATCCTAATCCTATTGCTAGTCATCTTCTATGACGTCTAGGTTCTTGTGTTTTGTTTGAGGATGATTTTCTTCATCAAAGAACAATTAGATTCAATTGTTCTTCTAAAACATCCCGTCTTATTGAGGAAGTGTTTAGGACGAGTCCTAAACATCTTTTCAATACTTCTGGGATTATTTTGAGTCCAAGTAAATTTAATTGCACAGTTGAATTAATCATCCAGGAGTTTAGTTAAACTTTGTCTCTTACTCAGTAAAAATGGGTATTTGATTACCTGATGAATGAAGTGACATTTAACTTAATACTCTATTTAAGAGTTATAATAATTAAAGCCTTTAAGGGCAAGTTGGTTTATCGAGAAATTTTAATCATACCTAATTAAAAGTTTGAGTTAATGATTAAAAGTGTTTTAATTTAATTATGAGGTTTTAATTAATAATTTTAAGTTTGGAATAGTGTTTAAATTATTTTAGATTTGATTTAAATCTTTACATTTTCAATTATCTTAGTATTTCAAATTGATGTTCATGTTTTAAATTTACTTAGATAGAAAGATGTGTTGAAATTATTGATATGTTTGATATAACTCTTAATGATTTCACTTAGGTTTGTTGTTAAATGATTTTAATTTAATTTAATTCAATTTGATTTTAATTTAATTTAATTTTATTTAATTTTAATTTAATTTTAATTTAATTTTAATTTAATTTTAATTTAATTTAATTTTAATTTAATTTTAGTTTAATTTAATTTTAATTTAATTTAATTTTATTTAATTTAAATGTAATTTAATTTAATTTACTTTAATTTTAATTTTAATTTTAATTGTTAATTTTAATTTAACTTTAATTTTAATTTAATTTTAATTTAATTTAATTTAATTTTAGTTTTAATTTTAGTTTTATTTGTTAATTTGGATTATTATTTTAATTTTTTAATTACGAACTAAATATTTTTAAAGTGACTTATTTAGGGATTTTTAAATTTAAAGAATAAATATCTTCTTAATAATATCCCTATTTTAATAATCCAAATTTTAAATATATTCTTTCCAAAATTTAAATCATTTAATTAATTAAAGTTTCATTTTGATATTTTTGAAGTGTTTAATGGGTTTCTACCCCTTAATTTCCCTAAGTTTCAATCATCCAAGAGAAAGTTAAAATCAAATATTTTATCCCCCATTTTGATTAAACCTAAAGTTTTAATTAAGGGTTAAAATTTTTAATTACCTTTATGCCCTTTTAAGCTTATTTATTTCATAACTCACTGAATTGAGCTCAAACGAATTTAAAATTTTTATGTCACCTCCCTCACATGTCAGTTAAGACATTAGAGGAGAAAATGTGATTTTTCTGAATTTAATTTATTTATATAATTATTTTTAGTAGAAAATAGGGGTTTTCAAAAAAAATTTAACAACATGACCAAGGAAAGATTTCTGTCCTTAATAAAATTATGGGATGTTCCTAATGAATAGAGGACCACTTGGACCAATTTTTGTGATTTTTTGTATGACATTTTATTTAGTATAATTATTTTGAGTTTTAGAGTATTAATTAATTTTAAAATAAAATGAAAGTTGAAAAATAGATTTTATATTCTTCTTAAATTTCTCTGATATCAAGGAGTCTAGAAAAACAAATTTTATAATTTTCTGATTTTTCTTGGATTTATTAGAATTATTTTAGTGAAGAAGGTTGAAAATTCATTTTTAATATTAAAAATTACATTAAGCCTTTAAAATTCAATATCTTACCCTAGGGACTTAGGAAAAATATTTGGTTTGTTCCTAAATGATTAGAAGTCAAAATGTGACATTTTTATGATTTTTAATATTTTCATAATTTTTATTATTTTTTAATTATTAAAATATTAAAATATTGTGAAAAATCAACTTTTTTAGAAAATTCCAATTTTAATTTTATTGAACTCCCCTGATAACAGAGAAGCTCCAAAATCATTTTTTCTGAATTTTTGAAAAGTATTTTTGGAGTTATGAATTTTTAAAGTTTCATTTTGCTTATGAGGCTTAATCAATCCATTTGGTGGGGTTAATCAAGTCCAATTGATTTCAAAATTTTATGTAAGGTTCCTCTAACCTTAAAAAGTAATGGAGAATTGTTTTCAAGTCAATTTGATGTGTGGTTAACCCTAATTAATTCAAATTCAACTTTAGAGGTTTAGGCTAATTAAGGTTATTATGAATGAATTAACTCAAAATATATTTTTCATAGGGTCCCCTGGTCCTAAGAAACATCACCAAATTTTCCTAGAATTTATTTTACAACATGCTAATTATTGGAATTGAAATACCTAAAAGAGTGACATGAATTTGAAAAATCAATAACTATTCACAGAGATGTCCTCTAACCTTGAAAAATTTCGGGAATGTTCCCAAGAACAGATGCTTCAAAAGCACTATGGTCTCATGCCATGCTGAATTGTCTATGCAAATGGAGAATCAAAACATTGAAAACAGTAAATAAATTATTCAAAATAAAATACTCATCCAATTAACTTGATTTCTTTTCCACATTATTCTCCTGTGTTCACTGAGCAAGGGGATATTTTTATTTTATTTTTGTGATTTTTCTATGCAAAGATATGAATTTTTGAAGTTCAGGGCATTTAAATAATTAAAAAAAAAACCTAATTTCCTACATATTCACGTGGCGCCGCGTCAACATCGGCAGCTCCGAAAGCCCACGCGTCGCGCTGTGATTCAGGACCGCAATCTGACTCAGCTCTTCAGGGGCCCGCGGTTCACGTACCATTGCGCTATCCAACGGCTCCTGGTCATCGTCTACGACTGGTGTGCACCCATGACCGTCCACACTCAAACCCTAATATCTCTCGATTCTCAATGGATTTTCGAGTTCTTATACTCTATCGATTCGTCTTGAAAAGACGAACACATCCATATGATTTATAGGCTATGAAATCAACCCAAACAAAATGGAGAATTGCTGGAAGCTCGGGGGGAAGAATGAGTTCATACCTTTACTCAGAGAAGTGAAGCTTCGATCTGAAAGTTGTGTCACCTTCGATTGAGTCCAGGGAAGCTGTAGATGAAGTCTCTAGCTCTGGGGAATTGTCTAAGTATGAAAGTGACCAAGGTCGATCACAAAGCTTGGAGGCTAGAAGCAATGGCTGGCCTGGTGAGGGGGCTTTTGCTGGGGAACTTCTCCTCTTGGTCTGGGGAAGGTGTAGGATCAATCAATTTGGATATCGGCTCACTGTGGTGAAGTGTCCTATTTTTTGGGTGGATTTTCAACTCAGAAATTGAGCTCACAGAGAGGGTTTTAGGGCTTGATTTCAGTGGAGATCAAGTTCTCTATGTCTGGAGAGGAGTCTGGAGTGATTTTGGCCGAGTTTTGGTAAGGTTTGGTTCAACTCTTTTTTTGGCCTAGAGGTGGTGGTGTTTAAATAGAGGTGGCTGGAGGGCTTCCCAGGGGCAATTGGAGGCTGGGATCAGCTGCTCAGGGGAGGAGAAGAACAACATCAATGGCCATTAGGCATGGACAGCTCAACAAGTTCAAATTGAATTTTTGATTCAAATTGAGGCTCTCGGCCTGGTGTTTTCTGGCGGCTGTGGTGGCTGGCCGGCCAGGCATGGGTCACCCTCAGGGTCAGGGAGGTCAGTGTTTGAGTTTGGTGCCAACAATTGGCTTTGGACATGTGTAAAGGAGTTGGATTGAAATAGCATGGGGAGAAGGTCATTTTGGGTTCAAATGGGTGAACCCATGGTTTTGGGCTAGGTGAACCACCCAAGGCCTAGATTTAGGCTGAAAAGGTTCATTTGGGTCAGTCAAGAGGAAATGGTATACTCTCCATCAAGGATTAGGTGGCTAACTTGGTTTAGTGTGTATCATGGATGGGGTTAAAAAGGCTTAAGGAAGGCTTAAGAAAGGGGCTCCTCCATTTGCCATTTATGGGATGGTCACATGTTAAACTTCTCTTGGCTTTACATGGGGCTTAAGGATGGCTTCATGGCTTCATGGCTTCATGTGGCTTGGGAATGGCTTAGCCAAGTTTCATGAAAATGGGTTTTATGGATTTTTGGCATTTAGGGGTGATTTGGCATGAGGCTTGATTTGGAATCATTTGATCATGGATTTAAAACTTAGGGGTTGATTTTGGTTAAAAGGATGACAAATGAAAATATCATGTGGGCTTTAGGATATATTTTGGGCTTTTGAAATGGTTTTGGATGGGATTTTAAAGTGGTTTAAGGAAGTGGGCTTTTGGATAAAATTTTTGTGAAGGACCATGCCAAATAAATGATGGGTTTAGTTTAGGGATGTGTCATGAGGGATTTGGAACAAATTTGAAGTGATTTTGAATTGGATTGGGTTTAATGTGGGGTCTTTTAGTAAAGGGGCCAAAGTGGTTAAAATTGGGCTAACTTGGTTTAAGGTTGGGCTAAAGTTGGATTTGATTTAAAATTAATGTTGAGAAATGTTTATGGGATTGTTACAAAGAGTTTTCAAGTTTGGTTGGGCTTTGATTTTGGAATTTGGGCCCATTTGGGTTAGGTTTGGACTTAGGTCAATTTTAGGGATTTTGGTTTTGGGTTAGGTTTGGGTCATGGAAAAATCAAGTTAGTGTTTTGTTTATGTGGGTGTTAGGAAGGCTTTATAAAATATTTGCGGCCAATTGGAGTTGAATTGGATTGGTTTGAGCTAGGTTTAGGTCACGGGCCAAAATTGGGCCTTAGGCTTCCAATTGAAATTGGGCTCAAATGTCAATCAAATTGGACTTAGATTTGGTCTAATTTGATGTTGGGGATGTTGAATTGAAGTTTATAATTGAATTGGACCAGAATTGAGGTCAATTGGGGTGGTTTGGTTTGACATTGGGTTCACTTGGGTTTAAAATGGGCCAAATTGGGGGTTTTGGTAAAAGTGGGGTAAATTGGCAAAATTGGCTCATGGTGTAGTTGAACAAAATGAAATTGGAATTATTTGGGATTTTCTGGAATTTTTTTGAGAATTTTCTGAATTTTTGGATTTTTGGGGTAAAAGAGTATTTTGGTAATTTTGGGGGGTTTAGGGGTATTTTTGAAAATTTTGGTATTTTGGTCAAAGATGGTCAATTTGAATGGTGGGAAGTGTTTAGGATTGATTTTGAGGGATCTTGGGTAATTTAGGTAATTTTGCAAATTTTGGGTCATTTCAAGGGTATTTGGTAGGTTTGGTAGGTCCGGGGCCCCCGGGAGTCAAAAATTGAATTTTTTTTTAAAAAAAGGAAGATTGATCAAATGTGAGTGAAATGGGATCACTTTGGTTGAGCCATGAAGCCATGTTAAGCCCATATGAGCCATGAGAGGACTCATTAGGGGCATTCACTATGTTGTTCCTAACCGTCTTAGGCAGGGGCTTAGGGATTAAGGACTATCCATATGAATTACCTACATGAGTCAGGAGTCAAGTTGGGTGAGAGTGTGGTTTTAGGACTTGGAATGTGTGTGAAAGTGTAGTGTATGTGCAAGTCAACCCTCACCAAGCCAGGCCACTCAGGGTATTCCTAAGGCCAGAAAGGTCCTATAGGGAACTCATCCTTTAAACCTCCACGTTTGATTTCAACCCTCTAGGTGATTAGGGGTCTACAATCAAGCTTGTGGGGTTTGCAGGGAGTTAAGAGGTGTTTGAATTTCTAAAGAGTGGGTTCCATTTCTAGTCCTCTAAGATTAGTCAAAGGAAAAGCCTAAGGCTAGATCCTAAGTACTAAAGAGAGAAGCAAAAGACCTCATAAAAAATGAGGTCAACAATGATATGGAACTTTGCAGTTGTTACTAGATTTCCGACTTTCATTTGTAGCGTTATAGATCCGAGGGCTTTTTCTCCTTTTTGATTGAAACCTCTTAACATCATTTTATCCATTGAAAGCTCTCGGGCGTCGATGTCCAAGTAAGCTAACGTCCGTAGACTCATTATATTGAGCGACGCTCCAGGATCTACTAAGACTCTGGAAAGCACAAATCTGCCGATGATGACAGAAATGTAGAGTGGACGATTGTGATCGGCTGTACCAAGTAGCAAATCATCGTCAGTGAAAGTTACGTTAGGCTGTTTCTTTATGGTGCAAACTCCATTTGAGAATGTGCTAGCCAACTACGCTAAGAAAATGTCGGGATCAAGTAGAGCCTTGATCAAACTTTCTCTCATCTCCTTTGACAGGATCAGAGCATCATAAATACTTAGTTTGGCCAGAAACTTCCTGAAATGAGCTAGCACTTTGTAATCCACTTTATTTGGGTTTTCAACTTCATTTCAAACTTGTATCTCTTCAGTAGCTGGAGGTATTACTTCTTGAGTGACTATCTGCTTTCCTTTGTCCACTGGAGTTGTTCTCAGAGGTAGCACCTTGCCACTCCTTAAATGCACTTCCGTTATTTCTTATTCTTCTGGACCCAGAGGTCCTTCTGTATCTGAGAAGTCCAAACTGATGTCAAGTGAACCTCCTTTGCACTCGAGGACTGGCTCCTCACTTCTTGTACTGTCGTAGCCGGTGTTGTCGATGTCTTCTTTATCTTTGCTGGAAGTTAATATGATTTGAGGATCATTTTGGGAATCAAAATCGGGGATAGATAGGTTGTGATTAGTTACGTAATCACTAGAGGCAGTAAGAACGTAGCCAACATCATTCATATCATTATTACGAGACCCTGGAGGGGTACAAAGATAATGATACAAAGTTAGGGTTTCAAGGTATTTCACCCCTGAATCTGAGACAACCAGTCTAACGGGGGCAGCCTCTATCCTATCCTTCGCGGTATCATCTTTAATCTCGCTCATGATCTCTTTCTGCCTCCATTATCATTGCGGTAGCTTCCTCGGTAAAGCTTTCATCTTGGACTGTGCTGGCGGTGGACTCCGGACAGCGGCTTTCTTTGGAGCAGAATGAATCTGATCCAGGACCTTCTTGAGCTCATTCCAAATTACACTCCATCCACCCTTACCGGCATATGGGTCAAGCAGAGAGATTGACTCGGCTGAAATTACATTTATAGAACCTTTTTCAGGCTCCTTCAAATATTCCTTCGGTATCGTTATATTTCCTTCTTTGTAATTCCGCTCTAGCCAATCCTTGAAACTGAAGCAGTTCTCAATTGTATGTCCAAGCATCCGGTGATAGGGACAGAAGTTGGGCTGATCTTTCTTATTCACCTCTTCTGGCTTTTTCGGCTCGGGTAACTTAAATTCGGGCTTCTTCAGCAGATTCTTGAACATCTTTGCTACAACATCATCTTTGAAAGAGTAGTTTCTACATAGTTGTTCTGATATTCTAGGAACTGGTCTCTCGTCTGTCTTGTACAGTCTCTGCTGTTGCTAACCGGGCTGATTATTCTGCAGTGGATGAGGCTGTCCATACTGCTGAGGCTGACTGTACTACTGAGGCGACTGCACGGTCTGAATTTATCGGTTGCTTTCCTTTATCGACCATGGCCACTACGCCAGATCTCTTCTCATAAGTCTTTGCTGGTTTCATTTTCTCTGTCTTTTTTGCAGGCTCCATGTGCTTGATTTCTTCCTGTAAGCTGCTGGCCTTGCTGAGCAGTTTCTCGAAGGACTTGATCATGAGACCCTTAAGCATGAAAGTTACTGGACCGTGAATACTCTTGAGTAGTATATCGATCGCGTGCTGTTCTTGTAGCTGAGGTTTGCATTTCATGCTTAAGTTTCTCCACCTCAAGATGTAGTTAACCAAAGTCTCATCGGGCTTCTGACGTTCTACCACGAGATCTCCTATGGTGACATGACGCTGAGCACCGGCTCTTTAAAAACATGCTTTCCATTTCTGCGAAAGTCTTTACCGATCCATTAGGAATTTCAGCATACCAATGGAAAGCTATTCCCGACAGGCTGCTGACAAACTGACGGAACAATACCGCTTCACTTCCTCCTGTATTGCAACAGCTGGCTCTGAAGTGCGCTATATGCTGCCGAGGATTTCCTGTTCCGTCGAACATTTTTAAGGTCGGTGGAACGAAGCCTTTGGGGTAAGGTACAACATCAAATTCCTCTGGGTAGGGTCTACCCTTCAAACCGATGCTTCGCCTTTGGATCGGGCCAAGGCCTCCCAAACTTGTTGTTCGACGATTTGCTTAAGATCCTTTTCCGGTAGATTCGGGGTTGAATCCTTCTTCGGAAGCTCATTCTCATAGGCAGAGGCGACCTCTCTTCTTTCATAGGCAATGTGTATTATCTCAGGTTGATTGATTTCTGGAGATGCTGTTGGACGTGACTGAGATTGTCCATGCAATGTGGCCATGGTAGTCATAGCGGCGGTCATCTCCTCCATGCTCTTTTCCAATTGGCTGATCATTTCGTCTCTGGCGGACAAGGTTTTTTGAAGCTCTTCTATTGCGTCCTCCCCACGAGGTGCTTCACACGCAGACATTGTGGCCCTATTATCGACCATGTTATTTCCATGAATTCATCATCCAAGTAATCTGACAGGTGGGGATCTTCGTTACCGACCTCCAATCCTTGCTCCCTAGTTAAATCTGAAATCTCTTCACAAAGTTTCTGAATTCTATCCTCCATCGACCCTTCATCTGCCATTGACTCTGAAGCAACAGGAGTGGTGACGATAGGAGTGCCAGACTTATAATCCATTTGATGATTTGTAGACTTCTCGAAGTGGACAGGTGCAGCGACTTTCGGTAACCACACTCTCCTCTCGAGAATTGATGCCTCGAGACGGAATGTCTCAGCGGGGACATCAGGACCAGAGAGGAAGTGTGCTCCGTAGAGTGCAGACCATGTACATAGGAAAGTAATCCTCTCTTCCTCCTCAGGAGTTCCTTGGATGGCATTCTTGGACCTAGCCGAGACTTGACTGGTCTTCGTATTGCGGGTGTCGAATCGGTGGCAGTTTTCTCAACACGCTTTCCCAAACAGTGCTTAACAGGAACCTTGCTAGGCTTTTCCATTTTCAAAATTTCCTCTTTCACTTCTAGGGATATTGTACATCTTATCCTTTTAAGAATCTTGGCGATAGAACATCCTTCTAATTTGTCCAATCTCCGTAGAAGAGTATGAGCTCGAGTGATGGGTGTGGGCTTCTTTCCCTCCTCATCACGATTGTGCGGTGCTAGAAGCGCGACGACAATCTTATGGAGACTTTCATTTTCAGTAGTACCAGCTAACGGGTGGAACCTACTACCTCGGAGGAGAGGAGAGGTATTTGGTAAACCGAGTTCCTCCTGCTGAGGAATCTCCTCAATCACTGGCATACTTGCAGCTTGTGCCCTGGCGGCCTTGCGAAGCTTCCGGTTGCGATTCCTCCTTTGGGATTTGGTCAACGGGGGAACCCTGGAACTGGAACCAATCTCAAAGATAGACGGTAGAGCAAGGAAGGTTTTGTCAGAATCTTCCTCGTGCATAATTTCCTTCCTTTTAGCAGACGGGGAAGTAGGTGCTGTAACGGCGAAGCCGAAAGCAGTTGAGGTGAAGACTCTCCTTGTCACGGAGCCAACTGGTTTGACTGGGACATCAGTCATCTTCACCTTCTTAGCAGAAGGGAAGTCTTCATGGGAGTTCAGATCGAACTCGGCAGATGGTTCTTGTACTTCGGGGGCGGCAACTTTCAGGACCACGAATGGGGCTTTTCCAAGAACGACTTCAAACTCACTGAAGCCGGCTCCAAACTGAATCAACGGTGCTGCGAGACGAGCCTCACGGGAAGAGGACAGGTCATAGGAGAAAGTCAGCGAAGGGTTTTACATTTCGACTGTCAAAAGAAACGTTCCAAAATTTAGGAAGGGCCAAAGACCTTGTCATCATAGTATGAGCACTATGAAAAAGATCATTCTGTGAACTGGGTAAAATTTTTGATTTCATTTAATATAATATTATTTTCTCTTATCATATTTTGTTCTTCTATTTCTTTTATTTTCTTTTAGATTTTCATGTGTTCGTTTTAAATGATATTTAGAATTTTAAAGGCGGATTAACTTGCCGAAGGCAAAAAATTAAATCCAAGAGGCAGAAGAAAAAGGTGAAGCAAAGGACACGGCTGAGGATCCCTTTTCACAACGCACATTGCCCAAGTGGAATTAATCCACCAACACACCTATTTGGGGTCCGACCCCACATGATCAAAAGAAAAATCCTAAGGATCCCTAAACTTCTCTGTTTAGGAGTGGCTAAACAGATGGTCCTGAAATCCAGGAGAGTTGATCATACTTTCCCAAGAAAGTAATGGGTAAAGTATGTCAACAAAAAAATGGTAATTTGGCTCATGAGAGACATGAGTACATTACCGATATATGAATATTGTATTTCCTGATTTTTATGAAGAGAGAAACTTTATCCCCAGCGGAGTCGCCAGAAGCTGTCGGTGTTTGAAAAGTTTTAAATATATGTTTTTTTTTGGGTTGCCCATTAGAGGATGTCAGTCACTGGAATTGAAGTCCCATCACCCACTTCGAAAGGACAATTTTAATTTAGTTATAATTTAGTTTAGAAAAATATGGAGTCAAACTGATCTCATATTTTTCAAAGTTCGAATGAAAGAGCACTATAGCTTGAGCTTTGTATATATCCCGAAGGATGAACACAAAACTTGAGGATGAGGCTCAATCAAATGAACTAAGAAAAAATATGAAATCTGTTTGGTCTACGAAACCTGTATGTTTGCCGACAATTTCCTCCATTTAATATAAGAGGATTAAATGGGGTTTATATTAACTTGGGGTCTTTTATGTTTCCTATAAGGGCAAGCCCCTATAATTAATTACATCTTAGACAACCGAAGTCACCTAAGAAAACTCTTCATAAAGATCGGGAAATAATTATATTCATGACTTTCAAAGGTAAGGATTTCTTTCAACGAAATGTGATTATTGGAATTCAATAGGTGAATGGTTCAAATTTCAGAACATTTCATTTTATTACAGTTCAAAGGAAAAGAAGACTAGGGAAGAACACAGATTCGAGAAGAATCCCGATGTTTTCCCAAGCTATCATATTGTTTGGCTCAATTTAGGAAAAGATTTAATTTATATTTCATCCTGTCAATTTTATTATTTAGGGCTTACATTCATTTGATGTCCATCATATGAATAACCTGGAAGATGTAAGGGTTTATGTCATATCAGGATGACAACCTCAGAAACCTAGACGAGTTAGAGCTTATAATGCACTGGGTGCAAAAGCCTAAAAGATGAGATGAGGGTTTACTTTGCACTGGGCAAATACCTCGAAGTCCTATAGCTAGTTGCTTAATGCTAAGAATGGTTTAGCTGAAGTAGACTCAGGTTTTGCTGAAGAAGATGGTCGTGCTGCCCACTATGCTCCAAGCTTATTATTGTTGCAAAGGTTCAGTTTTAGAAAGTGAAAATTGGGAGACGAGAGAAGTGTTTTGGTTTAGAAAAGTCTTAGAATCCAATTGTTTTAGGGTTTTAATTAAAACAAATCTTAAAGTTGATTAAACAGAACCGATTAAGATCCCATGGTTCCATCATCTCAGCACCGTTATTCTCATCGAATTCACTTAGTCCAGATGAATTTGCTAAACTCAACTGAATGAGTTCCACACTTTCATTTAGACCGTGGGAAATCCCGTTAGCAACACGTGGGTTACATCATACGAGGTATTCCTGATCATCCAACGAGATTTTTTAATTTAGTTGTAGTTTTAGTTTTTGTTTTGTTTGTGATTAAGTTTTAAGTTGTTTTATATTTTGAATGTTGTGGGGTATTTTATGTCATCCCAAGCAGTCATATTTGTAGTAAAGTGCGGGGGAGTAAAGTACTGTCCAGGTAAGTAAATTGCATTAAAATAAAAATGTACCTGGTGGGTTTTCAAGTTCCACCACCTGAAACTTTAGTATTGCATTGCATGTATGTGTTTATAATTTTGTAGAAATTAAAGCATGTCCGAAAATAGGAAGAAGTAGAACTAACTACTCAATCCTATGATGTCCATGTAAATTTCCTGGTATTCTACCAAGTCCTATTTATTATTATTATTGTTTTTTTGGTGAACTTTGTCAATGTAATTGAGGATAGTTTCGTTAAGCAGACATATTAAGTTTAATAGACCTCTAGGGTATCCAAAAGGTCAGAGAAGGTTGCAGGTCCATGCTTCACTTTCACAGCCTGGTGAAAAGTCTCGGGCTCATTTAAACTTATTATGTTACTTAACAATTCATCCTACCTATACCCTTATGCTTAATGAGCACTGGTGTTCGGGGTAGGTTGGGGCAGATGGGTTTAGGTGTGGTTTGGATTTGGATTGGTGGCAATTGGTAGTTTGATTTGGACTTATGGGAGTGCTGTGAAAAGTTTGTGATTATTTTTTTTTGTGGAAGACTTGATTGAGTTTGTGTTTGGATTTGGTTTGTATTAGGTTTTGGGTTTGGTTTGTGTTAACTTTTGGGTTTGGTTTGGTTTTGGTTTTGGTTTTGGTTTTAGTTTGTTTTTTGGAGCTAGGAATTTTGAGTTTGGAATGTGAATTGGAAAGGTCGTGTGAACATCGGGTAAAATTTGGGTTACTTCATGCATTCACTAAGCATAAGGGTATTCTTATTATGTTTTCTACACCAAGTTGTGATTTCCTAGGGGTCTTTGTCAATGGAAAAATAAACCATGCCTCAGGAGGCCTATCCTAGGTTTGATTGCTATCGTGTTAGTATTGTATAGTGGTCGGGATTGTTGTTGTATGTTATGATTGTTATGATTTGTGATGGTTGTGTTGTGTTATTGTTGTATGTTATTGTTTTATTTTGTTTTTGTCTTGTGTTATTGTTATTTTTTATTTATGTGTTATGTTTTTATTATATGTTATTTTATTGTTGTATTTATTTATTATTTTATTGTTATTTATTTTGTTATGGGTTATCATTTTATGTTATTACGTTATTTATTATTTATGTGTTTTGTTATTTTTATTATGTGTTATTTAGAATTATTATCCTTTATTTGTAATTAAAATTATTGTTATCTTTATTATTTATTTAATTTATTATCTTATTTAATTCATTGTGATTTATTTACTTCATTATCATTTATTTATTTAATTAATTATTATTAATTTTATTTAATCAATTGATTGTTATATATATATATATATATATATATATATATATATATATATAATTGTTATTTATTTATTTTATTTCACTTTAATTTATAATTACATAATATTTATTTATTTGAATTATTATTTTTGGTTTTATTTTAATTTATTTTATTATTTAATTTAATTTAATTAATTTAATTTAGTATAAATTATTATTTATTTACATTATTGCTTAATTTAATTTAATTTAATTTATTTAACTTATTTTATTTTCTTTAATTTAATTTATTATTATTTATTTAATTTAATTTAATTTAATTTAATTTATTTTATTTTAATTTATCATTTATTTATGTTATTATTTATTTTATTTTATTTTAATGTGTTTAGTTTAATTTAATTATTACAATTTATTATTTAATTTAATTTAATTAATTAATTTTATTTTATTTTACCTTATTTAATTTAATTTTACATTTTATTTACATTATTATTTAATTTAATTTAATTTATTTTTTATTATTTAATTTAATTTAATTTAATATTTGTTTTTATAATTGTTTTTGGTTTTTTTAATTAATTATTATTTAATTTAACTTGTTTAATTTAATTATTATTTATTTTTTTGGTTTTATTTAGTTTTAACTATTTAATTTTAATTTAATTTATTATTCATTTATATTCTTTAAATTATTTTTAATTTATGTATATATATATATATATATATATATGTGTGTGTGTGTGTGTGTGTGTGTGTGTGTGTGTGTGTGTGTGTGTGTGTGTGTGTTATTTATTTTATTATCCTTATATTCTTATCATTTAATATATATAAACTATAAGTTATTTTTATTTTTAATTTATTATTGTTATTAATTATATGTATATTTAAGTTTATTATTTATATCATTTTTTTTATCATTTATATTATTATTTATTTAATTATAAAGCTTTTAAACTTTCTCTCTCCTCAATTATTCTTTTGTTTATTTTGAAGTTATTATTGTTTTTATTAAGTTATTATTTATTTAAATTATTATTTACATATATATTTACATTTACATTATTTTAAAAAGAATGTCATTTTTCTTTACTTATTTTTGTTATTTATTTATATTTACAATTATTATTTTATTTATTATTATTATCATTTTCTTATATTTTCATTATCTATTTAAGTTTATAGTTATTTATTTTATTCTTATCACATTATTTTTTATTATTTACATATTGTTATTATTCATATATCATTATTATTCATTTAGTTATTTATATTTTAGTAGTATTTATTTAAATTTAATATAGTGTAGTTATATTATTTAAATTTAGTGTAGTTCTTTTATTTAGTAAAGTTATTAAATTTAGTATGGTTATATTATTTACATTTAGTATAGTTATTTTAGTAGTTAAATTTAATATAGTTATTTTAAATTTAGTATAGTTGTTTTATTTAAAATTTAGTAAAGTTATTATTTAATTTATTTAAATTTAAAATTATTATATTACTTATATTTTTACATTTGTTATTTATTATTTTAGATTTTTATTTCATTTTCTTCTTTTTATTATTATTTTTTTTATTCCCGCTTTATGTTTATTTTTCCTTTCTTTTATTTTTATTTCCTTTATGTTGTATTAAAAATTTTTTAAAATTCATTTTTCAAGGTAATAAAAATTAGGTGGTAGATTTGTAAATATTTAAATTGTTAACATAGTTAGATAATTTGCATAAAACTAAATAGCTAAATAACCTTGCATAAAAAAAAAAGGAATTCCTAAGCCTAAGCATGGAAACATTTAAAAAGCATACATGAAGATTTATAAAAAAAAAAAATTAAATGACTTGTATGTAAGATTAAAAATCTTTGCAAAGGAAGAAGCATTTTAAAGAAAATTCATGTAGGTGTGAAATATTTAGGCTAAACATGAAGATGGAATCTAAAAAGAGTTTTCGAAACAAAAATTTCCAAAAAAAAAAAAGAATAAATAATAGGGGAAGAAAATTACCTTAGCTTTGGAGGAGGTGATGGAAGAACCCTTGGAAAAGCCCTTGTTGAAGCTCAAGTCTAGGAGGGTTTGGGTAGGGTGTGGCTTGCTTGAAAGAAGAAGAGGAAGAGGAGGGAGGCTTATGGCTAGAAGAGGGATTTGGCGGGGGGGGGGATGAGGAGTTATGGTGATGAAGTGAATGAAGTGGGTAAAAATGGGATGATGAGAGGGTTAAGTGTGGGGGCTCACGGTTTTTGGAGTTAAGGAGGGGGTAAGGGAGTGGTGAGGTGGAGGCATGGTGAAGGTAAGGAGAAGGTGAGGTGGAGGTGAGGTGGGTTTTAGGGTGGCGGGTAGGGTGAGGGAGGGGTGAGGGAAGAGGCATGGAGGAGAGATATGGAGGAGGGATATTTTTTTATTTTATTAATTATATATATATATATTATTTTATATATATATACATATATATATATATATATATACATATATACATATATATACATATATACATATATATACATATATACATATATATATACATATATACATACATATATACATATATACATATATATACATACATATATACATATATATACATACATATATACAT
Organism: Papilionanthe hookeriana x Papilionanthe teres; assembly: GCA_022702705.1. NCBI lineage: Eukaryota > Viridiplantae > Streptophyta > Magnoliopsida > Asparagales > Orchidaceae > Papilionanthe > Papilionanthe hookeriana x Papilionanthe teres. The sequence continues at coordinate 80,445,850 of CM040433.1, forward strand.
ATATATATACATATATATATATATATATACATATATATATATATATATATATAAAAGGTGAGGTGGAGGTGAGGTGGGTTTTAGGGTGGCGGGTAGGGTGAGGGAGAGGTGAGGGAAGAGGCATGGAGGAGAGATATGGAGGAGGGATATTTTTTTATTTTATTAATTATATATATATTTTATTTTATATATATATATATATATATATATATATATATATATATACATATACATATATCTATCTATATATACATATATATATATACATATACATATATATATATATGTACATATACATATACATATATGTACATATACATATACATATATACATATATATATATGTACATATACATATACATATATACATATATATATATATGTACATATACATATACATATATACATATATATATATATACATATATATATACATATATACATATATATATATATACATATATATATATATATATATACATATATATATATATATATATATATTAGAGCTGCCATGAGGCCAATTTGATTAATTTTTGTTTAACTTGGTTTGATTTGAATTATTAGTTCAATTAGTTTCATTTGGATTTGGGTCAAGTTATCTTGAGTTTGAGTGGGAATGAGGTCCAGAGGTTTTCAACAATAGTGTAGATATGGTTGTCTCGAATGTTTTTCAAGAAGACATGAAAAGGTTTTGACAAAATTTGGAGGGTCAATTTTGTGGATTTAGGACATGTGTTCAATTTAGGTCAAAATTGGGGGTTTTGGACCAAAATGGACTTGGGTAAGACTTGAGCTCACATTGTGGAAAATTGATGTTTCAATTCAGTTTAAGGAGGTGTTATAAAGAGTTTGGGATTGAAATTTGGGAGGAATTGATTGACATTGGGTTTATTTAGGGGATTTTGATTATTTAGAGAAAATTGGGGATTTTGGATTTCAAGTAGAATTGGATTCAAATGTGGGTTTAATTGGGTTTAATTTGGTTTAGATTGATATTGGGGATATTGAATTGAAGTTTGGAATTGAAAGTGGGCAAGATTTTGGTCAATTGGGTCAAGATTGGGTTTGATTTGGGCACTTTTGGGCTACATAGACCTAATTGGGGTTTTTTGATTTAAATTGGGTTAACTTAACAAAATTAACTTATGGTGTAGTTGAAAAAAATGAAATTAGAAATTTTTAGGATTTTTTGGAATTTGTTTAGAATTTTTTGGAATTTTTTGATTTTTTTGGCTAAAAGGGTATTTTGATGGTATTGGGGGGTATTTTTGGAATTTTTAGAATTTTTGGTCATGGATGGTCAATTTGAGTGGTAAGGAATTTCTTGGAATGATTTTTGGGGAATTTTGGTGAATTTGAAGAATTTTGGGTAATTTAGGGCATTTTAGGAGGTCAGGGGCCAAATTTTTTAAATTTTTAAAAATTGAAGCTTGGTTTGAGATGAATGTCATGAGATGGTTTAAATTGAGCTATGGACCAAGGGTCACTCACATTTGGTCCTCTATGTATTGGTACTAGTCAAACCCTAGCCTAATGCCAAGAGTTGAGAAGAACCATCTGCATGAGTTTCCAAAGGTTTAGGGGAATGTGTGCATGTGAGTGGTGAAGTCCAGACCTCCCTCAGGGAAAATCCTAAGGTCTGACTACCTATAGGAGACTTCCCCTAGGATTTCTTATGCTTGCCTTTTTCCTACCAAAAGGTGGAGGTTAGGCCTTAAGCATATGAAAACCCCTAGTGAAGCAAGAAGAGTTTTGAATTTCTATGGGGGAGGGTTCCATGACTAGTCTTCTAAGAAAGTCACCAGGAGAGTCCTATGGCTAGACCCTAGGCTATTCTAAAGAGATACTAGACCTCAACCAAAAGTGAGTTCAACACATATATATGGTAATATTCCAAACATTTTAAGCAAGTAAATGAATGTAAAGAAGAAAGGGCTTCTCACCAACATGTTCAATTTGAGGCACCCAAGTACATAAAGCATGTTAGAAGAGTGTAAAGAAGAAGGAACTTTTTACCAAAATATGCAATTTAAGGCAACCATACATGTTAAACATATTGGAACTCTTCCTTTTGAAGTGCAAGCAATGCCACTGCTCCTCTTTTTCTTTTCTTACTCAAAAGCAACTCATTTGGTACTAACCATGCAAATTAAACATAGGGACAGCAAAGAGAAGTCTTAAATACACTTATAAAATAGCTACCAATGCCGTTTTCATGTGAGGACAGCAAGCACATGTCCAAAACCAATCCCAAAATAACATATAAGTTCATATTTTTTTTCTTTGAAAATGCATGGGGATGATGTGAGACACCTCTACACTAATGTATAAGTGCAGATTTTGACATTTAGAAAGTGTAGGGTTAATGCAAATCAATTCCGGAATAAAGGGTTGGTGCAGATTTTTGTTTTGGCAAGTGTAGGGAGGATGTGAATCACTCCCAAAGTAGTGTATGAGTGTTAAATTTGGTGTAGGTTTCATGTGGGGATGATGTGGAGTGAAAGTATTAAGTGTATGGGTCATGTATGTAACATGTAGGAGTGCCAAAACATGGTGAAGTGAATGCTTGTGGGGGGAAATTTTGTGAGTGTGACATGTAGGTATATTAAAATCTGGGAAGGTGAATGTGTATATGGAAATATTCATGTAAGTGATGTGTTGAGTTTGTAAAATTTGATGTTGTGAATGTGTGTGAAGTTTTCATGTATGGAATGTATAGATTTTGTGAGATTTGGGGTGAAGTGAGTGTGAATGTGAATTTTTCATGTAAATGATGTGTAGATTTGGTGGAATTTAGGAATGTAAATGTGTATGTGATGTTTCTCATGTAAGGAATGTAAATTTTTCATGTATGAAATATATGGATTTTGTGAAATTTAGGAAGACAGATGTAAATGTGAAGTTTTTCATGTAAGAAATTTATGGATTTTGTGAAATTTATGAAAGTGGATGTAAATGTGGAGTTTTTCATGTAGGGAATTTGTGGATTTTGTGAATGTGTAAGTGTGTAGAAAATTTTAGGGTGAAATTGTGGGCTTAATGTGAGGTATGTGAATACATGTTGAAATTGATGAAAAACAAGTGGTCTTGACTTCAAATTTGGTGAGTGTGCCCAAATCCGAAAATTGCACATTTTCACCCCATTTGTTTCATGTGTGTTACAACCAATGCAAAGCACTCTAGATGCATGGAATAAGGTGGAATCTGTGTAATTTCAAAGCCTGAGTGTCATATGTATGAAGACTTGATGAAATGGATGTAAAATAAGCATGTATGGGCTCATTCATGAGTGTTTCAAAAGTGACCTATTTTGAATCCGAAAATGGCAAAATTTTCATCAAGTGTTTCACAAAGTGTGTTCATGAGTGCAAGGCACCATTGAATACTCACAATTTCATGTGACAAGTGTAAATAGAGGGGTAACAAGTTTACATAAGGTGCAATAAGGTAAGTAACTTTAAATTCACATGTAGTTTACAAGACTTTCAACCATAAAGGCACCCTAAGGAAACAAGTAGTGAGTGTATAAAACATATACATGCTTGCCAACCAAAATATCATTTTATGTATGTGGTAAGGTGAAATGTGTATGAGAAAACAAGGCCTAGATGTTATGTATGCAAAAGGCTAGTGAAATAAGCAAATAGGGGCACATATACCTTCATATTTGAGGTGCCAAATGTGATGTCATCTTGAAATCCGAGAATTGCATGAAATAAACAAGTGTTTTCATGGTTCCAAAATGTAAAGCCCCAAGGTTTAAAACATGCTTGATAAGGCATACAACAAATGCTAGACTTTCCAAATGAAATATGCTTAGTTTAGGAAAACATGAGTAAAGCAAGCACACTACTCTTTATTTTGAACAAAAAGACAAGAGGCTAAACTTTACCATGTTTCATAAAGTAAATGAAAACTTCACATGCTTTTGATTTTTGAAAAAGAGAGGTCCACATATTTTAGCCCATAAGTAACATGAACAAGAGAGGAACCCCATACTACAAAGCCTATATGATGAGCCCAAGCCTTTCAACAAGTATGTTCTTTCCCTCCTTTCTCTCTTTGTGTTTTTTTTTTCTTTTTTTTTTTGAGAGTGGCAACAATAATGAGAGAAGGAGGAAAAAAAACCATAAAACCATCCTCCAAATTATGCCAACAAAAGAGACTAAGCATATATGCTCTTCTAAATGCTTCTTATTGAATCATAAAGAGACATAAGCAAATAAGATAGAACTTGCCACATGAAGCTTACTTCTTCAAAACCATCATTTCGAGCTCACATAGAGGCCACATGTACTTGGTGCCTTAATGTTGGATCAAGCAATCAAATGGCAGACACCGTCCTTCCTTCCTCTAAAATTTGGCCAACCTAAAAAACGAGAGAAAGAATGCTATTTTGTAGCCAAGGGAGAAGGAAGAAGAAGCCACAAATTTCCCCATGTACAATACCCAAAGGTCCAAAGAAGGTGCAACCCTCAAACCACTTTTGAGATGATGGAGGTGAAAGAAAGACATGGAGAAGTGATAAAGCATGTAGGAAGTGATGGAGTGCTGCCATGGATGGGATTGAAGCTAAGAGATGATCTCATGGTAGCCTTTGTAAGGAGGAGAAGAAGCCACACCTTACTTAAGCGCGTGGAAGAGATGCAACCACGACAAAATCACACATGGAGGAGGAGAGGCGCATGGCTAGGGCTCGGGCAAGGAAAGGACTCACGAAATAGAGGGGCTCGGCCTCTTGTTTTTGCGAGAAGGAGAGGGGCCGGCGGCTAGGGTTCGACCGAACCCTATTTTGGCATGGGTTTGGGTTTAGGTTAAGTTTAGGTGGAAATTTTGTAATTTTTTAATTAAAATCTTGTCGATTTCTAGCGGATTTTATCGTACGCCAAACTATAGCAAATTTTATATCGATTCATTCTATTTTCGATGTTCCGAACGCAACGGTGCAGTCCGTTTTGAAACCCGAGGACGTTCGGGCAGCTTCGTCGTCAAAATAGACAAAAAACGTCGAATCCAATTCGACTCAAAATTCCGATTCTTCATCAATTGAAATAAAAAAGAAGTTCAATTTTGTGAAATTGTAGGGTGTCAGATGATTCTGTGTTTTTTTAGGAATTTTTAAAATTTTTGGAAATTTGGGAAATTTTGCCCTGGGAGGGGCATTTTGGTCATTTTAGAGAAATTTTGGGAAAATGTCCAAAATGCCAAATTAACAGCACAGGCAGTGTAAATTGAAATTTGGAATTGAATGACAGTGTCCGGGAGCGTTTCGACCACTTGTGGAGGGTTTTGTGGGGCTCGGAATGTCGTTCGAGTAGCGATTATTTAAGCCGTGAGGGGTCACGCCGATAGTTTAAAAGTATGACATTTTTACGATCAAACTTCTCGGTTAAACGAGAGGAGCGCTCGGAACAATTTTTGGGAACCCGGGTGACTCTATGGAATTTTGGGTTTTGGGTCCCTTTTCAGGGGCAATTTGGTAATTTCGGGGTAAAAATTAAAATTTTAGTAAAAGTGCAGTATTGTCAGACCATGAAGAATGGAATCATTCTGGATGGGCTACAGGCTAAGGAAAGCCTCCTTTGGTCCTCTATGCGGTGATTTTAGCTCTTTTGGCTATAGGCTTAAGGCTAGTGGGACCACTCACATGAGTTTCCAAAGGGTCCGAAGATCGAAGTGAAATATATTTGATTTAGGATGTGAGTGTAGAATGTAATGTGTAAATGTGAATGTCAGTGTGTGACACAGGCTCCTCGAGGGCTAATCCTAAGGCTTAGTCACTTATAGGGATTTCACTCAGACATCCTTATGCTTGTTCTCTTCCACCAAAAAGCTGGAGGTTAGGCCTTAACATATGAAAGTTCAAGTGAAGTAAGAAAAGTTTGAATTTCTATGGGGAGGGTTCCATTACTAGTCTTCTAAGTAAAATCACTAGGAAGTCCTATCGCTAGACCCTAGGAAATTGATCACAGAAAAATACATTAAGAAATTCATATCTATTTTTGATGAAATTGCACTTTAAAGAAAGATATTTTCTTTATTTTATTGCAGGAATGAAGATTTATAAGTGATGGAAGCAAAAAGCATGAAATGGAGCGAATTTGGATCAAAAAGGAAGAAATTCATGCAAATTGAACTAAGTCGCCGACGGTGAGATCGAGGCCGCCGACGGCGAGATCATAAGGAGAATTTCTGAAGGAATTATAACTACCTCGCCGACAGCGAGCCCGAGCCAGCCGACAGCGAGATCGCACGGTTTGAAGACCTTCTAGAAGCTCCGCTGACGGTGAGGTCGTTTCCCGCTGACGGCGAGACAGTTCAAAATGCAAATACATTGAACCTGGACGCTTTTTGAAGAGATGTTTAAGCATCCCTTGGACCTTTGCCTACCTCTATAAATAGAGGATGAATTTTAGTCTTTTGTGTGTGTCTGGTGTGCGTCTTAAGTGTGTCTGTTGTTTGTCATTAGTGAGTTTCTTGAGTTTATCTGTATTTGAGTGCTATTTAGTCAGTTAGAAGTTTGTTGTACTAGAAGGAAAAGTCAAAGGAACTTCAAGAAGTCTGCTTTGGGAGGGAATTAAGATAAGTACTTTTGTTTATTGTTGTTAACTTTAAATGAAATCCATGCTTTGATTTATTTCCATGCATTCTGAGTAGTTTTCTTAGTCTTTCTTTTTGTTTATGAAAATTATGTGAATTGATGAAATTAAATAGAAGTACCTAATATATTAAAATAAATTGTGATAATTTTTACTTAAAACGTAATTTACTTTCAATCTGGCCAATTGAGTTGTTAAAATATGTTGAATTATCAACTATAGTAAAAATTACATTCAATAATCAGGGAAGTCAAAAACCTTGGAAGGAGGGTGCAAATAAATAGGGAAATATTAATTATCAGACGTAGAATTGGATATTTTAGTGTGACAAACAAAAATATTCAATTTGGTTCTATTGTTTGAGAGCTGAAGTGTAGATGTTAGCCCTCAGGTGAGGGGAACGTGGGAGCTCTGAAGTGGCAACCAGTATCCTCCCAGCCTAGCCGCAGATTCAGTAATCAAACATAGGATTAGTCAATGTTCTTTGCACCTGGACCAAAGGGTAAAGAATATGAATGCTCCTATTTGTCACAATACAATTCAAAGGTTCTATTTAAATTCATCATTCACTTAATTTCTAAAAACAAGGAGAAGGATATTTTTTTCTGAATTATTTAAATCAACTTTATTTCAAGCATTAGTTTACTTTAGTTTACTTTAATTACTTTAAATTTCTGTTTACTTTATTAGTAAGTAATTCCTTTAAATTTAGCTGATACAAATTTGTTAAAAACTTCCCTGTGGGATCAATAACCAGGACTCCATTAGAGCCCTGTATTACTTGATACGATACGTATACTTGCGTAGAATCCACGTTATACATTCCATCATAAAATCAAATATATATATTAAAAAGCGGGATCAAGTTTTTGGTACCGTTACTAAAAACTTAATTTGCAAACATATTAAAAGTGGGTCAGAAATCTATAGAGAAACTAGACCTCAACCAAAAGTGAGGTCAACAAATGGACCCCCAATAGGTGTGGTGTGCGGGAAGAGCACACCGCACGTATTGGTGTTGACCAATGAGATCAACCAAACCAACACGACTATCTGAGTGTAAACTGCAGATAGAAAGAAGTATCTAGTGAGAGAGTATCTGCTGGGGAAAGGTGGGTGGAGATCCTTCAAAATAAAGATGTAAGTTCATGACTCCACATCTTGAAGGGGACCCAACCCAATCTGAGTGATGGTTTAGAATTCGATGGAAATTTGGAGTTCAAGAATTTGAATTTTTATTTGAAGTAAGTTTGAGATTTTGATTTTGAGGTTTTAACTTGTTGATTTTGGAATTTTGAGATTTTGATTTGTTGATTTTAGCTTATTGATTTTTTTGAAATTTTGAAATTTTGATTTTTGAAGGTTAGGGGTAACTGAGCGACCTTACATAGCTTTCAAAGAGTGTGTCATGTAGAAAATTTATGGAAATTGTAGGGAAAGTGAGAGAGAATAAAGAGTAAATGTAAGGAATCAAGCGATCCCGCGCCGATCCTAGAATTTATGACATGTAGGAAAGCATGAAAATTGTAAGGAACCGGGCGATGGCATAACGATCCTAGAGTGTGTTACTTATAGGAAGTGTATAAATTGTATGGAAATTGTATGACCTGTAGGATATGCGAAACTATAGAGTAATGAATTAGATGATCACGTACCAGTCCTAGAATGTGTGACTTGTAGGAAGTTTTAAAATTGTATGTAAATGTATGACTTGTAGGAAATGCGGAAAAGTAGAGTAAGGAATCAGATGATCGTGTGCCGATCCTGGAATGTATGACTTATAGGAAATGTGGAAGTTGTATGGAAATGTATGATTTGTAGGAAATATGGATAAGTAGAGTAAGGAATTGGACGATCACGTACCGATCCTGGAATGTGTGACTTGTAGGAAATGTAGAAATTATAGGGAAATGTATGTCTTGTAGAAAATGTGGAAAAGTAGAGTAAGGAATCAGACGATCACGTACTGATCCTGGAATGTGTGACTTGTAAGAAATGCAGAAAAGTAGAGTAATGAATCAGATGATCACGTACCGACCCTAGAATGTATGACTTGTAGGAAGTGCGGGAAAGGTATGGAACTGTATGACTTGTAGAAAATGTGGAAAAGTAGAGTAAGGAATCAGACGATCGCGTACCAATCTTGGAATGTGTGACTTGTAGGAAGTGCGGGAATTGTAGGAAAATGTATGACTTGTAGGAAATGCTGAAAAGTAGAGTGAGGAATCAGACGATCGAGTACCGATCTTAGAATGTGTGACTTGTAGGAAATATAGAAATTGTATGGAAATGTATGAACTGTAGGAAATGTGGAAAAGTAGAGTAATGAATCGGACGATCACGTACCGATCTTATAATGTGTTACTTGAAGAAAATGTGGAAAAGTAGAGTAATGAATCAGACGATCGCGTACCAACCCTAGAATGTGTGACTTTTAGGAAGTGCGGGAAAAGTATAAAACTGTATGACTTGTAGGAAATGTGGAAAAATAGATTAAGGAATCGGACGATCGCACACCGATCCTGGAATGTGTGACTTGTAGGAAATGCGAAAATTGTATGGATATTGTATGACCTGTAGGATATGTGGAAAAGTAGAGTAAGGAATCAGATGATCACGTACCGATCTTAGAATGTGTGACTTGTAGGAAATGCAGAAATTGTATGGAAATGTATGACTTGTAGGAAATGCGGAAATTGTATAGAAATGTATGACTTGTAGGAAATGTGGAAAAGTAGAGTAAGGAATCGGATGATAGCATACCGATCCTGGAATGTGTGACTTGTAAGAAATGCAGAAATTATAGGGAAATGTATGACTTGTTGGAAATGTGGAAAAGTAGAGTAAGGAATCGGACGATCCCGTACCGATCCTGGAATGTGTGATTTGTAGGAAATGTGGAAATTGTATGGAAGTGTATGACTTGTGGGAAATGAAAAAAAGTAGAGTAATGAATCAGACGATCACATACCGATCCTAGAATGTGTGACTTGTAGGAAGTGCGAGAAATGTATGGAACTGTATGAATTGTAGGAATTGTGGAAAAGTAAAGTAAGGAATCAGACGATCGCGTACCGATCCTGGAATGTGTGACTTATAGGAAGTGCGAGAAAAGTATGGAACTGTATGACTTGTAGGAAATGTGGTAAAGTAGAGTACGGGTAAGGCTAACCGAGGGTCGGTACGTGTGATTCTGTAGGATTCGATGTGTGAGACTTTTTCATTTATAGAAAGTTTCATTGTATAGTGTGCAAAAGATCGTGAGACATTCTCCAGGAACATGAAGTTTCAAAAGAAGTGAAAGATTTGATATTTTGAGGGGAACTCAAATCCAGATTTTTTTTATAGTCATGTTTTTGGCACCATTGTAAAGGAAGAAATTTAAACAAGAAAATTAAAGGATTAAAATCTTGTATAATGTAATCGGGGATCAAGTTTTTGGCGCCATTGTCGGGGATCGCAACTGTTGATCTTGAATTTTAGGAGGATTTTAGTTGAATTATTTAGTCTTAGGATTGGAAAATTGTAATTTCATAAAAATTATTTTGCGTGGAAAGTATTTTTTGTATGAAAAAGTGTTGTGAAAAAATGTTTTGTGTGAAAAGAAAGGTGTTTGTTAAAATGTTTTCCTATGTTGAAACTTTTTTTTGTTTAATTATTAATGTATTGTATGTTGTGTTATGTATGCAAACTAAAGGATCTGCAAGACATGTGCCTTATGATCTCGAGTTAGAAAAAATAAAAAAAATCAAAAAGCAGAAAGGACTTCAAAAACTAGAAATGGAAATGGAAAACATTCAAAATAAGAACTTAAGAAATCATCATAAATCATTGAGGGATTATGTAAATCCTACGATAGGTGAAATTCACTCAAGTATATAAATCCCTATCGTAGAAGCTGACTCATTTGAACTAAATCTAGTCATTATCCAACTGGTGCAGAACAACCAGTTTGGGGGAACTCCTTCAAAGGATCCCTATTTACACTTATCATATTTTCTAGAACATTGTGCTACATTTTGTTATAACGGCATATCATATAATGCTGTTAGACTAAGAATTTTTCCTTTCTCACTAAGGGATAAGGCTAAAATGTGGTTATACTCATTAGCACCTGGCTCTATTAAAAATTGGTAGGAGTTAACTCAAAAATTCCTAGCTAAGTATTTTCCGCCTTCAAGGACTACTAAACTTAGAAACAATATTATCTCATTTTGTTAGTATGAAGGGGAATCAATATACGAGGCATGGGATAGATTTAAGGAACTTCTATGAAAGTGTCAACACTATGCTCTGCGTAATTGGTTAATCATTCAAACTTTTTTATAATGGGTTAGTAGGATCCCTTAGGTGTATAATTGACGACGTCATCTTGGTGGATCATTAATGTCAAAATCATTTGATGAAGCGTATGCTTTATATGAAACAATGGCTACAAATGAATTTCAATGGTCCTCTACAAGGGTAAATCCTAAAAAGGTTGCCAGTGTTCATGATACAAATGCGATTTCAATTCTTGCATCTCAGGTTGCTGCAATATCAAGAAGGTTGGACAAATTTGGAAGGAACCAGCCTCAATTTACTCCAGTAAATGAGGAAAGTTCATTAGGGAATATAATTGATTCTAACTTATCATATGAAACTTTAAATACCAGAAACAACCTTTATTCTAACTTTTACAACCCAGGTTGGAAGAACCATACTAATTTTAACTGGAATTATACTACTAGGAGTGGAAACCAACAATGAGAAAATAAGCATGCAAATCTTAATGGAAGTTGAATAATCAGGGGAAAACAAACTATAAACCTTCATACCCACTAGACTCTAACAATGATCAACAATTTGAGGATAAGAAGATGTCTATAAAAGAAGTGGTATTGCAAATGGGAAACCAGTTGCGAAGTCAAAAGGTTGCGATTATAAACATAGAGAATCAATTGGGACAAACTGCTAATTCACTTAGCAATAGACCCCAAGGAAAACTTCCTAGAAACACTGAGATCAATCCTAAAGAGAACACTAATAAACAAGTAGATGCTGTCCGATTAAGAAGTGGAAGAGAGATAGAGAATGTGGTTAGAAAAAAGAAAGAAGTTGTGAGAGAAACAAAAGAAACTAAAAGACTTGAAGAACATGTTTCTAAGGATCTAGAAAAATTTATATCTACAACTAAAATCAATTTAGAAAGATCATCACCTCCATTTCCTCAAAGACTCAGACAACATGAGTTGGATAAGCAATTTTCAAAATTCCTGAAAGTACTTAAGAAGTTAACAATAAATTTTCCTTTTGCTTAAGCTTTGGAAAAGATGTCAAGTTATGTATAGTTTATGAAGGAGATATTAAACAATAAAAGGAAACTTAGGGATTACGAGACAGTTGCATTAAGTGAGGAATGTAGTACTATACTTCAAAAAAAGCTTCCACAGAAATGTAAAGATCCTTGTGGCTTTACAATTCCTTGTGAAATTGGAAAAAAATTATGTGGAAAAGCTTTATGTGATTTAGGAGTGAGCATTAATGCGATGCCTCTATCTATATTAAAAAGGTTAGGTTTAGATGATATTTCTCCCACTACTGTAACCCTTTAGTTAGTTGATCAATCTATCATTTATTCAAAAGGGGTTATAGAAGATGTGCCTGTTAAAGTGGATAAATTTATATTTGCTTTGGACTTTATTATATTAGATATGGAGGACGATAAAGATAATCTAATTATTTTGGGGAAAAATTTCCTTATTACTAGACAAACTATGATAGATGTGCAAAAAAGAGAGTTGACTATGAATATTAATGATCAGGAAGTAACTTTTGATGTATTAAAGAATATGAAATATCAAACTAAGAGAAAAAATGATGATTGTTTTTGGATGGATGAAATTTATTATCTAAGTAAAGACCATTTTCAAGAAAGTTTTGAGAGTGTGTTAATAGATGAGATCAAAATGTACTTTCATGATGAGTTGAAAATGTTATTTAAAGAAGACTGCATGTAAGATCAGGAGAGGTGTAAAATAATGGACGTTACCGAAAATAGAAAACTTTTAATTCCATCTGTGGAAAAAGCTCATGAACTTAAGATGAATATACCCCCTACAATTTTAAAGTCTACCTATTTAGGGAATTCATCTACACCACCAGTCTTTTTATCTTTGGATTTGACTCAATAATAAGAAGAACCTGAATTGAATGATGAAATCAATAAAATATCTCTTAATAAAGAATTATTCAAAATCACTGAATGGCATATTCCATGGTATACAGATAAAATGAATGAGATTCTAATGCTAGGGTAAGTAGAGTAAACATTGGATACATCGGGTCATTGATGCTTGACTTTATATTTTGCAAGAATTTATGAACTCAGATTTATAGATTTATAATAATTTTGTTAAGTCCAAACATTTAACACAAGTATATGTATCGTATCTAATGGAGTCCTGGATATCGATCCCACAGGGAAATATTGAAGCTTTAAGAAAACGTTACACAATGTGTAATAAGCACTAAAGTTAAGGTTTACTACTTAACACTACTATGCAGGAAACATTAAGAACAACGAAACATTAACAATTAACTAACTACAACTACTTCTAATAACTTTAAGAACATGATTAAGTAACAAACACACTAAACTAAGTATTTGAAAGGTTTTTGATATATGAGGAAGGTATCTTTCCTCTTGCAATGAGAATATGATGTGTGGATTGATATGGAATAATTATCTATATTATTGTGTCAAATAGGAGCATAGATGATTCTTTACCCTTAAAAGAGTACCCTCTCTTCTAAGCAAGAAAAGAACATTGACATATTCTAAGTTTAGTCACTAACTCTAAGGCTAGGCTGGGAGGATACCGACACTCACTTCGGAGCTCCCACTCACCCTTCACCCGAAGACTAACCTTTGATATTAGTTACTAATCTTAGAACTAATTCTGGGATTTCAGCCTATCACCCTGAAATCTCTACATTGAAGTCCATCAAAATATATTTTCCTATTTATTTGCATTCAATTCCCATGAACTATGCAATTCATCCATAGAAATTGAATGGATCTTTCATTATTGTTGTAGGACATTAAATCCTTTCAAACATAATGTTCAACAACATATTTTAACATTTCAATTGGCCAAATTGAAAGTAAATTAAGTTCTAAATGAAAAACCGTCATAATTTCTTCTTTACATTAAAAGCACATCAAATCTATATCAATCCATCATCACATCTCTATGCAAGAAGAAAGATAAGGGAGACTACTCAGAATTCATGGAGAAGATACAATAAAACATGGATTTTATATAAAAAAGAGAAGTTATACAAACCACAAAAGAAAATACAACTTATCTCTTTCTCTTCCCCAATGCAATTACCTTGAAGTTCCTTTGAATCCTCTTCTCTCTTCTTTACAACACTTGATTCTCTCTTTAGAATGGAAAAGAAGAAGTAATCTCTCACTTTACCTCTTCTCCTCCACTCCTGTAGAAGAATCCCCCTCAAATCTTCACTCTACACTCTTTACTCCTAAACCCTAACACTTAACACTCACTAAAACTACACTAGAACCAATGAAGAAGCACTCTAGAACTCTCTCTTCACACCCCTTTTTGTCCAAAAGCAGTTATTTATAAGATAGGGATGAAATCCCAAGAGTTTCCATAGGCATCCCTTCAAAAAGTCGCCAAAACTCTTCAAATTTGAACTCCACAGACTTCGGGCACCAGCGGCGCCCGATAAGGCACCGGCGGCTCTCTATCGTGCCATTTAATTGCTGTGCTCTCAGGATTTGGGTGCCGGCAGCGCCAGAAATCTTTTTTACTATTTTGCTCCTTTTTGCTCCTTTTTGCTCTGGATTCATTCCTTTTTGTTTCTTTTTACTCCAATAGCCTAAAATCATCATACATGTAGTAAATCATGAAAAATACATTTCTTTAAAGTGCAATATCACCAAAATTGGGTAAAATTAGATAGCAGAAACCGTATATATTTTCAGTGCATCAGTCGTCGATGTTAGACCAAGCGCTTCATGGGAGTCAACCCATGGTTATCTTTGTTATTTGTTTATTGTGATTGTTGTTATGTTTGATTGGATAATAGTGAGATGTTGGAATTTTATCCTTGTTTGATGTGTAAGAGTGGTTTGGGTTAATGTTGTGAGGTTATGCCTTGGTCTTGACTAAATTTGTATATGACTTCTGGTAGTAGCATGCTGACAAGTCCGTTACGACATAGTTCTCAACTGGAGATGAGCATTACCTTGAAGCGTGTAAAGTTTGGACTTCGACCACTCAATGTAAACTCTATTACTTCCTTTATCTGACTTTGTCTTTACTGAGTAAGGTCATGAACTTACTTAGTGAACAACATCTGGATGAACTACACTACTTTTATTTACCAGATTGTGTATAACTTAGAATTTGAGTAAACATGAAATTGGAAACACATGAGTTTTTATAATAGGGGAATTCTGATCCAAGGGTGATAACCATATAAAAATTTTTATAATACACCCACGTTATTTGTATATTTTCTTCCGTTAGAAATTGAAAGTAAGGATGAGATATGTGAGTAAAAGGGAGATCAACTTAACCTTAGTTGTTATTTATTTATGAAATCTGTTGAGTCTATGTATTAGAGTTTGTGTGTCTATATTTGTGAGTCAAGTAAAATGAGTCATTGGAGATAATATAACTTATCTTAATATTTTAAACTTGTTAGCATCAGCAATTCTTTTATAAAGTTTAAAATGTGTTCTCGTTTAATCTTCGATTGTACTTGCTCTACTATTTAAAATTCCTTTATAGTGTTATGTCAAGCATGTTTAGGATAGATTTACTTTCTACTGTAATATTCTACATAGTACTATTTGTTGATATTTTTGTATGATGTGTAGTAATTTGTAAAAGTGATCTTTCCCTGGCCCTTATTTTTGTACTTCATTATTACACATGTTTGAGCTTAAGTTTGGGGGGAAAGAAAAATATTTCAAATTTAAAACATACTTGTATTCAAAACTAATACAAATAAATTTTTATTTTATTTCTAATGATTATTGTTATGTGGAGTTACCTTAAGGATGTTAGAATTTTAAGTATATAAATGGAGTAGAAAAACTTAGTTGATATTTTTAGTGAAAATGGTGAACCTAAAGTTAAAGATATTTGGTGGAAAACATGGGAAAATGAATAACTATATTTAGTAGGAAAAAATGTATTTTTCTAAAATCTAAGGATTCTTAGAATTTTGATTTTCAAACATTTAAGGCTCTTTTAGAAAGTATTTTAAAAAAAATATACATCTTTTCAAGTGAAGGAAAGTAATAAGTTTTAACTTTAGAGGAGGATAGTGGAATTCAAAATCATTTAAAGACTTCTCTAGATATAGTAATCCTCACATATATAAAAAAAGAAAAAAAGAAAAAGAAAAAAAAGATAAAAAAGATCCTAAAAAAAATTTATTGTGAGGAGAAGCTTGAGGAGATGTCCTAACCAAAAACTAGTTTCACTTGATTTTTTGTAGAGTAAAGAACTTAGAAAAATCCTATGCTTACTTTTTATACTTATATTAGTAAAGATTACTTTTAAGAGAGTTCTTAAGTCTAGAAAGTAAAGTTCATAGGATCCGAAGTTCGAAAAATCTGCATATTTTTCTGAATTAGATAGGAAAACAAATTCCTAAGTTTGATGATAAATATTTTAGACCCTGGGCTAATATGATTCACTAGAAGTTCTTTTAGGTTGAACTATCCATTTTTAGAACAAAATTTTAGAAATTTTAAAGGGTATTAACTCTAATCTACAAAAATTATTTTAAAAGTGTAGTATTACTTGATGACAAGTAATGTTTAAGTTTGGGAGATTTTGATCAACCTAATAATATACTACTTATTATGCTAAATTTTATAATGATATTGCACTTTAAAGGTATATTTTTCTTGTGTTTTTGGTTGTAGGTACATCAAATTGAAGAATTTGGAGTGATTGGAGCAAAGGGAACAAAAATGGACCAAAAATGAGCAAACCAGAGCAAAATGGGTTGAACCGGAGCATACCAGAGCAAAATGGGTCGAACCGGAGCATACTAAAACAAAACGGGTCGAACTGGACACTTATGTACCTGTGTCTGGTGCATAGGTGATCCATTTAAAAATTACCAGTTTTTAGTGTTCATTTCATGCCCACTTTATGCACATTTTTAAAGATATTACACTTTAAAGGAAGAAATTTTGCATTTTTTTGTCTTCAAGTATAAAAATATGATTTTAGAGAAAATGAAGCAAAAACTATGCAATTTTGAGCCAAAATGAGCAATGAAGAAAATTCTGACTTGGCACATATCGATATGTCTTTCTATACTTAATATCTTTTGTATTTCTCACATATTTTTGAATGAAATTATACTTTTGAGAAAGGTTATTTTTATGTCTATCTCGTAGGTGAAGATGTGAGGAACACAACACAACTGAAGTGGGGTGAAACGAAGTTGAAACGGATCCAAACAGAGCAAAACAGTGGAGCTGCACACAGGGTGGCGCCTAGGCCCCAAATCCGGCGCCCAGGCGCCAGTGACGACTAGAAAACGGCGCCTAGGCGCCAGAATCATCCAGAAACAATTATTGGACGGATTTTTGACAACTTTAGGAGTTATTTTGACTGTGTTAAGCAGTTTCTAGAGCTTCTAGAAGACTGGAAGTTATTCATAATATATAGGACATGTGATACAATGAATCTCGACACATTGGAGCGATTTGAATCACGAAGAGGTGCGACCCAAAGTGAAGGGGTATGACTGTTTTGGGCACGGTGTCTGGTGCCTAGGCGCCAGAATTATTTTTAGAAGATTCAATGTATTTAGACCGAATTTTGAAGAGGTGCCTAAAGCAACCCTTGGTCATTTTCAAATCTCTATAAATAGGGACCAATTCTACAGCAAGGGGGTGTCTCTTCTTTTTGCCTCTCTCTCTCTCTCTCTCTCTCTCTTCCCCCTTAGTCATTTTAGAGTCATGAAGATGTGGATTTCTACATCTTATGGAGAGATTGGTGAGGGATTTTGAGATATTTATGTAAGGGATGTACGAGCGGCGCATGGATCTGTGGGAGACTTTGGTGGAGAGATCTTCTTCGTTTCTTCAGAGGGAAAAAGCTAAGTATTGTGTTCTTCATTCTCTTGTAATTGTTGTAAACACTTCCTAGTAGATTTTCTTTGTTTTAAACTGAGTTTTCTGTTGTGATTTATCCATGCTTTGTTAGTGATTTTCTTTACTCTTTCTTTTAAATATGAAGTAGTAGCATGTGTAGGAAAGTTATTTTTATAAAATTATCTATTAGATGCTTTAGGTGACAGATAGTCGCATAAATATAATAGAATACTAATGAAATAAGTTCATTTTTGGCACTTAATTTTTTACATAATTCTATTAATTCTTTTACTTCTTATGCCTTTATTTTCATTTACTTTTATTTTTTAATGAAATAGATGCATGTTTAGGAATTAAGATTTTCTTAGATATTCTCTTATTAAATTATGGTGATGATATTCATACCAGATCTTCATTTACTTTACAAATTGATCACTTGTTTTGTTAAAATCTGTTAAAGAATTTTGAGACCTATCTAGAGATGAGTTCTTAACAAGTAGATATCACATGAATCCTTGGGTAATCAAAGGCTTTATGCATGTTAATCAAGGTGAAGTGCAAATAAATAGGAAGATATGATTTATTGGGCATATAATTAATTAGTTTTTAGAGTGATAGACTAAATTCTAATAATTTGGTTTATAGAAAGGGAACGGGTCACTGGTAGGGTCGACCATAGCCACCCTTGGACATCTAGAAGTGTGAGCCTAGATTAACCCATTCTACTAATAAAACATCCTGAATCGATCTATAAATTAGCCAATATTCTTTATGCCCGGACCAAAGGGTAAAGAATAGGAATGCTTCTATTTGGCATTACTACATAAAATTCTAAGCATTTCTTTCGTACACATTATCTATGTAATTGCATGAGAAAGGTAGTTTTTAATATCTTGAAATTCTCCAAACCAATTTATCCATAAGTTATCTTTTTATTTAAGAATTTTTTTTAGGATTAGTTATTAGAAAACTCAATTTAATTGAAATTCCAAAATTAGGCCTTATAGAAATAAACTGGAATTAGCCTAAAGAATTTCTTACCTCGCTTCTCTGTGGGATCGATATTGGAGTTATAAACGAAAACCCTATATTACTTGAAACGATACGTATATTTGCGTAGTACCCCTAGTGTGTAAAATATTTTCTAAAATTTTACAAAATTTTAATTTTATACACTAGCCATTTTTTTATAAATTGGGTCAAGTTTTGGCCGTCTTTTGGAAGCAAAAATTACTGCGTTATTGCGGGTCGGGTCAAGTTTTAGGCGCCGTTGCCGGGGAAGCTTCGGTAAGAACTTTAGGAAAATTTTAGTTGAAATTATTATGTTTAGACTTGGAAAACTGTAGTGTCGTAAAAAATATTTTTGTGTGAAAAGTGTTTTGTTATACGAAAAAATGTTGTTAAAAAAAAAGAAAAGAAATGTTTGTGTAAAAAATAAGGTGTTCGTGAAAATGTTTTGTTGTGTTGAATATATTTCATCTATTATTTGTTTAATTTTTAATGTATTGTTTGTTGTGCTATGTATGCAAAACAAAGGATCTGCAAGATTTGTGCCTTATGATCCCGAGTTTGAAAAAAATAAAAAAATAAAAATACAGAATGGACTCGAAAAACTAGAAATGAAAATGGAAAACTTTCAAGATAATAACTTGGAAAATCATCATACTTCATTGATGGATTACGTAAATCCTACGAAAGATGAAATTCACTCAAGCATACAAAACCCTATCGTAGAAGCTGACTCGTTTAGAATAAATCCAGTGATTATCCAACTTGTGCAGAACAACCAGTTTGAGGGAACTCCTTTGGAGGATCCCTATTTACACTTATCTAGTTTTTTTTAGAATTTTGTGCTACATTTCATTATAACGACATGTTAGAAGATGATGTTATGCTAAGGCTTTTTCCTTTCTCACTAAAGGATAAGGCTAAAATGTGGTTATATTTATTAGCACCCAGTTCTATTAAAAATTGGGAGGAGTTAACTTAGAAATTCCTAGCTAAGTATTTTCCACCTTCAAGGACTACTAAACTCGATATTATCTCATTTTTTCAGTATAAAAGGGAAAACAATATATGAAGCCAAGAAAAGATTTATGGATCTCCTAAAAAATGTCCACATCATGCTCTACCTGATTGGTTAATCATTCAAACTTTTATAATAGGTTAGTAGGATCCCTTAGGTCTATAATTGATGCTGCCGCTGGTTGATCATTAATGTCAAAACCATTTGATGAAGTATATGAATTAATTGAAGAAATGGCTACAAATAAATTTCAATGGCCCTCTGCAAGGGAAAATCATACATATGTAGCCAGTGTTCATGATACTGATGCGATTGCAATTCTTGCATCTCAGGTTGCTGCAATTTCAAGGAAGTTAGACCAATTTGGAATGAACCAACCTCAATTTAATCCTATAGGTGAGGAAAGTTTATTAGGGCGTATAATTGATTCTAACTTATCATATGACGCTTTAAATACCATAAACAACTCATATTCTAACTTTTACAACCCGTGTTGGGAGAACCATCCTAAATTTAACTGGAATCATACTACTGATGGTGGAAACCAAAAATGAGAAAATAATCATGCGAATCCTAATGGAAATTGGAATAATCAGGGGAACATAAACTATAGACCTTCATATCCACTGGACTCTAACAATGATCAACAATTTGAGGATAAGAAAATGTCTATGAAAGAAGTGGTATTGCAAATGGGAAACTAGTTGCAATGTTAAAATGCTATGATTAAAAATATAGAGAATCAACTGGGATAAATTACTAATTCACTTAGCAATAGACCCCAAGGAACCTTCCTAGCAACATTGAGATCAACCCTAAAGAGAACACTAATGAACAAGTAGAAGCTGCCCAATTAAAAGGTGCAAGAGAGATAGAGGATATGGTTAGAAAAGAAAAAGATGTTGTGCGAGAAACAAATGAAACTAAAAGACCTGAAGAACATGTTTCTAAGGACTTGGAAAAATTAATTTCTCCAACTAAAATCAGTTTGGAAAGACTACCACCTCCATTTCTTCAAAGACTTAAACAACATGAGTTGGATAAGAAATTTTCAAAGTTCATGAAAGAACTTAAGAAATTAACGATAAATATTCCTGTCACTGAAGCTTCGGAACAGATGCCAAGTTATACAAAGTTTATGAAGGAGATATTAAACAAGTAAAGGAAATTTAGGGATTACGAGATGTCGGCATATTTTTAGGTCGTGTTTTATTTTGAAGAGGGGTCGCCTAACAGAAATCTGTCGGCGAATTTTTAATTTAATTAAAATAAATAATTTGAAAAGTAGTATTTGATTTTGAAAATAATTTTAAATTTGAAGGTTTTAAGATATGAGATTAAACCGAGCCTCACATCCCAAATAGTTTATATAAACGAGCACCGCACCACAAACCGTGTATCTATCCCTAAGGATAGACACACTGCTTGATGGTGGGGCTTGATCAAATAAACTAGAAGTTTTGTGACATCCGTTTGGTCTGCGAACCAATTTTATAAGCCGACAAATTTCCCCTGCTTAAAATGAAAACATTAAACAGGGTTTATATTACCTGGGTTCTTTAAAATTCCCTATAAGGGCAAGCCCCTATAGTTAATTACATCTTAAGTGACGGGAATCACCTAAGAAAACTCTCGATAATAACCAATAATTACGCTCTCAAGAATTTCAAAGTTTAAGGTTTTCAAAGATTGAATTTTGAAATTTCGATAGGGAATGGATCAAATTTTGGAACATTTTGTTTTGTGAATCCAAAGGAAGAAAGGTAGGAGAAATCACCGATTCGAAGTGAACTTCGGTAATTTCCCGACTATCCCATTGTTTGGCTTGAATTTAGGAAAGTCCTAATGTTTATTTGATATTTCAATCTTGCCAATTTTAATTAATTAGGGCTTATATTTGTATGATAAAATCAAACAAATAGCACTAGAAGATGTGAGGGTTTATTGTCGTATCGGACGACTACCTCGGAATCCTAAGGCCGGTTAGGGCTTAATTTGCAATGCAAATGCCTAACGAAGAGTTGAGGATTTATGCTGCACTAAGTGAGCTACCTCGAAGTCCTATGGCTTGGTTATTTAATTCTAGAAAAGTTTTGCTTGAAGTAGATCCGAGTTTCTTCGATGACGATGGCCGTGTCGCCCACCATGCTCCAAGCTCCTTGTTGTTGCAGAGGTTTAGTTTTAGAAATCATAAATCGGGGGATGAGAAAAGTGTTTTGGTTTAGAGAAGTCTTAATTTTCAAGTGTTTTGTATTTTGATTAAAACAAATCTTAAAGTTGATTATAACGACACCGGTTAAGATCCCACGGTTCCATCCTTCCGGCATCATTATTTTTATCGGATTCACTTAGTCCAGATGAATTTGCTAAACTCAACCGAATGAGTTCCACACTTTCATTTAGACCGTGGGAAATCCCGTTAGCAACACGTAGGTTACATCATCCGAGGTATTCCCGATCATCCAACAGGACGTTTTAATTTAGTTGCAATTGTGGTTTTGTGTTACGTTTGTGATTAAATTTTGAGTTGTTTTATATTTTGAAATGTTGTGGCGGTGAATTTTATATTGCAATGACTTTTAACTTAATTTGGTTTCAGTTTTAGGGACTATCCTAAAGGTGTGGGTTTTCATGCAACGGTTGTTTATCATGCAAGAAAAAGTAAGTGCGATGCGATTAAATAAATTGCAATAATGTAAATTGCAAGAAAGTAAATTGCAATAAAATAAAAGCGTACTCGGAGGGTCTTCCCGTCATCCCAAGCTGCACTTAAAACATAATTAGAATATTTAAGCAAGTTCCTAGGTAAAACTAAGGGAAAGGTTATGGTTTTCTACCAAATTCCTAATCCTATAGCTAGTCATTTCCTATGACGTCTAGGTTCTTTGTGTTTTTTGTTTGAGGACGATTTTCTTCATCAAAGGACAATTAAGTCCAATTGTTCTTATGAATATCCTATCATATTGAGGAAGTGTTTAAGAGGAATCTTAAACATCTTTTCAATATTTCTAGGATTGTTTTAAGTCCAAATGAATTTAATTATACAAATGAATTAATCGTCCAAGAATTTCAAGTTTTATTGTTATCTTGCTCAGTGAACTAGGATATTTGAATATCCTATAAGTGAAGTAACATTTCATTTAATGTTCGTTTAGGAGTTATGATAACTAAAACTTTCAAGGGTAAATTAGTATTCAAATGATTTGATTTAAGTTAAAGGGTTTAAATTTGGAATAGTGTTCAAGTTGTTTTATATTTAATTTAATTTAATTTAATTGAGTTTGATTTAATTTAACATAGTTCAATTTAATTTGATTTGGTATTTAATTAATTTGATTTGATTTAATTTAATTTAATTATTTAATTTAATTTAATTAATTTAATTTAATTTAATTTAATTAATTTAATTTAATTTAATTTAATTATTTAATTTAATTTAATTTAATTATTAAATTTTAATTTAATTTAATTATTAAATTTAATTTGATTTAATTTTAATTTAATTTAATTTAATTTAATTTGTCTTAATTTAATTTAATTATTAAATTTAATTTAATTTTAATTTAATTTATCTTTAATTTACTTTATTTTTAATTTTAATTGAAATTTCAAAAGAGTTTAATAATTTAATTAAGTCTTTTAATATTTTGAATTTGAATTATCATTTTAATTAAAAGTTGAACATTAATGAGATGATTAATTTAGGGATTTTTAAATTAAAGAATAAATCTCTTCCTAATAAATATCCCTTATTTTAATAATTCCAATTTTATTATTCTTCCAAATTTAATCTATTATTCAATTAAAGTTTAATCATTTTAAAATTATTTAATGGGTTTCTACCCTTTAATTATTTAAATTTCAATCATCCAAATCAGATTAAGATCAAATATTTTACTTGTTGATTTTTTGTTAAACCTAAAGTTTTAATTAAGGGTTAAAAGTTTAATTACCATTTTACCCCTTAAGCTTAATAATTTCATAACTCACTAAATTGAACTTAAATGAATTTGAAATTTTTATGTGACTTCACTCATATGTCAATAAAGACATGAGAGGAGAAAATGTGATTTTTTTGTATTTAATTTATTTATATAATTATTTTTGGTGGAAAATGGAGATTTTCGAGGAAAATTTGATAACATGACCAAGGAAAGTTTCTGTCCTTAAGAAAATTAGGGGACATTCCTAATGACCGAGAGAAGCACTTGGACCAATTTTGGTGATTTTTTGAATTATATTATTTTTATTATAATTATTTTGAGTTTTGGAGTGTTAATTAATTTAAAAATAAAATAAATGTTGAAAAATGGGTTTTATATTTTTCAAAAATCTCTCTGATATCAAGGAAACCAGAGAAGCAAATTTTGCAATTTTCTCGATTTTTTCTATGATTTATTATAATTATTTTAGTGAAAATGCTAGAAAATACATTTTTTTAATTTTAAAATTACCCTAGGGTTTTAAAATTCAATATCTCACTAAATAGACCTAGGAAAAATGTGAGATTTGTTCCTAAGTGATTAGAATTCAAAATGTGACATTTTGGTGAATTTTATTATTTTTGTGATTTTCATTATTTTTTAATTATTAAAAATATTAAAATATTATTAACAATCAACTTTTTTAGAAAATTGAAATTTTAATTTTCTTAGGTTCCCCTGATATCGAGAGGCTCCAAAACCAATTTGGTGAATTTTTGAAAAGTATTTTAAAAGTTATGAATTTTTAAAGTTTAAAATGGCTAAGTGACTTAATCAACCCAATTAGTGGGGCTAACCAAGTCCAATTGACCTCAAATTTTTATGGTGGATTCCTCTGATCCTAAAGGTCAGTGGAGAATTGATTTCAAGTCAATTTGATGTTTGGTTAACTCTAATTAATTAAAGACCTATTTTGGGTGTTTAAGCCAATTAGAGTTGTTCCGAATGAACTAAGCCAAAATCTATTTTTCCTAGGGTTCTCTAGTCATAAGGAACATCACCAAATTTTCCTAGAATTTATTTCACAACATGCTAATTTTTGGAATTAAAATACTCAAAACGAGCAACATGCATTTGAAAAATAAATAACTTTTCACAGAGATGGCCTCGACCTTGGAAAATTCAGGGAATGTTCCCAAGTTCGGAGGCTTCAAAAGCTCTATGGTCTCATGCCATGGTGAATTGTATACATGCATGGAGAATTAAATGTATGCAGAGAGTAAATAAATTATAAAAAATAAAATACTTGATGAAATTAAATGATTTCTTTTCCACATTATTCTCCTCCGTTCACTCGAGCAAGAGGGTATTTTTATTTTATTTTTGTGATTTTCCTACACAGAGATATGAATTTTTGAAGTTTAGGGAATTAAATAAATAAGAAAATACCCTAATTTTCTATTTATCCACGCGGCGCCGGCGCATCCTCGGCGACTCCGAAAGGCCACGCGGCGCGCTCCCATTCGACGCCGCCACTTGAGTCGGCAGCCCGGGCCCCGCGGTTCTCGCACCGTTTCCCGGTCCGACGCCATCTGAGCCGTTCGTCCGCGCGTGTATTGAATGGACGGCATCCGTTCATCGTCCCCAAGTGTTCTCACCCGAGAGCCGTCCACACTAAATCCCTAAGATCTCACTCGATTCTCAATGGATTTTTACGTTCTTATACTCTATGGATTCGTCTTGAAGAGACGAACACATCTATACGGCTAACATGCATTGAAACTAAGGCATTTGAAATGGAGAATCTCCGGAAGCTCGGGATGGAGAGTTAACTCATACCTTAGCTCGGAGAAGTGTGGCTTCAATCCGAGAGTTGTTGCACCTTCGATTGGGTCCTAGCGAAGCTCCGGATGAAGTCTCCCGGTCCGGTGAATTGTCCGGATATGATTTCGACCAAGCCCGATCACAAAGCTTGGAGGCTGGAGCAACCGGGTGGCTCGGAGATGGGGCTTTTGATGGTGGACACCTTCCTCGGTCCGGTGAAGGTGTAGAGCCAATCAATTTGAGAATTGGCTCACCGTGGAGAAGTGTCCTGGTTTTGGGTGGAATTTTAACTCCGAAATTGAGCTTTCAGAGGAGAAATGGCTGGGGAATTCCACTGGGGATCAAGTGCTCTAAGGGTGGAGAAGGGTCTGGAACAATTTTGGCAGAGTTTTGGCAAGGTTTGTGCTTAGCTCTTCTTTGGCCGAGAGGGTGAGGGGTTTAAATAGGAGAGGGTGGAAGGCCTCCGGGGGAGTTAGGGCTTGGGATCAGCTGCTCTGGTGAGGAGAAGATCAGCCATGGTAGCCACTGGGGATGGGGCAGCTCAGCAAGTGAGAATTTCAATGTTGGCTCACATGTGAACTTTCGGCCATGGTGTTTTCCGGCGGCTCGGTGGCCGGCCGGCCGAGCATGGGTCACCCTCAAGGTCAGGTGGGTCGTGGCTGGAGGTTTGTGCAATCAATTGGCCATGGACATGTGTAAAGGCTTTGATCCAAAGTGGAATGGGGCATGGCTAGATTTGAACCTAAATGGGTCAACCCACCCATTTGGGCCGGGTGCACCACCCAAGGCCTCGGTTTTGGTCGAGGGAAAAGTGATTTGGCTCAGCATAATCGGTAGGGTCAAGTCACCATCCAAGCACAATTGAGGCTTAAGCATGGTTTAGTGGAAACATGGAAGTGGTTAATTACCTTTAGGAATTAAGGAAAGAGCCTCCTCCTTTTGCCCAAAATGGCATGGTGACATGTAAAGAGGCTCTCATGGCTTGCATATGGCTTGTGCATGGCTCCATGGCTCCATTTGGCTTGGGAAAAGTGAAGTCAATTTCATGGAAATGGATTTAATGAAAATTTTGGTATTTAGGGGTGATTTGGCATGAGGCTTGATTTGGAATTATTTGATGATGAATTTAGGACTTAGGGATGATTTTAATTGAAAGTATGATGAGGGGAAATGTCATATGGGCTTTAGGGTAGATTTGGGCTTTTGAATTTTGAAGGAAATGGGCTTTAAAATGGTTTAAGGAATGGGCCCCTTAAGTTTAAAAATGAATTTATGGATGGGAATCTTGTAAAGAGGTTGGGCCAAATAATTGTTGGGTTTAGCTCATAGATGTGTCATGAGTGATTTGAAACAAATTGGGGGTGATTTGGATTTGAATTGGGTTGAATTTGGGTTAGGTTTGGGCTTAGGTCAAAATGGGCCTTTTAACCTTGGGTTGAGTTTGAGTGGGGTTTGGGTCTAAATTTTGGGCAAATTATGCTAGGGTTTTGTTTGTGGGAATGTTAAGGAAGATTTAGAAAAGATTTGAGGTTAATTGGAGTTGAATTGGGTGAGTTTAGGTTAAGTTTGGGTCATGGGTCCAAATTTGGGCTTTAAGGCCAAAAGTGAGATTGGATCCAAATGTCAATCAAATTGGACTTGGATTTGGTCTAAATTGGTATTGGGAATGTTGAATTGAAGTTTAGAATTGAATTGGACCAGAATTTGGGTCAATTGGATAGGTTTGGTTTGACATTGAGTTCACTTTGGGTTAAAATGGGTCAATTTGGGGGTTTTGACAAAAGTAGGGTAAATTGACAAAATTGGCCCATGGTGTAGTTGGACAAAATGAAATTGGGAATATTTAGGATTTTCTGGAATTTTCTGGGAATTTTCTGAATTTTTGGATTTTTGGGTCAAGAAGGGTATTTTGGGTATTTGGAGGGTATTGGGAGGTTTTCTTGGAATTTTTGGTATTTTTGGATATAGATGGTCAATTTGAGTGGTGTAGAAATGTTTGGGAATAATTTTGAAGAATTTTAGGTAATTTGAAAATTTTGCAAAAATTTGGGTAATTTCGAGGTTTTGGGTAGGTTTAGTAGGTGTAGGGCCCTGGGGTCAAAAATTGAAAATTTGGGAAATTGAGGATTGGGTGGATGTAAGTGGAAATAAGTCATTTTGGTTGAGCCATGAAGTCATTTCAAGCCCATATGAGCCATGAGAGGACTCATTTGAGGCATTCACTATGTTGTTCCTAACCCTCTTAGCAAGGGCTTAGGGGTTAAGGACCATCCATGTGAATCACCTACATGAGTCGGGAGGTCAAGTTGGGTATGGGTGTGGTTTTAGGAAGTGTGTGGAAATGTAGTGTGTAAGTGTAGTGTAAGTCGGACCCTTCTCCAGACCGGGCCACCAGTGGCGATCCTAAGGCCAAAGAGTCCTATAGGAACTCATCCTTTAAACTTCCACATTTGATTTCGACCCTCTAGGTGATTAGGGGTCTATGGTCGAGTTTGTGGAGTTTGCAGGGAGTTTAGAAATGTTTGGAATTTCTAAAAGGTGGGTCCCAATTCTAGTCCTCTAAGATAGTCAAAGGAAAAGCCTAAGGCTAGATCCTAAGCACTAAAAAAGAAGAAGGGAAGACCTCATCAAAAATGAGGTCAACACGAGACAGTTACACTAAGTGAGGAGTGCAGCGCTATACTTCAGATAAATTTTCCTCAGAAATTTAAAAGTCCTTATAGCTTTACAATTCCTTGTGCCATTGGAGAAAAATTTTGTGGAAAAGCTTTATGTGATTTAGGAGTGAGCATTAATGTGATGCCTCTATCTATATTTAGAAGGTTAGGTTTAGTAGATATTTCTCCCACTACTGTAACCCTTATGTTAGCTGATCGATCTATTATTTATCCAAAATGAGTTATAAAAGACGTGCTTGTTAAAGTGGATAAATTTATTTTTCCTTTGGACTTTATTGTATTAGTTATGGAGGAAGATAAAGAAATTCTAATTATTTTAGGGAGACCTTTCCATGTTACTGGATAAGGTATGATAGATGTGCAAAAAGGAGAGTTGATTATGAATATTAATGACCAGAAAGTCACTTTTGATGTATTAAAGACTATGAAATATCAGGCTGAGAGAAAAGATGATGATTGTTTTTGGATAGATGAAATTGATTATCTAAGTAAAGAACATTTCCAAGAAAGTTTTGAGAGTAAGTTAACTGATGAGATTGAAATGGATTTTCATGATGATTCAAAAACGTTATTTAAAGAAGACTGTATGTATGTTCAGGAGAGGTGTGAAATGATGGATACTACCAAAACTAGTAAACTTTTAATTCCATATGTTGAAAAATCTTATGAATTTAAGATGAATGTAGCCCAAATAATTTTAAAGCCTACCGATTTAGGGAATTCATCAACACAACCAGTCTTTATATCTTTAGATGCGGCGCAATCACAAGAAAATCCTGAATTTAATGATGAACATGATAAAGTTATTAAATTAGGACTTGGAAGAGAATTTGAAGATATATTTCAAAAGAACTTTGAGTTGAGAAAAGAGGATAAGGATATTGGAAGACCATTGGAAGAAATTCCTAAGGAATTAGAAAAACCTATTTCCTCAACTAAGATAGATCCTCCATCATTTACTAATTATAAAGGGGAAGAATTAGAAGATAACTTGAATCAGAAGAGAAATCTAGAAGAATTGGATCCAGAATCTGAATTATCTAACGAGAATCCGATCCAAAATTTAAGATATCTTGAATTATCTTATAGAGATTCATTTCTTATGAATTTTAAGGATGATATTGATATGGAAATTGAGAAAATCAATAGAAGGATATTAGATCTAGAAAGAAACTTGAGGAACAATGATATAAATCCATCTGAAAAGGAAGAGCTGAATGAAAAATTAAAATTTGAGGATTTTGTAGAAATTCCTGGATCTGAAAAGGACTGGGCAATTGATCGAGGATTACTTAATTGGAATATTGATCCAGGAGGAATCTTTTGTCGGGCCTGCAACGTTAAAACCAAGCCCTTTATGGGAGGCAACCCATAGTTATCAGTGTTCTTTGATTTAGTGTGCTTGAGAGTCATGATTGTTTATGTTTATGTTTTGTGTTTGCTTTAGTGTGGATTAGATTATTGTTGTGAGGTTATGCCTTGGTCTTGACTAAATTTGTATATGACTTCTGGTAGTAGCAGGCTGACGAGTCTGTTATAACTCAGTTCTCAACCGGAGCTGAGCATTACCTTGAAGCATGTAGAGTTTGGACTTGGACCACTCCATGTCAGCTCTATTACTTCCTTTATCTAACTTTGTTTTCACTAAGTAAGGTCATGAAATTGCTTAATGAACAACATATGAATGAACTGTACTATTTTTATTTACCAGATTATCAATATTAGTGTAGTTTCTTCCATTAGAAATTGAAAGTAAGGAGGGAAAATGTGAGTAGAAAGGAGATCAAATTAACCTCAATTGATATTTGTTTATGAATCTATGAGTCTTGGTATTTTAGTTTGTGTGTTTGTGTTTGTGATTGTGTTACAACAATTTAGAGATTTGAAAAACACTTAAATATATATTCCTATGCCGATACATATCATGTTTATTTGACATTTCTTTAGTTTAATTTTATTCTAGCATGTTTAGTTTAGATTTACTTTCTATTTCAAATTGTTATGTCCTGATGAATATTTGTAGATGTTTTTGGCAAACATTTGTGGTAGATAGAATTTCTGAACTATTTTTCTTCCTGCTTATATTTTCTATGCCGAATGCTATTCATGTTCAAATTCAAGTTTGGGGTAGAAAGAAAAATATATTTTGAAGTTAATATACTTCCTTTAAGTTTAATATTATAACAAGCATGTTTTAGGCTAGATTTACTTTCTCGTGCAGTCATTCTATCATGATTATGCATGTATATAAATTTGATAGGATGTTGTAGTAGTTAGTATATTTGACTTTTATTTTTTTTCCTCCTACATTTTATGGAATTAATTGCAACATATTTTAAAATTAAAGTTTGGGGGGGATGAAAAAAGAATTTTCAAAAACTTAAGTTTTATTTTTCCTCAAAAATGCTATAAATAAATTTGATTTTTGATTGAAAAATAATTATGTATATGAAGTTATATTAGGGAAATAAAATTTTGAATATAGAAATGAGTAAGAGAATTTAGTTAAAATCTATAGTAGTGATGAAAAATTTAAAGTTAAATTTTTCTTAGTGATAAATATTGTGTAACCATCTTTAGTAAGAAAAGTTGTATTTATAGAAATATAGAAGGATTGGACTTTTGTTTTCATTATTTAAATTTCTTTTATTGAAAAATAATTTTCAAAACTGTTATTATATTCCTAAGTAAAAGATATATATCTACCTTATGCTTTAGGAAAGGAAGGGTGGAATTCAAAATTATTAAAGGCCTATCCAGATATAGTAATGCTTGCCTAAAAAAAGTAAAAAAGAAAAAAAAAGATAGAAAAGGAAAAGAAAAAGAAAAATAAAAAGAAAAGATAAGAAAAGTATAGTATGTGAAAAAGGAAGGAGAAGCTTGAGGATTTAAGGGCCTAATCAAAAATTGGTTCCACACCTGAGCTTTTTAAAGTATAAGATTTGAGAAAATCTTAAGCTTAAAAATATAGTATAGTTAGTATAATTATTTTTAATAAAGTTTTTTAAGTAAAGAAAATAAAATGCCTAACCCCTATATTTTAAAAAATTTACAAGCATTTCTGAATTAGATAGCAACACATATTTTCATACTCTTTCATCTAAGAGACTTCTAAACTTTAAATTGGTCTCATTTACTAATTTTTTTCTAAATTGGACTACTACATTTCTAGAACAAGATTTTAAAAACTCTTAAAGAAACTCATACACATGATTTGCTTCTGTGGTTTTACATGATTATAGTGTTACTTGAGGACAAGTAACATTTAAGTTTGGGGGAATTTGATCCACTAAAAAATTACCTATTTTTAGTGTTCATTTCGTGCCCACTTTATGCACATTTTTAGAGATATTAAAATTTAAAGGAAGGAATTTTGCATATTTTTGTCTTCAAGTATAAAATATGATTTTAGAGAAAATGAAACAAAAACTATGCAATTTTGAGCCAAAATGAGCAAGGAAGAAAATTCTGACTTGGCACATATCGATATGTCTTTCTATGCTTAATATCTTTTATATTTCTCACATATTTTTGAAAGAAATTATACTTTTGAGAAAGGTTGTTTTTATGTCTATCTTGTAGGTGAAGATGTTAGGAATGCAACGCAACTAAAATGGGGCAAAACAGAGTTGAAACAGATCCAAAAGGAGCAAAACAGTGGAGCTACGCACAGGGTGGCGCCTAAGCGCCAAACCCGGCGTCCAGGCGCCAGTGAAAACGAGAAAACGGCGCCTAGGCGCCAGAATCATCCAGAAATGGTTATTAGACAGAATTTTGACAACTCTGGGAGTTATTTTGATGGTGTTAAGTGACCCGAGCCGCGCTTAATGCAGTAATGTTTGCTTCCAAAAGATAGCAAAGAACTTTGACTTAATTTATAAATAGCGGCTAGTGTATAAAATTAATATTATATAATTTAGTAAATATTTTTATACACTAGGGGTACTACACAAGTATACATATCGTTTCAAGTAATATAGGGTTTTTAAACAAAGACCCCAGTATCGATCCCACAGGGAAGATTTATAGAAATAAATTTTCTATGAAGTGAAAGCGAAATAAAATAGTAAAAATATTTTTATTTTATCTTTTAATTTGATTATAAATTACTATTAATTTACTAGATGCAAATAAAGAAACAATAATAAGAAAATGATTTAATGAATTCTATATAAAATAAACAACTTTCTTTCCTTCAATTAATCTAAGATTTTTAAGATAATTTAATATTCGTTGGAGAATTTGATTTATGGTATTGTGCCAAATCGAAGCATTCCTATTCTTTACCCTTTGATCCAGGCGCAAAGAACATTGACTAATTTACAGAATAGGTCCGGATGTATTGTTAGTAGAATGGGTTAATCTAGGTATTGAAAAATATGCCTAGATTAACCCAATTGACTTAGTGGACTTCAGCTTCTCCTCAGAAATATCAGCAGTGACTCGATTACTAACACATAGTGAGTAGATCAGAGATGGAAATCCCAATCCAACAGAAGTTCTGGACCTCGCAGTAGAATCCACAGAATCATAAATAATGCTCCCGACATCAATAGGCTTCCTCTCCTGAATGCAGTAGTTTAAGATCACTCGATCTCTAGTCATTTCACTCAGGTGGTTGGAAGGTAACAATCTTGCAGAAATAAAATAGTGTCATGCTTTAGAAATACCATTTAATTCAAAGGATTTGAAATTTACCCTTTTTCTGTTCCTGATCTTCCAAGATTCAGTACCGTCAGTCAGATAAGCAATGATCATATCAAATCTCCCTCAGATGGTGATAATCCAGAATAATAACACTCAATAGTCGGTGGCAGGCCATAAAATATGTTGATTCTTTCTGGACTAAATCCTGCTCTGATTCCTCTAACAAAGACTTCATAATCCCCGACATCCAGAAAATTTGCATAAAATTCTCGAACAATAAGGATAACAGCAATAACAGTAAAATAACAAAATCGTTGCCAGTTGTGCGCAAAGATAGTGTTTTCGATCATCTCCCCAGGATGATAAAAATATCATTCCGAGATGAACTTTCTGGACGTCGCAAATTCATGGAAACGAAAATGCGCAGCCGCAGTAGATAATTTGCTGCTATCAAAGTTATCTCGTGCCTTCCCGCGTTTAGATTTTGGAGCCATCTAAACGTGAAAGAAAACAAGAACTAATTTAGGAATCAAAGATTTAAACTCTTTTTAAGTTTATAAAACTTAAAATAAGTTTAGAAATCCAAAGAAATCACTAAAAATCGAATATTTTTTTAAATTTTAGGTTCTTAGCAAATCTTAGGGAAATCTATGGTGAAATTCAAAAATAAATGGTTTAAAGTGTAGATCTGACCTTAAGACGAAGAAATCGAGTGGTTTCACGCTCAAATAGCTGATGCATTGACCTCAAAATGGATATAGAGGATGTATTTTCATGAAAATGGGGAAGAAGATGAAGCTTAGGCGTCAAAAATGGCTTTTGGGGTTTATAAATGGTAATTTTCGGGTAGCAGGCCGAACTGGCGCTTAGGCGCCGAATTCTGGCGCCTAGGCGCCAGACTCGCCTTTCACAAAAAATTATTTTTAAATTTAATTTTCCACCAAAATTCATAAATTCAGCTTCCAATTACTCATATCAGAGTAGAGCTTTAGTTTCTAACTTCCACAACATTTTTCAAAAATTTATAAAAATTAAATATTAAATCCGCCAATCAAACATAAGGTTTTCAATCAAACTCACTAATTTCCATTTAAAATCTTCAATTTTGACTCAATACATTCCAGATAAGTACTACATTTGATTTAAGTTCCTAATACACACTCAATCATAACAATTTCAAAGAAAAAACAACACACATGAACATGAAAGCAAATACACAAACAAACACAATCGATTCTCTAAATCGATACAACGACTCAACAAACCATAATAACTATCTCATTACCTGAATATTCTAATCTTCACAAGGGAAATTGTGTATTCCACTTGGAAAGAATACAAACGCTCTCGGGAAATCTGTAGCGGTCTTTTCATCAATCCACTTGTTCTTCGCATACATTTTAACTTGAGCATCTTGATAAGCCGCAAAATGATCAAATTGAAGTTTCATTTGTCATTCTAGATGTTCAACTTGATGAAACATCTCATGAAGGCGATCTCCAATCCTTTTAAAATCTTCTTTAAACTTATCCAAACGAATAGAAATTTTCTCTAAACTTACAGCAATGAAACCATTGAAGTAGGGTTGAGGATCCCTTGAGACCTTGTCCCTAGCCTCTTCTCCATGATTTCTCCTTTCCATTTCTTTAAAAATTTCTCAAATCTCTCAAGAAGAATGTGTATGGGACGTAATTTTGATTTCTTGATGGTTAGGGAAGAAGATGGGTTGATTTAAAGGGGAAAATCGTGTGAAAAACTGAAAATTTTTGGTTTTTGCACGACCCAGTAACCGTGGCGCTTAGGCGCCGAATCTGGTGCCTAGGCGCCGGACCTATTGACACATAGTTGATTCTGGCGCTTAGGCGCCGAATTCTGGCGCCTAGGTGCCGGAACTATGTTCAACTCCGTTTCGCCTAATCGTTAAATTTTCAAAATTTCTTTCTCCAAGATAGGTAAATTATACTGATAAGAGTAATTTAGACTCGATAACTCACATTGTAAACTATCATAATGAAGGTTAACTTGATCTCCTTTTTACTCATATTTAAAATAGAGTGATCCTATTTTTAATTTCTACATACTTCAAAATAATTTTCAACCTAAGTCAACCAAGACTTATAAGCATCAAATTTTTCTAAAGTAATATAAAATTAATCAAGATCGGGGCATAACCTTTCATCAAAAAACAAAAACACAAGATAATTATGGTTGCCTCCCACAAAGCGCTTGGTTTAACGTGGTTAGCCCGACTTAAGTAAATCTTTAATCAGGTTGACTCAATTTATAAGCCTCTTTATAAATCTTCTTAATATCTCCCAAATAAGGCTTCAATCTTAATCCATTTACTTTAAAAGTTTTTCTAGTTTTGGGATCTTTAATATCCACAGCTCCATAATGCTATACTTTCTCAACTAAATAAGGTCCAATTCATTTAGATCTTAATTTTCCAGGAAAATGTCTTAAACGAGAATTAAACAGTAATACTTTTTGTCCAGGCTCAAAAATTTTTCCTGAAATTTTCTTATCATGCAACATCTTCATTTTCTCTTTATAAATTCTTGCATTGTCATACGATTCATTTCTAATTTCTTCCATCTCATTTAGTTGCAAAAATCGTTTTTCTCCTGCTTTATTTAAATTAAAATTAAACTCATTTATCGCCCAATAAGCTTTATGTTCAATTTCTACAGGTAAGTGACAATGTTTACCATAAATTAACCGGTAAGGTGACATTCCGATTGGTGTCTTATAAGTTGTTCTATAAGCCCATAATGCAGAATCAAGTCTATCAACCCAATCAGTTCTTTTAGGATTAACGATCTTTTCTAAAATTCTTTTAATTTCTCTCGTTTGATACTTCGGCCATTCCACTAGTTTGAGGGTGATAAGCAGTTGCAATTCTATGTTTGATTCCAAATTTTGTAGTAATGATTGAATTCTTATATTCCTGAAATGACTTCCACCATCAGTGATAATTATTTTAGGCATTCCAAATTTTGAAAATATCATTTTCTTTAAAAATTTTGAAACACTTTTGGAATCACAGTTTAGTAAAGCAATAGCTTCAATCCACTTTGAAACATAATCAACTGCTAATAAATATAAATTTTTCCAGATGATGGAACAAATGGTCCCATAAAGTCTAATCCCCATATATCAAAAATTTTAACTTCCAATATATAGTATAAAGGCATTTCATCTTTCCTAGATATATTTCCCATCCTTTGACATCGATCACATGTTTTCACATATTGTCTCACATCTTTAAATAAGGTAGGCCAATAAAATCCAGAATTTAAAATTTTAAATGTAGTTTTATCTATGCTAAAGTGTCCTCCAAAATCAGAATCATGACATTTTTGAATAATAGCAAAAGTTTTCTCATAAGGTACACATCTTCGAATCATAGAATCTTTACCAATTTTAAATAAATGAGGTTCTTCCAAAATATAAGATTTAGCATCATATTTAAATTTCTTAATAAATTTGTTATCCAAGTCATAAGGCAAAATATTGCTAACTAAATAATTAACAATATCAAGCATACCACGGTGTTTTAGTTCTTTGAATAACATATAAAGATTCATCGGGGAATTTCTCATTTATATTTTCTTCCGAAATAATATCATTTTTAATTCTAGACAAATGATCGACAATTTGGTTTTCGGTTCCTTTTCTATCTATTATTTGAAAATCAAATTCTTGTAGAAGTAAAACCCATCTTATAAGTCTAGGTTTAGAATCCTTCTTAGATATTAGATATTTAATAGCAGAATGATACGTATGAACTATGCATTTAGTACCAAGAAGATAAGGTCTAAATTTATTAAAGGCATATACTTATAGCTAGAAGCTCTTTCTCGATGGTAGTGTAATTTCTTTGTGTTTCGGTGAGAGTTTTACTATCATAATATACAACTTTGAAAATTTTCTCATATTTTTGTCCTAATACGACTCCAATTGCAAAATCACTTGCATCACACATTAATTCAAAAGATTTATTCCAGATCGAGTGCAATAATAATAGAGTGCGATTATTAATTTTTCTTTTAGAATATTAAAAGCATTAATACATTCTTCATTAAATTCATTGTGCATCTTTTTCTAATAAATGACAAAGAGGTTTAGCAATTTTAGAAAAATCCTTTATATATCTTCTATAAAATCCAGCATGACCTAGAAAACTTCTCACATCGATAATGATAGTAGGTGGTTGCAATTCAACAATAATTTTCACTTTTGCTTGATCTACTTCCATCCCTTTTCGTGATACTTTGTGTTCAAGTACAATGCCTCTCGTGACCATGAATTGACATTTTTCCAGCTTAAGAACTAAATTTGTTTCTTCGCATCTTTTCAAAACTTTGGCTATGTTTTCCAAACAAGATTCAAAAGAAGTTCCAAAGACTGAAAAATCGTCCATGAATATTTCAATTCCTTTGTTAATCAAATCACAAAATATTGACATCATACATCTTTGAAAAGTTGCACGTGAATTACATAAACCAAAAGGAATTCTTCTAAAAGCAAATGTTCCATAAGGACTTGTAAAAGTTGTCTTTTCTTGGTCCTCAGGAGCAATAAGTAATTGATGATAACCAGAATATCCATCCAGAAAATAGAAATATGAGTGTCCAGCTAATTTATCGAGCATTTGATCTAAGAAAGGTAAAGGAAAATGATCCTTTCTAGTGGCTTTATTTAATTTTCTATAGTCAATACAAATTCGCCATCCAGTAACTTGTCTTGTAGGAATAAGTTCATTTTTATCATTAACAATGACAGTTACACCTCCTTTCTTCGGAACACAATGAATAGGACTTACCCATTGACTATCCGAAATAGGATAAATAATACCATCATCTAACCACTTAATAATTTCTTTTTTAACAACCTCTTTCATGATAGGATTTAATCTTCTTTACAATTCTATAGTAGGTTTAAAATTTTCTTCCATTAAAATTCTATGCATGCAAATGGAAGGGCTTATTCCTCTTATATCAGCAATAGTCCAACCAAAAGCTTTCATATAATTCTTTAATACACCTAGTAATTTCTCTTCTTGATATTTACTCAGTTCAGAAGAAATAATAACAGGTAAAGTTAATGAATTTCCAAGAAACACATATTTTAAATGTGAAGGTAACATTTTTAATTCCAGTTCAGGTGCTTTTTTAATTGAGGGTAAAAGTATATCATTTTGAGTTATGTCTAAAGTTTTCCAATTATCTTTAATAAAATGAGTCTCTTCTTCTTCTACTACTTCTTCTTTATCGCTTAAAAATTCAAATTTTTCTTCGAAATAACTTTACATTTTTCTTGATAATGTTTTTCAATTAAATAATCAATTATATCCATTCGATAACATTTCTCTTTATCAGGGTACTTCATTGATTTAAGAACATTGAATTTAATTTCTTTATCATTCACTCTCATGGTTAATTCTCCTTTTTGCACATCAATCATAGCTCGTCCGGTAGCTAGAAAATGTCTTCCTAAAATAATAGTATCTCTTTATCTTCTTCCATGTCAAGTACTATGAAATCTACAGGGAAGATAAATTTATCCACTTTAACAAGGACATCCTCTATAACTCCTTTAGGATAAGTGATAGATCTATCAGCTAACTAAAGAGTTACAGTGGTGGGAGTAATATCTCCTAAATCCAATCTTCGAAAGATAGAAAATGGCATGAGATTAATACTTGCTCCTAAATCACATAAAGCTTTTCCGCAAAAATTTTCTCCAATAGCACAGGGTATAGTGAAACTTCAAGGATCCTTAAGCTTTTCAGGTAATTTCTTTGAATTATCGTACCTTGCATTCTTCACTTAATGCAACAGTTTCAAAAGCTTCAAATTTTCATTTTTTGCTTAAAATATCCTTCATAAATTTTGCGTAGTTGGTATTTTTTCCAAAGCTTCAGCAAAAGGTAAGTCAATAGTAAGTTTCTTAAAAATTTCAAAGAACTTAGAAAATTGATGATCAAGTTTCGCTCGTTTAAGTCTTTGAGGAAAAGGTGGTGGTGGTTTTTCAACTTCCACATTAACGAGTATAACGATCGATCTTGACTAGAGAGAGAGTTTTTTTAGGTTTTTCAAT
Organism: Papilionanthe hookeriana x Papilionanthe teres; assembly: GCA_022702705.1. Taxonomy (NCBI): domain Eukaryota; kingdom Viridiplantae; phylum Streptophyta; class Magnoliopsida; order Asparagales; family Orchidaceae; genus Papilionanthe; species Papilionanthe hookeriana x Papilionanthe teres. The sequence continues at coordinate 80,484,792 of CM040433.1, forward strand.
CTCTTCGACCTCAATCTCTTTTTCAATTTCATTCTCGCAATTTTTCTTTTAATTCCTTTCCACTTCTAAGTTGCACAACTTTAACTTGTTCATGTTCTTTTCCAGTTTCCTTTGGATTGATTTCAACATTACTAGGAAGTGTTCCTACGAGTCCGTTATTAATTAAAGTAGCAATTTGCCCCATTTGATTTTCAATATTACGAATAAGCAGTATTTTGATTTTGTAATTAATTATTCATTTGCATAATTAATTCTTCTATCGATAACTTTTTCTCGTTGATTATTAAATCTAGGAGGTTTATAATTTGAATTAACTTGATTATTCCAATTTCCAGTGGGATGAGATTGATTATTATCCCATTGTTGTTGTGAATTATTCCAGTTAAAATTAGGATGATTTTTCCACTCAGGATTATAATAATTTGAATAAGGATTATTTTTACTTGCAATAGCTTGTAAAGTTTCGATAGTTTGAGAATTTTCAATATTAGCAGAGTTATTATGTGAAATATTAATTACAAAATTATCTAATTTCTTAGACATTGCTGCAACTTGTGAAGCTAAGATAGAAAAGGCTTCATTATCTTGAATAATGACCATCTTTTTAGGGTTAATCCTTTCAGAAGGCCATTGAAAATTATTATTAGCCATTTCTTCAATTAAAGTCTAAGCTTCTTCAAATTATTTAGACATTAAAGAACCTCCAACAGCAGCATCAATAATTGATTTTAAAGATCCATTTAATCCATTATAAAATGTTTGAATAATCAACCAATCAGATAAAGCATGATGAGGACATTTTCTTAATAGTTCTTTAAATCTTTCCCAAGTTTCATATATTGTCTCCCCTTCAAATTGACTAAATGAAGTGATATCATTTCTTAATTTAGCAGTTTTAGAAGGAGGAAAATATTTAGCAAGGAATTTTTGTGTCATTTCGACTCATGTTTTAATAGAACCGATCGCTAATGAGTTTAACCATATCTTTGCTTTATCTCTTAAAAGAAGAAGGAAAGAGTCGATCTAATAAGCATCATCGAAACATTGTTATATTTAAAGGTAGCACAAAGTTCTAAAAAACTAACAAGATGTAAATTTGGATCCTCATTTGGTGATCCACCAAATTGATTGTTTTGCACCATTTGAATAATAGACGGTTTAAGTTCAAAAGAATTAGCATCTACAGTGGATATTTGAATACTACTATGAATTTCATCAACTGTAGGGTTAGCATAATCCCTTAATGGTTTATAAACATTTTAATCATTAAGTTCAATTGGATTTTGTAAAGTAGCCATTTCTTGAAATTTTTGAATTTGTTTTCCCTTTTTAATTTTTCTAATTGTTCTTTCCAATTCAGAATCTAAAGGTATTAATCCTTCAGAACCAAATCTTTGCATAAAACAAACAATAAATATAAAATTTAACTATTCTATTTCTTTCTTCCATACTTCCTTTCCTTCCCCGGCAACGGCGCCAAAAACTTGACTCGAGCCGTGCTTAACACAGTAATGTTTGCTTCCAAAAGATAGCAAAAAACTTTGACTTAATTTATAAATAGCGGCTAGTGTATAAAATTAATATTATATAATTTATTAAATATTTTTACACACTAAGGGTACTACGCAAGTATACGTATCGTTTTAAGTAATATAGGGTTTTTAAACAAAGACCCTAAGTATCGATCCCACAGGGAAGATTTATAGAAATAAATTTTTTATGAAGTGAAAGAGAAATAAAATAGTAAAAATATTTTCATTTTATATTTTAATTTGATTATAAATTACTATTAATTTACTAGATGCAATAAAGAAAACAATAATAAGATAATGTTTTTATGAATTCTATATAAAATAAATAACTTTCTTTCCTTCAATTAATCTAAGATTTTTAAGATAATTTAATATTCGTTGGAGAATTTGATTTATGGTATTGTGCCAAATAGAAGCATTCCTATTCTTTACCCTTTGATCCAGGCGCAAAGAACATTGACTAATTTACAGAATAGGTCCGGATGTATTGTTAGTAGAATGGGTTAATCTATGCTCACACTTCTAGATGTCCAAGGGTGGCTATGGTCAGCCCTACTACCGACCCTTTTCTAGTCTATAAATCAAATTATAAGAATTTAGTCTATCACTCTAAAAACTTATCAATTCTACGCCCTTTAAATATTATGTTCCTATTTATTTGCACTTCACCATGAATAGCCCGCACATGTCCTTCGACTACCCAAGGATTCATGTGACATTTAAAAGTTAAGAGTTCTTCTCCTTCAAGGTCTCAAAACTCTTCAACAGGTTTTAACAATTCAAACGGCCAATTTAAAAAGTAAAGTAAGATCATGTATTAATGTCATCACAATATTTTGAAAATATTTTGAATTTTAATTCTCCATCAAATATTTATATTATCTTATCTATCTCTTCATAATTGAAGTAAGAAAATAACTAACTACTCAGAACATATTGAGAATAAATAACAAAACATGATAATTAAACTTTGAATCAAATATAAAAATATACTTATCTCAAATATTTCTTCTACAGATCTTCTGATTCCTACTGACTCCACAATGTAATGAACTCCAGATGCAATAACTTGAAAATAAACTCACTAAACTAAACAAAAGTGTCCCAAAATTTCTCTATCTAATTCTCTCTCTAAGGATGAGAGATCCTAAAGTAGATAAGAGAAAGGGGTACAATGGGAGGGGCACGTTTTCTGAAGAAATGGACCTCTATTTGTAGGCTTCAAGAGTTACCTTGAGGCAGCTCTTCAAAACATGTCCACATTCAATGAATCTTCTAGAAGTTCGGTCTGGCGCCTAGACGCCGGAATCTGGCGCCTAGGCGCCGGACACCGCGTCCAGTTCTTTGCACCTCTTCACTTTGGCTTGCACCTCTTCGAGATTAAAATTGTTTTGGAGCGTCCAAATGCAATGTATCACATGTCCTATTATCAAGGAACAACTGCCAGCCTTCTAGAATGTCCAATAACCGCTCACTCCGTCAAAATAACTAATCAAACGTTGTCAAAAACTTGACAGTTTTCGTATCGAGTCTGGTGCTTAGGCGCCAGGCCATATTTTTTTATACTTTTGTTATTTTGCTCCATTTTTGCTCCTTTTTGCTCCTTTTTTATTCTTAGACCTTTTTACATTACCTACATCCAAAAACACAAAAAATACCTTTCATTAAAGCATAATATCCTTAGAAATTGATAAGAATTAAGACATAAAGAAATATGTATTTTTTTTATAGATCATTAAGTAGTTTCTAGACCTTCTAGAAGACTGGAAGTTACTCCTAATATATATGACATGTGATACAATGAATCTAGACACATTGGAGTGGTTTAAATTACGAAGAGGGGAGACCCAAAGTAAAGGGGTGCGACTGTTTTGGGCACGGAGTCTGGCGCCTAAGCGCCAGAATTATTTCTAGAAGATTCAATGTATCTAGGCCGAATTTTGAAGAGGTGTCTAAAACAACCCTTGGTCATTTTCAAAGCTCTATAAATAAGGACCAATTCTACAGCAAAGGGGGTGTCTCTTCTTTTTGCCTCTCTCTCGCTCTCTCTCTCTCTCACTCTTTCTCTCTCTCTTCCCCCTCAGTCATTTTAGAGTCATGAAGATGTAGATTTCTACATCTTCTGGAGAGATTAGTGAGGGATTTTGAGATATTTATGTAAGGGATGTACGAGCGGCGCATGGATCAGTGGGAGACTTTGTTGGAGAGATCTTCTTCTTTCCTTCAGAGGGAATAAGCTAAGTATTGTGTTCTTCATTCTCTTGTAATTGTTGTAAACACTTTCTAGTGGATTTTCTTTGTTTTAAACTGAGTTTTATGTCATGATTTATCCATGCTTCGTAAGTGATTTTCTTTACTCTTTCTTTTAAATATGAAGTAGTGAAATGTGTAGAAATACTATTTTTATAAAATTATCTATTAGATGCTTCTAGGTGACAGATAGTTGCTTAAATATAATAAAATACTAATGAAATAAGTTCCTTGTTGGCACTTAACTTATTACATAATTCTATCAATTCTTTTACTTCTTATGCCATTATTTTCATTTACTTTTGTTTTGTAATGAAATAGATGCAAGTTTAGGAATTAAGATTTGCTTAGATATTCTCTTATTAAATTATGGTGATGATATTCATACCAGATCTTCATTTACTTTACAAATTGATCATTTGTATTGTTAAAATCTGTTGAAGAATTCTGAGACCTATCCGGAGATGAGTTCTTAACCAGTAGATATCACATGAATCCTTGGGTAATCGAAGGCTTTATGCGGGTTATTCAATGTGAAGTGCAAATAAATAGGAAGATATGATTTATTGGGCGTAGAATTAATTAGTTTTAAGAGTGATAGACAAAATTCTAATAATTTGGTTTATAGAAAGGGAACGGGTCACTGGTAGGGCCGACAATAGCCACCCTTGGACATCTAGAAGTGTGAGCCTAGATTAACCCATTCTACTAATAAAACATCCTGAACCGATCTATAAATTAGCCAATATTCTTTATGCCTGGACCAAAGGGTAAAGAATAGGAATGCTTCTATTTGGCACTACTACATAAAATTCTAAGCATTTCTTTCCTACACATTATCTATGTAATTGCATGAGAAAGGTAGTTTTTAATATCTTGAAATTCTCCAGACCAATTTATCCATAAGTTATCTTTTTATTTAAGAATTTTATTTAGGATTAGTTATTAGAAAACTCATTTAATCGACATTCCAAAATTAAGCCTTATATAAATAAACTGGAATTAGCTTAAAGAATTTCTTACCTCTCTTCTCTGTGGGATCGATACTGGAGTTATAAAAGAAAATCCTATATTACTTGAAATGATACGTATACTTGCGTAGTACCCCTAGTGTGTAAAATATTTTCTAAAATTTTATAACATTTTAATTATATACACTAGCCGGTTTTTTTATAAATTGGGTCAAGTTTTTGGCCGTCCTTTGGAAGCAAAAATTACTGCGTTATTGCGGGTCGGGTCAATAGGCGCCATCAGATGGCGCTTTGCTGCCAGGTAGTGGCGCCTATGCGCCAAACCATCGGTGCATAGCGCCAGTTATGGTTTTTGGCATAACTTCTAGAAGAAACGTTGGATTTGGACAATTTTCAAAGTGTTGCGAAGTGTGTCTGATGGGAAATTCATTGGGAATGATACAATAAACTTGCTTGAGTATTTTTGATTGGTTAGAATGAGTTATTATGGAATAAATGTGTCTCTTGGAGTGAAAAGACACTTAAGGCACCCTTTGGAAGATTCATTGAATCTAGACTCTTTTAGAAGAGACACTTAAGCATCTCTTGGGCAATTATAAAAAACATTCTCGAACTCTTGGAGAAGAGGATAATTAGGAGGAGAAGATTAGAAGAGGAGAAGAATACTTGGAGAAGATGAAGAAGGATTGGGCGTTAGCCCCAAGTAGGGCGACAAGGTGTGAGAGAAAGAGAGTGTAAGCATTTCTTCTTTTCTTTTCACTTTGTTCTTAGAGAGGATTGGAAGGAGATTGCTTTTACTATACAAGGAGAGTTTGATTTCCATCAAAGATAATTCATTGTATTTTGGTTTGAATTTGGTGCTTTGCTTGTATGGATTCAATGTCTTGTTCAATGAAAAGTTGTTATTATTTCTCCATGTGTAGTGAGTGTTTTCCTTAATCTTCCCTCTTACAATGAATTAGTATGCATGTGTAGGATATAGAATTGAGTAGAGTTAGAATATATTGTGATGATTTTACTTTGATTTTCATTTACATGTAAACTTGATCAACTTGCATGTTAAAATCTATTGTGAGAACATGTAAGAACCAATGCGGTATTATCTCAGTCAACTATTGGTATAAATCACATGAGATTATGTGGGTGAGAATGTAGTCCATATGGTTGAGTGCAAATAAATAAAGAGATATGCATGTTTAAGAGGTGTATAATTAGAGGACTTTAGGGTGACAGACTAAAGCCCCTAATTTGGTTTGATGTTAAAAGTTTTGTTATGAGATGTTAGCTCCCAGGTGGAGGGAGAAGAGGGAACTCTAGAGTGAGAGCTAGTATCTTCCCTGCCTAACCCATCTTCAAAATTTCAAAGCATCAGATTAACCTATATTCTTTATAGAACCAAGTAAGGGTAAAGAATGTAATTGCTCCTATTTGTCACAATCTCTCTCGCTACTTGTTTTACTTTTACACATGTCACTAATTTCATTGAATGAGGAAGAGTACTTTTAATATATTAGACCCCACTTTCAAATTTTCTCTAAGTATTTTAGTTTAGGAGTAGAAGTAGTCTTGTAGTAATAATTGTAGGATTTAATTAAAACTAAACTTTTATCGACCTTCCAAGCTGGTCGTGTTATTGTAGACTAGAACTTCTCTTGAAAGTTGTTGTGATTTACCGCAATTTCCGTGGGATCGATATTCGAGGCTTAATCAGAAAACTCTATGTTACTTGATAACGATACATATACTTGCGTAAAATCCTTGCTATTTAAAAACATAATTGAAATCTTACTTTGCTTTGGAGTTAATTTTTTGGTACCGTTGTAAAGGAAGAAATTTAAATAAGAAAATTAAATGATTAAACTCTTCTATATTATAATCGGGGATCATGTACCGACCTCAAAAGATAGGAATCAGAATTTAGATACTGACCTTTAAGGACGAGAACTAGAATGTAGGTACCTACCTCAGAAAAGAGAATCAAAATTTGGGTACCGATCTCGAAAGATGAGAATCAGAATTTAGGTACTTACCCCAAAGGATGAGAATTGAAATTTAGGTTCCATCCTCAGAAAGAAGAATTAGAATTTTGATATTGATCTCAAAAAATGGAAATCAGAATTTAGGTACTGAACCTAAAAAATGGGAATTGGAATTCAGGTCCCAGCCTCAGAAAAAAGAATCAAAATTTAGGTATGGATCTCGAAAGATGGAAATCAGAATTTAGATATTGTCCCTGAAGGATGAGAACTAAAATTTTGGTACCAGACTTGGAAAAGAGAATTAGAATTTAGGTACCAATCTCGAAAGATGGGAATCAATATTTAGGTACTAACCCCAAAATTTCGTGAATGTGGAAAATTTCTCGGATAGAATATAGAAATTTAGGGAATTTGAATGAAGCGAACGACCTTGCACCGACCCTGGAATTTCATGGATGGCAGTAAAATTTCTCAAATAGGATGCGAGAATTTCTTGGAATTTGAATCGATCTACCTTGCACTGATACTGGAATTTCATGGATGGTGGTAAAATTTTTCGAATAAGACGCGGGAATTTCTCGAAATTTGAAGGAATCAGGCGACCTTGCACCGACCCTAGAATTTCATGGATGGCAGAAAAAATTCTCGGATATGATGCGGGATTTCTCGGAATTTGAGGGAATCTTAAAAAGGAAAGCTCAAATACTCACATCCACCCTAAGAGGCGAAAAAGGACCAGATTGAGAAGAAATGCTTAGGGACTCACATCCAACTCAAGAGGCAAAAAGAGGATCAATTAGGAAGGAAAGCTCAGGAACTCACATCCAGCTTAATAGGTGACCGAGGGAATGAGAATTTTGGTACTGACTCGAGATGAGAACTGGAATTTAGGTACTAGCCTCGGAATGAGAATCAAAATTTCAGTACTGTCCTTGAAAGTTTGGGAATGCAGAAAATTTGTGGAAAGAGTGTGGAAACTTATGGAGATTTCTAGGGAAATTATATAGAGTTTGTGGAATTTCAAGGGGGTGGATGTTGTGCAATTTTTGTGAATTCGTGGAGAGTTGTAGAAAATTATGAGATTCTTTCGTATTTGTGAGAGGTGACGTTATGAAGAACATAAATTGGTAGAATGAGTGATAAACTTGGGATTTCAAGAAGGATTTGCTTTAATTTGATCTTATCTTTTCTCTTTTGTTTGCTTTTGTTTATCATTTTTATGTCATTTTGATTTTGAATTTTCATTTCATTTTATTTTGATTTTTTATTTCATTTTATTTTGAATTTCAACCTTGTTTTCAATTTTGTATCGCTCTTTGTTCGCTTTAGTTTGGGACTAATATACTTAAAATATAGTGTTTTTAAGCACATTTTTGTACCTATTTTTGATGATATTGCACTTTAATGGAAGGTAATTTGTGTTTTTCTTGTAGATATGATTAAAATGAGTGATTATGATGAAAGGAGCAAAAGAGGATCAAATTTGGAGCAAAAATTGAAAGATGTGCAAAATTGGCCTCTGGCGCCTAAGCGCCGGATAGCTGGCGCATAGGCGCCACAGTTAAAGTGAAGAATTTATTTAAACTTGGCACAAATTTAAAGGGTGTTTTTGAAGCATCCTTTGGTTTAAACTTCACTAACTTCCCATCAGTGCCAAAACACATTTAAAATTTGAACGGATGGATGCATTCTTGGTGGATACATTGAATCTAGACACATTTTGAAGAGACACCAAGGTACCTTTTGGAAAATTTTAAAAAGAAGACTTGAAGATCAGAAAAATGGTTGTTGTTGGAGGGTGTGATTAGTGTTAAGAGTCAAGTTTATGTTAGAGAGAGTACACGTTTCCACTTCACCAATTTTATTATCAATTGTGTCTTGTTTTTATTAAGAGTAGAATATAGATTTGGAGTCAACAGAGTTAGACACCAAATTCTATTGAGTCTTGTAAAGGGAAAGTAAAGTTTCAAAGGAACTTCAAGAGTCTTGTTGAGAGGATTTCAAATAAGTGTTTATCTTTATTTTACATTTGGTTTTTAAGTAAAACTTATTGTGTTTTCACTATGATTTTTACTTTCAAATCAAGTTGTGATTGTGTTTTCTCCATGGATTCTAAGTAGTTTTCTTTATCTTTTTCCTTTTGAATGATGAAGTAATTAAATTATGGAAAGAAGTTGTGTGAAGTATAGGATTTCAATGTTGGAAGAAGTTGTGATGATTCACTACCTTGCGCTTCATTTACTTAATGATTTAGCCAATTAAGATGTTAAAATTTGTTGGGAGATTATGTAAGATCTATTGCGATGTTGTCTCAATCAACAATTGAAAAGAATCACATGCAATTATATGGATGAGAATTGTAGTTCATATGATTGGGTGCAAATAAAAAGGAAGATATGCTTATAATGGGGAGTAAAATTAGAGGATTTTAGAGTGACAGGCTAAAGCCCCCTAATTTGGTTTGATGTGAAAAATTTTGTTATGAGATGTTAGCCCCCAGGTGGAGGGAATCGAGGGAACTCTAGAGTGAGAGCTACTATCTTTCCTGCCTAACTCATCTACAAGATTTTAAATCATCAAATTAGCCAATGTTCTTTATAGAACCAAGTAAGGGTAAGGAATATAATTGCTTCTATTTGGCACAACACATTTTAGATACTTTCATAATGAAATTCCATAATTATTACTGATTCATTGAAAGAGGAAAAAGTTATTTAGTTCTCATTTGCTTTCATACTATTTTAAAGCTGTATTTACTTTAGTTGTTTGTTTTACTTTTTATTCAGAAAATTCCAAAAACAAATTTGAAAAACTTTATATCTTAAAACATACTTTACAAAATCATTTTTTTAAAAAAAGTAAAATGTTATTTCTCTTATTTCTTTAAATTTTTAGATATTTCATTGTGGGTTCGATATCTCGGGGCTTAATTAAAAAGTTATATATTACTTGATAAACAATACGTATACTTGCGTAGTATCCCATTTTACAAATAATTAAAGTATAATTTTCTATCTAAATCGTAAACATAAATATTCGGGGATCAGGGACTGGCATGCGGTCCTATGGCTTTTCACTCATTGCGCAATTAAAAAAATATATTCTGAGAACACATGTTGAACTGGAACAGAAACTTCTTCATTAATTTTGCTGAAAATGATAGTACAACTTATTTTGTGCTGAAAAAGCATCAAATGATCAAGTGTACATCTGAATAAGAACTGAAATATCTCATGTTATCTGCTGGTAAATGTAGTAAAAAGAAACTTCCCTCTGAGGTCACCCTGTGAACAAGCTAACCTCCTAAGCTACACCCTGGGACAAAAGTCCTCTCGTGAACACTTAGAGGTAGGTTGTCTCACAGCGGCAGTGGCCGGAGGCCCTCCAACTCTGGGTCTGGCTCATATGTAAAAGACGATTTATCTTCGTTCGTTCTTCAGAAGGTGACTGAAACTCTCTGGCTAGTGACTCATGGGATGTAGTGCTTGGCAAGATCTGCTCCATTTCCTTTTAAGACTAAGAGTGATCCAATTGAAAGCAAGATTTTCACCGATCCTCTGAACTCTCTAGGTCCTATGATCTGTATTTCCCAGCTGAAAAGAATGTTTTTCTCGCTTATAAATGTGGTAGTCCAGAATGGCTTGACAAAATTGTGGTGGTCGATATGAGGCGTGGTGCAGTCCCCATCCTCATAGATATTTATAATGCAGCTGTTCGGGTTACAGTCCGCAGGCAGCATGTGTCACCAACCATCCTCTTTATCATCCTTTTTATTTGTGGTGGCATAGGATCCACCACATCATGTTGTAAATTTCCCAGGGGATTTACCTGTCTGTCCTTGGAGAAGTTGTAATAGCAGCCACATTGAATCATGACCCTGCCCTTTCCTCTTTTCCACTTTATCTTCTCTAAATAAGTCCTTTCCCTCAGACGAATTGCACTGCCAAAGTCTTCAAGAAAGAAAACTCAATCTAGAATCTTGCTTTCATCATTGCTCGAGAATACATTAGTGTATAACACAAAGCCTTCCAGTATATTAACAGACTTTACCTATTTTAGTTTGTAGTGCTCAAACTCTTTCTTTCTTCCCATTTGAATTTTTGCCATCATGTAATCTGGGACTCCCTGCTGCTGTCTGTCGGCTGATTAAATTCGTGGGGTTTGGGACTTTTGAAAATTATGAAATTTAGTTTTATAAAATGTGGTTTTGATTTAATTTAATGTATATATATGGATTTATGAAAATAATCTTTTAAACTTAAAAAAATGAGAATGGACAAATCTCATTCATTTAGTAGTTTGAAATGAACGAGCCCGATATCGCAAGCGATACATCTATCCCGAGGAATAGACACACTGCTTGATGATACAGCTTGATCAAATAAACTACAAAATTCATGACATATGTTTTGGTCTGCAAACCTTTTATGTTGACCGAAAAATTCCTCTATCTAACACAAATGAATTAGATAGGGTTTATATTAATACTGGGTTTCATTTCCGTTTTCTATAAGGGCAAGCTACTATAGTTAATTACATCTTAAATAACTGAAGTCACCTAAGAAAACTCTCGATTTAGATCAGGAAATATTGTTTTATGAATTGACTTCCAAATGCTAGGATTTTCAACGAAAGTGAGGTAATTGAAATCCAATAGGTGAGTGGTTTCAAGTTCTGGAACAATTATTGTAGGAACCCAAAGGAGAAAGAACTAGGAGAGGTCATGGATCCAAGAAGGAGTCTTGGTGACTTCCTAATCTATCCTATTGTTTGGCTTAAGTAGAGAAGATATTTTTATATTTCATCCTGTCAATTTTAATTAAGTTAGGTCTTACACTCACTTGATGTCGATCAGGTGAATAGCCTAGAAATTGGAAGGGTTTATGTCATACCAGATGACAAACTCGGAAACCTAAAACGATTTGGGGCATATATTGCAATTAGTGCAAAGGCCCAAAAGTTAAGGTGAGGGTTTATGTCGCACTAGGTAGGCTAACTCGAAGTCCTATGGCTTGTTATTTAATTCTAAGGAAGAGAGTCATTGTTGTAGATCCGTTATTTGCTCTCTTGAACATGTTCTTCAACGTCCTTGATCGTGCTACCCATAGTGTATGCCTCGAGCTCCTTGTTATTGCAGAATGTTTAGTTTAAGAAGTGACAATCAGAGGGGGTAAGAGAAGTGTCATGTTCTAGAAGTTTTAAAATTGAGGTGGCTTAGTATTTTAATTAAAACAAATTTTTAAGTTGATTATGGCAACACCGGTTAGGATCCCATGGTTCCCTCGTTCTGGTTTCACCATTTTCATCGGATTCACTTAGTCCAATTGAATTTGCTAAACTCAACTGAATGAGTTCCACGCTTTCATTTAGACCGTAGGAAACCCCGTTAGCAACATGTAGGTTACCTCCTCCGAGGGATTCTAAGTCATCTAAGAAACATTTTAATTTAGTTGAAGTTGCAAATTTTATTATGATTGTGATTAAGTTTTGAGTTATTTTATATTTTGAATGTTGTGGGGTAATTTTAATTTTCACAGGAAAGTATAATGATTTGCAATAATGTAAATGTATAGTAAAGCACAAAAGGTAAAGTGCATTAGTGAAGAAACAGTAGTAGCGGTGTATGTAGTAAAGTAAAACAGCAGTAGCGAGAAAACAGGAGTATGGCACAAAAAGGTAAAATAGTAGGCAAATGGTGCAAGTTTGTGCTGAGGTGTATTTGAAATTGTAAAAGTATGTAGGAAAAGTCGGGAAGAGAAATTCGTGAAAAGTTTGAGGAAAAGACATTGGAGACAAAATCCATAGAAAACTTGGGATAAACCACGAGAACCCGTAGAAAAATTCGTAGAAAAATTTGTAGAAAACCCATAGAAAAAGGTAACCGTGAGAAGACTAAAAAGATGTACTACAAGTGCTGGAGGACCGTAAGTACGATGACGCGGAGGACTCAGAGCTGTGTTGTATGTATCCAAGCACAAGAAGAAGAGGAGAAATGACCTAGCCATGAAGAAAAATCGGCAAAATGCATGGAGAGGGGTTCGGCCAGGGCAAAATCGTGGCAAGGAGGAGAGGGCTCGGGGAGATTTCACGAATTGAAGAGAGGGGAGGCCGGCTAAGGTTTGGCCGAACCTAGGCTAGGTGTTGGTTTGAGCCGGAATTTAAGTGCTGAAAACACGAGTTTTAAGTAAAATCACGCCAATTTTGTCGTGCATCAAAATATAGCAAGTTATACATGCTTTCCTAGTATATTCGACGTTCCGAACATAACGGCGCAGTCCGTTTGCGAATCTCAGGTCGTTCGGGCAAGTTTGTAGCTAAATAAGCCAAAAAGTGTCAAATTCAATTCGACCTGATATTTGACTCTTCGCCGATCAAATCAAAATTTGGATGTCAATTTTGGGAAAGCATGGAATGTCGAAATATTTTGTGAATTTTTGGGAATTTTTGGGATTTGTCTGGAATGTTAGAAATTTCGGGCATGCATGGGTATTTTGGTCATTTTGGGGTATTTTGGGAATATATTCAAATGGTCGAATTAAAAGTCCGGGGTTGTGTAAAATGAAATTTGGAGTTAAATGGCAGTGTCCGGGAACATTTCTGACCACTACAGAGGGTTTTGCAGGGCCAGTAATGTCGTTCAAGTAGCGACTATTTAAGGCGCGAGGGGTCCGCTGGTAGCTCAAAAGTATGGCATGTTTACAGTCAAATTTCTCAGTTCGACGAGAGGAACAATTTCGAAAAATTTTTGGAAACCCTGGGTGACTCTATGGAATTTTGGGTTTTGGGCCCCTTTTCATGGGCAATTTGGTAATTTCAGAATAATAATTGAAATTTTGGGAAAAGTGAGGTATTGTCAGACCATGAAGTATGGAATCATTCTGGATGGGTTCAGGCTATGGAAAGCCTCCTTTGGTCCTTTATGTGGTGATCTTAGCTCTTTTGGCCATAGGCTTAAGGCTAGTGAGATCACTCACATGAGTTTCCAAAGGGTCTGAAGGTCGAAGTGAAATGTATTCAATTTAGGATGTGAGTGTAGAATGTAATGCGTAATTGTGAATGTCTGTGTGTGACACAGGCTCCCCGAGGGCTAATCCTAAGGCTTAGTCACTTATAGGGATTTCACTTAAACTTCCTTATGCTTGGTCTCTTCCTCCCAAAGCTGGAGGTTAGGCTTTAAGCACATGAAAATTCAAGTGAAGTACGAAGAGTTTAAATTTCTATGGGGAGGGTTCCATTGCTAGTCCTCTAAGAAAAGTCATTAGGAAGTCCTGTGGCTAGACCCTAGGCAATCTATAGAGAAACTATACCTCAACCAAAAGTTAGGTCAACAACATACTAACTTAACATAACTAAAATCACAACAATACTAGATAATAACTGGTAGTAGATTTTGAAAAGTTTTAAACATGCAATTTTCAAATAGTGGTTTTTAATAGTGTTCTAAGTTTCCTAACAAATTTGGAATTAATTTACACTTTATTAAAAAAATTCAAACACTAAATACAAATTAAAATTTTTACTACTACACACACATCACAAACTACAACATAAAGTATTAATTTATCACATAAACATCTGAATGTGCTTAAAAAGAAATAGTCTGACTATGTTCTATACAATATCAAAGTTCATATCATAAATACATCACACAATAATCAAACATTACATCAAATATAAAAACATCAAAATAAAAACATAACTACACATAAGGAATCACAAAACAAAACAAACTAAACACAACAATCCTAATCATCATCCTCATCATCATCTTCTTCAACCCAGTCTCTGGATGCCACATAAGGTATATAAAATGGATGAGGGGGCATCTCAACACTGTGATCACCTCTAATCACTCTATCCATGTACTGCAGATAATTCTCTTCATATTCATCATGCTCAACAATATACCTTTCAATATTATCAATCTAACCATCCATATCTCTAACATGCTCTCGGGTACGACTCACCTTCTTCAAAATCTTCTTCAATAGTCCAGTCTTTGAATCACTAGATGATGATGCTCTAGAAGTAGTAGCACGTGAAGTAGTAGCATGTGAAGTAGAAGTAGCAGAAGCAGAAGCAGAAGTAGTGGAAGTTCTAAATCCTCCTCTCGAGCCAAACTCTGAATGTCTAATGTAAGCACCAACATTTACACTAGTAATAGGTCTCAATGGCTGAAGAACTTCCTCCCATGTTTCAAACTTTACACCAGACCACTCACAAATTGAATGAATTAAGAATGGAACTCCCATACCTGAAGTAGTAGAAGATTTGGCACAATTCATCACATAATAAAAAATAATAGCCCCTACATCAGTAAGCTTTCCTAACTAAATGCAATGGTTTATAACTGCTTTCTGTTGACCTCATTTTTGATGAGGTCTTCTCTTCTTCTCTTTAGTACTTAGGATCTAGCCTTAGGCTTTTCCTTTGACTGTCTTAGAGGACTAGAATTGGGACCCACCTTTTAGAAATTCAAACCACTTCTTAACTCCCTGCAAACTCCACAAACTTGACTGTAGACCCCTAATCACCTAGAGGGTTGAAATCAAATGTGGAAGTTTAAAGGATGAGTTCCTATAGGACTCTTTGGCCTTAGGACTGCCCTGGGTGGCCTGGTCTGGTGAAGGGGCTGACTTACACACACCACACTTATACACTACACCCACACACTACACTTTCACACACCTCCTAAAACCACACCCATACCTAACTTGACATCCTGACTCATGTAGGTGATTCACATGGATGGTCCTTAACCCCTAAGCTCTTGGCTAAGAGAGTTAGGAACAACATAGTGAATGCCTCAAATGAGTCCCTTCATGACTCATATGGGCTTGATATGGCTTCATGGCTCAACCAAAATGACTTCTTTCCACCCAAATTCAACCAATCTTCAATTTCCCAAATTTTCAATTTTTGACCCCCGGGACCCTACACCTACTAAACCTACCCAAAACCCTTAAAATTACCCAAATTTCTCAAAAATTTCCAAATTACCCAAAATTCTCCAAAATCAATCCCAAACATTTCCACATCACTTAAACTGATCATCCATACCCAAAAATACCAAAAATTCCAAGAAAACCTCCCAATACCCTCCAAATACCCAAAATACCCCTCTTGGCCTAAAAATCCAAAAAATCAGAAAATTCCCAGAAAATTCCAGAAAATCCCACATATTCCCAATTTCATTTTGTCCAACTACACCATAGGCCAATTTTGTCAATTTACCCTACTTTTGTCAAAACCCCCAATTTGACCCATTTTAACCCTAAGTGCACCCAATGTCGAAGCCAAACCTACCCAATTGACCCCAATTTTGGTCCAATTCAATTCTAAACTTCAAATCAATATCCCAAATACCAATCTAGACCAAATCAAAGCCCAATTTGATTGACATTTGGATCCAATCTCACTTTTGGCCTTAAAGCCCAATTTGGACCCATGACCCAAACCTAACCCAAATTCACCCAATTCAATTCCAATTAACCCCAAATCTTTTCTGAATCTTCCTTAACATTCCCACAAACAAAATACTAACATGATTTGCCCAAAATTTAGACCCAAACCCCACTCAAACTCAACCCGAGGTTAAAAGGCCCATTTTCGACCTAAACCCAAACCTAGCCCAAATGAGCCCAAACCCCAAAATCAAAGCCCAACCAAAGTCAAAACCTCTTTGAAACACTCCCATAAACATTTCTCAACATTAATTCTACATCAATTTCAACCCTAGCCCAACATTGGCCCAACTTGGCCCACTTGGACCTATATTGGCCCATTCACCAAAAGAGCCCAAATTCAACCCAATTCAAATCCAAATCACCCCCAATTTGCTTCAAGTCACTCATGACACATCCATGAGCTAAACCCAACAATTATTTGGCCCAACCTCTTTACAAAATTCCCATCCATAAATTCATTTTTAAACTTAAAGGCCCATTCCTTAAACCATTTTAAAAGCCCACTTCCACCAAATCCAAAACCCCAAAAATTCTTCCAAAGCCCATATGACATTTCCCCTCATCATACTTTCAATTAAAATCATCCCTAAGTCCTAAACCAATGATCAAATAATTCTAAATGAAGCTTCATCCAAATTTCCACCAAATTATCCAAAATCCTTAAAATCATTTTTTATGAAATTGACCAAACTTTTTGCCAAGCCAAAGGTGAGCCATGAAGCCATGCATGAGCCACATGTGAGCCATGAGAGCTTTGGACACTCCACCATGCCATATTGGGTAAGAAGAGGGGGGCTTTCCTTAATCCCTAAAGCTCATTAGCCTTAATCATGTTTCACCTAAACTTAAATTTAATCCAAATATATTTGGATGGAGACTTCTCCATGCCAAACCGAGTGATCCCTTTGATCCCCCACGGTATCCAAAGCCACCTTGAATGGTGCACCAAGCCCAAATGGGTGGATTGACCCATTTAGACTCAAAACTAGCCAAGCCCCATTCTACTTTGAATCGAAAGCCTTTACACATGGCAATTGCCGATTGCTTGCACCAAGCCCCGACTACGACCCACTGACCTCGAGGGTGACCCATGCACTGGCCGGCCGGCCACCGAGCCGCCGGAAAACACCATGGCCGAGAGCTCGCATGTGAGCCAACTTTGAAATTCTCACTCGCTGAGCTGCCCCATCCCTAGTGGCCATTGTAGGCTGTTCTTCTCTTGCCAAGAGCGGCCGATCCCAAGCCCTAACTCTCCACAGGAGGCCCTCCACCCTCTCCTATTTAAACTCCACCCCTCTCGGCCATGAGGAGAGGCGAGCAAAAACCTTGCCAAAACTGCGCCAAAATTGTTCCGGACTCCTCCCGATACACGAGCACTTGATCCCCAGGTGAGATCCCCCTGCCATTTCTCCTCCGCGAGCTCGATTTCGGAGTTGAAATTCCACCCAAAACCAGGACACTTCTCCACGGTGAGCCAATTCCCAAATTGATTGGTCCTACACCTTCACCGGACCGAGGGAAGGTGTCCACCGCAAAAGCCCCATCTCCGGAGCCACCCGGTTGCTCCGGCCTCCAAGCTTTGTGATCGGGCTTGGTCGAAATCACATTCGGACAATTCACTGGACCGGGAGACTTCATCCGGAGCTTGCGGGATCCGATCGAAGGTGCAACAACTCTCGGATCGAAGCCACACTTCTGCGAGCAAAGGTATGAGCTAATTCTTCATCCCGAGCTTCGGAGATTCTCCATTTCAAATGCCTTAGTTTCGATGCATGTTATCCGTATAGATGTGTTCGTCTCTTCGAGACGAATCCACGGAGCATAAGAACATAAAAATCCATTGAGTATCGAGTGAGATCTTAGGGATTTAGTGTGGACGGCTCTCGGGTGAGGACGCTCGGGGACGATGAACGGATGCCGTCCATTCAATACACGCGCGGACGAACGGCTCAGATGGCGTCGGACCGGGAGACGGTACGAGAACCGCGGGGCCCGGGCTGCCGACTCGGGTGGCGGCGTCGAATGGGAGCGCGACGCGTGTGCGTTCGGAGCTGCCGAGGTTGACGCGGCGCCGCGTGGATAAATAGAAAATTAGGGTATTTTTCTATTTATTTAATTCCCTAAACTTCAAAAATTCATATCTCCGTGTAGAAAAATCGGAAAAATAAAATAAAAACACCCTCTTGCTCGGTGAACGAGAGGAGAATAATGTGGAAAAGAAATCATTTAATTTCATCGAAGTATTTTATTTTTTATAATTTATTTACTCTCTGCATTATTTTAATTCTCCATGCATGCATACAATTCACCATGGCATGAGACCATAGGGCTTTTGAAGCCTCCGAATTTGGGAACATTCCCTGAATTTTCCAAAGTCGGAGGCCATCCCTATGAAAAGTTATTGATTTTTCAAGTTCATGTTACTGTTTGGAGTATTTTAATTCCAATAAATAGCATGTTGTGAAATAAATTCTAGGAAAATTTGGTGATGTTCCTTATGACTAGAGGACCCTAGGAAAAATAGGTTTTGAGTTAGTTCATTTAAAACAACCCTAATTGGCTTAAACACCCAAAATATGTCTCTATTTAATTAGAGTTAACCAGGCATCAAATTGACTTGAAATCAATTCTCCACTGACCTTTAGAATCAGAGGAATCCACCATAAAAGTTTGAGGTCAATTGGACTTGGTTAGCCCCACTAATTGGGTTGATTAAGCCACTTAGCCATTTTAAACTTTAAAAATTCATAACTTTTAAAATACCTTTCAAAAATTCACTAAATTGGTTTTGGAGCCTCTCTGATATCAGAGAAACCTAAGAAAATTAAAATTTCAATTTTCTAAAAAAGTTGATTTTTAATAATATTTTAATATTTTTAATAATTAAAAAATAATAAAAATCACAAAAATAATAAATTCACCAAAATGTCACATTTTGAATTTTAATCACTTAGGAACAAATCCCACATTTTTCTTAGGTCTATTTAGTGAGATATTAAATTTTAAAGCTTTAAGGTAATTTTAAAATTAAAAAAATGTATTTTCTAGCATTTTCACTAAAATAATTATAATAAATCATAGAAAAATCAAAAAATTGCAAAATTTGCTTCTCTGATTTCCTTGATATCAGAGAGATTTTTGAAAATTATAAAATTTATTTTTCAACATTTATTTTATTTTTAAATTAATTAACACTCCAAAACTTAAAATAATTATAATAAAAATAATATAATTCAAAAAATCACCAAAATTGGTCCAAGTGGTTCTCTGGTCATTAGGAATGTCCCCTAATTTTCGTAAGGACAGAAACTTTCCCTTGGACATGTTATTAAATTTTCCTTGAAAATCTCTATTTTCTACCAAAAATAATTATATAAATAAATTAAATGCAGAAAAATCACATTTTCTCCTCTCATGTCTTTATTGGCATATGAGTGAAGTCACATAAAAAATTTAAGTTTATTTGAGTTCAATTTAGTGAGTTATGAAATCATTAAGCTTAAAGTGTAAAGTGGTAATTAAACTTTTAACCCTTAATTAAAACTTTAGGTTTAATAAAAAATTAATTAACAAGTAAAATATTTGATCCTAATCTGATTTGGATGATTGAAATTTAAATAATTAAAGGGTAGAAACCCATTAAGCAATTTTAAAATGATTAAACTTTAATTATATAATGGATTAAATTTGGAAGAATAATAAAATTGGAATTATTAAAATAGGGATATTATTAGGAAGAGATTTATTCTTTAATTTAAAAATCCCTAAATTAATTATCTCATTAATATTCAATTCTTAATTAAAATGATAACTCAAATTTAAAATATTAAAAGACTTAATTATTAAACTCTTTTAAAAAAAAATTTAATTAAAATTAAAAATAAAATTAAATTAAAATTAAATTAAATTAAATAAATTAAATAAATTAAATTAAATTAAATTAAATTAAATTAAAATTAAATTAAATTAAAGATTAAATTAAATTAAATTAAATCAAATTAAATTAAATTAAACAATCAAATTAAATTAAATTAAATTAAATTAATTAAATTAAATTGAATAATTAAATTAAACTAAAATAAAATTAAATTAAAATTAAATTAAAATTAAATTAAAATTAAATTAAAATTAAATTAAAATTAAATTAAAATTAAATTAAAATTGAATTAAATTAAATTAAATCAAATCAAATTAAATTAATTAAACATCAAATCAAATTAAATTGAAATATATTGAATTAAATTAAATTAAAACTCAATTAAATTAAATTAAATTAAATTAAATTAAATATAACATCACCTAAGACATAAAGAATTCAAAATAAATCTAAAATAACTTGAACACTATTCCAAATTTAAACTCATTAATGGAAATTAAACTAAATCACAAACCATTTGAACACCAATTTACCCTCAAATGCTTTAGTCATCATAACTCCTAAATAGAACATTAAATGAAATGTTACTTCACTCATAGGATATTCAGAATGTCCTAGTTCATCGATCAAGTTAACAAAACTTGAATTCCGGACGATTAATTCATTTGTATAATTAAATTCACTTGGACTTAAAACAATCCTAGAAATATTGAAAAGATGTTTAAGATTTGTCTTAAGCACTTCCTCGATATGATAGGATGTTCATAAGAACAATTGAACTTAATTATTCTTTGATGAAGAAAATCGTCCTCAAACTAAACACAAAGAACACTAGATGTCATAAGAGATGACTAGCGTATAGGATTAGGAATTTGGTAGAAAACCATAACCCTTCCCTTAGCTTTACCTAGGAACTTGCTTAAATATTCTAATTGTATTTTAAGTGTAGCTTGGGATGACGGGAAGACCCTCAGGTACGCTTTTATTTTATTGCAATTTACTTTCTTGCAATTTACATTATTGCAATTTACTTTATTGCAAATGCACTTTACTTTTCTTGCATGATAAGACAATCGTTGCATGAAAACCCACACCTTTAGGATAGCCCCTAAAACCGAAACCAAAACTAAATTAAAAGTCAATGCAAGATAAAATTCACCGCCACAACGATTCAAAATATAAAACAACTCAAAATTTAATCACAAACGAACACAAAACTACAATTGCAACTAAATTAAAACGTCCTGTTGGATGATCGGGAATACCTCGGATGATGTAACCTACGTGTTGCTAACGGGATTTCCCGCGGTCTAAATGAAAGTGTGGAACTCATTCGGTTGAGTTTAGCAAATTCATCCGGACTAAGTGAATCCGATAAAAATAATGATGCCGGAAGGATGGAACACGTGGGATCTTAACCGGTGTCGTTATAATCAACTTTAAGATTTGTTTTAATCGAAAACACAAAAAAAACACTTGGAAAATTAAGACTTCTCTAAACCAAAACACTTTTCTCATCTCTCGATTTATTATTTCTAAAACTAAACCTCCGCAACAATAAGGAGCTCGGAGCATGGTGGGCAGCACGGCCATCGTCGTCAGCAAAACCTGAATCTACATCAGCAGAACTTTCCTAGAATTAAATAACCAAGCCATAGGATTTCGAGGTAGTTTGCCTAGTGCAACATAAATCCTCAACCCTTCGTTAGGCATTTGCCTTGCAAATTAAGCCCTAACCGGATTTAGGATTCCGAGGTAGTCATCTGATACGACATAAACCCTCACATCTTCAAGGCTATTTGTATGATTCTATCATATAAATATAAGTCCTAATTAATTAAAATTGACAAAATCAAAACATTTAAATAAACATTAGGATTTTCCTAAATTTAAGCCACACAATAGGATAGTCGGGAAATTACCGAAGTTCACTTCGAATCTGTGGTTTCTCCTACTTTTCTTCCTTTAGATTCACAAAACAAAATGTTCCAAACTTGATCCGTTCCCTATTGAAATTCCAAAATTCAATCCCTTGAAAACTTAAACTTTGAAATCCTTGAGAGCAGAATTATTGATTTTTATCGAGAGTTTTCTTAGGTGATTCCCGTCACTTAAGATGTAATTAACTATAGGGGCTTGCCCTTATAGGGAATTTTGAAGAATCCGAGTAATATAAACCTTCGTTTAATGTTTTCATATTAAGCGGGGAATTTTGTCGGCTTATAAAATTGGTTCGCGGACCAAACGGATGTCATAAATCTTCTAGTTTATTTAATCGAGCCCCACCGTCGAGCGGTGTGTCTATCCTTAGGGATGGATACACGGTTTGTGGTGCGGTGCTCGTTTATATAAACTATTTGGGATGTGAGATCGGTTTAATCTCATATCTTAAAACCTTCAAATTTAAAATTATTTTCAAAATCAAATACTACTTTTCAAATTATTTATTTTAATTAAATTAAAAATTCGCCGAAACGGCTTACGGTAGGCGACCCCCTCTTCAAAATAAAACACACAACCCAAAAATATGCCGACAGATTTCTGGCGACTCCGCTGGGGAAAATTCCTCTCTCCATTTTAATCAAATAATTCTGCTTTCAAAAATCAGAAGTGTATCCATGTCCCTTGTTGATCAAACTACCCTTCTTTCCGTTGGAATACTATGTTCATTTCTACCCTGAACAAGTATAGCCAACATTCTCTCGGATTTAGGAGCCACTGTTTAGACACCCCTAAACAGAGAGGTTCCGAGATCCTTTTACCTCATTTTCGAGGTGGGGTGGACCCCCAATAGGTGTTAGTTTAGGAATGATCCTTCGAGTCGAGAAGCCTTGCTTAAGACTCTCTTTTCCTTTCCAACTCCGAATCAGATTCCTTACCTTCTCTACACCTTTGAACATTTCGTTCTAAATATACAAACCCTCTAATAAGTGATTCTTTTAACAAATGATTCCTTCTTATAAATACATGAACAAGAATGTGTTCGGACTCTTTTCAATTCCTTTCTTTTCGTCCTAAAGAAAAGAAGCATAACTTGGGATCGACAACCGGAATCTACCTTGCGAAATGGAAGCCCCGAACCGATTTTCTCCTTCACCAACGGACTGGACTTTCGTTGTCTATAAGGATGAGCTGCCCGATAATGGGATCATCCGATTTGGACGAGGATTTGAAAACACGAACGTCGAGGTCACCGACGTCTCCCTCTTTGCAGCGACGAACAAGGTATCCGAAGTTGAGGAACCACGCTCGAGTTCGACCTTAGGTCGACCCAAGAGTTTCCTCCCCGCAAAGGATCCCGATTAGGAGGAGTACTGCCGTCCGCGAGAGGACCGTTTTTACTACCCCCACCGGTCCAGTTGTTTCTGCACCTACCCCGACTTACGCCAAATCAAAGGGAAAGAAATCCGGAACTATGGTAAACTCGTTACCGTGGAGGGTACGAGATCTTCTGTAAGACCTTCGTTTTCGAAATCGGGTCCGGTTCAAAGATTCCGCCACTGACAAAGACCCAAAGAAGAAACAGAAGTAGAAGGATCGCCAGAGAAGCCAGAGCTGCTAAAATTGCTTTCCTGGAGGAAATTCCAGAGCTGCCAAGATATACAACACTACCAGAATATACACCACTGCCTGACTACATACCACTTTTAGGAGGAAGCAGGTTCCATCCCCTCTCCGCCGCAGAGGATGAGGAGAATGTTCGCAAGATTGCTGCCACATTACCTCGGCCCGCATACTACAACGATAGCCGCAAGAAAAGAACTAGAACTACGCCGTTTGCTCGACTGTAAACTTTGGTAGAAAAGTTGGCAAGGAAGGAAAACTCGCCCCGTATCGGAGATTCTACGAAGGATAGGGCGGGTGCCGATCGAATCCGTCTTGGGCCCCGAGTAGAGCCCGCCGTCATGACGGAAAAGCCAAGCAAGAGAATGAAGGCTAGCCCGCTCGTCGTAGTCTCGGGATTACGGATTAGGAGGATACCACCTTCCGGCATTTGGCCGACGGACCATCCGGTCCTAGACCTTCTGCTGCTAGAAGGATGGTATGGCGTCCCACTACGGGGCGATTGAGATTGAAACGAGCGGCCGAGAAAGAGAGTCTCGCCAGGAGGCTTGAATCCGAAGAAAGTGCTACTGCGATAAAGGGGACTCGTGAAAAAGGGACCCGCAACTATCGCATGACAACCGCAAAGACACACAGAAAGCTCCGCTAGAAGATTCCATGGAAAAGTTGAGAACCGACATCCGACGGTTGGCAAAAGAAAGAGAAGAAAAGTTCGGAGATGAGATCGATTCATCGGAGTTAATGGATGACGAATATGCAGAAATCAATATGGTTGAGACACGAGCTTCATCGGCTTCACAAGGTGCTCCTGCGGCCGCAGAAGAGAGGAGCCGGAGCCGATGAGAAGACGGCTTCGGGAAAAAGACGACACGATCGCTCGAATGGCGAAGAGGATGGAAGAGATGGCCGTAGCTCCGGCCACTCTCCGCAGTCAAGTACAACCACATAGAGAGACACCCCCGGAATTCATTCACATTGTAGACGGAGGAAAGGAGATTACATCCGTCGATGGGGATGACCAGTGAAAAGGATACAACACAAAGTATGATCCACGAAAAGGATATCAAGAATTTAGTAGAATAGCGAGTGCGAGAAGCCTTAGCACAATCGAAGAACGGGACATCCATTCGGACGGGTAGACCTTACCCGGAAGAATTCGACACCGTCCAATACCGAAAGGCTTCGTATCACCTCCGTTCAAGACCTTCGACGGAACCGGGAACCCCGACGGCATGTTGCACACTTTCGTGCCGGTTGTTGCAATGCCGGTGGGAGCGATGCGTTACTCTTCCGACGGTTCGTCGACGAGTCGTCGAGAATCGCTTTCGACCGGTACGCGGAACTACCAAACGGTTCGGTGAAGACATTCTCGCAGCTAGAGAGCCTCTTCATCAAGCGATTTGCCGGAGCTCGGCACCACATCACTATAGGTGATTTAGTGGTAGAGAAACAAAGGCCGAATGAAACTTTGGTGGATTACATACTTCGATGGAGAAACTTAAGTATGAAGTTGGGCGGCTTATTTTAGGTTTGTGTTGTATTTTAAAAGGGGGGTCGCCTAACAGAAGTTGTCGGCGAATTTAAATTTTAAATTTAATTTAAATATATATAATTTAGAAAGTAGTATTTGATTTTGAAAATAATTTTTAAATTTGAAAGTTTTAAGATATGAGATTAAACCGATCTCACATCCCCAAATAGTTTATATAAACGAGCACCGCACCACAAACCGTATATCTATCCCTAAGGATAGACACACCGCTTGATGGTGGGGCTCGATCAAATAAACTAGAAGTTTTGTGACATCCGTTTGGTCCGCGAACCAATTTTATAAGCCGACAAATTCCCTCGCTTAATATGAAAGTATCAAACGAGGTTTATATTACACGGGTTCTTTAAAATTCCTATAAGGGCAAGCCCTATAGTTAATTACATCTTAAGTGACGGGAATCACTTAAGAAAACTCTCGATAATAATCAATAACTCGCTTTCAAGAATTTCAAAGTTTAAGGTTTTCAAAGATTGAATTTTGGAATTTCAATAGGGAATGGATCAAATTTTGGAACATTTTGTTTTGTGAATCCAAAGGAAGAAAGGTAGGAGAAATCACTGATTCGAAATGAACTTCAGTAATTTCCCAACTATCCTATCGTTTGGCTTAAGTTTAGGAAAGTCCTAATACTTATTTAGTATTTCAATCTTGCCAATTTTAATTAATTAGGACTTATATTTGTATGATAAAATCAAACAAATAACTTTAGAAGATGTGAGGGTTTATTGTCGTATCGGACGACTACCTCGGAATCCTAAGACCGGTTAGGGCTTAATTTGCAATGCAAATGCCTAACGAAAAGGTTGAGGATTTATGTTGCACTTAGTGCAAACTACCTCGAAGTCCTATGGCTTGGTTATTTAATTCTAGGAAAGTTTTCTTTGAAGTAGGTTCAAGTTTTGTTGATGACGATGGCCGAGCTGCCCACCATGCTCCAAGTTCCTTGTTGTTGCAGAGGTTTAGTTTTAGAAATCATAAATCAGGGGATGAGAAAAGTATTTTGGTTTAGAGAAATCTTAATTTTCCAAGTGTTTTTTACGTTTTAATTAAAACAAATCTTAAAGTTGATTATAACGACACTAGGTTAAGATCCCGCGGTTCCATCCTTCCGGCATCATTATTTTTATCGGATTCACTTAGTCCGGATGAATTTGCTAAACTCAACTGAATGAGTTCCACACTTTCATTTAGACCGTGGGAAATCCCGTTAGCAACACGTAGGTTACATCATCCGAGGTATTCCCGATCATCCAACAGGACGTTTTAGTTTAGTTGCAATTGTAGTTTTGTGTTCTGTTTGTGATTAAATTTTGAGTTGTTTTATATTTTGAAATGTTGTGGCGGTGAATTTTATCTTGCAATGACTTTTAGCTTAGTTTTGGTTTCAGTTTTAGGGACTATCCTAAAGGTGTGGGTTTTCATGCAACAGTTGTTTTATCATGCAAGAAAAGTAAAGTGCATTTGCAATAAAGTAAATTGCAAGAAAGTAAATTGCAAGAAAGTAAATTGCAATAAAATAAAAGCGTACCTGAGGGTCTTCCCGTCATCCCAAGCCGCACTTAAAACACAATTAGAATATTTAAGCAAGTCCCTAGGTAAAGCTAAGGGAAAGGTTATGGTTTTCTACCAAATTCCTAATCCTATAGCTTAGTCAACTCTTATGACGTCTAGGTTCTTTGTGTTTTTGTTTGAGGACGATTTTCTTCATCAAAGGACGATTAAGTCCGATTGTTCTTATAAATATCCTATCATATTGAGGAAGTGCTTAAGAAGAATCTTAAACATCTTTTCAATATTTCTAGGATTGTTTTAAGTCCAAATGAATTTAATTATATAAATGAATCGATCGTCCGAGGTTTTCAAGTCTTGTTAACTCGCTTCGATGAACTAGGACATTTGAATATCCTATGAGTGAGGTAACACTTCATTTGATGTTCCATTTAGGAGTTATAATAATCAAAGCTTTCAAGGGTAAATTAGTATTCAAATGATTTGATTTAAGTTAAAGGGTTTAAATTTGGAATAGTGTTGAAGTTGCTTTACATTTATTTTGAATTCTTTCGTTTTAGGTGATGTTATATTTAATTCAACTTAATTTAATTGAGTTTTAATTTAACTTAATTTAATTGAGTTTTAATTTAGTTTAATATAGTTCAATTTAATTTGATTTGGTGTTTAATTAATTTGATTTGATTTAATTTAATTTAATTATTTAATTTAATTTAATTTAATTATTTAATTTAATTTAATTTAATTATTTAATATAGTTTAATTTAATTATTTAATTCAATTTAATTTAATTGAGTTTTAATTTAATTTAATTTAATTATTAAATTTAATTTAATTTTAATTTAATTTATCTTTAATTTACTTTATCTTTAATTTTAATTGAAATTTCAAAAGAGTTTAATAATTTGACTTTAGTTTAATGATTAAGTCTTTTAATATTTTGAATTTGAATTATCATTTTAATTAAGAGTTGAATATTAATGAGATGATTAATTTAGGGATTTTTAAATTAAAGAATAAATCTCTTCCTAATAAAGATCCCTTATTTTAATAATTCCAATTTTATTATTCTTCCAAATTTAATCTATTATTTAATTAAAGTTTAATCATTTTTAAAATTATTTAATGGGTTTCTACCCTTTAATTATTTAAATTTCAATCATCCAAATCAGATTAAGATCAAATATTTTACTTGTTGATTTTTTATTAAACCTAAAGTTTTAATTAAGGGTTAAAAGTTTAATTACCATTTTACCCTTTAAGCTTAATAATTTCATAACTCACTAAATTGAACTTAAATGAACTTGAAATTTTTATGTGACTTCACTCATATGTCAATAAAGACATGAGAGGAGAAAATGTGATTTTTCTGTATTTAATTTATTTATATAATTATTTTTGGTGGAAAATAGAGATTTTCGAGGAAAATTTGATAACATGACCAAAGGAAAGTTTCTGTCCTTAAGAAAATTAGGGGACATTCCTAATGACCAGAGAAGCACTTGGACCAATTTTGGTGATTTTTTGAATTATATTATTTTTATTATAATTATTTTGAGTTTTGGAGTGTTAATTAATTTAAAAATAAAATAAATGTTGAAAAATGGGTTTTATATTTTTCAAAAATCTCTCTGATATCAAGGAAACCAGAGAATCAAATTTTGCAATTTTCTGATTTTTCTATGATTTATAATAATTATTTTAGTGAAAATGCTAGAAAATACATTTTTTTAATTTTAAAATTACCCTAGGGCTTTAAAATTCAATATCTCACTAAATAGACCTAGGAAAAATGTGGGATTTGTTCCTAAGTGATTAAAATTCAAAATGTGACATTTTGGTGAATTTTATTATTTTTGTGATTTTTATTATTTTTTAATTATTAAAAATATTAAAATATTATTAAAAATCAACTTTTTTAGAAAATTGAAATTTTAATTTTCTTAGGTTCCCCTGATATCAGAGAGGCTCCAAAACCAATTTGGTGAATTTTTGAAAAGTATTTTAAAAGTTATGAATTTTTAAAGTTTAAAATGGCTAAGTGACTTAATCAACCCAATTAGTGGGGCTAACCAAGTCTAATTGACTTCAAATTTTTATGGTAGATTCCTCTGATCCTAAAGGTCAGTGGAGAATTGATTTCATGTCAATTTGATACCTGGTTAACTCTAATTAATTAAAGACCTATTTTGGGTGTTTAAGTCGATTAGGGTTGTTTTGAATGAACTAAGCCAAAATCTATTTTTCCTAGGGTTCTCTGGTCATAAGGAACATCACCAAATTTTCCTAGAATTTATTTCACAACATGCTATTTACTGGAATTAAAATACTCAAAACAGTGACTCGAA
Source organism: Papilionanthe hookeriana x Papilionanthe teres (assembly GCA_022702705.1). Classification (NCBI taxonomy): domain Eukaryota; kingdom Viridiplantae; phylum Streptophyta; class Magnoliopsida; order Asparagales; family Orchidaceae; genus Papilionanthe; species Papilionanthe hookeriana x Papilionanthe teres. Next base: position 80,513,841 of record CM040433.1, read on the forward strand.
CTTGAAAAATCAAGAACTCCTCATAGGGATGGCCTCGACTTTGGAAAATTCAGCGAATGTTCCCAAATTCGGAGGCTTCAAAAGCCCTATGGTCTCATGCCATGGTGAATTGTATGCATGCATGGAGAATTAAAACAATGCAGAGAGTAAATAAATTATAAAAAATAAAATACTTGATGAAATTAAATGATTTCTTTTCCACATTATTCTCCTCTCGTTCATCGAGCAAGAGGGTATTTTTATTTTATTTTTGTGATTTTTCTACACAAAGATATGGATTTTTGAAGTTTAGGGAATTAAATAAATCGGAAAATACCCTATTTATCTACTTATCCACGCGGCGCCGGCGAAACATCGGCGGCTCCGAAGGGGTACGTGTCGCATCGTGATTGGGCGCCGCCATCCGAGTCGGCGGCCCGAGCCCCGCAGGTTCTCGCACCGTTTCCTGGTCCGACGCCATCCGAGCCGTTCGTCCGCGCGTGTATTGAATGGACGGCATCCGTTCATCGTCCCCAAGTGTTCTCGCCCGAGAGCCGTCCACACTAAATCCCTAAGATCTCACTCGATTCTCGATGGATTTTTACGTTCTTATACTCTATGAATTCGTCTTGAAGAGACGAACACATCTATACGGCTAACATGCATTGAAACTAAGGCATTTGAAATAGAGAATCTTCGGAAGCTCGGGATGAAGAGTTAGCTCGTACCTTGGCTCGGAGAAGTGTGGCTTCAATCCGAGAGTTGTTGCACCTTCGATTGGGTCCTAGCAAGCTCCGGATGAAGTCTCTTGGTCCAGTGAATTGTCCGGATATGATTTCGACCAAGCCCGATCACAAAGCTTGGAGGCTGGAGCAGCCGGGTGGCCTGGAGATGGGGCTTTTGATGGTGGACACCTTCCCTCGGTCCAGTGAAGGTGTAGAGCCAATCGATTTGAGAATTGGCTCACCGTGGAGAAGTGTCCTGGTTTTGGGTGGAATTTCAACTACGAAATTGAGCTTTCGGAGGAGAAATGGCAGGGAATTTCACTTGGGGATCAAGTGCTCTAAAGGTGGAGAAGGGTCCGGAACAATTTTGGCGAGTTTTGGCAAGGTTTGTGCTTCTCCTCCCTTATGGCCGAGAGGGGTGGAGTTTAAATAGAGCTGGGTCGGGAGGCCTCCCGGGGGAGTTAGGGCTTGGGATCGATCTGCTCCGGTGAGGAGAAGATCAACCATGGTGACCACTGGGCATGGGGCGGCTCGGCAAGTGAGAATTTCAATGTTGGCTCACATGTGAGCTCTCGGCCAAGGTGTTTTCCGGCGGTCTGGTGGCCGGCCGGCCAGGCAATGGTCACCATCTTGGTCAGGTGGGTCAGGGCTGGAGGCTTGTGCAATCAATTGGCAATTGCCATGTGTAAAGGAGTTGGATTGAAGTGGAATGGGGGATGAGCCTATTTTGGGTCCAAATGGGTCAACTCACCTTTTGGGCTTGGTTCACCTCCCCATGGCCTGATTTTGGGCTGAGAGGATCAGTTGGGTCAGCCACGAGAGAGTGGTGTGGTCTCTATCCATGATGAGGTGGCTAAACATGGTTTAGTGTGTGACATGCTTAAGGTAAAAAAGGCTTAATGAAAGATTAGGAAAGGAGCCCCTCCTTTTACCATTAATGGCATGGTCACATGTCGAAGCCTCCCATGGCTTCATGTGGCTTGTCAATGGCTTGCATGGCTTATCTTTGGCTTGGGGAAAGTTGAGTCAATTTCATAAAAATGGGTTTTAAGAAATTTTTGGTAATTTGATGGGAATTTGGATGAAGCTTCATTTGGAATAATTTAATGATGATTTTAGGACTTAGGTAATGGATTTAATTAAATGGATGACAAATGGAGATGTCATGTGGGCTTTAGGGTAGATTTGGGCTTTTGAATTTTGAAGGAAATGGGCTTTTAGAAGGGTTTGAGGGAAGTGGGCTTTTAAGTTTATGAATGTGTTCATGGATGAAAATTTTTGTAAAAGGTTGGGCCAAATAATTGTTGGGTTTAGCTCATGGATGTGTCACGAGTAACTTGAAGCAAATTTGGGGTAGTTTGGGCTTGAATTGGGTTGGATTTGGATTCTTTTGGTGAATGGGCCAATATAGGTCCAAATGGGCCAAGTTGGGCCAATGTTGGGCTAGGGTTGAAATTGATGTAGAATTATTGTTGAGAAGTGTTTATGGGAGTGTTTCAAAGAGGTTTTGACTTTGGTTGGGCTTTGATTTTTGGGGTTTGGGTTCATTTGGGTTAGGTTTGGGCTTAGGTCGAAAAATGGGCCTTAAGGTCAAAAGTGGAATTGGATCCAAATGTCAATCGAATTGGACTTTGATTTGGTCTAAATTGGTATTAGGAATGTTGAATTGAAGTTTAGAATTGAATTGAACCAAAATTGGGAGTCAATTGGGTAGGTTTGGTTTGACATTGGGTTCACTTAGGGTTAAAATGGGTCGATTTGGGGGTTTTGACAAAAGTAGGGTAAATTGACAAAATTGGCCCATGGTGTAGTTGGAAAAAATGAAATTGGGAATATTTAGGATTTTCTGGAATTTTCTGGGAATTTTCTAAATTTTTGGATTTTTAGGCCAAGAAGGGTATTTTGGGTATTTGGAGGGTATTGGGGGGTATTCTTGGAATTTTTGGTATTTTTGGGTATGGATGATCAATTTGAGTGATGTGGAGATGTTTGGGAATAATTTTGAAGAATTTTAGGTAATTTGGAAATTTTGCAAAAATTTGGGTAATTTCAAGGGTTTTGGGTAGGCTAAGCGGGTGTAGGGTCCCGGGGGTCAAAAATTGAAAATTTGGGAAATTGAAGATTGGGTGAATCTAGGTGGAAAGAAATCATTTTGGTTGAGCCATGAAGCCATTTCAAGCCCATATGAGCTAGTGAAAGGACTCATTTGAGGCATTCACTATGTTGTTCCTAACCCTCTTAGCGAGGGCTTAGGGGTTAAGGACCATCCATGTGAATCACCTACATGAGTCATGAGGTCGAGTTAGGTATGGGTGTAGTTTTAGGAAGTGTGTGGAAATGTAGTGTGTAAGTGTAGTGTAAGTCGGCCCCTTCACTGAGACCGAGCCACCTGGGGCGGTCCTAAGGCCAAAGAGTCCTATAGGAACTCATCCTTTAAACTTCCATATTTGATTTCGACCCTCTAGGTGATTAGGGGTCTATAGTCGAGTTTGTGGAGTTTGCGGGGAGTTTAGAAGTGGTTTAAATTTCTAAAAGGCGGGTCCCGATTCTGGTCCTCTAAGATAGTCGAAAGGAAAAGCCTAAGGCTAGATCCTAAGCACTAAAAAGAAGAAGGGAAGACCTCACCAAAATGAGGTCAACAAATGGACCCCCGATAGGTGTGGTGAGTGACGGAGCACACCGCGCGTATTGGTGTTGACCGAGCGATCAACAAAACCAACACGGATGTCCAAGTGACGAACTTAGGACGAAGTAGAAGAGTTTCTGCTGGGGAGTGTCAAGTATATCTCTGGAACAGGAGATTCTTGAACTCTCGCTAGGGAAAGGAAAAGGAGGTAAATCCCAAATCACATGACCTGGGGAATTTCGATTTAGATTTTATTTTGTTTCAATTTATGTTTTGATGTGTGAGTTTAAATTTTAGTTTGGAGTTTCAATTTAGATTGAAGTTTTGTCAAAATTAATTTGAGGGATTTGATTTGAAATGAAAATTGGGATTTTGAGGTTTTAGATGTAACATCTCCAACCTCGAAAGAAAATCGAATTGATTAGATTGAAACGTTGCAATGGGAAGAGGTCTCAGAGCAAAATGGTGTTGGATGTAAAATCCTTAACCTCAAGAGTTTGAATTTGATTTGATGTATTTCATTGCGATAGGGAAAAGATCCTAAAGCAATGCAGTCTCGGATGTAAAATCCTCGACCCAAAGGTTGAATTTTGATGTATTTCGGTGCGATAGGGAAAGAATCCTAAAGCGGTGCAGTCTTGGATGTAAAATCCTCGACCCAAAAGTTGAATTTTGATGTATTTCAGTGCGATAGGAAAAGAATCCTAAAGCGGTGCAGTCTTGGATGTAAAATCCTCGACCCAAAAGTTTGAATTTGATGTATTTCGAGTGCGATAGGAAAAAAAAATCCTAAAGCGGTGCGGTCTTGGATGTAAAATCCTCGACCCAAAAGTTTGATTTGATGTATTTCGATGCAGATAGGAAAAGAATCCTAAAGCGATGCAGTCTTGGATGTAAAATCCTCGACCCAAAAGGTTTGAGTTTGATGTATTTCAGTGCAATAGGAAAAGAATCCTAAAGCAGTGCTGTCTTGGATGTAAAATCCTCGACCCAAAAGGTTTGAATTTGGATTTGATTTTTCGATTGAAATTTGATTTGAGATCTAGAAGATCGGATTTGAGATTTGATAGAGATTTAGAATGCGGAAAGATTGAATTTGAATTTAAAAGGATGAGTTTGAACTCGATTGAAATTCGATTTAAGATTTGATTTGAAATTTGGAAGATCAAGTTTGAAACTTGATCGAGATTGGATTTGGAATTTGATTGAGGATTTGATTTGAGATTTGGGAAGATCAAATTTGAAATTTGATCGAGAGTGGATTTGGAATTTGATTGAGAATTTGATTTGAGATTTGAAAAGATTGAAATTTGATTCGGAATTTGGAAGGATGGAATTTGATTTTGAAGTTTGGAAGGATGGAATTTGATTTTGAAGTTGATTTCGTTTATCTTTTAATGGTTCAAATTTTATTTTATTGTTTATTTAATGTTCATGTGAACTTAGTGTTTGTCATTTTTCAGATTTTTTTTTATATTTTCGAATTTAACAGGAATGAAGTAGGATAAGATCCGGAAAGAGATCTTGATTTGGAGAAGAAAACGAGGAAAACTTTATTATCATGATTTTATTTATGTTAGCACATTTTATTATTTTGAGTTCGGACCCAATCATAAGTAATTACTTCACCCGTGTTTCTTAGGGATGAAGAATTCATTCCTTCGAAACATCAGGTAGCGTAATATTTTTTCAAGTATCGTCCGTTGATCGGAAGCATATGTCGTTCTCCCTGGCAATTCACTAGCTGGTAGGAACCTCCCGAGTATACTTGCTTCGACCACGAAACGGTCCTTCCCAAGTGGGTTCAAATTTTCCTCCTATCTTGCGGTGTGCAAGAATAGGTCTCTTGAGAACGAGAACTAAATCACCAACTTTGAAGGTTCTTGGGCGGACCGGTTTGTCATGGGCTTGAACCATTTTAGCTTGGTATAGTTCTAAATTCCGTTGCGCCGCAAGTCTTTTCCCTTCCAAGCTTTCTAATTCTTCGAGTCGTAGTCCGGAATTTTCTTCCGTCGTGATCTTGTTTGCAACTCGCAATTCCGAGTGAAGGAAGTTGAACCTCTAAAGGTAATATCGCCTCGGACCCATACACCGGAGCGTAAGGTGTAGCTTGAGTAGGAGTTCGAAGGTTGTCCGGTAGGCCCATAAGGCTTCTAACAATTTCTCGTGCCAATTTCTCTTATTATCGTCCAAGGTTTTCTTTAAGATTTGAACGAGAGTTTTATTAAAAGCCTCGGCGAGACCGTTTGCTCTTGGGTAGTAAATTGTCGAGTATCGCCGGCCGATTCCGTGTCTCCCGACAAAATTGTTGATTTGTGTGCTTCGAATGCCGACCCATTATCCGAGATGATCTCGCGCGGCACTCCGAAACGGTAGACAACTTGGTTCTCGAAAAGCTGCAAGCACGTGGTGTGCTTTCACTTCTCTAAGTGGAACCGCTTCCGCCCACTTGGAAAAGTAATCCGTAGCCGCAAGAATGAAACGATGTCCTTTCGAAGATGGTGGTTCTATTGGACCCACTATATCTGTGCCCCAACATTCAAACGGCCACGACGCAATTGTCGGGTGTAGCACATTTGGAGGTTGGTGTAGAACCACTCCGTGCACTTGGCATTGGTGACAGCTCTTGGCGATTTTCATGCGATCGGTCATCATCGAGGGCCGGTAGTACCTCTAGTCTTTTAATTTTCATCTTCATTTTCGGACCCGACCGGTGAGCGCCACGGAGTCCCGAATGCACCTCTTTAACGATTTCACGGGCCTCGGACCCGCTTAAGCACCTTAGCCACATTCGATCAAAAGACCTTCCGTACAATGTGTTGTTTATTAATGCGTAGGACGAGTTCTTTTCTTGATCCGATGGGCCAGCCGACCTATCGTCCGGTAGCTTTCCTGTTTGCGTAGTAGTTCATCAATGGCCGTTGCCGATCTTCCGTGTTTTCCGTCATCGCCGCAATCCGATTCTTTTTCTTTTTCGATTTGTGTATTGTGTCTATGTCAAGTCGTGATAGGACCCGACGTCCGTGAACCGACACTTCCACCGATTCATCTTGCAAACGAGTAAATTCTTTTGCGAGACGGGCTAAAGCATCCGCTAAAGCATTCTCTTTTCTAGGAATTTTGTAGATTGTCACATTTGGAATCTGTTCCAACAGCTTGTATGGCATACCGGAAGTATTGTTCGAGTCTTGGCTTTAAAACTCGTATTGTCCGACGATCCGTTGAATGATTAACTGCGAATCCCCGTAGATGTTGATGTCTCGTTATTCCCATTTGAATGGTTAATTCCAATCCCGTTATGAGGGCTTCGTATTCGCTTCGTTGTTTGTACACGGTTACGTCAAGTGGTAGGAGTATCTTAACATCCCCGCTCCGGTGTTATAAAGATTAGCCCGATTCCCGCCTTACGGGCACTATCACTTGCGATTCTTCGTCTTTGTGTGCCGAAGATGCTCCGTCGAAATACAATTCCCAACGTCGATCATCGGGGTCTTCTAGGCTCATTATTTGTTCATCCGCGGATCGTAATTGAGAGGAGATTCGGCCGGCAAAGGGTGTGCTTGCGAGGAAGTCTGCTAAGACTTGTCCCTTTACGGCACGCAGAGGCACGAAAGTTATATCGAATTGCAATAATATCATTGACCATCCGGCAAGTCCGCCGGAAAGTGTTGGACGAGTCATCGAGTATTGCAATGGATTAAACTTCGAAATCAAGTTGACCTTATGAGAAAGCATGTAGTGCCTGAGCTTTTGAGCGGCGAAGATCAGGGCCAAACAATGCTTTTCAATTGCGGGATACCTTACCTCCGTCGGAAGTAAACGACGGCTTAAGTAGTAAAGAGCATTTTCTTTACCCTCATCATCGACACAGGCTAACAGGGCTCCGAGGAGTCGTCTAGAGCCGCGGTGTAAAGTATCGCCGGTCTACCCGAGACCGGGGCTGCTTAAGACGGGAGGTGTCATTAAATATTGTTTAATGTCTTCGAAGGCCTTCGGCATTTCTCTTCCCAAATAAATTTGGCGTCCTTTTAACTAGCGCCGAGAAAGGTCGACACCTACTCGACAGGTTTGAGATAAAGCGTCGAAGATATGCCAACTTCCCTTGAAAAGATCGTAGTTGTTTTAAGGTTTTGGGAGGCGGCATTTCTAAGATAGCTTTAATCTTCTCCGGGTCGATTTCAATTCCACGATGTCGGACAACGAATCCTAAGAATTTCCGGAGGTGACGCCGAAGGCGCATTTTAAGGGATTCATCTTAAGGTTAAATTGTCTTAATCGTTCGAAAACAATTCTCAAATCATACAGGTGGTTTTCCTTTACTTTGCTTTTGATGACGACATCGTCCACGTAGCACTCGACTTGATTGTGGATGAGATCATCAAAAATTCTTGTCATTGCTCTTTGGTAAGTCGCTCTCGCGTTCTTCGATCCGAATGGCATCACCGTGTAGCAAAATACTCCGATCGGCGTTCGAATGCCGTAAGCTTTTCATCTTCTGGAGCCATTTTTATCTCGGTTGTATCCCGAAGATCCATCCATGAATGAGAATATTTCATGTGTCGAAGCAATATCGATCATCGGTTCCGGAATTGGTAGAGGAATTCATCTTTTGGACATGCCTTGTTTAAATCTCTAAAGTCTACACAAATTCGATCCGACCATTCTTCTTTCGATCGGCACCACATTGGCTAACCGGGTCGGGTATTGTTCTTCACGGACAAATTTAGCGTCTATTAGCTTTTTACCTTCGGCTATGACTTGTTGTTCGATTTCCGGACGCATTCTTCTGGGACCTTGTCCGACCGGAACGCAGTAGGATCCACTCCTAGCTTATGGACCGCAACCTGCGGGGCTAATCCCGGCATTTCATCGTAGCTCCAAGCAAAACAGTCTTTAAATTCTATTAATAACTTGATTATTTCTTCGGAGTCTTCTTTATTGAGTAAGGAGCTAATAAAGGTAGGTCTAGGCTCTTCGCTAGTACCTAAGTTAACTTCCATCAACTCATCTATTGTGGATTTAATTTCTTCTTTGAATTCTGGTGGAGCGTCTCCAATTTGTAAATCTTCGAGTTCGTCTGTAGTTTCCATGCAGTTTTCATTAGATTCGCAAGTGACAACCAAGCAAAATTCAGTATCGTCAACTGACCCTACTGTGCCGAATCCGAGTCCATACTTTGAATTGGGAGGACGGCCGGAGTTATTCCATAACTTTTCAAAATGTTGTGATTGGCCTTTTGTCCATTGTCGAGGTAAGAAACCACGTTGAATTAAATTTTGAACACAGGGAGAGTACCACTCAAAAGGTAATTCCATTAATTCGATGAAGTGACATCTTCGAATTGTACATTATTTTCAGCTTTGGAGGAAGAAGCACCACGGTAGAATTTGATCGGCTTTGCACCGTCACTACGTACCTCTTTGACCTCCATACCCTCGATCTTATTAGAATGGATCGGAGTTAGGGTCATAGTATGTACGTAGTGGTTAATCTTCTCGTACATTGATTTGTATTCTTCGTTCTTTTCATCTTCGAGGGAGATCTTGTATTGCGGCTTCTTTCGACTTATTGTTGCCGCTTCTTGCTTGATTTCTTTTTCTTCTTCGAACTATCTTCCCAATCAACATTGATGGTTGGTTTCCTCTCGTCCAATTGTCCTAGTGTCTCTACCACGGCCTCGTCCCCGGCCTCGACCTCGGATGCGAGTTGTGGAGAAACCTTCACCATCTCGCCGGAAGGGAGTGGTGAGTGATCGTTGGACTAGAACTTCGGGTTCTTCGTTGTCCCGAACTTTCTTTGCTTCATTTGTTATGGTATCTCCGGAGAAGATTGTTTTCTTTGGCGGTGCATAATAAGTCGCATCTTCATGGATTCCAATTTCATGTACGGAGAATGGTTGCAAGTCACCTTTGATGCACTCGTTCCCCTCCATCGTAGTACTTGATGCACTTGGTGTAGAGATGATGGTACCATCCTCGTTTTCATGTATCCATGGTCGGCCCAGTAGAGCGTTGAACGACGTTTCGAATCGATTATATGAAATTTTGCGGTTGTCTTTGCTAAGTCACCGGTTTTCATCGATAGCGTTATTGACCCGAGGGCTCTTTCTCCTTTCCGGTTGAATCCTCTTAATAACATTTTGTCGGCCTCGAGCTCACGAGCATCAATTTCCAAGTATGCTAGTGTTCGAAGACTCATTATATTGATTGATGCTCCCGGATCCACCAAAACTGCGGAGAGCGTAAACTTCCCAATTGTAACTCGAAATGTACAACGGTCGGTTGTGATCCGCTGTCCGCAGTAGTAGGTCATTGTCCGTGAAGGTAACACCTCGTCGTTCCTTTAACGAGCAAACCTCATCTAAGGAATCTCCGGCCATTTGAGCTAAGCGAAATTTTCGGATCAAGTAAGGCCTTGATCGAGCTTCTCTCATCTCCTTTGATAAGATGAGAGCATCGTAGATGCTCGGCTTGTCCGGTAGTTTCCTAAGATGGGCTAGCACGTTGTAGTCCACTTTGTTCTCCTGCGTCTCGGCTTCTTCTCGAATGGGTATTTCTTCTGCTGGGGTTGGTTCTTCTTGAACAACCACCGCTTTCCTTTGTCTTTTGGACCCATTCTCGGAGGTAGAACTCTTCCACTTCTCAAGTTGACTTCTGTAATTTCTTCTGAATCTAGCGTTGAGTTTGCTGGTGTCTCCTCCTGAATCAGAATGACAGGCTCTTCCGAATTATCTTCAAAATTTGAAGGCTCTAACTCTATCGTAACTGGAGCTCCTCGAAACTCACAGATAGATCCGTTGCTTGTTGAACTCTCGTAGCCTCCTTGATGGATGCCTTCTTTGTCATTGTGATCGTCGAGATCATGTATGATTTGAGAATTGTTGTTGGTATCGAAATCGATGCCCGGATTGTCGCTAGTTACGTAATCGTTAGAAACAGTCAAAACGTAGCCAACGCCATCACCCTTATCATTATATGATCCCACCGAAGTGAGCGAGATAATCATACAAAATCAGAGGTTCGAGGGATTTCTCCCCCGAATCGGAAACAACTATCCTAGGATAAGCAGCCCCTAGTCTAGCCTTAGGAGTCTCGGTCCTCTCTTCTTCGTCAATTTTCTTCTTCTCTTCGATTGTCTTCTGTCGAGGTGGTTCTTCTATCGCAAGTGATAGTACCGGCTTAACGGGTCTCGAACTCGAATTGAAGCTCGCACCGAAGCGGTTCGGATGTTGTTTAAAATCTTCTTCGAAGATCTCGTCCGAGCGGTAGTCCATCCATCGTCGGTTGCATAGGGATCTATCGGAATGACGGGATCGGTTGAGATAACATTGACGGAACCTCCTTTACGGGGTTCCTTCATGTACTCCTTCGGGATTGTTATATTTCCTTTCCGAAGGTTGTCGTTGAGCCAACTTTTGAAGGTAATGCGGTCTTCTATCTTGTGCCCAAGCATCCGATGGTAGGGGCAAAAGTTGGGATCACCTTTCTTGTTGACTTCCTCCGGTCTTTTGGGCTCCGGCACTGGAAATCCGGAGTTTTCATTAAGCTACGGAACATCTTTGGTACTTGCTTCATTCTTGAACGGATATTCTCTCGCTCGAAGCTCCCTCAATGTACGTTGCGGACGAGACGGTTGTTCATACTGCGGAGACGACTGATAGCTGGACCGGGGTTGCTGGTAATTTTGTTGTGGTTGCTGCGGCCGTTCTGGTGGTATTTGCATCGGTTGTTTGCCTTTGTCAACCGCTGCAACGATCCCGGATTTCTTCTCGAAGGTCTTCACCGGCTTACGCTTGTCCGTCTTGTCGTCGAAAACTTAATTGCTTCGCCTCTTCTTGCAAGCTTCCGGCCTTGCTTAACAACTTCTCAAAAGTCTTAATAGTGAATCCCTCGAGGAGAAGTGCTATCGGGCCGTGAATGCTTTTAAGCAAGATGCCGATCGCATGTTGTTCTTGCAGTTGTGGTTCACACTTCATGCTTAAGTTTCTCCATCGAAGTATGTAATCCACCAAAGTTTCATTCGGCCTTTGTTTCTCTACCACTAAATCACCTATAGTGATGTGGTGCCGAGCTCCGACAAATCGCTTAATGAAAAGACTCTCTAGCCTACGAGAATGTCTTCACGGAACCGTTGGGTAATTCCGCATACCGGTCGAAGGCGATTCTCGACGGACTACTAACGAACTGTCGGAAGAGTAACGCATCGCTCCCGCCGACATTGCAACAACCGGCACGAAAGTGTGCAACATGCCGTCGGGGTTCCCGGTTCCGTCGAAGGTCTTAAACGAGAGGTGGTACGAAGCCTTTCGGGTATCGGACGGCGTCGAATTCTTCCGGGTAAGGTCTACCCGTCCGAATGGATGTCTCGTTCTTCGATTGTGCTAGGGCTTCTCGCACCTGCTCGCTCTACCAAGTTCTTGATATCCTTTTCGGGGATCATACTTTGTGTTGTATCCTTTTTCACTGGTCATCCCCATCGACGGATGTAATCTCCTTTCCTCCGTCTACGATGTGAATGACTTCGGGGGTGTCTCTCTATGTGGTCGTACTTCGACTCCGGAGAGTGGCCGGAGCTATGGCCATCTCTTCCATCCTCTTCGCCATTTGAGCGATCGTGTCGTCCTTTTCCCGAAGCCGTCTCTTCATCGCTCCGGCTCCTCTCTTCTGCAGCTGCAGGAGCACCTCGAGAAGCCGATGAAGCTCGTGTCTCAACCATGTTGATTTCGCATATTCATTGTCCATGAATTCCGATGAGTCGATCTCATCTCCGAACTTTTCTTCTCTTTCTTTTGCCAACCGTCGGATGTCGGTTCTCAACTTTTCCATGGCATCTTCTAGCGGAGCTTTCCGTGTATCTTTGTGGTTGTCATGCGATGGTTGCCGGTCCTTTTTTCACGAGTCCCCTTCATCGCAAGTAGCACTTTCTTCGCATTCCAGCCTCCGGCGAGACTTTCTTTCTCGGGCTGATGTTTCAATCTCAATCGCCCCGTAGTGGGACGCCATACCATCCTTCTAGCAACGAAGGTCTAGGACCGCATGGTCTATCGGCCAAATGCTGGAAGGTGGTATCCTCCCTAATCTGTAACCCTGATACTACGACAGGCGGGCTAGCCTTCATTCTCTTGCTTGGCTTCTCTATCATGACGGCGGGTTCTACTCGGGGCCCAAGACGGGATTTGACTGGCACCCGCCCTATCCTTCGTAGAATTTCCGACACGGGGCAGTTTTCCTTCCTTGCTAACTTTTCTACCAAAGTTTGCAGTCGAGCAAACGACGTAGTTCTGGTTCTTTTCTTGCGGCTATCGTTGTAGTATGCGGGCCGTGGTAATGTGGCAGCGAATCTTGCGAACATTCTCCTCATCCTCTGCGGCGAGAGGGGATGGAACCCGCTTCCTCCCAAAAGTGGTATGTAGTCGGGCGATGGTGTATATTCGGTAGCGGTGTATATTCCGGCAACTCGGAATTTCCTCCGAGAAGGCTATCTCGGCAGCCTCCGGCTTCCCGGCGATCCTTCTATTTCTATTTCTTCTTTGGGTCTTTGTCGGCGACGAATCTTCGAACTGGACCCGATTTCGAAGACGAAGGTCTTACGAGAAGATCCGTACCCTCCACGGTAACGGGTTTATCATAGTTCGGATTCCTTTCCCCTTTGATTTGGCGTAAGTCGGGGTAGGTGCGAAACAACTAGACCGGTGGGGGTAGTGAGAACGGTCCTCTCGCGGACAGCAGTATTCCTCCTAGTCGGGACCCTTTGCGGGGAGGAAACTCTTGGGTCGACCTAAGGTCGAACTCGGCGCGTGGCTCCTCGGCTTCGGATACCTTGTTTGTCGATGCAAAGAGGGAGACGTCGGTGACCTTGACGTTCGTGTTTTCAAATCCTCGTCCAAATCGGATGACCCCATTGTCGGGCAGCTCATCCTTATAGACGGCGAAGTCCGATCCGTTGGTGAAGGAGAAAATCGGTCTCGGGGCTTCCATTTCGCAAGGTAGATTCCGGTTGTCGGTCCCAAGTTATGCTTCTTTTCTTCGGGACGAAAAGAAAGGAATTGAAAAGAGTCCGAACTCATTCTTTGTTCATGTATTTATCATTTGTTAAAAGAATCACTTATTAGAGGGTTTGTTTATTTAGAACGGAACGTTCAAAGGTGTAGAGAAGGTAAGGAATCCGATTCGAGTTGGAAAGGGAAAGAAAGTCTTAAGCAAGACTTCTCGACTCGAAGGATCATTCCTAAACTAACACCTATTGGGGGTCCACCCCACCTCGAAATGAGGTAAAAGGATCTCGGAACCTCTCTCGTTTAGGGGTGTCTAAACAAGTGGCTCCTAAATCCGAGAGAATGTTGGCTATACTTGTTCAAGATAGAAATGAACATAGTATTCCAACGGAAAGAAGGGTAGTTTGATCCATTAGGGACATGGATACACTACCGATTTTTGAAAGCGAATTATTTGATTATAATGGAGAGAGGAATATTCCTCAGCGGAGTCGCCAGAATTTGGGCGGCTTATTTTAGGTTTGTGTTGTATTTTAAAGGGGGGTCGCCTAACAGAAGTTGTCGGCGAATTTAAATTTTAAATTTAATTTAAATATATATAATTTAGAAAGTAGTATTTGATTTTGAAAATAATTTTTAAATTTGAAAGTTTTAAGATATGAGATTAAACCGATCTCACATCCCCAAATAGTTTATATAAACGAGCACCGCACCACAAGCCGTATATCTATCCCTAAGGATGAGACACACTCGCTTGATGGTGGGGCTCGATCAAATAAACTAGAAGTTTTGTGACATCCGTTTGGTCCGCGAACCAATTTTATAAGCCGACAAATTCCCTCGCTTAATATGAAAGTATCAAACAGGGGTTTATATTACTCGAGTTCTTTAAAATTCCTATAAGGGCAAGCCCCTATAGTTAATTACATCTTAAGTGACGGGAATCACTTAAGAAAACTCTCGATAATAATCAATAACTCGCTTTCAAGAATTTCAAAGTTTAAGGTTTTCAAAGATTGAATTTTGGAATTTCAATAGGGAATGGATCAAATTTTGGAACATTTTGTTTTGTGAATCCAAAGGAAGAAAGGTAGGAGAAATCACTGATTCGAAATGAACTTCAGTAATTTCCCGACTATCCTATCATTTGGCTTAAGTTTAGGAAAGTCCTAATACTTATTTAGTATTTCAATCTTGCCAATTTTAATTAATTAGGACTTATATTTGTATGATAAAATCAAACAAATAACTCTAGAAGATGCGAGGGTTTATTGTCGTATCGGACGACTACCTCGGAATCCTAAGACCGGTTAGGGCTTAATTTGCAATGCAAATGCCTAACGAAAAGGTTGAGGATTTATGTTGCACTAGGCAAACTACCTCGAAGTCCTATGGCTTGGTTATTTAATTCTAGGAAAGTTTTGCTGAAGTAGGTTCAAGTTTTGTTGATGACGATGGCCGTGCTGCCCACCATGCTCCAAGTTCCTTGTTGTTGTAGAGGTTTAGTTTTAGAAATCATAAATCAGGGGATGAGAAAAGTATTTTGGTTTAGAGAAATCTTAATTTTCCAAGTGTTTTTTACGTTTTAATTAAAACAAATCTTAAAGTTGATTATAACGACACCGGTTAAGATCCCACGGTTCCATCCTTCCGGCATCATTATTTTTATCGGATTCACTTAGTCCAGATGAATTTGCTAAACTCAATCGAATGAGTTCCACACTTTCATTTAGACCATGGGAAATCCCGTTAGCAACACGTAGGTTACATCATCCGAGGTATTCCCGATCATCCAACGGGACGTTTTAGTTTAGTTGCAATTGTAGTTTTGTGTTCCGTTTGTGATTAAATTTTGAGTTGTTTTATATTTTGAAATGTTGTGGCGGTGAATTTTATCTTGCAATGACTTTTAAGCTTAGTTTTGGTTTCAGCTTTTAGGGACTATCCTAAAGGTGTGGGTTTTCATGCAACAGCTTGTTTTATCATGCAAGAAAAGTAAAGTGCATTTGCAATAAAGTAAATTGCAAGAAAGTAAATTGCAAGAAAGTAAATTGCAATAAAATAAAAGCGTACCCGGAGGGTCTTCCCGTCATCCCAAGCCGCACTTAAAACACAATTAGAATATTTAAGCAAGTCCTCAGGTAAAGCTAAGGGAAAGGTTATGGTTTTCTACCAAATTCCTAATCCTATAGCTAGTCAACTCTTATGACGTCTAGGTTCTTTGTGTTTTTGTTTGAGGACGATTTTCCTCATCAAAGGACAATTAAGTCCAATTGTTCTTATAAATATCCTATCATATTGAGGAAGTGCTTAAGAAGAATCTTAAACATCTTTTCAATATTTCTAGGATTGTTTTAAGTCCAAATGAATTTAATTATATAAATGAATCGATCGTCCGAGGTTTTCAAGTCTTGTTAACTTGCTCGGTGAACTAGGACATTTGAATATCCTATGAGTGAGGTAACACTTCATTTGATGTTCCATTTAGGAGTTATAATAATCAAAGCTTTCAAGGGTAAATTAGTATTCAAATGATTTGATTTAAGTTAAAGGGTTTAAATTTGGAATAGTGTTCAAGTTGCTTTACATTTATTTTGAATTCTTTCTGTTTTAGGTGATGTTATATTTAATTCAACTTAATTTAATTAAGTTTTAATTTAACTTAATTTAATTGAGTTTTAATTTAGTTTAATATAGTTCAATTTAATTTGATTTGGTGTTTAATTAATTTGATTTGATTTAATTTAATTTAATTATTTAATTTAATTTAATTTAATTATTTAATTTAATTTAATTTAATTATTTAATATAGTTTAATTTAATTATTTAATTCAATTTAATTTAATTGAGTTTTAATTTAATTTAATTTAATTATTTAATTTAATTTAATTTTAATTTAATTTATCTTTAATTTACTTTATCTTTAATTTTAATTGAAATTTCAAAAGAGTTTAATAATTTGACTTTAGTTTAATGATTAAGTCTTTTAATATTTTGAATTTGAATTATCATTTTAATTAAGAGTTGAATATTAATGAGATGATTAATTTAGGGATTTTTAAATTAAAGAATAAATCTCTTCCTAATAAAGATCCCTTATTTTAATAATTCCAATTTTATTATTCTTCCAAATTTAATCTATTATTTAATTAAAGTTTAATCATTTTTAAAATTATTTAATGGGTTTCTACCCTTTAATTATTTAAATTTCAATCATCCAAATCAGATTAAGATCAAATATTTTACTTGTTGATTTTTTATTAAACCTAAAGTTTTAATTAAGGGTTAAAAGTTTAATTACCATTTTACCCTTTAAGCTTAATAATTTCATAACTCACTAAATTGAACTTAAATGAACTTGAAATTTTTATGTGACTTCACTCATATGTCAATAAAGACATGAGAGGAGAAAATGTGATTTTTCTGTATTTAGTTTATTTATATAATTATTTTTGGTGGAAAATAGAGATTTTCAAGGAAAATTTGATAACATGACCAAAGGAAAGTTTCTGTCCTTAAGAAAATTAGGAGACATTCCTAATGACCAGAGAAGCACTTGGACCAATTTTGGTGATTTTTTGAATTATATTATTTTTATTATAATTATTTTGAGTTTTGGAGTGTTAATTAATTTAAAAATAAAATAAATGTTGAAAAATGGGTTTTATATTTTTCAAAAATCTCTCTGATATCAAGGAAATCAGAGAATCAAATTTTGCAATTTTCTGATTTTTCTATGATTTATAATAATTATTTTAGTGAAAATGCTAGAAAATACATTTTTTTAATTTTAAAATTACCCTAGGGCTTTAAAATTCAATATCTCACTAAATAGACCTAGGAAAAATGTGGGATTTGTTCCTAAGTGATTAAAATTCAAAATGTGACATTTTGGTGAATTTTATTATTTTTGTGATTTTTATTATTTTTTAATTATTAAAAATATTAAAATATTATTAAAAATCAACTTTTTTAGAAAATTGAAATTTTAATTTTCTTAGGTTCCCCTGATATCAGAGAGGCTCCAAAACCAATTTGGTGAATTTTTGAAAAGTATTTTAAAAGTTATGAATTTTTAAAGTTTAAAATGGCTAAGTGACTTAATCAACCCAATTAGTGGGGCTAACCAAGTCCAATTGACTTCAAATTTTTATGGTAGATTCCTCCGATCCTAAAGGTCAGTGGAGAATTGATTTCAAGTCAATTTGATACCTGGTTAACTCTAATTAATTAAAGACCTATTTTGGGTGTTTAAGTCAATTAGGGTTGTTTTGAATGAACTAAGCCAAAATCTATTTTTCCTAGGGTTCTCTCGGTCATAAGGAACATCACCAAATTTTCCTAGAATTTATTTCACAACATGCTATTTACTGGAATTAAAATACTCAAAACAGTGACATCGAACTTGAAAAATCAAGAACTCCTCATAGTGATGGCCTCCGACTTTGGAAAATTCGAGGAATGTTCCCAAATTCGGAGGCTTCAAAAGCCCTATGGTCTCATGCCATGGTGAATTGTATGCATGCATGGAGAATTAAAACAATGCAGAGAGTAAATAAATTATAAAAAATAAAATACTTGATGAAATTAAATGATTTCTTTTCCACATTATTCTCCTCTCGTTCACCGAGCAAGAGGGTATTTTTATTTTATTTTTGTGATTTTTCTACACAAAGATATGGATTTTTGAAGTTTAGGGAATTAAATAAATCAGAAAATACCCTATTTATCTACTTATCCACGCGGCGCCGGCCGAAACATCGGCAGCTCCGAAGGGGTACGTGTCGCGCCGTGATCGGGCGCCGCCATCCGAGTCGGCAGCCCGGGCCCCGCGGTTCTCGCACCGTTTCTCGGTCCGACGCCATCCGAGCCGTTCGTCCGCGCGTGTATTGAATGGACGGCATCCGTTCATCGTCCCCAAGTGTTCTCACCCGAGAGCCGTCCACACTAAATCCCTAAGAACTCACTCGATTCTCAATGGATTTTTACGTTCTTATACTCTATGAATTCGTCTTGAAGAGAGGAACACATCTATACGGCTAACATGCATTGAAACTAAGGCATTTGAAATAGAGAATCTTCAGAAGCTCGGGATGAAGAGTTAGCTCATACCTTGGCTCGGAGAAGTGTGGCTTCAATCCGAGAGTTGTTGCACCTTCGATCGGGTCCTAACAAGCTCCGCGATGAAGTCTCCCGGTCCAGTGAATTGTCCGGATATGATTTCGACCAAGCCCGATCACAAAGCTTGGAGGTCGGAGCAACCGGGTGGCCCGGAGATGGGGCTTTTGATGGTGGACACCTTCCCTTGGTCCGGTGAAGGTGTAGAGCCAATCAATTTGAGAATTGGCTCACCGTGGAGAAGTGTCCCGGTTTTGGGTGGAATTTCAACTCCGAAATCGAGCTTTCAGAGGAGAAATGGCAGGGGAATTTCACTGGGGATCAAGTGCTCTAAAGGTGGAGAAGGGTCTGGAACAATTTTGGCAGAGTTTTGGCAAGGTTTGTGCTTCTCCTCCCTTATGGCCGAGAGGGGTGGAGTTTAAATAGAGCTGGCTGGGAGGCCTCCCAGGGGGAGTTAGG
The DNA here is from genome assembly GCA_022702705.1 of Papilionanthe hookeriana x Papilionanthe teres. Taxonomy (NCBI): domain Eukaryota; kingdom Viridiplantae; phylum Streptophyta; class Magnoliopsida; order Asparagales; family Orchidaceae; genus Papilionanthe; species Papilionanthe hookeriana x Papilionanthe teres. Next base: position 80,532,742 of record CM040433.1, read on the forward strand.
GCTTGGGATCAGCTTGCTCCGGTGAGGAGAAGATCGACCATGGTGACCACTAGGCATGGGGCAGCTCGGCAAGTGAGAATTTCAATGTTGGCTCACATGCGAGCTCTCGGCCAAGGTGTTTTCCGGCGGTCCGGTGGCCGGCCGGCCGAGCAATGGTCACCATCTTGGTCGGTGGGTCGTGGCTGGAGGCTTGTGCAATCAATCGGCAATTGCCATGTGTAAAGGAGTTGGATTGAAGTGGAATGGGGGATGAGCCTATTTTGGGTCCAAATGGGTCAACTCACCTTTTGGGCTTAGTTCACCTCCCCATGGCTCGATTTTGGGCCGAGAGGATCAGTTGGGTCAGCCAAGAGAGAGTGGTGTGGTCTCTATCCATGATGAGGTGGCTAAACATGGTTTAGTGTGTGACATGCTTAAGGTAAAAAGGCTTAATGAAAGATTAGGAAAGGAGCCCCTCCTTTTACCATTAATGGCATGGTCACATGTCAAGCCTCCCATGGCTTCATGTGGCTTGTCAATGGCTTGCATGGCTTGTCTTTGGCTTGGGAAAGTTGAGTCAATTTCATAAAAATGGGTTTTAAGAAATTTTTGGTAATTTGATGGGAATTTGGATGAAGCTTCATTTGGAATAATTTAATGATGATTTTAGGACTTAGGTAATGGATTTAATTAAATGGATGACAAATGGAGATGTCATGTGGGCTTTAGGGTAGATTTGGGCTTTTGAATTTTGAAGGAAATGGGCTTTTAGAAGGGTTTAAGGGAAGTGGGCTTTTAAGTTTATGAATGTGTTCATGGATGAAAATTTTTGTAAAAGGTTGGGCCAAATAATTGTTGGGTTTAGCTCATGGATGTGTCACGAGTAACTTGAAGCAAATTTGGGGTAGTTTGGGCTTGAATTGGGTTGGATTTGGATTCTTTTGGTGAATGGGCCAATATAGGTCCAAATGGGCCAAGTTGGGCCAATGTTGGGCTAGGGTTGAAATTGATGTAGAATTATTGTTGAGAAGTGTTTATGGGAGTGTTTCTAAGAGGTTTTGACTTTGGTTGGGCTTTGATTTTTGGGGTTTGGGTTCATTTGGGTTAGGTTTGGGCTTACGTCGAAAAATGGGCCTTAAGGTCAAAAGTGGAATCGGATCCAAATGTCAATCAAATTGGACTTGGATTTGGTCTAAATTGGTATTAGGAATGTTGAATTGAAGTTTAGAATTGAATTGAACCAAAATTGGGGTCAATTGGGTAGGTTTGGTTTGACATTGGGTTCACTTAGGGTTAAAATGGGTCAATTTGGGGGTTTTGACAAAAGTAGGGTAAATTGACAAAATTGGCCCATGGTGTAGTTGGACAAAATGAAATTGGGAATAATTAGGATTTTCTGGAATTTTCTGGGAATTTTCTAGATTTTTGGATTTTTAGGCCAAGAAGGGTATTTTGGGTATTTGGAGGGTATTGGGGGGTATTCTTGGAATTTTTGGTATTTTTGGGTATGGATGATCAATTTGAGTGATGTGGAGATGTTTGGGAATAATTTTGAAGAATTTTAGGTAATTTGGAAATTTTGCAAAAATTTGGGTAATTTCAAGGGTTTTGGGTAGGCTAAGCGGGTGTAGGTCTCGGGGTCAAAAATTGAAAATTTGGGAAATTGAAGATCGGGTGAATCTAGGTGGAAAGAAATCATTTTGGTTGAGCCATGAAGCCATTTCAAGCCCATATGAGCCATGAAAGGACTCATTTGAGGCATTCACTATGTTGTTCCTAACCCTCTTAGCCAAGGGCTTAGGGGTTAAGGACCATCCATGTGAATCACCTACATGAGTCATGAGGTCAAGTTAGGTATGGGTGTAGTTTTAGGAAGTGTGTGGAAATGTAGTGTGTAAGTGTAGTGTAAGTCAGCCCCTTCACCGTACCGAGCCACCGGTGCGATCCTAAGGCCAAAGAGTCCTATAGAACTCATCCTTTAAACTTCCATATTTGATTTCAACCCTCTAGGTGATTAGGGGTCTATAGTCGAGTTTGTGGAGTTTGCGGGGAGTTTAGAAGTGGTTTAAATTTCTAAAAGGCGGGTCCCAATTCAGGTCCTCTAAGATAGTCAAAGGAAAAGCCTAAGGCTAGATCCTAAGCACTAAAAAGAAGAAGGGAAGACCTCACCAAAAATGAGGTCAACAGAAGTGTGAACCACAACTGCAAGAACAACATGCAGTCGACATCTTGCTTATAAGCATTCACGGCCCAATAGCACTTCTCCTCAAAGGATTCACTATTAAGACTTTTGAGAAGTTGTTAAGCAAGGCCGGAAGCTTGCAAGAAGAGGTGAAGCAATTAAGTTTTGCCGACAAGACGGACAAGCAGAAGCCGGTGAAGACCTTCGAAAAGAAATCAGGGATCATTGCAGCAGTTGACAAAGGCAAGCAACCGATGCAAATACCACCAGAACGGCCGCAGCAACCACAACAGAATTACCAACAACCCCGGTCCAGCTATCAGTCATCTCCGCAGTATGAACAACCGTCTCGTCCGCAACGTACATTAAGGGAACTTCTGAGCAGAGAATATCCATTCAAGAATGAAGCAAGACCGAAAATGTTCCGTAGTCCGATGAAGACTCCGCATTTCCAATTCGCCGAGCCGAAAAGACCAGAGGAAGTCAACAAGAACGGTGATCCCAACTTTTGCCCCTACCATCGGATGCTTCGAGCACAAGATAGAAGATTGCATTACCTTTAAAAGTTGGCTCAACGACAACCTTCGGAAAGGAAATATAACAATCCCGAAGGAGTACATGAAGGAACCCCGTAAAGGAGGTTCCGTCAATGTTATCTCAACCGATCCCGTCATTCCGATAGATCCCTATGCAACTGACGATGGATGGACTACCGCCTGGACGAGGTCTTCAAAGAAGATTTTAGACAACATCCGAACCGCCTCGGTGCGAGCTTCAATTCAGAGTTCGAGACCTGTTAAGCCGGTACTATCACTTGCGATAGAAGAGCCACCTCGACAGGAGACGATCGAAGAAAAGAAGAAGATTGACGAAGAAGAGGGGACCGAGACTCCTAAGGCTGGACTAGGGGCCGCTTATCCTAAGATAGTCGTTTCCCACTCGGGGGAGAAATCCCTCGAACCTCTGATTTTGTATGATTATCTACTCACTTCGGTGGGATCATATAATGATAAGGGTGATGGCGTTGGCTACGTTTTGACTGTTTCTAACGATTACGTAACTAGCGACAATCCGGACATCGACTTCGATGCCAACAACAATTCTCAAATCATACACTATCTCGACAATCAAAATAACGAAGAAGACATCCATCAAGGAGGCTACGAGAGTTCAACAAGCAACGGATCTATCTGTGAGTTTCGAGGAGCTCCAGTTACGATAGAGTTAGAGCCTTTAGATTTTGAAGATAATCCGGAAGAGCCTGTCATTCCGATTCAGGAGGAGGCACTGACAAGTTCAACACTAGATTCAGAAGAAATTACAGAAGTCAACTTAAGAAGTGGAAGAGTTCTACCTCCAAGAGTGGGTCCAAAAGACAAAGGAAAGCGGTGGTTGTTCAAGAAGAACCAACCCCAGCAGAAGAAATACCCATTCGAGAAGAAGCCGAGACGCATGAGAACAAAGTGGACTACAACGTGCTAGCCCATCTTAGGAAACTACCGGCCAAACCGAGCATTTACGATGCTCTCATCTTATCAAAGGAGATGAGAGAAGCTCGATCAAAGCCTTACTTGATCCGTAAATTTGCTTAGCTCAAATGGCCGGAGATTCCTTAGATGAGGTTTGCTCGTTAAAGGAACAAGCCGAGGCGTTACCTTCACTGGACAATGACCTACTACTGGGGACGACGAGATCACAACCGACCGTTGTACATTTCGGCTACAATCGGGACGTTTACGCTCTCCGCAGTATTGGTGGATCCAGGAGCATCAATCAATATAATGAGTCTTCGAACATTAGCATACTTGGAAATTGATGCTCGCGAGCTCGAAGCGTACAAAATGTTATTAAGAGGATTCAACCGGAAAGGAGAAAGAGCCCTCGGGTCAATAACGCTATCGATGAAGACCGGTGACTTAGCAAAGACAACCGCAAAATTTCATATAATCGATTCGAAACGTCGTTCAACGCTCTACCTGGGCCGACCATGGATAGATGAAAACAGGATGGTACCATCATCTCCGCATCGTTGCATCAAGTATTACGATGGAGGGGAACAGAGTGCATCAAAGGCGACTTACAACCATTCTCCGTACATGAGATTGGAATCCATGAAGATGCGACTTATTATGCACCGCCAAAGAAAACAATCTTCTCCAGAGATACCGTAACAAATGAAGCAATGAAAGTTCAGGACAACGAAGAACTTGAAGTTCTAGTCCAACAGTCACTCACCACTCCCTTATGGCGAGATGGTGAAGGTTTCTCCACAACTCGCATCCGAGGTCGAGGCCGGGGACGAGGTCGTGGTAGAGACGTTAGGACAGCTGGACGAGGAAACCGACCATCAATGTTGATCGGGAAGATAGTTCCGAAGAAGAAAAAGAAATCAAGCGAGAAGCAACGACAATAAGTCGAAGAAGCCGCAGATTTAAGATCTCTTGAAGATGAGAAGAACGAAGACTACAAATCAATGTACGAGAAGATTAACCACTACGTACATACTATGACCCTAACTCCGATCCATTCTAATAAGATCGAGGGTATGGTGGTCAAAGAGGTACATAGCGGCGGTGCAAAGCCGATCAAATTCTACCGTGGTGCTTCTTCCTCCAAAACTGAAAATAATGTACAATTCGAAGATGTCACTTCATCGAATTAATGGAATTACCTTTTGAGTGGTACTCTCCCCGTGTTCAAAATTTAATTCAACGTGGTTTCTTACCTCGACAATGGACAAAAGGCCAATCACAACATTTTGAAAAATTATGGAATAACTCCGGTCGCCCACCCAATTCAAAGTCCGGACTCGTATTCGGCACGATAGGGTCGATTGACGATACCGAATTTTGCTTGGTTGACACTTGCAAGTCCAATGAAAACCGCATGGAAACTACGGACGAACTCGAAGATTTACAAATTGAGACGCTCCACCGAATTCGAAGAAGAAATCAAATCTACAATAGATGAGTTAACGGAAGTTAACTTAGGTACTAGCAAAGAGCCTAGGCCTACCTTTGTTAGCTCCTTACTCAATAAAGAAGACTCCAAAGAAATAATCAAATTATTAATGGAATTTAAGGACTGTTTTGCTTGGAACTACGATGAAATGCCGGGATTGGCTCCGGAGGTTGCAGCTCATAAGCTAGGAGTGGATCCTACTTCGTTCCGATCGGACAAGGTCCCGTGAAGAATGCGTCTAGAAATCGAACAACAAGTCATAGCCGAACTTAAAAAGCTAATAGACGCCAAATTTGTCCGTGAAGAACAATACCCGACTTGGCTAGCCAATGTGGTGCCGATCGAAAGAAGAATGGTCGGATCGGAATCTGTGTAGACTTCGAGATTTAAACAAGGCATGTCCGAAGGATGAATTCCCTCTACCGATCCTGAATTAATGATCGACATTGCTTCAACACATGAAATATTCTCGTTCATGGATGGATCTTCGGGATACAACCGGATAAAAATGGCTCCGTAAGATGAAAAGCTTACGACATTCGAACGCCGATCGGAGTATTTTGCTACACGGTGATGCCATTCGGATCGAAGAACGCAGGAGCAACCTACCGTAGAGCAATGACAAGAATTTTTGATGATCTCATCCACAATCAAGTCGAATGCTACGTGGACGATGTGGTCATCAAAAGTAAAGTAAAGGAAAACCACTTGTATGATTTGAGAATTGTTTTCGAACGATTAAGACAATTTAACCTTAAGATGAATCCCTTAAAATGCGCCTTCGGTGTCACCTCCGGGAAATTCTTAGGATTCGTTGTCCGACATCGTGGAATTGAAATCGATCCAGAAAAGATTAAAGCTATCTTAAAAATGCCGACTCCCAAAACCTTAAAACAACTACGATCTTTTCAAGGGAAGCTGGCATATCTTCGATGCTTTATCTCAAACCTGTCAGGTAGGTGTCAGCCTTTCTCGGCACTAGTAAAAAAGGACGCCAAATTTATTTGGGAAGAGAAATGCCAGAAGGCCTTCGAAGACATTAAACAATATTTAATGACACCTCCCGTCTTAGCAGCCCTAGCCTCAGGTAGACCGCCGATACTTTACACCGCGGCTTTAGACGACTCTCTCGGAGCCCCGTTAGCCTGTGTCAATGACGAGGGTAAAGAAAATGCTCTTTACTACTTAAGCCGTCATTTACTTCCGACGAAAGTAAGGTATCCCGCAATTGAAAAGCATTGTTTGGCCCCGATCTTCACCGCTCGAAGCTCGTGCACTACATGCTTTCTCATAAGGTCAACTCGATCTCGAAGTTTAATCCATTGCAATACTTGATGACTCGTCCAACACTTTCCGGCGGACTTGCCGGATGGTCAATGATATTATTGCAATTCGATATAACTTTCGTGCCTCTGCGTGCCGTAAAGGGACAAGTCTTAGTAGACTTCCTCGCAACACACCCTTTGCCGGCAGAATCTCCTCTCAATGATGATTTGCCAGATGAACAAATAATGAACCTAGAAGACCTTGATGATCGACGTTGGGAATTATATTTCGACGGAGCATCTTCAAGCACACAAAGACGAAGAATCGCAAGTGATAAGTGCCCGGTAAGGCGGGAATCGGGCTAATCTTTATAACACCGGAGCGGGGGATGTTAAGATACTCCTACCACTTGACGTAACCGTGTACAAACAATGAAGCAGTAATACGAAGCCCTCATAACGGGACCGGAATTAACTATTCAAATGGGGATAACGTACATCAACATCTAAGGGGATTCACGCTTAATCATTCATCGGATCGTCGGACAATACGGAATTTTTAAACCAAGACTCGAACAATACTTCCAAGTATGCCATACAGCTGTTGGAACGGATTCCAAATGTGACAATCTACAAAATTCCCGTAAAAGAGAATGCTTTAGCAGATGCTTTAGCCCGTCTCGCAAAAGAATTTTCCTCGTTTGCAAGATGAATCGGTGGAAGTGTCGGCTCACGGACGTCGAGTCCTATCACAGACTCGACATAGACACAATACACAAATCGAAAAAGAAAAAGAAGCAATTACAGCAGAGTGATAAAAACACGTAAGATCGGCGACAGCCATCGATGGACTACTCCGCAAACAGAAAGCTACCAGACGATAGGTCGCTAGCTCATCGGATCAAGAAAAGAACTCGTCCTACGCATTAATAAACAACACATTATACGAAGGTCTTTTGATCAAATGTGGCTAAGGTGCCTAAGCGGGTCCGAGGCCCATGAAATTGTTAAAGAGGTGCATTCGAGACTCTGTGGTGCTCACCGATCGGGTCCGAAGATGAAAATGAAAATTAAAAGACTAGGGTACTACCGGCCCTCGATGATGACCGACCGCATGAAAATCGCCAAGAGCCGTCACCAATGCCAAGTGCACGGAGTGGTTCTACACCAACCTCCAAATGTGCCGCACCCGACAATTGCGTCGTGGCCATTTGAATGTTGCGGCACGTATATAGTGGGTCCGATAGAACCACCATCTTCAAAAGGACATCGCTTCATTCTTGCGGCTACGGATTACTTTTCCAAGTGGGCGTGCAGGCTCCACTTAGAGAAGTGAAAGCACAACACGTGCTACGCTTTTCAAGAACCAAGTTGTCTACCGTTTCGGAGTGCCGCGCGGATCATCTCGGATAATGGGTCGGCATTCGAAGCACACAAATCAACAATTTTGTCGTGAGACACGGAATCGATCGTCGATACTCAACAATTTACTACCCAAGAGCAAACGGTCTCGCCGAGGCTTTTAATAAAACTCTCATTCAAATCTTAAAGAAAACCTTGGACGATAATAAGAGAAGTTGGCACGAGAAATTGTTAGAAGCCTTATGGGCCTACCGGACAACCTTCAGAACTCCTACTCAAGCTACACCTTACGCTCTAGTGTATGGGTCCGAGGCAGTGTTACCTTTAGAGGTTCAGCCTTCCTTCACTCGGAATTGCAGTTGCAAACAAGATCACGACGAAGAAAACGCCGTATTACGACTCGAAGAATTAGAAAGCTTGGAAGGGAAAAGACTTGCAGCGCAACATGAATTTAGAACTATACCAAGCTAAGATGGTTCAAGCCCATGACAAACCGGTCCGCACAAGAACCTTTAAAGTTGGTGACTTAGTTCTCGTTCTCAAGAGACCTATTCTCGCACACCGCAAGATAGGAGGAAAATTTGAACCCACTCGGGAAGGACCGTTTGTGGTCGAAGCAAGTATACTCGTGGAGGTTCCTACCGGCCTAGTGAATCGCTGGGAGAACGACATATGCTTCCGATCAACGGACGATACTTGAAAAAGTATTACGCTACCTGATGTTTCGAAGGAATGAATTCTTCACCCCTAAGAAACACGGGCGAAGTAATTACTTATGATTGGGTCCGAACACAAAAATAATAAAATGTGCTAAAATAAATAAAGTCATGATAATACATTTTCCTTGTTTTCTTTTTCAAATCAAAATCTATTCCCTGATCTTATCCTACTTCATTCCTGTTAAATTTGAAAATAAAAAAATATATAAAAGAAATACATCTTTAATAAACGTTTTCTTAATGTTCTTGTTCTTAGTACAGCCCCTGATCCTTTTCCTTGTCTTTTCGCAGGGAAATGTCGAACGGGCGGTTGGTCCTGAACTTTAAGAATGGCGTAAGCCTTGCACTCGATGAAAAGAGGGTGAAAGATGGAGCGATAATCGAGATCGACTCGGATTTCGCACCGAGCAGGCCTACAAGACGAGGAAAGTGACCGGATCCCAGTTAACCGAGAAGAACTACCAGGGCAGACAGTGATGAAAGTGGGTGGCCCAAGCCACCAATCCAACAACAAGAAAAGAAAAGCAAACACCGAAGAAGATAAGAAAATGAAGTCCGTAGTCGCTACAGCGGAGGGAAGGCTTGTCAGCGCCGCGCCCACAGAGATTCAAGAAGTGCGGAGAGCTACTCTCACGCCCACGCAACGAAGAAATAAGAATCGCCGTATCCGTAAGATGTTAACAAAACTAGCCGCGGACCGGCGCGACGAGACAATTGCTAATGCCAAGCACACACATTTCAAGGACACCGGTTCACCGAGAACTCGAAGAAAGGAGGCCAGCTCCTAGGATAACGAAAGAACCGTGGAAATCTCCGTAAGATCGAAGAAAGAAGGCTACCACGCCACCGGATAGAACCACCAATAATGCATGACCTTGTTGCGTAAGCAACCCCGGGGATGTCCCGACGTGACATCATCCCCGAGGAGCCGAGGTATGCGGGGAACGTGAAGGGATTGAACCATATATCCCACAATATGTCACAAGGCCTCGCCATCCTGCATCATTCCGGAATACGAGCCGGAGAGAATGCGAATGTTGAAAAGAAAACTTTTGAATACTTCGAGAGAATTAAAGGAAGAAGGATCAACATACTAGTAGGGCCTCGAGCTACATACCGACGTATTCTCGTAGTATGAATAACAACAAATCGTGGATTGTATCCGGGATTTGAAGAGAATGGGCCGAGCAGGCCGCCTAAGGGAGAACACATACTCGAACCCCGGAGATGGATGCCGTGGAAAGGAAGAATCACAATACAATGCGGATGTCGCTACAACTTTGCTCGAAGACGAAAGGGAAACCCACCGGGGATACTCCGTCATGGGCAAGTAGATCCGATGTCATTAGTCATCGTGAGAATGGTAAAAAGATTGATAACATGGAGGGTACTGCCGCAGATTGCATACCCAATAGCCGCATTATCAACATCTACAAACAGTGGTGACCGCATACCCCCACATGTAGATCACCACGACTTCGTCGACCTTTCGCATGGTCTCTTTCTTGAACGAGTGTGACATCATGTTCGGATCCGACCTACGGATAGCAGTGCCCGGGTGAGTTCCGAGGGCCGAGAAAGATACCTTTACCGTAGGTTCCGTCATGATACCGAAGGGCAACGGAGCGGATATCGCTAAGCATTGCATACCGGAGTGCCAGATGGAGCGGATCTCGGCTACTTTCGGGAGAATGGACGACGGCAAGATACCTTACCATTTCCAACCGTACCCGGAGCTAGAGAACCTCCGGCCTTACGAGCCGTGAGTTACATGGGAAATATCACACCTCCAACGTACATCCAATCGGCATCCTCGCCAAGGATGGCTTGGAAGGTGATGTTATTAACCATGTATCCCACTATTCGGACATGGATTTTTTGACAAATGCTTCTTTTGATGGACCAACAAAGATCATACACGATCCGTTTCGAGTCTACATGGATTGTATGAAATGTATTCCGCGATCGAGTTGTATGATGTATTTTCAACATGATTGGAATGAAAGTGACCATGTCACGTTTTTGGCCTTCACCTCTTTTGTGCAAATTGATTGGGAAACGCCATTAAAGTTAAATGAACTTCGAACAAAGAACAGAAAAGAAATCAAGAAAGAAGAATAAAAGAAAACTTTCCTAAAAAAAAAATCTTAAAAAATGACAAACACCAAATTCACGTGAACATTAAATGAACGATAAAATAAAATTTGAACCATTAAAAGATAAACGAAATCAACACAAATCTCAAATTCCATCCTTCCAAATTTCAAATCGAATTTCGAATTCAATCTTTCCAAATTCCAAATCCACTCTCGATCAAATTTCAAATTTGATCTTTTCAAATCTCAAATCAAATTCTCAATCAAATTTCAAATCAAATTCTCAATCAAATTTCAAATTTGATCTTCCAAATTTCAAATCAAATCTTAAATCAAATTTCAATCGAGTTCAAACTCATCCTTCCAAATCTCAAATTCAATCTTTCCAGATTTCAAATCTCAATCAAATTCAAACTTTTGGGTCGAGGATTTTACATCCAAGATCGCACTCGCTTTAGGATTCTTTTCCTATTGCACCGAAATACATCAAATTCAAACTTTTGGGTCGAGGATTTTACATCCAAGATCGCACCGCTTTAGGATTCTTTCCTATTGCACTCGAAATACATCAAATTCAAACTTTTGGGTCGAGGATTTTACATCCAAGACCGCACTCGCTTTAGGATTTTTTCCTATTGCACCTGAAATACATCAAATCCAAACTTTTGGGTCGAGGATTTTACATCTAAGACTGCACCGCTTTAGGATTCTTTTCCTATCGCACTGAAATACATCAAATTCAAACTTTTGGGTCGAGGATTTTACATCCAAGACTGCACTGCCTTAGGATTCTTTCCTATTGCACCGAAATACATCAAATTCAAACTTTTGGGTCGAGGATTTTACATCCAAGATCGCACCGCTTTAAGATTCTTTCCTATTGCACTAAAGTACATCAAATTCAACCTTTTGGGTCGAGGATTTTACATCCAAGACCGCATCGCTTTAGGATTCTTCCCTATTGCACCGAAATACATCAAATTCAACCTTTTGGGGTCGAGGATTTTACATCCAAGACCGCACTCGCTTTAGGATTCTTTCCTATCTGCACCGAAATACATCCAATTCAAACCTTTTGGGTCGAGGATTTTATATCCAAGACCGCACCGCTTTAGGATTCTTTCCTATTGCACCGAAATACATCGAATTCAAACTTTTGGGTCGAGGATTTTACATCCAAGACCGCATCGCTTTAGGATTCTTCCCTATCGCACCGAAATACATCGAATTCAAACCTTTTGGGTCGAGGATTTTACATCCAAGACTCGCACCGCTTTAGGATTCTTTTCCTATTACACCGAAATACATCAAAATCAAACTCTCGAGGTTAAGGATTTTACATCCAACACCGCATTACTCCGAAATCTCTTCTCATCGCAATGATTCAATCTAATCAATTCAATTTTCTTTCGAGGTTGAAGATGTTACATCTAAAACCTCAGAATTCCAATTTTCATTTCAAATCAAATCCTTCAAATTAATTTTGACAAACTCCAATCTAAATTGAAACTTCAAATTGAAATATAAACTCACACATCAGAACTTAAATTGAAACAAAATAAAATCTAAATCGAAATTCCCCCAGGTCATGTGATTCGGGATTCACCTCCTTTTCCTTTCCCCAGCCGAGAGTTCAGGAATCTCCTAGTTTCGAGATATACTTGCTACTCCCCAGCTGAAAACTCCTCTATTTCGTCCTAAGTTTGTCACTTGGATGTTTGTGTTGGTTTTGTTGATCGCTTCGGTCAACACCAATACGCGCGGTGTGCTCCGTCACTCACCACACCTATTGGGGGTCCATTTGTTGACCTCATTTTTGATGAGGTCTTCTCTTCTTCTCTTTAGTACTTAGGCTCTAGCCTTCAGGCTTTTCCTTTCGACTCGTCTTAGAGGACTAGAATCGGGACCCACCTTTTAGAAATTCAAACCACTTCTTAACTCCCCGCAAACTCCACAAACTCGACCGTAGACCCCTAATCACCTAGAGGGTTGAAATCAAATGTGGAAGTTTAAAGGATGAGTTCCTATGGGACTCTTCGGCCTTAGGACCGCCCCGGCGGCCCGGTCCGGTGAAGGGGCCGACTTACACACACCACACTTATACACTACACCTACACACTACACTTTCACACACCTCCTAAAACCACACCCATACCTAACTTGACCTCCTGACTCATGTAGGTGATTCACATGGATGGTCCTTAACCCCTAAGCCCTTGGCTAAGAGGGTTAGGAACAACATAGTGAATGCCTCAAATGAGTCCCTTCACGACTCATATGGGCTTGATATGGCTTCATGGCTCAACCAAAATGACTTCTTTCCACCCAAATTCACCCAATCTTCAATTTCCCAAATTTTCAATTTTTGACCCCCGGGACCCTACACCTACTAAACCTACCCAAAACCCTTAAAATTACCCAAATTTCTCAAAAATTTCCAAATTACCCAAAATTCTTCAAAATCAATCCCAAACATTTCCACATCACTTAAACTGATCATCCATACCCAAAAATACCAAAAATTCCAAGAAAACCTCCCAATACCCTCCAAATACCCAAAATACCCCTCTTGGCCTAAAAATCCAAAAATTCAGAAAATTCCCAGAAAATTCCAAAAAATTCCAAATATTCCCAATTTCATTTTGTCCAACTACACCATGGGCCAATTTTGTCAATTTACCCTACTTTTGTCAAAACCCCCAATTTGACCCATTTTAACCCTAAGTGCACCCAATGTCAAGCCAAACCTACCCAATTGATCCCAATTTTGGTCCAATTCAATTCTAAAATTCAAATCAATATCCCAAATACCAATCTAGACCAAATCCAAGCCCAATTTGATTGACATTTGGATCCAATCTCACTTTTGGCCTTAAAGCCCAATTTGGACCCATGACCCAAACCTAACCCAAATTCACCCAATTCAATTCCAATTAACCCCAAATCTTTTCTGAATCTTCCTTAACATTCCCACAAACAAAATACTAACATGATTTGCCCAAAATTTAGACCCAAACCCCACTCAAACTCAACCCAAGGTTAAAAGGCCCATTTTTGACCTAAACCCAAACCTAGCCCAAATGAGCCCAAACCCCAAAATCAAAGCCCAACCAAAGTCATAACCTCTTTGAAACACTCCCATAAATATTTCTCAACATTAATTCTACATCAATTTCAACCCTAGCCCAACATTGGCCCAACTTGGCCCACTTGGACCTATATTGGCCCATTCACCAAAAGAGCCCAAATTCAACCCAATTCAAATCCAAATCACCCCCAATTTGCTTCAAGTCACTCATGACACATCCATGAGCTAAACCCAACAATTATTTGGCCCAACCTCTTTACAAAATTCCCATCCATAAATTCATTTTTAAACTTAAAGGCCCATTCCTTAAACCATTTTAAAAGTCCACTTCCACCAAATCCAAAACCCCAAAAATTCTTCCAAAGCCCATATGACATTTCCCCTCATCATACTTTCAATTAAAATCATCCCTAAGTCCTAAACCAATGATCAAATAATTCTAAATGATGCTTCATCCAAATTTCCACCAAATTATCCAAAATCCTTAAAATCCTTTTTTATGAAATTGACCAAACTTTTTGCCAAGCCAAAGGTGAGCCATGAAGCCATGCATGAGCCACATGTGAGCCATGAGAGCTTTGGACACTCCACCATGCCATATTGGGTAAGAAGAGGGGGGCTTTCCTTAATCCCTAAAGCTCATTAGCCTTAATCATGTTTCACCTAAACTTAAATTTAATCCAAATATATTTGGATGGAGACTTCTCCATGCCAAACCAAGTGATCCCTTTGATCCCCCACGGCATCCAAAGCCACCTTGAAGGCCGCACCAAGCCCAAATGGGTGGATTGACCCATTTAGACTCAAAACTAGCCATGCCCCATTCTACTTTGAATCAAAGCCTTTACACATGGCAATTGCCAATTGCTTGCACCAAGCCCCAGCCCTGACCCACATGACCTTGAGGGTGACCCATGCCTGGCCGGCCGGCCACCAGGCCGCCGGAAAACACCATGGCCAACAGCTCACATGTGAGCCAACTTTGAAATTCTCACCCGCCGAGTCGCCCCATCCCCAGTGGCCATTGTAGCTGTTCTTCTCTTGCCAAGAGCAGTCGATCCCAAGCCCTAACTCTCCCCGGGAGGCCCTCCACCCTCTCCTATTTAAACTCCACCCCTCTCGGCCATGAGGAGAGCCGAGCAAAAACCTTGCCAAAACTCGCTAAAATTGTTCCGGACTCCTCCCCATACACAGAGCACTTGATCCCCGGTGAGATCCCCCTGCCATTTCTCCTCCGCGAGCTCAATTTCGAGTTGAAATTCCACCCAAAACCGGGACACTTCTCCACAGGTGAGCCAATTCCCAAATTGATTGGTCCTACACCTTCACCGGACCAAGGGAAGGTGTCCACCAGACAAAAGCCCCATCTCCAGGCCACCCAGTTGCTCCAGCCTCCAAGCTTTGTGATCGGGCTTGGTCGAAATCACATTCAGACAATTCACCAGACCAGGAGACTTCATCTGGAGCTTGCTGGGATCCAATCGAAGGTGCAACAACTCTCAGATCGAAGCCACACTTCTCTGAGCAAAGGTATGAGCTAATTCTTCATCCCGAGCTTCTGGAGATTCTCCATTTCAAATGCCTTAGTTTCAATGCATGTTATCCGTATAGATGTGTTCGTCTCTTCAAGACGAATCCACAGAGCATAAGAACATAAAAATCCATTGAGTATCGAGTGAGATTTTAGGGATTTAGTGTGGACGGCTCTCGGGTGAGGACGCTCGGGGACGATGAACGGATGCCGTCCATTCAATACACGCGCGGACGAACGGCTCAGATGGCGTCGGACCAGGAGACGGTACGAGAACCGCGGGGCCCGGCCGCCGACTCGGGTGGCGGCGTTGAATGGGAGCGCGACGCGTGTGCGTTCGAAGCCGCCGAGGTTGACGCGGCGCCGCGTGGATAAATAGAAAATTAGGGTATTTTTCTATTTATTTAATTCCCTAAACTTCAAAAATTCATATCTCCGTGTAGAAAAATCGGAAAAATAAAATAAAAATACCTTCTTGCTCGGTGAACGGAGGAGAATAATGTGGAAAAAAAATCATTTAATTTCATCAAGTATTTTATTTTTTATAATTTATTTACTCTCTGCATTATTTTAATTCTCCATGCATGCATACAATTCACCATGGCATGAGACCATAGGGCTTTTGAAGCCTCTGAATTTGGGAACATTCCCTGAATTTTCCAATGTCAGAGGCCATCCCTATGAAAAGTTATTGATTTTTCAAGTTCATGTTACTATTTGGAGTATTTTAATTCCAATAAATAGCATGTTGTGAAATAAATTCTAGGAAAATTTGGTGATGTTCCTTATGACCAGAGGACCCTAGGAAAAATAGGTTTTGAGTTAGTTCATTAAAAACAACCCTAATTGGCTTAAACACCCAAAATAGGTCTCTATTTAATTAGAGTTAACCAGGCATCAAATTGACTTGAAATCAATTCTCCACTGACCTTTAGGATCAGAGGAATCCACCATAAAAGTTTGAGGTCAATTGGACTTGGTTAGCCCTACTAATTGGGTTGATTAAGCCACTTAGCCATTTTAAAATTTAAAAATTCATAACTTTTAAAATACCTTTCAAAAATTCACTAAATTGGTTTTGGAGCCTCTCTGATATCAGGGGAACCTAAGAAAATTAAAATTTCAATTTTCTAAAAAAGTTGATTTTTAATAATATTTTAATATTTTTAATAATTAAAAAATAATAAAAATCACAAAAATAATAAAATTCACCAAAATGTCACATTTTGAATTTTAATCACTTAGGAATAAATCCCACATTTTTCTTAGGTCTATTTAGTGAGATATTAAATTTTAAAGCTTTAAGGTAATTTTAAAATTAAAAAAATGTATTTTCTAGCATTTTCACTAAAATAATTATAATAAATCATAGAAAAATCAGAAAATTGCAAAATTTGCTTCTCTAATTTCCTTGATATCAAAGAGATTTTTGAAAATTATAAAATTCATTTTTCAACATTTATTTTATTTTTAAATTAATTAACACTCCAAAACTTAAAATAATTATAATAAAAATAATATAATTAAAAAAATCACCAAAATTGGTCCAAGTGGTTCTCTCGGTCATTAGGAATGTCCCCTAATTTTCTTAAGGACAGAAACTTTCCCTTGGTCATGTTATTAAATTTTCCTTGAAAATCTCTATTTTCTACCAAAAATAATTATATAAATAAATTAAATGTAGAAAAATCACATTTTTTCCTCTCATGTCTTTATTGGCATATGAGTGAAGTCACATAAAAATTTCAAGTTCATTTGAGTTCAATTTAGTGAGTTATGAAATCATTAAGCTTAAAGGGTAAAGTGGTAATTAAATTTTTAACCCTTAATTAAAACTTTAGGTTTAATAAAAAATTAATTAACAAGTAAAATATTTGATCCTTATCTGATTTGGATTATTGAAATTTAAATAATTAAAGGGTAGAAACCCATTAAGCAATTTTAAAATGATTAAACTTTAATTAAATAATGGATTAAATTTGGAAGAATAATAAAATTGGAATTATTAAAATAGGGATATTATTAGGAAGAGATTTATTCTTTAATTTAAAAATCCCTAAATTAATTATCTCATTAATATTCAATTCTTAATTAAAATGATAACTCAAATTTAAAATATTAAAAGACTTAATTATTAAACTCTTTTAAAAAAAATTTCAATTAAAATTAAAAATAAAATTAAATTAAAATTAAATTAAATTAAATAAATTAAATTAAATTAAATTAAATTAAATTAAATTAAATTAAAATTAAATTAAATTAAAGATTAAATTAAATTAAATTAAATCAAATTAAATTAAATTAAACAATCAAATTAAATTAAATTAAATTAAATAAATTAAATTAAATTGAATAATTAAATTAAACTAAAATAAAATTAAATTAAAATTAAATTAAAATTAAATTAAAATTAAATTAAATTAATTAAATTAAATTAAATTAAATAATTAAATTAAATCAAATCAAATTAAATTAATTAAACATCAAATCAAATTAAATCAACTATATTGAATTAAATTAAATTAAAACTCAATTAAATTAAATTAAATTAAATTAAATTAAATTAAATATAACATCACCTAAGACATAAAGAATTCAAAATAAATCTAAAATAACTTGAACACTATTCCAAATTTAAACTCATTAATGGAAATTAAACTAAATCACAAACCATTTGAACACCAATTTACCCTCAAATGCTTTAGTCATCATAACTCCTAAATAGAACATTAAATGAAATGTTACTTCACTCATAGGATATTCAAATGTCCTAGTTCACTGATCAAGTTAACAAAACTTGAATTCCCGGACGATTAATTCATTTGTATAATTAAATTCACTTGGACTTAAAACAATCCTAGAAATATTGAAAAGATGTTTAAGATTTGTCTTAAGCACTTCCTCGATATGATAGGATGTTCATAAGAACAATTGAACTTAATTATTCTTTGATGAAGAAAATCGTCCTCAAACCAAAACACAAAGAACCTAGATGTCATAAGAGATGACTAGCTATAGGATTAGGAATTTGGTAGAAAACCATAACCCTTCCCTTAGCTTTACCTAGGAACTTGCTTAAATATTCTAATTGTATTTTAAGTGTAGCTTGGGATGACGGGAAGACCCTCCAGGTACGCTTTTATTTTATTGCAATTTACTTTCTTGCAATTTACATTATTGCAATTTACTTTATTGCAAATGCACTTTACTTTTCTTGCATGATAAGACAACTCGTTGCATGAAAACCCACACCTTTAGGATAGCCCTAAAACCGAAACCAAAACTAAATTAAAAGTCATTGCAAGATAAAATTCACCACCACAACGATTCAAAATATAAAACAACTCAAAATTTAATCACAAACGAACACAAAACTACAATTGCAACTAAATTAAAACGTCTCGTTGGATGATCGGGAATACCTCGGATGATGTAACCTACGTGTTGCTAACGGGATTTCCCACGGTCTAAATGAAAGTGTGGAACTCATTCAGTTGAGTTTAGCAAATTCATCTGGACTAAGTGAATCCGATAAAAATAATGATGCCGGAAGGATGGAACCGTGGGATCTTAACCGGTGTCGTTATAATCAACTTTAAGATTTGTTTTAATCAAAACACAAAAAAAACACTTGGAAAATTAAGACTTCTCTAAACCAAAACACTTTTCTCCTCTCCCGATTTATGATTTCTAAAACTAAACCTCTCGCAACAATAAGGAGCTCGGAGCATGGTGGGCGAGCACGGCCATCGTCGTCGCAAAACTCGAATCTACATCGACAGAACTTTCCTAGAATTAAATAACCAAGCCATAGGATTTCGAGGTAGTTTGCCTAGTGCAACATAAATCCTCAACCCTTCGTTAGGCATTTGCCTTGCAAATTAAGCCCTAACCGGATTTAGGATTCCGAGGTAGTCGTCTGATACGACATAAACCCTCACATCTTCAAGGCTATTTGTATGATTCTATCATATAAATATAAGTCCTAATTAATTAAAATTGACAAAATCAAAACATTTAAATAAACATTAGGATTTTCCTAAATTTAAGCCACACAATAGGATAGTCGGGAAATTACCGAAGTTCACTTCGAATCTGTGGTTTCTCCTACTTTTCTTCCTTTAGATTCACAAAACAAAATGTTCCAAACTTGATCCGTTCCCTATTGAAATTCCAAAATTCAATCCCTTGAAAACTTAAACTTTGAAATCCTTGAGAGCAGAATAATTGATTATTATCGAGAGTTTTCTTAGGTGATTCCCGTCACTTAAGATGTAATTAACTATAGGGGCTTGCCCTTAAAGGGAATTTTGAAGAACCTGAGTAATATAAACCCCGTTTAATGTTTTCATATTAAGCGAGGGAATTTTGTCGGCTTATAAAATTGGTTCGCGGACCAAACGGATGTCATAAATCTTCTAGTTTATTTAATCGAGCCCCACCGTCAAGCGGTGTGTCTATCCTTAGGGATGGATACACGGTTTGTGGTGCGGTGCTCGTTTATATAAACTATTTGGGATGTGAGATCGGTTTAATCTCATATCTTAAAACCTTCAAATTTAAAATTATTTTCAAAATCAAATACTACTTTTCAAATTATTTATTTTAATTAAATTAAAAATTCGCCGACAGCTTCTGTTAGGCGACCCCCCTCTTCAAAATAAAACACACAACCCAAAAATATGCCGACACTCTCTCCCTCGTAACTTCACTAGTATGACTTGAAGGCAACAGTTTAGATGAGATAAAATAATGTCATGCCTTTGAAATAGCATTCAACTTAGAGGCTTGAAAATTTACTCTTCTTTCATTTGTCATCTTCCATAAACCTCTTCCATCAGTCAGAAATGATATGATCTCATCTAGTTCTCCTTCAGTGGGATGATAATTAGCATAAAAACAAAACAATGTAGGAGGCAAGTGGTAAAAGACATTGATTACCGCAGGTGAAAAATTCACTTGTTCACCTCTAACCATCACCAAATTCTCTTCTGATGCAGGCAAGTTTGCATAAAACTCTCTGACCCTAGAAACAACAGCGATAACAGAAAAGTAACAATAATTCTCCCAATTCCTTCTAGTAATCATTTCGTTATTAACTTCTCCTGGCTTACTAAATACTCGTTCCAGAATCAATTTACGTGATGACAGTGCATCGACGTATCAATCTTCTGCTCTTGCAATAAAAACATTGTTGGAAACAAATTTTGCTTTATCTTTCGAGCGCTTTGACTTTGGAGCCATCTCTAAAAAAAATTGCAAAAATTCACCATAAATTCCAAAATTAAACTAAACTTGCTAATTTAACTTCCAAAGGTAATCTCCACTAAATCCAAGCAATTTCTCATGCTTTTCCTCAAATTTCACCCTAAATAATGACTTTAAGATTTTTCAATAATGTACTCAAAATATATGGTGAAAATAAAAAATTTTTACTTAGGAGTAGTGCTCATACCTCAAGGAATTCAAATCTGACAAATCTCGTTGAAATCGGCTCTTAATTGATCCAATCTAAGAATGCCTTAAATCCTATTTCGCGATTTCGAGAGGTTGAGGGTGACGGGAGATGTTAAAAATGTCAATTTTTGGGTTTCTAATTGCAGAAAATCAGTTTTCATGAACTGGCGTTTAAGCGCGAGGCATCGGCGCTTAGCCGCCAAATCTGTCGCTTAGCCGCCAGTACCCTGATTTTCATAATTAATTTAAACATGTACAAAACCCCTTGGTTAATTATCCTAAATCACTTTAAATAATTGTTTCTCCTCCATAAACTTTTCTAATTCTCCAAAGAAAATTAAATTTCCATCAATTCCAAACAAATTTTACATGAACACAAATTTTCATTTAATCAAAACAACCACACTTAATACAAACTAAAATTTCTATCCAAACATTTTGGATGAAATTTCTTAATACATAATAATTCAAATACATTAAAACAAAGATAAAGTTACATCATTAAGATGTAACAAAAAAATTAAAGTTCAATAAAACAAAAACATATAACACTAGACATAAAACACTTAACACATTAAACCACAACACTAGACTATACTCAAATTAATTTCAATCTCCATTAGGTGGAATGTATCCAAAACTACCAGTAGTTCCATTTAAACCATCTGGACTATAGATCTGATAAAACGGGCGATGGTTGAAAACTCTCACATCTTCTTCTAACCATTTGTTTTTCAGAAACATTGACTTATCCGCTTCTTCCACATGACTTGTATGACTAGATTGCATTTTAAGTTTTCATCCCATATGTGCTAAATGAGCATTATTTTCATTTAGCTTTGCTTCAATTGACTCCACGTTGGCTTCAATCTTCACAATCCTTTCTGCAATACCTTGAATACTAACTGCTAGGAATCCATTGTATAACTCTTGTGCACTTTCACTAATAAATTTCTTCTTGTTGACTTCCGCCTTCTTCTTAATTTTATTCTCCCAAAAAGACATTTTTGCCCTCAAAACACTCTTCTTAAGACTCGGGAATATAAATAGGGACTGAGGCAAGTGTTTTTCCTAATTCAGGGCTTTTTATAAACATGGGAAATGCTAAAACCGACCCTAAACATTTTAAAACTCCAAAATAACTTATAAAACCACTTCCCCACAATTTTGTCTTCTAGAAACTCATTTATCACATTTTTCTTAACTGCGGCGCTTAAGTGCCAACCAACGGCACTTAGCCGCCAGTGCAAATTTTTGTACAAGTCTGCCAAATGTCCAAAATTTTCATTCTGACTCTTTTATGTCATCAATTAATGTCAAGTAAACACCACTATAACCAATCTCTTCAAAATACTACCACATAATCATAAAAATAAACCAAACAAACCAAACAAAGAAAACATAAAATAAAGCAAACCGATAAATATGAAGCAAAGCACACCAATAAATATGGGTTGCCTCCCACAAAGCGCTTGGTTTAATGTCTTCAGCCTGACATACGCAGAACTTATTCTGAGTGACCCAACATCAGATTCTCATCAAGTTTAAGTTGATCGACTGAAAAATAAGGTTTAAGTCTATGACCATTAACTTTAAATATTTTTCCAGTCTTAGGATCTTGAATATCCACAGTTCCATAAGAATAAAATTTTATCATAATAAATGGACCCATCCATTTGAACTTAAGTTTTCCAGCAAAAAATTTCAACTTGACATTATACAACAAAACTTTTTATCCTGGCTCAAGATTTTTAGTAAGAATCTTCCATCATGCTATAACTTCATCTTCTCTTTATAAATCTTAGCATTTTCATAAGATTCATTCCTTATCTCTTCAAGCTCATTTAATTACAATAAAATCTCTTCTCTGCAACATCCTTTAAATTGTAATTGAACTCTTTTATAGCCCAAAATGACAATCTTTTCCAAAAAATAGCCTATATGGGGACATCCTTATAAGAGTTCTGTAAGCAGTCCTATAAGCCCACAAAGCATAAACCAGTTTGATCGACCAATCCTTTCTGTTTAGATTAACAGTCTTTTCCAATATTCTTTTAATTTCACGATTGG
This sequence comes from Papilionanthe hookeriana x Papilionanthe teres, assembly GCA_022702705.1. NCBI lineage: Eukaryota > Viridiplantae > Streptophyta > Magnoliopsida > Asparagales > Orchidaceae > Papilionanthe > Papilionanthe hookeriana x Papilionanthe teres. The sequence continues at coordinate 80,555,452 of CM040433.1, forward strand.
ATAATTCAACCAAACCACTTATCTACGGATGATAAGCAGTAGCAATGCGATGGTTAATATGATATTTCTTTACTAACTTCTCCATAATCGCATTTCTAAAATGACTTCCACCATATGTAATGATTACATTTGGTATTCCAATTCTACAAAATGTATTCTTTCATAAAAACTTTACAGCACTTTGAGCATCACATTGAGGTAAAACAACAGGTTCAATCCATTTGGATACATAGTCTACTGCTATTAAAATATAAATCTTTTCGAAAGATGGTGTAAATGGTCCCATGAAATCTAATCCTCAAACATCAAATATTTCAACTTCCAACATATAATTGAGGGGCATCTCGTTTCTTCTAGAAATATTGCTTACACTTTGACATCGATCACAATTTTTAATATATGCATTAACATCTTTAAAAATTGTAGGCCAATAAAATCCAGATTGTAAAATTTTATAAGTATTTCTATCAACTCCAAAATGTCCCCCATAATAAGAATTATGACATTTTTGAATAATTTCATAAGTTTCTTCTAAAGCCACACATCTTTGAATGATCAGATCCTTTCCTTGTTTATATAAAAATGGGTCATCCCAAAATTAAGTTTTAGCATCAATAAAAACTTCTTCCTTTTCTGGTATGTCAATCCATATTGTAAAATATCACTGACAATAAAGTTTACAATATCGGCATACCATGGAATTGACCATTCATTAATAGTGAACAATTTTTTATCAAGAAAAAGTTCATTAATTTCCTCAACATCACTAAAAGATTTTTTAGTTTCAAGCCTGGATAGATGATCACCAATTTGATTATCAGCACCCTTCCTATCTACATCTCAAAATCAAATTCTTGCAAAAGAATAATCCATCTAATCAATCTTGGTTTCACATCTTTCTTTTTCATTAAATATTTGATAGCAGAATGATCATTATGCACTACACATTTAGTTCCAATTAAATATGATCGAAATTTATCAAAATCAAATACTATAGCTAATAACCTTTTCTCAGTAGTGGTATATTAATTTGAGCTTCATTAAGAGTTTTACTAGCATAGTAAATTACTTTGAAAATTTTATCATATTTCTGACCCAAAACAACACCAATAGAATAATCACTAGAATCGCACATTAATTCAAAAGGTTTTCCCAATTTGGTGAAATTATAATAGGTTCATTGATTAATTTTTCTTTTAATGTTTTAAAAGCATTTAGGCATTCATCATCAAAATAAAAAATTACATCCTTTTCCAATAAACGGCATAAGGATTTTGAAATTTTTGACAAGTCTTTAATTTAATGCCTATAGAATCCAGCATGTCTTAGAAAGCTTCTAATTCCCTTGACATTCGTTGGACATAGTAAATTAGAGATAACTTGAAAGCCTCTAAACCTTTTTCTAATATTCTATGTCCTAATACAATTCCTCCTGCTACCATAAATTCAAAATTTTCCTATTTAAGGACCAAATTAGTTTCTTCACAGTGTTTTAGAACTTTAGATAAATTTTCTAAACAAGTTTGAAATGAACTTCCAAACATTGAAAAGTCATCCATAAAAAATTCAATCCATTTTTCAATTATATCACAGAAAATAGCCATCATACATCTCTAAATTGTAGCAGGGAATTACATATATCAAAAAGCATTCTTCTAAAAGAAAACATACCATAAGGACTGGTAAACGTTATTTTTTCTTGATCCTTAGGAGCAATTTAAATTTGGTGGTACCCAGTATATCCATCCAGAAAACAAAAATATTTATGCCAAGCCAGTCTATCCAACATCTGATCTAGAAATGGGAGTGGAAAATGATCTTTCCTTGTAGCAAGATTTAACTTTCTATAATCAATGCATATCTGCCACCCTGTAACTTTTCTTGTTGGTATAATCTCATTCTTCTCATTAACAGTCACAGTTACTCCTCCTTTCTTAGGAACACAGTGAATAGGACTAACCCATGCACTATCTGAAATAGGGTAGATAATCCCAGCATCCAACCACTTTAAAATTTCTTTCTTAACAACATCTTCCATAAGGATTCTATGCATACAAATTGAAGGACTGATTCCTTTAATATCAGTTATCGTCCATCCCAAGGCTTTCTTGTACTTATTTAAAACTTTAAACAAACTCTCTTCTTCTTTTTTAGTTAATTGAGAGGAAATAATCACTGGGAAAGTTGAGGACTCACCTAGAAAAATATACTTCAAATGATCAGAAAGCATCTTTAACTTAAGTTCAGGAAGTTTTTCAATTGATGGACCAAATGATTCAACTTTTTCAGTCATGTCCAACAATTCAAAATTTTCATGAACATAATTTAGATCTTCCTCATGAAAATCATCAGACTAATGTAACTCCTCTTCTTGCTCATGTTTTAATTCTTATCTCTTAGATTTCATTTCATAAGTTAAATTGAAATGGCATTCTCTTAAATACTTGATAACATCCATCCTATAAATTCATCATTTTTACCTCTTGCAGGATATTTCATGGATTTTGAAATGTGGAATGTAACAGTCTGATTATTAACTCTCATTGTTAATTCCCCTTTTTGCACATCTATCATTGCTCTGCCTATGGCTAAGAAAGGTCTTCCTAAAATTATGGGTATCTCTTTATCTTCCTCCATATCCAGCACAATGAAATCAACAGGAAAGATACATTGATCCACTTTTACCAAAGCATCTTCTATAACTCCATTAGAATATGTGATCGAACGATCTACTAATTGCAGGGTTATAGTAGTTGGAGTTATTTCTCCTAATCCCAGTCTTTTAAATATTGATAGAGGCATAAGGTTAATGCTTGCACCTAAATCACATAAAGCTTTTCCATAAAATCTATCTCTGATTACACATAGAATTGTGAAACTACCAGGATCTTTAAGCTTTTAAGGAAGCTTCTTCTGAATTATTGCACTGCATTCCTCGCTAAGTGCAACTATCTCATTATCTTCAAACTTCCTTTTTTTTGTTGAGAATATCCTTCATAAATTTCACATAGCTTGGCATCTATTATAAGGCTTCAACAAATGGAATGTTGATTTTTAGCTTCTTAAATATCTCCAAGAATTTTGAAAATTTCTTATCCAATTTTTACTGACGAACTCTTTGAGGAAATGGAGGTGGTGGTTTTTCCAAATCATCCTTAAGTGGAGAAATAGTTCTTTCCAAACCTTTCAGAGCGTCCTCTTTTGGTTCTTCAATCTCTTCTTTCTCTACTTCAATTTTTTTTTTGAACTCTACCTTCCAACTCTCTTCCACTTCTCAGTTGAATTGCTTTTACATGCTCTTTATTCTTATCTCTTGGATTTACTTCAGTATTACTAGGAAGCATACCTTGGGATCTGTTACTTAATTTATTGGTAATTTTTTCCAATTGATTTTCAATTCTTATTATAGCTCCTTGACTTTGTAATTGATTTCCCATTTGTAACACCACTTCTTTAATAAACAACTTCTTCTCCTTAAATTCTGAAGCATTGTTAAAACCTGGAGGATATGTTGGTCTATAATTATTATTCCTATGGTTGTTTCAGTTCCCCAATGGATTTACTTGGTTGTTCCCCCATTTTTTGATTAATACCACCCTGATTATTGGTATTCCAGTTAAAGTTTGGATGATTCTTCTAACCTGGGTTATAATAATTAGAATAAGGGTTATTAGGCTTACTTATAGCATTCAAAGTTTCTTGTGAAGTATGAGAATCAACCATTTGACTTAATGAATTTTCTTCAATCATGGAAATTGGCAGAGAAAAATTCATTCTAATTTGGTCTATCTTCCTTGAAATTGCAGCAACATGATTTGCTAACATCGCAAAAGCATCATTTTCATGAATATTGGCTACCTTTTTAGGATTTAACCTTTCAGAAGGCCATTGAAAATTACTAGTAGCCATTTCTTCTGTCAAAGCATAAGCATCAGTAAATTGTTTAGACATCAGTGATACTCCTGCAGCAGCATCGATAATAGTTCTGAGAGATCCAACTAATCCATTATAAAAAGTTTGAATTATTAACCAATCTGGTATTGAATGATGTGGACATTTTCTGAGGAGATCTTTAAATCGTTCCCATGCCTCATATATAGATTCACCTTCAAACCGACCAAAAGATGTGATATCATTTCTAAGCTTCACAGTCATTGATGGTGGAAAAAATTTAGCAAGGAATTTTTGTGCTAAATCACCCTAAGCTCTGATAGATCTAGGTGCTAATGAATTTAACCATATCTAATCTTTATCCCTTAGTGAGAAAGGAAAAATTCTAAGTCTAATAGAATCATTTGAAACACCATCATATTTAAAAGTAGCACACAACTCTAGAAAGTTGGCAAGATGTAAATTAGGATCTTCAGTTTGTGCTCCCCTAAACTGATTATTAGACACCATTTGGATAATAGCAGGTTTAAGCTCAAAGGAATTAGCAGCTACAACAGGGTGTTGAATACTACCATGAAGTTCATCCAATGTAGATTAGCATATTCTCTTAAAAGTCTAATTTCTAGATGGATGTCAACATTTTGATTTTGATGATTTTCAATTTCATGAATATTTTTATCTTTTTCAGAATTTTTAATTTTTTTTATTTTTCTGATTGTTCTTTCTAATTCAGAATCGTAAGGCACAAGTCCCTCAGACCCTGAACTACACATACATCGTTAAATAAAATAAAACAAAACACACTAACAAAAACAAAGAAAAGTTAAAAAAGTTTTAATTTTTCTTAATTTTCGTTAAATGAAATTTTAATCAATTCCCCGACAACGACGCCAAAACTTGATCCCCGAATATTTATGCTTACCATTTAGATAGGAAATTAATGATTTATAATATGGGATACTACGCAAGTATAAGTATCATTTATCAAGTAATATAGGACTTTCTGATTTAGGCCCGAGAAATCGAACCCACAGGGAAATGTGTAAAACTTTAAAGAAATAAGAAAAATAACTTTTTACTTTTTAAATTAATTTTTGTAAGTATGTTTTAAGGATTTAATTTCTAGAAGTTGTTTTTGATATTTTTAATAACAAGTAAAGCAAGAAATAAAATTATCAATACTCTAAACACGATATAAAAGTTATAAGAATCAAATATCTTATTCCTTCTTCAATGAATCAGTAATAATTATGGATATTTATGTTGTGGAAGTATTTAAATGTATTGTGCCAAATATGAGCAATTATATTCTTTACCCTTACTTGGTTCTATAAAGAAAATTGGTTAATTTGAAATTTTGAAATTTTGTAGATGGGTTAGGCAGGGAAGATACCAGCTCTCACTCTAGAGTTCCCTCTATTCCCTCCATCTGGGGCCTAACATCTTATAACAAAATTTAAATAATAAACCAAATTAGGGGGCTTTAGCCTATCGCTCTAAAGTCCTATAATTTTAGTCCCCAATAAAGCATATCTACCTATCTATTTGCATTCAATCCTATGGACTACAATTGTCAACTATATAATTGTATGTGATTCTTTCCAATTGTTGTTTGAGATAATACCATATTGGATCTTACATAATCTCACAACAGACAGATTTTAACATCTTAATTGGCCAAATTAAGAAGTAAATTAAGTTCAAGAAATTGAATCATCAATATTTACTCCAGCATTAAACACTTATACTTTCCACAACATACTTCCATAATTTAATTATGTCAACATCTAAGAAAGAAAAAGATAAAGTAAACTAATCATATTTCATGAAGAAAACACAAACACAACTTGATATGAAAGCATAAACCATAATGAAAACACAACAATCTTACTTAAAAACAAAATGTAAAAACAAAGATAAATACTTATCTAAAAATCCTCTCCACCAGACTCTAGAAGTTCCTTTAGAATTTTGCTTTCCACAAAACAACTCTACAGAGGTTGGCGCCCAACTCAAATGACTCTAATAATGATTTTAAACTTCAATAAAAACTAGATACAAGGATAAAAGAAAATTGGTGAGAAGATGGCTTCACACCAGCCTTTTTTCTTTCTTACTCTCTACTCTCTACTATAGAAAAGAAGAACTCTAAATCTTAACACACTAATGACTACCACACTCTTCAACACACACTTCACACACTAATAACAACCACCCTCACAAATTATGAGGCTTCATTTTTATAATTTTCCAAAAGGTGCCTTGGTGTCTCTTTAAATCATGTCCAGATTTAATGTATCCACCAAAAGATGCATCCCTTAAATCATATTTACCGCCCAAAGGAAGTTAAGGAAGTCACCACCAAAATTTACTTCAAACACGCCTTGAAAATGGAGCCAAATTTGGTTTAAATTTGATTTTTTAACTGTGGTGTTTAAGCGCCGGCACTTTGGCGTCAGAGGCCAAATTTCTCAAACTTTATAATTTTGCTCCAAATTTGATCCTTTTTCACTCCTTTCATCATAATTAATTATTTTCATCATACCTACAAGAAAAACACAAAATAAATTCCATTAAAGTGCAATATCATCAAAAATAGGTATAAAAATGTGCATAAAAACACTATATATTTTAGGTGCATCAGGACCCAAATGGCAGTGGGTTTGCTGCGAGGAAGTCTGTTAAAATCTGACCTTTGATAGCATGAAGGGGTATGAAAGTCATTTTAAAATACAATAAAATCATTAACCATCTTGCAAGACATCGAGAAAGTGTGGGTCGAGTCATCGGGTATTGCAACAGATTAACCTTCGAAATCAGGTTAACCTTATGAGACAACATGTAATGACTAAGCTTATGAGCTATAAAAATTAAAGCTAGACAATGTTTCTCAATAGGAGGATACTTTACCTCCACCGGTATTAGACGTCGACTTAAGTAGTAGAGTACATTTTTCTTACCGTCATCATTTACTTGTGCTAGAAGAGCTCCGAGGGAGTCATCTAATGTCATGGTATAAAGTATCAACGGTCTACCCGGGATTGGGGCTGCTAAAATGAGTGGTGTAATAAGATATTGCTTGATATCTTCAAAGGCCTGCTGGCATTTCTCTTTCCAAATAAATTTGGCATCCTTTTTAATTAATGTCGAGAAAGGCTGACACCTCCCCGACAAATTAGATATAAAGCGTTTTAGGTATGCCAATTTTCCTTGAAAAGAGCATAGTTGTTTCAAGATTTTGGGAGGAGGCATTTCTAAGATATCTTTAATCTTCTTTAGGTCAATTTTGATTCCTCGATGACGGACAATGAATCCTAGAAATTTTCTGGAGGTAACGCCCAAGGCACACTTTAAGGGATTCATCTTGAGATTGTATTGTCGTAATCGTTGGAACACGATCATCAAATCACATAAGTGGTTTTCCTTTACTTCACTTTTGATAACCAGGTCATCCACGTAGCATTCTACTTGGTTATGGATGAGGTCATCGAAGATCCTTGTCATTGCTCGCTGGTAGGTTGCACCGGCATTTTTTAACGCAAATGACATTTTAGCATAGCGGTAGATTCCAATTGGAGTTCTGAAAGCTGTTTGTGTTGCATCTTTTGGAGCCATCTTAATTTGATTATATCCTGACGATCCATACATAAAAGAGGAAATCTCATACGAGGATGCAATGTCTACTAATATCCCCAGTATCGGTAGTGGAAACTCATCCTTTGAACATGTCTTGTTCAAATCCCTAAAGTCGACACACACTCGAATCTGTCCATTCTTCTACGATGTTGGCTAACTAGGTCGGATATTGCTCTTCTCAGACAAAATTAGCTTCTATTAATTTATTTATCTCTACTATAACTTGTTGTTCTATAACAAGACACATTCTTCGCGGAGCTTGATTTACTGGGAACTATTTTGATCCACTCCAAGGCAGTGAACTACAACTTTTGGGGATAACCCCGATATTTCATCGAAGCTCCAAGCGAAGCAATCTTTTTATTCTAACAATAGCCTGACCAAGTTTGTAACCTCTTCTTCATTTTGTAATGAACTTATGAAACTTGGTCGGGGCTATTCCTCAGTCCCGAGGTTGATTTCCTTCTACTCGTCAATTGTTGACTTAATCTCCTCTTCGAATTCTGGTGGAGTGATGCACCAAAATTATATATGGTTTATGTTATCTAATTTTACTTATTTTTGGTGCTATTGCACTTTAAATAAAGGTATTTTCATGATTTGTTACAGGTATGGTGATTTTAGGTGATTGGAGCTAACAGAATAAAAAAGGAACGAATTAGAAGCGAAAAGGAGCGAAAAGGAGCAAAATGGTGGAAAAGGTATTCTGGCACCGCCGGCGCCCAAATCCAGAGATCTCGAAAAATAGTATGGACGATAGAGCGCCGCCGGCGCCCAAAGTCGGTGGAACTCAAATTTTGAAAGTTTTGGCAAAATTTTGATGGGATGCCTATGGAAACTCTTGGGATTTCATCCCTAACTCTTAAATAACTGAATTTGGACGAGGGAAGAGAGGGCTAGAGGACTTCTAGAGAGTTTTAGAGTGTGCTCTCTTGCATTGCATTACTTTCTCTTAGTTTTTAGTGCTCGGGTTTATTGTAGAAGAGAGGGATTCTTCTCTAAGGAGTGAAGGAGAATGAGTAAAGTGAGAGATTGCTTCTTCCTTTCCATTCTAAAGAGAGAATCAAGTGTTGTAAAGAAGAGAAAAGGATTCAATGGAACTTCAAGGAGTTTGCATTAGGGAAGAGACAGAGATAAGTTGTATTTCCTTTTTGTGGTTTGTATGACTTTTCTTTTATATATAAAATCCATGTTTTATTGCATCTTCTCCATGAATTTTGAGTAGTATTCTTTATCTTTCTTCTTAGAGATGTGATGATGGTTTGAATTGGATTTGATGTGCTTTTAATGTGATGAAGAAAGTGTGATGCTTTTCATTTAGAACTTAAATTACTTTCGATCTGGCCAATTGAAATGTTAAAATATGTTGTTAAACATTAAGTTTGAAAGGATTTAATGTCCTATAACAATAATTAAAGATCCATTCAATTTCCATGGATGAATTGCGTAGTTCATGGGAATTGCATTCAAATAAATAGGGAAATGTGTTCTGAAGGACTTCAGTGTGGAGATTTCAGGGTGACAGGCTGAAATCACCAGATTGATTCTAAGATTAGTAACTAATATCAATGGTTAGCCTTCGGGTGAAGGGTGAGTGAGAGCTTCGAAGTGAGAGTCGGTATCCTCCTAGCCTAGCCCTAGAATTAGTAACTAAACTTAGAATGTGTCAATGTTCTTTTCTTATTTAGAGGAGGGGTACTCTTCTAAAGGTAAAGAATCATCTATGCTTCTATTTGGCACAATAAATTAGATACTTAATCCATATCAATCCACACACCATATTCTCATTGCAAGAAGAAATATAGTTTTCTCATATATCAAAAACCTTTCAAATACTTAGTTTAGTGTGTCTGTTAGTTAATTTTATTTTCAAAGTTATTAGAAGTAATTGTAGTTTAGTTGGTTGTTATTGTTTTCTGCATAGTAGTAGTAGTGTTAGAAGAAAGTTCTAGTGCTTTATTCTAACTTGTTAAAACTTTTACTTTGCTTCAACTTAAAACCTCCATGTGGGATCGATAATCAGGACTCCACTAGAGCCCGATATTACTTGATACGATACATATACTTGCATTGAATGCTTTAACTTTACAAAATCATTATAAATATATAAATTTAAAGTTAACAAAATCTTGCATTTAAAAATATAGAAGTAAAGTCTAGTTGCATCAAGTTTTTGGCGTCGTTGCTGGGGAATTATATCTCCTAGTAGTGGTGCCGAATTCGTGTATTCAAACTAATCACATCAAGTTTTTAGCACCGTTGCCGGGAAGGTAACGAAGTCAAAGTGAAAAAAAATGTGTTTGTGTAATTGTATATGCATAGTAGTGGATCTATAGGTTTAGTGCCTTACGATTCAGAGTTAGAGCGTACCGTCAGAAAAATTAGAAAACAACAAAAACAAATAAAAAATTATTGCGAAATGGTGAATATTCAAGATAATCAGAGAAATGATATTGGAAATTTGCCAAAATCTTTAAGAGATTATGCTAACCCAACAGCAGATGAAATTCATATAACTATTCAAAATCCTGATATTACTGCTAATTCATTTGAACTTAAACCTGCTATTATCCAAATGGTACAAAATAATTAATTCATTGGAACACCTAATGAGGATCCAAATTTACATCTTGCTAGTTTTTTAGAACTGTGTGTTACTTTTAAATATGATGGAGTGTCTAGTGACGCTGACCCACATAGAATTTTTCCTTTCTCATTAAGGGATAAAGCTAAGACATGGTTAAACTCGTTAGCACCTCGATCTATTAGAACTTGGGGAGAATTATCTTAAAATTTTCTATCAAAATATTTCCCTCCATCAAAGACTGCTAAGTTAAGAAATGATATTACATCTTTTTGTCAGTTTGAAGGAGAGTGAATGTATGAAGCTTGGGAGATATTTAAAGATCTTCTTAAAAAGTGCCCACATCATGCTCTACCAGATTGGTTAATAATTCAAAAATTTTATAATGGATTAGTGGGATCATTAAGATCTATTATAGATGCTGCTGCTGGTGGATCATTAATGTCAAAACCTTTTGATGAAGCATACACATTAATTGAAGAAATGGCTACCAGTAATTTTCAATGGCCCTCTGAACGGTTAAATCCTAAGCGAGTAGCTAGTGTTCATGATTCAGATATGATGACTATGGTAGTTTCTCAAATTGCAACCCTTTCTAAAAAAATAGATCAATATGGAATGAATTATTCTCAACCACCTCAAGTGTTGAAGGAAATTCATTTGGACAGATAATAGAATCTCAAATGCCTTATGAGAATTTAAATGCTAGTAATAGACCTAACAATCCTTATTCGAATTATTATAATCCTGGTTGGAAGAATCACCCGAATTTCAATAGGAATAATAACAATGCTAATGTCAACTCGCACTAGGCTAACAATTCTATGAATCCAATTGGAAATTCGAACAATCAAGGAAATCCTAATTTTAGACCATCATATCCCCCTGGATTCACTAATAACCCATAATTTAAGGATAAGAAGTTATCTACTGAAGAAATGATTCTGAATATGGGAAATCAATTACAAGCTCAAGGTGTTGCTATGAAAAATATTGAAAATCAATTAGGACATATTTTCACTGCACTTAATAATGTAATCTTCTGGAACACTTCCAAGTAATGTGGAGATCAATCCAAAAGATCAAAACAAGGAACAACCTAAGGCTATTAAATTAAGGAGTGGAAAAGAATTGGAAACTAGAGTGCAAAAAGAAGTTGAAGTAGAAAAGGAGAAGGTGGAAATTGAAAAAGGTTCAAACAAGATTTATCCAGTCTTGTATTATCCTCTTGAGTCAATGAAGATAACTGTTGAAAAACCACCTCCTCCATTTCCTCAAAGATTAAAGAAACAAAATAGGGATAACAGATTTAGAAAAATTTTGGAGATCCTTAAGAAATTAACGATAAATATTCCTTTTGTTGAAGCATTAGAACAGATGTCTGACTATGCCAAGTTTATGAAGGATATTTTGACAAAAAAAGAAAGTTTACAGATCATGAAACTGTTGCACTTAGCGGAGAGTGTAGTGCAATAATTTAGAAGTAGCTTCCTGAAAAACTTAATGATCCTGGTAGTTTCACTATTCCGTGTGCAATAGGTGAAAATTTTTTCGGAAAGGCTTTATGTGATCTGGAAGCGAGTATTAATCTTATGTCTTTATCAACTTTCAAAAGGTTGGGAATAGGAGAAATCTCTCCTACATCTGTGACTCTTCAGTTGGCCGATCGTTCCATTATTTACCCTAAAGGAGTGGTGGAAGATGTGTTAGTAAAAGTGGATAAATTTATCTTGCATGTGGAATTTATTGTACTTGATATGGAGGAAGATAAAGAAATTCTAATAATTTTGGGAAGACCATTTCTTGCTACTGTAGAGCAGTAATTGATGTTCAAAAAGGATAACTAACTATGAGAGTTAATGATCAAGAGGTGACCTGTAATATTTTAAAATCTATGAAGAATCCCTCAATGGAAAAAGATAATGCATGTTTTAGGATGGAGGTCTGTGATTATCTGAGAAACGATCATTTCAAAAATATATTTGAAAAGGAAGAAGAATATAAAAAAATATTTGAAGAAGAAACTAAAGATGATGAAAATTTAGATAATGAAAAGAATGAAGAATTGGAGTATGTTCAGGAGAGATTCGAAATATTAAACACTATGGAAGGTGGAAATAAAAGCTTAATTCCATCTATCATAAAACCTCCTGAACTTGAGATGAAAATTCACCCTAATCATTTACTACCTTTCGAGTTACAGTATCTTCGGAGTTAAATGTTATCAAGAACAAAAACTATTGAAAACTTTAAAAAGATACAAGAAAGCTTTTGGGTGGACTTTAGCAGATATTAAGGGAATTAGTCCTTCGATTTGTATGCACAAAATTTTATTAGATGATGAACATAAATCGAGAGTTGATCAGAAAGGAGACTGAACCCTATAATGAAAGAAGTAGTTAAGAAAGATATTTTAAAATGGTTGGATGCTGGAATTATTTATCCTTTTTTGGATAGTGCTTGGGTAAGTCCAATACATCGTGTACCGAAAAGGGAGGAGTGATCGTCGAAGTCAATGAAAATAATGAAATTATAACCAAAAGATAAATTAATGGATGGCGAATTTGTATTGACTTTAGAAAATTAAATGCCGCCACCAGAAAAGATCACTTTCCTCTTCCTTTTCTCGATCAAATGCTAGATAGACTTGTTGGACACAAGTACTACTATTTTCTGGATGGATATACTGGTTACCACCATATACTTATTGCTCCTGAGGATCAAGGAAAGATAACATTTAATAGCCCCTATAGAACCTTTACTTTTAGAAGAATGCCTTTTGTACTATGTAATGCGCCTGCAACATTTTAAAGATGTATGATGTCTATCTTTAGTAGTATGATAGATAATGAGATAGAAGTTTTTATGGAAGATTTCTCTATATTTGGGACTTCATTTGAAATTTGCCTGAAAAACTTAGCAAAAGTTTTGGAGCTTTGTGAGAAAACAAATCCAGTTCTAAATTGGGAGAAATGTCAATTTATGGTTGCAGGAGAAATTGTGCTTGGGCATAAAATTTCTAAATATGGTATGGAGGTCGATCCTGCTAAATTAGAGTGATTGAGAAATTGATGCCACCCACTACTGTGAGGGAGGTGAGGAGTTTCTTAGGACATGCTGGATTTTACAGGCGATATATTAAAGATTTCTCTAAAATTTCTAAACGTTTATGCCAAGTTTTAGAAAATGATAGAAATTTTGATTTTAACGATGAATGCTTGAAAGTTGAATTATTAAAAGAAAAGTTAATCACTGCACCTATAATTGCTTCACCCGACAGAGAGAAACCATTTGAACTGATGTGTGATGCTAGTGATTATGCAATCGAAATAGTATTGGGGCAAAGGTATTGTGCATACAGACCATTCAGCTATCAAATATTTAATGCAAAAGAAGGATGCAGAACCTAGACTCATTAGATGGATACTTCTTCTGCAAGAATTTGATTTTATGATAGTTGATAGGAAGGCAACTGATAACCAAATAGCTGATCATTTGTCCATAATAGAAAATGATAAATTATCTAAATTTGAGAAAGAAGTTATAGAAACTTTCCCTGATGAGAAAATTTATATTATTATGGAAAGAAATTTGCCTTGGTATGCTGATATTGTGAATTATATTGTAAGAGATATTGTACCACTTGATTTAACAAGGCAACAACTCAAATAGTTTAAATATGATGCAAAATTCTATTTTTGGGATGAGCCTTATCTATATAAATAGTGTAAGGCTCTGATTATTAGGAAATGTATGCCACAAGAAGAAACAAATTTGATTATTCAACAATGTCATGATTCTGAATTTGGAGGTCATTTTGGTGTTGATAAAACTGTTTTTAAAATTTTACAATATGGATTTTTTTGGCCTACTCGATTTAGAGATGTTTATAGATATATTAAAACATGTGATCGAAGTCATAGAGTACGTAATATATCTAGAAGAAATGAAATGCCTCTAAATTATAATTTTGAAGTTGAAATTTTTTATGTATGGGGATTAGATTTTATGGGACCATTTACTCCTTCATTTGGAAATATATATATTGGTCACTGTTGATTATGTATCAAAATGGATTGAAGCTATTGCTTTACCAAGATGTGATGCTCGGAGTCTTTCAAAATTTTTAAAGAAAAATATATTTACAAGATATGGAATGCTGAGAGTGATCATAACAGATGGTGGATCCCATTTCAGGAATAATCAAATTAAGAGATTCATTGAGAAAAATAATATTATTCATAGAATCTCTACTGCTTATCATCCCTAGACTAATGGTTTAATAGAAGTATCTAATCGTTAAATTAAAAGAATCTTGGAGAAAACTATGGATACTCATAAATTAGATTGGTCTGCTCGATTAGATACTGCTTTATGGCCTTATAGAACTGCTTTTAAAACCTCTATAGGAATGTCTCCTTATAAACTAGTGTTTGGTAAGACTTGCCATTTACCAGTTGAATTGGAGCATAAGGCATATTTTGGCAATAAAAGAGTTAAATTTTAATTTGAAAAATGCTGGAGAGAAAAGATTTATGCAATTAAATGATTTCAAAGAGATTAGAAATGCATCTTATCACAATGATAGGATTTATAAAGAGAAAAGGAAGTTATAGCATGATCGAAAGATATTGAAAAAGAACTTAAAAATTGGACAAAAAGTTTTATTATACAACACAAGATTGAAGTTATTTCCTGGAAAGCTCAAGTCTAAATGGTTAGGACCTTTTACAGTTGTAAAAGTTCATTCTTTTGGAGCTGTTGATATTAAAGATCCTAATATTGGAAAGATTTTCAAGGTTAATGGGCATCGATTAAAGCCTTACTTTGATAGGTTTCAACCTGATTTCAAAAAGGTTTTAATGCTGAGTCATCTCGATTAACTAAATGGTTTGTCGGGCTAACGACGTTAAACCAAGCGCTTTATGGGAGGCAAACCATATGTATCTTTGTGGTGTGTTTGCTTGTTTGTTGTAGTTGTGCTTTTTAGACTTTTTTTCCTAATCCTAATTACTCATAAATACTTAAAAAAATTGATAAATGATGGATTGAATCGAGATATTGAAACATTTTGGATCAAATGAAGTTCGGTGTAGTTTTTGACCACTGGCGCCGACGGCGCCAGAATAAGCACCGCTGGTGCCAGAATGGGTGCTGCCTGTGCCCTATCATTTATACTCAACTGAACTTATCTGTTTGAGCGCCGCCGAGGCCCAAAATCTGTTTGACGGTTTCTAAATTTCAAAATGCAAGTTTTGACAGTGTTTTGTGGGATTTTCGTCCTTAAAACTCCCCAAACTCCATTTTTAACTTCTAAACTTCAGAAAAACGAAAACCACCAATACCCATCCGGTTCCTATGGATTCTTATGCCATTGAAACCTCTCGATCTCGGGTTTGCAACAGGAGGAAGTTCATCAGTTTTGAAGTTCAGCGTTTGTTCAACAAAGTGATGGTGAAAAGTCGAATTATCAAGGAACGGACTTCATTAATGTGGTATGGACAATCCTTCAACTAGAACTGAAGAAATTATTAAGGAGAGACGTTGGGAAGTCCTTTATTTCACTACCGTCGACGTTGTTGTTCCTGTTGTGAAAGAATTCTATGTGAATCTTGATGGGATCAACCGAATGTTCGTGTTCGTACATGGTAGATTAATGCAATTCAATCCTGCACGAATCAACGATCTCTTCATGATTGAAAATGTTCCTATTTGCCACTATTCAAATTTCAATGCCACTCGAGATAATATGAATGACGTGTATCGGTATCTGACGGATGAGAGTGAGGAATGGGAAATCAGGGAGAATGGATATATAAGTTTCCTATCCGAGTCTTTCAATCCAGTATTGAAGCAGTGGCACTACTTCATTTCAGAAAAATTGCTTCCTATATTGAAGATATGTAAGGTGGCCAAGGAAAGCGCCATTTTGAATTTCTGCATTCAAACTGGACGGTCGGTTGACATTAGCAATCTTATTGTGAAATCAGTACTTGGATTAATTACGCATGGATCAGAATATGGGCTTGGACACCCGTCCACCATATTCCTGTTATGTAGTCAGTCACAGGTACCATATGAAAGTTGGGAAAAGGTTTTTCTTCCACGGAGACCTATTGATCCAACCAATCTATACGACTACCAGACAGTTGGAGATGAGGATGATATGAATCTACTTACTTATCAACCGACGGAGACTTATCAGCCGATTCAACTCTACTTCCCTGAAGGTTCCAGAATTATATTACAGAGGATCAAGCAATTGGAGAAAGAGGTACAAAATATTAGGAACATTTTTTATTTGCTCAATCATCTAGTTTGGAGAATGAAAGAGCAATTCGATCATACTGGTCGAATGGAAATGGGCTTGGTCAATTTGATGAAGAAGAACGTGATTATTGCTGAAGAATCATTTGAAAAATTTCCATTTTTTCCATTTTATAACATGTTTGTGCATCAGCAATCGATTGGAGATATTAGACAAGAGGAGAGGTATAATACTGATCTGGAGTAATTTGGATGGATTCTACTATTATGTTGTGTGTTTGATTTGCTATGCTTAGTTATGTTTGGTTTGAGTACTTGCTTTGCAATTGAATTTGGATTGGGATGTGTTTACTTTTAATGTGTGCTTAGATATTAGTGCTTGCCTATTGATGCACCAAAAATATATACTCTTTTAGCTATATGTTTTTACCTATTTTTGGTGATATTGCACTTTAACGGAAAGTATTTTTTATGATTTTTTTGCAGGTATGATGATTATAGGTGATTGGAGCGAAAAGATGCAAAAAGATGCAAAAATGAACGAATTTGGAGCAAAATGAAGCAATTTGGAGGAAAACAGCCCTGGCGCCGCCGGCGCCCTATTCCAGAGACTTCAAAAATTAATTGGCACGATAGGGTGCCGCCAGCACCCTATGTCGGTTCACTTCGAATTTAAAATTTTTGGCTGATTTTTGAAGAAGTGCTTGAAGAAACTCTTAGGGAATTCATTCCTAACATTAAATTAAGTGTCCAAGACAAAAAAAAAGAGAGGAGGAAGAGAAGAGAATTGTTGTAGAGAGTGTGAGGAAAGTGTAAGAGAGAGTTAGGGTTTGTGATTTTAAGAGAGATTCTTCTCTAAGGAGGGGAGAAGAGGGAGTAAAGTGAGAGATTACTTCTTCATCTTTGTTCCAAGGAGAGAATCAAGTGTTGCAAGGAAGAGAAAAGGAATCAAGGGGACTTTGAAGAATTTTCTTGGGGAAGAGAAATAGATAAGTTGCATTTACTTTTGTGGTTTGTATGACTCTTCTTTTATATATAAAATCCATGTGTTTTTATATCTTCTCCATGAATTGTGAGTAGTTTCCCTTGCCTTTCTTCTTGCATGAAGTAATTATGATGTGGTGATGAGGAAACTATGTGCCCTTTAAGTGTTATAAAAGTTGTGATGTTTCTTTAATTTGGAACTTAATTTACATTTCAATATGCCCAATTGAATTGTTAAAACATGTTGAGGAATATTAATTCCAAAAGAATTGAATGTTCTACAACAAGAATGAAGAAACCATTTAATGTTCGTGAATGAATTGCGTAGTTCATGGGGGTTAAGTGCAAATAAATAGGGAAATGAGATTTGATGGACTTCAAATTGGAGGTTTCATGGTGACAGAATGTGATCCCCAATTTGGTCTTAAGATTGGTAACTAAAGCCTGTGGTTAGCCTTCGGGTGAAGGGTGAGTGGGAGCTTCGAAGCAAGAGCCGGTATCCTCCCAACCTAGCCTTAGATTTAGTAACTAAACTTAAGATATGGCAATGTTCTTTACCTGTTTGGAAGAGGGGGTACTCTTTTAAGGGTAAAGAAGCTAATATGCTCCTATTTGGCACAATACAGATAATTAACATTCTTCATCATCCAGACATCATAATCTTTATGCAGGAAGAAAGACACTTTTCATATAGAAGTATCTTATAAATCACATAAGTTAGTGTGTTTGTTAGTTAATATAGTTCAGTAATTAGAAGTAATTGTAGTAGCTTTATTATACTTTGTATTAACTAGTGGTAGTACACTTAAGTCATTGTTACATTGGGTATTGGATTTTAGTGCTATATTATCTGATTTAAAGAACGTTCACCTCCTTGTGGGATCGATAACCAGGACTCCATTAGAGCCCTGTATTACTTGAAACGATACGTGTACTTGCGTTGAATTTGTGACTTTACTAAATCATTCTAAATATATAAATTTGACTTCATGAATTCTTGCTTAACATATAAAGTTGCGGTGAAGTTTTTGGCGCTGTTGTCGGTGAGGAAGATAAACTGTACTTATTTATAGATATTGTAGTAACTAAAAACCTTTACTTTGTAGTATATTTGTGAGCTTATTTACTTAGTAGTGTGATTTTATATGCGTAGTAGTGGATTTGTAGGTTTGATACCTTACGATTCAGAGTTAGAGCGTACTATTAGAAAAATTAGAAAACAACAAAAACAAACTGAAAGTTACTGTGAAATGGCGAATAATCAAGAGAATCAGAATATTAATGTTGGAAATTTTCCAAGACCTTTAAGAGATTATGCTAACCCAATAGCAGATGAAATTCATATAACTATTCAAAATCCTGATGTTGCTGCTAATTTGTTTGAACTTAAACATGCTATTATCCAAATGGTACAAAATAATCAATTCGGAGGAACACCAAATGAAGACCCAAATTTACATCTCACTAGTTTTTTAGAACTGTGTGCTACTTTCAAGTATGACGGAGTGTCGAATGATGCTGTCAGACTTAGATTTTTTCCTTTTTCCTTAAGGGATAAGGCTAAGGCGTGGCTAAACTTGTTAGCACCTGGATCTATTCGAACTTGGGGAGAACTTTCTCAAAAGTTTCTATCAAAATATTTCCCTCCATAAAAAACTGCTAAATTAAGAAATGATATTACATCTTTTGGTCAGTTTGAAGGAGAGTCAATATATGAAGCTTGGGAGAGGTTTAAAGATCTTCTTAGGAAGTTTCCACATCATGCTTTGCCATATTGGTTAATAATTCAAACTTTTTATAACGGATTAGTGGGATCATTAAGATCAATTATTGATGCTGCTTCTGGTGGATCGTTAATGTCAAAACCTTTTGATGAAGCATATTCATTAATTGAAGAGGTGGCAAATAATAATTTTCAATGGCCCTCTGAACTAGTAAATCCTAAAAGAGTAGCTAGTGTTCATGATTCTGATATGATGACTGTGATAGTTTCTCAAATAGCAGCACTTTCTAAGAAAATAGATCAATATGGAATGAATTATTATCAACCACCCCCAGTGTTAGAGGAAAATTTATTTGGGCAGATAACTGAATCTCAAACACCTTATGAAACTTTGAATGCGATTAATAGACCTAATAACCCTTATTCGAATTATTATAGCTCTGGTTGGAAGAATCATCCAAATTGCAATTGGAATAATAATAATGCTAACGTGAACCCACAATGGGGACACAATTCTATGAACCCAGTTGGAAACTCAACCAACCAAGGAAATACTAACTTTAGACAATCTTATCCTCCTGGATTTAATAATAACCCACAGTTTAAGGATAAGAAGTTATCTACAGATGAAATGATTTTGAATATGGGTAACCAATTACAAGTTCAAGGTGTTGCGATCAAAAATATTGAAAGTCAATTGGGACATATTTTCACTGCGCTTAATAATAGACCTTCGGGAACGCTTCCTAGTTATGTGGAGACAATCCAAAAGATCAAAACAAGGAGCAACTTAAGGCTATTCAACTAAGGAGTGGAAAAGAATAGAAACTAGAATGCAGAAAGAAGTTGAAGAATAGAAGGAGAAGGTGAATATTGAAAAGGTTCTGTCGGCATATTTTTAGGTTAAGTGTTGTATTTTTGAAAAGAGGTCACCTACAGAAATTGTCGGCGTATTTTTAATTTAATTTAAATAAATAATTTGAAAATTAGTATTTGATTTTAAAAATAATTTTGAATTTGAAAATTTTAAGATATGAAATCAAACTGATCTCACATCCAAAATAGTTTATATAAATGAGCGCCACATCACAAGCTGTGTATCTATCCCGAAGAATAGTACACACTACTCGATGATGGGGCTCGATTAAATAAACTAGAAGATTTGTGACATCCGTTTCGGTCCGCGAACCAATTTTATAAGCCGATAAGTTCCCTCGCTAATACAAAGAAATTAAGCGGGGTTTATATTACCCAGGTTCTTAAAATTCCTATAAGGGCAAGCCCCTATAGTTAATTACATCTTAAATGACGGGAATCACTTAAGAAAACTCTCGATAATAATCAATAATTCGCTCTCAAGAATCTCAAAGTTTAAGTCTTCAAGGGATTTAATTTTAGAATTTCAATAGGGAATGGATCAAGTTTGGAACATTTTGTTTTGGGAATTCAAAGGAAGAAAGGTAGGAGAAATTACAGATTCGAAGCGAACTTCGGTAATTTCCCGACTATCCTATTGTTTGGCTTGAATTTAGGAAAGTCCTAATGTTTATTTAATGTTTTGATCTTGCCAATTTTAATTAATTAGGACTTATATTCATATGACATGATCATACAAATAGACCTCGAAGATGTGAGGGTTTATGTCGTATCGAACGACTACCTCGGAGTCCTAAGACCAGTTAGGGCTTAATTTGCAATGCAAATGCCTAACAAAAGGTTGAGGATTTATGTTGCACTAGGCAAACTACCTCGAATTCCTATGGTTTGGTAATTTAATTCTAAGAAAGTTTTGCTGAAGTAGACTCGGGTTTTGCTGATGACGATGGCCGTGCTGCCCACCATGCTCCGAGACCCTTGTTGTTGCAGAGGGTTTAGTTATAGAAGGTGAAAATCAAGAGATGAGAAAAGTGTTCTGGTTTAGAGAAGTCTTAAAATCCAAGTGTTTTTAGTGTTTTAGTTAAAACAAATCTTAAAGTTGATTATAACAACACTGGTTAAGATCCCACGGTTCCATCCTTCCGCATCGTTATTTTTATCGGATTCACTTAGTCCAGATGAATTTGCTAAACTCAACTAAATGAGTTCCACACTTTCATTTAAACCGTGTGAAATCCCGTTAGCAACACGTAGGTTACATCATCTGAGGTATTCCCGATCATCCAACAAGACGTTTTAATTTAGTTGTAGTTGTAGTTTTGTTGTTCTGTTTGTGATTAAATTTTGAGTTGTTTTATATTTTGAAATGTTGTGGCGGTGAATTTTATCTTGTAATGACTTTTAATTTAGTTTTGGTTTCAGTTTTAGGGACTATCCTAAAGGTGTGGGTTTTCATGCAACAGTTGTTTATCATGCAAGAAAAGTAAAGTGCATTTGCAATAAAGTAAATTGCAAGGAGGTAAATTGCAATAAAACAAAAGCGTACCTGGAGGGTCTTCCCATCATCCCAAGCTGCACTTAAACACAATTTAGGATATTTAATCATTTAAAGCAAGTTCCTAGGTAAAGCTAAGGGAAGGGTTATGGTTTTCTATCAAGGTCCTACTCCTATAGCTAGTCATCTCATATGACGTCTAGGTTCTTTTGTTTTGGTTTGAGGACGATTTTTTTCATCAAAGAACAATTAAGTTCAATTGTTCTTATAAACATCCTATCAAATTGAGGAAGTGCTTAAGACGAATCTTAAACATCTTTTCAATACCTATAGGATTTTTTTAAGTCCAAGAGAATTTAATTATACAAAATGAATTAATCATCCAGGAGTTCAAGTTTTGTTATCTTGCTAAGTGAACTAGGACATTTAAATATCCTATGAGTGAAGTAATACTTCACTTAACACTCCATTTAGGAGTTATGACAACAAGAGCTTTTGAGGGCAAATTAATGTTCAAGTGATTTCGTGATTTAATTTAATTTCAATTAATGGGTTTAAGTTTGGAATAGTGTTCAAGTTGTTTTGGATTTATTTTGAATTCTTTATGTCTTTGGTGATGTTATATTTAATTCAATTTAACTTAATTTAATTTTAGTTTAATTTAATTTGGTTTAGTTTTACTTTCAATTTAATTTTATTTAATTTAATTTAGTTTTAATTTTATTTTAACTTGATTTTATTTTTATTTTTTTATTTAATCTAATATGTTTTAATTTAATTTAATTTTATTTAATTTAATATGTTTTAATTTAATTTAATTTAATTTAGTTTAATATATTTTAATTCAATTTAATTTAATTTAATTTATATTTAATTTAAATTTAATTTTAATTTTTAATTTTAATTTAATATTTGATATATATATATATATTTACATTTTAAACATGATTTAATTTAATTGTTAAAGTATTAATTTAATTGAAATTTTGGAAGGATTTAATTTAAATGTTTTAATCTTTAATTTAATTTAATGATTAAGTCTCTTAATATTTTAAATCTTGAATTTGGATTTTCATTTTAATTAGGAATTAAATGTTATTTAGGTGATTAATTTAGGGATCTTTAAATTAAAGAATAAATCTCTTCTTAATAATATCCCTATTTTAATAATTCCAATTTTTTTTATTATTCTTCCAAGTTTAATCAATTATTTAATTAAGGTTTATTTTAATTATTTTCAAATTATTTGGTAGATTTCTACCCTTTAATTGCCTAAGTTTCAAACATCCAAAATCAACTTAGTATCAAATATTTTACTCACCCTTTTAATTAAACCTAAATTTTTTTAATTATAGGTTAAAATTTTAATTACAATTTTGCCCTTTAAACTTACTAATTCCATAACTCACTAAATTGAGCTTAAATGAATTTGAAATTCTTATGTGACTTCACTCATATGTCAATCAAGACATTAGAGGAGAAAATGTGATTTTTCTGTATTAAATTTATTTATGTAATTATTTTGGTGGAAAATAGGGATTTTCAGGAAAATTTAATAATATGGCATGGAAAGTTTATCCTTAAGAAAATTATGGACATTCCTAATGACCGTATAGATCACTTGGACCAATTTTAGTGATTTTTTGAATTATATTATTTTTATTATAATTATTTTGAGTTTTGGAGTATTAATTAATTTAAAAATAAAATAAAGGTTGAAAAATGAATTTTATATTTTTCAAAAATCTCTCGATATCAAGGAAACCAGAGAACCAATTTTTATAATTTTTTGATTTTTCTTCGATTTATTAGAATTATTTTAGTGGAAATGCTAGAAAATACATTTTTTTATTTTAAAATTACCTTAGGGCTTTAAAATTTAATATCTCATCATAGAGACTTAAGAAAAAATATGGAGTTTGTTCCTAAATGATTAAAATTCAAAATATGACATTTTGGTGAATTTTATTAGTTTTTGTGATTATTATTATTTTTTAATTATTAAAATATTAAAATAATGCAAAAAATCAACTTTTTTTTGGAAAATTACAATTTTAATTTTCTTAAATTCCCCCGATATCGTAGAGGCTCCAAAACCAATTTGGTGAATTTTTGAAAAGTATTTTGAAAATTATGAATTTTTGAAGTTTAAGTTTGGCTAAACGGCTTAATCAACCCATTTGATAGAGCTAACCAAGTCCAATCGACTTCAAACTTTTACGGTGGGTTCCCCGATCCTAAAGGTCGGTGGAGAATCGATTTCAAGTCAATTTGTTGTATGATTAGCTCTAATTAATTAAAGTTCCATTTTGGGTGTTTAAGCCAATTAGGGTTATTCCAAGTGAGTTAACTCAAAACCTATTTTCCCTATGGTCCTCTGGTCATAAGAAACCTCTCCAAATTTTCCTAGAATTTATTTTACAACATACTAATTATTGGAATTAAAATACTAAGAATAATGACCTAGAATTGAAAAATCAATAACTCTTCATATGGATGGCCTCGACTTTAGAAAATTCAAGAATGTCCCGTAGATTCGTAAGCTTCAAAAGCCCTATGGTCTCATGCCATAGTGAATCGTATACATGCATGGAGAATTGAAAATGTGTAGAGAGTAAATAAATTATTAAAAATCAAATATTCATTGAAATTAAATGATTTCTTTTCCACATTATTCTCCTCTGTTGACTGAGCAAGAGGGTATTTTTATTTTATTTTTAGGATTTTCCTACACAAAGTTATGAATTTTCTAAGTTATGGTAATTTAATAAAAAAGAAAAATCTTATTTTCCTACTTAAGTGACGCAGCGCCAGCTCAACCTCGGCAGCTCCGAACGCACACGCGTCGTCTTCTGATTCGGCGCCTTCATCTGATTCAGCGCTCTAGGGACCCGCGGTTCACGTACCATCGCGTTGTCCGGCTCGATCCAGACCGTCCGCTCGATACACGCTCGATCCGACGGCTCCCAGTCATCGTCTACGACTGGTGTGCACCAGTGACCGTCAACCTTCTAACCCTAATTTCTCACTCGGTTCTCAACGGATTTTTGTGTTATTATGCTCTATGGATTCGTCTTGAAGAGACGAACACATCCATATGGTAAACATGCATTGAAATCGATTCAAATTAAATGGAGAATCTCCGTAAGCTTCGGGAAGAAGAGTGAGTCCATACCTTTGCTCGGAGAAGTGAAGCTTCGATCCGAGAGTTGTGTCACCTTCGATTGGGTTCGAGCAAGCTCCGGATGAAGTCCCTTGGCCCGGTGAATTGTCCAGGTATGATTTCGACCACGGCCGATTACAAAGCTTGGAGTACAGAACGGATGGGTGGCTCGGAGAAGGGGCTTTTGCTAGTAAACTTCTTCTCTTGGTCCGGTGAAGGTGTAGGACCAATCAATTTGGGGATTGGCTCACCGTGGAGAAGTGTCCTCGGTTTTGGGCTTGGATTTCAACTCGAAATCGAGCTCACGGAGAGGAAATGGCAGGGGGATTTCAGTGGGGATCAAGTTCTCTATGTGTGGGGAGTAGTCTGGAATGATTTTGGCAGAGTTTCCTTAAGGTTGGTTCAGCACCTCCTCCATGGCCGAGAGAGGTGGTGTTTAAATAGGCATGGCTGGAGGCTCTCCCAGGGGGAGTTAAGGCTTGGGATCAGCTGCTTAGGTCAAGGGAAGAACAACCATGGCAGCCACTGGACTTGGGGCAGCTCAGCAAGGAGGAATTTCAATGTTGGCTCACATGTGAGCTCTTGGGTGTGGTGTTTTCTGGCGATCCAAAAGGCTGGCCGGCAGGCATGGGTCACCCTCAGGTTCAGGTGGGTCAGGGCTGGGGTTTAGTGTAGGCAATTGGGCTTTGCCATGTCTCAAAAGCTTGGATTAAAATGGCATGGGAGAAGGCCAATTTTGGCTTGATTTGGTCAAGTCCACCTTTTGGGCTTGGTTCACCCTTCAAGGTGGCTTTGGGTGTTGTGAGGAGTCAAAGGAATCAACTGGTTTGACATGGAGAAGTCCTTATCCAAATATATTTGGATTAAATTTGGGTTAAGGGGAATCATGGTTAAGGCTAATGACTT
This sequence comes from Papilionanthe hookeriana x Papilionanthe teres, assembly GCA_022702705.1. NCBI lineage: Eukaryota > Viridiplantae > Streptophyta > Magnoliopsida > Asparagales > Orchidaceae > Papilionanthe > Papilionanthe hookeriana x Papilionanthe teres. The sequence goes on from CM040433.1 coordinate 80,580,977, forward strand.
TAGGAGATTAAGGAAAGAGTCTCCTCCTTTTGCCCAAAATGGCATGGTGACATGTAAAGAGGCTCTCATGGCTTCCATGTGGCTAATGCATGGCTTCATGGCTTGCCTATGGCTTAGGAAAAGTTAAATCAACTTCATGAAAAAGGGTTTTGTGAATTTTGGCATTTTGATGGGAATTGTTATGAGGCTTCATTTGGAATTGTTTAATTGATAAATTAAGACTTTAGGGATGATTTTAAATTGAATGTGTGATGAGGGAAAGTGTCATGTGGGCTTTAGATTGATTTGGGCTTTTGAATTTGGTGGAAGTGGGCTTTTAGGAGGGCTTAAGGGATGACCCCTTTAGGTTTAAGAATGAATCCATGGATGGGAATTTTGTAGAAGTTTGGACCAAATAATTGTTGGGTTTGGTTTAGGGATATGTCATGAGTGATTTGAAATGCGTTTGGAGTGATTTGGGTTTGAATTGGGTTGGATTTGGGCTTCTTTGGTAAATGGGCCAATGTAGGCCAAATTGGGCTAACTTGGGCCAATGTTGGGCTAGGGTTGAAATTGATGTAAAATTAAAGTTTGGAAATGTTTATGGGAGTGTTTCAAAGAGGTTTCAACTTTTGTTGGGGTTGGATTTTGGGGTTTGGGCCTATTTAGGTTAAGTTTGGGTTTAGGTCAAAATTGGGCTTTTTGGTTTTGGGTTGAATTTGAGTGGGGTTTGGGTTTAAATTTTGGGCAAATTATGTTAGTGTTTTGTTTGTGGGGATGTTAGGAAAGGTTTAGAAAAGATTTGGGGTTAATTGGAGTTGAATTGGTTTAGTTTGGGCTAAGTTTGGGTCATGGGTCCAAATTGGGCTTTAAGGTCAAAAGTGAAATTGGATTCAAATGTCAATCAAATTGGACTTGGATTTGGTCTAGATTGATATTGTGGATGTTAAATTGAGGTTTCGAATTGAATTGGACAAGAATTTGGGTCAATTGGGTAGGTTTGGTTTGATATTGGGTTCACTTTGGGTTAAAATGGGTCAAATTGGGGATTTTGACAAAGGTGGGGTAAATTGACAAAATTGGCCCATGGTGTAGTTGGACAAAATTAAATTGGTAATATTTGGTATTTTCTAAAATTTTCTGGGAATTTTCTAAATTTTTGGATTTTTTGGCTAAGAGGGGCATTTTGGGTATTTGGAGGGTATTGGGGGGTATTTTTGGAATTTTTAGTATTTTTGGCTATGGATGATCAATTTGAGTGGAGGGAAATGTTTAGGAATGATTTTGGGGAATTTTGGGTAATTTAGGTGATTTTTCAAATTTTGGGTAGTGTCAAGGGCATTTGGTAGGTTTGGTGGGTCTGGGTCCCGGGGGTCAAAAATTGAAAATTTAGAAAATTGAAGATTGGGTAAATGAAAGTGGAATGAAATCATTTTGGTTGAGCCATGAAGCCACATCAAGCCCACATGAGCCATGAAGGGACTCATTTGAGGCATTCATCTATGTTGTTCCTAACCTCTTAGCCAAGGGCTTAGGGGTTAAGGACCATCCATGTGAATCACCTTCATGAGTCGGAGGTCAAGTTGGGTATGGGTGTGGTTTTAGGAGGTGTGTGAAAGTGTAGTGTATAAGTGTAGTTTGTGTGTAAGTCGGCCCCACTGACCATGAGCCACCTGTGGCGGTCCTAAGGCCAAAGAGTCCCATAGGAACTCATCCTTTAACTTCCACATTTGATTTCGACCCTCTTGGTGATTAGGGGTCTACAATCAAGTTTGTGGAGTTTGCAGGGAGTTAAGAGGTGTTTTGAAATTCTAAAGGGTGGGTTTCACTTCTAATCCTCTAAGATAGTTAAAGGAAAAGCCTAAAGCTAGATCCTAAGAGAAGACCTCATCAAAAATGAGGTCAACAAATGGACCCCCAATAGGTGTGGTGTGATATCCAAGCACACCGGCGTATTGGCGTTGACCGAAGAGATCAACAAAATCAACACAGAAGTCCAATTGACAAACTTGGGACAGAGTAGAAGAGTTCCCGCTGGGGAGTGTCAAGTATGTCTCTGAGACTGGAGATTCCTGAACTCTCGCTGGGGAAAGGAAAAGGAGGTGAATCCCAAATCGCATGATCTGGGGGAATTTTGATTTAGATTTCATTTTGTTTCAGTTTAATTTTTTATGTGTGAGCTCAGATTTTAGTTTGTTTCAAATTAGATTGAAGTTTGTTAAAATTAATTTGAAGGGATTTGAACTTGAAATGAAAATTGGAATTTTGTGGTTTTTAGATGTAACATCTTCAACCTCAAAAGAAAATTGAATTGATTGGATTGAACCATTACAATGAGGAGAAATCTCAGAGCAATGCGGTATTGGATGTAAAAATCCTTAACCTCAAGAGTTTGATTTGGTGTGCTTTATTGCAAAAGGGAGAAAACCCAAAGCAATGCGGTATTGGATGTAAAATCCTTAACCTCAAAAGTTTGATTTTGATGTATTTCATTGCAATAGGGAAAGAACCTAAACCAATACAGTCTCGGATGTAAAATCCTCAACCCCAAAAGTTTGATTTTGATGTATTTCATTGCGATAGGGAAAGAGCCTAAAGCAAGGTCAGCCTCGTATGTAAAATCCTCAACCCCAAAAGTTTGATTTTGATGTATTTCATTGCGATAGAGAAAGAACTCTAAAGCAATGCAGTTTCGGATGTAAAATCCTCAACCCCAAAAGTTCGATTTTGATGTATTTCATTGCGATAGGAAAGAACCTAAATCAATGCAATCTCGGATGTAAAATCCTCAACCCCGAAAGTTTGATTTTGATGTATTTCATTGCGATAGGGAAAGAACCTAAAGCAATGCAGTCTCGGATGTAAAATCCTCAACCCCAAAAGTTTGATTTTGATGTATTTCATTGCAATAGGGAAGAACCTAAAGCAATGCAGTCTTGGATGTAAAATCCTCAACCCCAAAAGTTTGACTTTGATGTATTTCATTGCGATAGGGAAAGAACCTAAAGCAATGCAGTCTCAGATGTAAAATCCTCAACCCAAAAAGTTTGATTTTGATGTATTTCATTGCGATAGGGAAAGAACCTAAAGCAATGCAGTCTCGGAAGTAAAATCCTCAACTCCAAAAGTTTGATTTTGATGTATTTCATTGCGATAGGGAAAGAACCTAAAGCAATGCAGTCTCGGATGTAAAATCCTTAACCCCAAAAGTTTGATTTTGATGTATTTCATTGCGATAGGGAAAGAACCTAAAGCAATGCAGTCTCGGATGTAAAATCCTCAACCCCAAAAGTTTGATTTTTTTGAATGGTAATTGATTTTGCAAAGATTTGTAGTGTTGATTTGAAAAGTGTTGAATTTTGGTGTTTCGAGGATTTCATGAAAGTTGTAAAAGATGTTTTTTGGAAAGGAGCAGATTAGGAGGGAATACATAGATGCTACACATTCCACTCAAAAGAGTTGATCGAAAGTTGCTGGTTTGGACTGGATACAATTCCTCGCCATCAGATCCGAATCGAAAACCTCGTGGCTCCGTGTCAATGGAATCGACCGCTTCCATCACAGACAAGGGAGAGAGTAGAACGGATTGGATTTCAGATTTGGAAGGTTGAATTTGAATCTGATTGAGATTTAATTTGAGATTTGGAAGGTTGAATTTGAATTTGATTGAGATTTGATTTAAAATTTGTGTTCATTTTATTTATCCTTTAACAATTCAAATTTATTTTATCGTTCATTTAATGTTCATGTGAATTTGGCGTTCATCATTTTTTTTTTAGATTTTTAAGGAAAGTTTTCTTCCATTCTTTTTGTTTCTTTTCTATTCTTCATTCGAAGTTCATTTAACTTTAATGGCGTTTCCCAATCAACTTGCACAAAAGAGGTGAAGGCCAAAAATGTGACATGGTCACTTTCATTCCAATCATGTTGAAAATACTTCATACAACTCGATCTGGAATACATCTCATACAATCCATGTAGACTCAAAACGGACTATGTATGATCTTTGTCGATCCATCCAAAAAGTCATCTATCAAAAATCCATGTCTGAATAGTGAGGTACATGGTCAATAATATCACCTTCCAAGCCATCCTTGGCAAGGATGTCGTATGGATGTACGTTGGAGGTGTGATATTTTCCATGTAACTCACGACTCGTAAGGCCGGAGGCTCTCTAGCTCCGGGTCCGGCTAGAAGTGGTAAGGTGCTTTCCTGTCATCCATCCTTCTGAAAGTAACTGAGATCCGCTTCATTGGTACTCCCGGTATGCAATGTTTAGCGACATCTGCTCTGTTGCCCTTTAGTATCATGACGGAACCTACCGGTAATGGTATCTTTACTGGCCCTCGGAACTCACCTGGGCCTGCTATCCGGAGGTCAGATCCGAACATGATATTACACTTGTTCAAAAAAGAAACTGTGCAGAAAGATCTGACAAAGTCGTGGTGATCGATGTGTGGGGGTATGCAGTCACCCTTCTTGTAAATGTTAATGATGCAACTGTTGGGTATGCAGTCTGCTAGCAGTACCCTCCATGTTATCATTCTCTTTACCATCCTTTTGATGACTAATGGCATTGGATCTACCTTGCCATGATGGAGTATCCCCGGTGGGTTTCCCTTCTCGTCTTACGCGAAGTTGTAGCAGCATCCACATTGTATTGTAATTCTCTCTTTCCCTGGCATCCATCTCTGGGGTTCTGAGTAAGTGTTTTCTCTTAGGCGGCCTGCTCGACCCATTCTTTTTAAATCCCGGATGCAGTCCACGATTTGTTCTTGTTCGTATTCTGAGAACACGTCTGTATGTAGCTCGAGGCCTTCTAGTATATTGATCCTCCCGCTCTCCGATTCTCTCGAAGTATTCAAAAGTTTTCTTCTCGACATTCCGCATTCTTTCTAGCTCGTATTCCGGAATGATCTACAAATGGCGAGGCCCGGTGACGTCTTGTAGGATATATGGCTCAATCCCTTCGCGTTCTCCACGCATACTCGGCTCCTCGGGGATGGTCTCCGTCGGGACATCCTCCGGGGTTGCTTCGCAACAAGGTCATGCATTACTGGTGGCTTTATCTGGTAGCGTGGTAGCCTTCCTTCTTCTGATCTCCTTGAGATTTCCCTGGTCTCTTCTGTTATCCTCGGGGTTGGCCTCCTTTCTTCAAGTTCCTGGTGAACTGGTATCCTCGAAGTATATGCACTGGTAGTAGCGACTGCCTCATCGCGCTGGTCCGCTGCTAGTTTAGTTAACATCTTGCGGATACGGTGATTTTTATTTCTTCACTGAGTTGCTGTGAGAGTAGCTCTTCGTACTTCCTGAATTTCTGTGGGTGCAGCGCTGACGAGCCTTCCCTCTGCTATAGCGACTACAGACTTGATTCTCTTGTCCTCCTGAGTGTTTGTTTTCCTTTTCTTGCTACTGGGTTGGTGGCTTGGGCCACCCACTTTCATTACTCGTCCGATCGGGCGGTTCTTCAGGTCAACCGGGACCCGGTCACCATCCTTGTAGTTGCAGCCTCGTCGGTGCGAAGTCCGAGTCAATCTCTATTATCGCTCCATCTTTCACCCTCTTTTCGTCGAGTGCAAGGCTTACGCCATTTCTAAAGTTCGGGACCAACTGCCCGTTCGAAATTTCCCCGCGAAAAGACAAGGAAAAGGATCGGAGGTCAGTACTTAAGAACAAGAACATTAAGAAAATGTTTATTAGAGATAGAGTTTTTCTTTTTTTTCTCTTTTTTTGTATTTTTAAATTCAACAGGAATGAAGTGGGAAAAGATCAGGAAAACTAAATAAATAAATAAATAATTTTGATTTGGAAGAGAGAACAAGGAAAATTTTATTATCATGATTTTATTTATTTTAGCACATTTTTTATTATTTTTGGGTTCGGACCCAGTCATAAGTAATTACTTCGCCCGTGCTTCTAGGGATGAAGAATTCATTCCTTCGAAACATCAGGTGGCGTAATACTTCTTCAAGTATCGTCCGTTAATCGGAAGCATATGGCGTTCTCCTTGGCAATTCACTAGCTGGTAGGAGCCTCCTGAGTAGACTGCCTCAACCACAAATGGCCCTTCCCAAGTGGGTTCAAATTTTCCTCCTATCTTGCGGTGTGCAAGGATAGGTCTCTTGAGAATGAGAACTAAGTCACCAACTTTGAAGGTTCTTGGGCGGACCCGATCTGTCATGGGCTTGAACCATCTTAGCTAGGTATAGTTCTAAATTACGTTGTGCTTGCAAGTCTTTTCCCTTCCGAGCTTTCCAATTCCTCTAGTCGTAAATTGGCATTTTCTTCCGTCGTGATTTTTTTGCAACCGCAATTCCGAGTGATGGAAGCTAGACCTCTGAGGGTAACACCGCCTCTCATACACTGTAGAGCGTAAGGTGTAGCTTGGGTAGGAGTTCCGAAGGTTGTCCGGTAGGCCCATAAGGCTTCTAATAACTTCTCGTGCCAATTTCTCTTATTATCGTCCAAAGTTTTCTTTAAAATTTGAACGAGAGTTTTATTAAAAGCCTCGACCGAGCCGTTTGCTCTTGGATAGTAAATTGTTGAATACGACCGGTCGATTCCGTGTCTCCCGACAAAATTGTTGATTTGCGTGCTTCGAATGCCGACCCATTATCCGAGATGATCTCGCGCGGCACTCCGAAACGGTAGACAACTTGGTTCTTGAAAACCGTAGCACGTGGTGTGCTTTCACTTCTCTCGCGTGACTGCCTCTCGCCCACTTGGAAAAGTAATCCGTAGCCGCAAGAATGAAGCGATGTCCTTTTGAAGATGGTGGTTCTATTGGACCCACTATATCCGTGCCCCAACATTCGAATGGCCACGACGCAATTGTCGGATGTAGCACATTTGGAGGTTGGTGTAGAACCACTCCGTGCACTTGGCATTGGTGACGACTCTCGGCGATTTTCATGCGGTCGGTCATCATCGAGGGCCGGTAGTACCTCTAGTCTTTTAATTTTCATTTTCATCTTCGGACCCGACTAGTGAGCGACACGCAGTCCCGAATGCACCTCTTTAACAATTTCACGGGCCTCGGACCCGCTTAGGCACCTTAGCCACATTTGATCAAAAGACCTTCCGTATAACGTGTTGTTTATTAATGCGTAGGACGAGTTCTTTTCTTGATCCGATGGGCTAACGACCTATCGTCCGGTAGTTTTCCCGTTTGCGGGTAGTCTATTAATGGTTGTCGCCAATCTTCCGTGTTTTACGTCGTTCTCTGCAACCGATTCTTTTTCTTTTTCTAATTTGCGTATTTTGTCTATGTCGAGCCGTGATAGGACTCGACGTCCGTGAACCGACACTTCCATCGATTCATCTTGCAAGCGGGCAAATTCTTTTGCGAGGCGGGCTAACGCATCTCGCTAAAGCGTTTTCTTTTACGGGAATTTTGTAGATCGTCACATTCGAAATCCGTTCCAACAACTGTATGACATACTGGAAGTATTGCTCGAGTCTTGGCTTTAAAATTCTGTACTGTCCGACGATCTGTTGAATGATTAACTGCGAATCCCCGTAGATGTTGATGTTTGTTATCCCCATTTGAATAGTTAATTCCAGTCCTGTTACGAGAGCTTCGTATTCTGCTTCATTGTTTGTACACGGCTCTGTCAAGTGGTAGGAGTATCTTAATAATCCCCCGCTCCGGTGTTATAAAGATTAGTCCGATTCCTGCCTTACCAGGCACTATCACTTGTGATTCTTCATCTTTGTGTCTTTGAAGATGCTCCGTCGAAATATAATTCCCAACGTCGATCATCGGGGTCTTCTAAGCTCATTATTTGTTCATCCGGCAAGTCGTCATTGAGAGGAGATTCCGCCGGCAAAGGGTGTCGCTGCGAGGAAGTCTTCTAGGACTTGTCCCTTTACGGCACGAAGAGGCACGAAAGTTATATCGAATTGCAATAATATCATTGACCACCTCGCAAGTCTGCCAGAAAGCTTTGGATGGGTCATCAAGTATTGCAATGGATTAAATTTCGAGATCGGGTTGACCTTATGAGAAAGCATGTAGTGCCTGAGCTTTTGAGTGGCGAAGATCAAGGCCAAACAGTGCTTTTCAATTGTGGGATGCTTTACTTCTGTCGGAAGTAAACGACTGCTTAGGTAGTAAAGAGCATTTTCTTTACCCTCATCATTGACCTGGGCTAACAGGGCTTCGAGAGAGTCGTCTAAAGCCGCGGTATAAAGTATCAATGGTCTACACGAGACCAGGGTCGCTAAGACAGGAGGTGTCATTAAATATTGTTTAATGTCCTCGAAGGCCCTCTGGCCTTTCTCTTCCCAAATAAATTTTGCGTCCTTTTTAACTAATGCTGAGAAAGGCTGACACCTACCTAACAAGTTCAAGATAAAGCGTCGAAGATATGCCAGCTTCCCTTGAAAAGATCGTAGTTGTTTTAAGGTTTTGGGAGGTGGCATTTCTAAGACAGCTTTAATCTTTTCCGGGTCGATTTCAATTCCACGATGTCGGACAACGAATCCTAAGAATTTCCGGAGGTGACGCCGAAGGCGCATTTTAAGGGATTCATCTTAAAGTTAAATTGTCTTAATCGTTTGAAAACAATTCTCAAATCATACAGGTGGTTTTCCATTACTTTGCTTTTGATGACCACATCATCCACGTAGCATTCGACTTGATTGTGGATGAGATCATCAAAAATTCTTGCCATTGCCCTCTGGTAGGTTGCTCCTGCGTTCTTCAGTCCAAATGACATCACTGTGTAGCAATATACTCCGATCGGCGTTCGAATGCTCGTAAGCTTTTCATCTTCTGGAGCCATTTTTATCCGGTTGTATCTTGAAGATCCATCCATGAATGAGAATATTTCATGTGTTGAAGCAATGTCAATCATTAATTCGGGATCGGTAGAGGGAATTCATCTTTTGGACATGCCTTGTTTAAATCTCTGAAATCCACACAAATTCTGATCTGACCATTCTTCTTCCTGACTGGTACCACATTGGCTAACCAAGTCGGGCATTGTTCTTCATGGACAAATTTGGCGTCTATGAGCTTTTTAACTTCAGCTATGACTTGTTCAATTTCTAGACGCATTCTTCTAGGACCTTGTCTGACTGGAACAGAAGTAGGATCCATTCCTAACTTATGGACTGCGACCTCTGGAGCTAATCCTGGCATCTCATCGTAGCTCCAAGCAAAACAGTCTTTAAATTCCATTAATAACTTGATTATTTATTCGGAGTCTTCTTTATTGAGTAAGAGCTAACAAAGGTAGGTCTAGGCTCTTCGTTAGTACCTAAGTTAACTTCTGTTAACTCATCTATTGTAGATTTGATCTCTTCTTCGAACTCTGGAGGAGCGTTTCCAATTTGTAAATCTTCAAATTCTTCTGTAGTTTCCATGCAGTTTTCATTAGACTCGCAAGTGACAACCAAGAAAAATTCAGTATCGTCAACTGATCCTACTGTGCCGAATCCGAGACCATGTTTTGAATTGGGTGGACGACCGGAGTTATTCCATAATTTTTCAAAATGTTGTGATTGACCTTTTGTCCGTGAAGGTAACACCTCGCTGTTCCTTTAACAAGCAAACCTCATCTAAGGAATCTCCGGTCATTTGTGCTAAGCAAATTTTTGGATCAAACAAGGCCTTGATCAGAGCTTCTCTCATCTCCTTTGATAAGATAAGAGCGTCGTAGATGCTCAGTTTGGCAGGTAGTTTCCTAAGATGGGCTAGCACGTTGTAGTCCACTTTATTCCCATGTGTCTCGATTTCTTCCCGAATGGGTATTTCTCCTGTCAGGGTTGGTTCTTCCTGAACAACCACCTGCTTTCCTTTGTCCTTTGGATCCAATCTCGGAGGTAAAACTCTTCCACTTCTTAAGTTGACTTCTGTAATTTCCTCTGAATCTAGTATTGAGTTTGCTGGTGTCTCCTCCTGAATTGGAATGACAGGTTCTTCTGGATTAGCTTCAGAGTCTGAAGGCTCTAACTCTATCGTGATCGGAGCTCCTCGAAACTCGCAAATAGATTCATTGCTTGTTGAACTCTCGTAGCCTCCTTGGTGAATGTCTTCTTTGTCATTTTGATCGTCGAGATTGTGTATGATTTGAGAATTGTTACTTGTATTGGAATCGATGTCCGGATTAGGTTGGTTGTCGCTAGTTACGTAATCGTTAGAAACAGTCAAAACGTAGCCAACGCCATAAACCTTATCATTATAAGATCCCACCGGAGTGAGCAAATAATCATACAGAGTCAGAGGTTCGAGGGATTTCTCCCCAAATCGGAAACAACCATCCTAGGATAAGCAGCCCCTAGTCTAGCCTTAATAGTCTCGGTCTTTTCTTCTTCATCAATTTTCTTCTTTTCTTCAATCATCTCTTATTGAGGTGATTCTTCTATCGCAAGTGATAGTGCCGACTTGACAGGTTTCGAACTCTGAATTGAGGCTCGCACCGAAGTGGTTTGGATGCGATCCAAAATCTTCTTCGAAGACTTTGTCCAGGCGGTAGTCCATCCATCATCAGTTGCATAGGGATCTATCGGAACAATGAGATCCGCAGAGATAACATTGACGGAACCTCCTTTCTGGGGTTCCTTCATGTATTCCTTCGGGATCGTTATGTTCCCTTTTCGGAGAATGTCGTTGAGCCAACTTTTGAAGGTAATACAATCGTCTATCTTGTGTCCAAGCATCCGGAGGTTAGGGCAAAAGTTGGGATCACCTTTCTTGTCGACTTCTTCTGGTTTCTTAGGCTCTGGCAGTTGGAAATATGGAGTCTTCATCGATCGCGAAACATTTTCGGCACTCGCCTCATTCTTGAACGGATACTCCCTGCTCAGAAGCTCCTTTAACGTACGTTGTGGACGAGGCGGTTGTTCATACTATTGAGATGACTGATAGCTGGGTCGGTGTTGCTGGTAATCCTGTTGAATTTGTTGCGGCCGTTCTGGCGGTATTTGTATTGGCTGCTTGCCTTTATCGATTGCTACGATGATCCCGGACTTCTTTTCAAAAGTTTTCACGGGCTTCTGTTTGTCTGTTTTGTCGGTGAAACTTAATTGCTTCGCCTCCTCTTGCAAGCTTCCGGCCTTGCTTAACAACTTCTCGAAAGTCTTAATAGTAAATCCTTTGAGGAGAAGTGCTATCGGGCCATGAATGCTCTTAAGTAAAATGCCGACTGCATGCTGTTCTTGTAGTCGTGGCTCACATTTCATACTTAGATTCCTCCATCAAAGTATGTAGTCCACCAAAGTTTCGTTCGGCTTCTGCTTCTCTACCACTAAATCACCTATAGTGATGTGGTGCTGAGCTCCGGCAAATCGCTTGATTAAGAGGTTCTCTAATTCTGAAAATGTCTTCACCGAACCGTTTGGTAATTCCACATACCAATCAAAGGCGATCCCTGACAGGCTGCTGACAAATTGTCGAAATAGTAAAGCATCACTTCCGCCGGCATTGCAAGAACTGGCACGAAAATGTGCAACATGTTGTCGAGGGTTTCCGGTTCCATCAAAGGTCTTGAACAGAGGTGGTACGAAGCCTTTCGGATATTGGACAGCTTCAAATTCTTCGGGGTAAGGTCTACCCGTCTGAATGCATGTCGCGCTCTTTGATTGTGCCAAGGCTTCTCGCACCTGCTGTTCCACCATGCTCTTGATATCCTTTTCTGGAATCATACTTTGTATTGCATCCTTTTTTAACTGATCATCCCCGTTGACGGATGTAATCTCCTTTCCTCCGTCTACAATGTGAATAACTTCGGGGGTGTTTCTCTTTTGGGGTTGAACCTGACTCTGGAGAGTTGCTAGGGCTGTAGCCATCTCTTCCATCCTTTTGCCATTTGGGCGATCGTATCATCTTTCTCTTGAAGCTGTATTCTCATCACTTCCGGCTCCTCTCTTTCTGCGGCTGCAGGAGCACCTAGTGAAGATGACGAAGCTCGTGTTTCAACCATGTTAATTTCTGCATACTCATCATCCATGAACTCTGACGAGTCGACTTCATCTCCAAATTTTTCTTCTCTTTCTCTTACTAATCGCTGAATATCAATTCTTAGCTTTTCCATAGCATCTTCTAATGGTCTTTTCTGTACATCTTTGCAGTTGTCATGCGATAGCTGTCGGGTTTCCTTCTCATGAGTCCCCTTCATTGCGGTAGCACTTTCTTCGGACTCAAGTCTCCTGACGAGACTTTCCTTCTCAGATTGTTGTTTTAATCTTAATTGTTTGGTAGTAGGAAGCCATACCATCCTTCAGGCGCGAAGGTGCTAGAGACCGGATGGTCCGTCACCCAAATGCTCGGAAGGTGGTATCCTCCCTAATTTGTAGTCCTGAAACAACGACAGGTGGACTAGCTTTCATTCTCTTATTCGGCTTTTCTACAGCGATAGCAGGTTCTACTCACGGCCCAAGATGGGATTTGGCCGGCACCCGCCCTATCCTTCTTAAAATATCTGATACAGGGCATTTTTCTTTCTTTGCTAACTTTTCTAACAGGGTTTGCAGCCGAGCAAATGGCATAATTCTAGCCCTTTTCTTACGGCCGTCGTTGTAATATGCGGGCTGAGGCAATGCAGAAGCAATCTTGCGGACATTTTCCTCGTCCTCTATGGTGGAGAGGGGATGGAACCTACTTCCTCCCAAAAGTGGTATGTATTCAGGCAGCGGTGTATACTCGGGCAGTTCTGGGATTTCCTCCAGGAAAGCAACTTCAGCAGCTCTGGCTTCTCTAGCAATCCTTCTACTTCTGTTCCTCCTCTGAGTCCGTGTCAGTGGTGGAATTCTCGAGCTGGATCCGACCTCGAAAACGGGGGTCTCACGGAAGATCCGTACCCTCCACGAGTTCATCACGGTTCCGAATTTCCTTCCCTTTAGTCCGGCGAAGCCGGGGTAGGTACGGAGACAACTAAACCAAGTGGGAGTAGCAACAACGATCCTTCCGCGAACAACGATACTCCTCTCAGTTGGAATCTTTTACAGAGGAGGGAATTCATGAGTTGATTTGAGGTTAAACTCAATCAACGGCTTCTCAATTTCTGGTACTTTGCTTGTGAGTAAAAAGAGAGTGACGTCAGGGATTTTGATGTCGGTGTCCCCGAATCCTTGTCTTAATCGAATAATTCCAATATCAGGCAGTTCGTCCTTGAACACAGCCAGGTCCAGTCCATTGACGAAGGAGAAGATCAATTTTGGGGCTTCCATTTCTGCAGGGCAGATTCCAAGTGTTAGTCCCCGAATAGTGCTTCTTCCTGTCGTAAAACTTATGACGAAAAAGAAAGAGTCCGAACACATTTCCGTTTATCTTAGTGTATTTGTGGTATTAAAAGAAAATTTATGTAGATAATTGTTTTTCTAAAAGATTTGTTCGTTAGGACGAAGAATTATTAAAAGAAGGAGAGTTGTAGGAAGGGTAAAAGGAATTGATTAGGAACTGGAAAAGGAAGAGAATGTTTTGTAGAAACTTCTCGACCCGCAAGGCTGCTCCTAAACTAATATCTATTGGGGGCCCACCCCACCTCAAAAATGAGGTAAAAGAATCTCGGAACCTCTCTGTTTAGGGGTGTTTAAACAGTGGCTCCTAACTCCGAGAGAATGTTGGCTATACTTGTTCAAGGTAGAAATTAACATAGTATTCCAACGGGAAGAAGGGTAGTTTGATCCACTAGGGACATGGATATACTACCGATTTCTTTGAAAGCAGAATTATTTGATTAAAAATGGAGAGAGGAATCATTCCCCAGCGGAGTCGCCAGAAATTGTCGACATATTTTTAGGTTAAGTGTTGTATTTTTAAAAAGAGGTCGCCTACAGAAATTGTTAGCGTATTTTTAATTTAATTTAAATAAATAATTTGAAAAGTAGTATTTGATTTTGAAAATAATTTTGAATTTGAAAATTTTAAGATATGAAATCAAACTGATCTCACATCACAAATAGTTTATATAAATGAGCGCCACATCACAAGCTGTGTATCTATCCCAAAGAATAGACAAACTACTTGATGATGGGGCTTGATTAAATAAACTAGAAGATTTGGGATATCCGTTTGGTCTGCGAACCAATTTTATAAGCCGACAAGTTCCCTTGCTTAATACAAAGAAATTAAGCAGGGTTTATATTACCTGTGTTCTTAAAATTCCCTATAAGGGCAAGCCCCTATAGTTAATTACATCTTAAATGATGGGAATCACTTAAGAAAACTCTCGATAATAATCAATAATTCTGCTCTCAAGAATCTCAAAGTTTAAGTCTTCGAGGATTGAATTTTAGAATTTCAATAGGGAATGGATCTAGTTTGGAACATTTTGTTTTGGGAATTCAAAGGAAGAAAGGTAGGAGAAATTACAAATTCGAAGCGAACTTCGGTAATTTCCCGACTATCCTATTGTTTGGCTTGAATTTAGGAAAGTCCTAATGTTTATTTAATGTTTTGATCTTGCCAATTTTAATTAATTAGGACTTATATTCGTATGACATGATCATACAAATAGCCTCGAAGATGTGAGGGTTCATGTCGTATCGAACGACTATCTCGGAGTCCTAAGACCGGTTAGGGCTTAATTTGCAATGCAAATGCCTAACAAAAGGTTGAGGATTTATGTTGCACTAGGCAAACTACCTCGAAGTTCTATGGTTTGGTTATTTAATTCTAAGAAAGTTTTGTTGAAGTAGACTCGGGTTTTACTGATGACGATGGCCGTGCTGCCCACCATGCTCCGAGACCCTTGTTGTTGCAGAGGGTTTAGTTATAGAAGGTGAAAATCAAGAGATGAGAAAAGTGTTCTGGTTTAGAGAAGTCTTAAAATCCAAGTGTTTTAGTGTTTTAGTTAAAATAAATCTTAAAGTTGATTATAACAACACCGGTTAAGATCCCACGGTTCCATCCTTTCGGCATCGTTATTTTTATCGGATTCACTTAGTCCGGATGAATTTGCTAAACTCAACTAAATGAGTTCCACACTTTCATTTAGACCGTGGGAAATCCTGTTAGCAACACTTAGGTTACATCATCCGAGGTATTTCCGATCATCCAACAAGACGTTTTAATTTAGTTGTAGTTGTAGTTTTGTTGTTTTGTTTGTGATTAAATTTTGAGTTGTTTTATATTTTGAAATGTTGTGGCGGTGAATTTTATCTTATAATGACTTTTAATTTAGTTTTGGTTTCATTTTTAGGGACTATCCTAAAGGTGTGGGTTTTCATGCAACAGTTGTTTACCATGCAAGAAAAGTAAAGTGCATTTGCAATAAAGTAAATTGCAAGGAGGTAAATTGCAATAAAACAAAAGCGTAACTGGAGGGTCTTCCCGTCATCCCAAGCTGCACTTAAACACAATTTAGGATATTTAATCATTTAAAGCAAGTTCCTAGGTAAAGCTAAGGGAAGGGTTATGGTTTTCTATCAAGGTCCTACTCCTATAGCTAGTCATCTCCTATGACGTCTAGGTTCTTGTGTTTTGGTTTGAGGATGATTTTCTTCATCAAAGAATAATTAAGTTAAATTGTTCTTATAAACATCCTATCATATTGAGGAAGTGCTTAAGACGAATCTTAAACATCTTTTCAATACCTCTAGGATTGTTTTAAGTCCAAGTGAATTTAATTATACAAAATGAATTAATCATCCAGGAGTTCAAGTTTTGTTATCTTGCTCAGATGAATCTAGGACATTTGAATATCCCATGAGTGAAGTAATACTTCACTTAACACTCCATTTAGGAGTTATGACAACAAGAGCTTTTGAGGGCAAATTAATGTTCAAGTGATTTGTGATTTAATTTAATTTCAATCAATGGGTTTAAGTTTGGAATAGTGTTCAAATTGCTTTTAGATTTATTTTGAATTCTTTATGTCTTTGGTGATGTTATATTTAATTCAATTTAACTTAATTTAATTTTAGTTTAATTTAATTTGGTTTAGTTTTACTTTCAATTTTATTTTATTTAATTTAATTTAGTTTTAATTTTATTTTAACTTGATTTTATTTTTATTTTTTAATTAATCTAATATGTTTTAATTTAATTTAATTTTATTTAATTTAATATGTTTTAATTTAATTTAATTTAATTTAGTTTAATATATTTTAATTCAATTCAATTTAATTTAATTTAATTTAGATTTAATTTAAATTTAATTTAAATTTTTAATTTTAATTTAATATTATATATATATATATATATATATTTTACATTTTAAACATGATTTAATTTAATTTTTAAAGTATTAATTTAATTGAAATTTTGGAAGGATTTAATTTAAATGTTTTAATCTTTAATTTAATTTAATGATTAAGTCTCTTAATATTTTAAATCTTGAATTTGGATTATCATTTTAATTAGGAATTAAATGTTATTGAGGTGATTAATTTAGGGATCTTTAAATTAAAGAATAATTCTCTTCCTAATAATATCCCTATTTTAATAATTCCAATTTTTTTTATTATTCTTCCAAGTTTAATCAATTATTTAATTAAGGTTTAATTTAATTATTTTCAAATTATTTGGTAGATTTCTACCCTTTAATTTCCTAAGTTTCAAACATCCAAAATCAACTTAGTATCAAATATTTTACTCACCCTATTAATTAAACCTAAATTTTTTTAATTATAGGTAAAAATTTAAATTATCATTTTGCCCTTTAAACTTACTAATTCCATAACTCACTAAATTGAGCTTAAATGAATTTGAAATTTTTATGTGACTTCACTCATATGTCAGTCAAGACATTAGAGGAGAAAATGTGATTTTTCTGTATTTAATTTATTTATGTAATTATTTTGGTGGAAAATAGGGATTTTCAAGGAAAATTTAATAATATGCAATGGAAAGTTTATGTCCTAAGAAAATTATGGAACATTCCTAATGACTAGAGGACCACTTGGATCAATTTTGGTGATTTTTTGAATTATATTATTTTTATTATAATTATTTTGAGTTTTGGAGTATTAATTAATTTAAAAATAAAATAAAGGTTGAAAAATGAATTTTATATTTTTCAAAAATCTCTCGATATCAAGGAAACCAGAGAACCAATTTTTATAATTTTTTGATTTTTCTTTGATTTATTAGAATTATTTTAGTGGAAATGCTAGAAAATACATTTTTTTATTTTAAAATTACCTTAGGGCTTTAAAATTTAATATCTCATCATAGAGACTTAAGAAAAATATGGAGTTTGTTCCTAAATGATTAAAATTCAAAATATGACATTTTGGTGAATTTTATTAGTTTTTGTGATTTTTATTATTTTTTAATTATTAAAATATTAAAATAATGCAAAAAATCAACTTTTTTTGGAAAATTACAATTTTAATTTTCTTAAATTCCCCTGATATCAGAGAGGCTCCAAAATCAATTTGGTGAATTTTTGAAAAGTATTTTGAAAATTATGAATTTTTGAAGTTTAAGTTTGGTTAAATGGCTTAATCAACCCATTTGATAGGGCTAACCAAGTCCAATTGACTTCAAACTTTTACGGTGGGTTCCGCTGATCCTAAAGGTCAGTGGAGAATTGATTTCAAGTCAATTTGATGTATGATTAGCTCTAATTAATTAAAGTTCCATTTTGGGTGTTTAAGCCAATTATGGTTATTCCAAGTGAGTTAACTCAAAACCTATTTTCCCTAGGGTCCTCTGGTCATAAGAAACCTCTACAAATTTTCCTAGAATTTATTTCACAACATGCTAATTATTGGAATTAAAATACTCAGAATAATGACCTAGAATTGAAAAATCAATAACTCTTCATAGGGATGGCCTCTGACTTTGGAAAATTCAAGGAATGTCCCCAGATTCAGAAGCTTCAAAAGCCCTATGGTCTAATGCCATGGTGAATTGTATACATGCATGGAGAATTAAAAATGTGCAGAGAGTAAATAAATTATTAAAAATCAAATATTCATTGAAATTAAATGATTTCTTTTCCACATTATTCTCCTCTGTTCACTGAGCAAGAGGGTATTTTTATTTTATTTTTAGGATTTTCCTACACAAAGTTATGAATTTTCTAAGTTCTGGTAATTTAATAAATAAGAAAAATCCTATTTTCCTACTTAAGTGACGCGGCGCCAGCTCAACCTCGGCAGCTCCGAACGCACACGCGTCGTCTTCTGACTCGGCGCCTCCATCTGACTCAGCGCTCCAGGGACTCGCGGTTCACGTACCATCGCGCTGTCCGGCTCGATCCAGACCGTCCGCTCGATATACGCTCGATCCGACGGCTCCCAGTCATCGTCTACGACTGGTGTGCACCCGTGACCGTCAACCTTCTAACCCTAATTTCTCACTCAATTCTCAACGCATTTTTGTGTTCTTATGCTCTATGGATTCATCTTCAAGAGACGAACACATCCATACGGTAAACATGCATCGAAATCGATTCAAATTAAATGGAGAATCTCTCGTAAGCTCGGGAAGAAGAGTGAGTCCATACCTTTGCTCGTAGAAGTGAAGCTTCGATCCGAGAGTTGTGTCACCTTCGATTGGGTCCAAGCAAGCTCCAGATGAAGTCCCTTGGCCTGGTGAATTGTCCAGGTATGATTTCGACCACGACCGATTACAAAGCTTGGAGTCTAGAACAGATGGGTGGCCTGGAGAAGGGGCTTTTGCTGGTAAACTTCTTCTCTTGGTCTGGTGAAGGTGTAGGACCAATCAATTGGGGATTGGCTCACCGTGGAGAAGTGTCCCGGTTTTGGGCTCGGATTTCAACTCGAAATCGAGCTCGCAGAGAGGAAATAGCAGGGGGATTTCAGTGGGGATCAAGTTCTCTATGTGTGGGGAGTAGTCCGGAATGATTTTGGCGCAGTTTCCTTAAGGTTGGTTCAGCACCTCCTCCATGGCCGAGAGAGGTGGTGTTTAAATAGCATGGTCTGAGGCTCTCCTGAGGGGTGTTAAGGCTTGGGATCACTGCTCAGGTCAAGGGAAGAACAGACCATGGCAGCCACCGGACTTGGGGCAGCTCAGACGAGGAGGAATTTCAATGTTGGCTCACATGTGAGCTCTCGGGTGTGGTGTTTTCCGGCGATCCGAGCGGCTAGCCTAGCAGCATGGGTCACCCTCGTGTTCGTGTGTGTCGTGGCTGGGGTTTAGTGTAGGCACTGGGCTTTGCCATGTGTCAAAAGCTTGGATTAAAATGGCATGGGGAAGGCCAATTTTTAGCTTGATTTGGTCAAGTCCACCTTTGGGCTTGGTTCACCCTTCAAGGTGGCTTTGGGTGTTGTGAGGAGTCAAAGGAATCAGCTGGTTTGACATGGAGAAGTCCTTATCCAAATATATTTGGATTAAATTTGGGTTAAGGGGAATCATGGTTAAGGCTAATGACTTTAGGAGATTAAGGAAAGAGTCTCCTCCTTTTGCCCAAAATGGCATGGTGACACGTAAAGAGGCTCTCATGGCTTCCATGTGGCTAATGCATGGCTTCATGGCTTGCCTATGGCTTGGGAAAAGTTAAATCAACTTCATGAAAAAGGGTTATGTGAATTTTGGCATTTTGATGGGAATTGTTATGAGGCTTCATTTGGAATTGTTTAATTGATAAATTAGGACTTTAGGGATGATTTTAAATTGAATGTGTGATGAGGGAAAGTGTCATGTGGGCTTTAGATTGATTTGGGCTTTTGAATTTGGTGGAAGTGGGCTTTTAGGAGGGCTTAAGGGGATGACCCCTTTAGGTTTAAGAATGAATCCATGGATGGGAATTTTGTAGAAGTTTGGACCAAATAATTGTTGGGTTTGGTTTAAGGATATGTCATGAGTGATTTGAAATGAGTTTGGAGTGATTTGGGTTTGAATTGGGTTGGATTTGGGCTTCTTTGGTAAATGGGCCAATGTAGGCCAAATTGCGCTAACTTGGGCCAATGTTGGGCTAGGGTTGAAATTGATGTAAAATTAAAGTTGGGAAATGTTTATGGGAGTGTTTCAAAGAGGTTTTAACTTTTGTTGGGGTTGGATTTTTGGGTTTGGGCCTATTTGGGTTAAGTTTGGGTTTAGGTCAAAATTGGGCTTTTTGGTTTTGGGTTGAATTTGAGTGGGTTTGGGTTTAAATTTTGGGCAAATTATGTTAGAGTTTGTTTGTCAGGGATGTTAGGGAAGGTTTAGAAAAGATTTGGGGTTAATTGGAGTTGAATTGGTTTAGTTTCGGGCTAAGTTTGGGTCATGGGTCCAAATCGGGCTTTAAGGTCAAAAGTGAAATTGGATTCAAATGTCAATCAAATCGGACTTGGATTTCGTCTAGATTGATATCGTGGATGTTAAATTGAAGTTTAGAATTGAATTGGACCAGAATTTGGGTCAATTGGGTAGGTTTGGTTTGATATTGGGTTCACTTTGGGTTAAAATGAGTCAAATTGGGGATTTTAACAAAAGTGGGGTAAATTGACAAAATTGTCAATTGGCCCATGGTGTAGTTGGACAAAATGGAATTGGGAATATTTGGGATTTTTTGAAATTTTCTTAGAATTTTCTGAATTTTTGGATTTTTTTGGCTAAGAGGGGCATTTTGGGTATTTGGAGGGTATTGAGGGGTATTTTTGGAATTTTTGGTATTTTTGGGTATGGATGATCAATTTGAGTGGAGGGAAATGTTTAGGAATGATTTTGGGGAATTTTGGGTAATTTAGGTGATTTTGCAAATTTTGGGTAGTTTCAAGGCATTTGGTAGGCTTGGTGGTCTGCGAGTCCCGAGGTCAAAATCGAAAATTTAGAAAATCAAGATCGGGTAAATATAAGTGGAATGAAATCATTTTGGTTGAGCCATGAAGCCATATCAAGCCCACATGAGCCATGAAGGGACTCATTTGAGGCATTCACTATGTTGTTCCTAACCCTCTTACCAAGGGCTTGGGGTTAAGGACCATCCATTCGAATCACCTTCTCGAGTCGGGAGGTCAAGTTGGGTATGGGTGTGGTTTTAGAAGGTGTGTGAAAGTGTAGTGTATAAGTGTAGTGTGTGTGTAAGTCGCACCCCACTGCACTGTGCTACCTGTGGCGGATCCTAAGGCCAAAGGTCCTATAGGAACTCATCCTTTAAACTTCCACATTTGATTTCAACCCTCTTGGTGATTAGGGGTCTACAATCAAGTTTGTGGAGTTTGCAGGGAGTTAAGAGGTGTTTTGAAATTCTAAAAGGTGGGTTCCACTTCTAATCCTCTAAGATAGTCAAAAAAAAAAGCCTAAGGCTAGATCCTAAGTACTAAAGAGAGAAGAGAAGACCTCATCAAAAATGAGGTCAACATGTTCAAATAAGATTTATCCAGACCTGGAATATCCTCTTGAACCTATGAAGATTACTGTTGAGAAACCACCTCCTCCATTCCCTCAAAGATTGAAGCAGAAGAAGAGGGATAATAGATTTTGAAAATTTTTTGAAATCCTTAAGAAGTTAACAATAAATATACCTTTTGTTGAAGCATTAGAACAGATGTCTGATTATGCAAAATTTATGAAGGATATTCTTAAAAAAAAGAGAAAGTTCACGGATCATGAGACTGTTGCACTTAGCGGAGAGTGTACCGCAATAATTCGAAAAAGCTTCCCGAAAAACTTAAGGATCCTGGTAGTTTCACTATCCCGTGTGCTATAGGTGAAAAGTTTTTTGGAAGAGCATTATGTGATCTGGGAGCTAGTATTAATCTTATGCCTTTATCAACTTTCAAAAGATTGGGAATTGGAGAAATTTCTCCTACATCTATAACTCTTCAATTAGCTGATCGTTCTATTACTTATCCTAAGGGAGTGGTAGAAGATGTGTTAGTAAAATTGGATGAATTTATCTTTCCTGTGGATTTTATTGTGCTTGATATGGAGGAAGATAAAGATATTCCAATTATTTTAGGAAGACCATTCCGAGCTACTGGAAGAGCTGTAATTGATGTTCAAAAAGGGTAATTAACTATGAGAGTTAATGATCAAGAGGTGACCTTTAATATTTTGAAGCCTATGAAGTATCCCTCAGTTGCAAACGATAATGAATATTTTAGGATGGAAGTCTGCGAATATTTGAGAAATGATTATTTTAAAGAGATGTTTGAAAAGAATATGAAGTATGAAGATATAATTGAAGATGAAACTAAAAATGAAACAGATTCAGATAATGAGAAGAATAAGGAATTGGAGTATATTCAGGAGAAATTTGAAGTGTTAGATACACTGGAAGGTGGAGATAAAAGTCTAATTTCATCTATTGTTAAACCTCCTTAACTTGAGATGAAAATTCTCCCTAAACATTTAAAGTTTATGTTCTTAGGAGAATCATCTACCTTACAAGTTATTGTATCTTCGGAATTAACTGAACATTAAGAACAAAAATTATTAGAAATCTTAAAAAGATACAAAAGAGCTTTTGGATGGACTTTGGCAGATATCAAAGGAATCAGTCCTTCGATCTGTATGCATAGAATTTTATTAAATTAATAACATAAACCTAAAATTGATCTGCAAAGGAGATTAAATTCTATAATGAAAGAAGTAGTTAAGAAGGAGATTTTAAAATGGCTTGATGCTGGAATTATTTATCCTAATTCGGATAGTTCTTGGGTAAGTCCAATTCATTGTGAACCGAAGAAAGGTGGAGTGAATGTGGAAGTGGATGAAAAGAATGAAATTTTACATACTAGACAAGTTAATGGATGGTGAATTTGTATTGATTATAGAAAACTTAATGCCGCCACCCGAAAAGATCACTTTCCTCTTCATTTTCTCGATCAAATGTTGGATAGACTTGCTGGACACAAGTACTATTGCTTTTTGGATGGATATACTGGTTATCATCAAATACCTATTGCTCCTGAGGATCAAAAAAAGATAACATTTACTAGCCCCTATAGAACATTTGCTTTTTGAAGAATGCCTTTTGGATTGTGTAACGCACCTGCAACTTTTCAAAGATGTATGATGTCTATCTTTAGTAGTATATTAGATAATGGAATAGAAGTTTTCATGGATGATTTTTCTGTGTTTGGAACTTCATTTGATATTTGTTTGGAAAACTTGGCAAAAGTTTTGGAACTTTGTGAGAAAATAAATTTAGTTCTAAACTGGGAATAGTGTCAATTTATGATTGCAGGAAGAATAGTGCTTGAGCATAAAATTTTTGAATATGGTATGGTGGTCAACCCTGCTAAAATTTGAGTGATTAAGAGATTACCACCACCCACTACTGTGAGAGAGGTGCAGAGTTTCTTAGGACATGCTGGATTTTATAGGCGTTATAATAAATATTTTTCTAAAATTACTAAACCTTTGTGCCAACTTCTAGAAAATGATAGAAAGTTTGATTTTAATGATAAATGTTTGTGTTCTTTTGAATTACTTGAAGAAAAATTAATCACTGCTCCTATAATTTTTTCACCTCATTGGGAGAAACCCTTTGAATTGATGTGTGATGCTAGTGATTATGCTATTGGAGTTGCGTTGGGGCAAAGGTATGATAAAACTTTCAAAGTTATTTACTATGCTAGTAAAACTCTTAATGATGCTCAAATTAATTATACCACTGCTAAAAGAGAGTTATTAGCTATAGTATTTGCTTTTGATAAGTTTAGACCTTATTTAATTGGAACTAAAAGTATAGTGCTATCGGCATATTTTTGGGTTATGTGTTTTATTTTGAGAAGGGGGGTCGCCTACAGAAGTTGTCGGCGAATTTTAAATTTTAAATTTAATTTAAATATATATATAGTTTTAGAAAGAAACATTTGATTTTGAAAATAACTTTAAGTTTAAAAATTTTAAGATATGAAATCAAACCGATCTCACATCCCAAATAGTCTATATGAACAAGCACCGCATCACAAACCGTGTATCTATCCCGAAGAATAGACGCGCTGCTTGACGATGGGGCTCGATTAAATAAACTAAAAAATTTGTGACATCCGTTTGGTCTGCGAACCAATTTTATAAGCCGACAAGTTACCCTGCTTAATATAAAGGAATTAAGCAAGGTTTATATTACTCCGGTTCTTAAAGTTCCCTATAAAGGCAAGCCCTTATAGTTAATTACATATTAAATGAAGGGAATCATTTAAGAAAACTCTCAATAATGATCGTGTTTTGCTTCTCAAGAATTTCAAAGTTTAAGATTTTCAAAGGATTGAGTTTTGGAAATTTCAATAGGTATTAGCTCGAATTTGGAACAATCTATTTTAGGAGTCCAAAGGAAGAGAAGTAGGAGAAGTTGAGGATCCAAGAAGAATCTTGGCAACTTCTCAAACTATCCTATTGTTTGGCTTCAATTTGGGAGTTTATTTAATATTGCAATCTTTTCAATTTTATTTATTTAGGTCTTATATTTGTATGACATAATCACACAAATAGCCTCAAAGATGTGAGGGTTTATGTCGTACCAAACGACCACCTTAGAGTCCTAAGACCGGTTAGGGCTTAATTTTTATAACATGATTATACAAATGCCTAACAAAAAAAATGAGGATTTATGTTACACTAAGCAAACTACCTCGAAGTCCTATGGTTTTGTTGTTTAAAACTAGGAAATGTTTTGTTGAAGTAGATTTTAGTTTTGCTGATGATGATGGTCGTGCTGCCAACCATGCTCCAAGCTCCTTGTTGTTGTAGAGGTTTAGTTTTAGAAGTCATAAATCAAGAGATGAGAGAAGTGTTTTGGTTTAGAGAAAATCTTAAAATCCAAGTGCTTTTAATATTTTAATTAAAACAAATTTTAAAGTTGTTTAAACAGAACCGATTAAGATCCCACTGCTTCGTTATCCCGCACCGTTATTTTCATCGAATTCACTTAGTCCAGCATGAATTTGCTAAACTCAACCGAATGAGTTCCGCACTTTCATTTAGACGTGGGAAATCCCGTTAGCAACATGTGGGTTACATCATCCGAGGTATTCCCGATCATTCAACGAGACGTTTTAATTTACTTACAATTGTAGTTTTGTTGTTCTATTTGTGATTAAATTTTGAGTTGTTTTATATTTTGAAATGTTGTGGCGGTGAATTTTATCTTGCAGTGACTTTTAATTTAGTTTTGGTTTCAGTTCAAGGACTATCCTAAAGGTTTTGGTTTTCATGCAACAATCTTGTTTAACATGCAAGAAAAAGTAAAGTACAGTGCATGTAAGTAAATTACAATAAAGTAAATTGCAATAAAATAAAAGCGTACCTGGAGGGTCTTCCCGTCATCCCAAGCTGCACTTAAAACACATGTTAAGGCATTTAAATATTTTAATAAATACCTAGGTAAAGCTAAGGGACGGGGTTTTGGTTATCTACCAAATTCCTAGTCCTATTGCTAGTCATCTCCTATGATGTCTAGGTTCGTGTTTTGGTTTAAGGATGATTTTCTTCATCAAAGAACAATTAAATTCAATTGTTCTTCTAAAACATCCCGTCATGTTGAGGAAGTGCTTAGGACGAGTCCTAAACATCTTTTCAATACTTCTGGAATTATTTTGAGTCCAAGTAAATTTAGTTGCACAGGTGAATTAATCATCCAGGAGTTTAGTTAAGCTTTGTCTCTTGCTCAGTGAACTTAGGCATTTGATTACCTGATGAATGAAGTGACAACTCACTTAATACTCCATTTAAGAGTTATAATAATTAAAGCCTTTAAGTGGCAAGTTAGTTACTGAGAATTTTAATCATTCTTAATTTAAAGTTTGAGTTAATGATTTAAAGTGATTTAATTTAATTATGAGGATTTAATTAATAATTTTAAGTTTGGAATAGTGTTCAAATTATTTTAGATTTAATTTAAATCTTTACACTTTCAATTATCTTAGTATTTCAGATTGATGTTTATGTTTTAAATTTACTTAGATAGAAAGAGGTGTTGAAATTACTGATATGATTTGATTTGACTCTTAATGATTTCATTTAGGTTTTTTGTTAAGTGATTTTAATTTAATTTAATTTTAATTTAATTTAATTTAATTTAATTTAAATTTAATTTAAATTTAATTTTAAATTTAATTTAAATTTAATTTTAAATTTAATTTAATTTAATTTAATTTAATTTTAATTTAATTTTAATTTAATTTTAACTTAATTTTAATTTAATTTAATTTTAGTTTAAATATTTTAAATTCAATTTAATTTAATTGTTAAGGTGTTAATTTAATTTAATTTAAACTTTGACTTGACTTAATTTAATTTAATTTAATTTAACTCCAACATTTTAAATTTGATTTTAATTATTGGACCATTTAACATTTTAAGCATTAATTCATTTAAGGGTTATCTTTTTTTTAATTTTAAATTTATTTAGTTTGGATTATTATTTTAATTTTTAATTAAGAACTAAATATTATTGAAATGACTTATTTAGGGATTTTTAAATTAAAGAATAAATATCCTCTTAATAACATCCCTATTTTAATAATCCAAATTTTAAATATATTCATTTCAAAATTTAAATTATTTAATTAATTAGAGTTTCATTTTGATATTTTCAAAGTGTTTAATGGGTTTCTACCCTTTTAATTTCCCTATGTTTCAATCATCGAAGAAAAAATTAAAATCAAATATTTTTCCCTCCATTTTGATTAAACGTAAAGTTTTAATTAAGGGTTAAAATTCTTTAATTACCTTTATGCCCTTTTGGGCTTATTTAATTCATAACCCACTAAATTGAGCTCAAATGAATTTGAAATTTTTATGTCACCTCACTCACATGTCAATTAAGATATTAGAGGAGAAAATGTGATTTTTCTGAATTTAATTTATTTATATAATTATTTTTTAGTAAAAAATAGGGGTTTTCAAAGAAAATTCAACAACATGACCAAGGTAAAGTTTCTGTCCTTAAGAAAATTATGATATGTTGCTAATGACAAGAGAACCACTTAGACCAATTTTGGTGATTTTTTGAATTATATTTTTATTATAATTATTTTGATTTTTAGAGTATTAATTAATTTTAAAATAAAATAAAATTAAAAAATAGATTTTATATTTTTCTTAAATTTCTCTGACCTCAAGGAGTCCAGAGAAACAAATTTTATAATTTTATAATTTTTCTTTGATTTATTAGAATTATTTTAGTGAAAAAGGTTGAAAATTCATTTTTTAATATTAAAAATTACATTAAGCCTTTAAAATTCAATATCTTATCCTAGGGACTTAGGAAAAATATTTGGTTTGTTCCTAAGTGATTAGAGTCAAAATGTGACATTTTTATGATTTTTAATATTTTTGTGATTTTTATTTTTTTTAATTATTAAAATATTAAAATATTGTCAAAAATCAGCTTTTTTTAGAAAATTCCAATTTTAATTTTCCTGAACTCCCCTAATATCAGAGAAGCTCCAAAACCATTTTTGTGAATTTTTTAGAAGTATTTTTGGAGTAATGAATTTTTAAAGTTTCGTTTTGCTTATGAGGCTTAATCAATCCATTTGGTAGGGTTAATCAAGTCCAATTGATTTCAAAATTTTATATAAGGTTCCTTTGACCCTAAAGAGCAATGGAGAATTGTTTTCAAGTCAATTTGGTGTGTGGTTAACCCTAATTAATTCAAATTCAATTTTGGGAGTTTAGGTCAATTAAGGTTATTATGAATGATATAACTCAAAATATATTTTTCATATGGTCCACTGGTCCTAAGAAACACCACCAAATTTTAGTAGAATTTATTTTACAACATGCTAATTATTAGAATTAGAATACCTAAAACAGTGACATGAACTTGAAAAATCAATAACTTTTCACAGAGATGGCCTCTGAGCTTGAAAATTTCAGGGAATGTTCCCAAGATCAGAGGCTTCAGAAGCCCTATGGTCTCATGCCATGGTGAATTGTCTATGCAAATGGAGAATCAAAACATTAGAAATAGTAAATAAATTATTAAAAATAAAATGCTCATCCAATTAACCTGATTTCTTTTCCACATTATTCTCCTCTGTTCACTGAGCAAGTAGGTATTTTTATTTTATTTTTGTGATTTTTCTATGCAAAGATATGAATTTTTGAAGTTCTGGTATTTAAATAAATCCAAAAAATCCTAATTTTCTACTTATCCGACTCGACGCCGTGTCATCCTCGTCAGGATCGAAAGCCTGCCCGTCACTCCGTGATTCGGCTCCGCCACCTAAGTCATCGCTATGGGGGTCGGCCATTAATGTACCATTGCGCTGTCCGGCTTGATCTCGACCGTCCGCTCGATACACGCGTGATCCAACGGCTCCTGGTTATCATCTCTGACTGGTGTGCACCCGTGACCGTCCACACTAAAATCCTAAGATCTCACTCGATTCTCCATTGATTTTTACGTTCTTATACTCTAACGATTCATCTTGAAGAGACGAACACATCTATACGGTTAACGTACATTGAAATCAACTCAAACTAAATGGAGAATCTCCAGGAGCTCGGGAGGAAGAGTGAGTTCATACCTTTGCTCAGAGAAGTGAAGCTTCGATCTGAGGGTTGTGTCACCTTCGATTGAGTCCAAGCAAGCTCCAGATGAAGTCTCTTGCTCTGGGGAAATTCCTAGGTACAAAAGTGACCAAGGCCGATCACAAAGCTTGGAGGCTGGAAGCAATGGCTATCCTGGTGAGGGGGCTTTTGCTGGGGAACTTCTCCTCTTGGTCTAGTAAAGGTGTAGAGTCAATCAATTTGAAGATTCGCTCACTGTGCTGAAGTGTCCTGGTTTTGGGCTTGAATTTCAACTCCAAAATTGGACTCACAGAGAGGGTTTTAGGGCTGGATTTCAGTGGGGATCAAGTTCTCTGTGTCTGGAGAGGGATCTGGAATGATTTTGGTAGAGTTTTGGTAAGGTTTGGTTCAACACCTCTTTTGGCCGAGAGGGGGTGAGGTTTAAATAGACATGGCTGGAGGGCTTCCCAAGGGGGTTTGATGCTTGGGATCAGCTGCTCTATGCAAGAGAAGAACAACCATGGTGTTCAATTGGACTGGGACAACTCAGCAAGGAAGAATTGAAAATTTTGGCTCACATGGGTGCTCTCGGCCTGGTGGTTTCCGGCGGCTGTGGTGGCTGGCCGGCCAGGGTCAAGTCACTGTTGTCATCAGGAGGGTCTGGGGTTGGCAAAGGTGCAAGCAATTAGCATTGGCCATGTGTAAAGGACTTGATTTAAATGGAATGGGGGAAGTGGCTATTTTGGGTTCAAATGGGTCAAATGCCTGCTTTATGCTTGGTGCACCTCCCTAAGGCCTCGATTTTGGGCCGAGGGAAATCGGTGGG
Organism: Papilionanthe hookeriana x Papilionanthe teres; assembly: GCA_022702705.1. Lineage (NCBI taxonomy): Eukaryota > Viridiplantae > Streptophyta > Magnoliopsida > Asparagales > Orchidaceae > Papilionanthe > Papilionanthe hookeriana x Papilionanthe teres. The sequence goes on from CM040433.1 coordinate 80,610,088, forward strand.
TTCAGCCAAGAGAAGGTGGTGAAGTCCCCATCCATGAATATTTAGATTAATCATGTGTTAGGGTGTATCATTAAAAGGGTTAAAACTTTTTTAAGGGGGTTTAAAACAGGCTCCACCTTTTTCAATTAATGGCTTGGTGATGTGTAAAGGGGCTCCCAAGGCTTGCATGTGGCTTGTGCATGGTTCAATGGCTCCATTTGGCTTAGGGGTGGCTTGGCTTAGTTTCATGGAAGTGGGTTTTAAAAATTTTGGCATTTTGGTGGAAAATTTTCATGAAGCTTGATTTGGAATGGTTTAATGATGGTTTTGAAACTTAGGGGTGATTTTGATTAAATGGATGATGGAAAGAAATGTCATGTGGGCTATGGATTGAAAACTTGGGCTTTTGAAATGGTTTTGGATGGGCTTTTAGAATGTTTTAATGAAATGGGCTTTTAGATTTTAAGATAAATTTTTGGATGAAAGTTTTGTAAAAGATTGTACCAAATAAATGTTGCATTTAGTTTAGTGGATGTGTCATGAAGATTTTGGAAGAGATTTGGTGTGATTTGGAGTAGAATTGGGTTGAATTTGGGCTTTTTTGGTAAAGGGGCCAAGGTGGGCCAAATTGGGCTAACTTGGGCTAAGGTTGAGCTAAGGTTGACTTTGGTGTAAAATTAATGTTGAAAAATGTTTATGGGAGTGTTACAAATAGTTTTCAACTTTGGTTGGGCTCTAATTTTAGGTTGAGCTAAGGTTGAATTTGGTGTAAAATTAATGTTGAAAAATGTTTATGGGAGTGTTACAAATAGTTTTCAACTTTGGTTGGGCTTTGATTTTGGGATTTTAGCCCATTTGGGTTAGGTTTGGGTTTAGGCCAAAAATGGAGATTTTGGTTTTGGGTTAGGTTTGGGTGGAGTTTAGGTTCAAATTTGGAGCAAATAAAGTTAGTGTTTTGTTTGTGGGGATGTTAGGAAGGTTTTAGAGAAGATTTGGGGCCAATTGGGGTTGAGTTGGGTTGGTTTGGGCTAGGTTTAGGTCATGGGCCAAATTTGGGCCTTAGGCTTCAAATTGAAATTGGGCCCAAATGTCAATCAAATTAAACTTGGATTTGGTCTAAATTGATATTGGGGATATTGAATTGAAGTTTAGAATTGAATTGGACCAAAATTGAGGTCAATTGGGGTGGTTTGGTTTGACATTGGGTTCATTTGGGTTAAAAAATGGGTCAAATTGGGGGTTGTGGTAAAAGTGGGGTAAATTGGCAAAATTGGCCCATGATGTAGTTGAAAAAAATGTAATTGGGAACATTTGGAATTTTTTGGAATTTTCTGAGAATTTTTAGAATTTTTGGATTTTTGGGATAGAAGGGTATTTTGGTAATTTTGGGGGGTTTAGGGGTTTTTTGGAAATTTTGGTATTTTTGGCCAAAGATGGTCAATTTGAGTGGTGGGAAGTGTTTAGGATTAATTTTGAGGAATCTTGGGTATTTTAGGTAATTTTGCAAATTTTGGGTCATTTCATGGGTATTTGGTAGGTTTGGTGGGTCCGGGGCCTCGGGGTCAAAAACTGAAATTTTGAAAAAAAGGAAGATTGATCAAGTGTGAGTGAAATGAAATCACTTTGGTTGAGCCATGAAGCCATATTAAGCTCATATGAGCCATGAGAGGACTCATTTGAGGCATTCACTATGTTGTTCCTAACTCTCTTAGCTAAGGGCTTAGGGGTTAAGGACCATCCATATGAATTACCTACATGAGTCAGGAAGTCAAGTTGGGTGAGAGTGTGGTTTTAGGACTTGGAATATGTGTGAAAGTGTAGTGTATGTGCAAGTCAACCCTCACCAGACCAGGCCATCTGGGGTATTCCTAAGGCCAAAAGTCCCATGGGAACTCATCCTTTAAACCTCCACATTTGATATCAACCCTCTAGGTGATTAAGGGTCGACAATCAATCTTGTGGGGTTTCCAAGGAGTTAAGAAGTAGTTTGAATTTCTAAATGGTGGGTTCCATTTCTAGTTCTCTAAGATAGTCAAAGGAAAAGCCTAAGGCTAGATCCTAAGTACTAAAGAGAGAAGCAAAAGACCTCACCAAAATTGAGGTCAACAAATGCATACTGATCATTCAGCTATCAAGTATTTAATGCAAAAGAAGGATGTTAAACCTAGATTGATTAGATGGATACTCCTTTTGCAAGAATTTGATTTTAAGATAGTTGATAGGAAAGGGTCTGATAATCAAATTGCTGATCATTTGTCAAGAATAGAATATGATAGATTTTCTGAATTTGAAAAGGAAGTTACAGAAACTTTTCCTGATGAACAATTGTATATTCTTATGGAAAAGAATTTTTCTTGGTATGCTGAAATTGTGAATTATATTGTAAGTGATATTATACCATCGGATTTAACAAGGCAACAACAAAAAAAATATAAATATGATGCTAAATTTTATTTTTGGGATGAGCCCTATTTATATAAACAGTGTAAGGATCTGATTATTAGAAGATGTGTGCCACATGAAGAAATTAATCCAATTATAAAGAGATGTCATGATTCTAAATTTGGAGTTCATTTTGGTGTTGATAAAACAGCTTATAAGATTACAATCTGGATTTTATTGGTCCACTCTTTTTCGTGGTGTTTATAAATATGTTAAATTTTGTGATCGATGTCAATGAGTAGGTAAAATTTCTAGAAGAAACGAAATGCCTTTGAATTATAATTTGGAAGTTGAAATTTTTGATGTATGGGGATTAGATTTTATGGGACCATTTGCACCTTCATTTGGAAAATTATATATACTGGTCGTTGTTGATTACGTTTCGAAATGGATTGAAGTGCGTTGCTTTACCAAGATGTGATGCTCGGAGTGTTTCTAATTTTTTAAAGAAAAATATATTTACAAGATATGGAATGCCGAGAGTGATTATAACTGATGGTAGATCCCATTTCAGAAACAATCAAATTAAGAGATTAACTGGAAAATATAACATTATTCATATGATATCTACTGCTTATCATCCTCATACTAGTGGTTTAGTGGAAGTATCGAATAGGAAAATTAAAAGAATTTTGCAGAAAACAGTTGATATTCATAAATTAGATTGGTCAGCTAGATTAGACACTGCATTATGGGCTTATAGGACTGCTTTTAAGACCCCTATTGGAATTTCTCCTTATATATTAGTATTTGGCAAAACTTGCGATTTATCGGTTGAATTGGAGCATAAAGCATAGGGCGATTAAGGAGTTGAATTTTAATTTGAGAAATGCGGGAGAAAAAAGATTTATGCAATTAAATGAGTTAGATGAAATTAGAAATGAATCATATCATAACGATAGGATTTATAGAGAGAAAATGAAATTGTGACATGATCAGAAGATATTGAAAAGACGATTTGAACTGGGACAAAGAGTTTTATTATATAATACGAGATTGAAATTATTTCCTGGAAAACTTAAGTCCAGATGGATAGGACCTTTTACTGTAGTGAAAGTTCATTCTTTCAGAGCTATTGATATTGAGGATCCTAAAACTGGAAATATTTTCAAGGTTAATGGGCATCGTTTCAAAACTTACTTAGGAGGGTTTTCATCTGATTTCAAAGAAGTTTTATTGCTAAGTCATCCTGATTAACTGAATGGTTTGTCGGGCTGACGATGTTAAACCAAGCACTTTTTGGGAGGCGACCCATATGTTTGTTTATGTGTTATGTTTGCTTGCTTATAGTTGTTTGTGCTTTTAGTTTAATATTAAGAATCCTAATTACCCCTAAATAAGTTAAAAATTAAAAATATATTGGATCATATTGAGAAAACGAAGTATTTCGAGCCAAACGAAGTTCGGTGAAAATTTTTGTCACTGGTGCCGCCGGCGCCAGAATGGCCGCTGTCGGCGCCCTATTCTTTTATAACAGCCGAATTTCTAGTTTGAGCGCCGCCGGCGCCCTATCGAGCGCCGCCAGCGCCCAAATTTTGGGTGGCGGTTTTTACATTTTAAAATGCATTTTTTGGCAATTTTGAGCGGGATTTTCTTCCTTAAAACACCCCAAAACTCCATTTTAAATTCATAACCACCACAGAAACGAAAACTCCCTTTCTCAATTCGCATCCCATGGATTCCCACTCCATTGAACTCCTTAGATCTCGCATCTACAATCGACGGAAGTTTGTTAGTTTCGAGGCGCAGCGTCTATTCCATAAAGTGATGATGAAAAGAAGGATAATAAAGGAAAGAGGCTTTGTGGATCGAGGTTTGGAGAGTCCGACTACAAGAGTTGAAGAGATAGTGAAGCAAAGACGTTGGGAAGTGTTATGCTACACTACCGCCGCAGTGGTTGTTCCAGTTGTGAAATAATTTTATGCAAATCTGCATGGGATCAACCAAGGATGTGTTTTTGTGCGAGGAAGGTATGTACCATTCACTCCTGCGAGGATAAATGACTCTTCGTGATAGAAAGTGTACCTATTTGTCATTATGCAAATTTTAATGCGCGAGCAATGATATGAACGAAATCTATCATTATTTGACCGATGAGAATGAAGAATGGGAACTAAGGGATAATAGATATATCAGTTTCTCTTCTTCATCCTTGAATCCGGTATCAAAGCAGTGGCATTACTTTATTTCGGCAAAATTAATTCCTGCTATGAAGATAAGTAAGGTAACGAAGGAAAGTGCTATTTTGAATTTCTGCATACAAACTGGAAGGTCAGTGGATATTGGATCAATCATTACTAAATCTGTATTGGGATTGATTGTGCATGGATCTAAATATGGGCTTGGACACCCGTCCACCATATTTATGTTATGTAGTCAATCACAAGTGTCATATGAGAGTTGGGAAAAAGTTCTTCTACCCTGGAGACATATTGATCCCAATGATCTTTAAGACTACAGAACAGTTGGTGATGAAGGAGACATGGATGTGCTTTGCGATCGACCACTCGAGAGTTCATAACCTATTCAGTCTTACTATTCTGAAAGTTCGAGGGTGATATTGAAGAAGATAAAGAAGTTGGAAAATGAGGTACATAATATTATGAATGCTATTAATAATATTTCTGATTTATTTGATCACATTGATTGGAGTATGAAAGAGAAATTTGAACATACTGGTCGGATTTAGTTGGGTTTGATTAATCTGTTGAAGAAGAATGATGTGGTGGCTGAAGATTCATCTGAGGAATTCCCATATCGTCCATTCTACAATCTGTTCGTTCATCATCAATCAATGGGAGACATTAGAGAGAATGAGACTTATGAGACTGATGAGGAGTAATTAGTAGATTTTGTATGTTGCTTTGTTATGTTTAAGTGTTTGCTTTGATTGCTATGTTGTTTGTTTTGCTTTGCTTTAGTAGGGTGTGTTTGGACTTTGCTTTGATTTCTTGTGTGTACTTAGGACTTAGTGTTTGCTTATCGTAGTGTACTTGCAACACTAAGGATCTAAGTAATGTTGCTTATATTTGATGAACATATATGTGTAATCGTTGTATCATGGATTTTATATATATGAAAGTAATGTGATGTGTTGTTTGTGTAAATTGATGTTGTTTAATGTTTGTGAGATAAAATAGATGCTTGTTGATGTGTTAAATAGGAATGCAGAGGTGGAAACGATTGAATTTGCGACGAAAATTTTTGAAACCGATAGAAATTTTGGACTGGCGCCACCGGTGCTAGATTGGGCATCGCCGGGCCCAAATCCAGAGAAACGAGCTATTATTTTGAATAGAGCGCCGCTGTTGCCAAATCGGGCATATTGCCCGGGACCCTTAAAAATTCGTGAAAATACCCTGGGACCCATTTTTCCACCATTTCTTTCGTCTCCTACCTCCATATTCGCAATTTTGAAGCTTTAGAGCTTGTTAGATCTCTGATTAGAGAGGATTTCAAGGATTTCTGAGGCCGGATCTGCACTTATCTTGGTAAGAGCTTTACTTTAACCTAAAATTTTTGGATTTTCACCATGTAAAACACTTACATTGTTGGATGATATTTTAGAGAAAAAGTGAAGTTTCATATGGTAGAATTTGTTCTTACTTGAATAGATTAATGCTTGGGGTTAATACATTGTGGATTTGAAATTTATTGGCAAATTTTTGTAATTTTTCTAGAAATCTACATGGCTCCTAAAACGAGTAAGGGGAAGCAAAAATTTGATTGGAACGATGGAAGATTTGTTAATGTTAAGGCTCAGTTTCGCTTCAAATCTCAATTGCAAAATAAGAAGTGTATTCAGGATCGAGCGTTTGAAAATCCTGGTGGATCTATAGAACAGTTGATTTCTGAGTGAAATTGGGAACATTTATGTTACTTTTTTGATAATTTTTCTTTAGGAGTAGTATGAGAATTTTATGCTAACGTGCTCTAGTCTGAAACAAAATATGTGCTAGTCCTAGGAAAACTTGTTGAGTTCACCCCACAACGTATCAATGCATTTTATCAAATTAGAGAACCTTTTGTTTGTGAATTCAAGAATTTTGATACTAGTGAAGGGAATTTAATGAGTGTAATCACGTATCTGACCGATGGAAGAGGGGAATGGAAGATGAATAGAGACAGATGATTGACTTCTCTGCTTCTACTTTAAATGTTTCTTCTAAAGCATGGCATTATTTCATTTCTGCAAGACTATTGCCTTCTTATCATCACAGTGAAGTTACAAGGGATCGAGCTATTTTAAATTATTGCATCCAGAATATGAAGAGGATTAATATTGGAGCCATTATTTTTAAGAGCATTCACTCTATTGCCAAAGGAGAAACCACTGGTGGATTAGGGCATCCTGCCCTGATTCATGCCCTTTGTGTTCAGTCTGGAGTGGAGTATAGTAGTTATGAAGAAGTGGCAATACCTTTAAGACCGATTACGAAGACCATCATCCATACTTATGAGGCTCATGTGGGTGCAAGAGAGGAGAGTAGGAGTACTGATATTCCTACCACGAGTTATGATGTCCCATCTACTTCTGAGCCCCGACAGTTGAGATTGCTAAGTGATAGGACTAATAGGATGCATCATAGGATGGATGTATTTGAGGCCAGGAGTGATGTGAATGAATTCTATTTGCAGAGAAGAGTTGAGTTCGATATGGCTTATTACAATGCTCAAAGGCCAGATTTATGAGGGGGGAGTCAGATGTGACATTTCCTTCTTGTCCTAGTTATACACTGTACAGGCCTGGACCTTCTGACCCTGTTGATGACCTTGCTACTGATCCTGATGTTGGAGAGTGGTAGATAGTATGTTTGTTTTATTTCTGTTATTTTTAGTCTGTTGTGATGTATTGATGTGATGTAGTGGATACTTACTTTTTATGTAATGTGTAATCCTGTGTTGTACTGTGTGATGTAGTGTCATTTACTTTTCATGTGAACTGTTAGTTGTAATGTTATGTAGTGTGATAGTTTGCTTCATGTTATAGTGTTCTGTTGAATATTTAGTTGTTTAATGTTTATTTCTCTTTACCCATGCAAATATTTAAAATTGTTATATCACTACTACTAATTGTTTCATGCTTGCTAGCTGTAAATTTTGATTAATACCAGGTAAATTATGAAGATTTCAAAATCTTAGCACATAAAGGTTAGTTTTCTTTTACTCTCAACTATTCAAATTTATTGAAAAATGTAAGTTTGGGGGAGGGTAGAGAAATGCTAAACATTTATTTGTTCTCAAATATTATATTTTCAAAAATTATTAGCATAACTTTCGGCAGTTGAACCTCATTATAAGATAACTAAAACTTTTCAATTCAGTTAAATATTATGGAAAGAAAGGATGAAAATTTTTAATGATAAAAGTTAATTTTATAGAAGTAAGATAATTGGTATGAAAGGATTTGATTAAAGTCAACTATTTAAAGTAAAGAAAACTGTATTTTTTAAATGTTAAGCGATTTAAAGTATTGTGTATTAAGAAGAGATTGTAACTTTATGATGAATAATAAAGCTTGTACTTAACTATAAAGTAAAAAGGTGATTTAAGTTTGAACTTTATAAGGAGGAGAGTGAAGTTCAAAATCATGAAAGGCTATCCAGATATAGTAATCCTCAGAAAAAGAAAAGAAAAAGAAAAAGAAAAGAAAAAGAAAAAGAAAAAGAAAAAGAAAAGAAAAATGTTATGAGGAGAAGCTTGAGAAGATGCCTAATAAAAAATTAGCTTTACTTGAATCACCTTAAAGGGAGAGCTTGATTTCATTTCTGAATTTATGTGTAAGGTACTAGCCTACATTCTAATAAAGTTTGCATGAACTCCTTTTTTTCACATAGTCCTTTAAAGCATTCTTAATATAACAAATTATGGTTCATCTTGAAATAAATAGAAGACTAGAACTCTTAGACTTAAGTATCGAATATTCTTATACATGTAATGTTGACTCGAGTTGCTAAACTTTTACGAAAATCTAAACACTATATTCTTTTGAATGAAAAATTTTCGTCTCTTACGATTGAAAAGTACATTGCCTAGAGTTATATTTTTATGTAGTAAAAGGATTACTTGAGGACAAGTAATAGTTTAAGTTTGGGGGATTTTGATGCACCAAAAATATATACTCTTTTAGCTATATGTTTTTACCTATTTTTGGTGAGATTGCACTTTAAAGGAAGGTATTTTTCATGATTTATTGTAGGTATGATGATTATAGGTGATTGGAGCGAAAAGATGCAAAAAGGAACGAATTTCGAACAAAATGGAGCAAGTTGAAGGAAAACAGCCCTGGCGCCGCCGGTGCCAAAATGGGAACCGCCAGAGCCCTTTTCCAGAGACTTCAAAAATTAAGTGGCATGATAAGGTGTCGCAGGCGCCACTATTGGGCACCGCTGGCGCCCTATGTCGGTTCACCTCGAATTTAAATGTTTTGACAGATTTTTGAAGAGGTGCTTGAAGAAACTCTTGGGGAATTCATTCTTAACATTAAATTAAGTGTCCAAGATGAAAATAGAGAGGAGGAAGAGAAGAGAATTGTTATAGAGAGTGTGAGGAAAGTGTAAGAGAGAGTTAGGGTTTGTGATTTTAAGAGAGATTCTTCTTTAAGGAGGGGAGAAGAGGGAGTAAAGTGAGAGATTGTTTCTTCATCTTTGTTCTAAGGAGAGAATCAAGTGTTGCAAGGAAGAGAAAATGAATTAAGGGACTTTGAAGAATTTGCTTGGGGAAGAGAAAGAGATAAGTTGTATTTTGTATGACTCTTCTTTTATATATAAAATCCATGTGTTTTTATATCTTCTCCATGAATTGAGAGTAGTTTCCCTTGCCTTTCTTCTTGCATGAAGTAATTATAATGTGGTGATGAGGAAATGATGTGCCCTTTAAGTGTTAAAAAATTTGTGATGTTTCTTTAATTTGGAACTTAATTTACATTTCAATCCGGCCAATTGAATTGTTAAAACATGTTGAGGAACATTAATTCCAAAAGAATTGAATGTTCTACAACAAGAATGAAGAAACCATTTAATGTCCGCGAATGAATTGTGTAGTTCATGGGGATTAAGTATAAATAATAAATAGGGATATGAGATTTGATGGACTTCAAATTGGAGGTTTCATAGTGATAGAATGGGATCCCCGATTTGGTCTTAAGATTGGTAACTAAAGCTCGTGGTTAGCACTTCGAGTGAAGGGTGAGTGGGAGCTCGAAGTGAGAGCCGGTATCGTCCCAGCCTAGCCTTAGATTTAGTAACTAAACTTAAGATATGGCAATGTTCTTTACCTGTTTGGAAGAGGGGTACTCTTTTAAGGGTAAAGAAGGAAATATGCTCATATTTGACACAATACAGATAATTAACATTCTTCATCATCCACACATCATAAAATTTATGCAGGAAGAAAGACACTTTTCATATAGAAGTATCTTATAAATCACATAAGTTAGTGTGTTTGTTAGTTAATATAGTTCAGTAATTAGAAGTAATTGTAGTAGCTTTATTATACTTTGCATTAACTAGTGGTAGTACACTTAAGTCATTGTTACATTGGGTATTAGATTTTAGTGCTATATTATCTCATTTAAAGAACGTTCACCTCCCTGTGGGATCGATAAACAGGACTCCATTAGAGCCTTGTATTACTTGATACGATACGTATACTTGCGTTGAATTTGTAACTTTACTAAATCATTCTAAATATATAAATTCGACTTCATAAATTCTTGCTTAATATATAAAGTCGTGGTCACCTATCGTAGAGTACTTGCTGCACTAAAAATCTAAGAATTGTTGGTTTGAATGAACTTATTTAGTGTGTTTGATATAACTTGGATTTTATATATATAAGATTGTTATATGTTGTTTGTGTATTGAAATGTGTTAAATGTTGCTTATGGGATGATGTAAAAGCCTATTAAAGTGATAAACATCATTGTGGACATCGAAACAATCGAAATTACGAAAAAACTTTCGGACCCAGAAAATATTTTGGACTGGCGCCGTCGGCGCCAAATCTAGAGAGTTTGGCTAATTTATTTAAATAGAGCGCCGCCGGCGCCCGAACCCAAAAATTGGCTTTAAACCCTTGATTTCACTATTTTTACCCTGGGACCCGCAAATTTTTCCATTTCCTTCGTCTTCTACCTCCATTTTCGCTACTTTGAAGGTCTAGGGCTTGCTAGATCTTGGATTTAAGGAGATTTCAAGGTTATTCGACACCAGATTTTCACTTCTCTTGGTAAGAGCTTAACTGTAAGTTAAAATTTTTGGATTTTCACCATGGAAATTTCTCACATTGCTTATGGTGGAATTTTTGGAGATTTAAAGAAATGTTGAGATTTCCATGATGAAATTTGCTCTTACTTGTTTAGAATAGTGTTTGGAGTTGATACATTATGAATTTTCGATTTATTGGAATATTTTTGCAAATTTTAAAAATTCACATGGCTCCAAGAGGAAAGAGGAAATTGGATTTTGATGAGGAGAGATTCATCAACATCAAAGCCCAATTTCATTATAACTCTATCCTTCACAACAAGAAGTGTATTCAGGATCGAGCTTTTGATAGTCCTGGCGGAACTGTGGAACAGTTAATTGCAGAGCGAAACTGGGAAAGATTTTGTTATTTCACTGTGAATGCTGTTATGGGTGTTGTTCAAGAATTATATTCGAATTTACCCTGGACTGAGACTAAGTATGTGCTTGTTAGAAGAAAGATGGTTGAGTTTACTCCTCAACGCATCAATGCTTTTTATCAGACTCGGTAACCATTCGTATGTGAATACAAAAACTTTGACACTGGAAGGGAGACTATGAGAGAAGTTATTGCTTTTCTGACTGACGGGCGAGGAGAGTGGAAAGTAAGTAAAAACCAATTGATAAATTTCTCCGCCTCCACATTGAATGTTGCTTCAAAGGTATGGCATTATTTCATTACTGTAAGGTTATTACCATCTTATCACCACAGCGAATTTACTAGAGATAAAGCGATTCTGAACTACTGCATACATAAAATGAAAAAGATTGATATTGGATCCATTATTTACAAGAATATTCAGACGATTGCTAGAGGTGAAATGACTGGAGGATTAGAACATCCTGCTTTAGTTCATGCCCTCTGTGTTCAGTCTGGAGTTGAGTTCAGTAGTTCGGAGGAAGTGGTTATACCATTGAGACCTATCACAAAGAACATTATTCGTACTTATGAGTTTCATGTAGGAGCTAGAGTTGAATGTAGGAGTACTGATATTCCTACTACGAGTTATGATGTTCCATCTACTCCTGAGCCCCCTTCTTTATATGATATCATGAAGCAGCTGAGACTACAGAGTACTAGTATGGATAGAATCCATGGTTGGATGGATGTATTTGAGGTGAGGAGTGATGTAAATGAAGATTATCTACAGAGGAGAGTGGAGTTTGATATTGCTTATTATGATGCTCAGGTTAGATTTACGAGGGGGGAGTACGATGTAATAATTCCTACGTGCCCCAGCTATACAACATATAGACCTGACCCTGTTGATGACCCTGCTGATAAACCTGCTGCTGATCCTGGTGATGGAGACTGGTAGATAGTTTGTTTTTTTGTTATTTCTATTGATCTTGTTGTAATGTGTTGTACTGATGTGATGTAGTGGACATTTACTTTTCATGTGATGTGTACCCCTGTTGTGTTGTACTGTGTGATGTTGTGTTATTTACTTTCCATGTTGAACTGTTGTGTTGTACTAAAACATTAAAAATTGTTTGTTTCCTGTTGTAGTGTTTTGTTGGATGTTTAGATGTTTACTATCAATTTCTCTTTACCCATGCAAATATTTAAAAATTTTTATATCACTGCTACTAATTGCTTCATGTCTGCTAGTTATAAATGTTGATTAATACCAGATAGCTATTGAAGATTTCAAGATCCCAGCACAGGAATGTTAGTTTTCTTTTACTCTCAACTGTTTTAAATTCATTGAAAAAATTTAAGTTTGGGGGAGGGTAGAGAAATACTAAACTTTTATTTGTTCTCAACTGTTATATTTTCAAAAAGTTACTAGCATAACTTCAGGCAGTTGAACCTCATTGTAAGATAACTAAAACTTTTTATTTCAGTTGAATATTATGGAAGGATAAGATGAAATTTTTTGGTAATAAAAGTTGATTTTATAGAATTAAGATATTTGGTATGAAAGGATTTGATTATAGTTAACTATTTAAAGTAAAAAAAATTGTATTTTAGAAATGTTATGGGACTTAAAGTATTGTGTGTTATGAAGAGATTGTAACTTTATGAAAAATAATAAAGTCTGTACCTAACTATAAAGTAAGGAGGTGACTTAAGTTTGAACTTTAGAAAGAGGAGAGTGAAGTTCAAAATCATTAAAGGGCTATCCAGATATAGTAATCCTTAAGAAAAGAAAAGAAAAGAAAAGAAAAAAAAAAGAATGATTGAAAAACAATCCCAAAAAGAAAAAAAAAGAAAAAAGAAAAGAAAAATATTTATGAGGAGAAGCTTGAGGAGATGCCTAATCAAAAATTAGCTTCACTTGAATCACCCTAAAGGGAAAACTTGATTTCACTTCTGAAATTATATTTAAAGTACTAGCCTACATTCTAGTAAAGTTTGCATGAACTCCTTTCTCACATAATCTTTTAAGGCACTCTTAATGTGACAAATTATGGTTCATCTTGAATAAATAGAAGAATATAACTCTTAGACTTGATTATAGAATATTCTTATGCCTGTAATTTTGACCTAAGTTGCTAAACTCTTCTGAATGAAAATTTTAGTGTCTTACAATTGAAAAGTACATTGCCTAGAGTTATATTTTATGTAGTAAAAGGATTACTTGAGGATAAGTAATAGTTTAAGTTTGGGGGATTTTGATGCACCAAAAATATATATGGTTTATGCTTTCTAATTTTACTTATTTTTTGTGATATTGCACTTTAAAGAAAGGTATTTTTCATGATTTGTTGCAGGTATGATGATTTTAGGTGATTGGAGTGAAAAGAATAAAAAGGGAACAAATTTGGAGCAAAAAGGAGCGAAAAGGCGCAAAATGGTGGAAAAGGTATTCGGGCGCCGTCGGTGCCAGAATGGGCGCCGCCGGCACCCAAATTCAGAGAGCTCAGAAAATATTTTGGATGATAGAGCGCCGGCGGCTCCCAAGGTCGGTGGAATTTAAATTTTGAGAGTTTTAGCGAAATTTTGAAGGAAAGTCTATCGACACTCTTGGGATTTTGTCCCTAACTCTTAAATAACTGAATTTGGACAAGGGAAGAGAGAGCTAGAGGAGTTCTAGAGATTTTTAGAGTGTGCTCTCTTGCATTCCATTACTTTCTCTTAGTTTTTAGTGTTAGGGTTTAGTGTAGAAGAGAGGGATTCTTCTCTAAGGAGTGAACGAGAATGAGTAAAGTGAGAGATTTCTTCTTTCTTTCCATTCTAAAGAGAGAATCAAGTGTTGTAAAGAAGAGAAGAGGATTCAAAGGAACTTTAAGGACTTTGCATTAGGGAAGAGAAAGAGATAAATTGTATTTCCTTTTCGTGGTTTGTATGACTTTTCTTTTATATATAAAATCCATGTTTTATTGTATCTTCTCCATGAATTTTGAGTAGTCTTATTTGTCTTTCTTCTTGCTTAGAGATGTGATGATGGTTTGAAGTGGATTTGATGTGATTTTAATGTGATGAAGAAATTGTGATAGTTTTTCATTTAGAACATAATTTACTTTCGATACGACGATTGAAATGTTAAAATATGTTGTTGAACATTAAGTTTGAAAGGATTTAATGTCCTATAACAATAATGAAAGATCCATTCAATTTCCATGGATGAATTGCGTAGTTAATGGGAATTGCGTGCAATTAAATAGCGAAATGTGTTCTGAAGGACTTCAGTGTGAGGATTTCAGGTGACAGGTTGAAATCCCCATATTGGTTCTAAGATTAGTAAATAATATCAAAGGTTGGCCTTCGGGTGAAGGGTGAGTGGGAGCTCCGAAGTGAGAGTCGGTGTCCTCCGACCTAGCCACAGAATTAGTAACTAAACTTAAAATGTGTCGATATTCTTTTCTTATTTAGAGGAGGGGTACTCTTCTAAAGGTAAAGAATAATATCAAAGTTGGCCTCGGGTGAAGGGTGAGTGGGAGCTCCGAAGTGAGAGCCGGTGTCTCCATGCCTAGTACTAGAATTAGTAACTAAACTTAAAATGTGTCAATGTTCTTTTCTTATTTAGAGGAGGGGGTACTCTTCTAAAGGTAAAGAATCATCTATGCTGATAATTAATCCATATCAATCCACACATCATATTCTCATTGCAAGAAGAAAGATACTTTTCTTATATATTAAAAACCTTTCAAATAGTTAGTTTAGTGTGTCTGTAAGTTAATTCTGTTTTCAAAGTTATTAGAAGTAATTTTAGTTTAGTTGGTTGTTACTGTTTTCTGCATAGTAGTAGTAGTGTTAGAAGAAAGTTCTAGTGCTTTATTGTAACTTGTTAAAACTTTTACTTTGCTTCAACTTAAAACCTCCCTGTTGGATCGATAACCAGGACTCCACTAGAGCCCTGTATTACTTGATACGATACGTATACTTGCGTTGAATGCTTTGACTTTATAAAATCATTATAAATATATAAATTTGAAGTTAACAAAATTTTGCATTTAAAAATATAGAAGTAAAGTCTGGTTGCATCAAGTTTTTGGCGTCGTTACTAGGGAATTATTTCTCCTAGTAGTGGTGTCGAATTTTTGTATTCAAACTAATCGCATCATGGAGCATCGTCAATTTTAGAATCTTTGAAGCCTTCTTGTATGTCTAGATAATTTTCTTCTGAGTTGCTAGTAACAACCATGCAAAATCCCGAGTCATCGACCGGTCCTATCGTCTCGAATCCTAGACCCTCTTTTGAGTTGAGTTTCTAACCTTTAACATTCCATAATTTTTCGAACAATTGTAACTGGCCATTTGGCATTTTTCTTGGTAAGTGTTCTTGTTGAATTAAATTTTGCACACAAGGCGAAAAATAACCAAAAGGCAGTTCATCAATCCATTATCGTTTCCTTTAAGGTTTACAATGGGTGCAGAAGTTGAAGAAGAAGCTCGGTAAATCTTGATCGATTTAACACCAACATTATGGACTTCCTTGAACTGCAAACTCTCGGTCCTTTGAGGATTGATTGGAGTTAAGGTCATAGCTTGCACAAATGCTTAATATGATAGTATATTGACTCATGTTCACTTTTCGCCGTCGTATCTTCCAAAGTGATCTCGAAATGCAGTTTCTTCTGGTTGATTATCATCATTTCTTCTTCTTCCTCCTCGGAGCTTCCTTCCGTATCAATGTCGATCGTCGGCTTCATCCATTCAACCATCTGGTAAGTTCTCCCTCACCTGCATCCCCGGCCTCGACCTTAGATGCGTGGGATTAAAGAACCTCCACCGCCTCGTTGTGAAGGAGTGGTGGGAGATCGTTGAAGCAAAGCTGTACAGTCTCGTCCTTGCAATTTTTCTGAGTCTTCATCTTTACTTATCATGACGCTTCTGGAGAACACTGTTTTCTTCAGCGGAGCGTAGTAGGCGGCGTCTTCGTGGATGCCCATTTCGTGTATCGAAAACAATTGCAAGTCTCCCTTAATGCAATGCTCTTATCCATCCTTGTAGTATTTTATGCATTGATGTAGGGATGATGGGACCATGTTGTACTCATGAAGCCACGGTCAACCAAGTAGAGTATTGAACGAAGTCTCTGCATCGATGATATAGAATTTTACAGTTGTTACTAGATCTCCAACTTTCATCTGCAAAGTAATCGATCCCATGGCTCTTTCATTAAAGCCTCTTAGCATCATCTTATCCGTAGAGAACTCTAGTGCGTTGATATCCAAATATGCTAACATCCGTAGGCTCATTATATTGAGCGATGCTCTTGGGTCGACCAATACTCTAGAGAGCACATATTTGCCAATATTGATGGAGATGTAGAGCGGGTGGTTGTGATTTTGCGGTATCAAGTAACAAATCATCATCAGTGAAAGTCACACCAGGCTATTGTCTTAAAGTACAAACTCCATCCTAGGATGAGCTAGCCAAGTGACTAAGCAAATTTCTGGATCGAGTAGAGCCCTTACCAGATTTTCCCTCATCTCCTTTGATAGGATTAGAACATTGTAAATGCTTAGTTTGCTTGGCAACTTCCTGAGATGTGCTAATACATTACAATCCACTTGACTTGGGCTTCTGATTTCTTCTCGAATTTTTGTTCCAGTTATCGCTGGCAACTGTCCTTCTTAAGTAATTATTTGCTTTCCCTTCTCTACCGGAGCTGTTCTTGGAGGTAATACTTTACCACTTATAAGATTCACCTCTGTTATCTCCTCCTCTTCCAGACCCAGAGGTTCTTCCAGTGTTGTAGTTAGTCCTCCTTGTGTCGACTCTGTGTCTGAAGAGTCTAAATTGAGCGGATTTAATCCCTGAATCTGAGACAACCAATCTAACAGGAGCAGCCTCTATCCTACACTTCACGCTATCATCCTTAGTTCCTCTCATGAACTCTTTCTTCTTTGTCCTTTGTGGTAGCGATGGCGCTCCTGTTGCAGTCTTCATCTTTGGCTGGGCTGGCGGCAGACTCTGGGTGGCAATTTTTTTTGAATATGCATAAATCTAATCCAAAACTCTCTTAAGATCATTCCAGGTCATGCTCCATCCTCCTTAACCGGTATATGGATCTAATTGAGAGATCGGATCGGTCGAGACCATATTTATAAAGCCTCTCGCAGGTTCTTTTAAATATTCTTCTGGGATTGTGATGTTTCCTTCTTTGTAATTCTTCTCGAGCCAATCCTTGAAGCTGAAACATAATTTTATCGTATGTCCCAACAACCTGTGGTACGTGCAGTAGTCGGGCTGATCCTTCTTATTGACTTCTTAAAGTTTCTTTGGCTCCAGTAATCTGAATTCTGGTTTCTTCAACAAATTCTTGAACATCTTTGGTACAACGTCGTCTTTAAAGGAGTAGTTTTTGTTCAACCATTCTGCTATTTTCTAACTTCATCTGATGTCCTTCTATTATGGCCTCTGTTGGGAGGACTCGCCGACAGTGTTGATCGTATCGAGGATTGCATCTTGCTACGACGGACGAGGCCGACCATACCGCTCGGGTCTACGGAGGCCGAGCGTCATCGTAGGGTTGATCGTACTCGGTGACGGTACTCATCGCGGAGGCCGAATGTATCTTGTGGTGGAGGCTAACTTTATTGAGGTTGTTGCTTTGTCTGCATCCGTATTGGCTGCTTCCCTTTGTCAATCGTCGCCACTACATCTGATTTATTCTCAAAAGCTTTGGCTGGTCTGGATTTCTCAATTTTCATTGAAGGCTCCATGTGCTTGAGTTCTTCTTGCAAACTTCTCGCCTTACTGAGTAGCTTTTCGAAGGATTTAATGGTCAAACTTTTAAGCATGAAAGCCACTTGACTGTGGATACTCTTGATTAGTATCTCGATCGCGTGCTACTCCTGTAGCTGAGTTTCACATTTCATGCTAAGGTTTCTCCATCTAATTACGTAATCGACCAAGGACTCATAGGTCTTCTGTCACTCTACTACGAGATCTCTAATGGTGATGTGATGTTGTGCGCTGGCAAACCTCTTGATGAACAAGTTTTCCATTTCTGCAAACATCTTTACTAATCCGTTAAGTAATTCTGCGTACCAGTCAAAAGTTATTCCTGACAAAATGCTGATAAACTGACGTAAAAGTAGCGCATCGCTTCCTCCTGTATTGCAACAACTGGCTCTAAAATAGGCGATGTGCTTGCAGGGGTTTCCAGTACCATCAAATGTCTTGAAGGTTGGGGGTACGAAGCCTGTAGTATAGGGTACATCATCAAACTCCTCCGAGTAGGATCTACCCTTTGAAATCGATGCACTACCCTTAGAATGGGCTAAGGCCTTTCGAATCTTTTGCTTGATCATCTGATCAACATTTTTCTCTGGCAAATTAGAAGCTGAGCCTTTCTTCTGTTATTCTTCTCCACTGGTGGAGGCAACTTATCTTCTTTCATCTATAATGTGTACAACTTCTGGTTGATTGACTTCAAGAGATGTTGTGGTCGTGACTTTGTCGGTCCATGTACCGTGGCCATTGCTGTCATGGAGGAAGTCATTTCTTCCACTCGTTTCTACAAATGAAGTATTTATTCATCCCGATTCTGGATGGTCCTCTGATATTCCTTCACGGATATTCTCCTTGGTAGAAAGAGCTTCACACGCAGCTGAAGTGGCCCTAGTTTCTACCATGTTGATCTCCATAAATTCATCCATTTGGTCTGACAGGTACAAATCCTCATCGTCGACATTCAGTCCTTGTTCTTTTGCTGGTTTTATAATGTCCTCACGGAGTTTCAGGACTTTGTCTTCTATCAGCTTTCCTTTCACTGACTGGATATCTGACGGTTTTTCTGCCACTGATTCTGAGGCAACTGTGGTAGTGGCGACGGGAATATATGACTCATGATCCATATTGCGGCTGACAAACTTCTTCGATTGCACTGGTGCAGCAACCTACGGTATCGACAACTTTCTTTTAGAACCTGATGTCTTGAGGCAGGGTGCCTCGGTGGGGACATCAGAGTGAGGAAAACAGGTGTGCTCCGTAGGGTGTAGGCCATGTGTGGAGGATCATAATCCACTCTCTTCATTTTCTGACAGGTACCTCTCTTGAGTTGTAGTAGGTTGGACTCAATCGAGACTCGACTGGCTTACGTCTGATAGGTGCTGGAGCAGTAGCAATTGTATCTGTACTAGTAGTAGTGGTAATGTGTTCTCCCAAACAAAACCTTGCTGGGACACGGGCTTATCCTTTCTCAAAATTTCCTTTCTTATCTTGGGGGACACTGCACATCCTACCCCTTGAGCAGCTCGGCGACATAGCATCTTTCCCTTTTTGCTAGTTTATGAAAAGTTTATGAAACACAGTATGGACTTGGGTGATGAGTGAGGGCTCCTCTCTGACCGCATCATGTCTGTGAGTAGGCAATGGTAGTATGGCAGCAATCTGGTGGAGACTCTCATCTCTAGTGGTATCCACTAGTGGGTGGAACCTGCTTCCTCGGAGAAGAGGAGCAGTATCTGGTACACCAAGTTCCTCCTAATGAGGAATCTCATCCGTAACTGGCAGACTGATAATTCTAGCTTTGGTGGCCTTTGAGTTTCTGCGGTGGTGATTCCTCCTCTGTGTCTTAGAGCAGAAACCAACTTCAAAAACTGACGGGACGAAGATGTCTTCCTTGATATCCTCATGCAACACTTCCTTTTCCTTTGCAGATGGGAAGGTGGGATCAGTCACAGTGAATCCGGTGGCAGTAGGAGTGACAGTCCTCCTGGGTACAAAAACGGTTAACTTAACAGGAGCAAAAGTAACTTTCATCTTCTTGACGGCGGGAAAATCCTGGTGAGAATTCAAGTCAAACTCAGTGGAAGGCCCTTGAACTTCGGGGGCAATGACTTTAACTATGAAGAACGGAGCTTTTCCAAGGATGACCTCAAAATGATCGAAGCCAGCTCCGAACTGAATTATGGGACCAGCAAGGCGAGCTTCGCGAAAAGTAGGCAAGTTGCACGAGAACGTAAGCATAGGATTAACATCGTTCCTGTTGATCACAAAAGAGACAATTCCAAGAATTAGTGTATGTGCCAAAACCTTGTAGTTGTAATGTAAACACTACAAATTAACAAAGCTTAATCTGTAAACTGGGTAAGCTTCTCTTTTACTTTCATGTTGTTTTTCTCTCAAAATTACTTATTTTGTTTCATGTATTTTTTAACTTTATTGTTGATTTAGAGAAGTTAGAATTTAGAAAGACCTCAAGATTTGAAAAAGATACAAAGTAGCAAAAGTGTGCTCGATGGGTGAGAAGGATAAGTTAAGCATGGGATCCGGTCCGGGACCCCCTACACAACGTACCTCACTCTGGTGGAACTTGTCCACCGACACACCTATTAGGGGTCCGAGCCCACAACATCAAAGAAAAATTCTAAAAGCCTTCTAGACCTCGCTGTTTATGGGCATTTAAACAGATGGTCCTGGAGTCAACGAGAGTCGATCGTACTTTCCCAAGAAAGAAATGGGTGAAGCATATCGACGGAAGAATGGTTATCTGGCCTATGAGGGGCATAGACATATTACCGATGTATAAAAGTATATTTATTGATCTTAATGGAGAGAGAAATAATTTCCAGCGAAGTCGCCAGGAGTCGGTTGAATAAATTTGTGGGGTTTGGGACTTTTGAAAATTATGAAATTTGGTTTTATAAAAGTGGTTTGATTTAATTTAATGTATATATATGGATTTATGAAAATAATCTTTTAAACTTAAAAAAATGAGAATGGACGAATCTCATTCAATTAGTAGTTTAAAATGAACGAGCTTGATATCGCAAGCGATACATCTATCCTAAGGAATAGACACACTGCTTGATGATACGACTTGATTAAATAAACTACAAAATTCATGACATCCGTTATGGTCTGAAAAAATTTTATGTTGACCGACAAATTCCTCTATCTAATAAAAATGAATTAGATAGGGTTTATATTAATAATGGGGTTCGTTTTCGTTTTCTATAAGGGCAAGCCCTTGTAGTTAATTACATCTTAGATAACCGAAGTCACCCAAGAAAACTTTCGATTTAGATCAGGAAATATAGTTTTATGAATTGACTTTCAAAGGCTAGGATTTTCAACAAAAGTGATGTAATTAGAATCAAATAGATGAGTGGTTTCAAGTTCTGAAATAGTTATTGTAGGAACCCAAAGGAGGAAGAACTAGGAGAGGTCATGGATCCAAGAAGGAGTCTTGGTGACTTCCCAATCTATCCTATTGTTTGGCTCAATTTAGGTAGAGAAGATATTTTTATATTTCATCCTGTTAATTTTAATTAAGTTAGGGCTTACACTCACTTGATGTCGGTCAGGTGAATAGCCTAGAAATTGGGAGGGTTTAAGTCATATCAGATGACAAACTTGGAAACATAAAACAAGTTAGGGCTTATATTGCACTAAGTGCAAAGGCCCAAAAGTTAAGGTGAGTGTTTATGCCGCACTAGGTAGGCTACCTCAAAGTCCTATGTCTTGTTATTTAATTATAAGGAAGAGAGTTGTTGTTGTAGATCTATTATTTACTCTCTTGAACACGTTCTTTCACGTCCTTGATCATGCTGCCCACAATGTATGCCTCGAGCTCTTTATTATTGTAGAATGTTTAGTTTAAGAAGTGACAATCAGGGGGGTGAGAGAATTTTCATATTTTGGAAGGTTTAAAATTGAGGAGGCTTAGTGTTTTAATTAAAACAAATGTTTAAGTTGATTATTGTGACACCGGTTAGGATCCCACGGTTCCCTCGTTCTGGTTTCACCATTTTCATCGGATTCACTTAGTCCAAATGAATTTGTTGAACTCAACTGAATGAGTTCTACATTTCATTTAGACCGTGGGAAACCTTATTAGCAACATGTAGGTTACCTCCTCCGAGGGATTCCCGGTCATCCAAGAGACGTTTTAATTTAGTTGAAGTTGAAAATTTTATGTTGTTTGTGATTAAGTTTTCAGTTATTTTATATTTTGAATGTTGTAGGGTAATTTTAATTTTCACAGGCAAGTATAATGATTTGCAATAAAGTAAATGTACAGTAAAGCACAAAAGGTAAAGTGCAGTAGTGAAGAAACAGTAGTAGCAGTGTATGTAGTAAAGTAAAACTGCAGTAGCGAGAAAATAGGAGTATGGCACAAAAAGATAAAATAGTAGTAGCAGGCAAATGGTGCTAGTGTGTGCTGAGGTGTATGTGAAAATGTAAAAGTATGTAGGAAAAGTCGGGAAGAGAAATTCATGAAAAGTTTGAGGAAAAGACATCGGAGATAAAATCTGTAGAAAAATCGGGACAAACCACGAGAACCGTAGAAAACATGTAGAAAAATTCGTAGAAAACTCGTAGAAAAGGTAACCGTGAGAAAACTACAAAGATGGACTACAAGTCCGGGAGGATAGTAAGCATGATGGCGCGGAGGGCTCAGAGCTGTGCTGTATATATTCCAACCTTAAGTGCTGACTACCAGACCATCATCCTACAGAGGGCGGTCCTAGCTCGATCCAAACAGTCAACCGTGGACCTTTGTAATTTTTTCATTTATTTCAATTTGAATTTCATGCAAGTAAAAATTTATGGGTTAAAGGCCATTTTGTAGTGGGGGTAGTTTTGTATTTTATGTATTTGTATATTTTGTAAAACAGTGTGATCCACATAGGGGTGTAAACGAACCGAACACGAACGAATAGAGCTAGTGTTCGTGTTTGAAATGTTCGAACACATCACTGTTCGTGTTTGGTTCATTTGCTTATCGAACGAACACAAACTTCCTGGCGAATCGAACACGAACTGTTCACAAACAACGAGCTTTTTGACGACACTAGCTTTGATAGGATACTTCCTCAAAATGAAGCAAATTGATCAGGTATTTCGTACACATCAGGTAACCCATACTTCCTCAAAATGAAGCAAACTGAATTAGTCGTTTAGGGTTTTGATTAGGGTTTTATTTTAATATATAGTATAGTATATTAATTATAATGTTATAATATTTATATTAATATAATTAATACTATAATATTATTGTTGTTATTAATAATTTGTCATATATTATAATTTATAGAAGTTTAATTATTTAAAATATGATAAATTTTTATAATATATAATTATTTTTAAAATATCATAAATTTTTTATATATAATTATTTTAAATTACTTAATATTTCGAACAATAACGAAACGAAGACGAATGAACACATCACTATTCGTGTTTGGTTCGTTTAACAAACCGAACGAAAAAAATTGTTCGTGTTTGTCTTGTTTGCTTATCGAACGAATCAAACACGAACTTTTTGGCGAACCGAACAGGAACTGTTTGCGAACAACGAGCTTTTTTGACAGCCCTAGATCCACAGGTTGACTATCATAATCGAATTAAGAATGCTAGCAACCTAAGAGTGACAATGGCAGATAACCCAAGGGTGGGCAAATAATATCATAAATTCCTTCCTCTACCCTCTCCAGTCTCTCTGAGTCAGGAGACACTATTCTAGAAATCCCTCGTATCCCTCTCTAATGCAATGTCTTCATTGTCCTCCCTAACCATCCTACTTACAGCCTTGCTTGATGGCCCCACATATAGTGAAAGGCTATACTTTCGCACTTATTCCTCGTACATAAGTGCAGAAAACTAGGCCAAGAAGTAAGAAGCAAAAAAGACAAGGGACAAAAAAAGAGTGAGGAGAAACAACCCGCCTAAAACGACGTTGTCAAGGAGGTGGATAGGCCCTCAAAACCAAATGAAAGCTATTTCCAAACCCCAACATTATGAAAAAGAGGTTCTTTCAGATGTGACATAAAATTTGACAAATGAAACTTTCGGATTTTAAAACCTTAACGAAGGAGATCCCGAAACACGACTTGAGCCATAACGAAGAAAGACTTCCGAAGAAAACACAAGTCTGATTTTCATGCTAGAAACCAAACCCTATTAATGACCAAAACCAAGACATGTATGTTCAAATAGATACCCAACCAAAATTAAAGAAAATGGGCTCATCAGGCCATGAGGCCGAGCCACACAAAGCTCCATGCTGGGCTGTCATAAGGCTAAGAACAGGAGTAGCAAAAAAAAGAAAATCAAACCCTTTAGAAAAAGGCAGGAGAAAGCCCTCAAAACTAAACCATTCAAAGCTAGAAGTTGTCCCATAATTAGGTGCAAAAAGGGTGGAAAACCAAGCCTCCATAAGGTAAAAAACCGAGCCCATAAGGGGCCAAAACCGAGCAACCTCATGTCATAAAGAGAAATGCAAAAGCAAATTTAGAAGAAAAATCCGGCAGCACCTCCCCTCTTTTATATGTTTTTCCAACAAGTTTAAATTCATCCACATATGCAATAGTATAACAAATAAAATATCATAAGAATGCATCTCAATAAGTGCTTCACCAAATAATCATTCAATCATAGAGCTTTACCAACCCATTTCATGCTAAACATGTAATACTAGAAAAAAGAAAAAGCAAGCATCATATCTTCCTTTTCCAAATTTCATCCAAACTGCAAGTTAGAGAGCAACCATGTAGCTAAAAGGGCTCCAAGATTTAGACTTAAGTCATACCATCAACATGATTCATAGCATGTATTCCAAATTTTCAAGCATGCAAACAATGTAAGCAAAAGATGAGCATTAACACTTATACATGAAATCTCATCTCAATAAAACAATCAAACCACAAGGTGGAGGGGAAAAAGTGGAGCCAAGGGAACTCTAAAACAACCTCTAACCCATGCTAACATAAGAAACTAGGACATGCCAAATTTCATAAATAAGGTGTAGCGAGCATAAAAAAGCAAGAATAGAGAAAGTATAGCATGCACACAACCTTTCTACCCAACTTCTTCCTTACTCTTTTCCTTTTTTTTTCTTTTCTTTCTTTTCCAATTTTCTTTTCTTTTCTCATATTACCGCTCTTTTCTCGAAAGCAAAGCAAACCACATCTGTTAAGAGAATGGCTAAGCAACATGCCACACATCATTAAGTACTCAATCATGCATTAAAGAGAGTAAGAATGAAGAAAAGGAATGCCACCTATACATGCATATATCTCATGAAAGAGTAAAGCTCAAAGCTTCCAGCAAAATACACTAAAAATAGAGATCTTTAGTAACATAAAGTAGAGCGTATCAAGTTTTCCAAGCTAAGCCTATCCAACATAGAGAAGCATAGTTAAAGAGGCTATAACCTTCCACATTGCAGGAACATGAAGCTTTGAAACATGGCTACCAATGTAAATTTTCACATAGGGGCAGCAAAGAGGAGTTTAAAACTGACTTATAACAAGTGTAACGGTGTAATTTTTCATGTAGGGGCAGCATAAGAGTGTTTTACTCAACTCAAAGTAAATTCCCAAGTGCAAATTTTCTCTTTAGGCATGCATAGGATTGATCTAAATCAATTCCAAATGAACATACAAATGTATATTTTTAGTTTAGGCATGTATAGGATTGATCCAAATCAATTCCAAATGAACATCTAAGTGCAGATTTTTACTTTGGACATCATATATGTGGTGGTATTCCTTCAGACATGTAATGAGCATAATCAAAACAAGTTCCACAAATATATATGTAGCAATTCCTCTCTCCTTAAACAAACATTTGATACTAATAGCCACCTCCACAAGTGTCAAATGCATGTGAAATGTAGAACTCTTGGATGTAGCATGTAGGTGTTTTAAAATTTGGTGAATTGTATGTAGAATGTGAAACCCCTGTGTGTAGCACATGGGTGTTTTAAAAGTAAAGTAAATTGTTGCGTAAAAAGATGAATTTCATGTATGGAATGAGGTGAAGTGTGCTTAAAATCAAAGCCCAAGTGTTATATGTATGGAAGCTTGGTGAAAGAAGTGAAAAACAAGCATGTATGGTTTCGTTTGTGAGTGTTCCAAAAGTAAGCATTTTGTAATCCGAATTTTGCACAAAATTTCACCAAGCCATTTTCAATGTGTGGAATGAGGTGAAATGTGTGTGAAATCAATGCCCAAGTGTTATATGTATGAAATCTTGGTGAAAGAATTAAAAAACAAACATGTATGGTCTCATTTGTGAGTGTTCCAAAAGTAAGCATTTTGTAATCCGAATTTTGCACAAAATTTCACTAAGCCATCTAATTAGTAAGAATGCTCTTTCATCCTACTAACACTAATATTAAACATGTTGGTAATGATGAACTTAAAGAAAAAGTGGTAAGTACATGAGTATAGAAAAAACATAACTAGCATTCCTCCTCTTTCTAAATCCCAAAAGAAACCGGGCCAATTACTTGATGCACAAAGAGAAGTTTTAATGCATAGAGTTTCCAAAATTTTGAAAGCCCCTTAAACTCTCTTTCCACCATGCATACAAATGTAAAAATGAAACATAACAAACTCCACCTCTATGAACTTTCATGCTCATATTACCTTAACATGATATGATACCATTAGTAATGAAAAGTAAACCCATTAAATTTCATGAATCAACAAAAGGGGCAAAGGCACTGGCAAGCTCACCCATTCCTCCACTAATGTCTTAAGAAAATCCAAACTCTCCCATCATCATTTTTTCTTTTTTAAAAGAAACTTGTAGCACATGATAAGAGAAAAGATTTCTCTTGATTTTTAAACATGGAACCATTAGGAATAAAAATCAATAGAAACATAGCCATAAAATTCCATGTATTGAACAAGAGGAGGCAATGACGTTAAAAAGCTTGACTTTTTTCTCCACCACGACCAAACTTCAAGCATGACCAAACTTTCCTTTCATCATCCTTTCTCTGTTTTTTTAAAGAACTTTGTAGCTATGCAATATAAGTAAAGAAAAGATAGCCAAACTAACAATTAAACCATAGAATGCATCACTTCCAACATCAAATATCAAACAACCAAAGAGGTTAAGGAACTAAGTGGGTTATCATCTGGTATGAAGCACCAAAGGAAGGTAAAAATAAGTTTTCTTTGAAGAGATTTGGGTAACACCTCCCCAAGCTTATTCAATTTTCGACCAACACACAATGGGGTCCAAAAAAAGGCCATTTATTGAGAAAAGAAGAAGAAGAAAAAGAGACGAATAAATTATTAATTTTTGACCCATGGGTAAGGACCTTTGGTATAAAAGAGATGCAATTATTAAACCTCCTTAGAGCTGATAGAGATGAAAGGAATGTAGAAAAGAAGTGACTAATGGCTGAAGGAGATGATGCCTTGCTGCCATTGATGGGATTGAAGATAGGAGAGAGAAGCCATGCCTTAAAGAAGAAGAAAGGAGGGGCACACCATGGAAGTTTTGGCCAAGCTAGCTAGGGTTCGGCCAGGCTGAAATTTGTGAACAAAAGGGGGAGAGGGGGCGTCGGCTAGGGCTAGGTTAGGGAGAAAGCAAAAAAAATAAATTATTTTAATAATTAATTACTTACCCGAACGTGCCGATTTTGGCACCGTTCGCCCTTCTACCTAACCATTGAAAATTAGATATCTTTCCCAAGTAATTTTGACATTCCGGACACAACGGCACAGTCCGTTTTGCGATCCAGGGTCGTTTGAACAACGTCATCGATGATGGGGTTAAAAACATCAAATTTGTGGCTTTTAATGAAATCAGATTAAATTGACCAAATTGGGCTATGGTGTAGTTGAAGAAAATGAAATTGGGAATTTTTCAAAGTTTTTTGAAATTTTTGGGAATTTTTTGAATTCTTCAAATTTTTTGCTAAGCGGGGGTATTTTGGTAATTATGATGGTTTTTGGGGTAAGTGGTCAAAAAAATTAAAGGCTAGGAGAAGTACAAAAAGAAATTTGGAGTCAAACGGGAGTGTCCGAGGGCATTTCTGACCAATGTGGATGATTTTATGAACCTCGAAACGTCTTTCAAGTATCGACTTCTTTGGTTGCGAGGGGCCCACCGGTTGCTCGGAAGTATGGCATGTTTAAAGTCAAAATTCTCAGTGCGACAAGGGAAATGCTCTGGAATGATTTTCGGAGAGCTTGGGTGATTCTGGGAAGTTTTGGGTTTCGGGGCCCTTTTTAGGGGCAATTTAGTAATTTGGGCCAATTTGGGGAAATTTTTGAAATTTTGATAATTTTGAGTAATTTTGGTCAATTTGACTGGTGGAAGGTATTTTTAAATGATTTTGAGGAATTTTGGGAGATTTTGGGAATTTTGTGGAGTTTAGGGGCAAAGGGGTATTTTGGTCATTTACTGGAGTTTAGAAGTTAGGGTTCGAAATTGGAGAATTTGGTAGGATTTTAGAATTCAATTTGGGATGTCAAGCTGTTTGAGTTATGGATCAGAAGTGACTCTCTTTGGTCCTCTATGTATTAGTCCTGGTCACCCTAGCCATAGACTGAGGGTTTAGTGAAACTATCCATGTGAGTTTCTAAAGAGTTGAAGGATGAAAATGGGATGTGTTTAGTTCAGCATTGTAAGTGTGATGTGTAAGTGTGTGAATGTAGGTGCGAATGTCAGAATGACAACCTCGGAAACCTAGACTGGTTAAGGCTTATAGTGCACCAGGTGCAAAGGCATAAAAGATGAGGTGAGGGTTTATATTGGACTGGGCAAATACTGCAAAGTACTATGGCTTGTTGTTATTACTAAGGAAAGAAGGTTGTTGTTGTAGACTCGTTGTTTGCTCTCTCGAACATGTCCTTCCACATCCTCGATCGTGCTGCCCTCGGTGTGTTGCCTCGAGCTCCTTGTTGTTGTTGCAGAAGTTTCAGTTTTTGAGGTGACAAATGTAGGGGCGTGAGAGAAGTAGTGTGTTTTGTAATGTTGAAAATTGAGATGGCTTAGTATTTTATTTAAATAAATGTTAAAGTTAATTATAACGCCACCGGTTAAGAGCCCACAGATCCCTCATTCTGGTTACATTATTTCATCGGATTCCCTTAGTCCGGATGAATTTACTAAATCCAACTTAATGAATTATGTACTTTCATTCAGACCGCGGGAGACCTTATCAGCAACATGTAGGTTGTGTCGTCCAAGGAACTCCCGTTTATCCAAAGGCGTGATTTAATTTAGTTGAAGTTGTAGTTTTATTTTGTTTGTGATTAAATCTTGAGTTGTCTTATATTTTGAAATTTTTTGAGGTAATTTGAATTGTGTCATCCCAAGTAGGTATATATATGTTGTAATGTAAAGTAAGCGAACTAAACCAAACATGTATAAGTACTGAAAAGTAAAGCAGGAAACTGTCCCAAGCACGTATGTGTACTGAAAAGTAAAGCGGGTAAACTGAGACAAGCAGGTATGTGTGCAGTAATGTAAGGTAAGCAAACTGAAATAAGAAGGTATGTATGTACTAAAAAGGAAAATAAGAAAGCCAAGCACAATTACTAAAAGTAGAGCACGAAAGCCTAATAAATAGATGTGTGTATGTAACACAGTGTGTGTCAAAAGAGGCCAGGTGTAAAACAACGGCAATAGACCAAAAGGGAATCACAAGGGAAACCAAAAAGTCTAAAAAAAGTTAACATCTCGTAGGAAATCCAGGAAAGCAAATCTATAAAGGAAATCTGTAGAAAATCCTTAGAAATCAACGTATAAAAGAAAAAAAAACACATAAAACAGAGGACTACAAGTCTAATAGGACCGTAAGCACGATGGCGTAGAGGACTCAAAGTTGTGTTGTATGTCCCACCTTAGGTACAAACTACTAAACCGACTTTCTATAGAAGGTAGTCCTAACTCGACTTGAGTAGCCAACCATGGGCCATTGTAAATTTTCATGCATTTCAGTTTGGATTTGCATGTATGTAAAAAGCTGTAAGTAAGTAGGATGTTTTGTGGTGAAGGTAATTTTGTATTTTTTTAAAAATATTTATGTGTATTTTTTTGTAAAGTAATTAGATCAACAAGTTGACTACCCTAATCAAACTAGGACTACTAACATCTTTAGACCGCCGGCGGTAGAAACCTCAAGGGTGGGTGAATAGTATCGACAATTTCCTTTCTCTACCCTCTCCAGGGTCTCGGAGTCAGGAGATACTATCATTGTTCCCTCTCAACCACCGCACTTATAGCCTTGCTTATGGCCCCACATATAGCAGAGAGCCATATATGTGCACTTATTTGTCCTACATAAGCATGTAAACTGAGCCAATAAACAATGAGAAAAACAAAGGATAGGGGGTCAATGAAAAGAAAGAGGAGAAAAAATCCACCTAACACAATGTCATAAAAGAGGTGGGTTGTTTCTCAAAATCAAAGCAAACCAAACACCAATCAAAATAGCTAAACCTCTCCCAACATGGTGCAGAGAGGTGACGGTGAGACATGTGAAGAAAATAAGCTAAACCCCTCCAACGTGGTACAAGGGGTAGCTGCAAAGTGTGTGCAACAAAAGGTGTCAAACCTCTACAATTGTGGCGTAAGAGGTTATCATGTGGTGTAGAGCAAAAAGATGTCAAATCCTTGCAATTGTGTTATTAAGGATTATCATTTAAGGTGTGTAATGTAAAAGGTGTCAAATCCTTGCAATTGTGGTGCTAAAGATTATCATGTAATGTGTGTGATGCAAAAAAGTGTCAAATCCTTGCAATCGTGGTTCTAAGGATTATCATGTAATGGTTGTAAAGAAGCAAAGTAAAGTAGTGAAGTAATGTGAGGAAATGTGAAGGGTGTAGTGGTGTGGCAAGGTAGTGTAACATGTGAGGTAGTGTGACATGTGTAGGGTAATGTAGTGATGTAATGAAGTAGTGTGATATGTGAGGTAGTGTGGCATGTGAGGTAGTGTGACATGTGAGGTAGTGCGACATGTAAGGAAGGAGGTAATGTAGTATGTAAGGTGGGAGGTAATGTAGTATGTAAGGTAATGTAGTGTGTAAGACGTGGGGTAATGTAGTGTGCAAAGTGATTATGTAGGAAATGTGGTGATGTAGTGTGTAAGGCAATGTAATGTGTAAGATGTGGGGTGATGTGGGGTGATGTGGTGTGTAAAGTGATTATGTAGGACATGTGGTGTTGTAGTGTAAGGTGATGTGACATATAAGGTGATTTAGTGAGTGAAGTGGCATAGTAGATGTAGGAAGTTAAAAAAAATCTCCCCATCATGGTGAGGGGGATAACTATAAAGTATGTGGAGCAAAAAAGGTTGAGATATGTGAAATCAAAACCAAAAGCTAGAAAAGCAAGGGGGCAACATGCCCGAAAAGGAATAGAAAAACCGAACCCGAACAAGAACAATCCGACAGCATAACGACATTAAAATTCAATTTTTCACACCTGCAATTTGAAATCCAAGAAGTATACAAGCTTATATATGTAGCAACATCCAAAACTTGCTTCAATTCCGAATTTCCCACAATCACACCAACATGATACTAGAGCAACATAAACATGTGGCAACAGTCCAAGCATTTTAAGCAAGTGAAAGTAAAAGTAGAAGAGTGTGAAGAGAGAGGCAACCCTTATTAACATGTAAGACTTAAGAGCATCCAAGCATATTAAGCAAGTAGAAGAGTGTAAAGAGAAAGGCTTATCTCATTAACATGTAAGATTTAAGGCACCCAAGCATATTAAACAAGTAGAAGAGTGTAAAGAGAAAGGCTTCTCTCATTAACATGTAAGATTTAAAGCCTACCAAGCTTGAATAGAACATCAGAACTCTTTCTTTGAAGTGGTGAGCGTGCCACTTCTCCTCCTTTCTTCTTCTCACTTGGAAAACAAGCCAAATAATGCTTAGTAATGTAAACTTTAACTGAGGGCAGCAAGGGAGTATTTAAAGTAAGTATGCAAGGTAACCATCCATGCAATCCTCACTATAGGAGGAACAAAAGAACACTTAGAACCATCCTACCACAGGCCAAATCATGCAGACTATGTATAGGGGAAGCAAGAAAGTGAACTAAAGTATCCCACAACAAACACATGAGTGCTGATTTTACATTTAAACAAGTGTAGGAGTGATGGGAATCAACTCCACAAAGTGGTAAAAGTGCAGATTATGGGAATCAACTCCACAATGTGGTATAAGTGCATATTTTGCACTTAAGCAAGTGTAGGAGTGATGGGAATCAACTCCACAAAGTGGTATAAGTGCATATTTTGCACTTAAGCAAGTGTATGGATGATGTGAATCACTCCCAAAGTAGTGTATGAGTATTGAATTTGATGTAGGTGGTATGTAGGGATGATGTGGAGTGAAAGTGTTAAGTGTATGTGAGTGTTATGTGAGTGCTTTGTGGCGGGGAGTGAAGTATGTGTTAAGTGTAGGTGTCATGTATGTAACATGTAGGAATATTAAAACATGATAAAGTGAGCATGAATGTGAAATTTCATAAATGTATCGTGTAGGTTTGATGTAAATTTGTAAAGTGAGTGTATGTGTGGAGTTTTTCATGTAGGTAATGTAAGGGTATTTTTGAATGTAGTGAAATGTAGTGTAAAATTTTATGAAGGTAAAGTGTAGGTGTTTCAAAATTTGGGAAGGTGAGCACGTGAGGAGTTTTCCTGTAGGGAATATGTGGGTATGTTTTGAATGTAGTGAATGCATGTGTGAAGTTTTTC
Source organism: Papilionanthe hookeriana x Papilionanthe teres (assembly GCA_022702705.1). Classification (NCBI taxonomy): domain Eukaryota; kingdom Viridiplantae; phylum Streptophyta; class Magnoliopsida; order Asparagales; family Orchidaceae; genus Papilionanthe; species Papilionanthe hookeriana x Papilionanthe teres. The sequence goes on from CM040433.1 coordinate 80,642,620, forward strand.
ATGTATGGATTTTGTAGGTTTGGTGAAATTTGGTAAAGTGAGGGTGAATGTGATGTTTTTTATGTAGGGAATGTGTAGATTTGGTGAAATTTGGGAGAGTGGGCGTGAGAGTGGAGTTTTTGATGTAGGTAATGTGTTCTTTTGGTAAAATTTGGGAGAGTGGGTGTGAGAGTGAAGTTTTCTTGTAGGGAATATGTAGATTTGTTGAAATTTGGTAAAGTGAGGGTGAATGTGAAGTTTTTCATGTAGGGAATATGTAGGTTTAGGGAAATTTGGTAAGGAGAGGGTGAATGTGAAGGTGGAGTTTTTCCATATAGGGAATGTGTAGCATATTTCAAAAGTTATGGAATGTAATGAAAAATTTAACGAAATGAACAAATGTGTTTAGTTTTGTAAATGTAACATGTAGGAACTCTTGGAGTTTTATGGAATGAGGTTTCATATATGTGACATGTAGGAGCACAAAAGAGCTTTGGATTCCGACATGAAAAACATAATTTTTATGCATGAAATAGAGTGAGACATGTGTGAAATTATGGGCCTAATGTTACATAGGTGAATACATATTGAAATGGATGAAAAACAAGTGCTCATCACTTTAAATTTTGGTGTTTTATGTGTGAGCATGTCCACATACGAAAATTGCAAAATATTTCACCCATTTGTTTCAATGTGTATTCCAACCAATGCAAATATTTACTTAATGACAACATAGAGTTGGCCTAAATCAACTCCAAACAAGTGTATGGGTGCTAATTTTCAATTTTGGAAAGCATATGAGTGGTCTAGTGTAAATGCAGACTTTTGAGTTAAACAAGTATACGAATGATGTAAACTCACTCCACACAATTGCACAAGTGCAGATCTTGCATTTTGAGATGCGTAAACTTGATGTAGATCCATCCCAAAGCAATGTATAGGTGCAGCTTTTTGCATGTGAAGACAAGCTTTAGACATAAGCATAAAGTCCTAAGCCTAAGCATGTAGTTTTAACCATGAAATTCTACATGAAGCTCCAAAAAATTTTGTATGTAAAGAAAAGGCCCCCATGTATGTGAAAAATTCCTATACATTTACATTTAAAGAAAAGGCTCCAAATGTATGTAAATTTTTAAACCTTTGCATGTAAAGAAAAAGGCTTCAAACTATGTCAATATTGCTAAACCTTTACATGTAAAGAAAAGGCTTCAAAGTATGTCAAAATTATTAAACCTTTACTTGTAAAGAAAAGGCTTCAAACTATGTAAAATTGCTAAGCCATTACAAATGTGAAATTATCATGCTACAAAAATTAAAGCAAGCTAACCACAATAAAAAGGTATGTAAACCCCTCCAAAAAAGGACTTTCATGCTTTGGTAAGCAAAGTGATACAACCATAGGAAAGGAAGGATGTAAACTTCCTTAAAAAAATGAAAATTTCATGTTCCAACAATTAAAGCAAATTAACCACAATGAAGAGGTATGTAAACCCCTAAAAAATCCACATTTAGGCCAAAGTGCCGAGCCGTCAAAATCCACTTATCATGTAGTGTGTAAGGCAATGTAATGTGTAAGATGTGGGGTGATGTGGTGTGTAAAGTGATTATGTAGGACATGCGGTGCTGTAGTGTAAGGTGATGTGACATATAAGGTAATTTAGTGAGTGAAGTGGCGTAGTAAATGTAGGAAGTTAAAACAAATCTCCCCATCATTGTGCGGGGGGTAACTATAAAGTATGTGGAGCATAAAGGTTGAGATATGTGAAATCAAAACCAAAAGCTAGGAAAGCAAGGGGGCAACATGCCCGAAAAGGAATAGAAAAATTGAACCCGAACAAGAACAATCCGACAGCATAACGACATTAAAATTCAATTTTTCACACCTGCAATTTGCAATCCAAGAAGTATATAAGCTTATATATGTAGCAACATCCAACATTTGCTTCAATTCCAAATTTCCCTCAATCACACCAACATGATACTAGAGAAACATAAACATGTGGCAACATTCCAAGCATTTTAAGCAAGTGAAAGTAAAAGTAGAAGAGTGTGAAGAGAGAGGCACCCCTCATTAACATGTATGACTTAAGAGCATCCAAGCATATTAAGCAAGTAGAAGAGTGTAAAGAGAAAGGCTTATCTCATTAACATGTAAGATTTAAGACACCCAAGCATATTAAGCAAGTAGAAGAGTGTAAAGAGAAAGGCTTCTCTCATTAACATGTAAGATTTAAAGCCTACCAAACTTGAATAGCACATCGGAGCTCTTTCTTTGAAGTGGTGAGCATGCCACTTCTACTTTTTTCTTCTTCTCACTTGGAAAACAAGCCAAATGATGCTTAATAATGTAAACTTTAAGTGAGGGCAGCAAGGGAGTAATTAAAGTAAATATGCAAGGCAACCATCCATGCAATTCTCACCATAGGAGGAACAAAAGAAAACTTAGAACCAACCTGCCACAAGCCAAATCATGCAAATTTTGTATAGGGGCAGCAAGAAAGTGACCTAAAGTATCCCACAACAAACACATGAGTGCTGATTTTGCATTTAAACGAGTGTAGGAGTGATGGGAATCAACACCACAAAGTGGTACAAGTGCAGATTTTGCACTTAAGCAAGTGTAGGAGTGATGGGAATCAACTCCACAATGTGGTATAAGTGCAGATTTTGCACTTAAGCAAGTGTAGGAGTGATGGGAATCAACTCCACAATGTGGTATAAGTGCAGATTTTGCACTTAAGCAAGTGTAGGAGTGATGGGAATCAACTCCACAAAGTGGTATAAGTGCAGATTTTGCACTTAAGCAAGTGTATGGATGATGTGAATCACTCCCAAAGTAGTGTATGAGTGTTGAATTTGATGTAGGTGGTATGTAGGGATGATGTGGAGTGAAAGTGTTAAGTGTATGTGAGTGTTATGTGAGTGTTATGTGAGTGCTTTGTGGCGGGGAGTGAAGTATGTGTTAAGTGTAGGTGTCATGTATGTAACATGTAGGAATATTAAAACATGATAAAGTGAGCATGAATGTGAAATTTCATAAATGTATCGTGTAGGTTTGATGTAAATTTGTAAAGTGAGTGTATGTGTGGAGTTTTTCATGTAGGTAATGTATGGGTATGTTTTGAATGTAGTGAAATGTAGTGTAAAATTTTATGAAGGTAAAGTGTAGGTGTGTTTCAAAATTTGGGAAGGTGAGCACGTGAGGAGTTTTCCTGTAGGGAATATGTGGGTATGTTTTGAATGTAGTGAATGCATGTGTGAAGTTTTTCATGTATGGATTGTGTAGGTTTGGTGAAATTTGGTAAAGTGAGGGTGAATGTGAAGTTTTTTATGTAGGGAATGTGTAGATTTGGTCAAATTTGGGAGAGTAGGTGTTAGAGTGGAGTTTTTGATGTAGGTAATGTGTTCATTTGGTAAAATTTGGGAGAGTGGGTGTGAGAGTGAAGTTTTTCTTGTAGGGAATATGTGGATTTGTTGAAATTTGGTAAAGTGAGGGTGAATGTGAAGTTTTTCATGTAGGGAATATGTAGGTTTAGGGAAATTTGGTAAGGAGAGGGTGAATGTGAAGGCGGAGTTTTTTGATACAGGGAATGTGTAGCATATTTCAAAGATTATGGAATGTAATGAAAAGTTTAGCAAAGTGAACACATGTGTGGAGTTTTGTAAATGAAACATGTAGGAACTCTTGGAGTTTTATGGAATGAGGTTTCATGGATGTGACATGTAGAAGCACAAAAGAGCTTTGGATTTCGTCATGAAAAACATCATTTTTATGCATAAAATAGAGTAAGACATGTGTGAAATTATGGGCCTAATATTATATAGATGAATACATATTGAAATGGATGAAAAAGATCCGCTTATGACTTTAAATTTGGGTGTTTTATGTGTGAGCATGTCCACATACGAAAATTTCAAAATATTTCACTAATTTGTTTCAATGTGTGTTCCAACCAATGCAAATCTTTACTTAATGACAACATAGAGTTGGTCTAAACCAATTCCAAACAAGTGTATGGGTGCTGATTTTCAATTTTGGAAAGCATATGAGTGGTCTAGATCCACTCCAAGCCACTGTGTAAATGCAGATTTTTAGTTAAACAAGTATAGGAATGATGTAAACTCACTCCACACAATTGCACAAGTGCAGATCTTGCACTTTGGGATGTGTATACTTGATGTAGATTCATCCCAAAGAAATGTATAGGTGCAGATTTTTGCATGTGAAGACAAGCTTTAGACATAAGCTAAAGTCCTAAGCCTAAGCATGTAGTTTTAACCATGAAATTCTGCAAGAAGCTCCAAAAAATTTTGTATGTAAAGAAAATGCCCCCATGTTTGTGAAAAATTCCTAAACCTTTACATGTATAGAAAAGGTTCCAAATGTATGTAAATTTTTGAACCTTTGCATGTAAAGAAAAAGGCTTCAAAGTATGTCAAAATTGCTAAAGCTTTACATGTAAAGAAAAGGCTTCAAAGTATGTCAAATTTGCTAAACCTTTACATGTAAAGAAAAGGCTTCAAAGTATGTAAAATTGCTAAGCCATTACAAATGTGAAATTCTCATGATTTAAAAATTAAAGCAAGCTAACCACAATAAAGAGGTATGTAAACCCCTCCAAAAAAGGACTTTCATGATTTGGTAAGCAAAGTGAATCAAACATAGGAAAGGAAAGATGTAAACTTCCTAAAAAAATGAAAATTTCATGTTCCAAAAATTAAAGCAAATTAACTGCAATGAAGTGGTATGTAAACCCCTCAAAAATCCACATTTAGGCCAAAGTGTCGAGCCATCGAAATCCACTTTCTAAGCATGTGAACATAGCCTTTGACATAAGTAGAAATTCAACATTTTAAGCATGTGAGGGAGGCTCATAAAAAAAGCTAATTCATGGCATGTAAAAGTGGCCTAAAGCCATAAATTCAAAGCCCTTCATATGTAAAAGTGAAATCATGGGAGGGAAAACCTCTCTAAATGCTTAAAACAAAACATCCAAACTTTAGGGAAATTAAAGAGGAAGAAGATACATAGCCTTAAAATGTAAAATCCATACCTAGGCTTTAGATTAGAGTAAAGAATGGCAGCACCTCCCCTTATTCTTGCAAAATTTCGGCTAACCCCCTCAAAAAGGGGGAAAAAGAGGTTAATTTATAACCTAAGGAAGAGGAAGAAGGTGCACAAATCTTACCCAGGTGCAAGGAACATTGGTCTAAGGAAGAAGAAGTCCTAAAACTAGCCTTAGAGTGATTGAAATCATCTCCATGGCAGGAAGATGTGACAAAGCACGAGAAAAGAAAACTAGGACTGTCATGGATGGGATTTGAGGACAGAGATACTCTCATGGTAGCCTTTGCAAGGAGGAGAAGAAGCCACACCTTACCTAGGCCCATGGAGGAGGTTCAGCCACGACAAAGATCAGACGTGGAGGAGGAGAGGCGCACGACTAGGGCTCGGGCAAAGAGGATTCGTTAATTGGGGGGGTCTCGGCCTCCTTTGTTTTGCGAAAATAAGATGGGGGGGTTCGGCTAAGGTTCGACCGAACCCCCTTAGGCCTGCGTTAGTTTGGTTGGGTCGAGCCATGGCGTGATTTCAAGTGTCGATTCCATAAAATAAAATCAAATCTCACCAAATTTTGATCTGTCTTGATATCCCTAAAATTACAGCAAATTATATGTCAATTTACAGTAATTTCGATGTTCTAAGCGTGTTGGCGCAGTCCGTTTTGAGATCTGGAGTCGTTCGAGCAAGTTTTGTGGTCAAGTAGGTTAAAAGGTGTCGAATTTGATCCGTCTCAAAGTTTTAACTTGTCGCCGTTAATTTTAAAATTTAAATGTTGACGTTGTGGAAATGGATGTGAAATGTCGAGACATTTACTAAAATTTTGGGAATTTTGGTCCCGCAGGGGTATTTTAGTCATTTCGGAGAAATTTTGGGAAAATGTCCAAAATGCCAAATTAAGGGCACGAGGCAGTGTAAAATAAAATTTGGAATTGAATGACAGTGTCCGGGAGCATTTTTGACCACTGTGGAGGGTTTTGCGGGGCCCGAAATCTCGTTTAAGTAGTGACTATTTAAGCAAAGAGGGGTTCACCGGTAGCTCAAAAGTATGACATGTTTACGCTCAAACTTCTCAATTCGACGAGAGGAATGGTCCGGAACAATTTTTTGGAAACCCGGGTGACTCTGTGGAATTTTGGGTTTTTGGCCCCTTTTCAAGGGCAATTTGGTAATTTCAGGGTAAAAATTGAAATTTTGGGAAAAGTGAGGTATTATCATACCATGAAGAATGGAAGCAATCTGGATGGGTTGCAGGCTAAGGAAAGCCTCTTTTAGTCCTCTATGTGGTGATTTTAGCTCTTTTGGCCATAGGCTTAAGGCTAGTGGGACCACTCACATGAGTTTCCAAAGGGTCCGAAGATCGAAGTGAAATGTATTTGATTTAGGATGTGAGTGTAGAATGTAATGTGTAAATGTGAATGTCAGTGTGTGACATAGGCTCCCTGAGGGCTAATCCTAAGGCTTAGTAACTTATAGGGATTTCACTCAGACTTTCTTAGCTCGGTCTCTTCCACCCAAAAGCTGGAGGTTAGGCCTTAACATAAGAAAGTTCAAGTTGGAATAAGCAAGCATGTGGATTTTCTATGTGACGGGTTCCATTGCTAGTCTTCTAAGAAAATTCACTAGGAGGTCCTAGGGCTAGATCCCTAGGCAATCCATAGAGAAACTAGACCTCAACCAAAAGTGAGGTCAACAAATGGATCCCCAATAGGTTGTGGTGTACGGGAAGAGCACACCGCACATATTTGTGTTGAATGATGAGATCAACCAAACCAACACGACTATCTGAGTGTAAACTGCAGATAGAAAGAAGTATCCGGTGAGGAAGTATCCGCTGAGGATTGAACCTCTGCTAGGGGAAGTGAGTAGAAATCCTTCAAAATAAAGATGTGAGTTCATGACTCCACATCCTGAAGGGGACCCAGTCTGAGTGATGGTTTAGAATTTGATCGAAATTTGGAGTTTGGGATTTTGAATTTTGATTTGAAGTAAATTTGAGATTTTGATTTTGAGGTTTTAACTTGTTGGTTTTTTGAAATTTTGAAATTTTGATTTTGAAGGTTAAAGGTAACTAAGCGACCTCACATCACTTCCGAAGAGTGTGTCGTGTAGAAAATTTGTGGAAACTGTAGGGAAAGTGAGAGAGAATAAAGAGTAATGTAAGGAATTGAGTGATCCCGCGCTGATCCTGGGATTTATGACATGTAGGAAAGTATGGAAATTGTAAGGAATCAGACGTTCTCGTACCGATCCTAGAATGTGTGACTTGTAGGAAATGTGGAAATTGTATAGAAACTGTATGACCTGTAAGAAATGAGAAAAAGAAGAGTAAGGAATTGGCCGATCACGTACTGATCCTAGAATGTGTGACTTGTAGGAAATGCTGAAATTGTATGGAAATGTATGACTTGTAGGAAATGCGGAAAAGTAGAGTAAGGAATCGGATGATCGCGTACCGACCCTAGAATGTATGACTTGTACGAAGTGCGGGAATTGTATGGAAATATATAACTTGTAGGAAATGCAAAAAATTAGAGTAAGGAATCGGCCGATCACGTACCAATCCTAGAACATGTGACTTGTAGGAAGTGCAGGAATTGTGTGGAAATATGTGACTTGTAAGAAATGCGGAATATGTATGGAACTGTATGACTTGTAGGATATGCGGAAAAGGTTTGGAACTGTATGACTTGTAGGATATGTAGAAATCTGATATTAAGGAATCGGATGATCACGTACCGATCCTAGAATTTATGACATGTAGGAAAATATGGAAATTGTAAGGAATCGGACGCTCTCGTACTGATCCTAGAATGTGTGACAAGTAGGAAATGTATGGAAAATGTATGACAATGTAGGAAATGTAAAGTAAAGTAGGTGATTCGGTATCGGATGTAAGATCCTCAACCTTTAAAACTTGAATTTAAAACATTGCGATAGGGGGTGACCCCCAAAATGATGAAGGAAAAATGCAATAGGGGGGCAGCTCCTAAAGCGGAAAATGTAAATGCGATAGGGAGCGGCCCCTAAAGCGAAAAATGTGAATGCGATAAGGGGCGGCCCCTAAAGTGGAAAATGTGAATGCGATTAGGGGCGGCCCCTAAAGTAGAAAATGTGAATGCGATAGGGGGCAGCCCCTATAGCAGAAAACATGAATGCGATAGGGGACGGTTCCTAAAGCAGAAAACATGAATGCGATAGGGGGCGGCCCCTAATGCGGAAAATGTGAATTCGATAGGGATAAGGGGCGGCCCCTAAAGCAGAAAATGTGAATGCGATAGGGGGCGGCCCCCAAAATGTCGGATAAGAAAGCAAAAGAGTGAGGTACTCGGGATTGTAAAGGAAAAGCTTTCTTTCTTTCATTTCAGTTTCTTTTCATTTTTTTGTTTGATACAGATTTTTATTTTGTCGCATTTGTTTTAAGATTTGGACCCAGTCACAGGCAAGGGTGACATCAGTACTTCGTAGGGCAAGGTTTTCTTTGAAACTTTGCGACGTGTGGTACTTCTTGAGTCATCGTCCATTAATTGGAGCTACACTACAGCTGCAGAGGCCGCACATTTGTAGCTTCATTTGTAGCAGTTGTTGTTCTTTGGGGAGTCGTTCTGATGTGTGATTCTGAAATTTATAGGAAAAACTTAAGAAATTGCTTGGATTTAGTGGAAACATCTTTTGGAAGATAAGTTAGCAAGTTTAGTGTGATTCTGGAATTTATGGTAAATTTTTTGTGAATTTTTAGAGATGGCTCTAAAGTCAAAGCACGTGAGAGAAAAGACGAAGTTTCATTCTGACAAATTTGTTAGTGCGAAGGCTGAGGAACGATACGTCGATGCGTTGCAGTCACATAAATTGATTCTAGAAAGAGTGTTCAGTAAGCCAGGAGAAGTGATTGAAGATATGATTGCTAGGAGGAACTGGGAGAACTATTGTTGCTTCTGCACTGTTGCTGTTGTTTCTGTTGCTAGAGAATTCTATGCGAATTTACCTGCATCAGAAGAGAATTTAGTGGTTGTTAGGGGGCAAGATGAGAACTTTTCTTCTGGGGTAATTAACACTTTATATCAACTTCCTCATGCTATGTTTTGTTTTTATTCTAATTTTCATCCTACGGAGGGAGAGTTAGATGAGATAATGGGATTTTTGTACTGATGGAAGAGGAATATGGAAAATAATAAATGATAGAAGAGTGAATTTTCCTGCTTCCAAATTAATTGCCACATCTAAGGCATGGCATTATTTTATCTCTTCTAAACTATTGCCTTCAATTCATACTAGTGAAGTGACGAGAGAAAGAGCTGTTTTGAACCATTGCATTCAGCAAGGGAAGCCTATAGATATTAGAGCAATCATTTATGATTATATTGTGAATTGTGCCAGATCTACCACTACTGCAGGTATGGGATTTCCTTCCCCGATTCATTCATTATGTGAAGCTATGCGAAGTGAAATTTGAATCCTGGGAAGAGGTACTTCAGCCTTTGAGACCTATCTCCAGTGTAAACATTGGATCTTACACTGTACATTCAAAATTTAGCTGGAGAGGAGGATTTGGTAGGGCTTCTACTACTTCTGCTTCTGCTTCTGCTTCTGCTGCATCTAATTCTCGTGGTACTACTTCACGTGCTTCATCATCTACTGATTCACAGACTGGTTTATTAAGAAAAATTTTGAAGAAAGTGAGTCTTACTCGTGAGCATGTTAGAGACATGGATGGTAAGATGGATAATATGGAAAGATATATTGTTAAACATGATGAGTATGAGGAGAATTATCAGCATTATTTGGATAGGTCGATTAGAGGTGATCAGAGTGCTGAGATGCCCCTTCATCCATTCTACATACCTTATGTGCCATCCAGGGATTGGAACGAGCAAGATGATGATGATGAGGATGAAGAGTAGATGTATGTTGTTTGTTTTAGTTGTTGTGTTGTTGTGATGTGTTATTGTGTACTTTGTCTAGTATTTTTTTTTATGATTGTGTTGTGATGTGAACTCTGATAGTATGCAGATTGTAGTTGTACTATTTATTTGTTATGCATATTCAGATGTATTGTTGTTGGATTGATGTTGTATATGTTGCTTTGAGTGTAGTGTCTGTGGTAGTAAATGTCTTAATGTGTATGTTGTACTAGAGTTTTTTTTTTTTAGGTTGTACTTAAATTCTAAAACTGTGAGGAGATTAGAGAACACTATAGAAACTACTATTTAGGAAACTGCATACAAAAAGCTACCACTACCATTTGCTATCTAGTATCAGTGTGATTTCAGTTGGTGTGTATTTCCTTTGAAAACCTCCACTACTGTATAAGTCTTTTGAAATTTTTACTTTTCTTGTTATAAAAAGAAAATATTTTGAAAAACTGAATTTGATTTCATTTTACTCCTGTTGTTTAAATTGTTATACTAGCATATTTAGGATATTTAAATTCCTGCGAGCATGTTATGTTAGTCTTTAATTCTCACCCATGTATCATTTCTTATGCTTAAATGTTTTATCCTAACTAAAAATTAATGTTTGGGGGGGGATTCTAAAAAACAAAAAATTTTCAAAAACCTAAAATTTTATTTGTTCTCAAGAATACTTAAAATAAATCTTATTTCTTGATTGAGAACAATTATGTATATGATGTTATATTAGGGGAAAAAAAATTTTGAATATAGAAATGAATAAAAGAATTTAGTTGAAAATTTAAATTAATCATGAAAAACTTAAAGTTAAAATTTTCTTAGTGAAGAGATATTAAATATAGCTATCTATCTTTAGTAAGAAATTCTATTTTTTTTGGATAAATAGAAGATTTGACTTTTATTCTTCAAAGCTTAAATTTCTTTTATAGAAGAATAATTTTCAAATACTATTATTATGATTTTAAGTGAAAGATATATATCTGATATTTATTTTAAATGGAAGGGTGGAATTCGAAATCATTAAAGGACTATCCAGATACAATAATCCTTGCATAAAAAAAAGAAAAAAAAAAGGAGAAAAATAAAATGAAAAGAAAAAGAAAAGAAAAAGTGAAAAATAGTATGTAAGAAGGAAGGAGAAGCTTGAGGATTTAAGGGCTTAATCAAAAATTGGTTTCATACCTAAAAGTTTAAACATATAAGTTCAGAGAAAATATAAAGCTTAAGGTTATAATATAGTAAGTAAAATTACTTTCAAATAAAGATTTTTAAGTGAGAAAAATAAGATGTTTGAATCATATATTTTGAAGAATCTACAAATATTTCTGAATTAGATAGAGACTTATACTTGTCATTTTTCTTTCCTTAAGAACTTTCTAAACTTTAAGTTGGTCTTAATTACTGAAATTTTTTCTAAATTGGACTATTCCATTTTTAGAACAAAATTTTGTTATCTTCCTAAGAAACTCATTACATAATTTACATGTTAAAATTTTTATATGAGATTAACTGTCACTTGAGGACAAGTAACATTTTAAGTTTGGGGGATTTTGATACACCTAAATTATATAGTATTTTCTATGCAAATTTTTATACCTATTTTTAATGATATTGCACTTTATTGGAAGGTATTTTGTGTTTTTCTTGTAGGTATGATGAAAATGAGTGATTATCATGAAAGGAGCAAAATTGGATCAAAATTGGAGCAAAAATATGAAAAATGAAAATTTGGGCACTGGCGGCTAAGCGGCGCAGTGCGCTTAGCACGCCACGATTAAAAATCGAGTTTAATTTGAATTTGGCGCCATTTTCAAAGGGGATGGGATGCAACTCTTGGTGTTAACTACCATAACTTCCTTTGGGCGGCAAGTTTGAATGAATGACTGCAATCTTTGGTGGATACATTGAATCTGGACACATTTTGAAGAGACACCAAGGCATCTTTTAGTTTAATGTAAAAATAGAGTCTTAGGAAAAATTAAGGGGCTCTTCCCTTGCATTTTGAAGGGCTTTTCCTTTGCATTTAGAAAGTTTTAATTAGGAGTAGGAGTAGAGAGTAGAAAAGAGAAAAGGGTAGGATTGAAGCTTTCTTCCTTCCACTATTTTTTTTCCTTTAGTTTAGTTTAGTTTTTATTGAAGTCTGAAGTCTGTATTCTGAGTCATCGGAGTTGGGTGACTTGCTCTGAGGAGCAGTTTAGTAAAGAGTCAAAGTTTTAGAGGAACTTCCTGAGTCTTGTGGAGAGGATTTTCAGATAAGTGTTTACTTTTATTCTTATATTTAGTTTTTAATTAATATTTGTTTTTGTTAGTTGTTTTTCATATGGTTTTTAAATTTTAAATCAATGTGTTTTTGTATTTTCTCAATGCATTCTCAGTAGTTTACTTTATCTTTTTTTTCTTAAATGAAGAAGTAAGTAATTCATGAAGAATTTTGTGGAAAGTATATGTGTTTAAAGTAGGAAGAAGTTGTAAAAATTGATTCTATAAACTTTGTTTACTTCTTAATTTGGCCTGTTAAGATGTAAAATTTGTGGTGAGATTATGTAAGATCCAATGCGGTATTGTCTCATAAAAGTTAGAAAGAATCACATGCAATTATATGGGTGAAAATTGTACTTCATATAATTGAATGTAATATATTAGAAGATGTTTTAAAAAGGGGAGTAAAATTAGAGGATTTTCAGTAAGATAGGCTAAAAGCCCCTAATTTGGTTTGAAGTTTTGAATTTTTTATGAGAAGTTAGCCCCCATGTGGAGGGAATCAAGGGAACTCTAGAGTGAGAGCTGATATCTTCCCTGCCTAACCATGTTCAAAATGATAAAATTTCAAATTAACCAATATTCTTTATAGAACCAAGTAAGGGTAAAGAATACATTTGCTTCTATTTTTCACAACAAATTTAAATACTTCCACAACACTACTTTCATAATTATTACTACTTTATAAAAGAAATAAAAACATATTTTAGTTAATAGTGTTTTTCGTACCAATTTTAGTTAATAGTGTTTTTCATACCATTTCTAGTTAATAGTGTTTTTCAAACCAATTTTAGTTAATAGTTTTTTTTATACCGTGTTTACAGTTATTATGATTTTATTTTTTTTTTATTTTTATAAGAAAATTTAAAGAGTGAAATCAACTATCAAACTTTTCAAATTAAAACATACTTTCAAAAGCTAATTAAAAATGTAAAAAGATAATTTTCTTATTTCTTTAAAGATTTATCACTTTCCCTGTGGGTTTGATATCTCAGGCTTAATCAGAAAGTCCTATATTACTTGATAAATGATATGTATACTTGCGTAGTATCCCTTATTATAAAATCATAATCTTCATATCTAAATCATTAGCACATATATTTATCGGTGCAGGACCAAGTTTCTGGCGCACACATATTTATCCGGCGGAGTCAAGTTTTTGGCATCGTTGTCGGGGAAAGAAATTAATTAAAATTACATTTTAAAGAAAATTAAGATATTTTAAATTTTTTACTTTTCTTTGTTTTTTTCAGTGTGTTGTGTTCTGTTTTGTTTTATTATTTTATGCGTAGTTCGGGTTCTGAAGGACTTGTGTCTTATGATTCTGAATTAGAAAGAACTATCAGAAAAAAAATAAAAATACAGAAAAAGATAAAAATATTCAAGAAATGGCAAATCATCAAGATCAAAATGTTGGCATCCATCAAGAATTAAGATCTTTAAGAGATTATGTTAACCCTACAATGGATGAACTTCGTTGTAGTATTCAAACCCCTGCTGTAGCTGCTAATTCTTTTGAGCTTAAACCTGTTATTATCCAAATGGTGTCTAATAATCAGTTTGGGGAGCAACAACTGAAGATCCTAATTTGTACCTTGCTAATTTTCTAGAGTTGTGTGTTACTTTTAAATATGATGGTATTTCAGATGATGCTATTAGACTTAGACTTTTCCTTTCTCAGTAAGTGATAAAGCTAAAATATGGTTACATTCATTAGCACCTGGATCAATTAGAACATGGGGTGAACTGTTGATGGGACTTTTTTATATGTAAGAATTTATGACCTCAGATTTATATTTTTATATTGATTTTGTAAAGTCATAATTTCAAACGCAAGTATACGTATCATATCAAATAATACAGGGCTCTAATGGAGTCTCGTTTATCGATCCCACAGGGAAGCGAGATATGAGGTTCTTAGTCAAATTCTAGTTGACAATTATCAGACTTTAGATTGGAAGGTCGATATAAGAGGTTTTTCTAACAAGTACTCCTAAAGGTAGATGATTATATTTAAGAATAATAACTACTCCTAAATGCGAACATTAAATTTAAAGATAGTAACTATAACTAAATGCAAATAATAGTTCTAAAGATAACCATTTTTGGATGAATTGGTTTGGAGAATTTTGAGATACTAAAAACTACTAATCTTAAGTAATGAAATGGATAATATGTAGGATTGAGATGCATTAAATATTGTATGTGCCAAATAGAAGCAATCCTATTCTTTACCCTTTGGTCCAGGCATAAAGAACATTGACTAATCCTATGCTTGTTTACTGAATCCGTGGCTAGGCTGGGAGGATACCGGCTCTCACTTCGGAGCTCCCACTTTCCCCTCGCCTGAGGGCTAACATCTCCGCTTCAGTACTCAAACAATATGACCGAATTGGGGATTTTAGTCTGTCACTCTAAAATCTCCACTTCTAAGTCCAATAATTATATTTCCCTATTTATTTACATTCAATCCCCATGAACTTCACTATCCATGGAATTTGAATGTGGTTCGTACTTAGTTTAGAAAGCATAACCCTCTCGGATCGTATGTTTTCACAATAAATTTTAATATTACAACAGACCTTAATTGCAATGTAAATGAAGTGCAAGTAAAAACCATCACATTTATATATACAACTTCTTCTAGCATCTATCTCAACATCCTACACATGAATTCTACTCATTACAAAAGAAAAGTAAAATGAAAACAATGGCTTAATCTTCTTATGCCATTATTTCCAAATAAGAAGAAAGAGTAAGAGAAAGACAATGCAAAGCACGAAGAAAACACAACGGAAAACTTCATTTCAAAGCAAATCCACAAAATAAATATTTACAAAATCATAAGATAATGAAGAACACAATACTTAGCTTTTTCACCTTGAAAGTAAGATGAAAATCTCTCCCACAAAGTCTCCCACAGATCCATGCAATGCTAGAACATCTCCTAACAAATTCTCTCAAAATCCTCTCTCCAATCTCTCCAAAAGGGTAGAAATCTACATTTCTACTCCTATACTAAGATCTCTCAAGATTCTCCAAGTTTTTCCTAACATCTACTCTCCATTTTTTGCTTCAAATTTGGTTTAAAATAGAGTTGGGACGAATTTCCCAAAAGGTGCATGAAGAAACCCTCAAAAAAGCGTCCAGGTTCAATGTATTTGGCCAAAAACAGCTCAATTTTGCATCCCAACAGTCTGGAACACCGCTGGCGCTGAATAGGGTACTGTAGGGGTTCTTGGGTTCTTGGCGCCGCCGGCGCTTATTTGGGCGCCCCCGATGCCCATCCTGCGCAGCTTTACCATTTTGCCTGCTTGGCTCCGTTTCAGCTCTGATTAAACTCGTTTCAATTGCGTTGCGTTCCTAATAGATAGTCTTAAAAAATAAGTATAAGAACAACATTTCTTTAAAGTGTAATCTCATTCAAAAATATGCAAGAAGTGTAAATGAGATTAAACATCAAAAGACTTATCAAAAGGTGTCAGGGCAGAATTTCATTTCTTGCTCATTTTTGCTCCAAATTGCACCGTTTTTGCTTCCTTTTGCTCCAATCATCAAACCAAAAAGCATACAGAATATCTTCCTTTAAAGTGTAATATCATCAAAAATGAGTAAAATTATTTAGCAAAAAGCGTATATATTTTAGGCGTGTCAAAATCCCCCAAACTTAACTGTTACTTGTCCTCAAGTAACCCTTTTACTACATAAAAATATAACTTAAGGCAATGTACTTTTCACATATAAGACACTAAAATTTTTCATTCAAAAGAATATATTGGTTAGAATTTTAGAAAGAAATTCAGTAACTTAGGTTAACACTACAGGTATAAGAATATTCAGCAATCAAGTCTATGGGTTCTAGTCTTCTATTTATTTCAAGATAAACCATAATTTGTCACATTAAGAGTGCCTTGAAAGATTATGTGAAAAAGGAGTTCATGCAAACATCATCAGAATGTAGGCCAATACTTTAAATATAAATTCAGAAATGAAATCAAGTTCTCCCTTTAGGGTGACTCAAGTGAAGCCGATTTTTTTATTAGGCATTTTCTCAAGCTTCTCCTCATAAACATTTTTCTTTCTATTTCTTCTTTTTCTTCTTCTTTTTTGGGATTGTTTTTCAATCCTTCTTTTCTTTTCTTTTCTTCTTTTCTTTTTTCTCTTTTTTTAATGAGGATTGCTATATCTGGATAGCCTGTAATGAGTTTGAACTTCACTCTCCTCTTTCTAAAGTTCAAACTTGAAACACATCCTTACTTTATAATTAGGTATGAGCTTTATTATTCATCATAAAGTCATAATCTCTTCTTAACACACAATACTTTAAGTCTCTTAACATTTCGAAAATACTGTTTTTTTACTTTAAATAGTTAAGCTATAATCAAATTCTTTCATACCAAATATCTTATCCTTATAAAATTAACTTTTATTACTAAAAACTTTCATCCAATCCTTCCATAATATTCAACTAAAATAAAAATTTTTAGTTATCTCAAGCGAGGTTCAACTGGGAGAAGTTATGCTAATAATTTAAAAATATAATAATTGAGAACAAATAAGAGTTAATATTTTTCTTCCCCCCAAACTTAAACTTCAAAAATATTTTGCAATTAATTCCATAAAATATAGGAGGAAGAAAAAGTAAATGTTGAAACTACTTACTAATACAACATCCTATCAAATTCATATACATGCATAATCAGGATAGAATGACTGTCGGAGAAAGTAAATCTAACTAAAACGTTCTTGTAATAAAATTACACTAAGAGGAACTATTTTCACATTAAAATTTTAATTTTCTTCCTACCCCTAAGCTTAATTTTTAACATATATATCATTCAGTACAGAAAATATAAGCATAAAGAAAAATAATTTAGAAATTCTCTCTACCACACATGTCTATCAAAACCATTTACAAGTATTCATTAAACTAATCATGCCAGAATGAAATTCACTAAATAAAATTTTAACTAGCATAGCAGGTATCAGCAAGGGAATACAAAAATGTTCTTCAAGACCTAAATAAAGTTGTAACACAAACATAAACACACATAAGATAAAAGAGGTTAATTCATCCTTTAACTTATCCAATCTCACTACCTTACCTACAATTTCTAACGGAATCACTACACTAGTAAATTAGGTACTTTCAAAGATTTTATAGATTATAATCCCAAAGATAAGATTATCCCTGATAAATTTGTTTCTGGACACCAATCTCAGGCATCATCTAATCCCTTCAATTAAGCACCTTTAATAGTTACATATTATAGTGTAATGTCATCCTAATGTTATTCATTAAATAGGTTCGCGACTCCTACCAAATGGAAACAAAGTTAGAGAAAGGAAGTAACAAAATTAAGATGGATCTAACACTATTCAAATTCATGATACTCCTGTAAAACTTAAGTCCGAGTAAGACCTGAGTTATAGTGGACTCGTCAATCCAACTACTATAAGAGAACATACAAGTCTAACCATAATAAGAAGTTAAGGAATCACCTCCCTCATGACACACAAAGATTAAATCAAACTACTAACAATCCAAACATCAACCAATCAATAATCAAACTTATCAATCCATAATGACACATAAAGATCAAGTCAATCCACTCTAAAGAAAACACCATAAAACACTAACAATCATGACTCTTAAGCACACTAAATTAAAGCACACTGATAACTATGGGTTGCCTCCCATAAAGCGCTTGGTTTTAACGTCGCAGACCCGATAAATCATTCCTCCTGGATCAAAATTCCAATTAAGTAACCTCGATCAATCGCCCAATCCTTTTCAGATCTAGGAATTCCTACAAAATCCTCAAATTGTAATTTTTCATTCAGCTCTTCCTTTTCAGAATGATTTATATCATTGTTCCTCATATTTTTTCTAGATCCAATATTCTTCTATTGATTTTCTTAATTTGCATATTAATATCATCCTTGAAATTTATAAGAAATGGATCTCTATAAGATAATTCAATATCTCCCAAATTTTGGATCAGATTCTCTCTAGATAATTCAGATTCAGGATCAAATTCTTCTATGTCACTCTTATGATTACAGTTATCTTCCATTACTTCCTCTTTATAATTATTAAATGATGGAGGATCTATCTTAGTTGAGGAAATAGGTTTTTCTAATTCCTTAGGAATTTCTTACAATGATTTTGCAATATCCTTATCCTCTTTTCTCAACGCAAAGTTCTTTTGAAATATATCCTCAAATTCTCTTCCAAGTCTTAGTTCAATAATTTTAACTTGTTCATCATTTAATTCAGGTTTGTCTTGTGATTGAGTCGCATCTAAAGATATAAAGACTGGTTGTGTAGATGAATTTCTTAAATAGACAGGTTTTAAAATTATATGGGGTACATCCATCTTAAGTTCATGAGATTTTTCAACAGATGGAATTAAAAGATTATTATTTTTGGTAGCATCCATCATTTCACACCTCTTCTGAACATACATACAGTCTTCTTTAAATAATGTTTTCAACTCATCATGAAAATCTATTTCAATCTCATCTGTTAACTTACCCTCAAAACTTTCTTGGAAATGGTCTTTACTTAGATAATCAATTTCATCTATCCAATAACAATCATCATCTTTTCTCTCAGCTGGATATTTCATAGTCTTTAATACATCAAAAGTGATTTCATGGTCATTAATATTCATAGTCAACTCTCCTTTTTGCACATCTATCATAGTTTATCTAGAAAAAAGTAAAGGTCTCCCTAAAATAATTGAAATTTCTTTATCTTCCTCCATATCTAATACAATAAAGTTCAAAGGGAAGATAAATTTATCTACTTTAACAAGCACGTCTTTTATAACTCCTTTTTGATAAATGATAGATCGATCAGCTAACAGAAGGGTTACAGTAGTGGGAGAAATATCGACTAAACCTAACCTTCTAAATATGGATAGAGGCATCACATTAATGCTCACTCCTAAATCACATAAAGCTTTTCCGCATAATCATTTTCCAATTGCACAAGGAATTGTAAAGCTACAAGGATCTTTAAGTTTCCGAGGAAATTTTTTCTGAAGTAAAGCGCTGCACTCCTCACTTAGTGCAACTGTCTCATAATCCCCAAATTTCCTTTTCTTGTTTAATATCTCCTTTATAAACTTTGCATAACTTGGCATCTGTTCCAAAGCTTCAGTGAAAGGAATATTTATCATTATTTTCATAAGTACTTTCATGAACTTTGAAAATTTTTTATTTAATTCATGTTGTATAAGTCTTTGAGGAAATGGAGGTGGTGGTCTTTCCAAGCTGATTTTAGTTAGAAATATTAATTTTTCTAGATCCTTAGAAACATGTTCTTCAGGTCTTTTAGATTCTTTTGTTTCTCTCACAACATATTTCTCTTTTCTAACTACATCCTCTATTTCTCTTCCACTTTTTAATTGGACAGCTTCTACTTGTTCATTAGTGTTCTCTTTAGGGTTGATCTCAATGTTGCTAAGAAGTGTTCCTTGGGTTCCATTGCTATGTGAATTAGCAATTTGTCCCAGTTGATTCTCTATGTTTCTAATCGCAGCATTTTGACTTTGCAACTGGTTTTTCATTTGCAATACCACTTCTTCCATAAACATCTTCTTATCCTTAAATTGTTTATCATTGTTAGAGTTCGGTGGATATGAAGGTCTATAATTTGTGTTCCCCTGATTATTCCAACTTCCATTAGGATTTATATGATTATTTTCTCATTTTTGGTTTCCACCATCAGTAATATGATTCCAGTCAAATTTAGGATGGTTCTCCCAACCTGTGATGTAAAAGTTAGAATACAGGTTATTTATGATATTTAAAGCATCATATGTTAAGTTAGAATCAATCATATGCCCTAACGAACTTTCCTCACTTACAAGAGTAAATTGAGGTTGGTTCATTCCAAATTAGTCCAACTTCCTTGATATTGCAGCAACCTGAGATGCAAGAATTGTAATCACTTCTGTATCATGAACACTAGTTACATTTTTATGATTTACCATAGCAGATGACCATTGAAATTCATTTTTAGCCATTTTTTCAATTAACGCATACGCTTCATCAAATGGTTTTGACATTAATGATCCACACGTGACGGCATCGATTATAGACCTAGGGATCCTACTAACCCATTGTAAAAAGTTTGAATTATTAACCAATCGGACAGAGCATGATGTGGATACTTTCTTAAGAGTTCCTTAAATCTTTCCCAGGCTTCGTATATTGATTCCCCTTCATACTGAAAAAATGAGATTATATCGTTTCTAAGTTTAGTAGTCCTTGAATGTGGAAAATACTTAGCTAGGAATTTCTGAGTTAACACCTCTCAATTTTTAATAGAACAAGGTGCTAAAGAGTATAACCACATTTTAGCCTTATCCCTTAGTGAGAAAAGAAAAATTCGTAGTCTAACAGCATCGTCTGACATGCCATTATAATGAAATGTAGCACAAAGTTCTAGAAAATTTGATAAGTGTAAATAGGGATCCTCCAGAAGGAGTTCCCCCAAGCTGGTTGTTCTGCACCAATAGGATAATCTCTGGATTTATTTCAAATGAGTCAGCTTCTACGACAGGGTTTTGTATACTTAAGTGAATTTTATCTGTCGTAGGATTTATATAATCCCTCAATGATTTATGATGATTTTTTAAGTTATTATTTTGAATGTTTTCCATTTCTATTTTTTAAAGTCCTTTCTGTTTTTTATTTTTTTTCCATTTTTCTAACTCGGAATCATAAGGCACAAGTTCTACAGATCCTTTGTTTTGCATACGTAACACAACAAACAATACATTAACAATAAAACAAATAAAATGAACAATATATTCAACACAATAAAACATTTTCACAAACACCTTATTTTTCACACAAACAGTTTTTTTTTACAACACGTTTTCATACAACAAAACACTTTTCACACAAAAAAAAATTTACGACACTAAAGTTTTCCGATTCTAAGCCTAATTACTTCAACTAAAATTCTCCTAAAATTCTTACCGAAGCTTCCCGGCAACGGCGCCAAAAACTTGATGCGACTTTTTTTATATGTAAGAATTTATGACCTCGATTTATATTTTTATAATGATTTTGTAAAGTCACAATTTCAAACGCCAGTATACGTATCGTATCAAGTAATAAAGAGCTCTAATGGAGTCCCGTTTATCGATCCCACAGGGAAGCGAAATAAGAGGTTCTTAGTCAAATTCTAGTTTACAATTATCAGAATTTAGATTGGAAGGTCGATATAAGTGGTTTTTCTAACAAGTACTCCTAAAAGTAGATGATTATATTTTAGATTAGCAACTACTCCTAAATGCAAATATTAAATGTAAATATAGTAACTATAACTAAATGCAAGTAATAATTCTAAAGATAACCCTTTTTGGATGAATTGGTTTGGAGAATTTTGAGATACTAAACACTACTATTCTTAAGTAATGAAATGGATAATGTGTAGGAATGAGATGCATTAAATATTGTATGTGCTAAATAGGAGCAATCTTATTCTTTACCCTTTGGCTCAGGCATAAAGAATATTGACTAATCCTATGCTTGTTTACTGAATCCGTGGCTAGGCTAGGAGGATACCGGCTCTCACTATGGAGCTCCCACTTTCCCCTCGCTTGAGGGCTAACATCTCCACTTCAGTACTCAAATAATAATTCCTAATTGGGGATTTTAGTCTGTCACTCTAAAATCTTCATTTCTACGTCCAATATTTATATTTTCCCTATTTATTTGCATTCAATCCCCATGAACTTCACTATCCATGGAATTTGAATGTGGTTCGTACTTAGTTTAGAAAGCATAACCCTCTCGGATCGTATGTTTTCACAATAAATTTTAATATTACAATAGACCTTAATTGCAATGTAAATGAAGTGCAAGTAAAAATCATCACAATTATATATACAACTTCTTCTAGCATCTATCTCAACATCCTACACATGAATTCTACTCATTACAAAAGAAAAGTAAAATGAAAACAATGGCATAATCTTCTTATGCCACTATTTCCAAATAAGAAGAAAGAGTAAGAGAAAGACATTGCAAAGCCCGAAGAAAACACAACGGAAAACTTCATTTCAAAACAAATCCACAAAATAAGTGTTTACAAAATCATAAGATAATGAAGAACACGATACTTAGCTTTTTCCCCTTAAAAGTAAGATGAAAATCTCTCCCACAAAGTCTCCCACAGATCCATGCAATGCTAGAACATCTTACAAATTCTCTCAAAATCTCCTCTCCAAACTCTCCAAAAGGGTAGAAATCTACATTTCTGCTCCTATTCTAAGATCTCTCAACATTGTCCAAGTTTTTCCTAACATCTACTCTCCATTTTTTGCTTCAAATTCGGTTTAAAATAGATTTGGGACGAATTTCCCAAGAGGTGCATGAAGAAACCCTTAGAAAAAGCGTCCAGGTTCAATGTATTTGGCCAAATACAACCCAATTTCGTATCCCAACTGTCCGGAGCACCGCCGGCGCTGAATAGGGTGCTGTCGGCGCCCTATTTTGGTGTTCTCTAGATCCTGGTGCCGCTGGCACCTGTTTGGGTGCCCCCGACGCCCATCCTGCGCAGCTCCACTATTTTGCTCTGTTTGGCTCCGTTTCAGCTCCGATTCGCCCTGTTTCAATTGCGTTGTGTTCCTAAAGATAGCCCTACAAAATAAGCATAAAAATAAAATTTCTTTAAAGTTTAATTGCATTCAAAAATATGCAAGAAGTTTAAATGATATTAAACATCAAAAGACTTATCGAAAGGTGACAGGGCAGAATTTCATTTCTTGCTCGTTTTTGCTCCAAATTGCACCATTTTTGCTTCCTTTTGCTCCAATCACCATTTCTTGTACCTAAAATCAAAAAACATACAAAATACCTTCTTTTAAAGGGTAATATCATCAAAAATGAGTAAAATGATATAGCAAAAAGCATATATATTTTAGGCGTGTCAACTGTCACAAAAATTCCTTGCTAAATAATTTCCACCATCTAAGATTGCTAAGTTGAGAAATAATATTACATCTTTTGGTCAGTTTGAAAGGGAATCAAAATATGAAGCATGGGAAAGATTTAAAGATCTCCTCAGGAAATGTCCACATCATTCGATACCAGATTGGTTAGTATAATAGATTACTTGGATCTCTTAGATCGATCATCGATGTTGCTGCTGGTGGATCATTAATGTCTAAAACATTTTCTGATGCTTATGCATTAATTGAAGAAATGACTACTAATATTTTTCAATGGCCTTTTGAAGGGTTAAATCCTAAAAAGGTAGCCAGTGTTTTTGAAAATGATGCTTTTACAATGTTAGCAAATCAAGTTGTTGTTGTTTCAAGGAAGATAGACCAATTTGGGATGAATTTTTCTCGACCACATTCCATGATTGAAGAAAATTCATTAGAGCCAAATGGTTGATTCTTATT
Organism: Papilionanthe hookeriana x Papilionanthe teres; assembly: GCA_022702705.1. Taxonomy (NCBI): domain Eukaryota; kingdom Viridiplantae; phylum Streptophyta; class Magnoliopsida; order Asparagales; family Orchidaceae; genus Papilionanthe; species Papilionanthe hookeriana x Papilionanthe teres. The sequence continues at coordinate 80,666,259 of CM040433.1, forward strand.
CTTCACTGAAAGCTGTAAATACTATAAGTAAGCTAATAACCCATATTCCAATTATTATAACCCAGGTTGGAAGAATCATCCAAATTTTAACTGGAATACCAATAATCAGGGTGGTGTTAATCAACAATGGGGGAACCACCAATTAAACCCATTGGGGAATTAGAACAACCAAGGAAATAAAAATAATAATATATTAACTTATCCTTCAGGTTATAACAATGCTGTACAATTAAAGGAGAAGAAGTTGTCTATTGAAGAAGTGGTGTTAAATACGGGAAATCAATTACAAATTCAAGGAGCAACCATCAGAAATATTGAAAATCAATTGGGACAAATTGCAAATGCCTTAAGTAATAGATCCCAAGGAATGCTTCCAAGTACTACTGAAGTAAATCTAATAGAAAAGAATAAAGAACAAGTTAAAGTAATTCAACTGAGAAGTGGAAGAGAATTGAAAGATAGAGTTTAAAAAGAAACTGAAGTAGAGAAAGAAGAGATTGAAGAACCAAAAGAGGATGCTTGCGAAAGGTTTGGAAAGAACTGTTTCTCCACCTAAGGTTGATTTAGAAAAACCACCACCTCCATTTCCTCAAAGACTTCGTCAACCAAAGTTGGATAAGAAATTTTAAAAATTCTTGGAGATAATTAAGAAGCTTACTATTAATATTCCATTTGCTGAAGCCTTAGAACAAATGCCAAGCTATGCGAAATTTATGAAGGATATTCTTAACAAGAAAAGGAAGTTTGAAGATAATGAGACTGTTGCACTTAGTGAGGAGTGTAGTGCAATAATTCAGATAAAGCTTCCTAAAAAGCTTAAAGATCCTGGTAGTTTCACAATTCCATGTGCAATCCAAGACAGATTCTATGGAAAAGCTTTATGTGATTTGGGTGCAAGCATTAACCTTATGCCTCTATCAATATTCAAAAGACTGGGACTAGGAGAAATAACTCCAACTACTGTAACTCTGCAATTAGCAGATCGTTCGATCACATATCCTAAAGGAGTTATAGAATATGTTTTAGTTAAAGTGGATTAATTTATTTTTCCTGTTGATTTATTGTGTTAGATATGGAGGAAGATAAAGAGATACTTATAATTTTGGGAAGACCTTTGCTAGCTACAGGCCGAGCCATGATAGATGTGCAAAAAGGGGAATTAACAATAAGGGTTAATGATCAGACTGTTACATTTAATATTTCAAAATTGATGAAATATCCTGCTAAAGGTAAAGAAGATGATTGTTATAGGATGGATGTTATCAAATATTTGAGTGAATTTCATTTCAAGTCAACTTATGAAGAGAAATTTGAAAGAGAAGAATTGGAACATAAGCAAGAAGAAGAATTACTTGATTTTGAAAATTTTCAAGAGGAAGATTTAAAGTATTTTCGTGAAAGTTTTGAATTGTTGGATTTGACTGAAAAAGATGAATCTTATGGTCCATCAATTGAAAACCTCCTGAACTTGACTTAAAAATGCATCCTGATAATTTGAAGTATGTTTAGGTGAATCCTCAACCTTTTTAGTTATAATATCCACTCAATTAACTGAAAAAGAAGAAGAGTGTTTGCTTGAAATTTTAAAGAAGCAAGAGAAAGCCTTTGGATGAACAATTGCTGATATTAAAGGAATCAGTCCTTCATTTGTATGCACAAAATTCTTATGGAAGATAGTTGCAAACCACGGGCTGATCCCTAAAGGAGATTAAATCCTATCAAGAAAGATGTTGTTAAGAAAGAAATTTTAAAATGGTTGGATGTTGGAATTATCTACCATATTTCAGATAGTGCATGGGTTAGTCCTATTCACTGTGTTCCTAGGAAAGGAGGAGTGATTGTGACTGTTAATAAAAAGAATGAAATAATACCAACAAGACAAGTTACAGGGTGGCGAATATGCATTGAATATAGAAAATTATATCTTGCCACAAGGAATGATTACTTTCCACGCTCTTTTTTGGATCAAATGTTTGATAGATTGGCTAGGCGTAAATACTTTTGTTTTCTGGATGGATATACTGGTTACCACCAAATTCAAATTGCTCCTAAGGATCAAGAGAAAACTATGTTTACTAGTCCTTATGGTACGTTTGATTTTAGAAGAATGCCCTTTGGTTTATGTAATGCTCCTGCTACATTTCAGAGATGTATTGTGACTATTTTTTGTGATTTAATTGAAAAAGGGATTGAAGTTTTTATGGATGACTTTTCAGTGTTTGGAATTTCATTTGAATCATGTTTAGAACATTTATCTAAGGTTCTAAATGCTGTGAAGAAACTAATTTGGTCCTTAACTGGGAAAAATGCCAATTTATGGTAGTAGGAGGAATTGTTTTGGGACATCGGATTTCAGAAAAAGGTTTGGAGGTAGATCCCGCAAAAATTCAAGTTATGTCTAATTTACCTTGCCCAACTAATGTAAGAGGAATTAGAAGTTATTTCGGACATGCTGGATTCTACAGGCGTTACATCAAAGACTTTTCAAAGATTACAAAACCTTTATGTCGTTTACTAGAAAAGGATGCAATTTTTAATTTTGATGATGATTGTCTCAAAGCCTTAGAAATATTAAAAGAAAAATTAATCATTGCACCTGTAATTATTTCACCAAATTGGGAAAAACCTTTTGAATTAATGTGTGATGCTAGTGATTATGCTATTGGTATTGTTTTGGGACAGAAATTTGATAAGATTTTCAATGTTATTTCTTATGCTAGTAAAACTCTTAATGAAGCTCAAATTAATTATACCACTACTGAGAAAGATTTATTAGCTATAGTATTTGCCTTTGATAAATTTCGATCAAATTTAATTGGAACTAGATGTGTTGTGCGTACTGATCATTCTGCTATCAAATAAGTAATAAAGAAAAAAGATGTAAAACCGAGACTGATAAGATGGATTCTTCTTTTGCAAGAATTTAACTTTGAGATAGTAGATAGAAAGGGTTCTGAAAATCAAATTGCTGATCATTTGTCCAAGCTTGAAATTGAAAAATCTCTCTGTGATATTGAAGAAATTAATGAACATTTTCCTAATGAAAAATTTTTCACTATTAATGAGTGGCGTATTCCGTGGTATGCAAACATAGTAAATTTTATTGTCAGTGATATAATACCCTACGGTTTGACATATCAGGAAAAGAAGAAATTTCTGTTTGATGCTAAGACTTATTTTTGAGATGACCCATTTTTATATAAACAAGGAAAGGATCTTATAATTTGAAGATGTGTACCTTTAGAAGAGACGTATGAAATTATTCAAAAATGCCATGATTCTAATTATTGGGGACATTTTGGAAGTGATAAAACTATATATAAAATCTTACAATCTGGATTTTATTGGCCTACAATTTTTAAGGATGTGAATGCTTATATTAAAAATTGTGATAGATGTCAGCGTGTAGGCAATATTTCTAGGAGAAATGAGATGCCCCTCAATTATATATTGGAAGTTGACATATTTGATGTTTGGGGATTAGATTTTATGGGACCATTTACACCATCTTTCGCAAATGTTTATATTTTGATGGCAGTAGACTATGTTTCCACATGGATTGAAGCTATTGCTTTACCTCGATGTTCAAAGTGTTGCAAAGTTTTTAATGAAGAATATATTTTACAGATTTGGAATACCAAGAGTAATCATAGCTGATGGGGGAAGTCATTTTAGAAATGAGATTATTGGAAAGTTAGCAAAGAAATATCATATTAATCATCGCATTGCTACTGCTTATCATCCATGAGACAAGTGGTTTGGTTGAATTATCCAATCGTGAAATTAAAAGAATATTGGAAAAGACTGTTAAATCAAATAGAAAGGTTTGGTCAATCAAACTGGATTATGCTTTGTGGGCCTATAGGACTGCCTACAGAACCGCTATAGGAATGTCCCCATATAGGCTGATTTTTGGAAAATCTTGTCGTTTACCTATTGAACTTGAGCATAAAGCATTTTGGGCTATTAAAGAGTTTAATTATAATTTGAAAGATGCTGCTAAGAAGAGATTATTGCAATTAAATAAGCTTGGAGAGATAAGGAATGAATCTTATGAAAGTGCTAAGATTTATAAGGAAAGATGAAGTTATGGCATGATCGGAAGATTATTACTAAAAATCTTGTGCCAGGATAGAAAGTTTTGCTGTATATTGCTAGATTGAGAATTTTTTTCTGGAAAACTTAAGTCCAGGTGGATGGGTCCTTTTATTGTGATGAAATTTTATTCATATGAAGTTGTAGATATTCAAGATCCTAAGACTGGAAAATATTTAAAGTTAATGGAAATAGACTTAAACCATATTTTTCAGTCGAGTAATCTAAATCTGATGAGAAACTGATGTTGGATCACTCAGAATGAGTTCTAGGTATGTCAGGCTGAAGACGTTAAACCAAGCGCTTTGTGGGAGGCAACCCATAATTATCGGTGTGCTTTGTTTTATGTTTGTTTTATGTGCTTTGTTTGCTTTGTTTGGTTTATTTTTATATGTTTAGTGGTAGTAATTTGGAGTTTTTAAACTAAATAGAGTTTATTTTACCTTATTTGATGACTTAGAGGAGTCAGAATGAAAATTTGGACATTTGGCAGGCCTGTGCTAAATTGAGCACTGGCGGCTAAGCGCCGCCTAGTTGGCACTTAGGCGCCGGAGTTACAAAAAACGTGAAAAATGAGATTCTAGAAGCCTAGATCATGGGGAAGAAGTTTTGGAATTTATTATGGAGTTTTAAAACGTCTTGGGGCAGTTTTAGCACTTCCCAAGTCTATAATAAGAACCAGATTTAAGAGAAACACTTGCTTCAAGACCTATTTTCATTCCTGAGTCTTAAGAAGAGTATTTTGAGTACATCATGTCTTCCTGGGAGAATGAGATTAAGAAGAAACAAGATTCTGACAAGAGTAAGTTCATTAGTGATAGTGCTAAAGAGTTATTCAATGGATTTCTCATCGTTAGTATTCGAGGGATTACAGAAATGATTGCAAAAATTGAAGCCTGAGTGACTTCAATGGAAGCAAAGATTAATGAAACTAACTTATAGTTGGAGCACATGGGATGGCAACTCAAGATGCAATTCAGTCATTCAAGATATGTGGAAGAAGCGGATAAGGCGATGTTTTTAAAGAACAAATGGATTGAATAAGAAGATGTAAGAATGAATAATTATCGCCTGTTCTATCAGATTAATATTCTAGAAGGGTCAAATAAGAATAATAGTGGTCCTAGATATAATCCGCCTAATGGAGAATAGAATTAAGTATGCTTTGTTTTTATATGTTTAGTGTTTATATGTGTTTTGTTTGGTATGTTTAGTGTTTATGTTTAAGTTTTTAATTACGCCTTATGATGTTACAGTTACATCCTAGAGATGTAAACTTATCAGTTTGAGATTAAAGTCTCTTGTATTTAGAGAATTTAATCCTATGTATGTGGATAGAAATTCTAGGATTGTATTAAGTGTTATGTTTGTTTTAATGAATACAAGTTTGTGTTTGTCTGAAATTTGTTTGGAATCGATGAATATTAAACATTTAAATTGGAATATTGGAAGATTTATAGGGAAGAGATAATCATTTTTAACAGATTAAAGGTGATTAACGAAGTGGTTTAAAGCATATACCTTGATTGTGAAAATTTGGGTATTGGCGGCTAAGCGCCGAAGGGTTCACGCTTAGGCGCCAGTTCGCGAAAACTGGTTTCCACCTGTTAAAAAACCGTTAATCGCCATTTTTTAACTCCCTGTTCATCTTCAATCTGTCGTTTTCACATGAGAGAGAGTCTATGGCATCCTTAATTTGGACCATTTAAGAGCTGATCTCAACAAAAATTTGTATATTTGGATTCCTTGAGGTAAGAGCACTACTCCTAAGTAAAAATGTTTTATTTTCACCATATATTTTGAGTGCATATTGGAAAATCTTAAAATCACTATTCATGGTGAAATTTATAGGAAAAACTTAAGAAATTGCTTAGATTTAGTGGAAACATCTTTTGGAAGATAAGTTAGCAAGTTTAGTATGATTCTGGAATTTATGGTAAACTTTTCGTGAATTTTTAGAGATGGTTCCAAAGTCAAAGCGCGTGAGAGAAAAGACGAAGTTTCATTCTGACAAATTTGTTAGTGCGAAGGCTGAGGAACGATACGTCGATGCATTGTAGTCACATAAATTGATTCCTGAAAGAGTCTTCAGTAAGCTAGGAGAAGTGATTGAAGATATGATTGCTAGGAGGAACTGGGAGAACTATTGTTGCTTCTGCCCTATTGTTATTGTTTCTATTGCTAGAGAATTTTATGCGAATTTGCCTGCATCAGAAGAGAATTTAGTGGTTGTTAGGGGGCAAGATGTGAACTTTTCTTCTGGGGTAATTAACACTTTCTATCAAATTCCTCATGCTATGTTTTTTTTTTATTCTAATTTTCACCCTACGGAGGGAGAGTTAGATGAGATAATGGGATTTTTGACTGATTAAAGAGGAATATGGAAAATAATAAATGATAGAAGAGTGAATTTTCCTGCTTCCAAATTAAATGCCACATCTAAGGCATGAAATTATTTTATCTCTTCTAAACTGTTGCCTTCAACTCATACTAGTGAAGTAACGAGAGAAAGAGCTGTTTTGAACCATTGCATTCAGCAAGGGAAGCCTATAGATATTAGAGCAATCATTTATGATTATATTGTGAATTGTGCCAGATCTACCACTACTGCAGGTATGGGATTTCCTTCCCTGATTCATTCATTATGTGAACTGTCTGAAGTGAAATTTGAAACCTGGGAAGAGGTACTTCAGCCTTTGAGACCTATCTCCAGTGTAAACATTGGATCTTACACTGTACATTCAGAATTTGGCTGGAGAGGAGGATTTGGTAGGGCTTCTACTGCTTCTGCTTCTGCTTCTGCTGCATCTACTTCTCGTGGTACTACTTCACGTGCTTCATCATCTACTGATTCACAAACTGGTTTATTAAGAAAAATTTTGAAGAAAGTGAGTCTTACTCGTGAGCATGTTAGAGACATGGATGGTAAGATGGACAATATGGAAAGATATATTGTTAAACATGATGAGTATGAGGAGAATTATCAGCATTATTTGGATAGACTGATCAGAGGTGATCAGAGTGCTGAGATGCCCCTTCATCCATTCTACATACCTTATGTGCCATTCAGGGATTGCAACGAGCAAGATGATGATGATGAGGATGAAGAGTATATGTATGTTGTTTGTTTTAGTTGTTGTGTTGTTGTGATGTGTTATTGTGTACTTTGTCTAGTATTTTGTTTTATGATTGTGTTGTGATGTGAACTCTGATAGTATGCAGATTGTAGTTGTACTATTTATTTGTTATGCATATTCAGATGTATTGTTGTTGGATTGATGTTGTATATGTTGCTTTGAGTGTAGTGTGTGTGGTAGTAAATGTCTTAATGTGTATGTTGTACTAGAGTTTTTTTTAGGTTGTACTTAAATTCTAAAACTGTGAGGAGATTAGAGAACACTATAGAAACTACTATTTAGAAAACTGCATACAAAAATCTACCACTACCATTTGTTATCTAGTATCAGTGTGATTTCAGTTGGTGTGTATTTCCTTTGAAAACCTTCACTACTGTATAAGTCTTTTGAAATTTTTACTTTTCTTGTTATAAAAAGAAAATGTTTTGAAAAACTAAATTTGATTTCATTTTACTCATGTTGTTTAAACTGTTATACTTGCATATTTAGGATATTTAAATTCCTGCGAGCATGTTATGTTAGTCTTTAATTCTCACCCATGTATCATTTCTTATGCTTAAATGTTTTATCCTAACTAAAAATTAATGTTTGGGGGGGGGGAATTCTAAAAAACAAAAAATTTCAAGAACCTAAAATTTTATTTGTTCTCAAGAATACTTAAAATAAATCTTATTTCTTGATTGAGAACAATTTTGTATATGAAGTTATATTAGGGGAACAAAAATTTTGAATATAGAAATGAATAAAAGAATTTACTTAAAAATTTAAAGTAATCATGAAAAACTTAAAGTTAAAATTTTCTTAGTGAAGAGATGTTAAATATAGCTATATATCTTTAGTAAGAAATTTTATATTTTTGGATAAATAAAAGATTTGACTTTTATTCTTCAAAGCTTAAATTTCTTTTATTGAAGAATAATTTTCAAATACTATTATTATGATTTTTAAGTGAAAGATATACATCTGACCTTTATTTTAAATGGAAGGGTGGAATTCAAAATCATTAAAAAACTATCCAGATACAATAATCCTTGCCTAAAAAAAAGAAAAAAAAAGGATAAAAAGAAAATGAAAAGAAAAAGAAAAGAAAAAGTGAAAAATAGTATGTAAAAAGGAAGGAGAAGCTTGAGGATTTAAGGGCCTAATCAAAAATTGGTTCCATACCTAAAAGTTTAAACATATAAGTTCAGAGAAAATCTAAAGCTTAAGGTTATAATATAGTAAATAAAATTATTTTCAAATAAAGATTTTTAAGTGAGAAAAATAAGATGTTTGAATCCTATATTTTGAAGAATCTACAAATATTTCTGAATTAGATGGACACTTATACTTGTCATTTTTCTTTCATTAAGAACTTTCTAAACTTTAAGGTGGTCTTAATTACTGAAATTTTTTCTAAATTGGACTATTCCATTTCTAGAACAAAATTTTGTTATCTTCCTAAGAAACTCATTACATAATTTTCATGTTAAAATTTTTATATGAGATTAACTGTCACTTGAGGATAAGTAACATTTTAAGTTTGGGGGATTTTGATACACCTAAATTATATAGTATTTTCTATGCAAATTTTTATACCTATTTTTGATGATATTGCACTTTAATGGAAGGTATTTTGTGTTTTTCTTGTAGGTATGATGAAAATGAGTGATTATCATGAAAGGAGCAAAATTGGATCAAAATTGGAGCAAAAATATGAAAAATGAAAATTTGGGCACTGGCGACTAAGCGCCGCTGGGCCAGCGCTTAGCCGCCACAGTTAAAAATCGAGTTTAATTTGAATTTGGCGTCATTTTCAAAGGGGATGGGATGGAACTCTTGGTGTTAACTACCATAACTTCCTTTGGTCGGCAAGTTTAAATGAAGGAGTGCAATCTTTGGTGGATACATTGAATCTGGACACATTTTTAAGAGACACCAAGGCATCTTTTAGTTTAATATAAAAATAGAGTCTTAGGAAAATTTAAGGGGCTCTTCCCTTGCATTTTGAAGGGCTTTTTCTTTGCATTTAGAAAGTTTTAATTAGTAGTAGGAGTAGAGAGTAGAAAAGAGAAAAGGGTAGGATTGAAGCTTTCTTCTTTCCACTATTTTTCTTTCCTTTAGTTTAATTTAGTTTTTATTGAAGTCTGAAGTCTGTATTCTGAGTCATCGGAGTTGGGAGACTTGCTCTGAGGAGTAGTTTAGTAAAGAGTCAAAGTTTCAGAGGAACTTCCTGAGTCTTGTGGAGAGGATTTTCAGATAAGTGTTTACTTTTATTCTTATATTTAGTTTTTAATTAATACTTATTTTTGTTAGTTGTTTTTCTTATGGTTTTTTAATTTTAAATCAATATGTTTTTGTATTTTCTCAATGCATTCTCAGTAGTTTACTTTATCTTTTTTTTTCTTAAATGAAGAAGTAAGTAATTCATGAAGAATTGTTGTGGAAAGTATATGTGTTTAAAGTTGAAAGAAGTTGTAAAAATTGATTCTATTAACTTTGTTTACTTCTTAGTTTGGCATGTTAAGATGTAAAATTTGTGGTGAGATTATGTAAGAACCAATGTGGTATTGTCTCATAAAAGTTAGAAAGAATCACATGCAATTATATGGGTGAAAATTATAGTTCATATAATTGAATGTAATATATTAGAAGATGTTTTAAAAAGGAGAGTAAAATTAGAATATTTTTAGTGTGACAGGCTAAAAGCCCCTAATTTGGTTTGAAGTTTTGAATTTTTTTATGAGAAGTTAGCCCCCAGGTGGAGGGAATCAAGGGAACTCTAGAGTGAGAGCTGGTATCTTCCCTGCCTAACCATGTTCAAAATGATAAAATTTCAAATTAACCAATGTTCTTTATAGAACCAAGTAAGGGTAGAGAATACATTTGCATCGATTTTTCACAACAAATTTAAATACTTCTACAATAATACTTTCATAATTATTACTACTTTATAAAAGAAAGAAAAAGATATTTTAGTTAATAGTGTTTTTCATACCAATTTTAGTTAATAGTGTTTTTCATACCAATTCTAGTTAATAGTGTTTTGTATACCAATTTTAGTTAATAGTTTTTTTTATACCGTGTTTACAGTTATTATCATTTTAATTTCTTGTTTGATATTTATAAGAAAATTTAATAAGTAAAATTAACTATCAAACTTTTCAAAATCAAAACATACTTTCAAAAGCCAATTAAAAAAAGTAAAAAGATAATTTTCTTATTTCTTTAAAGATTCATAACTTTCCCTGTGGGTTCGATATCTCGCGGCTTAATCAGAAAGTTCTATATTACTTGATAAACAATATGTATACTTGCGTAGTATCTCATATTATAAAATCATAATTTTCATATCTAAATAATCAATACATATATTTATAGGTGCGGGACCAAGTTTCTGGCGCACATATATTTATCGAGGATCAAGCCATCTAAACGTAAGAGAAAGAAAACGCAAAATAAAGCAAAGGATCAAAAGAATAAACTTACTTAAGCTTTAAAAACTTAAATAAAGCTTCAAATCCATGGATTAAACTCCAAAAATCAAAATTTTCAGTTTTGCTCAAAAGTAGAAAAATCTATGGTGAAAATAAATGGATTAGAAGGTAGATTTGACCTTGAGATGAAGAAATCGATTGATTCCAAGCTTAAAAACAATAAAAATTGACCTAAAAATGGATCCCTAGGTATGTATTTCGTGAAAAATTGATGAAGAAGGAGCCTAAGCGTCGTTAATGGCGTCGGTGGGTTTAAAATCCCAAATTTCGGGTTCAGGCCGAACCGGTGCCTAGGCGCCGAATTCTGGCCCTTAGGCACCAGACTCTCCTTCCAAAAAATTCGATTTAAAATTGTATTTTCCACCAAAACTTAACAAATTTGACTTCTAATTACTCTAATAAGAGTATTACTCTAATTTCTAACCTCCAATCATTTCCACAAACAATTTAATTAATAAATTAGATCCAACATTCAAACACAATATATAATCAAACTCTTCCAATTCCTTTTCAAATTTTTCCATTCCAAGCTCAAGAAATTACAGAAAAGTACTATAACAAGGTTCAACTCTTAATAAACAATACAAACATCACTATTTCAAAGCAAATTCACAATCAAATAACACACTTTGAACAATAAAAGCAAACACAAACAAAATATTCGACTCACTAAAACAAAACTCGATCACACCTAGAACACAATAACGTTCTATTCTTCTCCAAACTTTGAATTTCCATCCCCCTCGCAATGAAGATTGCTAGGCCCGCATGGGTAGAAAACTAACACCCTTGGAAATTCCAAAGCCATTTTCTCATCAATCTATTTGTTCTTCACATACAACGTCACTTGAGAATCTTTAAAGGCCACCATATGATCGAATTAAAGCTTTGACTGCCATTCCTAGTGCTCGATTTGGTGATACATCTCCTGTAGACGATTTCCAACACTTAGCAATTCCACCTCAATCTTATCTAGATGACTGAATAATTTCTCCAAAATTACTACAATATAACCATTGAAATAAGGTTGAGGATCTTTAAAAGACTTATCTCTTAACTCATTGCCATGATTTCTTCTCTCCATTGCTTCTAAACTTCTCTTTTCTCTTCCAAAATGAGTTGTACTAGACGAAATTAGGGTTGCTTATGGATTGGGGACGATGATAGGTTAGTTTATAGAAAGAATTCGTGTGAAAAACTAAAGATTTTTTTATTTTTGCACAAACTTGTAACTGGGACGCTTAGCAGCCGAAATATGGCGCCTAGGCGCCAGACCATCGATACACAGGTTATGTTGGCGCTTACGTGCCAAGTTTGGGTGCCTAGGCGCCGAAAACATGTTAGACTCTGGTTCGCCTATCGTCAAATTTACAAAGTTTCGGTCTTAAAATAGGTCTATTAAAATGGTGTGATCAACACACACAAATTGATTAAGATAAATTTAATTCACAAATAATCACAATGATAATATATGGGTTGCCTCCCACAAAGCACTTGGTTTAACGTCGTCAGCCCGACCTAATCAGTTATTTTAATTGGGTAGACTCAGCTCGTAAGCCTCCTTGTAAATCGGTTTCATTTCTCCCATATAAGGCTTCAGTCTTAATCCATTAACTTTAAATATTTTTCCCGTCTTGGGATCTTTAATATCCACAGCTCCATAAGGGTATACTTTCTCAATTATAAATGGTCCCATCCATTTAAATCTTAATTTTCCATGAAAAAGTCTTAAATGAGTATTAAATAATAATAATTCTTGTCCAGACTCAAATATTTTTCTTGAAATCTTTTTATCATGCAATTTCTTCATTTTTTCCTTATAAATCTTTGCATTTTCATAGGACTCATTTCTTATCTCTTCCATTTCATTCAGTTGTAACGATCGTTTCTCTCTGCAGCATTCAAATGATAATTGAACTCCTTTATCGCCCAATAAGCTTTATGTTCCGGTTAACAGGTAAGTGACAATGTTTACCATAAACTAACCGATAAGGTGACGTTCTGATAGGTGTCTTATAAGCTGTTCTATAAGCCCATAATGTAGAATCAAGTCTATCAACCCAGTCAGTTCTTTTAGGATTAACAGACTTCTCTAATATTCTTTTAATTTCTCTGTTTGATACTTCAGCAATTCCACTTATTTGTGGGTGAAAAGCAGTTGTAATTCTATGTTTAATTATGAATTTTTCTAGTGATGATTGAATTCTTACACTTCTGAAATGACTTCCCCCATCCGTGATAATTACCCTCGGCATTCCAAACCTTGTAAAAATCATTTTCTTAAAAAATTTTGAAACACTTTTGGAATCACAGTTAGGTAAAGCTATAACTTCAATCCACTTTAAAACATAATCAACTGCTAATAAAATATAAATCTTTCCAGATGATGGTATAAAAGGTCCCACAATATCAAAAATCTCAATTTCTAATATATAGCTTAGAGGCATTTCATCTTTTCTAGATATATTCCCCATTCTTTGAAATCGATCACAAGTTTTTACATAATGTCCAACATCTTTGAATAATGTAGGCCAATAAAATCCAGAATTTAAAATTTTAAACGCTATTTTATCTACTCCAAAGTGTCCTTCAAATTCAAAATTGTGACATTTTTGAATAATTGCAAAAGTTTCTTCATAAGGTACACATCTTCGAATCACAGAATCTCTGCCTAGTTTAAATAAATGAGGATCTTCCCAAATATATGATTTAGAATCATTCTTAAATTTCTTAATATATTTGCTATTCAATCTTTACGGTAAAATATTGCTAACCAAATAGTTAACTACATCTGCATACCAAGGCATTTGTAATCCTTGAATAACATATAACTATTCATCAGGGAATTTCTCATTTATGTTTTCTTTAGTAATCTTCTCACTATCATTTTTAATTCTTGATAAATGATCAGCAATTTGGTTGTCAGCTCCTTTTCTGTCCAATATTTGAAAATCAAATTCTTGTAAAAGTAGAACCCATCTTATCAATCTCGGTTTAGCATCCTTTTTAGACATTAAATACTTAGAAGCGGAATGATAAGTATGTATGATACATTTGGTCCCAAAAAGATAAGGTCTAAATTTATTAAAGGCATATACTATTTCTAAGAGCTCTTTCTCAGTAGTAGTGTAATTTATTTGAGTTCCATTAAGAGTTTTGCTAGCATAATATATAACTTCGAAATTTTTATCATATTTTTGTCCCAATACAGCTCCAATTGTATAATCACTTGCATCACACATTAATTCAAAAAATTTACTCCAATTAGGTGTAACAATCTTTTAGAATATTAAAAGCATTCACACAATCTTCATTAAATTCAAACTTAGCTTCTTTTTATAATAAATGACAAAGAGGTTTAGCAATCTTAGAAAAATCCTTTATATATCTTCTATAAAATCTAACATGACCCAGAAAACTTCTCACATTAGAAACAGTAGTAGGTGGTTGAAGTTCAGCAATAATTTTCAATTTTGCCTAATCAACTTCCATCCTTTTTTGTGAAATTTTATGTCCAAGTATAATTCCTTCTGTTACCATAAATTGACATTTTTCCCAGTTTAGAACCAAATTTGTTTCTTCACATCTTTTCAGAAATTTTGTTACATTTTCCAAGCAAAACTCAACAGAAGTTCCAAATACTGAAAAACCGTCCCTAAATACTTCAAATCTTTTTTCAATTAAATCACAAAATATTGACATCATACATCTCTGAAAACTTGCATGTGCATTACATAAACCGAAAGGCATTCTTCTAAAGGCAAATGTTCCATAAGGACTTGTAAATGTTGTTTTCTCTTGGTCCTCGGGAGCAACGGGTAATGTATGATATCTAGAATATCCATCCAAAAAATAGAAATATGAGTGTCCAGCTAATTTATCCAGCATCTGATTCAAGAAAGGTAAAGGAAAATGATCCTTTCTAGTGACATTGTTTAATTTTCGATAATCGATACAAATTCGCCATCCAGTAACTTGTCTTGTAGGGATAAATTCATTTTTATCATTAACAATGACAGTTACTCCTCCTTTCTTCGGAACACAATGAATAGGACTTACCCATTGACTATCCAAAATAAGATAAATAATTCCAGCATCTAACCATTTTAAAATCTCTTTTTTAACAACCTCTTTCAAAATTGGATTCAATCTTCTTTGAGGTTTAATAGTAGGTTTACAATTTTCTTCCACTAAAATCCTATGCATACAGATTGAAGGGCTTATTACTCTTATATCTGCAATAATCCAACTAAAAGCTGTCTTAGAGTTCTTCAGAACTCCTATTAATTTTTCTTCTTGATCTTTGCCTAGTTCTAAAGATATAATCACAGGTAAAGTTAATGAATTTCCAAGAAATGCATACATTAAATGTGCAGGTAACATTTTTAATTCCATTTCAGGGGCTTTTTCAACTGAGGGTAAAAGTATATCATTTTTAGTCGTGTCTATAATTTCCCAATTATCATGAATACAATGAGTTTCTTCAAATAAATTTTCTTCATTCACTTCTTCAATTTCTTCAGTTAATGATTCATTATATAACATAGATTCATCATTTTTTTCTTCAGAAATGACTTTATATTTTTCTTGATAATGTTTTTCAATTATATAATCAATAATATCCATCCGATAGCATTTTTCTTTGTCAGGATACCTCATTGATTTCAGAACATTAAATGTTATCTCTTAATCATTAACTCTCATTGTTAATTCTCCTTTTTGCACATCAATCATAGCACGTTCGGTAGCTAGAAAATGTTTCCCTAAAATAATAGGAATTTCTTTATCTTCTTTCATATCCAATACAATGAAATCCATAGGGAAGATAAATTTATCTACTTTAACAAAGACATCCTCTATAACTCCTTTAGGATAAGTAATAGATCGATCAGCTAACTGAAGGGTTACAGTGGTGGGTGAAATCTTGCCTAAATCTAACTTTCAAAATATAGAAAAAGGCATGAGAATAATACTTGCTCCTAAATCACATAAGGCTTTTCCACAAAATTTTTCTCCAATAGCACATGGTATAGTGAAACTTTTAGGATCTTTAAGCTACTGAGGTAGTTTCTTTTGAATTATTGCACTACATTCTTCACTTAATGCAACAGTTTCATAAGCTTCAAATTTTCATTTCTTGCTTAAAATATCCTTCATAAATTTTACATAACTAGGCATTTGTTCCAAAGCTTTAGCAAAAGGAATGTTGATGGTAAGTTTCTTAAAAATCTAAAAAAACTTACAAAATTGATGGTCAAGCTTCTGTTGTTTTAGTCTTTGAGGAAAATGTGGTGGTGGTCTTTCAACTTCCACTTCAATAGGAATTACATTCTGATCTTTACTTGGAGAAAGAGTTTCTTTAGGTTTTTTAATCTCTTCAACTCTCTCTCTTTTTCAATCATTCTGAATTTTCTCTTTTAATTCCTTTCCACTTCTAAGTTGTATAGCTTTTGCTTGTTCATTATCTTTTCCAATTTCTTTTGGATTAATTTCAACGTTGCTAGGAAGTGTTCCTTGAGGTCTGTAATTAATTAAATTAGCAATTTGTCCCATCTGATTCTCAATATTTTGAATAAATTGTTTCGACTTTGTAACTGATTACCTAGTTGCAAGATCGATTCTTCTAAAGATAACTTTTCTGTTGATTGTTAAAACCAGGAGGATAAGTAGATCTAAAGTTTGAACTTCCTTGATTGTTCTAATTCCCAGTTGGATTAACTTGATTATTACCCCATTGTTGATGTCTATTATTCCAATTAAAATTAGGGTGATTTTTCCAACCTGGATTATAATAATTCGAATAAGGGTTATTAGTTTTACTAGCAATGGCTTGCATGTCTCCATTGTTTGAGAATCATCAATATTTGCAGAATTGTCATTAATTACATGCGATACGTTAATAGCAAAATTATCCAATTTCTTAGATATCGCAGCCACTTGTGAAGCTAAATTAGAAAAAGCTTCATTATCTTGAATACTTGCCACTCTTTTAGGATTAACCCTTTAGAAGGCCATTGAAAATTATTGTTAGCCATTTCTTCAATTAAGTTATAAGCTTCATCAAATGTCTTAGCCATTAAAGAACCTTCAGCAGCAGCATCTATAATAGATCTAAGTGATCTAATAAGTCCGTTATAAAATATTTAAATAATTAACCAATATGGTAAAGCATGATGAGGACATTTTCTTAATAGTTCTTTAAATCTTTCCCATGTTTCATAAATTGTCTCTCCATCAAATTGACTAAATGAAGTAATATCATTTCTTAATTTAGCAGTTTTAGAAGGAGGAAAATATTTAGCAAGGAATTTTTGTGCCATATCTGCCCAAGTTTTAATAGAACCAGTTGCTAATGAGTTCAGCCACTTCTTTGCTTTATCTTTTAAGGAAAAAGGAAAGAGTCTAAGCCTAACAGCATCATCATAAACATTATTATATTTAAAGGTAGCATAAAGTTCTAAGAAACTAGCAAGATGTAAGTTTAGATCCTTATTTAGTGTTCCTCCAAATTGATTATTTTGAACCATTTGAATAATAGAAGGTTTAAGCTCAAAAGAATTAGCATCTATAGCATGCGTTTGAATACTAATATGAAGTTCATCAGTTGTAGGGTTTATATAATCCCTTAATGGTTTATAAACATTTTGTTCATTAATTTCTATTGGATTTTCATTATTGTTATGTAAGTTAGCCATTTCTTGATATTTTTGAATTTATTTTCCTTTTCTAATTCTTTTAACAATTCTTTCTAATTCTGAATCAAATGGTAATAATCCTTCAGATCCAGAACTACGCATAAAAATTAAATAAAAGGATTCAAAAATAAAATAAAATAAAATAAAATATTTTTGGTATTTTTGCTTTTGTAAATATTTTTGTATTTTTAAAGAAATAAAAGTGTGTATAAAATATTTTTAATTTGAAAAATCTAAAAAGTGTCTTTCACTTCCCAGGCAACGGCGCCAAAAACTTTGACCCGACCCGCAATTACGCAGTAATTTTTGCTTTTGAAAGTTGGCCAAAAACTTGACCCAATTTATAAATAGTTGCTAGTGTGTGAAATTGAAATGTTGTAAAATTGTAGAAAATATTTTACACACTAGGGGTATTATGCATGTATACGTATCGTATCTAGTGATACATGGCTCTATTGGAGTCTTGGTTATCGATCCCACAGGGAAGATTAATTTTAGAATTTAATAGAATTTCAAATTAAAATTAATTATAATTTTTATTTCTTTTCAAAAATCAGATTTTAAGTTTTATGAAATTTCTACTAGATACAAGTAAAGTAGCAATAAAGTAAAGGTAGATGCAAGTATAAATAAAACAAATTTCTCCTTTTCAACTAATCCAAGATTATTCAGAAAAACTATCATTCGTGGAGAACTTGAAATTATGGTATTGTGCCAAATAGAAGCATTCATATTCTTTACCTTCGCTCGATAGTATAAAGAACATTGGTTAATCTATAGATTGGTTCAGGATGTATTATTAGTAGAATGTGTTAATCTAGACTCACACTTCTAGATGTCCAGGGGTGGCTTTGGTTGGCCCTACTAGTGACCCGTTCCCTTTCTATAAACCAAATTATTAAAATTTAGTCTGTCACTCTAAAAACTAAACGCCCAATAAATAATATCTCCCTATTTATTTGCACTACACCTTGAATAACCTGCACATGGTCTTCGATTATCCAAGGATTCATGTGATATCTACTAGTTAAGAACTCATCTCTGGATAGGTCTCAGAATTATTCAACAGATTTTAACATTTCAAATGGCCAGTTTAAAAAGTAAATTAAGATCAGGTATGAATATCATCACAATAATTTTTAAAATGAATTTTAAGTTCTCCAACAAAATCAAATTATCTTTTTTTATCTTTTCATGGTTGAAAGGAGAAAGAAAAGTAACTACCCAGAACACATTGAATTAACACAACAAAACATATTTATAAAACTTTGAACCAAGTTACAAATACTTATCTGGAATGTTCCTTCGAGTGATCCTTTGACTACTACTGACTCCAATGCAAAGCACAAGACTTCAACAGCACGAGCTCTTACAAACTCTCACTTACTACTCAAGGAATTGAGTAGTAATACTCAAAATAACTAGAATAAACTCACTAAATACTTAAGAAGAATATTTGGAGGCTCTCTAGAACTATTTTCGGGCATGGAAGATATCTCCTACTTATAGAGCTTTGAAAATGACCAGGGGTTGCTTAAGGCATCTCTTCAAAATTCTTCCAAATTCAATGAATCTTCTAGAAAGTAACTGTGGTTCCTAGGCGTCGGACTCCGTGACCAAGTCTTCGCACCCATTCACTTTGCAACTCACCTCTTCGCGATTAAAACCCTTTTCTTGTGTCCAGATGTATTGTATCACATGTCCTATGTATCAGGAGTAACTTCCAGTCTTCTAGAAAGTCTGATAACCGCTTAACACTGTCAAAATAACTGCCCAAAGTTGTCAAAAATCTTAACTGCATCAGTATCGAACTGTCGCTAGGTGCCAATCCTATAATTTTGGCAACTTTGCTTTTTAGCTCTATTTTTGCTCCTTTTTTCTCCTTTTTTCCTTCTTGAACTCTTCTTTTCATCACCTATATCCGAAAACATAAAAATACCTTTCATTAAAGCATAATATCCTTAAAAATTGAATCATAAATAAAGCATAAAAATAGGTACTTTTTAAGTGGATCAGCTACACTCAAGTTACGAGATCAACGCTTTCCCGAGTCTTAGTTTCACTATAAAAAACTTCAACATAAACTATTGCAACTTAAGTTATTTCAATGAAGCAAAGGAGATATTACTCATCACTTGAAAATAAAACTAATTTTATCATAAAACAAATTTTCCTAAACAAGCCACTACTTCATATTAAAAGAAAAGATTAAAGAACAGTGGTTAAGAAGCATGGCTAAAAAATAACAAGAAACCTCATTTAAATCAAAGAAAATACACTAGATAATATTTACAACAATTACAAGAAAATGAAGAACACAATACTTAACATTTTTCCTCTGAAAGAAAGATAAAAAATCTCTCCAAGAAAGCCTCATGTCAATCCATGCGCCGCTCATACTTTCTTACTCATATCTCTCAAAATCCCTCTCCAATATCTCCAGAAAATAGAGAAATCAACAACTCCATAGTCATACCAAACTCTCTCTAAAAATCTCCTAAAAACCCCTCCTAAAACACACACTAATTCCCCCCTCATGAGAGGCACCAACCCCTCTTTTTAAAGAGAAGCTAAACACCTCTTTTTTCCAAAAGACACACCCCTTCATTCTAAGAGACACACCCTTTCACTCTAAGAGACACAACTCTTCATTTAAATGCTTTTCAAATAATCTATATTTATTGAATCATGCCAATGGGCGTGCAAAGTTGTCCAAAAGATTCCAGAACATTCTAAAATGGCCTGGAATAGCCCAAAACCCGTCCAAATACCATCTCGGGTGCTATAGCACTAGAACTGGTGTTATAGAAGCTATTACTAGATGTGACTAGCACTATGGCACCAGTCTGTGTGTTGTGGCACCACCTTGCGGGCAACACGCCTGTTTTGCTCAGTTTTGGCTTTGTTTTGTCTTGTTTCAACTCTGGATTGCTCCTAATGTTATACCTACAAGATAGACATGAAAATAACATTTCTTTAAAGTGTAATTTTACTCAAAAATATGGGATAAACATTAAGGAGATTAAGCATAGAAAGGCATATCAAAATGCACCGGATCAACATTTTCTTCCTGGCTCCATTTGGCTCCAAATTGCACCGTTTTTGCTTTATTTTTTCAAAAACACTATTTCTTGTACTTGAAACCAAAAACATGCAAAATACCTTCCTTTAAAGTATAATATCATAAAAAACGTGCATAAAATGATCAATGACCCCAAACTTAAATGCTACTTGTCTTAAAGTAATACTACAACTTTAAAAATTGATTTTTGTTAGTGGGATTCTTTAAGTTGATTTAAATTTTTGTTCTAGAAATGTTATAGTTTAACATAGAAAAATTTCTAGTAAATTAGATGAAATCTAAGGTATCAGAATATTTAGTATTAAACTTAGAAATTTGTTTTTTCTATTTAATTAAGAGATAATTGAAATTTTCCAAACTTTATATTCTTAGAAAAATATTAATTTCAGAATTTAAGACATCTTAAAAAAATAACTTTGCTAATACTTTTTGAAATTAAGCTTAGGATTGATCCTATGTTTTCTCCCTTAGAAATATTCAAGTGAAATCAATTTTTAATTAAGTCATAATCATCAACCTTCTCCCCACATATTTTCTTTTCCTTTTTTTTTCCTTTCCTTTTTTTCTAATCCTTACTTTTTTCTCTATCTATCTCTTTTTCTATGTGAGGATTAGTATATATGGATAGGCCTTTAATTATTTTGAATATCACTATCCCTTTTCTAAAGTTAAAAACTTATTTTCTTTCCTTAACTAAAAATGTAGTATTAGAAAAAGAATTTTTAATAGAGTCTAAATTCTTCAAAAAGCATTATTCTAAACAATACTTAAATTTTCAAAAATTAAATTTTTTCTACTATAAGAAGTAAAATCATTTTCATAAATTGTCCTAATAAACTTCTTAACTTTAGTTTCATCCTTTTACTAAAGTCCTTACTAGTTTTTCCTAATGCATTGCTATGTTAAAATTTTAGTAATCCTAAAATAACTCCACATAACAAAAAATAAAAATAAAATTTATTTGTAGTTTCTTTGAGGACAAATAATGTTTTACTTTAAAGTTTATTTTTCTTCCTCCCCTAAACTTAAATTTTTAAATATTTTGCAATGAGTTCCATAAAATGTAGCAAGAAGAAAAATAAAGGTTGAATTTAATGGCAACGGACGGGTATTGGCATAGGAATATATATTTAACTGTTCTCCAAATCTCTATATTGTTGTAACACAAACACAAACACACATGATAAATGAGATCAATTCTTCCTTTAACTCATCGTTTCTCACTACCTTACTTCCGATTCTAACAGGATCACTACACTGATAAATTATGTACTTTTAAATGACTTCATAAAGTATAATCCCATGGATACCATTATCCTGGATATATTGGCTCGCGCGCACCAACCTCAAGCATCACGTTATCCCATAATGTATGTACCTCTAAATGTTATAAGGTTAGTGTAAGATCATTCACTTTTTATCCATCAAACAGGTTCATGAGTCCCACCAAATGAAAACAAAGTTAGAGAAAGGAAGTAATAAAATTTAGATAGAACTTTCACTGTTCAAATTCAAAATATCTTCTGTAAAACTCAAGTTCAATTGAGACTAAAGTCATAGTGGATTCATCAATCCAACTACTACAAGAGAGCGAAAATTAGTCTAGTCATAATAAGAAGTTAAGGAATCACTTCCCTCATGACAAAAAGATCAAATCAATCCACAAACAATCCAAACATCCACCAACATAAATCAAACTGATCAATCCATAATGAAATATAAAGATTAAATCAATCCACTAACAATCCAAACATCCACCAACATCTATCAAACTGATCAATCCACACTATAACAAACATATCACACCTTAAACAATTACAACACATAAACAAACTGGCAAAGATAATGATGGGTTGCCTCCCACAAAGCGCTTGGTTTAACGTCGTCAACCCAAGAAAAGATTCCACCACGATCAAAATTCCATTTAAATAATCCCTGATCAATCACCCAATCTTTTTTAGATCCTGAGATTCTTACTAATCCTCAAATTTTAATTTTTCCTTCAACTCTTCTTTTTCGGATTAATTCAGATTATAATTCCTCATTCTTCTTTCTAAATCCAATATTTTTCTAATGATTTTCTCAATTTTCATATTAATTTTATTCTTCAAATTTATAAGAAATGGATCTTCATATGAAAATTCAAGATCTCCCAAATTTGGATTGGATTCTCTCAAGATAATTCAGATTTTGGATCAAATTCTACTTGGTTATCTCCTAATTCTCCCACTTGAGGCTGAGGAAATGGGTGAGGTGGTCTTTATATATTTATCTTAGTTAGTGAAATAGGTTTTTCTAATTCCATAGGAATTTCTTCCATTGGCCATTCAATCTCTTTTCCACTTTTCTCAACTTAACATTTATTCAAACCATATTCTCCAATTCTCTTCCACTACTTTGTTGGATAGGTTTATCTTTTTCACAATTATTCTTCTCAGGGTTCATCTCAGGGTTACTAAGTAAATCTCTGAGGGGTAACTATTAATTAAATTAATAATCTCCTTAGTTGTTTTTTTATATGAAATATTGCAACCCCTTGACTTTCCAACTGACTCTGCATTTGAATCACAACATCTTCTAACAATAATTCTTTCTCCTCATTCTGTGGCTTCGAGTTAAACATATATGGAAAGGAAATTCAATCATTAAAGTCATCCTTATTACTCCAATTACATGTCTAATTAAATTGATTATCTTCCCACAATAGGACTTCTCCTCCAAAATTATTATTCCAGTTAAAATTCAAATGATATTCCCATACTAGGTTGTCATAATCGGAATAAGAATTATGTATCTCATGACTTGTTTTAATCCAATATCAAAATAAATTTTCCTCAATAATTGTGGGTTCTTGACTAGAATTATAATCTAAATCTGAATATTCATTATTTTGTCGATTTGATATTTTTACCATAATTTCATGGAGTCTTTTCTGTTCAAAATCCTCCTAACATTTCTATCTTGATCCAAGTCATACGGTTCAAGGTCAATAATACCAAAACAATGCATACAAATCTAATGATTAAACTAAAAGGACAGATCTCTAAAATATATTTAGTATTTTTTTATTTTTTTCTTTAAAATAAATACACAATAGTTAAACAAATTAGATAATAACACTACAATTTTCAAATTTATGTCTTATAGGTTTAACTAAAATTCTCCTAAAGTTCTTACTGTTGCTTCCTCGGCAATGGCACCAAAAACTTGACTTTACATGTAATTACGTAGTAATTTAGCTACCAAAAAGATTCTAAAAAATTTTACCCAATTTATATATTGTGGCTAGTGTACAAAATCAAAATGTTAAAAAATTTAGAAAATAGTTTACACACTAGGGGTACCATGCAAGTATACGTATCGTTTCAAGTAAAATAGTGTTTTCTTTTAAGATCCAAAATATCGATCCTACATAGAAGTGAGGTAAGAAATCCCTTAGGTTAATTCTAGGCTGCTACTATGAGAACTTAGTTTGGAATATCGATTAAAGTGGTTTTTCTAACAACTACTTATAATTGAAAATCTTAATTATAAAGTTAATTTATCTGGATAAATTGATTTGGAGAATCTTGTGCAATGACCTAGATAAAGTGTAGGCATAAAATGCTTAGAATTTAATGTATCCAATGACAAATAGGAGCATACCTATTCTTTACCCCCTCTCGGTGCTAGCAAAGAACATTGGCTAAACTATAGTTTTTCACCAGCTTATGTGATAGTGCTGAGTAGATTATGGTCTCTCACTTCCAGATTACCCACTATACCCTCTCTATAGAACCTACTAGGGACCCTTACGATCCAAACTCTAAATTGAATTGATAAAATAATCTAGTTTATCACTCTAGAAACATCAATTATATGCCCATAAAAATTTATCTCCCTATCTCTTTGCACTCCTCCTCAGACAATCGCAATGGTTCTTTTTAAAGTGAAGTGTGGCATTCACAAGTTGGGTGAAATCATAGCCCTCTCTGGTCATTATGTTTCACAATGGATTTTAATCTTACAAGTACTCAATTTGCAAAGAAAATGAAGAGCCGGTGAAAATACTATCACATTAATAAAATAAGAGAATATCTAAGAAAATCTAAATTCCTAAATATGTATCTATTTCATTGTAAAACAAAAGTAAAATGAAGATAATGGCATAAGCAGTAAAAGTATTGATCAAGTAATAAATTATGTGCCAACAAGGAACATATGTCTACCTACTCTCTTTAGAATGTATAAGTACGCTTAGTATTCTATTAGTTTTATGCAACTATCTATCACGTAGAAGTATCTGATAGAAGCAGATCATTAAATTATATTTTCTTAAATTTTTTATTTTCACCTAAATTATTTTACTTGCCAACCGATCAACGTGAGTGCACTTAAGTTGCGAGATCACCGCTCTACTAAGTCTTAGTTTCACATGCAAAAAAAACCTATCGAAAAACCCTCTCAAGCACTATAGCTTGTTTCAAGCCATGACTGGCACTATGGTGCAAATCTGGGCTCTATAGAGCCATCTTGCGGGCAGCACACCCGTTTTGCTCTGTTTCACCCTGTTTCAACTCTAGTTTGCTTCTTATGTTATACCTACAAGATAAACATGAAAATAACATTTCTCTAAAGTGTAATTTCATTCAAAATCATGGCATAAATATGAAGGATATTAAGCATAGAAAGGCATATCAAAATGCGATGGATCAGAATTTTCTTCCTTGCTTGATTTGGTTCCAAATTGCACCGTTTTTGCTTCATCTTCTCCAAAACTCCATTTCTTGTATTTAAAACCAAAAACATGCAAAATACCTTCCATTAAAGCATAACATCATAAGAAATTTACATAAAGTGATCATGAAATGTGCACTATAAACAGGTAATTTTTTAAGTGGATCAACCAACACTCCTTTTTCTCAACTAATTAGAAAACAAAAGTTGGATCAACAATTTTCAAAAAAAATTTGAGATATTAAAAAGCTTACAATCAACTTTCCATTTGTTGAAGCTTTAGAACAAATGCTCATTTATGAAAGAAATATTAAACAAAAAAGAAAGTTTGAAGATTATGAAACTGTTGTACTTGGTGAAAAATGTAGTGCAATAATTCAGAAAAAGCTTCCTAATAAACTTAATGATCCTCGTTGTTCACCATACCTTGTACGATTAGAGAAAAAATTTTGTGGAAAAGCTTTATGTGATTTAGGAGCTAGCATTAATCTCATGCCATTATCTATATTCAGAATGTTAGGTTTAGGAGAGATTTCTCCCACTACTATAACCTAACAATTAGCTGATCAATCTACACTTATCTTAAAAGGGTTATAAAAGATGTGTTGGTTAAGTGGTTAAATTTATCTTTACTGTTGAGTTCATTGTGCTAGATATGGAGGAAGATAAAGAAGTTCTTATCATTTTGGGAAGACATTTCCTTACCACTGAATGAGCAATGATAGATGTGTAGAAAGGAAAGTTAACCATGAGAGTTAATGACCATGGAGTTACTTTTAATGTGCTGAAATCTATGAAGTATCCAACTAAAGAAAAAGATCACAAATGTTATAGATATTATTGATGATATGATTGCTAACTATTTCCAAGAAAGATGTGAAATCATAACAGATCAAAAATAACTGGAGATTGAATATAAAATTGATTTGCAAGATAAATCAAATGAGATGAATACTGAGGTTACTATCTATGTTCAGGAAAATTTTAATATTTTTGACACTACTGAAAATAGTAAATCTCTAATTCCTTTAATAGAGAAACCTCCTGATCTTGAGATGAAAGTACTCCTTACTCATTTAAAGTATGCATTTTTGGAGAACTCATCTACATTGCATGTTATAATATCCTCAAACTTGACTGAAGAACATGAAGAAAAATTACTGGAAACATTGAAAAATCATAAGAGAGAATTTGGATGGACATTAGTTGATATTAAAAAATTATCCCTTCAATCTATATGCACAGAATTTTGATGGAAGATATTCATAAACCTAGGGCTGATCCTCAAAAGAGATTGTAACCTATAATGAAAGAAGTTATTAAAAAGAAGTGGTTGGATGCTGGTACTATTTATCATATTTCTCACATTTCTTGAGTTACTTGTATTCACTGTATTCTTAAGAACGGAGGATTGATTGTATTTTTTATTAATTCTAACTTGACAAATCACTGGTTAGCAAATATGTATTGATTCTAGAAAATTAAACCCGCCACTAAGAAATATCATTTTCCTCTACCTTTTCTGGAGCACATGTTGGATAGACTAGCTGAACATCATTATTTTGGGTTTTTGAATGGATATTCGGATACCACCAAATTTTATAGCTCATGAGGATCAAAAGAAGACAATATTTACTAATCCATATAGGAATTTTACTTTTAGAAGAACGTCATTTGATTTATGTAATGCACCTGTAACTTTTCAAAGATGTATGATGTTTATTTTTGTGACTTATCTAAAAAAGGAAGTGAAGTTTTTATGGATGATTTTTTAGTTTTTTGAATTTCATGTAATTCATCTTTAGATCATTTAACAAGAGTTCTAAAATGCTGCAAAGAAAGTAATGTAGTTCTCAATTGGGAAAAATATCAATTTATGGTAGCAGGAGGAATCATGTTAGGGCATAGGATTTCTAAAAATGGCATGGAATTGGATCCAGCAGAAATTTAGGTTTAGTTGAATTACCTCCTCTTATGTTTGTGAGAGGAGTAAAAAGTTGTCTGGGACATGTTGGGTTCTATAGGATGTATATTCAAGATTTTTCAAAAATTGCTAAGCCTATATGTCATCTTTTAGAAAATAACACTAACTTTGATTTTAATGAGGAATGTCTAAATGCCTTCAGTTTATTAAATGAAAAATTAATCATTGCACCTATATTGTTTCACCTGATTAGCAAAAACTGTTTGAATTAATGTGTGATGCTAGTGATTAAGCTATCGGGGCAGTATTAGAAAAATTATATGATAAAGTTATTAAAGTTATATAATATGCTAGTAAATCACTAAAGCCCAATCAAAATTATATCACTACTGAAAAGGAATTATTAACAATAGTGTGTGCTTTTAATAAATTTAAACCTTATTTTATTGGGAAAAAATGTATTGTGCATCCTAATCTTTTTGCTAATAAACATTTAATGATGAAGAAGGATGTAAACCCATGATTAATTAGATGGGCCTGATGCAAGAATTTGATTCAAGTAGTGGATAGGAGGGGTACTAATAATCAAATACCTGGTCATTTTTCTAGACTTGAACAGGAAAATAATAGTAAGTTTGATGATGAAATAAATGAAAATTTTCTTGATGAACATACATATAAGATTACCGAATGGTGAATTTTGTGGTGTGCTGATATAGTTAACTATTTATTTAGTAACATTTTACCATACGTATTAGATAGCCACCAAAGGCAGAATTTCATAAATGATTCAAAATTTTACTTTTGGGAAGACCCATATTTATATAAAAGTATAAGGATTTAGCCATTTGAAGATGTATACCGATTGAAGAAACCCGAGAAATTATTCAAAAATGTCACGAATAAGATTCTGGAGGACATTTTAGGGTTGATAAAACTACATTTTTGATTTTACAATCTGTTTTTTATTAGCAAACTTTATTTATGGATGTTAATACTTATATAAAAATATGTGATCGATGTTAAAGAGTAAATAATATTTCTAGAAGAAATGAATTGCCCCTAAATTTTACTTTGGAAGGTAAAATTTTTAATGTTTGGGTTTAGATTTTATGGGACCATTTATACCGTCTTCTAGAAAATTTTATATTTTGATAGCTGTGGATTATGTTTCTAAATGGATTAAAGCTGTTGTTTTACCTCACTGTGATGCTAAAAAGGTGGAAAAGTTTTTAAAGAAAAATATTTTTACTAGATTTAGAATGCCAAGTGTAATTATTACAGATGGGGGAAGTCATTTTAAGAATAAAGTATTTGGGACATTGACTCATAAGTATGGAATTAAGCACAGAATTTCCATAGCCTATCATCCTTAAACTAGTGGTCTAGCTGAAGTGTCCAATCATGAAATTAAAATAATATTAGATAAAATTATTAATCCTAGCTGGAAGGATTGGTCTGATAGGCTAGATAGTGCATTATGTGCATATAGGAATGCATATAATACTCCTATAGGAATGTCACCGTATAGACTCATATTTGGAAAAGCATGTCACTTACTAGTTGAAATCAAGCATAAAGCTTATTAGGCTATAAAAAAATTAATTATAATTTGAAAGATGCTGGTGTGAAACGATTATTGCAATTGAATGAGCCTGATGAAATAATGAATGAATCATATGAAAATGCTAAAATTTATAAGGAGAAAATGAAAACATGGCAAGATTAGAGAATTTTGAAAAGACATTTTAAGCTTGGACAAGAATTTTGACTATATAATACAATATTGAAATCATTTCTAGGAAAACATAAGTCCAGGTGGTCAGGGCCATTGATTGAGATAAGTGTATATCCTTATGGAGTTGTTGATATTGAAGATCCAAAAATAGGAAAAATAACTAAAGTAAATAAACAAAGATTGAAACCTTGTATAAGCGAAAATAGTCCTACATTTGAAGAGGTCCTTATGTTGGGTCGACCTAAGTAAACATTGGATATGTCGAGCTCATGATGTTAAACAAAACGCTTTGTGGGTGGCAACCAATAGTTATCAGTAATTTGATTTGGTAATTGTTGTTATGTCGATTTCGTGATGTTATAAGGAGCCTTGCATGATATAGTTGGCACAAAACATTAATTTATTAATTAAGAAGTGGTTGGATGTGTAAATTGGACCTTGGGTATTTTTGGGTATTGGCGCCTAATTACTGAACCTGGCACCTAAGCACCCAATCTGGTGCCTAGGTGCAACAACTCGGATAACTCCCAAAAACCACTAGATTGCAGTTTTTTATCATTCTTTCTCTATTTAAATAACTGAAGACGTGAATTGGGACACCTTCTTTATAATTCTAAGTGCTGTGCAGGAGGAAAAGAGAGGAAAAGGCATCCTAAGCTTGAGATCATGGAATCCATGGAAATTAAGAGTAATAGTAAGATTAAAGACAATAAGTTTGTGCATAATTATGCTCAGACATATTTCAATGGATTCTTAGCACCGAGTTTGGAGTGGATCACCGACAAACTGGGGAAGAATGAAGAAGAGTTATCCCTTCTACACAATAAGTTGAGTGACATGTATCATTAGTATGAGCACTTAGAGTGGCAAATGAAATTCTAATTCAACCATTTGGTGTCCTTCCAAGAATATCAGGTCAGCATTTATATAAATAACAAGTAGATCGACTACAAAGTTGCTCAAGATTTTCTTCACACCCCTTTTACCATTTTTTCGATTGTACTTATCTTGTGGGTAAAAAGGAGGGTGACATTGTAGTTCACAATTATTCTTAGATGGAAGAGTATGTGAAAAAATCGTTGAAATTAAGTATTTAATAGTTATGTTCCGACGTTGAATTTAAATCGACTCTAATATAATGAATTAGTGATTTATGTTCATATTGGTTTTTGTTGAGACGACTTTATGTCTATTTGTGTTTAACTTATGAATATTATAAGTAAAAGTTTCAAGTTTGTGTTGCTAATATTTTTTCTAGTGTACTTGAAAGATTGGATTGGCTAAATTTTAATAGTGTAGTGATCCCAATTTATTTTATATATGCTTTTATATGTATGTAATTATATTTTCAATTCTCTTTATTTAATATAGGGATTCTACGCAAATAAATGTACCATTATCAAGTAATGTCTGATTTTCTGATTAAGCCCCAAAATATCGATCCTACGAGGAAAAATACAAACTCTTTAAAAAAAATTAGATAACAAACTCTACTTTGTAAAAGATTCTTACTTAATCTATAGATAATATTATAGGAATAAAGGTTTGATTTTTTTTGGTAATTTTGATAATTTAAAATAAAGTAAACTAACTAAATTTAAAAAGATTTTTGTAAGATGAAAGCAATATAACTGAAATATCTTTTTCCTTAACAAGTATAAGAATTTTGTTTTCGAAGTATATAAATTGTGTTATGCCAAATAGGAGTAATATTATTATTTACCCTTACTAGAGATGCTATAAAGAATATTTGTTAATCTAAAGTTTGAATAGTCCTGAAGACGGGCTAGGCAGGGAAGACACTAACTCTCACTTTAGAGCTCCCTCTACTCCTTCCACCTGGAGACTAACTTGAATCAAGACCTAAAAAAACAGACCAAATTAGGGGCTTTAGTCTGTCACCCTAAAGTCCTCTAACTCTACACCCTTCAAATTTTCTCTCCATATTTATTTATACTCAACCATATAAATTACATTCTCATCCAGTCTCATGTGATTCTTACCATAAGTTGACTGAGATAATACCATCACGTATCTTACATGTTCTTGTTGACCTCATTTTTGATGAGGTCTTCTCTTCTTCTTTTTAGTACTTAGGATCTAGCCTTAGGCTTTTCCTTTGACTATCTTAGAGGATTAGAATTGGGACCCACCACTTAGAAATTCAAACCACTTCTTAACTCCCTACAAACTCCACAAACTTGATTGTAGACCCCTAATCACCTAGAGGGTTGAAATCAAATGTGGAAGTTTAAAGGATGAGTTTTTATAGGACTCTTTGGCCTTAGGACTGCCCTGGGTGGCCTGGTCTGGTGGAGGGTTGACCTACACACACACTACACTTATACACTACACTTTAACACACCTCCTAAAAACACACCCATACCTAACTTGACCTCCTGACTCATGAAGGTGATTCACATGGATGGTCCTTAACCCCTGAGCCCTTGGCTAAGAGGGTTAAGAACAACATAGTGGATGCCTCAAATGAGTCCCTTCATGGCTCATGTGGGCTTGATATGGCTTCATGGCTCAACCAAAATGATTTCATTCCACTTACAATTACTCAATCTTCAATTTTGCAAATTTTCAATTTTTGACCCCCGGGACCCTACACCCGTCTAGCCTACCCAAAGCCCTTGAAATTATTCAAATTTTTCAAAATTTCCAAATCACCCAAAATTCCCAAAATTAACCTTAAACATTTCTTCACCAATCAAGTTGATCATCCATAGCCAAAAATACCAAAAATTCCTAAAACACCTCCCAATACCCTCCAAATACCCAAAATACCCCTCTTGACCCAAAAATCCAAAAATTCAGAAAATTCCCAGAAAATTCCCGAAAATCCCAAATATTCCCAATTTCATTTTTTTCAACTACACCATGGGCCAATTTTGTCAATTTACCCCACTTTTGTCAAAACCCCCAATTTGACCCATTTTAACCCTAAGTGAACCCAATGTCAAGCCAAACCTACCCAATTGACCCAAATTTTGGTCCAATTCAATTCTAAACTTCAATTCAACATTCCCAACACCAATTTAGACTAAATCCAAGTCCAATTTGATTGACATTTGAATCCAATTTCACTTTTGGCCTTAAAGCCCAATTTGGACCCATGACCCAAACCTAATCCAAACTAACCCAATTCAATCCAATTAACCCCAAACCTTTTATAAACCTTCCCTAACATCCCCACAAACAAAACACTAACATGATTTACCCAAAATTTAGACCCAAACCCCACTCAAATTCAACCCAAAGCAAAAAAGCCCAATTTTGACCTAAATCCAAACCTAACCCAAATAAGCCCAAACCCCAAAATCAAAGCCCAACCAAAGCCAAAACCTCTTTGAAACACTCCCATAAACATTTCCCAACATTAATTTTACATCAATTTGAACCCTAGCCCAACATTGGCCCAAGTTAGCCCAATTTGACCTACATTGGCCCATTTACCAAAGAGGTCCAAATCCAACCCAATTCAAGCCTAAACCACTTCAAATTTATTCCAAATCATTCATGAAATATTCCTAAATTAAATTCAACACTTATTGGATCTAATCCTTTGCAAAATTCTCATCCTAAAATTTGTTTTGAAACCTAAAGGCCCATCCCCTTAGCCTTCCTAAAAGCCCATCAAAAATAATTTCAAAAGGCCCAAAGCCCACATGACAATTCCTTCTCATCATCCCTTTATTTGGGATCAATTCCTAAGTCCCAAATCAATCATCAAATCAACCTAAATCAAGCACCATCTAAATTTCTCACTAAATTGCCAAAATCCCCAAATTCCTTTTTCATATAAGTGGATCCACTTTTCCTAAGTCAAGGATGAGCCAAATGAAGCCACATGCAAGCCATGGACAAGCCACATGAAGCCATGAAAGGTTTGACATGTGACCAAGCCATTAATGTCAAAAGGAGGAGCCTCTTTTAAGCCCCCTTAAAAAGGTTTTAACCCTTTTAATGCTTCACCTTAATCCATGATTAATCAAAATATTTATGGATGGTGACTTCTCTACCCTTTCCTAGCTGATTCATCTGATCCTCCCTCAGCCCAAATCATCCATGGGGAGGTGAACCAAGCCCATTTCCATGGGTTGACCAAACCAAGTGCAAAATGAGCCTTCTCCATACCATTCTAATCCAAGCTTTTGACACATGGCATTTGCCAATTGCCTACACTAAACCCCAGCCACGACCCACTCGAACAAGATGGTGACCGAGTGCTCGGCTGGCCACCACCGAGCCGCCGGAAAACACCACACCCGAGAGCTCACATGTGAGCCAACATTGAAATTCTCCCTTGTCTGAGCTGCCCCATGCCCAGCTGGCCACCATGGCTGTTCTTCTCCTCACTGCAGCAGCTGATCCCAAGCCCTAACTCCCCCTGGGAGAGCCTCCAGCCAGCTCTATTTAAACCCCACCTCTCTCGGCCATGAAAGAGGTGCTGAACCAACCTTAAGGAAACTCTGTCAAAATCATTCCAGACCACTCTCTACACATAGAGCACTTAATCCTCACTGGATTCCAGCCCCAATTCCCTCTAGCTGAGCTCAATTTTGAGTTCAAATTTCAGCATAAAAACCAGGACACTTCTTCACAGTGGACCAATCCCCAAATTGATTGGTCCTACACCTTCACCAAACCAAGGGAAGAATTCCACCAGCAAAAGCCCCCTCTCCAGGCCACCCATCTGTTCCAGCCTCCAAGCTTTGTGATCGGGCTTGGTCGAAATCATACCTAGACAATTCACCAGGCCAAGGGACTTCATCTGGAGCTTGCTTGGACGCAATCGAAGGTGACACAACCCTCAGATTGAAGCTACACTTCTCTGAGCAAAGGTAAGAGCTAACTCTTTATCCCGAGCTTCTGTAGATTCTCCATTTCAAATGCCTTAATTTCAATGCATGATCACCGTATAGATGTATTCGTCTCTTCAAGACGAATCCATAGAGCACAAGAACACGAAAATCTGTTAAGTATTGAGTGAGATATTAGGGATTTAGTGTGGACGGTTCTCGGGCCAGGAGGCTTGGGGACGAAGAACGGATGCCGTTCATTTAATACACGCGCGGACGGACGGCCAGGATCGCATCGGATGAGGAGACGGAATGATACAGCTGGCCCCCGGAGCGCTGAGTTGGATGGCGGCGCCTAATCAGAAGACGACACGCGGCGCTTCGGAGATGCCTAGGTTGAGTTGGCGCTGCGTGGATAAGTAGAAAAATAGGTTATTTTTCTATTTATTTAATTCCCTAAACTTCAAAAATGCATAACTTTGTGTAGGAAAATCAGAAAAATAAAATAAAAATACCTCTCGCTCGGTGAACGAGAGGAGAATAATGTGAAAGAAATCATTTAATTTCATTAAGTATTTTATTTTTAATGATTTATTTACTCTCTGCATTGTTTTAATTCTCCATGCATATAGGAAATTCACCATGGCATGAGACCATAGGGCTTTTGAAGCCTCTGAACTTGGGAATATTCCCTGAATTTTCGGCCATCCCTATGAGAAGTTATTGATTTTTCAAATTCATGTTGCTCGTTTTGAGTATTTTAAATCCAATAATTAGCATGTTGTGAAATAAATTCTAGGAAAATTTGGTGATGTTTCTTATGACCAGAGGACTCTAGGAAAAATAGGTTTTGAATAAATCCACTTGGAATAACCCAAATTGGCTTAAACACCAAAAATAGGTCCTTAATTAATTAGAGCTAATCATACATCAAATTGACTTGAAATCAATTCTCCAGGTGACCTTTAGGATCGGAGGAACCCACCAAAAAATTTGAAGTCGATCGGACTTGGTTAGTCCCACCAAATGGGTTGATTAAACCATTTAGCTAATTTAAACTTTAAAAATTCATAACTTTCAAAATACTTTTCAAAAATTCACCAAATTGGTTTTGGAGCATCTCTGATATCGAGGGAATTTAAGAAAAATAAAATTGCAATTTTCTAAAAAGTTGACTTTTTGCATTATTTTAATATTTTAATAAATAAAAAATAATAAAAATCACAAAAATAATAAAATTCACCAAAATGTTATATTTTGAATTTTAATCACTTAGGAATAAATCCCATATTTTTCTTAAGTCTCTATAATGAGATATTAAATTTTAAAGCCCTAAGGTAATTTTAAAATTAAAAAAATGTATTTTTTAGCATTTCCACTAAAATAATTCTAATAAATCAAAGAAAAATCAAAAAATTGTAAAAATTGATTCTCTGATTTCCTTGATATCAGAGAGATTTTTGAAAAATATAAAATTCATTTTTCAACCTTTATTTTATTTTTAAATTAATTAATACTCCAAAACTAAAAATAATTATAATAAAAAGAATATAATTCAAAAAATCACCAAAATTGGTCCAAGTGGTCCTCTGGTCATTAGGAATGTTCCATAATTTTTTTAAGGACAGAAACTTTCCCTTGATCATATTATTAAATTTTCCTTGGAAATCCCTATTTTCCAACAAAAATAATTACATAAATAAATTAAATACAGAAAAAATCACATTTTCTCCTCCCATGTCTTTATTGACATATGAGTGGAGTCACATAAAAATTTGAAGTTCATTTAAGCTCAATTTAGTGAGTTATGAAATTATTAAGCTTGAAGGGCAAAATGGTAATTAAAATTTTAACCTTTAATTAAAACTTTAGGCTTAATAAAATTAAAGAGTAAAATATTTGATCCTAATTTGATTTGGATGATTGAAATTTGAATAATAAAGGTAGAAACCTATTAAACAATTTAAAAATAATTGAAATAAACCTTAACTAAATAATTGATTAAATTTGGAAGAATAACAAAATTGGAATTATTAAAATAGGGATATTATTAGGAAGAGATTTGTTCTTTAATTTAAGAATCCCTAAATTAATCATCTCAATAATGTTTAATTCCTAATTAAAATGATAATCCAAATTTAAAGATTTAAAATGCTAAAAGACTTAATCATTAAATTAAATTAAAGTTAAATTATTTAAATTAAACCCTTTTAAAATTTCAATTAAATTAATACTTTAACAATTACAATTAAATCATCTTTAAAACATAAAAAATAAAATACTTTATTAAAATTAAAAATAAAATTAAATTAAAATTTAAATTAAATTAAATTAAATTAAATTAAATTAAATTAAATCAAATTAAATCAAATTAAATTAAAATTTAAATTAAATTAAATTAAATTAAATTAAATTAAAGTAAAACGAATTAAATTAAATCAAATTAAATTAAATTAAATTAAATTAAATCATATCAAATCAAACTAAATTAAATTAAATAATAGAATCAAGTTAAAATTAAAATCAAATTAAATTAAATTAAAATTAAAACTAAACCAAATTAAATTAAATTAAAGTTAAATTAAATTGAATTAAAAATAACATCACCTAAGACATAAAGAATTCAAAAATAAATCTAAAACAACTTGAACACTATTCCAAACTTAAACCCATTAATCGAAATTAAATTAAATCATAAATCACTGAACATCGATTTGCCCTCGAAAGCTTTTGTTGTCACAACTCCTAAATGGAGTATTAAGTGAAGTGTTACTTCACTTATAGGATATTCAAATGTCCTAGTTCACTGAGCAAGATAACAAAACTTGAACTCCCAGACGATTAATTCATTTGTATAATTAAATTCTCTTGGACTTAAAATAATCCTAGAAATATTGAAAAGATGTTTTAGATTCGTCTTAAGAACTTCCTCGATATGATAGGATGTTTATAAGAACAATTGAACTTAATTGTTCTTTGATGAAGGAAATCGTCCTCAAACTAAAATACTGACACCTAGATGTCATAGGAGGTGACTAGCTATAGGATTAGGAACTTGGTAGAAAACCATAACCCTTCCCTTAGCTTTACCGAGGAACTTGCTTTAAATGCTTAAATATTCTTATTGTGTTTTAAGTGCAGCTTGGGATGACGGGAAGACCCTCCAGGTACGCTTTTATTTTATTACAATTTACCTTATTGCAATTTATTTATTCGCATCGCACTTACTTTTCTTGCATGATAAACAACTATTGCATGAAAACCCACACCTTTAGGGTAGTCCCTAAAACTGAAACCAAAACTAAATTAAAAGTCATTACAAGATAAAATTCACCGCCACAATATTTCAAAATATAAAACAACTCAAAATTTAATCACAAACAGAACAACAAAACTACAACTACAACTAAATTAAAACGTCTTGTTGGATGATCGGGAATACCTCGGATGATGTAACCTACGTGTTGCTTAACGGGATTTCTCACGGTCTAAATGAAAGTGTGGAACTCATTCAGTTGAGTTTAGCAAATTCATCCGGACTAAGTGAATCCGATAAAAATAATGATGCGGAAGGATGGAACCGTGGGATCTTAACCGGTGTTGTTATAATCAACTTTAAGATTTGTTTAATTAAAATATTAAAAAACACTGGATTTTAAGATTTTCTCTAAACTGGAACACTTCTCTCATCTCTTGATTTATGACTTCTAAAACTAAACCTCGCAACGAGGAGCTCGGAGCATGGTGGGCGGCACGGCCATCGTCATCAGCAAAACTCGAGTCTACTCAAGCAAAACTTTCTTAGAATTAAATAACCAAGCCATAGGACTTCGCGGAAGTTTGCCTAGTGCAACATAAATCCTCAACTCTTCGTTAGGCATTTGCATGATCATATCATGTAAATTAAGCCCTAACCGGTCTTAGGACTCCGAGGTAGTCATCCGATACGACATAAACCCTCACATCTTCGAGGCTATTTGTATGATTTTATCATATGAATATAAGTCCTAACTAATTAAAATTGGCAAGATCAAAACAATAAACAAACATTAGGACTTTCCTAAATCCAAGCCAAACAATAGGATAGTCGGGAAATTACCGAAGTTCGCTTCGAATCTGTGATTTCTCCTACTTTTCTTCCTTTTTATTCCCAAAATAAATTGTTCCAAACTTGATCCATTCCCTATTGAAATTCCAAAATTCAATCCCTTCAAAACTTAAACTTTGAAATTCTTGAGAGCGGAATTGCCGATTATTATCGAGAGTTTTCTTAGGTGATTCTCGTCACTTAAGATGTAATTAACTATAGGGGCTTGCCCTTATAGGGAATTTTAAGAACCCGAATAATATAAACCTCGTTTAATGCTTTCATATTAGCGGGGGAATTTGTCGGCTTATAAAATTGGTTCGCAGACCAAACGGATGTCACAAATCTTCTAGTTTATTTAATCGAGCCTCATCACCAAACGATGGTGTCTATTCTTCGAGATAGATACACAGTTTGTGATACGGTGCTCTTTTATATAAACTATTCGGGATGTGAAATCAGTTTGATTTCATATCTTAAAATTTTCAAATTTAAAATTATTTCCAAAATCAAATACTACTTTTCAAATTATTTATTTAAATTAAATTGAAAATTCGCTGACTATTTCTGTTAGGAGACCCCCTTTTTCAAAATAAAACACACAACCTAAAAATATGCCGACAATTTTTGGAGACTCCGCTGGGGAAAATTCCTCTCTCCATTTTAATCAGACAATTCTGCTTTCAAAAATCGGTAGTGTATACATGTCCCTAGTGGATCAAACTACCCTTCTTTCCGTTGGAATACTATGTTCATTTCTACCTTGAACAAGTATAGCCAACATTCTCTCGGATTTAGGAGCCACTGTTTAGACACCCCTAAACAGAGAGGTTTTGAGATCCTTTTACCTCATTTCTGAGGTGGGGTGGACCCCCAATAGGTATTAGTTTAGGAGCGGTCTTGCGGGTCGAGAAGTTTCTACAAGACTGTATGGCTTATTTTTTTTTAGATTGTGTTTTATTTTAAAAAAGGGGGTCGCCTAACAGAAATTGTAGGCGAATTTTTAATTTAATTTAAATAAATAATTTGAAAAGTAGTATTTGATTTTAAAAAATAATTTTAAATTTGAAAATTTTAAGATATGAAATCAAACTGATCTCACATCCCGAATAGTTTATATAAACGAGCACCGCATCACAAACTGTGTATCTATCTCGAAGAATAGACACACTGTTTGGTGATGGGGCTCGATTAAATAAACTAGAAGATTTGTGACATCTGTTTGGTCTGCGAACCAATTTTATAAGCCGACAAATTCCCCTGCTTAATATGAGTACATTAAACATGGTTTATATTACCTGGGTTCTTAAAATTCCCTATAAGGGCAAGCCCCTATAGTTAATTACATCTTAAGTGACGGGAATCACCTAAGAAAACTCTCGATAATAATCAGTAGTTCTGCTCTCAAGAATTTCAAAGTTTAAGTTCTTCAAAGGATTTGAGTTTTGGAATTTCAATAGGGAATGGATCAAATTTGGAACATTTTGTTTTGGGAATTCAAAGGAAGAAAGGTAGGAGAAATCACAGATTCGAAGCGAACTTCGGTAATTTCTCAACTATCCTATTGTTTGGCTTAGATTTAGGGAAATCCTAATATTATCTGATATTTCAATCTTGTCAATTTTAATTAATTTAGACTTATATTTGTATGATAAAATCATACAAATAGCCTGGAAGATGTGACGGTTTATGTCGTACCTAACGACTACCTCGGAATCCTAAGACCGGTTAGGGCTTAATTTGCAATGCAAATGCCTAACCAAAGGTTGAGGATTTATGTTGCACTAGGCAAACTACCTCGAAGTCCTATGGCTTAGTTATTTAATTCTTAAGAAAGTTTTGCTGAAGCGATT
The DNA here is from genome assembly GCA_022702705.1 of Papilionanthe hookeriana x Papilionanthe teres. Classification (NCBI taxonomy): domain Eukaryota; kingdom Viridiplantae; phylum Streptophyta; class Magnoliopsida; order Asparagales; family Orchidaceae; genus Papilionanthe; species Papilionanthe hookeriana x Papilionanthe teres. The sequence goes on from CM040433.1 coordinate 80,705,870, forward strand.
CGAGTTTTCGTTGATGACGATGGTCGTCTTGCCCATCATGCTCCGAGCTCCTTGTTGTTGCAGAGGTTTAGTTTTAGAAGTCATAAATCAGGAGATGAGAAAAGTGTTTTGGTTTAGAGAAATTCTTAATTTCCAAGTGTTTTCATGTTTTAATTACAACAAATCTTAAAGTTGATTATAACAACACCGGTTAAGATCCCACGGTTCCATCCTTCCGCATCGTTATTTTTATCGGATTCACTTAGTCCGGATGAATTTGCTAAACTCAACTGAATGAGTTCCACACTTTCATTTAGACCGTGGAAATCCCATTAGCAACACGTAGGTTACATCATCCGAGGTATTCCCGATCATCCAACAAGACGTTTTAATTTAGTTGTAATTATAGTTTTGTGTTATGTTTGTGATTAAATTTTGAGTTGTTTTATATTTTGAAATGTTGTGGCAGTGAATTTTATCTTGCAATGACTTTTAATTTAGTTTTGGTTTCAATTTTAGGGACTATCCTAAAAGTGTGGGTTTTCATGCAACAGTTGTTTATCATGCAAGAGAAGTAAGTGTGATGCGATTAAGTAAATTACAATAAAGTAAACTGCAACAAAATAAAAGCGTACCTGGAGGGTCTTCCCGTCATCCCAAGCTTCACTCAAACACAATTTAGAATATTTAAACAAGTTCCTAGGTAAAGCTAAGGGAAGGGTTATGGTTTTCTACCAAGTTCCTAATCTTATAGCTAGTCATCTCCTATGGCGTCTAGGTTCTTGTGTTTTGGTTTGAGGACGATTTTCTTCATCAAAGAACAATTAAGTTTAGTTGTTCTTATAAACATCCCATCATATTGAGGAAGTGCTTAAGAAGAATCTTAAACATCTTTTCAATATTGCTAGAATTGTTTTAAGTCCAAATGAATTTAATCGTACAAATGAATTAATCGTCCGGGAATTCAAGTTTTGTTATCTTGCTCAGTGAACTAAGACATTTGAATATCCTATAAGTTAAGTAACATTTCATTTAACGTTTTGTTTAGGAGTTATGATAACCAAAGCTTTCGAGGCCAAATTGGTGTTCAAATGGTTTGTGATTTAATTTAATTTCAGTTAACGGGTTTAAATTTGGAATAGTGTTCAAGTTGCTTTATTTTGAATTTCTTTATGTCTTAGGTGATATTATTTTTTAATTCAATTTAATTTAACTTTAATTTAATTTAATTTGGTTTAGCTTTAATTTTAATTTAATTTATTTAATTTAAATTAATTTTAATTTTAACTTGATTTTATTTTTTTGATTTAATTTAATTCAATTTAGTTTGATTTGATATGCTTTAATTTAATTTAATTTAATTTAATTTGATTTAATTTAATTTGATTTAATTTAATTTAATTTAATTTAATTTAATTTAATTTAATTTAATTTAATATGATATGTTTTAATTTAATTTTATTTAATTAATTTAGTTTAATTTGATTTAATTTAATATGTTTTAATTTAATTTTATTTAATTTAATTTAATTTAAATTTTAATTTAATTTTACTTTTAATTTTAATTTAATTGAAATTTTAAAAGGGTTTAATTTAAATAATTTAACTTTAATTTAATTTAATGATTAAGTTTTTTAACATTTTAAATCTTAAATTTGGATTATCATTTTAATTAGGAATTAAATATTATTGAGATGATTAATTTAGGGATTCTTAAATTAAAGAACAAAGCTCTTCCTAATAATTTCCCTATTTTAGTAATCCTAATTTTATTATTCTTCTAAATTTAATCAATTATTTGATTAAAATTTATTTTAATTATTTTCAAATTGTTTGGTAGGTTTCTACTCTCTAATTACTTAAATTTCAATCATCCAAATCAGATTAAGATTAAATATTTTACTCTTTAATTTTATTAAGCCTAAAGTTTTAATTAAGGGTTAAAATTTTAATTACCATTTTTGCCCTTTAAGCTTAATAATTTCATAACTCACTAAATTGAGCTTAAATAAACTTGAAATTTTTATGTGACTTCACTCATATGCTAATAAAGACATGAGAAGAGAAAATGTGATTTTTCTGTATTTAATTTATTTATGTAATTATTTTTAGTGGAAAATAGGAATTTCCAAGGAAAATTTAATAATATGACCAAGGGAAAGTTTCTGTCCTTAAGAAAATTATGGAACATTCCTGATGACCAGAGGACCACTTGAACCAATTTTGCTGATTTTTTGAATTATATTCTTTTTATTATAATTATTTTGATTTTTGGAGTATTAATTAATTTAAAAATAAAATAAAGGTTGAAAAATAAATTTTATATTTTTCAAAAATCTCTCTGATATCAAGGAAATCAGAGAATCAATTTTTACAATTTTCTGATTTTTCTTTGATTTATTAGAATTATTTTAGTGGAAATGCTAAAAAATACATTTTTTTAATTTTAAAATTACCTTAGGGCTTTAAAATTTAATATCTCATCAAATAGACCTAAGAAAAATATGGGGTTTGCTCCTAAGTGATTAAAATTCAAAATGTGACATTTTGGTGAATTTTCTTATTTTTGTGATTTTTATTATTTTTTAATTATTAAAATATTAAAATAATGCAAAAAATTAACTTTTTTAGAAAATTACAATTTTATTTTTCTTAAATTTCCCTGATATCAAAGAGGCTCCAAAACCAATTTAGTGAATTTTTTAAAAGTATTTTGAAAGTTATGAATTTTTAAAGTTAAATTGGCTAAATGGCTTAATCAACCCATTAAGTAGGGCTAACCAAGTCCAATTGACTTCAAATTTTTATGGTGGGTTCCTCTGATCCTAAAAGTCAGTGGAGAATTGATTTCAATTCAATTTGAAGTATGATTAGCTCTAATTAATTAAGGACCTATTTTGGGTGTTTAAGCCAATTAGGGTTATTCCAAGTGGATTAATTCAAAACCTATTTTTCCTAGGTTCCTCTTATCATAATAAACATCACCAAATTTTCCTAGAATTTATTTCACAATATGCTAATTATTGGAATTAAAATACTCAAACTAGCAACCTAGAGTTGAAAAATCAATAACTCTTCATAGGGATGGCCTCCGACTTTGGAAAATTCGGGGAGTGTTCCCAAATTCGGAGGCTTCAAAAGCCCTATAGTCTCATGCCATAGGTGAATTGTATACATGCATGGAGAATTGAAAATGTGCAGAGAGTAAATAAATTATTAAAAATAAAATACTTGATGAAATTAAATGATTTCTTTTCCACATTATTCTCCTCTCGTTCACTGAGCAAGAGGGTATTTTTATTTTATTTTTCCGATTTTCCTACACAAAGTTATGCATTTTTGAAGTTTAGGGAATTAAATAAATAGAAAAATAACCTATTTTTCCACTTATCCACGCGGCGCTGACTCAATCTCGGCGTCTCCGAAAGGCCACGCGGCGTGTTCTTATTCTGCGCCGCCATCCGACTCAGCGCCCCAGGGGCCCGGCCGTATCGTTCCGTCTCCTCATCCGGCGCGATCCCGGCCGTCCGTCCGCGCGTGTATTAAATGAACGGCATCCGTTCATCGTCCCCAAGCCTCCTAACCCGAGAACCGTCCATACTAAATCCTTAATATCTCACTCAATACTTAACGGATTTTCGTGTTCTTGTGCTCTATGGATTCATCTTGAAGAGACGAATACATCTATACGGTGATCATGCATTGAAATTAAGGCATTTGAAATGGAGAATCTCTAGAAGCTCGGGATAAAGAGTTAGCTCATACCTTTGCTCAGAGAAGTGTGGCTTCAATCTGAGGGTTGTGTCACCTTCGATTGCGTCCCAGCAAGCTCCAGATGAAGTCTCCTGGTCTGGTGAATTGTCCAGGAAGGATTTCGACCACGGCTCGATTACAAAGCTTTGAGTCCGGAACGGATGGGTGGCCCGGAGAGGGGGCTTTGCTGGTGGACTTCTTCCCTCAGTCCGGTGAAGGTGTAGGATCAATCAATTTGGGGATTGGTCCACTGTGAAGAAGTGTCCTGGTTTTGTGTTGAAGTTTCAACTCAAAATTGAGCTCAGCTAGAGGGAATTGGGGCTGGAATCCAGTGGGAATCAAGTGCTATATGTGTAGAGAGTGGTCTGGAATGATTTTGGCAAAGTTTCCTTAAGGTTGGTTCAGCACCTCTCCAGGGGAGTTAGGGATCGGGATCGACTTGCTCTTAGCAAGAGAAGAACAGCTGCAATGGCCACTGGGCATGGGGCAGCTCAGCAAGGGAGAATTTCAATGTTGGCTCACATGTGAGCTCTCGGGTGTGGTGTTTTCCGGCGACCCAGGTGGCTGGCCGGCAGGCAGGGGTCACCATCTTGACCAGGGAGGTCAGGGCTTGGCAATGGTGAAGTCAATTGGGCTTGGACATGTGTAAAGTGTTTGAATCAAAATAGAATGGGGTAAGGGTATATTTTAGCTCAAATTGGTCAAATGCATGGATTGGGCTAGGTGCACCTTCCCATGGCTAGTTTGGGCTGAAGATAAAGTGGTTTAGGTCAGCTTAACTAGTGGGGAAGGGTCACCATCCAAGTACAATTAAGTTTAAGCATGGTTTAGTGGAGTCATGGAAGTGGCTAATCCCCCTTAAGAGAATATGGAAAGGGCCTCCTCCTCTTGTCATCTTGGGTATGGTGAGGTGGAAAGTAGATTCCATGGCTCTCATGGCTTCCATGTGGCTCATGCATGGCTTCATGGCTCCATTTGGCTTGGGAAAAGTTAAGTCGTCTTTCATGGAGAAGGATTTTGTGAATTTTGGCATTTTGATGGGAATTGGCATATGACTTGATTTGGATTTATTTTATTATAGATTTAGAACTTAGGAGATGGTTTTATCAAATGGATGATGATAGAGGATTGTCATGTGGGCTTTGGGCCTTTTGAAATTTAGAGAAGATGAACTTTTAAAATGGTTTAGGGAAGTGGGTTTTTGGATTTTAAAATGGATTTTATGATGAAATTTTGGTAAAGGCTTGGACCAAATAATTGTTGGGTTTGGTTTAAGGATGTGTCATGATTGATTTGAAACAAGTTTGGGGTGATTTGGGTTTGAATTGGGTTGAATTTGGGTTGATTTGATAAATGGGCCTATGTAGGTCAAATTGGGCTATCTTGGGCCAATGTTGGGCTAGGGTTGAAATTGATGTAAAATTAATGTTGGGAAATGTTTATGGGAGTGTTTGAAAGAGGTTCCAACTTTGGTTGGGTTTTGATTTTGGGGTTTGGGTTTATTTGGGTTAGGTTTGGGTTTAGGTCAAAATTGGGCTTTTTGGCTTTGGGTTGAATTTGAGTGGGGTTTGGGTCTAAAATTTGGGTAAATCATGTTAGTGTTTTGTTTGTGGGGATGTTAGGGAAGGTTTAGAAAAGGTTTGGGGTTAATTGGAGTTGAATTGGGTTAGTTTGGGCTAAGTTTAGGTCATGGGTCCAAATTGGGCTTTAAGGTCCAAAATGAAATTGGGTTCAAATGTCAATCAAATTGGACTTGTATTTGGTCTAGATTGGTGTTGGAAATGGTAAATCGAAGTTTAGAATTGAATTGGACCAGAATTTGGGTCAATTGGGTAGGTTTGGTTTGACATTGGGTTCACTTTGGGTTAAAATGGGTCAAATTGGGTATTTTGACAAAAGTGGGGTAAATTGGCACAATTGGCCCATGGTGTAGTTGGATAAAATGAAATTGGGAATATTTGGGATTTTTTGAAATTTTCTGGGAATTTTCTGAATTTTTGGATTTTTGGGTCAAGAGGGTTATTTTGGGTATTTGGAGGGTATTGGGAGGTATTTTTGGAATTTTTGGTATTTTTGGCTATGGATGGTCAATTTGAGTAATGTGGAAATATTTGGGATTGGTTTTGAGGAATTTTGGGTAATTTAGGTGATTTTGAAAAATTTGGGTAATTTCAAGGGTTTTGGGTAGGCTAGGCGGGTGTAGGGTCCCGGGGGTCAAAAATTGAAGATTTGGAAAATTGAAGATTTGGAAAATTGAAGATTTGGAAAATTGAAGATTTGGAAAATTGAAGATTTGGAAAATTGAAGATTTGGAAAATTGAAGATTTGGAAAATTGAAGATTGGGTAAATTTAAGTGGAATAAAATCATTTTGGTTGAGCCATGAAGCCATATCAAGCCCACATGAGCCATGAAGGGACTCATCTGAGGCATCCACTACGTTGTTCCTAACCCTCTTAGCCAAGGGCTTAGGGGTTAAGAACCATCCATGTGAATCACCTACATGAGTCAGGAGGTCAAGTTGGGTATGGGTGTGGTTTTAGGAGGTGTGTGAAAGTGTAGTGTATAAGTGTAGTGTATGTGTAAGTCGGCCCTTCACTGGACCGGGCCACCTGGGGTAGTCCTAAGGCCAAAGAGTCCTATAGGAACTCATCCTTTAAACTTCCACATTTGGTTTCAACCCTCTAGGTGATTAGGGGTCTATAGTCAAGTTTGTGGAGTTTGCAGGGAGTTAAGAATTGGTTTCAAATTCTAGGTGGTGGGTCCCAATTCTAATCCTCTAAGATAGTCAAAGGAAATGCCTAAGGCTAGATCCTAAGTACTAAAAAGAAGAAGAGATGACCTCATCAAAAATGAGGTCAACAAATGGACCCCGATAGGTGTGGTGTGCTTAACCAAGCACACCGCGCGTATCAGGCGCTGACCGAAAAAGATCAACAAAACCAACACAGATGTCCAAGTGACAAACTTAGGACGAAGTAGAAGAATTTCCGCTGGGGAGTGTCAGGTATATCTCTGAGACTGGAGATCCCTGAACTCTCGCTGGGGAAAAGGAAAAGGAGGTGAATCCCAAATCACATGATCTGGGAGAATTTCAATTTAGATTTTATTTTGTTTCAATTTAAGTTTTGATGTGTGAGCTTAGATTTTAGTTTGAGTTTCAATTTAGATTGAAGTTTTATTAAGATTAATTTGAAGGGATTTGAACTTGAAATGAAAATTGGAATTTTGTGGTTTTAGATGTAACATCTTCAACCTCAAAAGAAAATTGAATTGATTGGATTGAATCATTACAATGAGGAGAAATCTCAGAGCAATGCGGTATTGGATGTAAAATCCTTAACCTCAAGGGTTTGATTTTGATGTATTTCATTGCAATAGAGAAAGAATCCTAAAGCAATGCAGTCTCGTATGTAAAATCCTCAACCCCAAGAATTTGATTTTTGATGTATTTCATTGCGATAGGGAAAGAATCCTAAGGCAATGCAGTCTCGGATGTAAAATCCTCAACCCCAAAAAGTTTAATTTTGATGTATTTCATTGCGATAGGGAAAGGATCCTAAAGCGATGCAGTCTGGGATGTAAAATCCTCAACTCTAAAAGTTTGATTTTGATGTATTTCATTGCGATAGGGAAAGGATCCTAAAGCAATGCAGTCTCGGATGTAAAATCCTCAACTCCAAAAGTTTGAATTTTGATGTATTTCATTGCGATAGGGAAAGAATCCTAAAGCAATGCGATCTCGGATGTAAAATCCTCAACTCCAAAAGTTTGATTTTGATGTATTTCATTGCGATAGGGAAAGAATCCTAAAGCAATGCAGTCTCGGATGTAAAATCCTCAACCCCAAAAGTTCGAATTTGATGTATTTCATTGCGATAGGAAAGAATCCTAAAGCAATGCGGTCTCGGATGTAAAATCCTCAACCCCAAAAGTTTGAATTTGATGTATTTCATTGCGATAGGGAAAGGATCCTAAAGCAATGCGGTCTCGGATGTAAAATCCTCGACTCCAAAAGTTTGAATTTGATGTATTTCATTGCGATAGGGAAAGAATCCTAAAGCGATGCGGTCTCGGATGTAAAATCCTCAACCCCAAGAGTTTGAATTTGATGTATTTCATTGCGATAGGAAAGAATCCTAAAGCAATGCGGTCTCGGATGTAAAATCCTCAACCCCAAAAGTTTGAATTTTGATGTATTTCATTGCGATAGGGAAAGAATCCTAAAGCGATACGGTCTCGGATGTAAAATCCTCAACTCCAAAAGTTTGAATTTGATGTATTTTATTGCGATAGGGAAAGAATCCTAAAGCGATGCGGTCTCGGATGTAAAATTCTCGACCCCAAAAGTTTGAATTTTGATGTATTTCATTGCGATAGGGAAAGGATCCTAAAGCGATGCAGTCTCGGATGTAAAATCCTCAACTCCAAAAGTTTGAATTTGATGTATTTCATTGCGATAGGGAAAGAATCCTAAAGCAATGCAATCTCGGATGTAAAATCCTCAACCCCAAGAGTTTGAATTTGATGATTTCATTGTGATAGGGAAAGAATCCTAAAGCAATGCAGTCTCGGATGTAAAATCCTCAACTCCAAAAGTTTGAATTTGATGTATTTCATTGCGATAGGGAAAGAATCCTAAAGCAATGCAGTCCCGGATGTAAAATCCTCAACCCCAAGAGTTTGAATTTTGATGTATTTCATTGCGATAGGGAAAGAATCCTAAAGCAATGCAGTCTCGGATGTAAAATCCTTAACTCCAAAAGTTTAAATTTGATGTATTTCATTGCGATAGGGAAAGAATCCTAAAGCAATGTAGTCTCGGATGTAAAATCCTCAACCCCAAGAGTTTGAATTTTGATGTATTTCATTGCGATAGGGAAAGAATCCTAAAGCAATGCAGTCTCGGATGTAAAATCCTCAACTCCAAAAGTTTGAATTTGATGTATTTCATTGCGATAGGGAAAGAATCCTAAAGCAATGCAGTCTCGGATGTAAAATCCTCAACTCCAAAAGTTTGAATTTGATGTGTAATTGATTTTGCAAAGATTTGCAGTGTTGATTTGAAAAGTGTGGAATTTTGGTGTTTCGAGAATTTCATGAAAGTTGTAAAAGACTTTCATGGAAGGAAATAAATTAGGAGGGAATATGTAGATGCTACATATCTCATTCAAAAGAGTTGATCGGAAGTTGCTGGTTTGGATTGGATACAATTTCTCGCCATCAGATTCGATCCGTGTCAATGGAATCAACCGCTTCCATCCCAGACAAGGGAGAGAGTAGAACGGACTGGATTTCGGATTTGGAAGGTTGAGTTTGAATTTGATTGAGATTTAATTTGAGATCTGGAAGATTGAATTTGAATTTGATTGAGATTTGATTTGAGATCTGGAAGATCGAATTTGAATTTGATTGAGATTTGATTTGAGATCTGGAAGATCGAATTTGAATTTGATTGAGATTTGATTTGAATTTGAACTTGTAGCAGCATCCACATTGTATTGTAATTCTACCCTTCCCTGGCATCCATCTCCGAGGTTCCGAGTAAGTGTTTTCTCTTAGGCGGCCGGCTCGGCCCATTCTTTTTAAATCCCAAATGTAGTTCACGATTTGTTGTTGTTCGTATTCTGAGAACACGTCTATATGTAGCTCGAGGCCTTCTAGTATATTGATCCTCCTGCCTCTGATTCTCTCGAAGTATTCAAAAGTTTTCTTCTCAACATTCTGCATTCTTTCTAGCTTGTATTCCAGAATAATCTGCAAATGGCGAGGCACGGTGACGTCTTGTGGGATATACGGCTCAATCCCTTCACGTTCTCCTGCATACCTCGGCTCCTCGGGGATGGTGTTCGTCGGGACATCCTCCGGGGTTGCTTCTGCAACAAGGTTATGTATTACTGGTGGCTTTATCTGGTGGCATGGTAGCCTTCCTTCTTCTGATCTTCTTGAGATTTTCTTGGTCTCTTCTGTTATCCTAGGAGCTGGCCTCCTTCCTTCAGGTACCTAGTGAACTGGCGTCCTTGTAGTATATGTACTGGCAGTAGCAATTGCCTCGTCGCGCTGGTCCGCTGCTAGTTTAGTTAACATCTTGCGAATACGGTGATTTTTATTTCTTCACTGAGTTGTTGTGAGAGTAGCTCTTCGTACTTCCTGAGTTTCTGTGGGCGCGGCGCTGACAAGCCTGCCCTCTGCTGTAGCGACTACAGACTTGATTTTCTTGTCTTCTTTAGTGTTTATTTTCCTTTTCTTCGTCTTTGGATTGGTGGCTTGGACCACCCACTTTCATTACTTGTCCGACGGGCAGTCCTCTCGGTCAGCCGGGACCCAGTCACTTTCCTCGTATTGCGGGCTCGTCGGTGCGAAGTCCGAGTCAATCTCGATTATCGCTCCATCTTTCACCCTCTTTTCGTCGAGTGCGAGGCTTACGCCATTTCTAAAGTTCAGGACCAACCGCCCGTTCGACATTTCCCTGCGAAAAGACAAGGAAAAGGATCAGGGGTTGTACTAAGAACAAGAACATTAAGAAAATGTTTATTAAAGACAGTTTTTTTTTATTATTCCTTTTATATTTTCAAATTTAACAGGAATGAAGTGGGAAAATATCAGGAAAGAGATTTTGATATGGAAGAGAAAACAAGGAAAACTTATTATCATGACTTTATTTATTTTAGCACATTTTTTATTATTTTTGGGTTCGGACCCAGTCATAAGTAACTACTTCGCCCGTGATTCTAGGGATGAAGAATTCATTCCTTCGAAACATCAGGTAGCGTAATACTTCTTCAAGTATCGTCCGTTGATCGGAAGCATATGTCGTTCTCCTTAGCAATTCACTAGCTGGTAGGAGCCTCCTGAGTATACTGCTTCAACCACAAACGACCCTTCCTAAGTGGGTTCAAATTTTCCTCCTATCTTGCGGTGTGCAAGGATAGGTCTCTTGAGAACGAGAACTAAGTCACCAACTTTAAAGGTTCTTGGGCGGACCAGTCTGTCATGGGCTTGAACCATCTTAGCTTGGTATAATTCTAAATTCTGCTGCGCTGCAAGTCTTATCCCTTCTAGGCTTTCTAATTCCTCTAGTCGTAATTTGGCATTCTCTTCCATCGTGATTTTGTTTGCGACTGCGATTCTGAGTGAAGGAAGCTGGACCTCTAAAGGTAACACTGCCTCGGACCCATACACCAGAGCGTAAGGTGTAGCTTGAGTAAGAGTTCTGAAGGTTGTCTGGTAGGCCCATAAGGCTTCTAATAACTTCTCGTGCCAATTTCTCTTATTATCGTCCAAGCTTTTCTTTAAGATTTGGACTAGAGTTTTATTAAAAGCCTCAGCCAGGCCGTTTGCTCTTGGATAGTAAATTGTTGAATACCGCCAGTCGATTCCGTGTCTCCCGACAAAATTGTTAATTTGTGTGCTTCGAATGCCGACCCATTATCCGAGATGATCCTACGTGGTACTCCGAAACGGTAGACAACTTGGTTCTTGAAAAGCCGTAGCACGTGGTGTGCTTTCACTTCTCTAAGTGGAACTGCCTCTGCCCACTTGGAAAAGTAATCTGTAGCCGCAAGAATGAAGCGATGTCCTTTTGAAGATGGCGGTTCTATTAGACCCACTATATCTGTGCCCCAACATTCAAATGGCCACGACGCAATTGTTGGATGTAGCACATTTGGAGGTTGGTGTAGAATCACTCCGTGCACTTGGCATTGATGACAGCTCTTGGTGATTTTCATGCAGTCGGTCATCATCGAGGGCCAGTAGTACCCTTGTCTTTTAATTTTCATTTTCATCTTCGGACCCGATTGGTGAGCGCCACAGAGTCCCGAATGCACCTCTTTAACAATTTCACGGGCCTCGGACCCGATAGGCACCTTAGCCACATTTGATCGAAAGACCTTCTATATAACGTGTTGTTTATTAATGTGTAGGACAGAGTTCTTTTATTGATCTGATGGGCTAGCGACCTATCGTCTGGTAGTTTTCCTGTTTGCAGGTAGTCTATTAATGGTTGTCGCCAATCTTCTGTGTTTTACGTCACTGTTGCAATCGATTATTTTTCTTTTTCGATTTGTGTATTGTGTCCATGTCGAGTCGTGATAGGACTCGACGTCCCCGAACCGACACTTCCATCGATTCATCTTGCAAGCGAGTGCAAATTCTTTTGCGAGGCGAGCTAACGCATCCGCTAAAGCATTTTCTTTTCCGGGAATTTTGTAGATCGTCACATTCGGAATCTGTTCCAACAACCGTATGGCATACCGGAAGTATTGCTCGAGTCTTGGTTTTAAAATTCTCGTATCGTCCGGCGATCCGTTGAATGATTAACCGTGAATCCCCGTAGATGTTGATGTCCGTTATCCCCATTTGAATAGTTAATTCCAGTCCTGTTATGAGGGCTTCGTATTCACGCTTCGTTGTTTGTACACGGCTCGTTAAGTGGTAGGAGTATCTTAACATCCCCCGCTCCGGTGTTATAAAGATTAATCCGATTCCTCGCCTTACCGGACACTTATCACTTGCGATTCTTCGTCTTTGTGTGCTGAAGATGCTCCGTCGAAATATAATTCCCAACGTCGATCATCAGGGTCTTCTAGGCTCATTATTTGTTCATCTGGCAAATCATCATTGAGAGGAGATTCTGCTGGCAAAGGGTGTGCTGAAAGGAAGTCTGCTAGGACTTGTCCCTTTACGGCACGAAGAGGCACGAAAGTTATATCGAATTGCAATAATATCATTGACCATCTGGCAAGTCTGCCGGAAAGCGTTGGACGAGTCATCAAGTATTGCAATGGATTAAATTTCGAGATCGAGTTGACCTTATGAGAAAGCATGTAGTGCCTGAGCTTTTGAGCGGCGAAGATCAGGGCCAAACAATGCTTTTCAATTGTAGGATACTTTACTTCCGTTGGAAGTAAACGACGACTTAGGTAGTAAAGAGCATTTTCTTTACCCTCATCTTTGACTTGGGCTAACAGGGCTCCGAGTGAGTCGTCCAAAGCCGCGGTATAAAGTATCAATGGTCTACCTGAGACTGGGGCTGCTAAGATAGGAGGTGTCATTAAATATTTTTTAATGTCCTCGAAGGCCCTCTGGCATTTCTCTTTCCAAATAAATTTGGCGTCCTTTTTAACTAGTGCCGAGAAAGGCTGACACCTACCTGACAAGTTTGAGATAAAGCGTCGAAGATATGTCAGCTTCCCTTGAAAAGATCGTAGTTGTTTTAAGGTTTTGGGAGGTAGCATTTATAAGATAGCTTTAATATTTTCCGGGTCGATTTCAATTCCACGATGTCGGACAACGAATCCTAAGAATTTCCCGGAGGTGACGCCGAAGGCGCATTTTAAGGGATTCATCTTAAGGTTAAATTGTCTTAATCGTTCGAAAACAATTCTCGAATCATATAGGTGGTTGTCCTTTACTTTGCTTTTGATGACCACATCGTCCACGTAGCATTCGACTTGATTGTGGATGAGATCATCAAAAATTCTTGTCATCGCTCTCCGGTATGTTGCTCTCGCGTTCTTCGATCCAAATGGCATCACTCGTGTAGCAATATAGTCCAATCGGCGTTACGAATGCTGTAAGTTTTTCATCTTTTGGAGCCATTTTTATCCGGTTGTATCCTCGAAGATCCATCCATGAATGAGAATATTTCATGTGTCGAAGCAATGTCGATCATTAATTCGGGATCGGTAGAGGGAATTCATCCTTTGGACATGCCTTGTTTAAATCTCCGAAATCCACACAAATTCGATCCGACCATTCTTCTTTCGATCGGCACCACATTGGCTAACCAAGTCGGGTATTGCTCTTCACGGACAAATTTAGCATCTATTAGTTTTTTAACTTCGGTTATGACTTGTTGTTCGATTTCTAGACACATTCTTCGGGACCTTGTCCGACGGGACGAAGTAGGATCCACTCCTAGCTTATGGACTGCGACCTCTGGAGCTAATCCTTGCATCTCATCATAGCTCCAAGCAAAATAGTCTTTAAATTCTATTAATAACTTGATTATTTCTTCGGAGTCTTCTTTATTGAGTAAGGAGCTAACAAAGGTAGGTCTAGGCTCTTCGCTAGTACCTAAGTTAACTTCCGTTAACTCATCTATTGTAGATTTGATCTCTTCTTCGAACTCTGGTGGAGCGTTTCCAATTTGTAAATCTTTAAATTCTTCTGTAGTTTCCATGCAGTTTTCATTAGACTCGCAAGTGACAACCAAGCAAAATTCAGTATCGTCAACTGATCCTACTGTGCCGAATCCGAGACCATGCTTTGAATTGGGTGGACGATCGGAGTTATTCCATAATTTTTCAAAATGTTGTGATTGACCTTTTGTCCATTATCGAGGTAAGAAACCACGCCGAATTAAATTTTGAACACGGGGAGAGTACCACTCGAAAGGTAATTCCATTAATTCGATGAAGTGACATCTTGAGTGTACATTATTTTCGGTTTTGGAGGAAGGAGCACCTCGGTAGAATTTGATTGGCTTTGCACCGCCGCTACGTACCTCTTTGACCACCATACCCTCGATCTTATTAGAATGGATCGGGGTCAGGGTCATAGTATGTACATAGTGGTTAATCTTCTCGTACATTGATTTATATTCTTCATTCTTTTCATCTTCGAGCGGGATCTGAATTGCGGCTTCTTCCGAGCTTATTGTCTCTGCTTCTTGTTTGATCTCTTTTTCTTCTTCAGAACTGTCTTCCCAATCAACATTGATGGCTGGTTTTCTCTGTCCAACTGTCCTAACGTCTTTGCCACGACCTCGTCCCCGGCCTCGACCTCGGATGCGAGTTGTGGAGAAACCTTCACCATCTCGCCGTAAGGGAGTGGTGAGTGATTTGAATTTTGAATAATACTCGAAACAACGACGAAATATAATTCCATCAATTATTAAACCTCCTCAACTTGAGCTAAAAATATTACCTGATCATTTGAAATATGCTTATTTAGGTAATTCTTCAACACCTTTTGATTATTATTTCATGTGCATTAAACGAATCTCGAGAACAAAAACTTTTTAGAAACTTTAAAATATAAGAAAACTTTTGGTTGGACTTTAGCAGATATTAAAGGAATTAGTCCTTCAATCTGTATGCATAAATTATTTTAGATGATGAACATAAACCTAAGCGAGATCCCCAGAAAAGGAGATTAAGCCGGATAATGAAAGAAGTAGTTAAGAAAGAAATTTTAAAATGGTTAGATAATGGTATTATATATCGTATTTCGACGGTGTAGTGCTTGGGTAAAGCCCGATTCCTTTGTGTTCTAAGAAAGGGAGGAGTGACCGTCACTTTGCCAATGAAAATAACGATCTTATTCCTATAAGACTGAGTTATTGGTTGGCGTATATGTATTGATTATAAAAAATTAAATGCATTTACCGGAAAGATCACTTCCTTTCATTTCTAGACCCGAGATGTTAGATAGATTAGCCGGACATAAGTATTTTTGTTTTCTAGATGGATACACCGGTTATCATCAAATACAAATTGCTCACGAGGATCGAAAAGCTACATTTACTAGTCCTTATGAAACTTTCGCTTTTCGAAGAATGCCTTTTGGATTATGTAATGCAAACAACATTCCGGAGATGTATGATATACATATTTAGTAAGTTAATTGACAATGGAATAGAAGTATTTATGGATGATTTCTCTGTATTTGGAACATCATTTGACACATGCTTAACTCATCTTGAAAAGTATTAGAAGTATGTGAGAAAACAAAATTTAGTTCTAAATTGGGAGAAATGTCGATTTATGGTGCGGGCGGCATTGTATTAGGGCATAAAATTTCGGAAAAGGCATGGAAGTGGACCCTACAAAAATTCAAGTTATAGCTAAATTGCCACCTCAACTACGGTAAAGGGGTAAGAAGTTTTCTTGGACATCTTGGATTATGGAAAGTTGTATATAAAAGATTTTCAAAAATTACTAAACCTACGTACGACTTCTCGAAAAGGACAAGAAATTTGAATTTACAATCAAATGCCTGAATGCTTTTGAACTCTTAAAAGAAAAATTAATTACGGCACACATATTAGTTTCACCTGGCAGGAGAAACCATTTGAGCTTATGTGTGATGCTAGTGATTATCTTTGTAGGAGCGATTCTTGGGCGAATGCGAAAGAATTTTAAAGTTATATGCTATGCTAGTAAAACTCTAAATGATCTTTGAAATAAATTATACATTTACATAAAGAGAATTATTAGTGGTAGTATATGGTTTTAATAAATTTAGACCTTCCTCAGTTGGAACAAAATGTATCGTGCGTACGGTCGTTGCAACATCGAATATTTAATGCAAAGAAAAGATTCCAAACCAAGATTAATTAGATGGATGCTATTAATGCAAGAATTCAATTTTGAGATCGTTAATAAGAAAGGAACTGATAATCCAATTGCGGATCATTTATCAAGATTAGAAAATCATGAATTATCGATGATTTTGAAAATGAAATTATAGACGGTTACTACGATGAGCAATGTTGTATAATATAAATGAGTGGAAAATACGATGGTATGCTGATATAGTAAACTATATAGTTAGTAATATTTTACCACCTATGTTAACGTTGCAACAACAAAAAAATTCATCCATGATACGAAAACCTATTTTTGGGATAGTATATTTATATAAGCAATGTAAGGATTTAATTATTTGAAGATGTATACCTTATGAAGCGGAACCAATTATTCAAAAATGTCATGATTCTGTTTTGGAGGACATTTTGGGGCTGATAAAGCGCATAAGATTCTACAATGCGGATTTCTTTGGCCTACTCATATTTAGAGATGTATACGGATATATTAAAACTTGTGATAAATGTCGAAAAGTAGGAAATGTATATGCAGAAAAAAATGAAATGCCTCTGAATTTTATATTAGAAGTTGAAATTTTTGATGTTTAGAGTTAGATTTTATGGGACCTTTTATTCCTTCGTTTGGAAACTCTTATATGTTAGTAGTGTTGATTATGTTTCCAAATAGATTGAGGCACAAGCTTTACACAGGTGTGATGTTAAGAGTGTTTCAAAATTTACGATGAAAAATATTTTCTTTAGATTTGGAATGCCGAGAGTGATTATCATGACGGAGGAGCTACGTGCAAAAATAAATACATTCCTGAGCTAGTAGAAAAATCTGATATTACTCATAAGATATCCACTTGTATATCATGAGAATATGGTCGTAAATGTCAATACGTGAGATTAAACGTATTTAGAAAAATATGTAAGCACGAATAGGTTAGATTGGTCTATTAGATTAGACAACTGCATTATGGGCTTATAAATTTGCTTATAAAACTCGGATTGGAATGACTCCTTACGAGCTTATATATATGGAAAAACATGCGGGTGAATTAGAACATAAAACATATTGGGCGATTAAAAATTTAATTATAATATGAAGGAAAATTTGGTGAAAAGATTGCGCGATTAAATGAATTGAAAGAATTAAGAAATGAATCATATGACAATGATCGAATTTATAAAAGAAAGATGAAATTATGGCATGATCGGAAGATTAATCGAGAGAAATTTTGGTCGGGACGGAAGTTTTGTTATATAATACTAGATTAAAAATTATTTCTGGAAAATTGAAGTCTCGATGGTTAGGACCTTTCACCATAACTCAAATATTTTTTCATACGGAACTATAGAAATCGAAAGATCCAAAAAGCGAGGACATAAATTTAAAGTTAATGGACATAGATTAAAACCATTTCGAAGGTATAAGACCTAAATATAAAAGAGGTTTTAATGCTTAGTCGACCTGATTAATAATTGAAATTAGGTCGGGCTAACGACGTTAAACCAAGCGCTTCAGGAGGCAACCCATATTAGTTATCTATTTTATTGTATCTTAATAGTTAGTCTATATTATTGAAACTTTACTACTCGGTATTATTAAAAATCATCGCATATTCGAACCATTATGATGAGAAGAATTATTCGATTTAGAGCGAAATTGGACATTATTTTTGGAATCTCGCCGACGGCGGAGTCGATACTCGCCGACGGCGGAGTTCGCGCCTAATTTAAATTCAGTTTATTTATCGAGCTCGCTGAGTGAGAAACGTCCCGCCGACGGCGAACATGGGAGGCGGTTTTATAGCGAGGTCGCCGGCCGGCGAGAAAACTTCTCGCCGACGAAGAGTTATAAAGATGAGTTATTTATAATTTGAATGCCGATTTGGACGATTTCAACACCCAATTCCTTTGTGAAAACCCATTCTTAAATCATTAGATGCGCCTTCTTCATGAGATTCATTCCATTCACCATAATGGCCTCCAGGTGTAGATTCACTCTAATTGGGTGTTTAACCGGAGGAGAATTTGTGAGTGCGGAAGCGCAGCGGATCTTCAACAGGTTTGGTAAAGAAAGAGTTATCGAGGCAGAATTATTGATCGAGGATTAGAGAATTCCTTACGAAGATAGAAGAAACGATCGCGCGGCCATGCCTTTGGGGTGTTACACAGTCACACACTACGTGCAACATTTTGTTATTCCGGTTGTGAAGGTTCTACTCTAACTTACATGCGATCAACAATGGGAATAATGCGTCCGAAGATGGGTGACGTTTACTCATCGAAGATTAAATGAATTATTCTACATGAAAACACCCCCGTGTATGTCATTTATTCGAATTTTGTGCCTTCTCGATATAATATGAATGGGATATTTAGATATCTAAGCTGATGAACCGGAAGATTGGGAAATGCGTGAACGGGTATGTTAGTTTCTCTGCATCACTTTTGAATCTGTCTCAAGCAGCAGCAGCTTTTCATCTCATCTAAATTGTTACCTAACATGAGGGTAAACAAGGTTTCGAAGAATCATAATATATTGAATTATTGTATTCAAAATGGATTGCCTATTGATGTTGGATCAATAATTGTTAAGTACGCATTGGGTTTAATTGTGCATGGGTCGGTTAAATTCAGGACACCCATCTCTTATTTTGCATTATGCGGTCGATTACCGGGTTCTTATGAAGCTTGAGAAGGTTAACATTTACCTTGGAAGCCCTTGATCCTACGGATATGTTCCCTGCTTTGGAAAATAATGATGAAATTACATTTATCTCTGATAGAGCTTCACGGAATAATCCTATAGCCAGAGCCCTCTTCGGATAAAACGAGTTACTTATAAAAGAAAATTAAAGGAATGGAGAAAAGCTACTTGTGAAAGTGAGAGATTCAATCGACAATATACGGTTATTTGATCACATTATTTGGAGGATGAAGGAACACTTTGATCACTGCGGACACTGGAAAACTAGCTTTCTTCATTTGCGGGAACGAAGGGTTGGATCGCTGAAGAATGCCTTCGGAGTTTCCTTCGGGCCTTTATTACTTTTTTGTGCATCATCGTCATATCGGAAATATCGAAGATGAAGATTCGACATTGAAGAGTAGTAGTAAAAATTTCCATAGTATGTTTGTATTTATGTTATTTGATTTGATTTAGATTTTATTATGTGTGGAGTGATGATTTGAATATACCAGCTTGTGAGTGAGATATGCGTCATAGTTTTGTATCAGCATTTAGTGTGTCGTGGATTGGTTTGCGATGCTGATTAGTAGTAAGTTGGAGAATTGAAGTTTGATTATAGAGTTTAAAATTATGTTAGTTTGTACATCTCATGGATTTCGATATTAAAGTTAATTTGTTGTGTTGTGTGAATTTGTTTGTGTATAAGTAGCTAATCTTCATATTAAATTAATAAATGATGTGATCGGAAATATAATATAAGGCAAATCAAGGACGAAAATGAGTGACGAATTTCAGAAAATTAAATTTTTTTGGAATCTCGCCGGCTTGCGAGAAAAATCTAGACGGCGGGAATCGTCTCGGCCGACGGCGAAATAGAGCAAAATTTACGGCCGACGGCGGATTTCCCGAGAATTTTTAGTCTAAGTGAAGAGAAAAGAGCGAGAGAACTTGCAAAAATGTCTCCTTGGGAGATTGAAATGAACAAGAAAGATGAAGCCATTTAGAGAAGTTTATAAGTCTAAGTGCATAAGAGTTATACAATGAATTCTTAGCCGTTAATATAGAAGGTATATCGAAAAAGATCAAAAAGACTGAGGCCAACGTGGCTTCAATTAATGTAAAATTGAATGAATCTAACACAAACTTGAAGCATATCTGATGGCAACTAAAAATGCAATTCAACCATACAAACTATATTGAAGAAGCAGACATCGAGATGTATTTGAAAAACTAGTGGATTGAGTAAGACTCAATGAGTGATCTTCACCGCCGTCCCTTCTATAAAATCTATATGTCGAATACCCCTAGAGAAATAAATGAAAGACGGGATACGTTCCACTGGAAGGAGAATGGAATTAAGTTTGTGAGTCTAGTTTGTGTTTGTTTGTTTTATGTTTTTGATGTTTAGTGTATTTTGTATTTGAATTGATGTATTTTATGTGTTTTGATGTTAAGTTTAATTTGAATTGAATCATCCTAGAATCTTTGGATTGAATAGTGTGTGTAAATTGTGTTTGTATTTGTTTAAGAAAAAATGTAAATGTTAGTTTGTGTGAAAAATTATGTGTTATTTATGGTTGAATCGAATTTGTGAAATTTTGAGAATTTTGAGAAGGAGGAGGATAGAAGGGAAAGAAAATAGTTATTAGATTTATAAAAACATTTAGAGGTGGATGACATAGGCTAGATGTGCATTTAACTTAAAAAACAAAACAAAAATGTCAAAATTTGTGCACGGATGCCTAAGTGCCAAAACTCCGCGCTTAAGCGCAGGTTACCCAAGAGGTAGGCGCCTAAGTGCCGAAACATTTGTGTTTAAGCGACGATTAAAGAAAACTGGAACGACTTTTAGTGAAAAATAATCCCAAAATCCTCCGTTTTCACCCCCAACCGTCACCTTCTTCCTCGTGTTTTCTTGATTTTCAACCTAGGGCTCCTCCAAACTTGAAGATTTCTTGGTGGAATTGAGTCAAATTTGTTATTTCTTCTTCTCAAGGTGAGAGCTTTACTTCTATGTAAAAATTTTATATTTTCACCATGTAATCGGATCACATTATGGAATATTTGAAAATTACTATTCATGGTGAAAATTTGAGAAAATTCTATGGAAAATAC
Source organism: Papilionanthe hookeriana x Papilionanthe teres (assembly GCA_022702705.1). Lineage (NCBI taxonomy): Eukaryota > Viridiplantae > Streptophyta > Magnoliopsida > Asparagales > Orchidaceae > Papilionanthe > Papilionanthe hookeriana x Papilionanthe teres. The sequence continues at coordinate 80,726,727 of CM040433.1, forward strand.
ATGGAAATGATAGTTTAAGCTTTTGAAAGTAAAGTTTAGTGATTTAGACATGAGTTTTGGATTTATTGTGTTTTTTAGAAAATGGAACCAAAAATGAAAAGGAGCAGGGTAAGTCCACATCTGATTCAAGCTGGTTTGTCAGTTATAAGGCTTGAGATTGATATGCACAAGAGATGCGGTCAAAAAAGTTGATCACTGAGCAATCTTTCAAAAATCCGAGTGGAGCTATGGAAGAGTTTATAGTTCATCGACAGTGGGAAAATTTCTATTATTTTTCTGCTGTAGTGGTTATTTATATAGTTCGGGAGTTTTATGCTAATCTCTCTAAGGCAGAGGAAGATCATGTTATGGTGAGAGGGAAACCAGTAGCTTTTTTCCTAGAGGTAATCAATTTGTTTTACCAGCTGACCCCAACTTTTATAAGTTTTCATTCCAATTATAATCCTACTGAAGCGGAGTTAGATGAGATTATTTCTTCATTGACTATGGTAAGAGGATAGTGGAAAATAACAAAAGAAAGAAGAGTGAATTTTTCTGCGTTAAAGCTTGACGCCACTGTAAAAACATGGCACTATTTTATTTCAGCTCGTCTACTCCCTACAATTCATTTGAGTGAAGTAATAAAAGAGAGAGCCACTCTAAACTATTTCATTCAAGAGTTTAAGCCAAATGATATTGGATCCTTAATCTATCAGATGATCATTAGTTCTGTCAGAGCTGCCACTACTGCAGGGTTGGGATTTACATTCTTAATCTTTTCTTTATGTGAGCAGGCCGGTGTGAGATTTGATAGTTGGGAAGAGATTCTAAAGCCATTAAAGCTTATTACGAGTGTGAATTTAAAATATTTTTTAGAGCATTCTGTATTTGGCTAGAGAGGAAGATTTTCTAGAAGTTCAGGTGCTTCAACTTCTTGTGCTTCTACTTCACGAGCATCTTCATTACAAGGCCAGTCTTCTAGTCCTGATTCGTAGTCAAAGTTTATGTAGAGGATGTTCGATAATATCAACTAAACTACAAATAAGGTACTAAATTTAGAAAACTTTGTAGGGCATATTGATACATATATGCAGAGGCATAGTGATTATGAAGAAAAATATCACACATCTTTGGAAAATCTTATTAGGTGTGACTAGAGTATGGTATTTCCTTCATATCCATAGTACCCTCACTACGAGCTTACAAGTTTTTGGAAAGATGATAATGATGATGATGAGGAGGAGGAGGAATGATTTGATGCTTTGATTATGTTATTGTGGTTTGTAGTTATTTGGACTGCTACTGTTTGTGTGTTGTTTGTTTGATAGATACTATTGTGCATTTGTGCTATTGTGAGTAGTTATGTTTTGTCTTGAGGTATTAGTGTGTAAACATTGTTTTTTAGTTGTGTTTGGTTGATTTGTGTAGAACTTCTTTGTGAGATATTAGGAATATTTAGAATATTGCTAACTTTCACTTAAGAATTTCATGTTTAAAGTTTCAAATTACTACCTTATATTTTCTTTATGTTGTGGTTATGAATTTAGGTTGGTTTGTGTTTATTTGCTTTTATGTTATCTTCCACTGCATAGAAGTCTGTTGAATTTCATAAATGTTAAAATTAAGTTAACATTTGATCACTTTATTTTTACTTTTGTTTTTAATTTTTGTACTTGTTTATTTAGGATATGAAAATTCATGTAAGCATGATATTTTAGTTTTCATTCCTGCCTTCATTTCATATACTAATTGTTTTACCTATTAAAAATTTAAGTTTGGGGTGGATGAAAAATTTCTTTAAAAGAAAGAAACTAAAATTTTCCTTAATTAGCTATATTTTTAGATAAAATTTAATTTAACATGACCTTCGGTATTAGAGGCTAACTTTAGATAGCTATATTTTTGTTTTTAAATATATAATAGACTAAAGTAAAATTTTTTTAATGATGAAGGTCAATTCTAGAGTTAAAGATATTTAGTATGAAGGGTTAATACTATGCTTTTTCTATTAAAAGTAAAGGAAGTTGTATTTTTGAAGTTATAAAATTCTTAGAGTTTCATGTAAGAAAAAAAGAATGAGACTTTAAGAAATATTTTCAAAGCTAATACAAATTTATAAAGTGAAGAAAAGTAAGGAGTTTTTAACTTCAAAAAGAGGATAATGAAGTTCAAAATTATTAAAGGCTATCCATATATAATAATAATTACATAAAAAAAAGCAAAAAGAAAAAGAAAATCAAATAGAAAAGAAAAAGGAAAAGAAAAGAAAAATATGTGAGGAGAAGCTTGAGGAGATGCCTAATAAAAAATTGGCTTCACTTGAATCAAATTGAGGAAAAAGGCTTTATTACATTTTCTAAACTTGTATTTGAGTGTTAGCATATTTACTAATAAAGTTCTCATGAAATTCTTTTTCATATGGATATTCTAAGTGTCTTTCATATGACAAGTTGCAATTCTTCTTGAAATTAATAGAAAATCGGAAATCTTAGACCCAAATACTAAGTGTTCTTATACTTTTAGTATTATCTTAAGCTGTTAAAAATTTCTCTTAAGTTGTGCTATTATATTTAGTAAACCAAATTATAGAAATTTAGAAGTTAAACTCTCTACCATAAGTTATATTTTTTATGCAATAAAGGAGTTACTTGAGGACAAGTAACATTTTAAGTTTGGGGGATTTTGATACACCTAAAATATATAGCATTTATATACACAAATTTATACCTATTTTTAATGGTATTGCACTTTAATGGAAGTTATTTGTCTATTATTCTTTCAGGTACAATTAAATGGATGGATATGATGAAAGGAGTGAAAAAAGATCAAATTTGGAGAAAAAATGGAGAAGGTGTGAAAATGAACTGTCTCGCCTAAGCGGTCGAGTTTTGTGCTTAAGTGCCAGTAGATAGAGAAGGCTAGGCCTAAGCATCGAAGACCTCGCACTTAAGGCCGGGGAGTTATTTTGGAAATTTAAAGAATTTTGCACAAATTTTAAAGGACTGTTTGAAGCAACTCTTGGTTAAAGCGTGAATTTCAGTTCATGGGCATGAAACTACATTGAAATTGCTCTTAAAAAGATGCAACTCTTAGAAGATTCATTGAATGTGGACACATATTGAAGAGACACTAAAGCATCTTTTAGAAAACTTTAAGAAGAAGGACTTGAATTGAAGAAATGGGAGCAGATTTGAAGAGTAGAATTAGAGAAAATGTAGAGATTTTTAAAGTAAGGAGTTGTAGGATTTTTACTTAGGGTTTCTTCTCACTTATCTCATTCCTAGTGACGAAGAAGGTGGTTAGATAGTTCTAAGTAAGAATCCACCATTTGATAGTAATTTTGAGTGATTCTAACCCTCTAGGGTTGGGCGACCAGACCTAGAGAGGATTGTAAGAGAAAGGAAGAGATTTAAAGGAACTTCAAGTTTTTTGTGGAGAGGAACTTGAGATAAATTTTTATCTTTGTGAATACATTTAGTTTTAATTTAGACTTCTTGTGTTTTACATGATTTCTACTTCTAATCTCAATTGTTATTGTGTTTTCTCCATGAATTTTAAGTAGTTCTCTTTATCTTTTTCCTTAACATGATAAGTAATTAAGTGTTGGAAGGAAGTTGTGTGAATTATAGATCTTTAATGTTGTAATAAGTTGTGATGATTCAAATCTTGCACTTCATTTACTTCTTGATTTGACCAATTAAGATGTTATTATTTATTATGAGAACTGTCGGCATATTTTTAGGTTGTGTGTTTTATTTTGAAAAAGGGGGTCGCCTAACAGAAATTGTCGGTGAATTTTCAATTTAATTTAAATAAATAATTTGAAAAGTAGTATTTGATTTTGAAAATAATTTTAAATTTGAAAATTTTAAGATATGAAATCAAACTGATTTCACATCCCGAACAGTTTATATAAACGAGCACCGTATCACAAACTGTGTATCTATCTCGAAGAATAGACACACTGTTTGGTGATGGGGCTCGATTAAATAAACTAGAAGATTTGTGACATCCGTTTGGTCTGCGAACCAATTTTATAAGCCGACAAATTCCCCTGCTTAATATGAAAGCATTAAACAGGGTTTATATTATCTGGGTTCTTAAAATTCCCTATAAGGGCAAGCCCCTATAGTTAATTACATCTTAAGTGACGGGAATCACCTAAGAAAACTCTCGATAATAATCAGTAATTCTGCTCTCAAGAATTTCAAAGTTTAAGTTTTGAAGGGATTGAATTTTGGAATTTCAATAGGGAATGGATCAAGTTTGGAACAATTTATTTTGGGAATTCAAAGGAAGAAAGGTAGGAGAAATCACAGATTCGAAGCGAACTTCAGAAATTTCCCGACTATCCTATTGTTTGTCTTGGATTTAGGAAAGTCCTAATGTTTGTTAAATGTTTTGATCTTGCCAATTTTAATTAGTTAGGACTTATATTCGTATGATAAAATCATACAAATAACCTCGAAGATGTGAGGGTTTATGTCGTATCGGATGACTACCTAGGAGTCCTAAGACCGGTTAGGTCTTAATTTACATGATATGATCATGCAAATGCCTAACAAAGAGTTGAGGATTTATGTTGCACTAGGCAAACTTTCTCGAAGTCCTATGGCTTGGTTATTTAATTCTAAGAAAGTTTTGCTGAAGTAGACTCAGGTTTTGCTGATGACGATGGCCGTGCTGCCCACCATGCTCCGAGCTCCTTGTTGCAGAGGTTTAGTTTTAGAAGTCATAAATCAGAAGATGAGAGAAGTGTTCTGGTTTAGAGAAAATCTTAAAATCCAGGTGTTTTTTAATATTTTAATTAAACAAATCTTAAAGTTGATTATAACAACACCGGTTAAGATCCCACGGTTCCATCCTTCAGGCATCGTTATTTTTATCGGATTCACTTAGTCCAGATGAATTTGCTAAACTCAACTGAATGAGTTTCACACTTTCATTTAGACCGTGGGAAATCCCGTTAGCAACACGTAGGTTACATCATCCGAGGTATTCCCGATCATCCAACAAGACGTTTTAATTTAGTTGTAGTTGTAGTTTTGTTGTTCTGTTTGTGATTAAATTTTGAGTTGTTTTATATTTTGAAATGTTGTGGCGGTGAATTTTATCTTGTAATGACTTTTAATTTAGTTTTGGTTTCAGTTTTAGGGACTACCCTAAAGGTGTGGGTTTTCATGCAATAGTTGTTTGTCATGCAAGGAAAGTAAGTGCGATGCGATTAAATAAATTGCAATAAGGTAAATTGCAATAAAATAAAAGCGTACCTGGAGGGTCTTCCCGTCATCCCAAGCTGCACTTAAAACACAATTAGAATATTTAAGCATTTAAAGCAAGTTCCTCGGTAAAGCTAAGGGAAGGGTTATGGTTTTCTACCAAGTTCCTAATCCTATAGCTAGTCACCTCCTATGACGTCTAGGTGTCGGTATTTTAGTTTGAGGACGATTTCCTTCATCAAAGAACAATTAAGTTCAATTGTTCTTATAAACATCCTATCATATCGAGGAAGTGCTTAAGACGAATCTTAAACATCTTTTCAATATTTCTAGGATTATTTTAAGTCCAAGAGAATTTAATTATACAAATGAATTAATCGTCCGGGAGTTCAAGTTTTGTTATCTTGCTCAGTGAACTAGGACATTTGAATATCCTATAAGTGAAGTAACACTTTACTTAATACTCCATATAGGAGTTGTGACAACAAAAGCTTTCGAGGGCAAATTGATGTTCAAGTGATTTATGATTTAATTTAATTTCAGTTAATGGATTTAAGTTTGGAATAGTGTTCAAGTTGTTTTAGATTTATTTTTGAATTCTTTATGTCTTAGGTGATGTTATTTTTAATTCAATTTAATTTAACTTTGATTTAATTTAATTTGGTTTAGTTTTAATTTTAATTTAATTTAATTTGATTTTAATTTTAACTTGATTCTATTATTTAATTTAATTTAGTTTGATTTGATATGATTTAATTTAATTTAATTTAATTTGATTTAATTTAATTTGATTTACTTTAATTTAATTTAATTTAATTTAATTTAAATTTTAATTTAATTTGATTTAATTTGATTTAATTTAATTTAATTTAATTTAATTTAATTTAATTTAAATTTTAATTTAATTTTATTTTTAATTTTAATATAATATTTTATTTTTTATGTTTTAAAGATGATTTAATTGTAATTGTTAAAGTATTAATTTAATTGAAATTTTAAAAGGGTTTAATTTAAATAATTTAACTTTAATTTAATTTAATGATTAAGTCTTTTAGCATTTTAAATCTTTAAATTTGGATTATCATTTTAATGAGGAATTAAACATTATTGAGATGATTAATTTAGGGATTCTTAAATTAAAGAACAAATCTCTTCCTAATAATATCTCTATTTTAATAATTCCAATTTTATTATTCTTCCAAATTTAATCAATTATTTAGTTAAGGTTTATTTCAATTATTTTAAATTGTTTAATAGGTTTCTATCCTTATTATTCAAATTTCAGTCATCCAAATCAGATTAGGATCAAATATTTTACTCTTTAATTTTATTAAGCCTAAAGTTTTAATTAAAGGTTAAAATTTTAATTACCATTTTGCCCTTCAAGCTTAATAATTTCATTACTCACTAAATTGAGCTTAAATGAACTTGAAATTTTTATGTGACTCCACTCATATGTCAATAAAGACATGAGAGGAGAAAATGTGATTTTTTCTGTATTTAATTTATTTATGTAATTATTTTTGGTGGAAAATAGGGATTTTCAAGGAAAATTTAATAATATGACCAAGGGAAAGTTTCTGTCCTTAAGAAAATTATGGGACATTCCTAATGACTAGAGGACCACTTGGACCAATTTTGGTGATTTTTTGAATTATATTCTTTTTATTATAATTATTTTTAATTTTGGAGTATTAATTAATTTAAAAATAAAATAAAAGTTGAAAAATGAATTTTATATTTTTCAAAAATCTCTCTGATATCAAGGAAATCAGAGAATCAATTTTTATAATTTTCTGATTTTTCTTTGATTTATTAGAATTATTTTAGTGGAAATGCTAAAAAATACATTTTTTTAATTTTAAAATTACCTTAGGGCTTTAAAATTTAATATCTCATTATAGAGACTTAAGAAAAATATGGGGTTTATTCCTAAGTGATTAAAATTCAAAATATAACATTTTGGTGAATTTTATTATTTTTGTGATTTTTATTATTTTTTATTTATTAAAATATTAAAATAATGCAAAAAATCAACTTTTTAGAAAATTGCAATTTTATTTTTCTTAAATTCCCCTGATATCGGAGAGGCTCCAAAATCAATTTGGTGAATTTTTGAAAAGTATTTTGAAAGTTATGAATTTTTAAAGTTTAAATTAGTTAAATGGCTTAATCAACCCATTTAGTAGGGCTAACCAAGTCCAATTGACTTCAAATTTTTATGGTGGGTTCCTCGATCCTAAAGGTTAGTGGAGAATTGATTTCAAGTCAATTTGATGTATGATTAGCTCTAATTAATTAAGGACCTATTTTGGGTGTTTAAGCCAATTAGGGTTATTCCAAGTGGATTAATTCAAAACCTATTTTTCCTAGAGTCCTCTGGTCATAAGAAACATTACCAAATTTTCCTAGAATTTATTTCACAACATGCTAATTATTGGATTTAAAATACTCAAAACAGCAACATGAATTTAAAAAATCAATAACTTCTCATAGGGATGGCCTCTGACCTTGAAAAATTCGGGGAATATTCCCAAGTTCGTAGGCTTCAAAAGCCCTATGGTTTCATGCTATGGTGAATTTCCTATATGCATGGAGAATTAAAACAATGCAGAGAGTAAATAAATCATTAAAAATAAAATACTTGATGAAATTAAATGATTTCTTTTCCACATTATTCTCCTCTCGTTCACTCGAGCGAGAGGTATTTTTATTTTATTTTTTCGATTTTGCTACACAAAGTTATGCATTTTTGAAGTTTAGGGAATTAAATAAATAGAAAAATAACTCTATTTTTCTACTTATCCACGCGGCGCCAACTCAACCTGAGCATCTCCGAAGCGCCGCGTGTCGTCTTCCGATTCGGCGCCGCCATCCAACTCGGCACTCGGGGCCCGCTGTATCGTTCCGTCTCCTCCTCCGGCGCGATCCTGGCCGACCGTCCACGCGTGTATTAAATGAACGGCATCCGTTCATCATCCCCAAGCCTCCTGGCCCGAGAACCGTCCACACTAAATCCCTAATATCTCACTCAATACTTAACGAATTTTCGTGTTCTTGTGCTCTATGGATTCGTCTTGAAGAGACGAATACATCTATACTGTGATCATGCATTAAAATTAAGGCATTTGAAATGGAGAATCTCCAGAAGCTCGGCATAAAGAGTTAGCTCTTACCTTTGCTCAGAGAAGTGTGGCTTCAATCTGAGGGTTGTGTCACCTTCGATTGGGTCCAAGCAAGCTCCGCATGAAGTCCTCGGCTCCAGTGAATTGTCTAGGTATGATTTCGACTAAGCCCGATCACAAAGCTTCGAGGCTGGGAACGGATGGGTGGCCCGGAGAGGGGCTTTGCTTGGTGGACTTCTTCCTCTGGTCCGGTGAAGGTGTAGGACTAATCAATTTGGGGATTGGTCCACTTGCGAAGAAATGTCCTGGTTTTTATGTCTGAAATTTGAACTCAAAATTGAGCTCGGCTAGAGGAATTGGGGTTGGAATCTCGTGGGGATCAAGTGCTCTATGTGTAGAGTGGCTACCGAGAGCCTGGGCTGAGGCTCTCCCATGCGGGAGTTAGTGGCTTCGGGATCAGCCGTGCTGCGGTGAGGAGAAGAACGACCATGGTGGCCACCTGGGCATGGGGCGGCTTAGCAAGGAGAATTTCAATGTTGGCTCACATGTGAGCTCTCGGGTGTGGTGTTTTCCGGCGGCTCAGTGGTCGGCCGGCCGAGCACTGGTCAGCATCTTGTTCGAGTGGGTCAGTGGTTGGGGTTTAGTGTAGGCAATTGGCAAATGCCATGTGTCAAAAGCTTGGATTAGAATGGTATGGGAGAAGGCTCATTTTGCACTTGATTTGGTCAACCCATGGAAATGGGCTTGGTTCACCTCCATGGCCGATTTGGGCGAGGGAGGATCGGATGAATCAGCTAGGAAAGGGTAGAGAAGTCACCATCCATGAATATTTTGATTAATCATGGATTAAGGTAAAGCATTAAAAGGGTTAAAACCTTTTTAAGGGGGCTTAAAAGAGGCTCCTCCTTTTGCCATTAATGGCTTGGTCATATGTCAAACCTTCCATGGCTTCATGTGGCTTGTCCATGGCTTGCATGTGGCTTCATTTGGCTCAACCTTGACTTAGGAAAAGTGGATCCACTTATATGAAAAAGGAATTTGGAGATTTTGGCAATTTAGTGAAAAATTTAGATGGTGCTTGATTTAGGTTGATTTGATGATTGATTTGGGACTTAGTAATTGATCCCAAATAAAGGGATGATGAGAAGGAATTGTCATGTGGGCTTTGGGCCTTTTGAAATTATTTTTGATGGGCTTTTATGAAGGCTAAGGGGATGGGTCTTTAGGTTTCAAAACAAATTTTAGGATGAGAATTTTGCAAAGGATTAGATCCAATAAGTGTTTAATTTAATTTAGGAATATTTCATGAATGATTTGGAATAAATTTGAAGTGGTTTAGGCTTGAATTGTGTTGGATTTGGACCTCTTTGGTAAATGGGCCAATGTAGGTCAAATTGGGCTAACTTGGGCCAATGTTGGGCTAGGGTTCAAATTGATGTAAAATTAATGTTGGGAAATGTTTATGGGAGTGTTTCAAGGAGGTTTTGGCTTTGGTTGGGCTTTGATTTTGGGGTTTGGGCTTATTTGGGTTAGGTTTGGATTTAGGTCAAATTGGGCTTTTTGGCTTTGGGTTGAATTTGAGTGGGGTTTGGGTCTAAATTTTGGGTAAATCATGTTAGTGTTTTGTTTGTGGGGATGTTAGGGAAGGTTTAGAAAAAGGTTTGGGGTTAATTGGAGTTGAATTGGGTTAGTTTGGATTAGGTTTGGGTCATGGGTCCAAATTGGGCTTTAAGGCCAAAAGTGAAATTGGATTCAAATGTCAATCAAATTGGACTTGAATTTGGTCTAAATAGGTGTTGGGAATGTTGAATTGAAGTTTAGAATTGAATTGGACCTGAATTTGGGTCAATTGGGTAGGTTTGGCTTGACATTGGGTCCACTTAGGGTTAAAATGGGTCAAATTGGGAGTTTTGACAAAAGTGGGGTAAATTCACAAAATTGGCCCATGGTGTAGTTGAACAAAATGAAATTGGGAATATTTGGGATTTTTGGAAATTTTCTGGGAATTTTCTGAATTTTTGGATTTTTGGGTCAAGAGGGGTATTTTGGGTATTTGGAGGGTATTGGGAGGTATTTTTGGAATTTTTGGTATTTTTGGCTTTGGATGATCAACCTGATTGGTGAGGAAATTTTCAAGGTTAATTTTGGGAATTTTGGGTGATTTGGAAATTTTGAAAAATTTGAGTAATTTCAAGGGCTTTGGGTAGGCTAGGCGGGTGTAGGGTCCCGGGGGTCAAAAATTGAAAATTTGCAAAATTGAAGATTGAGTAATTGTAAGTGGAATGAAATCATTTTGGTTGATCCATGAAGCCATATCAAGCCCACATGAGCCATGAAGGGACTCATTTGAGGCATCCACTATGTTGTTCCTAACCCTTGCCCGAGGGCTCAGGGGTTAAGGACCATCCATGTGAATCACCGTCATGAGTCAGGAGGTCAAGTTAGGTATGGGTGTGTTTTTAGGAGGTGTGTGAAAGTGTAGTGTATAAGTGTAGTGTGTGTGTAGGTCGACCTTCCACTGACACAGTGCCACCAGAGCGGTCCTGAGGCCAAAGAGTCCCATAGGAACTCATCCTTTAAACTTCCACATTTGATTTCAACCCTCTAGGTGATTAGGGGTCTACAGTCAAGTTTGTGGAGTTTGTAGGAAGTTAAGAAGTGGTTTGAATTTCTAAGTGTTGGGTCCCAATTCTAATCCTCTAAGATAGTCAAAGGAAAAGTCTAAGGCTAGATCCTAAGTACTAAAAAGAAGAAGAGAAGACCACATCAAAAATGAGGTCAACAAATGGACCCCCAATAGGTGTGGTGAGCTGACGGAGCACACCGCACGTGTTGGTGTTGACCGAAGCGATCAACAAAACCAACACAAACTTCCAAGTGACAAACTTAGGACAAAGTAGAAGAATTTCCGCTGGGGAGTGTTAAGTATATTTCCGAGACTGGAGATTCCTGAACTCTCGCTGAGGAAAGTGAAAGGAGGTGAATTCCAAATCACATGATCTGGGGGAATTTCAATTTACATTTCATTTTGTTTTAGTTTAAGTTTTGATGTGTAAGCTTAGATTTCAGTTTGAGTTTCAATTTAGATTGAAGTTTTGTTAAGATTAATTTGAAGGGATTTGAACTTGAAATGAAAAAAAGGAATTTTGTGGTTTTAGATGTGACATCTTCAACCTCAAAAGAAAATTGAATTGATTGGATCTAATCATTGCAATGAGGAGAGATTTTAGAGCAATGTGGTATTGGATTTAAAATCCTTAACATCAAGAGTTTGATTTTGATGTATTTCATTGCGATAGGGAAAGAATCCTAAAGCAATGCAGTCTCGGATGTAAAATCCTCAACCCCAAGAATTTGATTTTGATGTATTTCATTGCGATAGGGAAAGAATCCTAAAGCAATACAGTCTCGGATGTAAAATCCTCAACCCCAAAAGTTTGAATTTGATGTATTTCATTGCGATAGGGAAAGAATCCTAAAGCAATGCAGTCTCGGATGTAAAATCCTCAACCCCAAGAATTTTGAATTTTGATGTATTTCACCGCAATAGGGAAAGAATCCTAAAGCAATGCAGTCTCGGATGTAAAATCCTCAACCCCAAAAGTTTGAATTTGATGTATTTCATTGCGATAGGGAAAGAATCCTAAGGCAATGCGAGTCTCGGATGTAAAATCCTCAACCCCAAGAATTTGATTTTGATGTGTTTCATTGCGATAGGGAAAGAATCCTAAAGCAATGCTGTCTCGGATGTAAAATCCTCAACCCCAAGAATTTGATTTTGATGTATTTCATTGCGATAGGGAAAGAATCCTAAAGCGATGCGATCTCGGATGTAAAATCCTCAACCCCAAGAATTTGATTTTTGATGTATTTCATTGCGATAGGGAAAGAATCCTAAGCAATGCGGTCTCGGATGTAAAATCCTCAACCCCAAGAATTTGATTTTTGATGTATTTCATTGCGATAGGGAAAGAATCCTAAAGCAATGCGATCTCGGATGTAAAATCCTCAACCCCAAGAATTTGATTTTGATGTATTTCATTGCGATAGGGAAAGAATCCTAAAGCAATGCGGTCTCGGATGTAAAATCCTCAACCCCAAGAATTTGAATTTGATGTAATTGATTTTGCAAAGATTTGCAGTGTGGAATTTTGGTGTTTCAAGAATTTCATGAGAGTTGTAAAAGATTTTTGTGGAAAGAAACAGATTAGGAGGGAATATGTAGATGCTACATATCCCATTCAAAAGAGTTGATCAAAAGTTGCTGGTTTGGATTGGATACAATTCCTCGCCACTAGATCCGAATCGAAAACCTCGTTGCTCCCTGTCAGTGGAATCGACCGCTTCCATCCCAGATAAGGGAGAGTAGAATGGATTGGATTTCAAATTTGGAAGATTGAGTTTGAATTTGATTGAGATTTGATTTGAGACCTGGAAGGTTGAATTTGAATTTTTGATTGAGATTTGATTTGAAATTTATGTTCATTTTGTTTGTCTTTTAACGATTCAAATTTATTTTATCATTCATTTAATGTTCATGTGAATTTGGAGTTCATCATTTTTTTTAGATTTTTAAGAAAAGTTTTCTTTTATTCTTTTTGTTTCTTTTCTGTTCTTTGTTCGAAGTTCATGCGTTTCTCAGTCAACTTGCACAAAAGAGGTGAAGGCCAAAGATGTGACATGCTCACTTTCATTCCAATCATGTTGAAGATACATCATACAACTCGATCTGGAATACATCTCATACAATCCATATAGACTCAAAACGGACTATGTATGATCTTTGCCGATCCATCCAAAAAGGTATCCGTCGAAATCCATGTGCGAATAGTGAGGTACATGGTCAATAACATCACCTTCCAAGCCATCCTTGGCAAGGATGCCGTATGGATGTACATTGGAGGTGTGATATTTTCCATGTAACTCACGACTCGTAAGACCGGAGGCTCTCTAGCTCCGGTCCGAGCTGGAAGTGGTAAGGTGCTTTCCTATCATCCATCCTTCTAAAAGTAACTGAGATCCGCTTCATTGGTACTCCCGGTATGCAATGTTTAGCGACATCTGCTCCGTTGCCCTTGAGTATCATGACGGAACCTACCGGTAATGGTATTTTTACTGGCCCTTGGAACTCACCTGGGCCTGCTATCCGAAGGTCAGATCCGAACATGATATTACACTCGTTCAGAAAAGAAACTGTGCAAAAAGGTCTGACAAAGTCGTGGCGATCTATGTGCGGGGGTATGCAGTCACCCCTCTTGTAAATGTTAATGATGCAACTGTTGGGTATGCAATCTGTCGGCAGTACCCTCCATGTTATCATTCTCTTTACCATCCTTTTGATGACTAATGTCATTGGATCCACCTGGCCATGACAGAGTATCCCTGGTGGGTTTCCTTCCCGTCTTCTCGCAAAGTTGTAGCGAGCATCCACATTGTATTGTAATTCTCCCTTTCCCCGGCATCCATCTCCGGGGTTCCGAGTAAGTGTTTTCTCTTAGGCGGCCCGCTCGGCCCATTCTTTTCAAATCCGGATGCGATCCACGATTTGTTATTGTTCGTATTCCGAGAACACGTTAGTATGTAGCTCGAGGCCTCTAAGTATATCGATCCTCCCGCCTCTGATTCTCTCGAAGTATTCAAAAGTTTTCTTCTCGACATTCTGCATTCTTTCTAGCTCGTATTCTGGAATAATTTGTAAATGGCGGGGCTTGGTGACGTATTGTGGGATATATGGCTCAATTCCTTCACGTTCTCCTGCATACCTCGGCTCCTCGGGGATGGTGTTCGTCGGGACATCCTCCGGGGTTGCTTCTGCAACAAGGTTATGCATTACTGGTGACTTTATCTGGCGGCGTGGTAGCCTTCCTTCTTCGATCTCCTTGAGATTTCCTTGGTCTCTTCGTTATCCTCTGAGCTGGCCTCCTTTCTTCGAGTACCCGGTGAAGCTGGCGTCCTCAAGTATACGTGCCTGCAAGTAGCAATCGCCTCGTCGCGCTGGTCCATGTCGGCATATTTTTAGGTTGTGTGTTTTATTTTGAAAAGGGGGTCGCCTAACAGAAGTTGTCGGCTAATTTTTAATTTAATTTAAATAAATAATTTTGAAAAGTAGTATTTGATTTTGAAAATAATTTTAAATTTGAAGGTTTTAAGATATGAGATTAAACCGATCTCACGTCCCAAATAAGTTTATATAAACGAGCACCGCACCACAAACCGTGTATCTATCCCTAAGGATAGACACACTGCTTGACGGTGGGGCTCGATTAAATAAACTAGAAGATTTGTGACATCCGTTTGGTCCTGCGAACCAATTTTATAAGCCAACAAATTCCCCTGCTTAATATGAAAGCATTAAACGAGGTTTATATTACTCAGGTTCTTTAAAATTCCCTATAAGGGCAAGCCCCATAGTTAATTACATCTTAAGTGACGGGAATCACCTAAGAAAACTCTCGATAATAATCAATAATTCTGCTCTCAAGGATTTCAAAGTTTAAGTTTTCAAGGGATTGAATTTTGGAATTTCAATAGGGAATGGATCAAATTTGGAACATTTTGTTTTGGGAATCCAAAGGAAGAAAAGTAGGAGAAATCACAGATTCAAAGCGAACTTCGGTAATTTCCCGACTATCCTATTGTTTGGCTTGAGTTTAGGAAAGTCCTAATATTTATTTAAATGTTTTGACCTTGCCAATTTTAATTAATTAGGGCTTATATTTGTATGATAAAACCAAACAAATAGCCTCGAAGATGTGAGGGTTTATTGTCGTACCGGACGACTACCTCGGAATCCTAAGACCGGTTAGGGCTTAATTTGCAATGCAAGTGCCTAACGAAGAGTTGAGGATTTATGTTGCACTAGGCAAACTACCTCGAAGTCCTATGGCTTTGTTATTTAATTCTAAGAAAGTTTTGTTAAGTAGACTCAGGTTTTGCTGATGACGATGGCCATGCTGCCCACCATGCTCCGAGCTTCTTGTTGTTGCAGAGGTTTAGTTTTAGAAATCATAAATCAGGGGATGAGAAAAGTGTTTTGGTTTAGAGAAAATCTTAATTTCCAAGTGTTTTTTATGTTTTAATTAAAACAAATCTTAAAGTTGATTATAACGACACCGGTTAAGATCCCACGGTTCCATCCTTCCGCATCATTATTTTTATCGGATTCACTTAGTCCGGACGAATTTGCTAAACTCAACTGAATGAGTTCCACACTTTCATTTAGACCGCGGGAAATCCCGTTAGCAACACGTAGGTTACATCATCCGAGGTATTCCCGATCATCCAACGAGACGTTTTAATTTAATTATAATTGTAGTTTTGTGTTCGTTTTGTGATTAAATTTTGAGTTGTTTTATATTTTGAAATGTTGTGGCGGTGAATTTTATCTTGCAATGACTTTTAACTTAGTTTTGGTTTTAGTTTTAGGGACTATCCTAAAGGTGTGGGTTTTCATGCAAAGTTGTTTATCATGCAAGAAAAGTAAGTGCGATGCGATTAATGAAATTGCAATAATGTAAATTGCAAGAAAGTAAATTGCAATAAAATAAAAGCGTACTCGGAGGGTCTTCCCGTCATCCCAAGCCGCACTTAAAACACAATTAGAATATTTAAGCAAGTTCCTAGTAAAGCTAAGGGAAGGGTTATGGTTTTCTACCAAATTCCTAATCCTATAGCTAGTCATTTCCTATGACGTCTAGGTTCTTGTGTTTTGGTTTGAAGACGATTTTTTTTTATCAAAGAATAATTAAATTCAGTCGTTCTTATGAACATCCTATCATATCGAGGAAGTGCTTAAGACAAATCTTAAACATCTTTTCAATATTTCTAGGATTGTTTTAAGTCCAAATGGATTCAATTACACAAATGAATTAATCGTCCGCGGTTTAGTTAAGTTTTGTTATTATCTTACTCAGTGAACTAGGATATTCGAATGTCCTATAAGTGAAGTAACATTTCATTTAATGTTCTGTTTAGGAGTTATAATAACCAAAGCTTTCGAGGGTAAATTGGTATTCAAATGATTTAATTTAAGTTAATGGGTTTAAATTTGGAATAGTTTTCAAGTTGCTTTATATTTAATTTCTTTCTGTTTTAGGTGATGTTATTTAATTCAACTTAATTTAATTTATTTTAATTTAATTGAGTTTTAATTTAATTTAATTCAATTTAATTCAATTTAGTTTGATTTGATGTTACATTAAATTAATTTGATTTGATTTAATTTTAATTTAATTTGATTTAATTTGATTTAATTTTAATTTAATTTAATTTAATTTAATTTAATTTAATTTAATTTAATTTGGTTTAACTTAATTTAATTTGGTTTTATTAATTTAATTTAATTTAATTCATTCATTTAATTTAATTTAATTTGATTTTATTTATTTAATTTAATTTAATTTAATTTAAGTTATTTAATTTAATTTAATTTGTTTATTTAATTTAATTTTAATTTGTTTATTTAATTTAATTTAATTTAATTTAATTTATTTAATTTAATTTTTAATTTAATTCAACTTTTAATTTTAATTTAATTTAATTTAATTTAATTCAATTTAATTTACTTAATTTAATTTAATTTTTAATTTAATTTTAATTTTTAATTTTAACTAACACTTTAAAAGAGTTTAATAATTTAACTTTAAGCTTTAATGATTAAGTCTTTTAATGTTTTGAATTTGAGTTATCATTTTAATTAAGAATTGAATATTAATGAGATAATTAATTTAGGGATTTTTAAATTAAAGAATAAATCTCTTCCTAATTATATCCCTATTTTAATAATTCCAATTTTATTATTCTTCCAAATTTAATCAACTATTTAATTAAGGTTTAATCATTTTAAATTACTTAATGGGTTTCTACCCTTTAATCATTTAAATTTCAATCATCCAAATCAGATTAGGATCAAATATTTTATTTATTAATTTTTTTATTAAACCTAAAGTTTTAATTAAAGGTTAAAATTTTAATTACCATTTTGCCCTTTAAGCTTAATAATTTCATAACTCACTAAATTGAACTCAAATGAACTTGAAATTTTTATATGACTTCACGCATATGTCAATAAAGACATGAGAGAAGAAAATGTGATTTTTCTGTATTTAATTTATTTATATAATTATTTTTGGTGGAAAATAGAGATTTCCAAGGAAAATTTAATAACACGACCAAGGGAAAGTTTCTGTCCTTAAGAAAATTAGGGGACATTCATAATGACCAGAGGACCACTTGGACCAATTTTAGTGATTTTTTGAATTACATTATTTTTATTATAATTATTTTAAGTTTTGGAGTGTTAATTATTTTAAAAATAAAATAAATGTTGAAAAATGAGTTTTATATTTTTCAAAAATCTCTCTGATATCAAGGAAATCAGAGAATCAAATTTTACAATTTTCTGATTTTTCTATGAATTATTATAATTATTTTAGTGAAAATACTAGAAAATACATTTTTTTAATTTTAAAATTACCCTAGAGCTTTAAAATTTAATATCTCACTAAATAGACCTAAGAAAAAGATGGGGTTTGTTCCTAAGTGATTAAAATTTAAAATGTGACATTTTGGTGAATTTTATTATTTTTGTGATTTTTATTATTTTTTAATTATTAAAAATATTAAAATAATATTAAAAATCAACTTTTTTAGAAAATTGAAATTTTAATTTTCTTAAATTCCCCTAATATCAGAGAGGTTCCAAAATCAATTTGGTGAATTTTTGAAAGATATTTTGAAAGTTATGAATTTTTAAAGTTTAAAATGGCTAAATGGCTTAATCAACCCAATTAGTAGGGGCTAACCAAGTCCAATTGACTTCAAATTTTTATGGTGGGTTCCTCTGATCCAAAGGTCAGTGGAGAATTGATTTCAAGTCAATTTGATGTATGGTTAGCTCTAATTAATTAGAGATCCATTTTGGGTATTTAAGACAATTATGGTTGTTTTAAATGAACTAACTCAAAACCTATTTTTCCTAGGGTCCTCTGGTCATAAGGAACATCACCAAATGTTCCCAAATTCAGAGGCTTCAAAAGCCCTATGGTCTCATGCCATGGTGAATTGTATACATGCATGGAGAATTAAAAATATGCAGAGAGTAAATAAATTATTAAAAATAAAATACTTGATGAAATTAAATAATTTCTTTTCCACATTATTCTCCTCCGTTCAGTCGAGCAAGAGGGTATTTTTATTTTATTTTTCTGATTTTTTTACACAAAGTTAGGAATTTTTGAAGTTTAGGGAATTAAATAAATAGAAAATACCCCTAATTTTCTATTTATCCACGCGGCGCCGCGTCAACCTCGGCAGCTCCGAACGCACACGCGTCGCGCTCCCATTCGACGCCGCCATCTGAGTCAGCAGCCTGGGCCCCGCGGTTCTCGTACCGTCTCCTGATCCGACGCGATCCTGGCCGTCCGTCCGTGCGTGTATTGAATGGACGGCATCCGTTCATCGTCCCCAAGTGTTCTCACCCGAGAGCCATCCACACTAAATCCCTAATATCTCACTCGATACTCAATGGATTTTCATGTTCTTATGCTCTATGGATTCGTCTTGAGAAGACGAACACATCTATACGGTTTATGTGGGATGAAATTTACGCAATAAAAATGGAGATTGTTCAGAAGCTCGGGAAGAAGAGTGAGGCCATACCTTTGCTCAGAGAAGTGTGGCTTCGATCTGAGAGTTGTTGCACCTTCGATTGGATCCCGACGAGCTCCGGACCAAGCCCGATCACAAAGCTTGGAGGGCCGGAGCAACCTGGGTGGCCTCGGAGATGGGGCTTTTGCTTCGTGGACACCTTCCTCGGTCCAGTGAAGGTATAGAACCAATCGATTTGGGGATTGGCTCACTGCGGAGAAGTGTCCTGGTTTTGGGCTTGGATTTCAACTCCGAAATCGAGCTCATAGAGAAGAAATGGCGAGGGGATCTCGGTGGGGATCAAGTGCTGCGTATAGGGGAGGAGTCCGGAACAATTTTGGCGAGTTTCCTTAAGGTTTGTTTCAGCACCTCTCATGGCCGAGAGGGGTGGTGTTTAAATAGGAGAGGGTGGAGGACCTCCCGGGAGAGTTAGGGCTTGGGATCGACTGCTCTTGGTAAGAGAAGAACGGCTCCAATGGCCACCGAGGATGGGGCGGCTCGGCGGGTGAGAATTCCGAGTTGGACTCACATGTGAGCTCTCGGCCATGGTGTTTTCCGGCGACCCGAGCGGTCGGCCGGCGAGACATGGGTCACCCTCGAGGTCGGGGAGGTCGAGGCTGGAGGTTTGTGCGATCGATTGGCCATGGACATGTGTAAAGGAGTTGAATTAAAATGGAATGAGGGATGAGCTCATTTTGGGTCCAAATGGGTCAACCCACCTTTTGGGCTTGGTTCACCTCCCCATGGCTGATTTGGGCTGAGGGAAGATCAGATGGATCAGCTAGGAAAGGGTGGAGAAGTCACCAAACATGAATATTTTGATTAAACATGGATTATGGTGAAGCATTAAAAGGGTTAAAACCTTTTTAAGGGGGCTTAAAAGAGGCTCCTCCTTTTGCCATTAGTGGCTTGATCACATGTCAAGCCTTCCATGGCTTCAAGTGGCTTTTCCATGGCTTGCATGGCTTGTCTTTGGCTTGGCAAAAAGTTTGGTCAATTTCATAAAAAAATGGTGTTAAGAATTTTGGATATTTTGGTTAAAATTTGGATGAAGCTTCATTTAGAATTATTTGATCATTTGTTTAGGACTTAGGGATGATTTTAATTGAAAGTATGATGAGGGGAAATGTCATATGGGCTTTAGGGTGGATTTTGGGCATTTTTGAAATGGTTTTAGATGGGCTTTTAAGATGGTTTAGGAAAGTAAGCTTTTGAATTTTAAAATGGATTTTGGGATGAAATTTTGGTAAAGGCTTGGGCCAAATAATTGTTGGGTTTAGCTCATAGATGTGTCATGAGTGACTTGAAGCAAATTGGGGGTGATTTGGGTTAAATTTGGGCTCTTTAGGTGAATGGGCCAATCTAGGTCAAAGTGGGCTAACTTGGGCCAATGTTGGGCTAGGGTTGAAATTGATGTAAAATTAATGTTGAGAAATGTTTATGGGAGTGTTTCAAAGAGGTTTTGACTTTGGTTGGGCTTTGATTTTGGGGTTTGGGCTCATTTGGGTTAGGTTTGGGTTTAGGTCAAAATTGGGCCTTTTAGCTTTGGGTTGAATTTGAGTGGGGTTTGGGTCTAAATTTTGGGCAAATCATGTTAGTGTTTTGTTTTTGGGGATGCTAAGGAAGATTTAGAACAGATTTGGGGTTAATTGGAGTTGAATTGGGTGAGTTTGAGCTAAGTTTGGGTCATGGGTCCAAATTGGGCTTTAAGGCCAAAAGTGAAATTGGATCCAAATGTCAATCAAATTGGACTTGGATTTGGTCTAGATTGGTATTGAGATTGTTGAATTGAAGTTTAGAATTGAATTGGACCAGAATTTGAGTCAATTGGATAGGTTTGGTTTGACATTGGGTTCACTTTGGGTTAAAATGGGTCAAATTGGGGGTTTTGACAAAAGTAGGGTAAATTGACAAATTTGGCCCATGGTGTAGTTGGACAAAATGAAATTGGGAATATTTGGGATTTTCTGGAATTTTCTGGGAATTTTCTGAATTTTTGGATTTTTGGGTCAAGGGGGGTATTTTGGGTATTTGGAGGGTATTGGGAGGTATTTTTGGAATTTTTGGTATTTTTGGGTATGGATGATCAATTTAAGTGATGTGGAAATGTTTGGGATTGATTTTGAGGAATCTTGGGTAATTTAGGTGATTTTGAAAAGTTTGGGTAATTTCAAGGGCTTTGGGTAGGTCGAGGCATGTGTAGGGTCCCGAGGGGTCAAAAATTGAAAATGTGGAAAATTGAAGATCGGGTAAATTTGAGTGGAATGAAATCATTTTGGTTGAGCCATGAAGCCACATCAAGCCCACATGAACCATGAAGGGACTCATTTGAGGCATTCACTATGTTGTTCCTAACCCTCTTGCTCAAGGGCTTGTGGGTTAAGGACCATCCATGTGAATCACCTACATGAGTCAGGAGGTCAAGTTAGGTATAGGTGTGTGAAAGTGTAGTGTATAGGTGTAGTGTGTGTGTAAGTCGGCCCCTTCACCGCACTGGGCCACCTGTAGGCGATCCTAAGGCCAAAGAGTCCTATAGGAACTCATCCTTTAAACTTCCACATTTGATTTCAACCCTCTAGGTGATTAGGGGTCTACGATCAAGTTTGTGGAGTTTGCAGGGAGTTAAGAAGTGGTTTGAATTTCTAAAAGGTGGGTCCCAATTCTAGTCCTCTAAGATAGTCAAAGGAAAAGCCTAAGGCTAGATCCTAAGTACTAAAGGGAAGAAGAGAAGACCTCATCAAAAATGAGGTCGACGAGTCCATCGCTAGTTTGGTTAACATCTTGCGAGATACGGCGATTTTTATTTCTTCGCCGAGTTCGTCGTGAGAGTAGCTCTTCGTACTTCTTGAATCTCCGTGGGCGCGGCATCGACAAGCCTACCCTCCGCCGTAGCGACCACGGACTTGATTCTCTTGTCCTCCTCGGTGTTTGTTTTCCTTTTCGTCTTTCGGATTGGTGGCTCGGGCCACCCACTTTCATTACCGTCTGCGGATCGGGCGGTCCTCTCGATCAACTGGGACCCGAGCCACTTTTCTCGTATTGCGGACCTCGCCGGTGCGAAGTCCGAGTCAATCTCGATTATCGCTCCATCTTTCACCCTCTTTCGTCGAGTGCAAGGCTTACGCCACTTCTAAAGTTCGTGACCAACCGCCCGTTCGACATTTCCCAGTGAAACGACAAGGAAAAGGATCGGGGGCTGTACTAAGAACAAGAACATTAAGAAAATGTTTATTAAAGACGAGCTTTTTTTATTACTTTTTGTATTTTTAAATTTAACGAGAATGAAGTGGGATAAGATCGAGAAGAGATTTTGATATGGAAGAGAAAACAAGGAAAACTTTATTATCGTGATTTCATTTATTTTAGCACATTTTTATTATTTTTGGGTTCGGACCCGATCATAAGTAACTACTTTGCCCGTGCTTCTAGGGATGAAGAATTCATTCCTTCGAAACATCAGGTAGCGTAATACTTCTTCAAGTATCGCCCGTTGATCGGAAGCATATGTCGTTCTCCTTGGCAATTCACTAGCTGGTAGGAGCCTCCTAAGTATACTACTTCAACCACAAACAGCCCTTCCCAGGTGGGTTCAAATTTTCCTCCTATCTTGCGGTGTGCAAGGATAGGTCTCTTGAGAACGAGAACTAGGTCACCAACTTTGAAGGTTCTCGCGGACCAGATCTGTCATGGGCTTGAACCATCTTAGCTTGGTATAATTCTAAATTCTCGTCGCGCCGCAAGTCTTTTCCCTTCCGGGCTTTCTAATTCCTCTAGTCGTAATTTGGCATTCTCTTCCGTCGTGATTTTGTTTGCAATCTGCATTCGAGTGAAGGAAGCCGGACCTCTAAGGGTAACACTCGCCTCGGACCCATACACCGGAGCATAAGGTGTAGCTTCGAGTAGGAGTTCGAAGGTTGTCCGGCAGGCCCATAAGGCTTCTAATAACTTCTCGTGCCAATTTCTCTTATTATCGTCCAAAGTTTTCTTTAAAATTTGAACGAGAGTTTTATTAAAAGCCTCAGCCAGGCCGTTCGCTCCTAGACCTTCTGCTGCTAGAAGGATGGTATGGCGTCCCACTACCGAACAATTAAGATTAAAACAACAGCCTGAGAAGGAAAGTCTTGTCAGGAGACTTCGAGTCCGAAGAAAGTGCTACCGCGATAGAAGGGGACTCATGAGAAGGAAACCCGACAACCTATCACATGACAACTGCAAGGATGTACAGAAAAGACCACTAGAAGATGCTATGGAAAAGCTAAGAACTGATATTCGGCGGTTAGCAAGGGAAAGAGAAGAGAAATTCGGAGATGAGACCTTTGATGGAACCGGAAACCCTCGGCAGCATGTTGCACATTTTCATGCCAGTTGTTGCAATGCCGGTGGAAGTGATGCTTTACTCTTCCGACAATTTGTCAGCAGCCTGTGAGGGATCGCCTTTGATTGGTATGCTGAATTACCGAACGGTTCGGTGAAGACATTTTCAGAATTAGAGAACCTCTTCATCAAGCAATTTGCCGGAGCTCAGCACCACATCACTATAGGTGATTTAGTGGTAGAGAAGCAGAAACCGAACGAAACCTTGGTGGACTACATACTTCGATGGAGGAACCTAAGTATGAAGTGTGAGCCACAACTACAAGAACAGCATGCAGTCGACATTTTACTTAAGAGCATTCATTGCCCGATAGCACTTCTCCTCAAGGGATTTACTATTAAGACTTTCGAGAAGTTGTTAAGCAAGGCCGAAAGCTTGCAAGAGGAGGCGAAGCAATTAAGTTTCACCAACAAAACAGACAAACAGAAGCCCGTGAAAAATTTTGAAAAGAAGTCCGGGATCATTGCAGCAGTCGATAAAGGCAAGCAACCGATACAAATATCGTCAGAACGGCCGCAACAACCTCAGCAGAATTACTAGCAACCCCGACCCAGCTATCAGTCATCCCAACAGTATGAACATCTGCCTCGTCCGCAACGTACGTTAAGGGAGCTTCTGAGCAGGAAGTATCAGTTCAAGAATGAGGCAGTGCCGAAAATGTTCCGCAGTCTGATGAAGACTCCAGATTTCCAACTGCCAGAGCCTAAGAGACCAGAAGAAGTCGACAAGAAAGGTGATCCCAACTTTTTCCCTTACCACCGGATGCTCGGGCACAAGATAGAAGATTGTATTACCTTCAAAAGTTGGCTCAACGACAATCTTCGGAAAGGGAATATAATGATCCCGAAGGAGTACATGAAGGAACCCCAGAAAGGAGGTTTTGTCAATGTTATCTCGACGGATCTCATTGTTCCGATAGATCCCTATGCGACTAATGATGGATGGACTACCGCTTGGACAAAGTCTTCGAAAAAGATTTTGGATCACATCCAAACCGCTTCGGTGCGAGCCTCAATTTAGAGTTCGAAACCTGTTAAGTCGACACTATCACTTGCGATAGAAGAACCACCTCAACAAGAGACGACTGAAGAAAAGAAGAAAATCGACGAAGAAGAGAAGACCGAGGCTCCTAAGGCTAGACTAGGGGCCGCTTATCCTAGGATAGTTGTTTCCGATTCGGGAGAGAAATCCCTCGAACCTCTGACTCTGTATGATTATCTGCTCACTCCTGTGGGATCTTATAATGATAAGGGTTATGGCGTTGGCTACGTTTTGACTGTTTCTAACGATTAGTAACTAGTGACAATCCGGACATCGATTTCGATACAAATGACAATTCTCAAATCATACACAATCTCGGCGATCACAATGACGAAGAAGACATCCATCAAGGAGGCTACGAGAGTTCAACAAGCAACGAATCTATTTACTAGTTTCAAGGAGCTCCAGTCACAATAGAGTTGAGCCTTCGCATCCAAGCTAATCCCGAAGAACTTGTCATTCCAATTCGAAGGAGACACCAACAAACTCAATGCTAAATTCAAGAAATCACCGAAGTCAACTTAAGAAGCGGAAGAATTCTACCTCCGAGAATGGGTCAAATGACTGCGGAGCAGGTGGTTGTTCAGAAGAACCAACCCCCGCAAAGAAAATACCCATTCGGGAGGAAGCCGAGGCAAAATGAAAACAAAGTGGACTACAATGTATAGCCCATCTTAGGAAACTACTACCAAACCGAGCATTTACGACGCTCTCATCTTATCAAAGGAAATGAGAAGCTCGATCAAGGCTCTGCTTGATCCAGAATCGCTTAGCCTCCAAATGGCCGGAGATTCCTTAGATGAGGTTTGCTCGTTAAAGGAACAACAGGAGTTACCTTCACTGACAACATCTATTACTGGGATGTATTGGTAATTTCACAACCGACCGTTGTACATTTCAAGGACTGTGGAAGTTTACACTCTCCAGAGTATTGGTGGATCCCGGAGCATCAATCAATATAATGAATCTCCGAACGCTAGCATACTTGGAAATTGATGCTCGCGAGCTCGGCGTACAAAATGTTATTAGGAGGATTCAACCGTAAAGGAGAAAGAGCCTCTGGGTCAATAACACTGCTAATGAAGACCGGTGACTTAGCAAAGACAACCGCGAAATTTCACATAATTGATTCAGAAACGTCGTTCAACGCTCTACCGGGCCGACCATGGATGTATGAAACCGGATGGTACCATCATCTCTACATCAATGCATCAAGTACTACGATGGAGGGAACAAGGCATTAAAGGTGACTTACAACCGTTCTCCGTACATGAAATCAGAATCCATGAAGATGTACTATTGGTGCACCTCCGAAGAAAACAATCTTCTAGAGATACCGTAACAAATGAAGCAAAGGAAATTTGGGACAACGAAGATCCCGAAATTTCTAGTCCAACAAATACTCACCACTTCCCTACGGCAAGATGGTGAAGGTTTCTCCACAACTCGCATCCGAGGTCGAGGCCGGGGACGAGGTCGTGGCAGTAGACGCTAGGACGATTGGACAGAAGAAACCAGCCATCAATGTTGATTGGGAAGATAGTTCTTGAAGAAGAAAAAGAAATTAAACAAGAAGCAGCGACAATAAGTCGAAAGAAGCCGCAATTCAGAATCCCTCTCAAAGATGAAAGAAACGAAGAATATAAATCGATGTACGAGAAGATTAACCACTATGTACATACTATGACCCCGACCCCGATCCATTCTAATAAGACGAGGGTATGGAGGTCAAAGAGGTACGTAGCAAGCAGCAAGCCCATAAAATTCTACCGTGGTGCTCCTTCCTCCAAAACCGAAAATAATGTACACTAAGATGCTACTTCATCGAATTAATGGAATTACCTTTTGAGTGGTACTCTCCCCGTGTTCAAAATTTAATTCAGCCGTGGTTTCTTACCTCGACAATGGACAAAAGGTCGATCACAACATTTTGAAAATTTATGGAATAACTCCTGCCTTCCCACCCAATTCAAAGCAAGGTCTCGTATTCGCACAAGTAGACCGCCTCGACGACACCGAATTTTGGGTTTCGGTTGTCACCGCGAGTCTAATGAAAATCGATGGAAGCTACAAGAACTCGAAGATTTCACAAATTCGAGACGCTCCACCGTAATTCGAAGAAGAGATCAAATCTACAATTGATGAGTTAACGGAAGTTAACTTAGGTACTAGCGAAGAACCTAGACCTACCTTGTTAGCTCCTTACTCAATAAAGAAGACTCCGAAGAAATAATCAAGTTATTAATGGAATTTAAAGATCGTTTTGCTTCGGAGCTACGATGAGATGCCGTGTTTAATTCGCAGGTCGTTAGTCTACAGCTAGAGTGGATCCTACTTCTGTTCCAAATTTCGTACAAGGTCCTACATCGCGTCTAGAAATCGAACAACAAGTCATACTCGAAGTTAAAAAGCTTACGTACGCTAAATTTGTCCGTGAAGAACAATACCCGACTTGGTTAGCCACGTGGTACCAAATAGAAGAAGAAATTCTTACGTTCGAATTTGTGCGGATTTCAGAGATTTAAACAAGGCATGTCCAAAAGATGAATTTCCTCTACCGATCCCTGGGACTAATGATCGACATCGCCTCAACACATGAAATATTCTCATTCATGGATGGATCTTCGTATACAAACTGATAAACCTACCGTAAGATGAAAAACTTACAAGATTCGAACGCCGATCGGAGTATATTGCTACGTTGATGCCATTCGGACCGAAGAACGCAGGAGCAACCTACCGAGAGCAATGACAAGAATTTGTGATGATCTCATCCACAATCAAGTCGAATGCTACGTGGATGATGTGGTCATCAAAAGCAAAGTAAAGGAAAACCACTCGTATGACGAGAATTGTTTTCGAACGATTAAGGCAATTTAACCTTAAGATGAATCCTTTAAAATGAGCCTTCGGCGTCACCTCCGGGAAATTCTGTGGATTCGTTGTCCGGCATCGTGGAATTGAAATCGACCCGGAAAGATTAAAGCTATCTTAGAAATGCCGCCTCCCAAAACCTTAAAACAACTACGATCTTTTCAAGGGAAGTCAGTATATCTTCGACGCTTTATCTCGAACTTGTCAGGTAGGTGTCAGCCTTTCTCGGCACTAGTTAAAAAAAGGACGCCAAATTTATTTGGGAAGAGAAATGCCGTAAGGCCTTCGAGGACATTAAGCAATATTTAATGACACCTCCCGTCTTAGCAGCCCCGCCTCCTTTGTGTAGACCGTGTATACTTTATACCGCGGCTTGGGACGACTTCACTCAGAGGCCCCGTTAGCCCAGTCAATGATGAGGGTAAAGAAATGCTCTTTACTACCTAAGCCGTCGTTTACTTCCGACGAAATAAGGTATCCCGCAATTGAAAGCACCGTTTAGCCCGATCTTCGCCAACAGCTGCCGTGCATTACATGCTTTCTCACAAGGTCAACCCGATTTCGAAATTTAATCCATTGCAATACTGATGACCCGTCCAACGCTTTCCGGCGACTTCCTGTGTGGTCAATGATATAATTGCAATTTGATATAACTTTCGTGGCTCTTCGTGCCGTAAAGGGACAAGTCCTAGCAAGACTTCCTCGCAAAGACACTCCCTTTGCCTACAGACCGCCTCTCAATGACGACTTGCCGTATGAACAAATAATGAACCTAGAAGACCCCGATGATCGACGTTGGGAATTGTATTTCGACGATACCTTCGCACATAAAGACGAAGAATCGCAAGTGATAGTACCCGGTAAGGCAGATCGGACTAATCTTTATAACATCGAGCTGGGATTTAAGATACTCCTACCACTTCTACCGTGTAGCCGTGTACAAATAATCTAAGCAGTATCACGAAGCCCCTCATAATGTGACTGGAATTAACTATTCAAATGGGCATAACAGACATCAACATCTACGGGATTCGTAAGCATTCATTCAACAGATCGCCGGACAATACAGAATTTTAAAACCAAGACTCGAGCAATATTTTCGCATGCTATACAACATTGAACAAATTCGAATGTGACAATCTACAAAATTCCCGTAAAAGAAAACGCTTTTAGCGGATGCGCTAGCCCGTCTCGCAAAAGAATTTGCCTCGTTTGTAAGATGAATCGTGAAGTGGTTACCACGGACGTCAGGTCCTATCACAAGCCGACATAGACACAACACACAAATCAGAAAAAAAGAGAAGAATCAACAATGAAGGATACGTAAAATACGTAAGATCATGCATAAACCTATTAATAGATTACCTGTAACGTGAAAACTACCAGATGATAGGTCGTTAGCCCACTCGTATCAAGAAAAGAACTCGTCCTACGCATTAATAAACAACACATTATACGTAAGGTCTTTTGATCAAATGTGGCTACAAGTCAAGGCGGTCCGAGGCTCGAAACTGTTAAAGAGGTGCACCAGACTCCGTGGCGCTCACCGCCGGGTCCAAAGATGAAAATGAAAATTAAAAGACTAGGGTACTACCGGCCCTCGATGATGACCGACCGCATGAAAATCGCCAAGAGCCGGCCATCGTTGCCAAGTACACGGAGTGGTTCTACACCAACCTCCAAATGTGCCACATCCGACAATTGCCATGGCCATTTGAATGTTGGGGCACGGATATAGTGGGTCCAATAGAACCACCGTCTTCTCAAAAGGACATCGCTTCATTCTTGCGGCTACGCATTACTTCTTCCAAGGGATGGCGCTCCACTGTGAGAAGTGAAAGCACACCACGGCTACAATTTTTCAAGAACCAAGTTGTCTACCGTTTCGGAGTGCCGCGAGATCATCTCGTATAATGGGTCAGCATTCCGAAGCACACAAATCAACAATTTGTCGTGAGACACGGAATCGACCGGCGATATTCAACAATTTACTACCCAAGAGCAAAACGGCCCTACTGAGGCTTTTAATAAAACTCTCGTTCAAATTTTAAAGAAAACTTTGATGATAATAAGAGAAATTGGCACGAGAAGTTGTTAGAAGCCTTATGGGCCTACCGAACAACCTTCAGAACTCCTGTACTCAAGCCACACCTTACGCTCTCGGTGTATGGGTCCGAGGCAAAGGTTACCTTTGTAGGTCCAAATGCCTTCCTTCACTCAGATTGCACTTCGCAAAAACAAAATCAATACGTAAGAGAATGCCAAATTACAACTCGAGGAATCGGGAGAGCTCGGAAGGAAAAGATCAGCCATAGCAGAATTTAGAACTATACCAAGCCAAGATGGTTCAAGCCCATGATTTAATCGGTCCGCCCAAGAACCTTTAAAATTGGTGACTTAGTTCTCGTTTCAAAGACCCATTTTCGCACACCGCAAGATAGGAGGAAAATTTGAACCTACTGGGAGGGACCGTTTGTGGTTGAGGCAAGCCATCAGAGGTTCTACCAGCCTAGTGAACTTCCAAGGAGAACGACATATGCTTCCGATCAATGGACGATACTAAGAAGTATTACGCTACCCGATGTTTCAAGGAACGAATTTTCCATCCCTAGGAGCACGGGTGAAGTAATTACTTGGCGACCGGGTCCGAACCCAAAAAAAATAATAATAATAATAAAAAATGTGCCGAAATAAACAAAATCATGATAATAAAGTTTTCCCTTGCTTTCTTCATATCAAAATCTCTTTCCCGATCCTATCCCATTTCATTCCCTCGTTAAATTGAAAAATACAAAAGTAATAAAAAATCGGTTTTTAATAAAACATTTTCTTAATGTTCTGTTCTGGGTGCCCCCCCGATCCTTTTCCTTGTCTTTCAAGCAGGGAAATGTCGAACGGCGTTGGTCCCGAACTTTTAGAAATGGCGTAAGCTCGTACTCGACGAAAAAAAGAGGGTGAAAGATGAGCGATAATAAGAGATCGACTCCCACTTCGCACCGGGCCTGCAATACGAGGAAAGTGACCGGGTCCCGTTGACCGAGAGGAACTGGGCCGTCGACAAGAATGAAAGTGGGTGGCCCAAGCCACCAATCCAATAAGAAGAAAAGAAAAACAAACACCGAAGAGGACAAGAGAATCAAATCCGTATCGCTACGCGCAGGGCAAAGCTACCGCCGCGCCTACGAAAAATCAGAAATACGAAGAGCTACTCTCACAAGAACTCAACGAAGAAATAAAAATCGTCGTATCCGCAAGATGTTAACTAAATTAGCAATGGATCAACATGACGTAGACAATATGACGCGTTGCATATACTTCAAGGATACCGGTTCGCCAAAGAACCTCGAAGGAAGGAGGCTACCCCAGATGACAGAAACCAGAGAAATCTCAAGAAGAATAGAAGAAAGAAGGCTACTACGCCACCAGATGAAGCCACCGGTAATGCATGACCTTGTCGCGTGCTGGGGCCCCTGGAGGATGTCCCGACGGACATCATTCCCGAGGAGCCGAGGTATGCAGCGGAGAACGGAAGGATTGAGCCATATATCCTACAAGACGTCACCAGGCCTCGCCATTTGTAAATTATACCAGAATACGAGCTAGAAAGAATATTTAAGGTCGAGAAGAAAACTTCGAATACTTCCGCAGAATCGAGGCAGGAGAATCAATATACTTCAAGGCTCGAGCTACATACGACGTGTTCTCGGTATCACGAACAACAACAAATCGTGGATCGCATCTCGGGATTTGAAAAGGATGGGCCGAGTGAGGTCGCTTAAGAGAAAACACTTACTCAACCCCGAAGATGGATGCCGTGGAAGGGGAGAATTACAATACAATGTGGATGTCGTTACAACTTCGCAGAAGACAAAGAAGGGAAACCCACCAGGATACTCCGTCATACCAGGTGGATCCAATGCCATTAGTCATTAAAAGGATGGTAAAAAAGAATGATAACATGGAGGGCACGCTGTAGCCAGACAAGCTGCATACCCAACGCTTGCATCATTAATATTTACAAGAAGGGTGACCGCATACCCCCGCACATAGATCACTCACGACTTCGTCGACTATTCTCGTTACGCATCTTTCCGAATGAGTGTAATATCATGTTCGGATTCGACTCCTCCGTGATAGCAGGCCTGTGTGAGTTCCGAGGGCCGCAAAGATACCATTACCGGTAGGTTCCGCTATGATACCGAAGGGTAAATCTGAGCGTATGTCGCTAAACATTGCATACCAGAGTACCAGCCGAAGCGGATCTCGCTACTTTCGAAGGATGGACGACAGAAAGCACCTTACTACTCTGGCCGTACCCGGAGTTAGAGAGCCTCCGACCTACGAGCCGTGAGTTGCATGGAGCGCACATCACACCTCCAACGTACATCCATACGGCATCCTCGCCAAGGATGGCTTGAAGGTGATGTTATCGACCATGTACCTCACTATTCAGACATGGATTTTTGATGGGGATACCCTTTGGATGGATCGACAAAGATCATACATATCCGTTTTGAGTCTATATGGATTGTACGAGATGTATTCCGTATCGAGTTGTATGATGTGTATCTTCAAAGATGATCGGAATGAAAGTGACCATGTCACAATTTCGCCTTCACCTCTTTTGTGCAACTGACGGGAACGCCATTAAAAGTTAAATGAACTTCGACGAAAGAACGAAAAGAAAAAAAAAGAATAAAAGAAAACTTTCCTTAAAAAATCTAAAAAAATGATAAACTCCAAATTCACGATAAAATAAAATTTGAATCGTTAAAAGACAAACAAAATGACCACAAATTTTAAATCAAATTTCAAATTCAATCTTTCCAAATTTCAAATCAAATCTCAATCAAATTTCAAATTCGATCTTTCCAAATCTCAAATCAAACCTCAATCAAATTCAAACTCAACCTTCCAAATCCGAAATCCAATCCGTTCTACTCTCCCCTTGTCTAGGATGGAAGCTTGCCGATTCCATCGACACGGAGCCACGAGATTTCGATTCGGATCTAGTGGTGAGGAATTTTATCCAATCCAAACCGCAACTTTCAATCAACTTCAATGGGATATGTAGCATCTACATATTCCCTCCTAATATATTTCCTTCCATGAAAGTCTTTTACAACTTTCATGAAATTCCCGAAACACCAAAATTCCACACTCTTCAAATCAACACTACAAATCTTTGCAAAATCAATTACCAATCAAATCAAATTCCCAGGTTGAGGATTTTTTATATCCGATACCGCACCGTTTTAGGATTCTTTCCCTATTGCACCGAAACACATCAAAATCAAATTCTTGAGGTTGAGGATTTTATACTGATACCGCACGTTTTGTGGATTCTTTCCCTATTGCACCGAAATACATCAAAATCAAATTTCGAGGTTGAGGATTTTTATATCCGATACCGCATCGCTTAGGATTCTTTCCCTATTGCACTGAAATACATCAAAATCAAATTCCCGAGGTTGAGGATTTTATATCCGATACCGCACTGCTTTAGGCCCTTTCCTACTGCACCGAAATACATCAAAATCAAATTCTCAAGCTGAGCATTTTACATCCGATACCGCACGTTTTAGGATTCTTTCCTATTGCACTGAAATACATCAATATCAAATTCGAGGTTGAGGATTTTACATCCGATGCCGCATTGCTTTAGGATTCTTTCCTCATCGCAATGAAATACATCAAAATTTAAACCTTTGGGGTCGAGGATTTTACATCCGAGACCGTATCGCTAGGATTCTTTCCCTATTGCAATGAAATACATCAAATTCAAACTTTTGGGGTCGAGGATTTTACATCCGAGACCGCATTGCTTTAGGATTCTTTCCCTATTGCAATGAAATACATCAAAATCAAACTCTTCGTGTTAAGGATTTTACATCCAATACCATCGTTTCCGAGATCTCTCCTCATTATAATGATTCAATCCAATCAATTCAATTTTCTTTGAGGTTGAGGATGCTACATCTTAAAACCACAAAATTTCAATTTTCATTTCAAATCAAATCCCTTCAAAATTAATCTTAACAAAAACTTCAATCTAAATGAAAACTCAAAAAATCTAAACTTACACATCAAAACTTAAACTAAAACAAACGAAAATCTAAATCGAAATTCCCCTAGATCATGTGATTTGGGATTCACCTCCTTTTCCCGCCGAGAATTCAGGAATCTCCAGCCTCGAGAGATACTTGACACTCCCCAAATGAAACTCTCCTACTCGTCCTAAGTTTGTCACTGACTTTTGTGTTGGTTTCATTGATCGCTTCGTCAACACCAATACGTGCGGTGTGCTCCGTCAGCTCACCACACCTATTGGGGGTCCATTTGTTGACCTCATTTTTGATGAGGTCTTCTCTCCTTCCTTTTAGTGCTTAGGATCTAGCCTTAGCTTCTTCGACTATCCTAGAGGATTAGAATTGGGGACCCACCACTTAGAAATTCAAACCACTTCTAACTCCCCGCAAACTCCACAAACTGATTGTAGACCCCTAATCACCTAGAGGGTTGAAATCAAATGTGGAAGTTTAAAGGATGAGTTCCTATGATTCTTTTCGGGCCTGTGGATCGCCCGCGCCCGGTCCGGTGAAGGGCCGACTTACACACACACTACACCTATACATCACACTTTCACATACCTCTTTAAACTACCCCCATACCCAATTTCTAACCTCCCCGGCTCATGAAGGTGATTCACATGGATGGTCCTAACCCCTAAGCC
Source organism: Papilionanthe hookeriana x Papilionanthe teres (assembly GCA_022702705.1). Taxonomy (NCBI): domain Eukaryota; kingdom Viridiplantae; phylum Streptophyta; class Magnoliopsida; order Asparagales; family Orchidaceae; genus Papilionanthe; species Papilionanthe hookeriana x Papilionanthe teres. The sequence goes on from CM040433.1 coordinate 80,760,720, forward strand.
CTTGGCTAAGAGGGTTGTAACAACATGCTGGATGCCTCAAATGAGTCCCTTCATGGCTCATGTGGGCTTGATATGGCTTCATGGCTCAACCAAAATGATTCCATTTCACTTTACATTTACCTGAATCTTCACTCTTCCAAATTTTCAATTTTGACCCCCGGACCCTACACCTGCCTAAAATTTCTACCCAAAACCTCAAATTACCCAAATTTTCCAAAATCCTCCAAATCACCCAAAATTCCTCAAAAACCAATCCCAAATATTCCCACATTACTCAAATTGGTCATCCATGCCCAAAAATATCAAAATCTCCAAAAATACCTCCCAATACCCTCCAAATACCCAAAATACCCCTCTAGCCAAAAAATCCAAAAATTCAGAAAATTCCCAGAAAATTCCAGAAAATCCCAAATATTCTCAATTTCATTTTGTTCATTATACCATGGGCCAATTTTGTCAATTTACCCCACTTTATCAAAACCCCCAATTGACCCATTTTAACCCAAAATGAACCCACGTCAAACCAAACCTACCCAATCTAAATTCTGGTCCAATTCAATTCTAAACTTCAATTCAACATCCCCAACACCAATCTTGTGACCAAATCTGGCTCAATTTGATCGCATCGATCCAATTTCACTTTCGCCTTAAAGCCCAATTTGGACCCATGACCCAAACCTAGCCCAAACCAAACCAATTTAACTCCAATTAATCCCAAATCTTTTCTAAACCTTATCTAACATCCCCACAAACAAAACACTAACATGATTTGCCCAAAATTTCAATCTAAACCCCACTCAAATTCAACCCAAACCAAAAGGCCCAATTTGACCCAAATCCAACCCTAACCCAAATGAGCCCAAATCCCAAAATCAAAACCCAACCAAAGCCAAAACCTCTTTGAAACACTCCCAAAAACATTTCCCAACATTTATTTTACATCAATTTCATTCCTAGGCTCCTTAACATTGGCCCAAGTTAGCCCAATTTGACCTACAATGGCCCACTCTACCAAATAAACCCAAATTCAAACCAATTCAAGTCCAAATCACACCAAATTGACTCCAAACCACTCATGACACATCCCTAAACCAAACTCAACAATTATTTGGCCCAACCTCTTTACAAAATTCCCATCCATAAATTACTTTAAACTTAGCGCTCCATTCCTTAAAACCATTTTAAAAGCCCATCTTTTACTACATCCAAAGGCCCAAAATTGGTCCCAAAGCCCATATGACATTTCCCCTCATCATACTTTCAATTAAACTCAATACCTAAGTCCTAAATTCATCATTGGATTATTCCAAATCAAGCTTCCCATAAATTCCAATCAAAATACCAAATTTCTTTAAACCCATTTCCATGAAATCGACTAAACCTTTCCCAAGCCAAAGGTGAGCCATGAAGCCATGCATGAGCCACATGTGAGCCATGAGAACCCTGACACTCCGCCATGCCATATTGGAGGCGAGAGGAGGGCTTTCCTTAATCCCTAAAGCTCATTAGCCTTAATCATGATCAAATTCTAAACTTAAATTTAATCCAAATATATTTGGATGAGACTTCTCCATGCCAAACCAAATTGATCCCTTTGATCCCCCACAACACTCCAAAGCCACCTTTAAGGTACCAAGCTCCAAATGGGTGGATTGACCCATTTAGACTCAAAACTAGCCATGCCCCATTCTACTTTGGATCAAAGCCTTTACACATGGCAATTGCTAATTGCTCGAACCAAGTCCTGCCCCCTGGAACCACCCGACCCGAGGGTGACTCCATGCCCGGCCGGGGCCAGCCACCACGCCCGCCGGAAACCACCAGGCCGAGAGCTCACATGTGAGCCCAAACTTGGAATTCTCACCTCGCCGGGCCGCCCCATGCCCACGGCCATCGTAGCTGTTCTTCTCTAATACTAAGAGCAAACCGATCCCAAATTAACTCCCCCGGAGGCCCTCCAAACCTCTCCTATTTAAACCCCTCTCACTCCTCTCACAAAGAAAATAACCAGACCATACCAAAACTCGCTAAAATCATTCCGCATCACTCTCCACATGTAGAGCACTTGATCCCCACCGAATTCCACTTCAATTCCCTCCACTGAGCTCAATTTCGAGCTCAAACTTTAGCCCAAAAACCAGACACTTCTTCACAATGAGCCAATCCCCAAACTGATCGGGTCCTACACCTTCACCGGACCAAGAGGAGAAGTTTCCCATCGGAATCCCCATCTCCAAAGCCACCCACTGTTCAGCCTAAGCTTTGTGGATCGGCTGTGGTGATTTCATAGCTGGGACACCACTGTGTGCCAAGGGACTTATCCGGAGCTTACTTGGACCCAATCGAAGGTGACACAACTCTCGCATCGAAGCTTCACTTTCGAGCAAAGGTATGGACTCCCTCTTCTTCCCGAGCTTCCAGAGACTCTCATTTTAATTGAGTCAACTTTCTAATGCATGTTCGCCGTATTGATGTGTTCACTTCTTCAAGACGAATCCATAGAGCATAAGAACACTAAAATCCATCGAGAATCGAGAGAGTTCTTAAGCTAGAGTGTGCGACGTCACAGATGTAACACCCGCCGGTGCAGACGATGACCAGAACCGTCTGATCGCACGTGTAGAAGGTGGACGGCTTGATTGCGTCGACCGGCGTATGGTACGTGAACCGCGGGCCCCGGATGCCGAGTCGATGGCGGCGCTCGAACTGGGGAGCGACGCGCGTCGATTCGAGCCGCCGAGGCCGAGTCAGCGCCGCGTGGATAAGTAGATAAATAGGTATTTTTCGATTTATTTAAATCCCGAACTTCAAAAAATCCATATATCTTTGTGTAGAAAAATCAAAAAATAAAATAAAAATACCCTCGTCAAATAATCGTAGGAGAATAATGTGGAAAAGAAAATTAATTAATTTTGTCCGCACTTTATTTTTAATTAATTATTTACTCCCCTCGTATTGTTTTAATTTCCATGCATTCATACACCACCATGGCATGAGACCATAGGGTTTTTGAAGCCTCTGAACTTGGGAACATTCCCTGAATTTTCCAAGGTCGTAGGCCATCTCCGTGAAAAGTTGCTCGATCTTTCAAATACATGTTGCCGTTTTGAGTATTTTAATTCCAAAAATTAGCATGTTGTGAAATAAATTCTAGGAAAATTTGGTGATGTTCCTTATGACCAGAACCCTAAAGAAAAATGGGACTTGAGTTAATTCACTCAGATTAACCCTAATTACCCTAAATACCCAAAATTGAACTTTAATTAATTAGAGTTAACCATAGATCAAATTGACTTTGAAATCAATTCTCCACTGACCTTTAGGACTGTAGGAATCCACCATAAAAATTTCAAGTCAATTGGACTTGGTTAGCCCTACTAAATGGGTTGATTAAGCCATTTAGCCAATTTAAACTTTGAAAATTCATAACTTTCAAAAATAGCTTTTCAAAAATTCACCAAATTGGTTTTGGAGCATCTCTGATATTAGGGAATTTAAGAAAATTAAAATTGCAATTTTCTAAAAAAAGTTGATTTTTTATCATTAGTTTAATATTTTAATAATTAAAAATAATAAAAATTAAGCAAAAAATAGCAAAATTCACCAAAATGTCACATTTTGAATTCTAACTACTTAGGAATAAACCCCATATTTTTCTTATGTCTCTAGGTTGAGATATTAAATTTTAAAGCCTTGGGGTAATTTTTAAAATTAAAAAATACATTTTCTAGCATTTGCTCAAAATAATTCCAATAAATTAAGGAAAAATCAGAAAATTGTAAAATTTTGGTTCTTTAGAATCCTTGATATCAGAGAGAATTTTAAAAATTATAAAATTCATTTTTTAACTTATATTCTATTTTTAAATTAATTAATACTCCATAACTTAAAATAATTTTAATAAATAAAATATAATTCAAAAAATCACAAAAATTGGTCCAAGTGGTCCTCTGGTAATTAGGAATGTTCCATAATTTTCTTAAGGACAGAAACTTTCCCTTGGTCATATTATTAAATTTTCCTTGGAAATCCTTATTTTCCATAAAAAATAATTACATAAATAAATTAAATACAGAAAAATCACATTTTCACCTCTAATGTCTTCATTGACATATGAGTAAAGCTACATAAAAATTTCAATTTCATCTGAGCTCAATTTAGTGAGTTATGAGATTATTAAGCTTGAAGGGCAAAATGGTAATTAAAATTTTAACCCTTAATCAAAACTTTAGGCTTAATAAAATGAAAAGGTAAAATATTTGATCTTAATCTGATTTGGATGAATGAAATTTAAGTAATTAAAGGGTAGAAACCTATTAAACAATTCAAAAAAAAAATAATTAAAATAAACCTTAATAAAATAATTACTTAAATTTTCGAAGAATAATAAAATTGGAATTATTAAAATAGGGATATTATTAGGAAGAGATTTGTTCCTTAATTTAAGAATCCCTAAATTAATCATCTCAATAATATTTAATCCCTAATTAAAATGATAATCCAATCTTAAAATTTAAAATGCTAAAAGACTTAATCATTAAATTAAATTAAAGTTAAATTATTTAAAGAAAATCCCTTTAAAATAAAATGTTAAATTAAATTAAATTAAATTAAATTAAAACCACATTAAATTAAATTAAATTAAATTAAATTATATTAAATTAAATTAAATCAAATTAAATTAAATTAAAATTAAATCATATTAACTTAAATTAAATTAAATTAAATTGAACTAAATTAAATTAAATTAAATAAAATTGAACTAAATTAAATTAAATTAAATTAAAATTTAATTAAATAAAATTAAATTACATTAAAACTAAATCAAATTAAATTAAATCAAATTGAATTAATTTAAGCTAAAGCATATCATATTAAATTAACTTAAATTAAATTAAATTAAACTAAACCACATTAATTTAAGTTAAGTTAAATTAAATTAAATTAAATATAACATAACCTAAGACATGAAGAATTCAAAATAAATCTAAAATAACTTGAACACTATTCCAAACTTAAATCATTAATTTGAACTTAAATTTGAATCACAAATCATTAAATATCATTTTGCCCTTAGGAGCTTTTACTATTATAACTCCTAGATGGAGTATCGAGTGAAATGTCACTTCACTCATAAGGGTATTCAAACATCCTAATTCACCGAGCAAGAAATAAAACTTAACTTAAACACCACTGGCTAATTAATTCACTCGTACTGATAGAATTTATTTGGACTTAGGACAATTCCAGAAATATTGAAAAGATGTTTAAGATTCGTCTTAAACACTTCCTCAATATGATGGAACGTCCTTAAGAACAAATTGAGCTTAGTTGTTCTTTGGTGAAGAAAATCATCCTTAAAACCAAAAATTGAAGACCTAGACGTCATAGGAATGACTAGCTATAGGATTAGGATTTTGGTAGAAAACCATAACCCTTCCCTTAGCTTTACCTAGGAAATTGCTATAAATGCTTAAATGCTCTAAATTGTATTTTAAGTGCGGCTTGGGATGACGGGAAGACCCTCCGAGTACGCTTTTATTTTATTGCGATTTATCTTACTTGTAATTCATTTATTCGTGTTGCACTTTACCTTTCTTGCATGATAAACAACGGTTGCATGAAAACCTACACCTTTAGGACGAAACCAAAGCTGAAACCCATAACTAAATTAAAAGACACTACAAGATAAAATTCACCGTCACAACATTCAAAATATAAAACAACTCAAAATTTAATCACGAAACGAACAACAAAACTACAACTACAACTAAATTAAAACGTCTCATTGAATGATCGGGAACACCTCGGATGATGTAACCCACGTGTTGCTAACGGGATTTCCCACGGTCTAAATGAAAGTGCGGAACTCATTTAGTTGAGTTTAGCAAATTCATACGGACTAAGTGAATTCGATGAAAATAACGGTGCGGGATGACGGAACCGTGGGATCTTAATCGGTTTGTTTAATCAACTCTAAGACCTGTTTTAATTAAAACATTAAAGACACATGGAAATTAAGACTTTCTCTAAAACCAAACACTTCCCTCATCTCTTGATTTATCACCTTCTACAACTAAACCTCTGCAACAACAAGGAGCTCGGAGCATGGTGGGCGGCACGGCCATCGTCATCGGCGAAACCTGAGTCTACTTCGACAAAACTTTCTTAGAATTAAATAACCAAGCCATAGGACTTCGAGGTAGTTTGCACAGTGCAACATAAATCCTCGACTCTTCGTTAGGCATTTGCATGATCATATCATGTAAATTAAGCCCTAATCGGTCTTAGGACTCCGAGGTAGTCGTCCGATACGACATAAACCCTCACATCTCCGAGGCTATTTGTATGATTTTATCATACAAACATAAGTCCTAATTAATTAAAATTGGCAAGATCAAAACATTAAATAAATATTAGGACTTTCCTAAATTCAAGCCAAACAATAGGATAGTCGGGAAATTATCGAAGTTCGCTTTGAATCTGTGATTTCTCCTACCTTTCTTCCCTTGAATTCCCAAAACAAAATGTTCCAAATTTGATCCATTCCCTATTGAAATTCCAAAATTCAATCCATTGAAAACTTAAACTTTGAAATTCTTGAGAGCGGAACTACGATTATTATCGAGAGTTTTCTTAGGTGATTCCCATCACTTAAGATGTAATTAACTATAGGGGCTTGCCCTTATAGGGAATTTTAAGAACCCGAGTAATATAAACCCTGTTTAATGTTTTCATATTAAACGGGGAATTTGTCGGCTTATAAAATTGGTTCGCAGATCAAACGGATGTCACAAACTTCTCTAGTTTATTTAATCGAGCCTCATTATCAAGCAGTGTGTCTATTCTTCGGGATAGATACACGGTTTGTGGTGCAGTGCTCGTTTATATAAACTATTCGGGATGTGAGATCGGTTTGATTTCATATCTTAAAATTTTCAAATTTAAAATTATTTTCAAAATCAAATACTACTTTTCAAATTATTTATTTAAATTAAATTAAAAATCGCCGACAATTTCTGTAGGCGACCTCTTTTCAAAAACACAACACCAAACCTAAAAATAAGCCGTACAGGCACTTCTGTTCAAAATTAAAAATAACATCTTTTTCATGTAAATGGCATAAAGGCTTAGAAATTTCTTAGAAGTATTTAATATATCACCTGTAAAATTCAGCATGTCATATAAAACTTCTAATTTCCCTCACATTTGTTGGGTGAGGTAAGTTATCGATCACTTAAATTTTTGCAGGACCTACTTCCATACCATTTTATGATATGTGATGCCCTAAAACAATTCCCCCTACTACCATAAAGTGTCATTTTTCCTAATTTAGGACAAAATTTGTTTACTCACATCCCTTGAGGACTCTTGATAAATGTTCTAAACATGATTCAAATTTAAGTCCCAAACATAGAAAAAATCATCCATTAAAACTTCAATTCCTTTTTCAATTAAATCACAAAAATAGACATCATACATCTTTGAAATGTAGCAGGGGCATCACATAAATCAAACGACATTCTTCTAAAAGTAAATGTATCATAAGGACTGGTAAACTTTATTTTCTCTTGATCCTCATGAGCTATTTATATTTGATGATAACCAGTATATCCATCCAAAAAATAAAAGTATTTGTACCCAACTGGTTTATCCAAAATTTAATCTTGAAAGAGTAATGGAAAATGATATTTCCTAGTTGCGAGATTTAATTTTCTATAATTAATGCATATTCGTCAACCAGTGAGTTGTCTTATTGGTATTAACTCGTTATGTTCATCAATAGTCACAGTCACTCCTCCTTTCTTAGGAACAGAGTGAATTGGACTAACTAATGCACTATCTAAAATAGGATCTATAATTCCAGCATTTAACCACTTTATAAATCTCTTTATTAACAATTTCTTTCATAACAAGATTCAATCTCTATTGTGGGTCGCTCTAGATTTGCAGTTTTCTTCCATAAGAATTCTAATCGAAATTGAATGACTGATTCCTTTAATATCAGCAATTATCCATCCAAAGGCTTTCTTATATATTTTCAAAGTTTTCATTAAACTCTCTTCTTCTTCTAAAGTCAAATTTGAGAGAATTATAATTGGTAATTTTGAGGAATCACTTAAAAAGTCATATTTTAAATGTTTAGGAAATAACTTTAATTCAAGTTCAAGAGGTTTTTCAATCGATGGACAAAAAGAATTAACTTTTTCTGTCATGTTCAATACTTCAAATCATTCTAGAACATAATTTGATTCTTCCATATAAATATCATCAGATTTCTCTAATTCCACTTCTTTCTCATGTTCCAAATCATTCATTTATGATTTCTCTTCATAAGTTTCTTTGAAATGGCATTCACTCAGATATCTTATTACATCCATCCTGAAATAATAATCATCTTTACTTTTTACAGGATATTTCATTTGATTTTGAAATATTAAAAGTAATTGTTTGATCATTGATGCGCATAGTTAATTTTCCTTTCTCCACATCTATCATTGCTCTTCCCGTGGCTAGGAAAGGTCTCCCAAAAATGATAGGTATCTCTTTATCTTCCTCTATATCTAGCACAATCAATCCACTTTCACTAAAACATCTTCTATAACTCCCTTAAGATATGTTATTGAATGATAAGCTAACTGCAAAGTTACAGTAGCATGGGATATTTCTCTTAATACCAATCTTTTAAATATTGATAGTGACATAAGGATAATGCTTGCACCTAAATAACATAAAGCTTTCCCAAAAAATGTCTCCTATTGCAAAAGAAATTGTGAAGCTATTAGGATCTTTGAGCTTTTCAGGAAGCTTTTTCTGAATTAGAGCAATGCACTCCTCATTAAGTGCAACAGTCTTGTTGTCTTCGAACTTCCTTTTTCTGTTAAAAAAATCCCTCATAAACATCAAATAACTTGGCATTTGTTCTAGGCCTTCAGTAACTAGAATATTACTAACAAGCTTTTTAATGATTTCAAAAAATTTTGAAAATTATTTATCCAACTTTTGTTGATGAAGTCTCTGAGGAAATGGAGGTGGTGGTTTTTCTAAGTCAATTTTTAGTAGAAAAATAGGTCTCTCTAAACCTTTTGGAGCGACCTCTATAGGCTCTTCAATTTCCTCTCTCTCTACATCAATTTCTTTTTGAACTCGACTTCCAACTCTCTTCCACTTATCAGTTGAATGACTTTTACTTGCTCTTTATTCTGGTCTTTTGGATTTACTTCTGTATTACTAGAAAGTGTTCCATAGGTTTTATTACTTAATAAATTCAAATTTGTTCCAATTGATTCTCAATATTTCTAATTGCACCTCCTTGACTTTGTAATTGATTTCTCATTTGTAACACCACTTCTTCTATACACAACTTCTTTTCCTTAAATTGTGGATTACTATTAAAGCCTGGGGGATGAGTAGGTCTATAATTATTACTACCTTAGTTGTTCCCCCATTGCTGATTATTACCACCCAAATTATTATTATTCTAGTTGACGTTAGGATGGTTTTTCCAATCTGTGTTATAATAATTAGAATATGGGTTATTGGGCTTATTATTTATAACATTCAAAGTAATGATGTTTGAGAATCTACCGTTTGGACTAGTGAATTCTCTTCAATCTTTGAAATTGGTTGAGAAATATTTCATTCCAAATTGGTCAAACTTCCTTGAAATTCTAGCGACTTAATTTGCTAACATTGCGAAAGCATTAGATTCATGAATATTGGCTACTTTCATAGGGTTTACCCTTTCAGAGGGCCATTGAAAATTATTAGTATCCATCTCTTAAATTAAAGCATATGCATCATGAAATGGTTTTGACATCAATGAACCACCAGAAGCGTCATCGATAATAGATCTAAGAGATCCAACTAATCCATTCTAAAAGGTTTGAATTATTAACCACTCTAGTACAGCATGGTGTGGACACTTTCTCAGGAGTTCTTTCAATCGTTCCCACACTTCATAAATAAATTCCCCTTCAAATTTAAAAAAGTTACAACATCATTTCTAAGCTTCGCAGTTTTTTATGGTGGAAAATATTTAGCAGAAACTTCTGTGCTAAATCACCTCAAGTTTTGATAGATTCATGTGCTAACAAATTTAACCATATATTAGCCTTATTCCTCAGTGAGAATGGAAGAATTCTAAGTCTAATTGCTTTATCTGAAACACCATCATATTTAAATGTAGCACACAATTCTAGAAAATTGGCAAGATGTAAATTTGAACCTTCAGTTGGTGCTCCCCCAAACTGATTATTTGATACAATTTGAATAATAGCATATTTAAGTTCAAATGAATTAGCTGCTACAGCAGGATTTTGAATACTACAATGAAGTTCATCTATTGTAGGGTTTGCATAATCTCTTAAAGGTCTAAATTTTTTATGAATATTAGCATTATAATTATTTTGATTTACCATTTCTCGAAAGTTTTGAACTTTTTGTATATTTTTAATTTATTAAAATTTTTCTAATAGTTCTTTCTCATTCAGAATCGTAGGGCAGGCACTAGTCCTTCAGAACTTGAACTATGCATACATTACTAAAAAATATAATAAAATAAAATAACATAAACATGAACTTATATAGGAATAAAACTATGATATTCATGTAATAAATCTAAAATTTTAAATAAGGCTTTCTAAAAATAGAACTTTATTTTCCTAAAAATTTGTTCTTTTTCTCCCCCGGCAATGGCACCAAAGACTTTATCCCAATTTCTTTTATATATGCTTTTATATGTATGTATTTATATTTTCAATTATTTTTATTTAATATAGAGATTCTACACAAGTATACATATCATTATCAAGTAATATATCACATTCTGATTAAGCCCTGAAATATTAATCCCACGGGGAAAGATTCAAACTCTTTAGAAGAAATTAGATAACAACCTCTACTATGAAAAATTTCTTACTTAAATTATAGATACTATTGTAGGAATAAAATTTCGATTCTTTTTGGTTATTTTGATAATTGAAAATAAAGTAAACTAACTGTATTTAAAAATATTTTTGTAAGATGAAAGTAATATAACTGAAATATCTTTTTCCTTATAATGAATTAGTAACAAGCATAGGAATTATATTGTGGAATATAAATTGTGTTTTTCTAAAAAAGAGTAATATTATTCTTTACCCTTACTAGAGATGCTATAAATAATATTTGTTAATCTAAAGTTTGAATAGTCATGAAGATGGGCTAGGCAGGGAAGATACTAACTCTCACTCTAGAGCTCCCTCTACTCCCTCCACTTGGAGGCTAACTTCTTGCATCAAGACCCAAAATAATAGATCAAATTGGGGGCTTTAATTTGTCACCCTAAAGTCCTCTAACTCTACACCTTCAAATTTTCTCTCCATATTTATTTGCACTCAATCATATGAATTACATTCTCTTCCATACAATCTCATGTGATTCTTACCATAAGTTGACTGAGACAATACCATCACAGATCTTACATGTTCTCACAACAAATACTAACATCTTAATTGGTCAAATCAAGAAGTAAATGAAGTACAAAGTTTGAAACATCACAAGTTATTCCAACATTAAAGATCTATATTTCACACAAATTTCTTCCAACACTTAATTATGTATCATGTTAAGGAAAAAGATAAAGAGAACTACTAAGAATTTATGGAGAAAACACAACAACAATTGAGATTAAAAGTACAAATCATGTAAAACACAAGAAGTCTAAATTAAAACTAGATGTAGTCACAAAGATAAAAACTTATCTCAAATTCCTCTCTACCAAAATCTTCAAGTTCCTTTGAATCTCTTTCTTTCTTTTACAATCATATCTAGGTCTGCTCACCCAACCCTAGAGGGTTAAAACCTCTCAAAATTACTAACAAACAATGGATTCTTACTTATAACTATCTAACCACCTTCTCCTTCACTAGGAATGAGAAAAGTGAGAAAAAACACTAAGTAAAAAATTCTACAACTCCTTACTTTAAAATACTCTAAATTTTCTCTAAATCTATTCTTCAAATCTACTCCCTTTTCATCAATTCAAGTCTTACTTTTTAAAGTTTTCCAAAAGGTGCTTTGGTGTCTCTTCAAAATGTGTCCACATTCAATGAATCTTCCAAGTGTTGCTACTTTTCAAGAGCCATTTCAATATAGTTTCGTGCCCATTAACTTAAATTCACGTTTTCACCAAGACTTGCTTCAAACAGCCCTTCGAAATTCATGCAAAATTCTTTGAATTTCCAAAATAACTCCCCAGTGCTTAAGCGTGAGGTCTTCGATGCTTAGGTGCGCCATTCTCTGTCTCCTGGTGCTTAAGCATCAGACCTGAGCACTTAGGCGTGAAAATTCATTTTTACACCTTCTTTATTGTTACTCTAAATTTGATCCTTTTTCACTCCTTAATTATATCCATTCATTTTATTGTACCTAAAAGAAAAACTCACAAATACATTTCATTAAAGTGCAATATCCTCAAAATTATGTATAAAAATGTGTATAAAAATGTTATATATTTAGATGTATCATGTAGTAGTTGTGCGCAAATATTAGAAAGTTGACGAAGCCAATTAACTATTGAAATGATTGTTGAATCTATATTTGTTATTTTCTTTTGAAAATGACAAAAATTTCTAACCTCTGTACTATTGAGCACTAGCGCCGAAACTTGCGCCTACACATGAATCGACATAAAAAGTTTAAAACCGCAAGTTGCAAACCAGTTCATGCCATTGCTTACCTCACTTCATTTTCTTCCCTAATTTTCATGATTTCACACCCTAAGACTTATTATTTCTTGCACATTTTGAAGATTTATTGGATCATAAATGTTAGAAATCATCATCAATGGGTAAGAGATTTACTTTGCCTTTGGAAATTTTGATTTTCATTATGTATTTTCTCTACATTTTCATTATGGCGAAAATGAAAAATTTGGAAGAAAATGATAGAGAATGCATGGTGAACAAAACATTTTGCTTGGAAAACACTTGTAGGAGTCCATAGAAATTGATTTTGGAGTTTATTTGGATTTTTATTCAATTTGTTTAGATTGAATCATGGCTCCATAAAGTAAGAAAGACAAAGGCAAAAGTTCTTTTTATTATAGAAAGTTTGTTAGTCGTGCTGCACATGATTTTTACAATGAAAATCTTGTTTCAAAAAAGCTTATTCTGGAGCAGGCATTTATTTATCCTGATGATTCTATTAAAAGTCTTATTGTTGGTCAAAGTTGGGAAAGTTTCTACTGTTTTGCTGTTGCTGTCATTTATGTTGTTCTAGAATTATATGCAAATCTCCCTAAATAATCTGATGACTTAATTTTTGTTAGAGAGAGGCAAGTTGATTTCAATCTTGTTTGAATCAACACATTATTTTAGTTACCTAATGTGGCTAACTTTTTTCTTACTGAGTTTTGTCCTACGGAGGGAGAACTTAAGGAGATTATAGCATATCTAACTGATGGGCATGAAAGTTGGAAGATTTGAAATAATCCAAAGGTAAATTTTCTTTTTCTACACTGAATGCCTCATCTAAGGCTTCGCATTACTTTATCTCTGCTCATCTTATCCTTTTGAACCATTTAAGTGAAGTGACCCGAGAGAGGGCTATTCTGAACTATTACATGCAGTTGATGAAGTCCATCAATATTAGTTCCCTGATTTATAAGAACATTGTTCATTCCTCTAAAGGAGGAACCACAGCTGGTTTGGGCTACCCTTCTCTCATTTTTATTTTATGTAAACAATCTGTAATTAGATTTGAATCTTGGGAGGAGTTTCTCCAACCACTAAAGCTAATTTGAAAGGCTAATGTGGATGTTTATGGAAGACCTCGAGGTAGAGCTTCTACTGCACCATCTACTTCAGCCTCGAGATCTTCTACATCTACCGCTTCTACTTTGGATATTGTCATGGAGCAATTATTCATTCAATAGGGAGATGTTATGTCTTTAAAGAATCAGATACAAGGATTAAAGGCACACTTAGAACACGAGGATAAGTATCTGCGATGGAAGGGTGATTATGATGCTACTCTTAATGAGACTTCGATGAAATTTATGAGGGATGATCATTCTGTTGAATTTTCTACATGCCCCAGATTTTCTCCATACGAGAGTGGTAAGGATGTTGATATTGATGATGATGAGGAGGAGGAGGATAATTAGACTATTTTTATTTTTTTTGTTGTAGGTTGTACTTGTTGATTTTCTTCATTAGACATTTTTGTGTACTTTTGTTGTTTGTGTGTAATTTTTTTTTTATTTCATAGCATTACTTCTTAAATTTTTGCTCTTGTTTAGTTAGAATTGCTTATGTGTGTTTGAGTAGTATTTTATTTTGCAATTTTCATGCTTTACATATTGATTTTAGATTTACTACTGCTCAGCACTTGTTGCTACTACTTGACATGTACTATTGTTCTTATGCTTAGAACCATTTTAATCTTTTTCTTTCTTCATACTTATTATGAACTAAAATACTTTAAGTTAATTAAAAATTTAATTTTGGGGCGAGGGAGAAAAACTTTCTAAAACTAAAAGCTTATTTGTTCTCAATAAACCAAATTATTAAAATTATTTTAACATAGCATGTGGTATGTGTTGTTAGCTTTAGATAGTTATATTTTTTATTTTATAAATGTCATAGTAGACTTAAGTAAAATTTTAGATAATAAAGGTTAATTATGAAGTTAAGATATTTTGATATAAAAGTATAGGAATATTCTTTTACTACCAAGAATAGGAAACTTTGTATTTTTTTGAAACACTAAGGATCTTATATTTACACTTATAAAAAGAATTAGAGACTCTGTGAAAAATTATTTTTGTATTAATACACATTATCAAGTAAAGAGATGTGAGAAGTTTTTTTTTAGTTTAAGAAGAGGATAGTAAAGTTCAAAATGATTAAAGGAAATCTAGATATAGTAATCATCACATAAAAAGAAAAGAAAATATAGGATTAAAATTGATCCTGAAAGAAAAACAAAAGAAAAATCAAAATAAGAAGGGAAATACAAAATGAAAAATATGTGGGGAGAAGCTTGTGGAGATTCCTAACTAAAAATTGGCTTCACTTGAATCATCTTAATGGAAGAAACATATTTACACTTCTGAACTTATTCTTAATATTAAACGTATTAGTCATATCTTTACAAGTAGAGTTCTCATATAATTCTTTGCTTTTAATTCTTCTAAGATTCCTAAATATGACAAATTATAGTTATTCTTTAAATTAATAGAAAATCAGAACTTCTAAACTTGATTACTGGATATTCTTACATTTTAGTTCTAACCGATGTTATTGAAAATTTTTCTAAAGTTTCACTATTACTTTTATAAGACAAAAATTATAAAAATCCTTAAGTAAAACCCACTACCATAAATTTTTACATAGTAAAGAAGGTTACTTGAGGACAAGTAACATTTAAGTTTGGGGGAATTTGTTACGTCTTAAAATTATCGATTTTATATCACCATTTTATATGCTTATTTTTTATAATATTGCACTTTAATGAAAGGTAATATTTTTGGTTTCAGATATAGGGAATGAAGTTTGAAGGAAAAAAAGAGAGAAGTTGGAGGCAAAAAGGTTTCATGGAGCAGTGGCGCCTAAGCGCCAGAGTTCGGACAAGTTGGTCACTCAGGCACAAGATCTGGCGCCTAAGCACCAGGTAGAATACATAGTGCTTCTGGAAGAGTGGAAGAGTCGATTTGATCTCAATACATTGAATTTGGAAAAAATTTAAAGAGGTTCTTGAAGCAACCCTTGGTTATTTTTTAAGCTTTATATATTAGAATGAACTCTACACAAAAGGAGAGAGTTTTAAAAGGGTTTATAGAGATTAAAGCGTTAGTCTAGAGAGTGAGACAAACATAGTGAGAGTGTGGTGAGTTCTTGTGTTTGTGTGAGTCTTGCGAAGTCAGGAGCAGTCAAGGAACTTTAGAGTTTGCTTGAGGAGAAGCCTAAAGATAATTATTTTGTATTTTTGTTTAAGTTTTACTTTCTTGTGTGAACTTAATTCATCTTTATAAATATATGTACTTTGTGTTATCTCCATGAATTCTGAGTAATTTCATTTCTTACTCCTTACTATGAGAATTAATCATGTGTAAGTTGAGAATGATTTGAAGATTTATTTTAATACTAAAAAATGTGATGGAATTTTCACATATTCTTCATTAACTTTACAAATTGGCCACTTATGAGGTTAAAATTTGTTATGAAATATAATGACCAAAGAGGGCTATGATGTCACTCAACTAGTGAGTGGCACACTAACCTTACAAGAAGGGCGACAAAAATCTAAGGATAGTGCAAATATACAGGTGACAACGACTTCATATATGCTTAAAAATGCAAGAATTTATGAATTCAGATTTATATATTTATAATGATTTAGTAAAGTCACAAATTCAACGCAAGTATACGTATCATATCAAGTAATACAGGGCTCTAATGGAGTCCTGGTTATCAATCCCACAGGGAAGGCAACGTTCTTTAAATCAGATAATATAGCACTAAATCCAATACCAACTGTAACAATTGCTTAAGTGTACTACAACTAGTGAATGTATAGTATGGTAATAATAAAGCTACTACAATTACTTCTACTTACTAAACTAATTTAACTAACACACACTAACTTATGTGATTTATCAGATACTTCTATGTGAAAAGTGTCTTCCTTCCTGCATAAAGATTATGATTTGTGAATGATGAAGAATGGTAATTTTCTGTATTGTGCCAAATAGGAGCATATTTGCTTCTTTACCCTTAAAAGAGTATCTCCTCTTCCAAGCATGTAAAGAACATTGACATATCTTAAGTTTAGTCACTAAATGTAAGGCTAGGCTGGGAGGATACCGACTCTCACTACGGAGCTCCCACTCAACCTTCACCCGAAGGCTAACCATAGGCTTTAGTTACCAATCTTAGGACCAAATTGGGGATCCCATTCTGTCACCATGAAACCTCTAATTTGAAGTCCATCTAAACTCATTTCCCAATTTATTTGCACTCAATCCCGATGAACTACGTAATTCATTCACGGACATTGAATGGGTTCTTCATTCTTGTTGTAGAACATTCAATTATTTTGGAATTAATGTTCCTCAACATATTTTAACAAATCAATTAGCTGGATTGAAAAGTAAATTAAGTTCCAAATGAAAGGACCATCACAACTTTTATAACACTTTAAGGGCACATCAATTCCACATCACCACATCATCACTATTTTATGCAAGAAGAAAGGCAAAGGAAACTACTAACAAATCATGGAGAAGATACAATAAAACATGGATTTTATATATAAAAGAAGAGTCGTACAAACCACAATATCAAACACAACTTATCTCCTTCTCTTCCCCAAGCAAATTCCTTCAAAGTTCCCTTGATTCCTTTTCTATTCCTTGCAACACTTGATTTTCTCCTTGGAACAAAGATGAAGAAGCAATCTCTCGTTTTACTCCCTCTTCTCCCCTCCTTAGAGAAGAATCTCTCTTTAAATCACAAACCCTAACTCTCACTCACACTTTCCTTACACTCTCTACAGTAATCCTCCTCCTCTTTTTCATTTTGAACACTTAATTTTATGTTAGGAACGAATTCCCCAAGAGTTTCTTCAAGCACCCCTTCAATAATCTGCCAAAACTCTTCAATTTGAAATGAACCGACATAGGGCGCCGGCGGAGCCCCATAGTGGCGCCAGCGGCGCCCTATCCTGCCAATAATTGCTGAAGTTTCTGGAAGAGGGCGTCGGCGGCCCCAGAAGCTGTTTTCCTCCAAATTGCTCCATTTTGCTCCAAATTCGTTCTTTTTTGCATCTTTTTGCTCCAATCACCTATAATCATCATACCTGCAACAAATCATGAAAAATACCTTCCTTTAAAGTGCAATATCACCAAAAATAGGTAAAAACATATAGCTAAAAGAGTATATATTTTTTGTGCATCAAAATCCCCCAAACTTAACTATTACTTGTCCTCAAGTAATCCTTTTACTACATAAAGATATAACCCATAGCAATGTACTTTTCACCTGTTGAATACTAAAATCTTTCATTCAAAGAAATATATTGGAAAGAATTTTAGAAAGAAATTCAGTGACTCAAGTCAACTCTACAGGTATAAGAAAATTCAGTAATCAAGTCTAAGGGTTTCTAGTCTCCTATTTATTTCAAGAAAAACTATAATTTGACACATTAAGAGTGACTTAAAATATTATACAAAAAGACTTTCATGCTAACTTCATCAGAATGTAGGCTAATACTTTAAGTATAAATTCAAAAATGAAATCAGGTTCTCCCTTTAGGATGACTCAAGTGAAGCCAATTTTTTATTAGACATCTCCTCAAGCTTCTCCTCATCTTTCTTTTTTTTTTCTATTTCTATATATATTTTTTCTTATTTTTAGGATTGTTTTTCAATCCATCTTTTCATTTCTCTCTTTTCTTTTTCTTTTTTTCTTTTGATGAGAATTATTGTTTCTGGATAGCCTTTAATGATTTTGAACTTCACTCTCCTCTTTATAAAGTTCAAACCTAAAACACCTCTTTACTTTATACATAGCTATCAACTTTATTGTTCATCATAAAGTCACAATCTTTTCTCAACATAGAATACTTTAAGTCTCTTAATAATTTCAAAAATACAGTTTTCTTTACTTTAAATAGTTAACTATAATCAAATCCTTTCATACCAAATATCTTACCCTTATAAAATCAACCTTTATCACCAAAAACCTTCATCAAATCTTTTTCAATATTTGATTGAAATAGAATCTTAGTTGTCTAAAGTGAAGTTCTACTGCTAGGAATTATGTTAATAATTTTTTTTTTTGAAAATATTTTAATTTAGGACAAATAAGAGTTAATATCCTTTCTACCCTCCCCCAAACTTAAATTTTTGCAATATAATAAAAGAGAGTAAAAGAACTAACCTTTTTGTGCCAGAATTTTGAAATCTTCATAATCTATCTAGTATTAATCAAAATTTTACAGCTAGTAAGTATGAAACAATTAGTAGCAGTGATATATATAACATTTAAAAATCTACCGGGATAAAGGAAAAAAAATACCAACATTGACATATTTTTTAACAAAACATTACAAATACTAATAAACTATGACAACATTAAACATAACATTTAACATTTTTAAAGTTTCAAGTGCAACTGCTACATTAAAAAAAATACTAAAGTACATCTAAAGAAAATACTACAGACAACTTCACACACTACAACAGTACAACACAACGACACATAACAAAACACAAAAGTACAACATAGAAGTATAAAACTACCACTCATCATCACCAGCATCGTCAGCAGGGTCAGAAGGTTCAGGCCTGTACGGTGTATAACCAGGGCAAGTAGGAAATATCACCCAATTATCACCTCTCATAAATCTGGCTTGAGCATCATAATAAGCAATATCGAACTCAACTCTTCTTTGCAAATAATCTTCATTCACATCACTCCTGACCTCGAATACATCCATCCGACTATGCATTCTATCAATATTATCACTTTGCAATCTCAACTGCTCCATGACATCAGATAGTGTCAGGGGCTCAGAAGTAGATGGAACATCATGGCTCGTGGTAGGAATATTAGTGCTCCTACTCTCCTCTCTTGCACCCACATGAGCCTCATAAGTACGAATAATGGTCTTCGTAATCGGTCTCAAAGGTATCGCCACTTCCTTAGAACTACTATACTCAACTCCAGATTGAACACAAAGGGCATGAATTAGAGCGGGATGTCCTAATCCACCAGTGGTTTCTCCTTTGGAAATTGAGTGAATGCTCTTGAAAACAATGGCTCCAATATCGATCTTCTTCATATTATGGATGCAATAATTCAAAATAGCTCGATCCCTAGTAACTTCGCTGTGATGATAAGAAGGTAACAGTCTCGCAGAAATGAAATAATGCCACACTTTAGAAGTAACATTTAAAGTAGAAGCAAGGAAGTTAATCATATGTCTCTGATTCATCTTCCACTCCCCTCTTCCATCTGTCAGATACGTGATCATACTCATCAAATTCCCCTCACTAGTATCAAAATTCTCAAATTCACAAACAAAAGGTTCTTGAATTTGATAAAATGCATTGATACGTGGTGAGGGTGAACTCAACCAGTTTCCCTTGGACTAGCACATATTCCGTCTCAGACCAGAGCACGTTAGCATAAAATTCTCGGACTACTCCCAAAACAGCATTAGCAGTAAAGTAACAGAAACGCTCCCAATTCCGCTCAGAAATCAACTGTTCCACAGATCCACCAGGATTCTCAAATGCTCGATCCTGAATACACTTCTTATTTTGTAATAGAGAGTTGAAGTGAAACTGAGCCTTAATATTAACAAATCTTTCATCGTCCCAATCAAATTTTTGCTTCCCCTTTCTCATTCTAGGAGCCATGTGAATTTCTAAAAATTGCAAAAATTTACCAATAAATTTCAAATCCACAATGTATTAACTCCAAGCATTAATCTAAACAAGTAAGAACAAATTCCACCATAGGAAACCTCACTTTTTCTAAAAAATCTCCCAAAAATATCATCCAAACAATGTGAGAGTTTCACATGGAGAAAATCCAAAAATTTTAGCTTAAAGTAAAGCTCTTACCAAGAGAAGTGCAGATCCGGCTTCAGAAATCCTTGAAATCCTCTCTACTCCGAGATCTAACGAGCCCTAAAGCTTTAAAATCGCGAACATGGAGGTGGGAGATGAAGGAAGTGGCAGAAAAATGGGTCCCAGGCAATTTTTACGAACTTTTAAGAATCCCGGACTATTTTCAGCAATAGGGTGCCGGCAGCGCCCGATAGGGCGTTGGCGGTGTTCTATTCAAAATAATAGTCAAACTTTCTAGATTTGGGCGCCGGTGGCGCCAGTCCAAAATTCCATTGGGTTCAAAAAAAAAAAAATTTTCGCAATTTCAATTGTTTCAACCTCCGCAGTCCTATTTAACACATCAACAAGCATCTATTTCATCTCACAAACACTAAACAACATCACTTTACACAAACAACACATCACATCACTTTCATATATAAAATCCACGATACAACGATTACACACATATGTTCATCAAATAAAAGCAACACTCCTTAGATCCTTAGTGTTGCAAGTACACTACGATAAGCAAACACTAAGTCCTAAGTACACACAAGAAATTAAAGCATAGTCCAAGCACACCCTACTAAAGCAAAGCAAAGCAAAGCAAACAACATAAAAATCAAAGCAAACACTCAACACAACAAAGCAGCATACAGAATCCACTAATTACTCCTCATCAGTCTCAGAACTATCATCCTCTCTAATGTCTCCAATTGATTGACGATGAACGAACAGATTGTAGAAGGGACTATATGGGAATTCATCAGATGATCTTCAGCCACCACAGCATTCTTCTTCAACAGATTAATCAAACCCAACTCAATCCGACCAATATGATCAAATTGCTCTTTCATCCTTCAATCAATGTGATCAAATAAATCAGAAATATTATTAATAGCATTCAGAACATTCTGCACCTCATTTTCCAACTTCTTTATCTTCTTCAATATCACCCTCGAACTTTTAGAATAGTAAGGCTGAATAGGTTGTGAACTTTTAGTGGGCTGATCAGCAAACAAATCCATATCTCCTTCAACTCCTACTGCTCGGTAGTCATAAAGATCATTTGGATCAATAGGTCTCTAGGGGAGAAGAACTTTTTCCCAACTCTCATATGGTACTTGTGATTAACTACATAACATAAATATTGTGGACAAGTGTCCAAGCCCATATTTAGATCCATGCACAATCAATCCCAAAACAGATTTCGTAATGATTGATCCAATATCCACAGGCCTTCCAGTTTGTATACAGAAATTCAGAATAGCATTTTCCTTCGTTACCTTACTTATCTTCATAGTAGGATTTAATTTTACCAAAATAAAGTAATGCCACTGCTTTGATACCGGATTTAAGGATGAAGAACAGAAACTGATATATCCATTATCCCTTACTTCCCATTCTTCATTCTCATCCGTCAAATAATGATAGATTTCATTCATATCATCGCTCATTGCATTAAAATTTGCATAATGACAAATAGGTACATTCTCAATCATGAAGAGATCATTAATCCTCGCAGGAGTGAATGGTACATACCTACCTCGCACAAAAACACATCCTTGGTTGATCCCATGCAGATTTGCATAAAATTCTTTCACGACCGGAATAACCACTGTGGCGGTAGTGTAGCATAACACTTCCCAATGTCTTTACTTTACTATCTCTTCAACTCTTGTAGTCGGACTCTCCAAACCTCGATTCACAAAGCCTCTTTCCTTGATAATCCTTCTTTTCATCATCACTTTATGGAATAGACGCTGCACCTTGAAACTAACGAACTTTCATCGATTGTAAATGCGAGATCTAGGGAGTTCAATGGAGTAGGAATCCATGGAATGCGAATTAGGAAAGGAAGTTTTCATTTTTCTGGTGTTTATGGGTTTAAAATGGAGTTTTGGGGTGTTTTAAGGAAGAAGATCCCGCTCAAAACCGCCAAAAACCGCATTTTAAAAATTAAAAAAAGTCAACCAGAATTTGGGCGCTGGCGGCACTCGATAGGGTCACCGGTGGCGCTCAAACTAGAAATTTGGCTATTTTTAAAAGAATAGGGCACCGGCGGCGCCCATTCTGGCGCCAGTGGTAAAAATTTTCTCTGAACTTCATTTGGCTCGAAATACTTCATGTTCGCAATACGATCCAATATATTTTTAATTTTTAACTTATTTATGGGTAATTAGGATTCTTAAATATCAAACTAAAAGCGCAAACAACAATAAGCAAGCAAACACAACACACAAGTATACATGGGTTGCCACCCATAAAGCGCTTGGTTTAACGTCGTCAGCCCTACAAACCATTCAGTTAACTTGGATGACTCGGCAATAAAACCTCTTTGAAATCTGGTAAAAACCCTCCAAAGTAAGGTTTTAAATGATGCATATTAACCTTGAAAAAATTTACAGTTTTAGGATCCTCGATATCAATAGCTTTCCAGGAAAAGGTCCCATCCATTTGGACTTTAGTTTTCCAGAAAATAAATTTCAATCTCGTATTATATAATAAAACTCTTTGTCCAAGTTCAAATCATTTTTTCAATATCTTATGATCATGCCACAATTTCATTTTCTCTTTATAAATTATATCATTATGATATGATTCATTTCTAATTTCTTCCAACTCATTCAATTGCATAAATCTTTTCTCTCCCGCATTTTTCAAATTCAAATTCAACTCCTTAATCACCCAATATGCTTTATGCTCCAATTCACCCAGCAAATGGCAAGTTTTGCCAAATACTAGTCTATAAGGAGACATTCCAATAGGGGTCTTAAAAGCAGTCCTATAAGCCCATAATGCGGTATCTAATCTAGCAGACCAATCTAATTTATGAATATCCACTGTTTTCTCCAAAATTCTTTTAATTTCCCGATTCGATACTTCCGCTAAACCACTAGTCTGGGGATGATAAGCAGTAGAGATCCTATGAATAATATTATATTTTTCAATTAATCTCTTAATTTGATTGTTTCTGAAATGGGATCCACCATCAGTTATAATCACTCTCGGCATTCCATATCTTGTAAATATATTTTTCTTTAAAAATTTAGAAACACTCCGAGCATCACATCTTGGTAAAGCAACAACTTCAATCCATTTCGAAACATAATCAACAACGACCAATATATATAAATTTCCAAATGAAGGTGTAAATGGTCCCATAAAATCTAATCCTCATACATCAAAAATTTCAACTTCCAAATTATAATTCAGAGGCATTTCATTTCTTTTAGAAATATTACCTACTCTTTGACATCGATCACAAAATTTAACATATTTATAAACATCATGAAAAAGAGTAGGCCAATAAAATCCAGATTGTAAAATCTTATAAGCCGTTTTATCAACACCAAAATGAACTCCAAATTCAGAATCATGACATCTCTGAATAATTGGATTAATTTCTTCATGTGGCACAAATCTTCTAATAATCAGATCCTTACACTGTTTATATAAATAGGTCTCATCCCAAAAATAAAATTTAGCATCATATTTAATTTTTTTTTGTTGTTGCCTTGTTAAATCCGATGGTATAATATCACTCACAATATAATTCACAATATCAGCATACCAAGGCAAATTCTTGTCCATAAGAATATACAATTGTTCATCAGGAAAAGTTTCTGTAAATTCCTTCTCAAATTCAGATAATTTATCATACAAATGATCAGCAATTTGATTATCAGATCATTTCCTATCAACTATCTCAAAATCAAATTCTTGCAAAAGGAGTATCCATCTAATCAATCTAGGTTTAACATCCTTCTTTTGCATTAAATACTTGATAGCTGAATGATCAGTATGCACTATACTTTTAGTCCCAATTAAATAAGGTCTAAACTTATCAAAAGAAAATATTATAGCTAATAACTCCCTTTCAGTAGTGGTATAATTAATTTGAGCATCAGTAAAAGTTTTACTAGCATAGTAAATGACTTTGAAAATCTTATCATACCTTTGCCCCAACGCAACTCCAATAGCATAATCACCAGCATCACACATCAATTATAAGGGTTTCTCCCAATCAGGTGAAATAATTATAGGAGCAGTGATTAATTTCTCTTTAAGTAATTCAAAAGCACACAAACATTTATCATTAAAATCAAACTTCCTATCATTTTCTAGAAGTTGGCACAAAGGTTTAGCAGTTTTAGAAAAATATTTAATATAACGCCTATAAAATTCAGCATGTCCTAAGAAACTCTGCACCTCTCTCACAGTAGTAGGAGGTGATAATCTCTCAATCACTCGAATTTTAGCAGGATTGACCTCCATACCATATTCAGAAATTTTATGCCCAAGCACTATTCCTCCTGTAACCATAAATTGACATTTTCCCAAGTTTAGAACTAAATTTGTTTTTTCACAGAGTTCCAAAATTTTTACTAAGTTTTCCAAACAAATATCAAATGAAGTTCCAAACACAGAAAAATCATCCATGAAAACTTCTATTCAATTATCTATCATACTACTAAAGATAGACATCATACATCTTTGAAAAGTTGCAGGTGCATTACACAGTCCAAAAGGCATTCTTCGAAAAGCAAATGTTCCATAGGGGCTAGTAAACGTTGTCTTTTCTTGATCCTCAGGAGCAATAGGTATTTGATGATAACCAATATATCCGTCCAAAAAGCAATAGTACTTGTGTCCAGCAAGTCTATCCAACATTTGATCAAGAAAAGGAAGAGGAAAGTGATCTTTTCAGGAGGAAGAGGAAAGTGATCTTTTCGGGTGGCAGCATTCAGTTTTCTATAATCAATACAAATTTGCCATCCATTAACTTGTCTAGTAGGTAAAATTTCATTCATTTCATCCACTTCCACAGTCACTCCGCCTTTCTTCGGTACACAATGAATTGGACTTACCCAAGCACTATCCGAAATAGGATAAATAATTCCATCATCATGCTATTTTAAAATTTCCTTCTTAACTACTTCTTTCATTATAGGATTTAATCTCCTTTGCAGATCAATTTTAGGTTTATGTTCTTCATTTAATAAAATTCTATGCATACAGATCGAAGGACTGATTCCTTTGATATCTGTCAAAGTCCATCCAAAAGCTTTTTTTGTATCTTTTTAATATTTCCAATAATTTTTGTTCTTGATATTCAGTTAACTCCAAAGATACAATAACTAGTAGGGTAGATGATTCTCCTAAGAACATATACTTTAAATGCTTAGGGAGAATTTTCATCTCAAGTTTAGGAGGTTTAATAATAGATGAAATTAAACTTTTATCTCCACCTTCCATGGTATCTAACACTTTAAACTTCTCCTGAATATACTCCAACTCCTTATTCTTCTCATTATCTGAATCTTTTCATTTCCAGTTTCATCTTTAATTATATTTTCATATTCCACTTTCTTTTCAAACATCTCTTTAAAATAATCATTTCTCAAATATTCGCAGACTTCCATCCTAAAACATTCATTATCTTTTGCAACTGAGGGATACTTCATAGACTTCAAAATATTAAAGGTCACCTCTTGATCATTAACTCTCACGTAGTTATTTCCCTTTATGAACATCAATTACAGCTCTTGCAGTAGCTAGGAATGGTCTTCCTAAAATAATTGGAATTTCTTTATCTTCCTCCATATCAAGCACAATAAAATCCACAGGAAAGATAAATTTATCCACTTTCACTAACACATCTTCTACCACTCTCTTAGGATAAGTAATAGAACGATCGACTAATTAAAGAGTTATAGATGTAGGAGAAATTTCTCTAATTACCAATCTTTTGAAAGTTGATAAAGGGATAAGGTTAATACTAGCTCCCAGATCACATAAGGCTCTTCCAAAAAACTTTTCACCTATAGCACACGGGATAGTGAAACTACCATGATCTTTAAGTTTTTCAGGAAGCTTTTTCTGAATTATTGCACTACACTCTCCGCTAAGTGCAACAGTCTCATGATCCGTGAACTTTCTCTTCTTTTTAAGAATATCCTTCATAAATTTTGCATAATCAGTCGTCTGTTCTAATACTTCAACAAAAGGTATATTTATTGTTAACTTCTTAAGGATTTCCAAAAATTTTCCAAATCTGTTATCCCTATTCTTCTGCTTCAATCTTTGAGGAAATGGAGGAGGTGGTTTCTCATCAGTAATCTTCATTGGTTCAAGAGGATATTCCAAGTCTGGATAAATCTTATTTGAACCTTTTTCAATATTCACCTTCTCCTTCTCTTCTTCAACTTCTTTTTGCACTCTAGTTTCTAATTCTTTTCCACTCCTTAATTGAATAGCCTTAAGTTGCTCATTGTTTTGATCTTTTGGATTGATCTCCACATTACTAGGAAGCGTTCCAGAAGGTCTATTATTAAGCGCAGTGAAAATATGTCCCAATTGATTTTCAATATTTTTGATCGCAACACCTTGAACTTGTAATTGGTTTCCCATATTCAAAATCATTTCATCTGTAGACAACTTCTTATCCTTAAACTGTAGGTTATCATTGAATCTAAGAGGATAAGATGGTCTAAAGTTAGTATTTCCTTGGTTGTTTGAGTTCATAACTGGGTTTATAGAATTGTGCCCCCATTGTGGGTTCACATTAGCATTATTATTATTCCAATTGAAATTTGGGTGATTCTTCCAACCAGAGTTATAATAATTCGAATAAGGGTTATTAGGTCTATTAATCACGTTTAAAGTCTCATAAGGTGTATGAGATTCAGTTATCTGCCAAAATGAATTTTCCTCTGACACTGGGGTGGTTGAGAATAATTTATTCCATATTAATCTATTTTCTTAAAAAGTGTTGCTATTTGAGAAACTATCATAGTCATCATATCAGAATCATGAACACTAGCTACTCCCTTAGGGTTTACCCGTTCAGAGGGCCATTGAAAATTATTAGTAGCCATCCTTCAATCAATGAATATGCTTCATCGAAAGATTTTGACATTAACAATCCACCAGCAGTAGCATCAATAATTGATCTCAATGATCCCACTAATCTGTTATAAAAAGTTTGAATTATTAATCAATCTGGTAAAGCATGATGTGGACACTTCCTAGGAAGATCTTTAAACCTCTCTCAAGCTTCATATATTGACTCTCCTTCAAACTGACCAAAAGATGTGATATCATTTCTTAATTTAGCAGTTTTTGATGGAGGGAAATATTTTAATAGAAACTTTTAAGAAAGTTCTCCCCAAGTTCGAATAGATCCAGGTGCTAACGAGTTTAACCATGCCTTAGCTTTATCCCTTAAAGAAAAAGGAAAAAATCTAAGTCTCACAGCATCACTCGACACTCTGTCATACTTAAAAGTAGCACACAGTTCTAAAAAACTAGCGAGATGTAAATTTGGGTCTTCATTAGGTGTTCCTCCGAATTGATTATTTTGTATCATTAAGATAATAGCAGGTTTAAGTTCAAACGAATTAGCAGCAACATCAGGATTTTAAATAGTTATATGAATTTCATCTGCTGTTGGGTTAGCATAATCTTTTAAGGGTCTTGGCAAATTTTCAACATTAATATTCTGATTCTCTTGATTATTCGCCATTTCGCAGTAATTTTCAATTTGTTTTTGTTGTTTTCTAATTTTTCTAACAATACGCTCTAACTATGAATCGTAAGGTATCAAAACTACAGATCCACTACTACGCATACAAAATCACACTAAAAAGTAAATAAACACACAAATATACTACGAGGTAAAGGTTTTTAGTTACTACAATATCTATAAATAAGTACCGTTTATCTACCTTCCCCGGCAACTACGCCAAAAACTTGATGATGACTTTATATATGCTTAAAAATGCAAGAATTTATGAATTCAGATTGATATATTTATAATTATTTAGTAAAGTCACAAATTCAACGCAAGTATACGTATCGTATCAAGTAATACAGGGCTCTAATGGAGTCCTGGTTATCGATCCCACAGGGAAGGCAACATTCTTTAAATCAGATAATATAACACTAAATCCAATACCAACTGTAACAATTGCTCAAGTGTACTACAACTAGTGAATGCAAAGTATGGTAATAATAAAGCTACTACAATTACTTCTACTTACTAAACTAATTTAAATAACACACACTAACTTATGTGATTTATAAGATACTTCTATGTGAAAAGTGTCTTCCTTACTGCATAAAGATTATGATTTGTGAATGATGAAGAATGGTAATTTTCTGTATTGTGCCAAATAGGAGCATATTTGCTTCTTTACCCTTAAAAGAGCACCTCCTCTTCCAAGCATTTAAAGAACATTGACATATCTTAAGTTTAGTCACTAAATCTAAGGCTAGGCTGGGAGGATACCGACTCTCACTATAGAGCTCCCACTCACCCTTCACCCGAAGGCTAACCATAGGCTTTAGTTACCAATCTTAGGACCAAATTGGGGATCCCATTCTGTCACTATGAAACCTCTAATTTGAAGTCCATCCAAACTCATTTCTCTATTTATTTGCACTCAATCCCGATGAACTACGCAATTAATTCACGGACATTGAATGAGTTCTTCATTCTTGTTGTAGAACATTCAATTATTTTGGAATTAATGTTCCTCGACATATTTTAACAAATCAATTGGCCGGATTGAAAAGTAAATTAAGTTTCAAATGAAAGGACCATCACAACTTTTATAACACTTTAAGGGCACATCAATTCCACATCACCACATCATCACTACTTTATGCAAGAAGAAAGGCAAAGGAAACTACTAACAAATCATGGAGAAGATACAATAAAACATGGATTTTATATATAAAAGAAGAGTCGTACAAACCACAATAGCAAACATAACTTATCTCCTTCTCTTCCCCAAGCAAATTCCTTCAAAGTTCCCTTGATTCCTTTTCTATTCCTTGCAACACTTGATTTCCTCCTTGGAACAAAGATGAAGAAGCAATCTCTCATTTTACTCCCTCTTCTCCCCTCCTTAGAGAAGAATCTCTCTTTAAATCACAAACCCTAACTCTCACTCACACTTTCCTTACACTCTCTACATTAATCCTCCTCCTCTTTTTCATTTTGAACACTTAATTTTATGTTAGGAACGAATTCCCCAAGTGTTTCTTCAAGCACCCCTTCAAAAATCTGTCAAAACTCTTCAATTTGAAATGAATCGACATAGGGCGTCGGCGGCGCCCGATAGTGGCGTCGGCGGCGCCCGATAGTCCTGCCAATAATTGCTGAAGTTTCTGGAAGAGGGCGTCGGCGGCGCCAGAAGCTGTTTTCCTCCAAATTGCTCAATTTTGCTCCAAATTCGTTCCTTTTTGCATCTTTTCGCTCCAGTCACCTATAATCATCATACCTGCAACAAATTATGAAAAATACCTTCCTTTAAATTGCAATATCACCAAAAATAGGTAAAAACATATAGCTAAAAGAGTATATATTTTTGGTGCATCAACAGGGAGATAAGTTTTGATGGGCATATAAATGATGTTTTTAGGGTGACGTTCTAGATTCTCTATCAAATCAGTTTAGAGTTTGGATCTAAGGGTCCCTAGTAGGTCTATAGTGAGGGCATAGTGGGTAATCTGGAGATGAGAGGCCAGAATCTACTCAACACTACTACACAAACTGGAATAAACCTTACATTAGTCAATATTCTTTACAAGAACTAAGAGGGGGTAAAGAATGGGCATGCTCCTATTTATCACAATATGTTTTTTTATTTTTACGCATTATTATGATCTCTTTGCAAGAGAAAAGACCTTTTTATAGCATTTGAACTTTCTTTTAAACAGTTTTAGTTTATAAACTTTGCATTTACTTTCTACTTAGAATTAAAACTTTGTATACATATAGTTTTAATCTTTTCAAATTAGATCGACATTCTTCTTCTATAAGTTGTGTTTGCAGTTTTAATATAAGTCTAAGTCATTATAGAAAGTTACAACTTCCCTGTGGGATCTATACTGAGGTTTTTTTAAAAATCTCTATATTAATTGAAACGATATATATACTTATGTAGTAACCCTAGTGTGAAAGTTTATTATCTATTTTCTAAATCAATTTATTTGTACACACTTGCCGCTAAAATATATATTAGGTCAAGTTTTTGACCAACTTTTGAATATATGAAATATCTGCGCAATTGCGGGACGGGTCAATATATATATATATATATATATATATATATATATATATATATATATATATATATATGAGTAATGTTTTCCTGATCCTCTGAGATTTTTTCTTGAACTTGTTTTTTGTATGCCTGTTCTCAAGTTAGTATTGCTAATTTGCCTGCACTTTCATCAATTTCAATCTATAGAAACATTCTAGGGAGAGAAATTGAGCACTAGTTTCATTTTTTTATCTGAAAGTTTTTTACCATTGGAAATGAATATGCTTTAAGGCAAACTTGAAGGTTACTTGACAAATAAGTTGGGAGCATCAATTTTATCTCCTAATCATTCATGAGAAGTTATAGAAGGATAGATATATGCGTACTGCTTCTCTATATCTCTAAATATTTTACTTAGACTTGTTTTTTAAATGTTTGTCCTCATGTTAGTAATTCCCAATTCTTAGACTTGATTATTAATATTGGATATTCATCTTATTTGATGCAAAATTGGAGTTATTATGACAAATAAGTTAGCAGCATCTATTTCCGTCAGGATCATTCAGAAGAAGTTAAGGAAGGATATATATATATATATATATATATATATATATATATATATATATATATATATATATATGAGTATTGTTTTCCTATTTCTATGAGATTTTCTCGTGGTCTTATTTTTTATATGCTTGTTCTCATGTTAGTAATTATTGATTTTTTTGCTCTTGCCTCTTCTTCGGTTCAAAAAAATATTAATGGGGGAGAATTTGAGTAACAGTTCCTTTTTTATTTATCTGAAAGATTTATACCATTAGAAATGCATGTGTTTTGAGGCAAACTTTAATGTTACATGACATATAAGTTAGTAGCATCTATTTATTCTTCTAATCATTTAGGAGAAGTTATAGAAGGATAGATATATGAGTATTGTTTCTTTGTATTCTTATGAATTTTTATAGGAATTTTTTTTTATATTATTGTTCTCATGTTAGTAATTGCTGATTTGCTTGCTCTCTCCTCATCTTCAGTTTAAATGAATAATTCGGGGGGAGAAATTTTAGGATTGGTTTCATTTTTTAATTTGAAAATTTTTTACCATTGGAAATGCATATGTTTTGAGGCAAACTTAAAGGTTGCATGATAGATAAGTTAGCAACATCAATTTTATCTCCCGATCATTTAGAAGAAGTTATGGAATCTAAAAATTTTATGTGGACATGTTTTTAAAATGTATATTCTCATGCTAGTAATTCTCAATTTGCTTACTCTTTTCTCATCTTCAGTCTACAGGAACATTTTAGGGGGAGAATTTTGAGCATTGATTTCATTTTTTCTTTTAATTGAAAGTTATTTACCATTGGAAATGAATATATTTTGAGTCAAACTTGAAGGTTAAATGGTTGATAAGTTGGCAACATCAATTTTGCACAAACACCTCTGGGAATCTATAACGATCCGAGATACATGTAATTTTGTAAGCTCTTAGTCCCTCTATATGTTCTAACGCTGCTACAACAAAAGAAAATTCTTAATAACCTATGGTTTAACACTTTTTTTTTCTAAAAATGATTGCATCAGAGCGATTGACAACATGCATGTCGAAGCACACATTGGCGGTGAGAAAAAGATTGCATATATCAGGTGGTGTGGGGCTGCTACTCATAATATATTAATAGTTTGTGATTTCAAGATGTGTTTTACATTCGTGATATCTGGATAGGAAAGGAGTAGCCATGCATCAGCATATTTTAATTTGCAACCCGACAGCGTGCATACAAATCTTAATGATTTCTCAAGGTTGGTACATTTTAACCATCACTACAATATTTCCATTTAAGCTAATCAACTAATGCCGTCATTATTCAGGAAAATATCAACTAATTGACTCAGGATATCCATTGTATTTGGATTTTTTGAAGCCATTTCTTGACATGATGTATCACCTTCCTAATTTTGAGCACAACTACTAAGCGATTAGAGGGAGGAATGAACTTTTTAACAAAAGATACACATCATTATGGAGTGTCATCGAGAGAGCATTCAATGTATGGAAGAATAAGTGGATCATACTCCAAGATATGTCAACTTATTCTTTTAAAAAACATGCGAAGATAGTTGTTGCAACAACATAGATCCATAATTTTATACAGAGACATCCATCCTGAGATGTTATCGATTTCAGGATCTTAAATGAAGATCCTACCTACATGCCTAAGGAAGCTAACAACATCGGGGCTGGCATTTCAATGCTTGAGAGGACATTTGTAGGAACGACTATAACACACGTGAGGGAGAAAGCGTCTATGAGATGATACAGTTAAGAGAGGAGATTATGGATGTTTTGGTGAATACAATGACCGCACTTATGTAGCATCACCTTCTTATTTATTGATATGATTCAAATTTCAGTGTTGCATTGGTTCTCTAGATGTATATCATCTAAATATATGTAGCATTTTGTATTGTAGCTTTCCTTATGTGTCTCAACAACATTTTATTTTTAATTTTAAGATTTTTTTTTTTTGATATTTCTTGAAGTTTATATTTGCTTATTTTCTATTAATTGGAACTGTAATGTTCTATAATAACAAGAAAATATAAGTTCAAGAGCATCAATTACTTTAAAAGTTTTGCTCTGTCATTGTGGTGATATGTGTGCTCAATATGAATCAAGAATGGAAGACAACTATGAGATAAAATTTTTACTCTTGTCCCATAAATAGGACTCCTGTAGATTGCGACGTTTTTCGTTGGGTTGACGACATTGATGAGTTCTCTCCAGACAGTGATCAGATGAGGAGAGATGTTGGCATGAAGGGTAGATTGTCCTAAAGACTGGATCATTGGGACTTGAAGACGAACGTCATTTTAGGCGTTTATTATTATTGTCCTTATTATTATAATTATATGCTTCAAGTAACTGCCAAATTTATTTATGTATTAGAATATTTTGTATTGTACTGGTGTTTTCATAGTAGTAATTCATCTTTCTGTTTTTTAGTTGTAATTATTTTGAAAATTGCATTTATTCAAATATATTATATATAAGGCTAAAACAGACTTTCTCATCAGAAACAACAACATTACAACAAATCTCCCAAACATACTCTCGCTTCATCATTAACAGTTGACAGCTCTTGATAAGATACTTTGGAAAAAACGTGCATTATTTTTTGGCTGTATTTCTAAGAATCATATACATTTTATGCCCATTAGAATCTTCTTGGCTTGATGATACTGCAGCTTAATGACTCTAAGAATGCCTTATACGTTCATGCTTGAAAAACGATGGGCCCCCTTGTTTTCTGTTATCGAGATGGTCGGTGAAGGCCAAAAAAGAAATCTATAAAACCTTTGGGTACATACGTATGGAGGACTCTGAAATGTCCATCGCAAGTTCCAGTGGAATCTTATTTAAGTCACACTGTCAAAAGTTTGTATACCAACTAATAACTAAAGCAGGTGGAAATGAACGCGCCGAGACATACCTTCTTGATACATTGAAGACAGCATCTATAGGTATTGATGACATATTAGATGAGAAGGATCCTAACCCAAATAAAGCTACCAAAAAGAAAAAATCACATGTGCCAACTAGTAATCTAAATGATCCCAAAAAAAAGAGACCCAAAGGTATTTCCAATGCTAGGCTAAAAGGATACTGGGAAAAAGGCAAGAGGACGAAGAGTATGTAATTCTACATTCTAAATAATTTAGTATTTTATATAACTGTACTCGATACTAAAATGAACAGCTTTATGCAGGAAAAATTCATGAAGGATCCAGTAGAGAAGAACCACAAAGTAATTGTGAAGCAAACATGTTCGCAGTGTCACAGTCACTGAGCATGGTAAATATCTTTCTAACTACTCCAATCTTACTTTCAAATGTTCTCACTAAAATTCAATTTGTCTGTGGTACAGGAAAATGTCACTCCTGAACCATCCTACACCGAATTACTGATGCATTCCATCACTGAGATGTGACATGATTGAAATGTTATTAATGAGAAAACCTTGTACAACCATGTAAATAAACAAACTCATTTGGAGTTGTGTATGTTTATGTTGTATTTTCAGTGTATTTTCAGTCTCTTCTATTTTCAGTGTTATTGTCAGTGTATTTTCAGTATATTTGCAGTGTATTTAGCTATCTCTTCTATTACCAGAAGTACACTTGAGAATACACCAGAAATACACTGAAAATACACTGAAAATACACCAGAATTCTGCAGTGTATTTTCAGTGTATTTTCAGTGTATTTACTGGGAAAGAGGCTGCAAACCATGAAATGCACCAGAATTCCCCTCAAAATACACCAGAAGCCTGCTGTTGCTGGAAACCATGCAATGCAACAGAAATACACAGAAAACACCAGAATTCTGGTGTATTGTGCACCACTATTAAGAAATTAAGACGAGATAGCACTCGAACAATCGAAAAACATCCCGCAACCATACAAGTACAACGTAAGTACACTCGAGAATACACCGTAAATCAGCAGATCCCGCAAACCATGCAATGCACTGTAAATACACTGAAAATACACCAGAATTCTGTAGTGTATTTTCAATGTATTTTCGATGTATTCATCGGGAAAGAGGCTGCAAACCATGAAATGCACCAGAATTCCCCTCAAAATACACCAGAAGCTGCTGTTGCTGGAAACCATGCAATGCAACATAAATACACAGAAAACACCAGAATTCTGGTGTATTGTGCACCACTATTAAGAAATTAAGACAGCAGACATCGAACAATCGAAAAACATCCCGCAACCATACAAGATGCTAGAAGTACACTCGAGAATACACCGAAATCGAGATCCCGCAAACCATGCAATGCACCGAAATACACCGAAAATACACTGCACTCGCAGTGTATTTTCAGTGTATTTTCAGTGTATTTACTGGGAAAGAGGCTGCAAACCATAAAATGCACCAAAATTCCCCTCAAAATACACCAGAAGCCTACTGTTGTTGGACACCATGCAATGCAACAGAAATACACAGAAAACACCAGAATTCTGCTGTATTGTGCACCACTATTAAGAAATTAAGACAGCGAGCACTCGAACAATTGGAAAACATCCCGCAACTATACAAGATGCTAGCAG
This sequence comes from Papilionanthe hookeriana x Papilionanthe teres, assembly GCA_022702705.1. Classification (NCBI taxonomy): domain Eukaryota; kingdom Viridiplantae; phylum Streptophyta; class Magnoliopsida; order Asparagales; family Orchidaceae; genus Papilionanthe; species Papilionanthe hookeriana x Papilionanthe teres. The sequence continues at coordinate 80,796,501 of CM040433.1, forward strand.
TACACTTGAGAATACACCAGAAATCTGTAGATCCTGCAAACCATGCAATGCACCAGAAATACACTGAAAATACACTGAAAATACACCAGAATTCTGCAGTGTATTTTCAGTGTATTTTCAGTGTATTTACTGGGAAAGAGGCTGCAAACCATGAAATGCACCAGAATTCCCCTCAAAATACACCAGAAGCCTACTGTTGCTGGACACCATGCAATGCAACAGAAATACACGTAAAACACTGCATTTCACGTATTGTGCACCACTATTAAGAAATTAAGACGACGAGCATCGAACAATCGAAAAACATCTTGCAACCATATAGTACAGAAGTACACTCGAGAATACACTGTAAATCCGTAGATCCCGCAAACCATGCAATGCACCGTAAATACACCGAAAATACACCGAAAATACACTGTGATTCTCGCAAAGTGTATTTTCAGTGTATTTTCAGTGTATTTACTGGGAAAGAGGCTGCAAACCATGAAATGCACCAGAATTCCCCTCAAAATACACCAGAAGCCTGTTGTTGCTGGACACCATGCAATGCAACGAAATATACGTAAAACACTGTAATCTGTGTATTGTGCACCACTATTAAGAAATTAAGACAACGAAAGTAATCGAACAATTGAAAAACATCCCGCAACCATACAAGATGACGAAGTATACTTGAGAATATACTAGAAATCCGCAGATCCCGCAAACCATGCAATGCACTGTAAATACACCGAAAATACACCAGAATCCGTAGTAGTATTTTCGATGTATTTATCGGGAAAGAGGCCGCAAACCATGAAATGCACTGAATTCCCTCAAAATACACTGAATGCTGCTATGTCATTGACAACATGCAATGCAACAAAAACACACAGAAAACACCAGAATTCTGCTGTATTGTGCACTACTATTAAGAAATTAAGTCAGCAGACACTGAACAATTGAAAACATCCTGCAACCATACAAGATACAGAAGTACACTTGAGAATACACTGGACACCATGCAATGCAACAGAAATACACAGAAATGTTGATAACTCAATTGCACAAAAGACATACACAGAAAGTGAACATAAAAAAGTATCAGATTTTAGATATGATATACTATACAGAAAAATGAATCAGAATTTTATCTAAAGGTTAGTTTAAATGTACAATCAAGTATTAGATAGCCTATATTTACATATTTCGTATGCGAGTTCAGCTTCTAAACCGTGGCATTTCAACTTCGCTGGTTTGCTTATCTTTCCAAACAACTTTCTCTTTCTTTGCAAGTGTCTCCATGTATTTACAAACAAAAATACCACGCTCGACGCTGTTAGGCTGTGTGGGGAGTCCTTTGGACGTGATAATTTGCCACTTTGTGGGGTCGAAGTCAAAAGCACTCCCTAATGAATCAGCAAGATACTGAATCTGAAAAGAAGTCGTACCAATTTAAATGATTGTTAGCTTCTCGCAACGAGGAACTTGTTTAGACGATAGAATAAAGTGGCGTGTTGCATACCACGTCACGTGTGATCGCCGAGTGAGATTTTTCGGCAAAGAATCCAAAAATCTCCACCGACGCAAAATCGATTTCCGGCTAGTAGAGTACAATGCCGGTTATGAATAATTGGAACGAAAATTAAATCTGTTGCCGCAACGGCCTCCTTTGTAACATGCGATACAATATCTCTGTATGGGTGCTTTCTGTACATCTGCATAAACAAATTAAATGAGATTATGCATTAAACATGAGCAAGATTCCTAACTAAATATGAAGGTTGATTTTTACCCAATGTGCCAGGGACACGTATAAATATGATTTGTAAGATTCGGGCAATTGACGCCTCTTATTTTGTAAAGCAAGTTCGAACATATTGATATGTTCTGTTCCTATTTCTTTATCATTCCACAAGTAACGAGATACAATTCCGAGTTATGTAAATATGGCCCATGTGAATTATTACATCGTCGTCGCATTATGAATAAAAAAATATCATTAGATTTAATAAAGGAATAAGAAAGTATTTATAAAGTATTGTGGCTTTACATACTCAGCTTTGAATCGGTTGAAACATGTATCTATGACCCATTGCATCTCTCCTGACAATAGATCTCTGCTAGGAAACTCAATAGCTGGACAATCAACAGCAGGGAAATCGCCTTGTAATGCAATGATAGCTCCTCGCTGTTCATCCTCCTCCGCTGCTGTAATAATATCCGAGTCATGTTTCCTGACTTCATCGATGTGTGCTCGCATCCGCAGGATGTCACCTTCGGACTCCGAAGTTGTTCTTCCGTTATTGGAGGGTTTTATTCCTCTTAATTACAATGAATGGAGAGACAACTGCCTTTCTTTTACGGCCGCTTCTGGACTTAACCCGTCGGACTAAGCTACCCATTAGCGTTTTGGTCACGGTTTCCTCCCCATGTTCCCCGTGCCCCTTATTCATTATTTCTTCAGCTACAGGTTCGTCCACTGAAGCTATAGTCCACATTGGAACTATTGAATGCGGAACCATAGGCCCGGATTCCTCTTCCCTTCCTTCCTCCATATAGGTAGGAGGTCTGTTCGACCAATCGATGGGCTTTCTTTAGGTGATTCGGTGTCACCTTTATTTAATTTATTTTTCATCTCCCATATGTCGGTCTTCATCACCACAATATCAGCCTCCGCCCCGTCTAATCTATTATTTACGGTTTCGGTGAATTTATAAACAAAATTCGAAGCTCCCTAAGAGTTTGAATTATCCCTTCCATATTACCAAGACTCGCTTTCGCCCGCATATGTGAATATGTAGGCCGCGGGATGCTCGTATCCGGAACCAAAGGGGTGTCACCGCGTGATTCCGATGTCGGTGGCTCCGCATAACCAGTAGGAGAAGAGATGTGCTCCCCTGTAGGGGCAAGTAAGATCTGCTCGTCCTCGCGGACATCGGCAAATGAATCCAGTACCTACATGGGCATTTATTAGAACCAATAAATATTTCATATATTATATAAAAAATTAAGTCTGAAATGATACCAAAAATATTACTACGTACCTGTACAGTTACAAGTCTTTCAAAAATTAAATTAATCCTTGATCGGTTCCAGCCCGATTTTTCCCGCCACCGCAACATGCGAGGTCTGGCATCAGGAAGAGCTGGAGTCATGACAGTTGTCCGCTCATAAAACCACAGCTGCACATAAAAAATTAAATTAGTACTTCACTGTTAAAATAAATGACGTAGATATGTACTTGGTCATGTAAATGGACTAACCGTCGAAGAAAAACAAACCCATCGAAGTATCCCGATTCGTGGCCCTTCTTTAATTTCATGAGGCACCCGTTTATTTGCTCGATCAGGTGGTCACATATCGTTGCGAAGCTAATTAAACGACGAAAACGTATCTAAATTGTTAAGCATACGAATATAGCTCTTCCGACACTCTCAAATTGTTGTAAAGAAATAATAAGTTCGATAACAAAAACTTAATAATAAGTTTCACGACTGCACGTGGGTGACTCGGGAGTGGCCCCCATCCAAGCAATTCCTTCTTTGCCATATCGGCACTCACCTTAAGAATGAAATTTTCGCCCCAAGTTGCGACGAGTCCTCTATCGGGCATGCCAACTAACAAGTGCAACTCAGTTCGCATCAAACCTTATGTCCTTCCCCCCAATCCGAATGCCGCTTTCTTCATATCCCAACAATTTAGTATATGCATGGTCAGTGATGCGATCTTGAGTGTAGGAGGGAGATTAAAAACCGGACCGAGCTTCAATTCTTCAAGTTTAGCCCAAGTTTCTCGAGAAACAATGAGCCTAACTTTCCCCAAAACATCTCTACATGTTGATGGGCAACATCTACAATACATGGATTTCCTGTCCATAAACCTGCATGAGTAAGATTCATGTCATTAACACTGAAAATACACTGAAAATACACTAAAATTACACTGAAAATAATACACTGAAAATAATCCACTGAGAATACACTGAAAATACACTGGAAATACACTGGGAATACACTGAAAATACACTGCAAATAATACACTGACAATACACTGAAAATAATACACTGAAAATAATACACTGAAAATACACTAAGAATACACTGAGAATATACTGAAAGTAATAGACTGACAATACACTGAAAATACACTGACAATAATACACTGAGAATACACTGAAAATACACTGAACCTACACTAAAAATAATACACTAAAAATACACTGAAAATACACTGAAAATACACTGAAAATAATACACTGAAAATACACTGAGAATATATTGAAAGTAATAGACTGACAATACACTGAAAATACACTGACAATAATACACTGAGAATACACTGAAAATACACTGAAAATACACTAAAAATAATACACCGAAAATACACTGAGAATACACTGAAAATAATACACTGAAAATACACTGAAAATACACTGATAATAATAATCTGAAAATACACTGAGAATACACTGAAAGTAATAGACTGACAATAATACACTGACAATAATACACTGAGAATACACTGAAAATACACTGAACCTACACTAAAAATAATACACTGAAAATATACTGAAAATACACCGAAAATAATACACTAAAAATACATCGAGAATACACTCGAAAGTAATGATCGACAATACACTGAAAATACACTGACAATAATACACTGATAATAATACATTGAGAATACACTGAAAATACACTAAAAATAATACACTAAAAATACACTGAAAATACACTGAGAATACACTGAAAATAATACATTGAAAATACACTGATAATAATAATCTGAAAATACACTGAAAGTAATAGACTGAAAATACACTAAAAATACACTGAAAATACGCTGAAAATAATACACTGGAAATACAAGAATACACTGAAAATACGCTGAAAATACACTGAAAGTAATACACTGAAAATACACTGAAAATACACCGTATTTAGAAACCCTAAAAAAGGAGGAACGTAAGAAGCAAACTTACCACGACAAGCTTTCTTCTGCCATTCCCTCCTTTCGACTTCTTCGTCATCTTCAATGATTTCTTTGTCGTTCGACTACCGGGTTCTCGAAGTCGTTCCTCTTCTTGTGATTCCGATCCTCGTCTCCTCCTCCCATAGCGTATTCTCGGAGTCGGACAACGACATTGTTTTCACGATTCAAAAATCAAAATCTCGAAGACCAGCGAGTAATCCCAATGAAGGATTCAAATATCCAAACCCTAGGAGGAGGCGGAGCAACCCTAAACCCAATCGGCGTTAAAACCATGAATGACACATTAAACCCTATTTACGAAGCCGGACGGGATATGCGAAACGGCGGGATATGCGAAACGATCGGGTCGGGCCGGGCCAGGCGTTTCATTTTCCCTTTTTTCCATAAAATATCCGACGTGGACTTTGGGCCTCACTTACGCCACACGTCGTTTTTTAACTGGCGTTATACATTTAGAATAAAAAGAGGTGCGGATAAATGCATTAATATGCATGCCACCCAATTCTTTTGAACTTACGTAATCTAAACTCTAAACTTTATGTTTACATTAATAATGCCCACATTCTTCATATTACATAAAAAATATGATAGTTTTAATTTTAAAATGCTTAATACATTTTTTCGTGGATGGATAATAGGGCAAAAATTAGAGTTTGTGCTAGATATGTATATAAATAGGAATTGAGTGGTATATGTGTAAATCATCGAATAAAAGAATTGGGGTAGCGAGAAATAAGTGACGAAGCCACAAATCTACTGGTCTATCCACTCTTCTCCGGCGCAGCTCTCCTATCTCTTGTGGGCAAACTACCTGTTGTGTTTTCCAGAAATGGCGATAAAAGTGCCTGTAGGGGGATTAGGCCTGGCACCAACCTCGTCTTCCTCTTTGTGCCCTCCTCCAAAGATGGCCCTGGTTCGCTCCCCGCCTCTCAGGACCTCCTTCTTCAATGGAGGGGGTACGAAGTTAAACTCTCAGCGCATCTTTTGTATATGGAAGCTTTTTCCTATTTAATGTTTAGGCATCATATAGTTTATTCTAAAATGGAGCATTTCTGTATGCCATTGCTAATCTTTTAGTGAAGAGTTTAACCTTAATTTAAACTTTGGGCTCGATTTGTTAGATTGCGTGGGTGCTTGTACACGATGAAAGATGAAGTTTCTGTTGTTGCAGGGACTTGCGATACTAGAAATTGCTTTGTTGTTGAAGTTTCCACATTTATGTTTGTTTGAGCTTGAAATATATAGTTTTTGAACATGAGTAGCAACTTATTATGTGTAGACCTAGTTCAAATGCACATACAAAGGCATCGTGGTAACTCAAGCATTAGGTCGATTTCTTTGAAAATGAGCTTGCCTTCCATTTGTTGCTTTTCAAATGTTATGGCTAAACGTAGTAAGATGCTGCAAAGGACTGACTATCCCTAATTGTTATTTCTCTTATAGAATTCCATTAGTCTGGCATGACAAAATCATTTTCAACATTTGATCTACTGATTTAGAAAGTTGGTTTATAGGTGGTGAAATGTGAATGGCATTTCAGCTATGTTGCTGTTTGTCATAGAAATTAAATTTTAAAAAGAATTTGTGAAGAGGATTGATCCACATGATGCACATTATTTCCACCTCATGTTATGATATTACACGAAATATATTCTGCTGTTCTGAGAAACAATGAGAAAATGTCATTTTTCGTGCTAATGATGTAAAGGAGAAAGTTTAACTTTTTTTTTTTATTTTTTTCTATTTTTTTTATATGATTGGTTAACATATAGATCTCTAAAGCTCCTATCTTGCTTCGTCCCCCACTTCCTCCATTTTACAATCGCTATTTGAAGATTTTCAAGACACTATAATATGACTGGAATGCTTTTTATTGCAATGGAAAGCTCATTTCCACATTTCTTCTTAAAAAAATCTTGAATGAAGATTGTATTGAAATTCATGGAGAGTTGCTGGCCACTTGATAGTTATGTCCTCGACAACACTCCTATTTAAGATGCTCCAATAGAAAAAATCATGTCAAATAAGAGTTGAATTCCTTTTAAACAATGCCACCATTTAAAAAATTTATAGTTTTATTGCCATGAAAATCTTTTGTGCAAGCTGTATAATTTACTTTGGTGTTAAGGCTCGTTAGGAGGTCACATAAGGGACCTTCTAACTAGCATAATTGTCACTCCTCATCATCGAGTGTAATAGAAAATCATAGAAACCTAGCAAGAGGATGCGAGATGAAAACTTAAAGTCATTCTTGTTGGTATAAATGTTACTTCAATTATATTTGTATTCACTAAAAATCATCAGAATATCAAAATAAAAAAAATTAGCTACTAATCTACTACTAAAAAGTAAATGAAACTTAACTACACTATTATATAAAGTAAATATTTCTAATAGTAAGCACTTCCACTAATATATTTGTCATCATGAGTATAAACTCTCCTTTAGCTTTGCACAATTAGGAACCTGAGAATCATAAATCAAGATGCATGACTTTGTAAGAAATAAACTCAGTAGTTGAAATCTCACAAAGCATAATGACAAGACATGAAGTATAAAATGATTAATTAAAGATACAAGAATAATGATAAATATCATATTATGAGAATTGTAAAACAGTGTCTAAAAAGAAGATTTCTAATACAAGAAATTGTTAATAGTGCTTATTATTCAGCAGAGTTAATTAGTTTAATCTATATCAACCACTAATTATTGTATTCAAATACAAAAATATTTACTTACATGCATACTCTATTTATATTCTATAATGGATTCATTACTTATATAATTCTCATTTTAATATGTAAACATCTATAGTTAATTCATATTGACAATTTGAAATTAGGAAAGATAGGCACCGGTTCCATAAAATTTCAATAATTTATCAAAAATGTTGTTACTCTATAGATCCATTGGTCTGACTAGCCATTATTAAATGTACTTAAAATTGATATATACATTATTATAATAAACATGCATATTGCAAGTAGTTCATATGAGTATTATAATTAATATGACTAATGTTATTTACATTTGAAAACACGAGTTATAAGAGTAAAATCCATTTCATTTTACAAGGATAACACATATGAAAAATTAATATTAGAACTAGAGGAATCAATTCAAAAGATATGAGTTTTTTTACTATGATAATTAAGAAAAGAATATTCATGTAACTTACTATTACATGAACATAAAGAAATGATCTATTGACATATGTCTAACAACTAAAACAATATCAATGGCAGGACTAACAAATTATATATATCCAAAAATCTAATAAATGTATTAAGTTTAGTGCATCTAATAAAGAATGTTACATTTATTTTCTACCTAATAAAGACTTACCCACCTAATATAGATCATACATATTCCGATGCATTTGACATGATTCCAATCAAACTCCACTCCATAGCTTATTGTTCCGTATTTTCTAAACTAAGAAAACTCATATGAATTATACACTGAACACAAAAAACATCAAAGTCTAAATAATCCACTCAAATAATCTTAAGCAAATTTTTTAATTTATGATTTCTATGGATTTCCATTAATTTGATTCAACATTTCAGAATCACTTTTTATTTAATATTCAACCATAAACTATAATTAATCCTATTTTTACACAATCACAATATACCCTATAAATTAAAACGACTATTTGGTATAGGTGATGCATATTCATGAGTACTATATGCTCTTATACAAAATAAGATAAATTTTTACACATAAATTGTCATTAACCATATGTCTTGATCTATATCAATGATTCTACCATTATCTAGCTCTCATTAAGTTAAAATTTGGAAACCACTTCTAATATTTTAACCTTAATCTATATAATTAAGTTCATACATCAAAAAGAGCACACGAAGTTAAATTTTGCACACACATCGTTTTAATCTCTTAAACGATATTACATAAAATTTAAAGTTGATTTTGATTTAATATCTTGTTAAAGTCCTCTGAAAATTTTAGTTGTTCAAACTAAACAGAAAAGGCATGTCTTGGGTTTTAGGTTTATCTAGCTTAAGTTTATTAAGATGGAGGCCATAATAATGTTGGAATAAGAAGAAGAAGAAGAAGAAGATGATGATGATGAAGAAGACGAAGAAGAAAATGTAAAACTTTTTTTTTCTTCCTCTTGCTTTTTATCATGTCAAATAACCCTATCAAAACTACTAAAACCACCAAACAATAGGACCAAGAGTCCATCCTTCTTGTTCTTAGGACAAGAATCACTCAGATTCCGGCTTAAATCCCTCCCATGCACTGTTCTTTCACTGCTTTCCCTCTTGATTGCTCACTCTATGCTCTTTGTGGTCTCGATGCATTAAAAAGTTACGATTTGGGATTTTAAAGGTTGTGAGTGACATTGGGTCTGATTGGGTCGATTCATGAAGTTAAATACTAGTTAGTACTATAATTGTGAAAGATAAACTATATTATATTTCTACTTATTTGTGGAAAACTTCATATTGAAGGAATATTTGCTATAAGTATGGTTTGATTCTTTGGAATATTAAAAGATGATGGGATACATCCACTTGGCAGTGCATTTGATGTGTTGGAAGATTTCTATTTTATTCATAATCCTCGAGACTTTTTAGTAATTGATGACAAATAATATGGATGCCATTAGTTTTGATGTTTCTTGTTTGGTAATAGTTAATAAACCATTAAGTGATTGTGATCTACTATGCAAATAAATCAAGCTGAAGATTTTGTAATTAGTATGATGGTTTGTTAATTTTGAATGATTGAAGGCTATGTTTAACAATTAGTTATCTGATTGAGCACCATAAAACAATTCTAATTGAGTTACATTCTTCGATGGTTGTCCAAGGGAATAATTTGAGTTACATTCTTCAATGGCTGTTCAAGAGAATAGTTTGTAATATTAAAAAATTTTTTAGAGTAATCTTTATAGTAGATTGAATATCCAGCCAAAAAAAAAAGAGAAAAACAAAATTGAAGACTTAATTTAAATAAAATGTATTAAAGATGAAAATCAAAAAGTATTTTTGTTAGATGAAGATATTCAACATAGGCAGATAAGATATTTTGATAATGTTTTCAATGAAATTTGAAAATATAATTGATCTTAGTGATTCTTAAGATCGTTAATAATAATAAAATTTTTTATTATTACCTCCATATTACTAAAAAAGAAGTTTAGGAGGCTTTAAAGAAAACCAATGGTAAAAATCAGTAGGACCTGATGATATCCCAATAAAATTATGAAAATATTTAGAAAATTTAGGAGTTTCTTGGCCCACTAAAATTTTTAATATTATTTTAAAAACTAGAAAAATGCCTTGGTGTGGAGGAAGAGTACCTTGGTCCCAATTTTTAAGTATGAAGGGGATGCACAAGGTCATTTAAATATAGATGAATTAAGTTAATGTGTCATATAACGTTCAGTAGGACACAATGGAGAAAAAGGATTCATGTAGACGACCCCACTTAGTGGGATAAAAGCTTTTTGTTGTTGTTGTTGTTGTTGTTGTAGTTTTCTTAAACTTAATGATATAACTTCTATGTTTTCCTTCAAACGACTTTCACTCAACAAGGTACTTAATCTTCCAATTCCCAAACTATAGTAACTATGAGATAAAAAATTTGATAATGTCATGTAGCTGTGCACTCCAGTCTGTTGTTGTAAAATTCTTTGATTTGATTAAAAAGATGAGGAGAGTCTCAAGATGGTTTGGTCACATTAAACGTCGACCATCTGCTGATCCAATTAGGAGAGTATATGTTTTAGATTCGACTTATGTTAAGAAAGGCTAGGAAGACTTAGGCTTATTGTATAAAAAGTGATCTTAATTTATTAGAATTAGATGAAAATATGACACTAAATAGGACGAGCAAAAGGATTCGACCCCACTTAGTGGGATTAAGGCTTCTTTGTTGTTGATTAAAAAGATGTGGAAAGAGAGGAATTACCCTCCTAACATGAAAAGCCAAGTTCAATATTAAAGTTTGATTCTGGTGGCCCTTAATAGGGAATTAGGGCAATGAAATGTTATGCATTGCCAATTCAGCATTCTTCAAACTTTATAGCCACAAAATATTTTATTTCAGAAATGATCGAACGTAGAAGCACAATGGAAACTATTGCTTATAAGCTTATGTAAGGGTTTCTTTTAACAATTTCTTTCCCTCTGCATGTATCTTTCTTAATCTTATAGCTAAAAAGTTCTCTTGTTATATATGGAAAGAAGATTGCTTATAATTTTAATGTTTTTTGCTGTCTTCTTGTTCATAACTGCTAATGCCAAATAATAGTATGTTCTTAGGTGTTCTAGTTTTTATTTTTTTATATTTTATTTATTTTTTGTTTTAGTTACTTGAGCATGCATATTAAATCAAGAAAATGGGATTTCAGATGTTTGAAGAAATTCAGATGTTACACCTTGTGCTTTTGCTATTGTTCAGATGTTTGAACAAATTCAAATGTTACACCTTGTGTTTTCAAATGGGATTTCTGATTTTTATTAATTTTGAATGCTTTCTAACTTTAATGTTTGCTCTATTATTCATTTGTAGTGGGAAGATTAAAAACCATGGTGGTTCAGACATCCAATTGCAATGCACTAAAATGTGTTGGACGTGGTAGTGGAGCTCTTGGAGCGCAAATGAATATTTTTGACCGCCTAGCGAGAGTAATCAAGGTTAGATTCAGAAATGATTTAAATTTGTCATCTCATGGAGTGCTTTTTCGGTTTGCTTTCCCATTGTACATATATTGTGTATATATGCTAATACATTATAATGACATCTTTGTGTCTTCAGTCATATGCGAATGCAATCCTTAGTTCTGTGGAGGATCCAGAAAAAATATTGGATCAAGCAGTTCTTGAAATGAATGATGACTTGACAAAGATGCGCCAGGCGACAGCCCAGGTACTTCAGTTGAATGCAGTAGCTTCAGTACCCAATAGCTTATAGACAACTAATGCATTTGTGCTATCTCTTGAGATAGTTATCTTTTGAGAAATATCAAATAATGTTTGTATTCCATATTAAAAGGCATTTTTTTCCATTCTTCTGTTTCTTAATGGTTATCTTTATACTTCTTGCGCTTTTACTATTGTTCAGCGTGCGATGACTGCTCTCGTCAGTGTGTGGGCTGCTTATGCTATCACTTTTTAATCTTCCTCCCTTTTTGATTTTAGTTTAGAGCTGCATTAATAGCTGAAATTGTTGACAGGTTAATTCATTATAGTTATAGTCTTGGGGCAGCTTTGGAATCTGTTGGTTGAGATTTTTCCTGTAATCACTGGGAACAGAAGGTTTTTTCTTTTTTGGTTAAGAGTTCATACTTTTGTTTGTATATGAATTATGATTTATGCAATAAAGGATTATGCAAATTGAATTAGAGCTTTGTTATTGAATATGCGGATTCAAGGCATGTGGATGAGAATAGTTTTATAGATATTATAATTTAACTGAAAGTTGAATGTTTAAGGATGAAAAAAGCTATGCCAATGTCTTGAGAATGTGCTTACCATATTGAAAAAATAATTATTTAAGGTTAAGTCTCAAAATAGCATCCAGATCCTTTGTATGTGGCTAATATAGTCCTAGAGAATCACTACTCTTCAGTTTAGTTTAATGATTATGCAAAATTAAGCCAAATTGATTCCTTATGTAGAATCGCTATACAAAATTGATCCTGTGTTAGTCCTCAACCATAAAAAAAAATGATCTTAACTTTGTCTCTAAGAGACCATTTTGATCAATGTTATATGGTTGTGCGACTAAATTGGAGAAATCTAATACTCCTGGACTAAATTAGTCCCGTACAAATAGTGGGAGGATAATTTGGAGTTTATCCTGAGTTATTTATTATCCTTCAATTTGAGAATTAAACAGTTAATTGGAAGAAAGTTGTGTTTCTGACCTTCTTTTTAGTTATTATAAGGGCTTCAATGTAGCCACCTTTAAAATCCAACCGTTTGTTTGTTAAAATTCATGCAATGATAAAATGTTTTTGTCAGTGCAAGAATAAATCATGAAATGTTAGTTTTCAAGCTTTTTCTCTTTGACCTCGTGCTTGCTTTTTCTTGAAACTTTTTGCTTTGATATGTTCATTATACTTTTAGGCTGGAGCATTGTGTTATATCATGGGAAGAGTGGTTGTAGGTGGAAGATTTTGTAATTATCTTGCGGGTGTTTGCTTCACCCTTTTTTTAGCATTTCCATAATGAGTTAGGAGAGTTAAAAGATTATAATTTGGTTCTTTCTTTCTTTTTTGAGCATTGCCCATCATCATGGTTAAAGCAACTCGTTTACATTGAAAAAAAAGTAGAAAAGAAACTTGATCGTTGACCATTTACAAATAGAAATGGAAATGTGATGTAAACAAAGTTATTTTAAGAAAGTGACTAAACTACTTAATGCAACTACTCTTTTGACAGGTCTCTAGCCAGCCCACATAAATTTATCTTGATTTTAAGGATAAATAAATTTTATTTTTTGAGAAAAAAAGCCATTTTGATTATGAGCCTCTCACTACACAACATAAGTGCAAAAAAAAGAAAGAACAACAATAACAACAAAGCCTTTGTCCCACTACGTGCGATCGGCTGCATGAATCCTTTTTTTTATAGGACTCAATGGAGAAAAATGATTCATGTAGCCGACCCCATGTAGTGGGACAAAGGCTTTTTTGTTGTTGTTGTTCTTTCTTTCTTTTGCACTTATATTGTGTAGTGAGAGGCACATAATCAAAATGGTTTTTTTATTCAAAAAAAAAAAAAATTTATCCTTAAAATCAAGGTAAATTTATGTGGGCTGGCAAGGGAATGGTCAAAAGAGTAGTTGCATTAAGTGGTTTAGTAACTTTCTTAAAATAACTTTGTTTACAACATATTTCCATTTCTATTTGTAAATGGTCAACGATCAAGTTTCTTTTCTACTTTTTTTCAATGTAAACAAGTTGCTTTAATCATGATGATGGGAATGTTGTCCATACGTGAAGCTTTTTTGGTGCGCATCACTGATAGATAAGTATTTACAATTTGTTATACAATGCTATATGAAATTCCATAGTATCCAAGTTATACACCCTTTTTATGTGCATCAATGATTTACAAAAGAAAACTAGTTTTATGCCCGACTTTGGGTCACAAACTACTTAGTCTCTCGCCTTGTGTGACTCATCTAAAACTGTAAGGATACCACAAACTTCTCCAGCATTGTGACCTCACACAATACCTCCACTTTTACAATTTTGTAGATTAGATCTTTCATCAATGTGACCTCACCCGCTCCTATACATGAAATGGTGATCTTTAGCGATCTAATTTTGTGTGATCCGTTCACGAACACACATCGTTCTTGTCAAAATTTATGGCTGTGAATATAGTTGTTTTTGCCTTTCATCTTATTTTGGAATTTTTTTCCTCATCCGTAACGAGTGCTTTTTTGCTTGTTGTTTGCCATGTTTGTGGGTTGTTTTCGATGTCGATGCCACGTTACGATGTTGGCATCTCATTTACTCTTGGTACCTTCTTTAGAAGCATATTAAAATTGACTTTTCTCACAAATTTCATATTATATCTATGGTCTATTGATACGTATGTTAAAATGATCCTCCCCCCGCCCCCCAACATTTTGATTGCATTGTAGAACCTCATTTCTCTCCAATTTGTATCTCATTTCTACAACTTTGTCTTCACTACTGTAAGTAATTATGCTTATTTTTGTTGGCTTTTATATTTAGAAAGTTTTTAAAGGAGGATGCTATTATAGCTCAATTTATTTGGCCCACTGATACTAATTTAGGGTTTTTTTGATGATGGTATTGGCTAGTTGAAAAACCACGGTTGTTTGTAAATAGAAAGAAGGATCAAAACAAACTACAATTAATGACAATCATAACAAAATCAAGGAATAACTGCTGTTAAACCACAAGACAAAGAATTGAAGGAAGATGTGTGGGACAACGGGAGGATTTGATGTCTAGGAGCTTTCATCAACTATATTTTATTAAGATATAGATTCACTAATCGAAAGAAATGGTTATATCTCTCTGATTAGAGTGAAAAAAAGAGAACCCTCCCTAAAATATCATAAACCCAACAAAAAGTCCAAACATAGATTTTAGACTAAGTATTTATACTAACAAAGTAAAAATGACCCTAATCATAGTGGTAGGTTATCATTCAACATATTTTGACACTCATACAGTAGGAGTTTCACTATCTCTGGTATTAGGCTCTCTCTCTCTCACTTTCTTCTAGTTACACCAGTGCCTCTCTCATAGCCTATAGAAAAGGGTGTGAGACACTATGGATCCCATTTCTTACAAGCACTCATCACAGTAGATTCATCCTATGATAATAGTACAATGCACTTCCCATTTTTGATAAATAGATACACATTTCTTATGACCATCATTAATTGTGGCTCTATTATACTGCCACAACCAACCTGATAAAATGTAACAAATATTCATATGCCTGGTGTCATGCTACATGTGCTCTTGTAATTTACTTTCAATGAAAAATTCTACTAGGCACCTCTTGTTGACATTGATCTTATTCCCTTTAACGAAGTCAAATGGTGTAGCTTAGAATGCTTCAGAGCAGGGAGACATGACTTGCCCACTATTTGAATCGACATCACGTTTTCACAATTGCCTCTTGATGACGAGGTTGCACACATCCGTCACGGTAGAACAAGTAAGGTATATTATGCCTAAGCCATTGCCACTCTCTCTTGGGTTCGATTTGGAGGACTCTTTGAACCAAAAGTATTTGGAAACTAATTCTTCTCTTCTTATTTTCACCTCTCAATAGTATCTACTATTTGCTTTTTTAATTGCTCTTTTTATAGTGAAAAAGAATGTTCTCCCATATGAACAACAAGAGACGACATGCCTATAATCATGATACTTGAAACACCTGGTTGGTAATGCTTCCAGGGTGCTTGCCTTGTCATCCTTTTCTCCTCCGTAAGATAGTTTCTCCTCTCGTGGGATAAGTTTTGACACTCTTATCAATTTATTCTTGCTGTTCGACCCCATGAACAAAGCTTGCTGGATGGGTTAGGCGGCTAGGATGCTATTGTATTAACTTCTCTATCTCCAATGCTAAGGTTTGTACATCAATCAAGAAAATATCAGTATGACTGCACATTTTATCAATAGATAGTTTCAGTCATCCAAGGTATTCTACCATTGTGTGCTCATTTGACTTCCTCAATGCACATTTTTAGCATCAATTGTTTAAATTCAACCATATTCTCTTCTATTGATAAATCTATTTGCTGCAAATTATGGATCCTCAAAATGACATCTTGCTGATAGTGGATAGGAAGATTTTTGCAGTACACCTCTTTTTTTTATCTCAAATCATATAGTGAGCTTGCTTATCCCTTCATGCTGACGGTTTCACTTCAAATTCTCCAACAATAAGGAAACACTTTTCCTGAGTTTAATAGTGCCAATTTAATCTATTTTAGGTGGAATAGCTTTTTACTCGAAGATTTGTTTCACTGTATAGAGCTATTCAATAAATTCCTTCTCCTATACACAATGTCTAATTGTCGAGACATTGGCTTTTCATCACTTAAGGTCTCTTAGTGGAAGCGGTTTTCTTCCTCTTCCTACCGGTTGGTCGCCGTTATGGCTTTGGATGACTTCATCATATTGCCTTCTCACAAAATGAATGAGTCTACACAGCAAGTGAAAGATTCCTTGCTGCATATCCTTATGGTAAGCTTCTAAACTCTCTCTTGTGGATTTCTCTATTGCGGCATAGTGGTTTGTTCCTCCTAAGGATTTTGTCCATGGGTGGGTCTTGGAATTTAGGGCATTCCAAAGTTATAAGCTTAGCTTGTAAGTTTGTAGAGGCGATTTTGGTGGAGAAAGAAGTATTTTAGATGTGAAGTTGGACGTGAATGTGCAAGGGATTGGATTTTTGAAAATCTTGGTTTTAAGTGGTTTTGATACCAAATTATACTAAATATGGGTTTCCCAGACAATAGTCGTGGTTACGTGAAGATCTAGGGATGTTCTTAAATAGGAAGAAGGATCAAAATAGCTTAAACTTGATGGCAACTGGAATGAAATTTGGGGTTGGCTGCTGTTGGATGGTAGCCAGATGAAGAATTGAAGGCTGGTGGCTAGGAAAATGGGAGGAGTTGATGTCGGGGTGATTCCATCATCTGTGCTCCATCAGGATATAGATTCATCACTCGAAATAGATGGCTTGGGCCCTTTGATAAGAGATAAAAACAGAGAACAATCTCCAAAATATCATAAACTAGAGTAGAAGCCCAACCATTGGTTTTAATAAATTATTTATACTACCAAAGCAAAATAACTCTTAACCTTATTTGATGGCTCTTTTGGCTCTGCTACCCCTTGGGGTGGGATAGGCCTGTGCCACCATGTTTTGAACCAGCTAGGTTGGTTTTGGTTGGTTATGCCCAGGTAGGCGTGGATGCCCGCATCATCCTTTGTGGCTAGCTAGAGTTTTTGTGACATTTAATCTTGCCATTTTTCATAAGATGTGGATTGGGTCTATCGTTTGGATATTGGCCTTAGCTGTAACTTAAAAATAGTCAATTCTTTCTTTTCATCATGTCCTATCTTTGGTCATAATATCTTTGAATATTTCAAGGCTTATCCCCGAGCCAAGAAATTTCAGTGTTACGACCATCCTGCTGAGAAATTTCAAGAGCATGACCATTCTCCTAATGCTCATAATGTTCATCTTGCACCATTGTTGGATGAACCCTGATCATCTGTTTAGTTCTGTTTTCAAAGCCTAAAGACATAATCATACTTTATTCTCGTTTTCTTTAAGCTCCATTGGTGTTGGTCATTTCAAAGCCTAATGAAATTTCAACTGCTAACATTATCATAGATAAAGTTTTGCAAATTCTTGAAATGCCTCGACTTTATCTTATTTGTGAACAAAATGATGATTGTTTATCATAAAATGTTTCTTGTTTTGATTGAAGTGACAGATTTGCGTTTGTTATTTAAGAAGGGGTGGACATTTCAAAAAAATTTATCACTGCTTTCTTTTTCACTAGTTCATTGTAGATAATCCAAATAAATATTTTGTATCTTGTTTCATGCTGTTCAATTTTTCTTTATGCTTTGGCATTTTTTGTAATTTTTGCGCACTCATATCATTATCTAGCTTATTGTTTTGAAAAGAAAAGAGAACTGGTTTTAAAACTATTAGTGAGTGATATTGCATAGCATCTTTTGTTTCGGAGATTCTTATTTTTTTTTCCGTTTTTTATTATTTGGTTTCCCACTGAAGGTTTTAGCCTCTCAAAAAAGGATGGAGAATAAGTATAAAGCTGCTCAACAAGCTTCTGATGATTGGTAATATTCCTCATCACATATGTTGTTTATATTTTCATGATGCAAATAGTTAGGGTTTTTTCTTTTCTTTAGGTATCGGAGGGCTCAATTTGCACTTGAGAAAGGAGATGAAAATCTTGCTCGGGAGGCCCTCAAGCGAAGAAAGTCCTATGCTGTAGGTATTTCTTGTAAATTCTATCATTGAAATCATCTTCTATACTTATATTGTATGAAGTGAATTTGTAAATGCATAGTATTAGTATTGAAATGTTCAACAATTTTCTATTGAAATCATCATTCAACAACTCATGCTTTTTTGGTATGTTATTATATACTATTGTTCGCTATCAATTAAATACTTTCCCTTGAGTGTTTAAAACCCAATGGTTAGTTAGCTTGTATCTTCTATTATGTGAACCTTTTATGTTTGTGAAATTTAATTGCATAAATCGTTAAGATAGATAGCTCAAAAATTGACCAAATATGTTAAGTCCAAGCACTCTGACTTATTATTCATTTATAACGAATCTTGCGATATGGGTAGATGTGACACACATAATTTTCTTCTAATAATTAAATATAATGTAATTATAAGCTGTATAAGAAATGCATGTGTGGATGTAACTCTCCTGTGTGTTCTTTGAAGGACATGTGGAATATCACATGTGCCAGAGGCTAGTTAATATCACAGGTATTTATTGTGATCTTTTTCTATTTCTTTTCTTTCATCTAACTATAGTGTATCAAAAATAAAAAAAAAGAATTGATATCATTATTTTAACGGTAAGACCAATAGTTATTTATTTCATATTTACTTATTACATAGACATTCTCTTTCCCTAATTAATACCTGAGTTAAGTAAAATATAAATAAGAATATCATATTGATGTTGAAAAGAATAAAAAAAAGTAGAAAATCCTATTGCCAATCCTTTTTTGGTACGTGAGTGAGATAGGGCATGAGGTGCTCTATTTACTTAAGTAAATTGAGTCAAAATTGGTATGAACTTTGTTTTCTACTTCTATTCGTTAGAATCAAGTTTGACGGGAATAATATTCTACGACCGGCAATTTATTTATTTATTTTTCTAGACTGGTCCATTTATTATCTGTTATTTGATTACAGATCCTTATATTGTAAGGTGTCAATAGTCAAATGGTTTGGAAATTTGGATGGAATGAAAGATTTTTATTCAGAGTATTCAATCTTTCTTTTTCTTTCGTAGTAATAATATCTCGGGATTTGTAACGAGAACCTGGTATATCTACTATATGACCATTCACTAAAATGTGTCTATGGTTAACTAATTGTTTGGCCCCAGGAATGGTCGAAGCCATACCTAATCGAAAAAGTATGTTATGCAAACACGTCTTAAGTGGTTGTAGTAAAAACAGGCTGCTGACCCTTTTTTTCCTACAATATGCACATATTTTTGTCATCGTCGCATTGCCAGATCATAATGAAATTGAATCTGTTTCTCTTCTGAACAATACATTGTTGTGATTTTTTTCCTGAGCACAATTGGGTTTGATGGTCACTTCTGTATTTGGGTATTTTACTAGTTGGTCCTGGTAAAGCCCCCAACTTCTTCCTGTTGGAGGGAAGAGATGAGGAACAGTTGCTGTGAAAATTTACCAAGCAATATAATAGAGATTGTTGATTTCAGTGGTTTGACTTTGTTGCCTTTGTACACTATGTAAAGGGAAGAAAGGCTTCCCTCATAACAGTAATAAAAGAAAAAGATTCTAGATTTTAATTTCTCTTACCTAGAAACGTGAATGATTACCAAAAAAAATATAAATAAATAAAAAATACAAGCGTTGTTTTAGAGAACTTGAGGCAGTCTAAAGTCGAGTACTTGTTTGAACGCAAATTTTGGTATATTGAGGTGATTAGGTTGCTTAACCCAGTGCAGATACAGCTTTTTTTCTCTTAATTATCATGACAAGCAGACAACTAAGTTAAGTGTGAAAATTGTTACAACCTGTTCACTAAAAGGTGCCTCGTTCCAAGCTGGCAAGGTATGGATATCCTGTAAACATGTTGATCATGTTCTCATCAACAAAATCTTTTGGCCGAACGGTGTTATGATTTATGTTCCAAAAAGTAGTTGTGAATTAAATTTTATGGAGGTAAAGCTTTAAACCTGGAATAATTATTTTTATGGTAAGCGCTAGTTGAGCTTTTGAGTCCTTTTGGATGTTATTATGTAAATGTCTTTTGTTTTGCATCTCTCATATGGCTTATCTTGTTTCACATTTTGTAGCCTGCCATGTTTTATGCATGCTTGATCATTTCACGTTTCAGCTACTTTTGTAGTTTCGGTGAAGTTTCGTCAGTCAGTAACTTGTGGATTTCAGGTAAAACTCGAAAATAGTTGACCCAACTGAAAATTTTCAATTGTGTTGCAAGTGAAGAAACCATTTGAAAACAATAATATTGAAAAAGCTTCTGGCTGTTTTCTATAGATGCAGCAGAAGCTATTAAATCCAACTAAATTTATATTCATGAATTAAACTAATATTTTCCAAAAGGATGTTTCAAACTGATAAAAAAATCTAATCAAAATATATGATAACTTGGCTCAACATTAACTGTAAGCCTTGAAAATTGGTATTATTCAACGTTATTATAACCTTTTTAGCTTTTATGATCAGCCTTTGGGTAATTGAGCCTTTATGATTTGATTTGGACTTAGTGGTGGGCCGTACTGCTTCAACAATTCTTCTTGAATTGATCATATCATTGATCTCAGAAATGGATGACGATTGATGTGATTCAAATTTTAAATTTTTATTAACATAAGTAGAGTTTACCTTATCTACAGTATTTTGCCAAATTGAATTAGGCGGCCCTGTTTATTTTGTAGAAAATTTACTTACGAAATATGTTGCCTTTTGAGGAATTTCCCTTTGATTCTAAAATGCTTCAAGATTGTGTCTTTTGTCAAATGTCAAATTATTGTCCTTGAATCCATATAGGTTGTACTAAAATTATCTTAGAACCATGGCTAAATTTATTTTGATTAAGTTGCATTTTGGTGAACTGTTGTTGTAGATATACTAATATTGTTCATTTTTTCTTGGTTAACTCACTCTAATATTGAGCTCTTTGTTTAGAAGATATTGTGATATAAGCTTAAGCTTTGATTACAAATTTGATGCAGTACATTTTAGGGTCAAGAGCTTAGAATGCATATCTAGCATCTGATATAGATTGTCTATTTATAAAACTTCATCAATTGCAATTAGTATGGGTTAGAAAGCCTACAAATCTCTCAGGGAAGCAATAAATTAATTGAAAATATGACTTACAATTTTGCAATCAAGTATTGAGATATTTCTATTTATGAGGCATGGTGCTTTGTGTCATAAGTCTCAAAGACTATTCAATTATTAAAAAAATATAAAATAATAAGTAACATACTAAAATTAATTTGAGATAACAAAAGATATTGGAGAAAGATCATAACAAATCAAAATAAGATCACAACAATATGTCTTTCCTACTTCCAAGTTGTCTAATTTACTAAGATTTTAATTTGTCTTCATTGGAATCATCTTTATGGTGAGTTTCTTTCTCTCCTTCATCATCCCTTAATTGTGGTTGTGAGTGCGAGTGGTGTCGGATGCAAATGCATCATGCGGTTAGGAGACATGGATGTGTGCTCGATTTCAGTTCTCAATTCTATTTGTTTCAAATATAGGTGTTAAAAAAAAAACTTGTTTTATTATATACAATAAATTCGTTAATAAATTTTAAAACTCATCTAAATATTAGCTTTTGAGTCTTACACCTCATATAACTTGTGTAGAGGCAAGCCTTGAGGTGAGCCTAGACTTGCCAAGGCGTATGCCTCATAAACCCAAGGTTAGGAATGCTACTTATTGTGTTTTATTTATTTATTTTGTAAATTTGGCAAAAGTTAGACTTGAGGCCCTTCTTGTTGTGCATTTTGAAAAATAATCACTAACTATTGTTTACAGAAACAATGAGATGGAAAATTGGTAAAATCCAATCCTAATGATAAGACCTTAGCCTTCTGATAGAAAATGAAGGTAATAAATAAGGATTAAAAATCTGCTAAAGAAATTAATATCTTACAGATGAAAAAGAATTAGATTTTAAAAGATATGAAAGGAACCAGTTTCACTTTCAACTAATTGCTGGAAAAATAAGAGAGAGAAAGTGAGATAGGTAGATAAATAAAGAGAGAGAGAGAGAGAGAGAGAGAGAGAGAGAGAGAGAGAGAGAGAGAGAGAAATCAGCTTGAAACTCTTATGCTTGAAATTGATCGCTTCTCTTGAAACTCAAATATATCCTAGAAGAAAAAAACTTTATATTTAATGGAAGTTTTAATACAACAACAACAACAACAAAGCCTTAATCCCACTAAGTGGGGTCGGCTACATGAATCCTTTTTCTCCATTGCGTCCTATTTAGTGTCAAATTTTCATTTAATTCTAATAAATTAAGATCATTTTTTATGCAATAAGCCCAAGTTTTCCTAGGTCTGCCTCTGCCTTTCTTAACATAAGTTGTATTTAAAACATCTACTCTCCTAATCGGATCATCAGGTGGTCGACGTCTTAATGGAAGTTTTAATATTTAGATAAAATTGTTTTCTATGTACCTCGAAATTCATTTTATAAGCCTTATGCAACTAAGTTGGATATTTGGATATGATAGCAAAAAAATAGTTAGTTGTATGGGCAATAAGCCGTAAAACGAGAAACCAAAAGGATATGTCATGGAAATAGGATGGGTGCTGCAAATAATCATTATAGAGTTGAAACCACATTCACTCTAAGAATCTACAAAGAACCATTGAATAACCATTACCGTATTTTCCTAGGAGTCACAATAGTAGAGCTATAAATTACCCCAAAAAAAAAAAAAGTAGGTCACCGTAGACAAATAACAAGGAAGCCATTGAAATGGGATTCCCTCAATAATAGAATCGAGGACCCAAATCTAGTTGTAGAATTATGCTCGTGATAAGTATTTAAATATAAGCTTATTGTTGGAATCTTTAAGAAGTTTTGCTTTAGTATATCCTATTATTGGTTTTTTTTTCTATTTCTAAAATCTTGCATTATTGGTATGTCATAATTCATGTTTTCTTCTTTCATAATGCGGAGTTGTGATCGAGTTATTTTGTTCTTAAATGTGGGAGTCATCCCCTGTTGTTTATGTTGTGATCATTTTCTATGAAATTTAAGAGGAATAATTATTTTTCTTCTTCAAAAAATTACATGGTATCAGAGTCCCTAATCTCATCGAGAAATCCTCTGCACATTTTGTCCCACTCCCGGTTGCGATACGGTTGCAATTAGAAATTGCTGGGAAGACAAAACATCTGGATTGGGATAGACCCCTCGCGATATAATCGAGATTTGTGCTTTGCTAGGAAGATTTTACGGGATCACGGTAGACCCTTAGCGATACAATCGCCACTAGAGCTCGCTGGGAAGATAACTACCGGATCGCGAGAAAAATGATTGGAGCACAACATACCCCTCACGATACAGTCGAAAGTAGAGCCAGCTTGGAAGGCAAGTGGATCGCGATAGACCCCTCGCGATATAGTCGCGAGTAGAGCCACTTGGGAAGGCAACTGGTGGATTGCGGTGTTCAGAGACCCCACGTTTTTTTCTTCCTCTGGCTTGATATTGCGCAGCTTGAGCTCTCGGTGGTGGGCTTATTTTGAGCGGGGACTTTCTCCGCCAATTCTGTTTTGTTTTCTTTATCTTCGTTTTCTTCTTATTCAATGAAGGGCTTCTCGACGTGCTTCTTCTCCGCTCATTTCTTCTTGGTTTTCGATGCCATTGGAATTTGTTGTTTGAGACAGAGAAATTGTTCTTATTCCTTTTCCTCATCTAGTTTTCATAGATAAGGCTTCTGTTCTCGAGTACCATGAACTGGAGAATTGAATTGAATCGAAAGTCGACCTATCAAGTACTCAATTTATTTGAACCCCTTCGGCTTCTTATCTGCTACAATTGCCTCCGTGAACTTCTCCACTCAGCTTTAAACGCCAAAATAACTCACGACTGAAATCTTCTCTCCTTCAATAATGTTGTACAAGTCGGCGATGATTGATGCCCAAAGAAATTCTACCGTTTCTACTAGTTCCAATAATTTCAAAACTAACTCGCCCTATTTATGGTGGTGTGAGCGTTGCAAAAAATCATGACATACAAATGAGACATATTAAAAGTTTCATGGTAAACTCACAAATTGGAAACCAAAATCTAAACCTGCAGGTTGGATTTACCAAGCCTCAAACTTGGATGCAGTACTTGTCACCAAGGAACATTTATAGCTCCTGCATTAGTTGTTTCAATCTCTAAAATTATCACTGGCCCCATCTTGCTTTTTAGTACAGAAGTGTAACTCTAGCCGTTGTATTGTTAGGCGTTAACCCTAATTTAATTTATTCTTGGATAATTTTTGATGCAACTGATCATATGATTGGTTATTCAAAATTATTCTTATCTTATAGGTTTTGTGCAGACAATAAAATGGTCAAAATTATTGATGGTTCTCTCTTGGTAATTGTCGAGATAAGAACAGTCAAACTCACCTAGTTGTTAACCCTTAGTGATGTTCTTTATGTTCTCAATTTATCTTGTAATCTGTTGTCCATTAGTAAAGTTACTTCTGATTATCAATATCAAGCTATTTTATACTCTTTTTGTTGTGAGTTTCAGGAATTGACTACTGGAGGATGATTGACAGTGCTAAGGGAAATAAACGACTATTATTTTGATGATTGACTTGATACAAATAAGCAATGTCAATGTACCTGTTTAAATTCTGATTTAATTTTCAAAGATAATGATATTATATTATGACATTATTGGTTAGGTCATCCTAGCTTTCAAAATTTAGAACTATTCTTTCTTAGGTTATTTCAAAATAAAATTGTCATCTTTTTAATATGAAATCTATTAGTATTTCAAACATCATCGTGTGTCTTACCTCCCTGAATTTACATATCAATTATACATTTTACTCTAATCCATAGTGATATTTGAGGTCTTGTAAATATCACACACCCTGGAAAAAAATGGTTTGTTATCTTTACTGAAGATCACATAAGGTTAAGTTGGGTTTATTTAATGAAAGAAAAATCTGAAGTGAAAATAATTTTAAACAACTTTTACAATATTGTACGAGCACAATTTTAAAAAATTATTGAAATATTACAGAGTAATAACGACTTCGAGTATTTCAAAAATATTTTAGGTCAATTTTTTTTTTGAAAAAGGAATAATTCATCTAAGCTCTTGTGCTGAAATCTGACGACAAAATGGTGTGGCTAAAGAAAAAACATACACTTATTGGAAGTTGCTCCGACATTACTATTTACAAATCAGGTGCTAAAATATCTTGGGGTGAACTCGTTTCTTAATGCTACGTTTCTCATAAATAGAATACCTAATAAAGTTTTGAACATTGAAAGACCTTTTGATGTTTTTCATAAAATTTACCTAATAAATCATTTTACCTCTTTGTTACCTTTAAGATATTTAGGTGTACTGCATTTAGTCACATCTATATTCATAATCAAGGAAAACTTAAACCCCGAGCCATAAAATGTTTATTTGTTCGTTATGCTCCCACCTAAAAGGGCTATAAATATTTTGATTCTTTTTCTAAAAAATTTATCTCCATGATGTCACTTTTTTTGAACTACAATCTTCTTTTCGCCTCATCTTCAGAGAGGGATGGACAAAATAAAGTTCCAACTATTATTTTTCTGGACATTCTTCAAACCGTAGACTCACAAAATTATATCTCCCCAACCTCGATTATTCGACCTTAAAAATCCAAGCTATATTATATTAGGAGAAAATTAGTTTTTTTTTAGATAATGAAGATGATTTAAACTTCATGATGTGTCATCTCATGTTTTTCATAATTTTATAACAACTAACAAAGTGGATACAAGAAAACGAATCACAATATTGGTACCATTTGACATTGTGCGTTTCCTAGAATCCTTGATTCCTTCAAGTAATATCTTCATTGAGCCTTTACCCCATGAACAATCCACTTTAACTTAAGAGTTCTGAGTCTTGTAGTCCTAAACTCGAATCTATCCCTAATCCTATATCTAAGGATTCCAGTCATCCCATTACTGCTTGTAAGTGGCTAAGGCCTGCAGACACTTTAGTCGATCCCAATCAAAAACTTGGAGATGAGAAGGAAGGCGACCCAGTGAATAAAACTCGATATCGAAAGTTGATGGGAAAGTTGATATATTGATCACTTATGCGGTCATATATCGTCTTTGTTGTAAGTTTGGTAAGTCAATTTTTGCATTCCAACCTTTGAAAACATCTTGAAGCAATCAATAGGATTCTCATATACCTAAAAAATACACCAGATAATGGTTTATTGTTTTCAGAAGACCACACAACGGAACATAGAGGCATACACTAATGCAGATTGGGCGGGCTTAGTTGTTGACTAGAGATTTGACATTTAGATACTGTACTTTTGTCTGAGGACATGTGCTTATATAGCGAAGTAAGAAATAAAATATGAGGTAAGAAATAAAATGTGGTGGCAAGGAGTAGTGTCGAGGCAGTATATTGAGCTATGACTAACAAAGTACATGAGATGTTATGGCTGAAGAGAATTCTTGAAGAACTATATATCACGATAAACATGCCAATGATGTTGTACCATGACAATAAAACTGCCATAAGAATTGCAGGAAATTTAGTGCTACATGATTACACAAAACATGTGGAGATTGATATGTGGAGCTATTTGCATGCCTTTCACTCCGACAACGCAACAAATATATTTATCAAAGGACATTTCAAGCCTAGTTTTGAGTTCCTTGTAATCAAGTTGGGCTTGATAGATTTTTATGCTCCAACTTGAGGGGAGTGTTGGAATTTTAGGATGTCTTTTTTTAGCATATTATATTATTAGGTGTTTTCTATTTCTAGAATCTAGCATTATTGGTATCTCATATTTATGTTTCCTTTTTTTATCGTGGGAGTTGTGACATCACATCAAATTGATCCAGTAGATGGGTCCCAATCGAAAACTCCACGAGACACCTCCTATCAATTATGATCCGGCTCTCCTTCAACCATGTCAAAGAATATGGCTGGGGATGTCTTGGAATCTTGATGCTCAACTTGTCAACCATTAGTGTTGATGCCACGCTCTTGCTGCTATCTCCATCGATTTTGATGCATTCATTTCCCTTCACGGTGCTGAGTGTTAGGGCCTGTTTGGTTCGGCTTTTTCGGTGCGGCGCTACATCGTGCCGTGAATTCGCGAGCAATTTTTTCATTTGTTTCGGTGTCCCGCAAATTTGGCGAAAAGCCGACAGCGGGATCGACCCCGCGGCCCGCGTTAAGGATCGCGTTAAGGGCGATGTTTCCTCTTCTGCACTGCCTTGCGAAACCGATCTCTGTCCTTCTGCCTCGCCTCGCGAAGCCGATCTCTGCCCTAGATCCTCGTCTCGCTTCCCCGCTCGTCCCCTTCTCCTGATCTCTCGCGAAGCACAGTGTCGCGCCGCGCGACTCCTTCTTCCACCTTCGACCGAAGAGCTGCTCCTTCTTCCACCTGCTTCATCGCTGCCGAAGCCAATGATTCTGAGCAAAATCGGGATGGAGGGATTGCGATTTTAGTTTTGTTAATTTTGTTAAGTTATTAATAAGTAATGATTATATTTTTAATTTAATTATAATTAGATGGATTTGTATATTAATATTTAATGATTAATTAATTTATTTATAAATTTTTTTTATGTTTTTTAATTATGTGATAAAGATATAAATAATTTCTATTTAATTATTAATTAATGTAAATTTATTATTTAAATTTGTTTACTAATGATATTATTTTATATTATGTTTATACAGTTTTATTGCATTGGGCAAAATGATCATTTTCGTAAAAATCGCTTGCAATTGTTTTCGCGCAATTCAACCAAACAGACAATAGTAACTTTCCCATACATGCTTCCTCATAATGCTTCTACAAGACATAGCAGAATTGCAAAGTTCGAGAAACCGTACTGCGCCAAACAGACCCTTAAATATATTGTGGCAAAGCCACTGTTGCTCCCTCATCACGTCAATCTGAAGGAATCATCGCATTACAAGCATTTACCGTTATCTAGTGAAGCTTGTGCTCACCTTTTTTTTTAGTTGCTCCTCATCGCTATCTTCCTCCACTATCCCATGCTTGTTGAAATTCACAACTCGGCTTGTCGGACAAATAGAAGTGATATGTCCAAAACCATGACATTAAGAATTTTCTGGTCAGGATTGTAGTGGATGTGCTACTCGAAGTGTCTCTGTTCTGCTTCTGACCAATCCGCTCCACTCCTTAAGGCGTTGTCCTCCTATGGTCTCCAACTGTAGGTGGCTATCTGACTAGCGGCGGATGCCTGTTTTGTTCATGTTATCTCTCCACTTTCAGTGATAAAGTTAGCGTGTTCCTCAGTATCCAATAGGGTTGCAGCTTGACCACATTATTGATGTCGGCCTTTAGGCTTCCTAAATAACTAGCTATGGTGTGCTCTATCTCTTTCAGTTCACACCTCAACTTAAACTGTGTAAAATTCTGCTGTGTACTCCACTAATGGCTCATGCTAAAGGTAGTGGAGCTTCAAGAAACTATCCTGACGATAATGTGGGGGTTTAGGTATTGTTGCTGTATCTCCCATTGCATTTTCTCCTTAGAAGTGATTCTGTCCCATCTTTCTCTCTACCTCTCCCTTTTCAGGTTCTGCCGCAGTCAAGAAGTATTCTTCTTCATCTTGATGGTTATGAGTTTCCCTCTTCTATCATCGGACATCTCCTTAAATTTAATGATTCACTCAATAGTCGTCTGCATCCACTCGAGGAAATCATCTGAATCCATATTTCCTTCGAAGTTCAGTACGTCCACTTTCATTCCTAAATCTCTGTATCATCCAATTGACCCCTCATCTTGGCATCTTCTAACAGCCAATCCATCTCTATATCCTCTAACAATCTCTGTCCTCTAATAGGCATCATCTCTGTATCGTCCAACAGACATCTCATTTATGTATCTTTCAATAGGCACTTCATCTCTAAGCAGCTACTGATAGTGCACCCTAAAGCATTGTGGAATGTCTTCTTCTCCACTGGAATCATCCATAAGGAAGAGATTCGTGTATTCCTCTTGCTCTCCTTCATCGATGCCACTATTATGGTTGATAATGATTCCGCTTTAGGTTTTTTTTCTCAATGGCATCGAGCCAATGTAGCACTCGGAGTAGCCGTTGTATGTCATCCTTGGTGGATTTCTGATTCGACTCTGTCAATTGTCCCATCATGGCATGGTAAGGGTTTTGGGTGTAGGTTGGTCGAATGAGCTGTGTAGGATGGAGAGAGTCCTTCACTCTACTACGATTTTGGGCGTGACCAGATTCCTTCACGAATTTCACTATTACGGTCGGCAATGATCTCGTTATGAGTTCTTTCCTCAATGGCATCGAGCCGTTGTTGCACTTGGCAGAGTAGCTGATGTATGTCGTCCATGGTTGATTTTTAATTAGATTGCATCAATTGACTTCTTTGGGGCGTGGTTAAGGATTTGGATGTTGGTAGGTGGAAGGAGGTGTATAGGGTGGAAGGTAAAGAAACCCTGGAATAGGACTTAAGAGTTAAGCTAACTTTGATTCGAAATGATACCAGAGTCAACCCAAATCACAATAAGAACAATAAATAATTTTACTAAAGCAAATAGGTGGTTACAATAAAATAAATATGAAAGAGAAATTACAATAAACACGATACAAACTCACACTAGGGCACGGTTCATGGGTGGGGAGATCAACTTGGTGGTTGGAGAGTGGAGATAAGTGGCTGAAATGAGTTGAGGCTGGTTGGGGCAACAAAAGAAGGGGCTGGAATTGTGTTGGCAACATAGCGAAAGGCTGGGGCAGCGGGGACCGCGTAATGAAAGGGCTGTGGACTGTAGAACAACAAGGGGTGGCTGTTCGGGGCCGGTGATAATGAGCAAGAAGTGCTGAAGTTGGACGTCTACAGTGAAAAATAGCGAACGAGTGTTGTTCATGGGTGGCTGCAGTAATGGAGGGTGGTTGGGAGCATTGTGAGGAGGATGCGGAATGGAGTAGGGAAGATATTTATCACCTTGGGTGAGAAATACAGTTGGAGCACCACACAATCTCTCAGACACAACCTTTGAAGTGAGAAAAACAGACTCTGGCGGTTGTACAAAACTCATAAAAAATTTCCTTCCAAACCCTAATATAACACATATAGGAAATGACTAAAAAAAGAATGAAGGATGATGGGAAAGAAAGCAAAAAAAAAAAAAAAAAAAAAGGAAATAAAAAAATAGAAATTCAGGATTGATCGGCCCATCTCCATGTCTCCGGTGCTTGCGGGACTCGCCCGGCTTGCTTCCACGTACGACGCAGGGCGTTCCTGCATCACAGTCAGAAGAATGCCAACTTTTCTGGTAAATTGGCAGAAAAATAGGGTTATTTACATCACAACATTTGAATTTTTTACCTTGGATGAGTGATCTCAATCCCTTGGCTTAATGCTAAATCTGGAGCAATTAAGGTCCTATCTATGTGCATGTACATTTCGATAACTAAATCCATATTGATTATCTTATACGAAGAACTATTTCTACTATTAATTTCTTTCTTTGTGCATTTTTTGAGTATTCTATGCACAAGGCTAAGGATAGTTGGATCTTGGTTGAAGCTTAAGATTGATATGTTATCTTCTTGGTTTTCTGATTGTTTCTTTGTTATAATCTTTCAGGATAATGCCAACTCATTGAAAGCTCAGCTAGAGCAACAGAAAAGCGTGGTTGACAATTTAGTTTCTAACACTCGCGTGAGTCTGTAAACTCTCTTGCAGAACTTATTTATTTTATGTTTTTAGCTTCATTTAGATGTTCTTTTTGTCAGCTTCTTTTATTTGTACCTGTTGCTGTGATGTTACAAGCGGCATTTGCTTGCTATGAATTTGACACTTGAATTTTATTTGTGAATTAGACATCTCTGAGGTTTAGGGATCAGTTACTGTAGTCAATGTTTAGCAGCACATTTAAGTCTTCACCGAGATATTAATTCTGAGCATAATGACATTTGAAAATCTTCAACAATTGCTGTCATGAAGCTATACACATTACTACCAGGTAAATTATGGATATTTTTATTGACAGTAATTCTCCTCCAACTCAATAGAGATGGCTCCTCGTCACCAAACAAGTGGAGTGAATCAGAGCTTGCCACAATTCATTGCTTCCTCCTTTGAGCTTGAGTATAGACTGGGAGGCGAAACGGATGTCTGAGTTCCCCTAGTCTCCACTGCTGATTTTCTTTTTCATTTGATCTCAAGAAACAAGTCACTGGTGGTTGTGCTCCCCTCAACTTGTGTTTTCAGTCCATCACTTGTGTTGTGAACACGGGCATGTGACATACCATATTTGTGTTACGTAACAACATTTTGGTAGTCCGTTGGAATCATTTTGTTCAAATTACACAACTTCTGGTTGCTTTGAATCGTTGTGATGGCATATCTGAATCTTTGGTCTCTAATTCACTCCTCATGGCCAGTAAGAACCACCTCAAATATATGCATTCTCAATCTCAGCTAGATCAATTACAGGTGGGTAAAATTGCAGCCAATCAGCAACCTCCATGGGAACGTTTAGAATGGCAGCCATTTGTGGATAGTAATGGTCTACGGATTTGGCAAGGAAAAAATCAAATCATAGAGCTAAGTTTTTTAATACTAATCGTTGGTTTACACAAGCATGGGGCCAACTTTTCATGGTCTTAAATGATTCTTTGGTGAACCTTGAAATACAAATAAATTTTTAATTATCAAGCGACAAATATATTTTTAAAAATTAATTTCAATGATCTAGTAAAAATGTTCTAGATATGAAAATTGCAAGAATAAGGACAATGTGTAAAGACAATAGGACATGCAAGCTTAGGTGTTCTTCACGTCTAGGATTTTCTGCACAATCTACATTAAAAAAATGCTGCTCTTTCATAGGGCAGAGAAGCCTTACATTGCATTTTACTTCTGTACAACCTCCTATTCATCAAGACAACCACCTAGGATTGTTCAATGCATGGGCACCTTCTCATCATGTTCCCCAATAGAACACCTAAACAATTAGTATTATTCTAATAAAACAGCAATAAAAGTTCCAACAAAGAGAAAATAGTTCTTACACATTGATGAGGTCATGTGCGAAGAGCCGCAACTGAGCACCTTAGCAAAATATTAAAGAAACTCAACATGACAAGCAATAAAGCAACTTTTCTTTTTAATCATCTTATAAATTTTTTTAGGAAAATTACTTTGTGGCTAGCGAGAAGAGAGGGTTAGGGTTCTCTCAAGTGAAATCAAGCTTTTTAGACTTAGGTTCCTAGGATTTGAAAATCAATTAAGATTTAGTTTTTCAAACTTAGGCTTCTAGGGGACGAAAAATAAATCAAATATGAGACATCGAGAAATTTTAAAATCTCGCAACCGGATTCATTACATAATTGCAAGCGAACAGAAGGTTGTCCCTTTTTAAAACCTAAAATCATAATACTTTTGCAAATACTTTAAGCTCCAAATGATTTCAAAATTTATAAAAATTTCTCCCCAAGTCAAATGAAATATTTTAAAATGTGAGCCACTCTTAAGACCTAAATGAGTACCACTTGAGATACTCGTGAGTTGTGCATGCTTTAAAGTGTCTATCTAACCAAATCAATTACACATATTTTCATAATCTTGCATGTGCCTCATGATGTGAAATTCATATTAAAATCACGGCTTAAAACTTATGCAAGTTTTTAAAACTTACAAAACTCTTCAAGATATTCAAATATGTGAAATTAAAGCCCGCATGTGCTCCATCCAATATATTGAATGCTCAAATACTATGTTTGAGAATGCCGCGTGAGCTAACTAGACCATATTATTTATAAGATATGGTTGTAAGTTCCACTCAACTAATCCGATCATCCTCCACACGGACTAAATTTAACGAGTCTATTAATTTTGAAATAAATGTTTAAATCTTAAAATAAGAATTTACAAGTCTAAATTGCCTAGTTTAATTCATTTCGCAAGGCTTGAAATTGATGAGTCATGGTAATTTTGAAATAAATTTTCAAATCTTCAAATAATAATTTTCAAGTTCAAATTATTTTTTCCGATCCTCCTTGTAAGGATAGGAGTCGACGAGTCTTATACTCTAAAAATTCTAAACTAACAAAATTAAATGCCCACTTCAAATATAAATGTTATAAATATTTAAATTGTCGATGATGGCTGTGTTGATCAAATATTTCAACCGAAGGGATTAATCTTTTAAATCAAGATTTTCAAAGTAATCAATCAAAATGTTAGAGTTAAAATTTATCACTAATGACTTAAAGCAAATTTCATCCCCCTACACAATAGTTTGTCGAAGGTTACAAATTTTTTCTAGACATTAGCTTATAAAGAGCTAATGTCTTATTAAGTGTATTCCTATATTCACAATCAAAGCAACTGCATGTCAGTATGGACATGAACCGACTCGTCTGTCCACGTGGTTTTGTCGCAAAATGACACTACAAAATAATGGTTATGACCAGATCCTTCTGACCGAGTGGTTGTCGCCAAATGACACCATTATATTACAGTACGACCACAACCCCGTATTGACACTAAGTCTTTTGTTAGCCAAGTTCGGCTCAAATTTTTTCCTCTTAGTTAAACATTCACCCCAAATCTACAAAGACCCATTGGACGATACAACCCATGGTTATTGACAAAGATATTTTAGTCAGGTTGTGTCAATTGTCTCCTCTGACCAAGTAGATCTAGGACCATGATGACCCGAGACGATGGATCCATGGGATCTTGATTGGGTTTCGTTTTCAGTTTCCTACCATCCACTTTAAGCTGTAAGTGATACCATTTAAAATATTATATGTCTGCTGCTATTATATGCTAAATATTCAATTTTTAATGGCCAACTTTAATTGAAAATGCTCTTCTATTATCAATAGAGGTAATTACTATACGGGCTTGTACTAATAAGAAACTTCGAACCCCTAATCAGAAAGTCCTCGCAAATTGAGGGCGAAAGCTCTGGGTAGTGTCTTACCTACAATCCAATCTGAATTTTTGGAGCTGTCGAAATTTGATCCTTCGAAGTTCTCTTACCAATACAAAATAAAATAAATTCAGAAAGTTCTTGGGAAGCTGTCAAATTTTTGGAGCCCACACTTGAGTGGACAACTTGGGCGAACTTAAGGATGGCTGCGAGTTCATTATTTTCTAATGGCTTTAAGTTGGTCTTTCTAACTTGGCCAACTAGTCGTGTATCAGGTTCAGACCACTATTTGGCTTTGTACTAATTGCTTTAACTATCAACATTTTATTCATATACAGATCGAAGTATGCAATTGTACTTGTTTCTTCTATTTTAAAGGCAGCCAAGACCAACTGGTCACTGAACCCTGCTCAGCAATACCATCTCAAATCTTCATCACTGCAAACATCACAAATTTTTTGTCATGTGAGATTCACAGTTGTTTTATTTTCTTTTTGGTCCACATCGTTACTTTCTGTAGCCCATTATCCTCTTGTATGCCTTGAAGTATTTTATTACCTTCTATTGCGTCCAGTGCCACACCCAATATGCACACACTAATGCCATATCCGTTATCGTCTCCTTGTTGAATAACTTTCTCATATTTAACATAAAGTTTAATATCAAGTTTTCCATATCTAGTATTGTATAACCTTTTTAAACATCTATATCACTGTATAATGGAATTATTTTGCTTGAATTACACAGCAGATAAGATGTTCAGAGGCACCCAAAACATCACCATTCAGTATCTGATAGCCAACGAAATTTCATCCTGAAAATCCAATATGAAGTACATATAAATTGCTACGTTCTATACTTCAAGACCTCTATTATAGTGCATCTGGAATTGAAATATTAATTTTCCAATATTTTGTTAAGGTGGTTGAATTGATATTTTTTACTATTATAATGTTGCATACATATAACAAAGAAAATATACATACATACCTCTAAGATCTTATGTATTTACATTTGAACACCTAGACTTCATTTTTTACATTCATACTGTCTTACCTTTGCTTTAAAAGGTGTATTTCACTTTTTAGAAGATAAAATGTTGGTATTTTTGATGTGATATTAATGTTTTTTGATGTTATAAATGCAAAAAGCAAAACTAAAGTCTTAGATATGTAAATACATTGGAATCTCTTGATTTTGGTAATGGTGTCAACCAAGAGAAGACATCAAGACCCCAACTTTAGCGAGGATATGACTATTATAGACGGTTGTGTGTTTAGAAGGATAGGGATAATATAGGCTTAGACATGTTTTTTTACAGATACCAGCCTCTTAAAATAGAGGTATTCAATGTAAACCGAATTTTGATTTTTCCTCCCTAGTGCTGCAAAGATTAATCCTCTTTTATCTGCATCATCTTGCTCATTTCTTTCTCCATCATTCTCTTTCTGCCTAGCACTCTATTCCTCTGGTGTGATTCAATGATAAATCTGAGTTCAACACACTGAAAAGGTGCGGTGAGCGTGAATCATGCTACAAACAAGAAGAACAGTAAGATAACGAGAAGAAATTAGCCACCAAGAATTTGTGAACATAAACTGCACTAGAGATTTCGTAACTCAGTAGATTCATGATTCAAAGTGCAAATGATGGAGATGATTAGAGAAAAACTTGCTCAGGCAATGGTGCTCCCACATCAACCGACAATCACTCTACTTCAAAGAAGAGAATTTGGTGTCAATGCCAGGAGAACCCCTTCACCGGCTCCGGGTGAAGAAAATGATTTGTTGAATTTTGTGGCCTACTCCTCGCCACCTTCTGTTGAATTGGGAGACTTATCCTTTGTAACTTGATCTCCTGAGATAGAGGGAGAAAGCACACTTCGAATTCAGACTAGAGGTGCGAGGTGTGTTCGATTCTTTTTTCAGCTAGGGGAACTCGGTCTTAGTTGTTTGTGTAAAAGAATGTTGTCGTTCCCTAGTCGCCTCTCAACCTACCAAAGAAATGAACCACCAACATGAGGTCCAGAGCAGTTGGATTTGGAGAAAGCAAGGAATAATCGGAACTACTGAAAAAATGGCTGCATATGATGTTTGATGACTAAGAGTTTGTCTATAACTACCAACATCTAATTGACCTCTCTAATAACAGCCAACTCTAGACCCTCTACCTCCAACTTTGGAACGCCAGGAGAAGCGCCCAATATCAATCCGGGAAGGCTCTTCCTCCTCGTTGGTGGGTCCACTTGGGAAGCTAAACAAACTTTTTAGAGGGTTACTCCGAATACGGATGAGTCGATGTTTGAAACCAGCGAAATAGAAGTTTGTCCTTTTGAAACCAGCGAACAATAAGGTTAAAGGTTGGAAGGAGGCAAGTACAAGTCATTTGACTTGTTCTTGCCCCTTCATCAATCTCCTCACTTGGAGTTCGCCAATGTTGGCTTCTGACAATTCTTTAGTCCATTTTCAAGATTTCTTGGAATAGAACTGAAAAGTTCATTGTATTTATAGGCATCGAGGCAAGAAAACTGGCGGGAAATATTAAATATCATATTTATGATAACCATTCAATAGCCAACCACACATAAATACATTAGGATGAACGTTACTTATAGAAACCACAACATTTCTCACAAGTATTCTTATGGCTGGAATTTAATCTACTTTCTCTCAGTTGAAAGCCAATACCATCCTACACATGGCGAACTTAGTATACCATCCTACACATAGGGAACTTAGTAAATCATTCAGGAAGGAGTTATTCGACTAAACAAGCCTAAAAATTGGTATTTGATAGATCAGCCAAGGTTCTTTTATTATAGGTTTCTAGTCCAATTAACTTCTTATTATGTTAGTCAACTTTCATGTTCTCAGAACATAAATAGCCTGTTATGTTTTTTTTTTATTATGTTATCTTCTGAAAATACAATCAACATTAGTGATCTTAATATCGTTAATAATAATAAAACATTTCATTTTTACGTCACATAAAAAAGAAGTTGAGGAGGCTTTAAAGAAAACCATAGTGGAATGTTTGTAGGACCTGATGATATTCCAATTGATGGGTGGAAATATTTAGGAGATGTGAGAGTTTCTTGACTTACTAAACTTTTTAATATTATTTGAAAAGCTAAAAAGATGTCCAAGGAGTGGAGGAAGAGTATTTTAGTCCCCATTTTTAAGAATAACGGGGATGCACAAGAGTGTGCATGTTATTGATGAATTAAATTGATGTGTCATATTTTAAAATTATGGGAGAGGGTAATTAAACATAGGTTAAGATGTATTACCAAGAGTTCTCGTAATCAATTTGGATTTATGTCAGGCAGATCTACCATGAAAGCTATACATTTATTGAGAGGTTTGATGGAGAAATACAGAGATAATAAGGAGGATCAACATTTGATTTTTATTAATTTAGAAAAAGCTTACAATAAGGTTCCAAAAGATATCTTTTGTAGACTCCTTGAGAAGAAAGGTGTTGATATGACTTATATTCAAGTCATTAAAGATATATATACTAGAGCTGCTACTTGTGTTCGAACTGAAGGAGGATTAACTAAATATTTTCCTATTTCTATTGGTTTACATCAGGGATTGGCTTTAAGCCCATATCTTTTTGGTTTAGTTATGGATGGTCTTACTCGACATTTACAAGAGGATGCACCTTGGTGTATGCTTTTTGCTAATGATATCCTCCTCGTGGATAAGATGAGAGAAAAAGGTCATGAAAAACTTGAATTATGGAGGTCTATTCGTTTGAGTAAAACTAAAACTGAATACATGGAATGTAATTTTAGTAATAGTAGCTCTAGTGAAAGTGTAAATTTGGGTGATCAAATTATTAAAATGTGTGAACGATTTAGATATCTCGGGTCTATTGTTCAAAGCGATGGTGATATAGATGAGGATGTTAATAGTATAATTCAAGTTGGTTGGTTGAAGTGGAGAATGCTCCTATTGTGTGATAGAAAAGTACCGCTTAGACTGAAAGGAAAATTTTATAAGAGGGTGGTGAGACCTGCAATGCTCATGGTGCTGAATGTTGGCCTTTAAAAGAGAAGCATAATACAAAGTTAAGTGTTGCCGAGATGAGAATGATTAGGTGGATGAGTGGCTTTACACTAAGAGACAAAATGTGAAATGATTATATCCGTGATAGGGTTGGTGTAGCTCTAGTGAAAGACAAAATTAGAGATAGTCGCCTTAGATGGTTTTGTCACATTAAACGTCGACCATCTGATGATCTGATTAGGAGAGTAGATGTTTTAGATTCGACTTATGTTAAGAAAGGCATATGTAGACCTAGGAAGATTCGGGCTTATTATATAAAAAAATGATCTTAATTTATTAGAATTATATAAAATATGACACTAAATAGGACACAATGGAGAAGAATGATTCATGTAGCCGACCCCACTTAGTGGGATTAAGGCTTTGTTGTTGTTGTTGTTGGTCATCTTCTTATAATGAATTATACATTTATTTTCCCTTCAACACTTAAGAATTATAAAATCCCTATAAATTTCATACTAGGAACATAGGTTAAGTCCTGGCGATTAGTTTTCCTCCTTTATGATGAAAAATTCCTCAATGAAAAGTGTGTGAATCACCCAAGAGGCAAGTCTGATAGTTACCTCCATAAAGACAACAACAAGATTCACTTAATTAGTCTGGCGTAAGGTATGATCTGTCTAAGATAATGATTTAATGGAAGATAACATGAGCTACATGTAGTATAAGACTTGAGCCTGACATATTATTTTTATAATGCATATTTTATCAAAGAAATATGCAAATACACGATTCTGAAGATATTTCTTAAGTTATTTTCTTATGAATTTCATCCATTTATAGCAGCTTGCTTAGCTGACTAACCTAGAAATCTGTCGAAATCATATCGTTCGACTTACCTAGCCGAATATAGCTATTTCACTCGTCAATGAATATTTTATCATTCATCTTGTATGATTGAGTTTAACAAATCATTGAATCCTAAGATGTGACTGATATTAAGCCTAACACTCGTGGAGGCGAAGATCACTCACGTCAACAAATATCTTAAGCAAAAAAAGGGAAACAGTATGAACAACAATAAAAAGAGAGGTAAAAACTCACTTCATTTCATTATTCCTTTTTAAAAATAATTTTATATGTTTTCCACTTAAATAAGAAGGCAAGAGAGGTTCATACATTTGACGAACTTCTATCACTTCTCTCCTTGTCATTGCCTCGTTCTACGAAATGGGTAACCGGGTTTGCGAACTTCGTCATGTTGGCCCAATGCGAGGAGACTACCCTATGTTTCATCATGTGGTCAAGGTGGAGCTAGATTCTATTCTAGAACTACTAGTCCTCATTTGTCGTGGTTCCATACAAGTTTGGAGTTAGCACTTTGCCAACTATTGAGGGCTGGAGATACTTCATTACATTGAGCTCCTCGCCCATCAATTTGTAGGCATGCTGGAGGAGCTCATACTATGGATTCAGCATGGCCTTATAAATGGGAACAAGAATTGGCCTTTTTCCTTTCGTTCAGCCTTTCTACATAGAAGCGAAATAGAATTTTCATTTCACCTTATTTTTCAGCCCCCTGAAGTGGACCTTATTACTAGGGAACTGCACGAACCCCTTCGGTTGGAGGCACATGTTGAAAGGTAGCTAAAGATTTCAATTGACCATGAGATCTCCATTCACCCCATAAATATCACCAAAGTCATGATAATGATAATGGAGTTTGACATCACTTGCTATGGGATGACTCCATAGAACAGATAGGTGCCCATTAGTTTAGCACAGAGAGGTAGTCGGAGGTCGAGTCTAGATTGATTATGATAAAATAATTAACTTAGAAGGTATTTATTCTCTCGTGTTTCTCGGCTATTCTTAGTCGAACAAATGAACAAAGATGCACATTGACCCCAACAAGTCGGGCTCAAAGAAATCCATGGGGCTCGTTCGAGAGGAAAAAGACATGATTGAATAAAGAGAGAACCGCCAGAAGAAAAATGGAACAATTTCACTATGGCCAAAACCCTTTTTATATAGGTGGCGAAGGAACCGTAATTGTTAATGAAAAAGGTAAAAGGTAAAAGGTAAAATGCGGTACACGAGAAAATAAAGAGGCAGATTTATTAAATATAAACTATATGAACACTTGGATGAAAGCAAGAAAGTGGTACTTTTTTTTAAATAGTGCACAAGAATTCATTGAAGGACGTCCAAAAACAATATTACATTAATTTGAAGAAGAAATAAAGAAACCCATGCATGGGTTCGAAATGATGTCGACTAGAAGATCAACCCATGTAAATAAGCCTATGCAGTAGGAATCCGCCCCTGACCCTAAACAAAGTAGAGTGACTTGGCTAGGCCTGAGTTTGGGATACCAAGGATCTACCTCCTTCATTTCCACTAATTCTTGGAGAAAGTTGGTGACCATCCGCTTCAGTGTGGCCATCTTGCGCTCCAACTCATTCAGTCGGGCCGCTTGGCCGACCACTTCCACAAGGAAAGCCACAACTATCGCATGCACCAAAGACATTATCATTTTCAGACGTGGCTGAGGTGTTACCTCACTATTCTTTCAGTCTCCCTCTCTCCTTCAGTGTCGTCATTACCTGTCTCCACCTGAGAGTCTTCTACATGGCAAGGGTGGTTGACTCCCTCGATCAACTATTCGTCTCCTCGAGAAAGTACCCGGAATATCATTCAAATTAATTTAGCCCGAGCTTTGTACGTAATAGCCAGTGTCACATATTTTACTAAGTGTAAAACATTCTTCTTGAGAGATAGGGGAGTAAAAGCAAAACATAATTTACTGTAGTTTGAACAAAATTAGCAAAATCTTGATATTTAACAGTTGGCTTAATTATGTCAGTAACTTTGAAGCTATAGGGCTCTTCTCTACTCTACATGTTCGCTCACGATTAAGCGAGCTTGTGGAAGTGGGGATGGTTGTTGGAGAAAGTGAACCATCAATCTGACCAACTGTTGGTGGCTTCTCCCTAAGGGCCACTACCACTGCGACGACATAAGTGGAAGTCATCTTCCACCCTAGATGAGTCTTTCTAGATAGGAGATGAAGCGACTCTCCTCCATTTCACAACCTTACGTCGTTTTGTGCCCTTTATATATTTTGGCTTGTAGAACATAACTCGGAGCAACTTGTTGTTCGTAATATTTGTTTGTGACTAGTAAGATTTGCCATAATTAGCTGATGCATGCAAGGAGGTGACTGTGTCTAAAAACAAGGGGAAGATGCTGAAAAATGGCTTAAAAGACATCTCATCACTCTATTTATAAGAGTAAGTGGCCTTGAAATCTAAGGGGTCATTCACATCATGAGTATTTATTATTAATTTTTATATTTAATTCTTGTTTTTATTGTAGAGCCTCCTAAGATACGAGAGAATTGGGGAACTAATTATGTATGACTAAAAGGCAAATAATCGGACCAACAAGGATTGAGTAGCTCTTAGCTTGTCCATTAGCCAAAAATCACCAAATAGATGAATCTGAAAGTGGATTACAAAGGGACAAGCCGGAGTGTTGGGCTATCAAACATAAGTCAAATAAGAGACTTGCTGGCTGAATACGAGAGGCCGAGTATGATAGATTCAATATGAATGGCCGAGCACGACAATATCTTCGGGGAAGAATATCGCGATTTAGTAAAGGAGTGAACCAAGTGAAGATCTCGTAAAGAACCCCACTTTAGCGGGAATATGATTATTATAGGCAGCTGTGTAACCAAAGATCTATGGATAATATATGCCTAAATATGTCATTATATGGAGATCAACTCCTATAAATAGGGGGTATTAAATGTAAAGTAGATTATGATTTTTCAGTCCTTGGAGATAGAGAAATATCCCCTTTAACCTTCCTCATCTTGCTCAGTTCTCTCCCTCTTGTTCTCTTTTCTTCGTAGCACTCTATTCCTTGAGTATGATTCAAGGACAAATTTGAGTTTAACTAGTATGCATGTAAATGCATTATGTACAAAATACAGGAGATTCAATAGTAATGAAATAATATGGAGAATATTCTCAATTATGGACAATTTTAAATAGCTGCTGATTTTTGATTTGTTAAAATCATACAATGATAATCGCCCTTAAGCTAGAACATATATATCATGAAGATGCTGCTATTATAAATATTAAAGAAATGAAGTGATCCTAGAGTTTTTATAAAAATAGCTCTCAATTGTTTTGCCCTGATTCGACTTGAGAGTCTAGAATTACTAATATGAGAACTAGTTGTCGAGCAACAATTTAATAAATTTATTTACCAATCTTATACGATAACAAAATTTATTCTTCGTGCCTCTCATATGTAATCAATTTCAATAGATTGAAGAAGTTGCTAAATTAAAGAATTTAAATTACATTAAATTTAGAGTGATTCTAGCCATTTTCTTGTTTGGTTGTGTTTGTGGTAAGCAACTTCTCATCTTTCACTCATTTTCAATTTCAAGAATTTATCATAAAGATATTAGTTAAAATTTTTGTGAGATATCATTAACGCACTAGATACTTATACCTGAAAAGTAAGTAATATAAAGAAAATAAGAATACAATAATCTAGCTTGTTAAATTCAGTAAATATGTATAAAATCATTTGGCAATTTAGTTATTCAAGGTTGGTCGTGTAAATAGTTTAAAATTATTATATTATATAATATGAATAATTATTTTATCCTGTCTATATTATTTTTCTTTGTGTTATCTTTGTCA
This sequence comes from Papilionanthe hookeriana x Papilionanthe teres, assembly GCA_022702705.1. Classification (NCBI taxonomy): domain Eukaryota; kingdom Viridiplantae; phylum Streptophyta; class Magnoliopsida; order Asparagales; family Orchidaceae; genus Papilionanthe; species Papilionanthe hookeriana x Papilionanthe teres. The sequence continues at coordinate 80,839,659 of CM040433.1, forward strand.
TAAGTGCATTGTATAAAGCATATTATTTAAGTTATAAAATCATTAAAATCATTATTATTTTTATTTTATGTGTGTGGGTACCTTAGGTCCTCAACTAATTTCATAAGCGTGTGAGTTCTATCAGTTTGCATGATTTCATAAGTGTGGAAATTATATCAGTTAGCATGAACATGCACATATCCTATATTGATCATTTCATCTTTCTATAGTTAATTAATTAATTTGAAATAATATTCGATAGGTTATTTGAAACCTTAAAGAAAACTTATATCATTTTATTCTATATGATCAACCTTTTCATTAAAGAGATGAATCATAAATGAATTTTCAATAATAGTAGATTAAATGGTTATCAATGATTTAGAAGAACAGTAATATTATCATAAACTAGAAAGATGAGTATCCATCTATATCTTAGAAGATTTGGTTCGCTTTGTCCGTTAATCCTTAACTTTGCCTCCTTTTAACTTAGTTTCTATAATAAGAATATTTCACACATAAGATATTTATGTTAATAACTTGCATAAAATGTTATTTTAATTATACTTTATTATATCTCTCATCCCTTGTTGTAATAGTTTTTTACTTAGTGAGCATAATTATTTTAAAGTACTTATTCTTATCATTAAACATCTACAATTACACGCAATTTAATAAATTATTTTATTTAAACCATATTCCTATTATTATTTTCTTATTAGTTAATATCTTTTAATATAATTCTAATCACTATAAACTATGTTATTTAAACTATATATACACAGTATTACTCTCATTTTGTAGTTGTACTTTCTTTCATTCAAATATATGATCATATTTAATTAATTTATTCTCTTGTCTAAATAATTACTAGAAATCTTTAATTTATAATGAAACCCAATATTATAGACAAATCCCTAATTTCTCATTCTCAAAATTATCTAATATAATGTTATACTTTAACTTAAGAATTTAAATTATTATTTCTGTAATATTATTCTAATTTTGTGAACTTATGTCATAACATAGATACATAAAGTTTAAGCTAATTTTTCTTTATTTTATTAAGTTTATTTTATATTTAGAATAATATAAAGTCTTAAAATCAATTTAACTTTCTTGTTTCATGTAAATTAATTCTCTCAATTTAACTTTTAAGGTTTAATGAAATTTATTAAATATTATTTATTATTTAATTATCATCATCCTTCATTAATAAAATTCATAAATCTCAAATATATATTTATGATATGAAATCACATAAATTATTAACACAAATAAAAAATCTTAGCTTACTTTACCTTGGTTGCTTGATAGTATCACACACAAGATCTCGCTTAGTGCTCGAGGCTTGCCTAACTCAACCTTTGATCATGTCAATCGTATGACCTCACTTGATTTTGCTCTACCATCTACTTGTCAAATGTTTTTTCTCATTGCTAATTTACGAGTCTTGAGGTCTTTTTATTGCTTTTTATAGGCAAATGACAATTAGTGTACATGTTGATGTTTTGAAATTTAATAGTAATTAACACTATTTATTTTCATTGCATTTATTATTTATATGTTTATGTGAAGTAGAGAAATGATCAAAATGGAGTTCAGACTATTTTTGTAGGTGGTGTTCTAGCCTCAAACTATAAAAATATCTGATTTATCCCCTGGACTCCTTAAAATGAGAGGCAAAATGGTCCTGCCACTAAAGGTGATGGAAATTGAAGTTACAATTAATAGTTGGTGTTAAAAATGAGGATGTTTTAGGAAATTACATCTTGAAATTTATATAAAAGATAATACTATTTGCTTTTCTTTGGGATATAATTTATCGGTAATATTTTCAATATTTATTACTTCATTTTAGATGTTTTATGATGAAATATTTGTTACTTCTTGCTCTTGTAAATACATAAACTTCTTGTAAAGTCAACTATGACATCTGCTTGTTTTTTACATTGATTAGCTGTTAGATACATAACAACTGCCATTTATAACCTTACTTTCAAATCAACTTATCTTCTTACATATAGCTTTTGGAGAGCAAGATACAGGAGGCTAGATCTAAGAAAGATACACTAAAGGCCCGGGCACAATCAGCGAAGTCTGTTCTTTTGCCTTATAACATGGTGGTGGGTACATTGCTTTCAAGTTTTGGTCCTTAAAGTTTTGTTTGCTTTCAATACTCTGTAGGACTGCTACAAAGGTTAGCGAGATGTTGGGAAATGTTAATACCAGTAGCGCCCTTTCAGCATTTGAAAAGATGGAGGAAAAAGGTTGGTTCTTCAATTTCATATATTATCTTGTCGTAAATCTTAGGTAAATTTTATTAAATTGATGATTGAGGCTATGTTTGTCGTGTTAATTAACTTTGAAGTACTTCAGTACTCTAACTCCATGTTTATTTTTGTGACAAGATATCATGAAATTTATTTCAGTAACTCCAATATTTATAGAATTCAATTGTAACTTTTTGTGACTTGGAACCTTTAATTTCGTATTTTGTTGGATGGCAAAGATATATTGCCGTTTAGTTCAGAACGCCATTACTTTCTGAATTCAATTTCTAGGTTTTGCAGTATATCCTGAATCCAAGGCGCTGTTGATGGGCTACTCAGCTTACTCAATGTGCTTATCTGCTATTATTTTTCATTTTTGACATTCTTTTTTTCTTAGCCAAGTTTAGATTAAGTCGCATGTTTCTTGATGTTTTCTTAGCACAACTGTTTCTTATGCCATAGTTAAACCCAGTTAGCTCTGTGATATTTTCTTCCAGAGTACATGACAGTGTCGAATTCTTTAGTTTAAAATTAAGAATTGACATTAATAGAAATGGTATACTGACGTGATTAGGATTACAAGTATTGGAAGTAGTGCAAATTATAACTACTTTAATGATGGCCTGAAAGGAAGATCTGTGTAGTTTTTTGGCTTTATATTTACCTCTTTTGTGCTCATTACGACTATGGGTTGCTTTCCTTTTTTTTTCTATTTAATTACTGAGCTTGAGTTTTTGTTTTGGGGGGAATGGGTTGGAAACAGTTATGGCAATGGAGTCCCAAGCGGAGGCGCTTAATCAGCTTTCTGCTGATGATCTGGAAGGAAAGGTAATATCCCTGTAATAAAGTTATGTGTGCATTTTCCCATCTTCAAATTATATTAGGTCATGAAATGGAATTTCTCTCGGTTTTATAGTTTGCATTACTCGAGAATTCATCTGTTGATGATGATCTAGCTAGACTGAAGAGAGAACTTTCAGGGACATCACTGGTAATATGTGCTGTTCTTCTTCCTTTTCTTTGTTAATCATGATTGATACTGTAATGTTCTAGTTTAACTTTCTTTTGTCTATTCATTCATGATTCACTTTGATGGAACTATTCTCCTGTTGCAGTTCTTCCTGGATATCGTTCTGTTTCCTTATGGAATGCTAAGTTGGGGGATAGCAGTGGAGTGACACATATTGAGATGATTAGTTAGGCGTCAAGGAATAAAAACAGGCCCTAAAAAATGATAGGAAAATCAAGGCAATTAGTCTCGAATGCAATTGCATTTCATGTTTACATTATGTTGAACTTTAGGAAAAGTACATGTGCCTTGTGGATCAAGAGATCAAATGACTCAGTGATGTCTAGGAAAGTTGAGTAGATTTGGAAGCTGAGAAAATCACAATATATAGACTCAATAGATGATTTAGACATGTAGGGATTTTTTGTACCAATTGTATTCGTTAGATTCATGGAGAAATATACATCAATTTGTGGTTGGCAATTAGTACACTAAGCTCAATTTTCTCATCACTGTATCTCACAAGATGTAGAGGGTAACCAAATTGGAGGAATAAGCCACAACTCTGTGTTCCAATAATGTATCGAATGATTCAAGTAATGAAAACTAAATGGAAGTGTGAGGCTTTTGCATAAAATTTTTATATGTTGAATCCGTTTTGGCTTTCTTCCAATTGCCTGAATGTAACTGGAAGAAGATTGCCTTATTTTTGTTTAAGAATGTATTGGAGATATTAGTGTGTACGTCCAAATCCAAGAGCAATGGAACCAAGTTTTTTCATATGAAAGATGTTGTAAATGACTAATTAAATCAAATTTATCCAATAATGATAATACCATAAACGTTAATTTTGCATTGGAGTTGTTATACAGAGATAATGATTGATCATCTTGGCTATATTTATCCATATTCTTGTTTGTTAGTAGTGATAATCAAACTTTCTTTGTAGTATTACTGGTTACCATCGGAAAGAAATTTGATTGAGTATACCCATTTGCATTTTATTTCTTTGATAAGTGATTGAGAACAAATCATCTCCCTTGTATGATTTTTCCCAGAAGCCCGAAGTGGCGGAGTCATGTATATTTCATAAGATCACCATGAAGAAATGTATTTTTGCTATCCATTTGATGAATTCTCCATCCTTGTGAAGATGCAGTCGAGATAATTATTCATATTGTAGTATTTCTCTTGTCACATGAGTAAATATTTCTTCCTAATTATTTCCATATTCTTGTTTATTACTAATGATAATCAACCTTGCTTTGTAGTAATCCTGGGTTCCATGGGAGTAAAATTTTATTGAGTAAACCCATTTGCATTCTATTTCGTTGGAGCCCGAAGTTTCTTAGTTATAGCTTCTTCCCAACAATTCTTTTTACAAGCCTCATAATAATTTGAAGAATAGAAATTAAGGCTGTCAATTGCATGCCAATTTTGAATATGCACGATTCTAGATGCTCATCTAGGATCAGTTGGCGAGTTCTAGCTAACAGGCTCAGGTGCTGAACTAATTTGCACCAGCTCAGAAGACGGATCTGTTTGTTCAGTTTTGGATGGCAAAATTGGACATTTTCTTTCACATATAAATTCAGGTTTATGCTGAACATTATTAGAGAAGAATAATTGATGTTTAAAGAGCAAAACATGAGAGATTTATAATCTTTTGAAGCCTAGATCATTTAACACTAACAATGTTTGTGAGAAGGACTATAGCATATAAATACAATTTTAGTAGATTGAGTTGGGAATTTTTTATGTTCATGTGCTAATAAATGGATAAAAAACACAACCAAATGTATGCATATTATTGGTGTTAGGATGCTATTGGAAAATAAGGAAGTTTAAACTCAAGATACTTGGGGTAACTATAGGTGGAATTGAAGATTCTAGTAATAAGATTTGAACAACTAAAAGGGGACAATTTTTGTGTTGAAAATTTTATTTATTTATTTATTTATTTTTGTGCATGGACATAATCTCTAAGAAGTTTTCTTATTTGGAAAAAAAAATCTGGAAATTCAAGTGACATTCACCCACAGAGTCAGATCTATGTAGGATGAAAACTAAGTTTTAACATGAGCACCAAATTTTTGGAAGATACTGAATACTTATGGCTGACACGAAAAAATATTTCAGGTATACTTATTATATTCATCAATGAATTTTATGAAGTATTTATAATTTGCATTTGATATAACAGAAGTGATACCTCATATGTTTCAATCAAATCAAAATAATTTCAAGCATTACTAACATGGTAGAAAAGAAATGATCTTGTTCTTCTCTCTTTTGCACATCGAGCAATCAATTAAAAATGAGAATTAAATTGATTTTTTTTCTTAACAAACCAGAGTTTACTAAATAAAATAAAACAATAAACCTTGAATAACTTAATATTTTGTGACATATTATTATTTTGATTTGTTCTAGTCACTACTTTATGCTAATATTTTTGTTAACAACAGTTGTCTGAATGTTGTATCTCCTAAAATGAATTTTTCTGTCCAATTCAAATATGTTTTCACTGCACCCACAATTTTAAGAGTTCATCTTACCTGCACTGATTCCATTTCTCTTAAACAGAAAGGAGAGCTTCCTGCTGGTAGAACGGCAATAAGCAGCTCAAGTGGAGCATTTCCTTTCCGAGATATAGAAATTGAAAATGAACTTAATGAGCTAAGAAGAAAGGCCAAGGAGTTATAGATTACCATTTTGCATCTCATAATTCCTCTGCATGGTTACAGTGTTGCAACTTGATAAAATTGTGCAGCAGTTCTCAAGCTCTTTATGCATCTGATTGCTGCATCGGTTCATTACAAAATATGCAAATGGCAGCATAAATTTATGTGCATTGGCATTAAAATTTTTGTAAAATAAACTATAGCTTCTTTATGTAAAACGGTTGCATTGGTATGAATGTGTTTTTTAATAAATCAAACTCTTGGTGTATATCATGACAATCTTTATTGCAGGCCTTTTTCTTCAATTTGTTTAGATTATTGTGCTTTTCGTGAAGTATGGTGCAGGTGAAGGTAAAACGTGTTGAATTCTCTTAAAGAAATATAAGAATGCTGTGGTGGTTGCTGTTAGGTTTATGAAAACTGGAGGTCTGAAGGTGTTTGATGAAATGACTCAGGGTCAAGATAACCAAGCAGCAGTCACATTAATATTTATATTTGTACATAAAAAAGGTAATAATAATGAAATATAATCCTTTTTAATCAACTCAACTTCGTTCTAAAGGTTTTTGACAATTTTGATATTATTTGTTATTTCAATTTAGTTTTGCTTGAATTTATCTCGGCAGGTAGAAATTATAGGAGTAGCTGAATTAGGCGGTTTCTATTTAATCAAAGATTGGTTGCTGACGTGTGAAGTGTAATTCTATACAGAATTCCATGGAGGGCTGAGCATTGTTACTTTACTTTTTGTTTGTTGGTGGAAGATTATAAACCGAAGAATTGCGGGGAAAGGCAACCTGATTCTGTAATTTCTCTTTGAAGTTAACGAGGACTATAGTTATAATTTTTTTTTAATAATTATTAGTATATTTTTATTAATGATGATGTGATGGTCAAAGGTCATGATTAATGTGAAAAGCCTATTGGCTTAATTTATTTCTAACAAATTCTTATAATAAGAAGTGCATTGGATATTCTTAGGCATTAAATTTTTGATAATTTTGAAAACACCCAAGTAGGCCATGAAGTTTCAATGAAATACGTAAGGGAACCTCTTATAGCACAAAAACTTGGTCTATGTGATAAATAACTAATAGTTTCTTTTTGTCTTCATAAATAATTAATGTTGTTTTACGTTAGACAATTTTTTGTTATTTCAAATTCTCATTATAATATTAATATATAAAGTCATAGTCAATTATATGACAGTCAAAAGGAACCAACCTACATTGAATATATATCCCCATATTGAATAAAAATTGATCATTCCTATCACCAACCTCTCTCAGAATAACAATTAAATATAAAAATAAATTGATCATTATCTATGGTAAAATGCATCTGTTTTAATATTTAAGTAATGGGCTATAATTTTTTTGAGTAGTAAGAAACTTTAACAGAGTATCTACCTAAACTAGATCCATAGTCCATCATTCATCATTGAAGCAAACATGTATGCGGTTCATAAGATATTTGAAATAATTTTATTTTCTTAAAAATATCAAAGATGTTTATTTTTGTTTGGGGAGAACAATTCGCGATGTATTATAGTGCTTATCAAGATTAACAATGTCATATATGAATTTAGAGATCATGCTAGTAACTCTTTTAGAGCACAACAGAGTTAAAATAGAGATCTCAATTAATATTAAAGTTAATTCAAGGTAAAATAAATCTTAAGTTAAAAATGGTCTATCATGATTAATACTATATATTTGTAACATAAACACATAAAAACCTATCAGAAAAAGTCTGAAAGTACTCCAAAGCACAAACATGAGAAAGTATTGTACCCAAATATTTAAAAAGATATAAACATCTAGTGATAATAATTATCTCAAATGGTAAGGAGTTTCCATTTATTTAAAATCATACATTTTAAATGTATTTAAGTCAGCAATAAGCCTTATAATCCATCATAAACATATTCTTATATAGAAGTATTGGTTCTATTATTAGCATGCAAGAAAAAAAAAAAAAATGTAAACCATCCACATAGATGAAGTGCTGTTACTTTTTATTACATTAAATAGAATGATACAAATTTGTACTATAATACTCACTAATGAAGTGGAATAAGAGATCCATGAAAATATAATGAGAATATGCGATAGAGAATAACATTTTGTATTTCTTGCTATAAGATTAGAAGTACTATTGAAACTCCAAATTAATAATTAGTGAGAATGGATAAGAATATATATAAACATTAAGTTTCATTGCAAATAAAAAAAAATATTTTTCTTAATATTTGTAGAAGATAATCCCAATTAACATAATTAAAATACTTTCCCAATTTCATTTTTGCAAAATTTGCTTAAGAAATGTGATAATTTTATAAGCTAAAATAATCTTATCATCTATATCAATGTTGTTAATAATTCTACTTTTATGTTATCATCATAGCTTAAATATCACATTATAAAATGTATTACATGGTGAGATAGGCCTATAATTAGATATGCCTTTATCATGAACCTTACAAAAATAATAACAAAATATCTATCTTTCTATGAAAACCTACGAAGTTTTGAAAATTTCTTGATAACATGCTAGATAAATAAGAAGCCAATAATGTCTTAGGTGGAGATAAAAATTTTTAAGTTTGTTCATTAGGAGCCAAAGACTTATCAATCTTTATACCATAAAATACCTCTTTAATTTCCTAATTAGCAAATAATTAATTATATATCTTCCTATCATTTGAAGAGAAGTACCTTCCAAAATCTTAATATATTGGACTAACATGTAATAGACCAAAATTCTCTCCTCTAATATGTGTTCTTGAAAATCCAAAATTACAATGGTAGAGAATTATTTAGAAATAACAAGATTAGGTAATGAATATTTTTGGTGTAATTTAAGGATAGATGTTTTCATTACAATTGGGAGAAGGTGATAAAGAGGCTATTAGAGATGAATTTAAATTGTTATGTGGATTGACTAAGAACACATTAAGGGCTGAGGTGGGGGTGGTTAAGGTTTAATAGATGATTAAAGATATCTATCTATGCAAGAGTCAGGGAGAAAAATTATACATCATAGTGTTTTCTCTAATATTAAATGAATGGGAATGAAGTAACATAATAGTTTTGGCGCTAAAGATTATGAATTTTACATGTGACCAAAAGGGAGGGGGAGGAGTTTATTTTAGAAAATTTGTGTTGAATATTTAAAACTAATTTATTGCAATGAAATTTGATGAATTTCAAAAAATATAAATAATTTTAGATGGAATTGAAAGAAATAAACAACCATCAAACACATTAATATTTGTGTAATTGTCTATAGGTTATGACAATACTTAGATGTATAAAATCTCCTAAAAGATTTTATCTGCACTAAACTCAGTTACTATTTTAATAGCTAGAAACTTTTGAGAAAATTTTTCTCTCTTGAAAACATTTCTTTTTATCTTTTTTTGAGTAAGGCTATCATCTTTTAATATTCTCCTCTAGAATGCTTGGTTAAATTATAAATAACAAGAATGAATAAAAATCAAATTTCAATAAGATTAATCTTACACATAAATCCACAATTATATATATATATATATATATATATATATATATATATATATATATATATATATATATATATATATATATATATAAATTGTGAGTGCAATAACTAAATTGTCAATGTGGAATATTATGGCAAAGAAAGAGTTTATTTATTTCTCAAGTGGATGATATAGCTACAAAGGGTTTTTGAAAGGGAAAAGAGCTTGGTGTATAGCTTTGAGAACATCATATTAAGGTTTATTTTTTGTAATATCTCATGTTAAAATGATTGATAGAATGCATATTCTAATGCAATAAAGTCTAGAATTATGCTATAGAGAAAGTAAAATTTTAAATGCTCAAACTTGTTTCTAAAAAAAGTTTAAAAGTTATAATTTTAAAATTAGATTAAATTTTTAATGGTTAGATTTAGTGACAATAGTTTGTTTCTAAAAACAACTTAGTGTAGACGTAGTAAATCTTTTGGAGACTTGTTAATGGATTTATTGATGATACCTATTATAAGGTTTGTAGAGGCCTTTCAATAATTAAGTTTTTTTAGTTAGAATTCATTATTCTTTTATTAAGTGCATGCAATATTTTGTTGTGTATTTATAAATGAGTGGAAATCCATAAAAAAATTATGGATATCTATAACAAACGTCATTTTTTTTAAATTTTAATTAACAACTATGACTTAATTTTGAAAACTAAATTTAGAATGCAATCATAGACCTTACATAATATTCAAATATATATTTTTTGATTTAAAGATAATTATTTTATTTTATTTAATCCATAAAATGTATAATTTTAATTATTTTAAAATTAGTGCCATCCTCACTTGCTTTCTTACTTAGATTTGATACTTAATGCGCATTTTTTATACATGATAGCCACAATAATCTCTTTCTTCAAATGGCTTTATCTTCAAGCACTTGATGTTTATTGATGGTGTACTTATTATTACACAAATTTAAATAAATTATTTTTTCCAAATTCCTTAGTGTATGTATAATTATTAAAATTTAGAGCATACATGAGCAATGGAATCAACAATAGGGAGTACGAACTTTATTTCAATAATTTATTTTTAGCTAAAATTAAATTCTTCTCCATGATAGAGGGAGTGATGAGTGAGCATTAGATGGTCAGGATCAATGATACATTATATTTTCAAAACAAAAAAAATACTACAAGGCTTCAAGTAAGAGATTTCTAGTTATAGACACGTTGCTAAAGAATTTAGGATTGTTTTAGGTTAATGTTGATATAATCAGGAAAGATAAGATAATGACGAAACGTCTACAAAGATATAAGAGGTGATTTGGAGGGGTAAGATTTTTGTTGTCCAATGTATCCAAATCCTATTAACAAATTTAGAAAATCAGTCATTGTTTCAACAACACAAAATAAAATTTAATAATTTTAATCACAAGCAAATATAAAATAAATTTTCTTGAAGAATTATGAAATAATAAGTCTATCATATATAAATTTAAGATTTTTTATTGATAACTTGACCCACCATTCCATTATAAAATTTTATCCAATCAAAGTAATGTCCAAATCTTTTGCTTTATAGAGAACTCAATAACTAAGAATGAATTTTTATCTTCTAGGATTTTTGTGGAAAAATTAAAAAAAATTCATATTTTCTTAGATATAATAATAATAAAGTCATTGTACTCAGGGTTTGCACTACATGCAAGCCACTAGAACATTTTATTTTTTATGATATGGTGAGAGAATAAGTTTAACTAGATTGGTTTCCCATAAAGAGGGAGCAGAAGAAGATGAAGAGAAGGGGAATAAGATGAAAATTCTTGAGAGATGAATCCATATGGGAGTCATCTTAGTGAACAACTAATAACTGTGGAGGGGGGAGCTTTGTATAAGTTAGGCTAGTGAGAAAACAATTTTGATGGTGAGGTAAAGAGGGAGGCATAAATTCTTTGCTCTAAAAAAGGTGTAAGGGAAATAAGCTGAAGAACTTTAAGAAAAATAATTGGTTGTTAAGAGAGCCAATATGCTTGAGAGGTATGAATAATGACATAAGAAAAATTATTAGGACCATATGCATTTTCGCTCATTCAATTTATAATTATATAGTTTGAAATCATATTTAATTCATAAGGATATAAGTGGTAGCCATTAAATAATATAATTTTGATGCATCCAATTGATGTTTAGATGATCTTAAAAATAGATAAAATTACACAGGTAATTATTTTTATGAAGTTAAGCAGAATAAATATGTTGAAAGAGAGAATTTCAACTTTTAATTAGGAAAACATAATATTTCTAGTGAAAGGAGAAATCTTTCTATCAAATTAAGGATTGTATCATTATATATAGTAGCAATATAAGAATGATGTCATAAATCGAGATTCAATCATTTTTGTAAAGACTAAGCTTATCACAACCACACATTTTAAAAAATTATAAATAAATAACACAATTTCTATAGTCACATTAATGATGGGTGTGTTGTATTATATGTTGATAGTCATTTTTTTCCTATTTTTTATTTTTATCCGGCCATGCTTTTCCATGAATATTTGTTGAGAATATTAACACAAGCTCTTTGCTATAAGATAAGAAAAAGAGAAAACACAAGAGATTTTGGTTGAGTTTTGATTCTAATCAAAGTATTGTGAATCATATTCTATACTCTTCGTAAGGCGAATTTCAATGACTATATTACTCTGGAATTCCCAACCATTAAAATAAATAAATAACAATTAAAAAATTACTTTATCAACTTAAGAGCTAAGCATTCTTTTTATGGAGCATAAACCCAATATGAATAATAGCATATTGGTTGAAAAGATACACAAAAAGGAGTGTAATTCACACCAACCATGTAAAATTAACAAATATAATTCTTCTTTAAAAAAGGAAGAAGGAGAATAATAATTTACTTTTCATGGAGCAAAAAGTAAACAAACTTACATTTTAAACCTAATCAGTTCTTTTTTATTCAATGTTCCGCCAACTACCAGCCTCTTCATGAATGCAAGTCAACAAATAATTTATTTAAACCATCCTTCCCTTCACACTAAAACCCTAAACTATATAAATATACCTACTTGCTTTAAGCCATGAGAGACCCATCTATGATGTTTTTCTACTGTTCTACAAGGAATAAAGAAGAGCTCTTCTTGAAATGAGAGTTCAATGCTCTGCAGCCAGACTACTCATTATCGTCCTAGTTGTAGTGAGCATGGTGTGTGCCGTAGCCATGCGACCAATTCCACACAACTCTGACAGCTGTGCGTGGCCTATGAGGTACTATAGTACGCGGGCAGTTATTGCATCATGGATGGAGAGGCTCCCGTCTGGGCCGAGCCCTCGAGGTGGAGGGCACTAGAGATTAGATATTTTTTTACTTAATTAAAATGAACTTGAAAACTTTGGTGAAATTAATTTATGCAATTAAATCAGAAGTTAATGTACACATAAAATTTACAGTTTGTATTAAGGATAGTTATGTTGCAAGTAGTGTATGTTGTTTTGATGGATCCTGGATTCATTTTTTCTTGATTTATTTCTTCTATAATTTGTTATTTTATTTTTATATTAGGTTGTAAAAATTCATGTAAAGAATTGCACAGGCATGTTTTTTTCATTTGTTTATATTTTGTTGTGAAGAAGTGTATCTGTTCCTGATATTTTACTATAAATCTGAGGTGCTCAACTTTGAATTTTTAAACTTGAGAGGAACAAAAGTATATTTAATAAACTTTTAATTGCCCTCAGTTAAAATTACAATTAGTTTTAAGTATCTTGTTTTAACATTTCTCTTCTCTTTTGACATTTATCACCGGATTTTATACTGCCTCAGCAACAGCCTTTGCAACACCATGTGCCTTCTCAGAAATAACCTCTTTAACCCAAAGGCTTTTTCAACGATCTCTTGTCTGGCTGAGAATTACTGGACTTCTCTTTCCCATTCATTTCTTCCATCTTTGTTTTTTCATTTGATATTTTGATCATCATTTACTCTCTTCGTTTAGAAAATAAAAAAAGGAAATGAAATTTCGAATAGAGTAATCATATTACGATAGAAAAATGTTTACAATTGTTGACCTCATTTTTATAATAGATCAACCTTTTGACCTAAAAAGTCAACTTTGGTCAAAATGGTCAATCCATACCCAATGACCAACCCTGTTGACCCAATAGGTTAACCTTTTGACCTAAAAAGTCAACTTTGGTCAAAATGGTCAATCCAGACCCAATGACCAACCCTGTTGCCCCATATGTCAACCCTTTGACCTAAAAAGTCAACTTTGTTCAAAATGGTCAATCCAGACCCAATGAACAACCATGTTGACCCCATAGGTCAACCCTTTGACCTAAAAAGTCAAATTTGGTCAAAATGGTCTATCCAGACCCAATGACCAACTCTGGTCAACCTTTTGACCTAAAAAGTCAACTTTGGCCAAAATTATCAATCCAGACCCAATGACCAACCCTGTTGACTCAATATGTCAACCTTTTGACCTAAAAGTCAACTTTGGTCAAAATGGTCAATCCTGACCCAATGACCAACTCTATTGACGCAATAGGTCAACCTTTTGACCTAAAAAGTCAACTTTGGTCAAAATGGTCAATCATGACCCAATAACCAAACCTTACTGACCCAACAGGTCAACCCATGACCTAAAAGTCAACTTTGGTCAAAATGGTCAATTCTGACCCAATGACCGAACCCTACTGACCCAACAGATCAATCCTTCACCCCAAAAAATCAATTTTGGTCATACTGGTCAATTATTGACCCAATGACCTGTTTAAGACTCCAAAATGACAAAATTAATCAAATAATTAATTTCAAAATTATTTTGATTAATTAAATTGACTAATAATTTAATTTTCATTATTTTAATTAATGACATAATTAACTAAAATGAAAATTAAATTAAAAATCATAAAATGACAAAATACACCAAAATGAAATAAAAATGACAAAATTAATAAAATAATTAATTTCAAAATTATTTTGATTAATTAAATGACTAATGATTTAATTTTTAAAATTTTAATTAATGACATAATTAATTAAAATGAAAAATTAAATTAAAAGTCATAAAAATGATAAAATGCACAAATTAATTAAAAATAATGGAATTAATCAAATAATTAATTCCAAAATTATTTTTGATTAATTAATGGACCATTAATTTAATTTCCATATTTTAATTAATGACATAGTTAATTAAAATGAAAATTAAATTAAAAATAAATGAAATGAGACAAAATCCAATTTTAAATAAAAAAAGACGTGAAAATTAATCTAATAATTGATTTGAAATTATTTCTAATTAATAATTGATTAATAAAATAATTTTCAATATTTTAATTAATGACATAATTAACTAAATGGAAATTAAATTAAAAAAGGGGTATTAAATGGAATTTTAACCTATGACATTATGGTTTTCCAAAAATTCCAAAACTCCTTTATGACATCACACATGACCTCATATGGGTTAGACACAACCCATTAATGACTCATTCAATATGACCCAATCCATTAATGACCCGTGGCATGCCATTTAACCATGGTTAAAAGCTATTATAAAAGCATTATGATAAAGGAAATGAGGTGGCATGATCCCTTCAATCCAAAGCATGATTCATCCATTTGCATGGGTGAGGTGGCCGGCCATCCCAAATGGCTTATCACACACCACTTAAACTACCCAATGGAAGAGAAGCACCACTTAAACCATGCCTTTACCTTGGCTAAATGTAATCATAACCTATTCATAAGTAGGAAGCCTATGTGTCACCTTATGCCAAAGTGAACAAGTGACTTGTAAGCTCATGAGAGAGAGCAAGTCAAGCTCATTTTAAGAAGCCAAACCACCTCATGGATTGCTCAATAGGATGGAGCCAAGGACTTAACTCAATCCTTATCATAATGAGAGCTCATTATGAATACTACATAGGAAAACCCATAGAGGATAAAATTTCAACTGAAAACTTATCCTCAACCATCATTAAGAAGGATAACACCTTCCCCGAGTGGAGCTAAATGAATCCAAGCCTCTCCATGGCTATAAATAAGCCCTACCCAAACCCATATGGAGGAGAGAAAAAAATTCCTAGCGGTTTATAGGCTGCCCAAACTCTCTTGCTCCCAAGACCAAAAATCTTCCTTAGAGCCTAGACAATAAGCCTCAGTCAAGACTTGACCCAATTAGCCACTCTATCGAGCCAATTTGATCAAACCAAGCCAAAATTACATTTCAACCACCTTTGGTCTTGCACCTATATAGACCCGATTCGAGTCCAAATTTAAGTGGGAAAGAACTTCCCTAGGACCACAGGAGGCTACACAACAAGTCCAATCAAGCTCAAGATTATTGTGGCTAAGGTATGAATTTTTTTGTCCAAAATAATTTGTATAATTGAAAAATCATGGACTAAACTAGCCCAGAAAATTATGATCACCGTATAGATGTCATCTACTTATCCAGATGATTCCATAGGTTAAAAAATCACTCATGTTCATTAAGAAATGAGTGAGATATTGAGCTTAGAAGTTGGACGGTTCACGAATTTTCTGAATTATCTGGATAAATCCAGGGCCGTCCGATCCGGTGTTTTGAAACGGGCGGCCCAGATCTAGCGCTGCGGTGTTCGGTGTTCGGTGTTCGAATCTGCGCAGCGGATCATCCCGCTCCTTTGACCCGTACGAGGACACGTGTCGGGCCGAGAAATTTCTGGGCTAAGTTTAATCCAAATTAACCTTAAAAACTTCGAAAAATCATAACTTTTTGTATAGACCTCCTAAAAATAAAATAAAAATACCTATGGAAAGCTCTTGAAGATAAGAAAATTATGAAATTAAAATCATAATTTTTTTCTTAGTGTTTAATTTTTAAATAATTAATTACTCTCTAGAGTAATTTAATTATTAAAAATTAATTATAATTCCAAAAATTATGAAATTTTCAAAGAATTATCCTTCTGTTATGGCACACATCTCTTAATTTTCCTAAGGATAGAAAAATTCTTTAGGATATTTTTCTTTAATTTCTAAGCAACTTTGTAATTATTTATAAAAATAATTATAAAAATTAGAAATTAAGGAAAATAAAATTAAAAATGGCTAGAAATTTTAGGGTGACACATGAAGACTCTAAAGACAATGATTTTTAAGCCATTAAGCAATTTTAAATGACATTTCAAAATTTAGGATTTAAAATTTCATTATTAATTAATAAATTTAAAATCCTAAAAATCACTCTTTCACCCTACTTAGCCCATTCCACAATGGGTTGAGTCAAACTTAAGTCTAACTCCAAATAGACTTAAAGCAAGTCTAATGACATCAAAATAGACTTAAATCAAAGTTTAATTAAACTTAAAAGACATAATTAAGTTTAATTAATTCTTATTAAACCTTAAAGACATTAGGTTTAATATAAAATAAAATTTTAATTAAACTTAAAAGACATAATTAAGTTTAATTAATTCTTATTAAACCTTTAAAATATTAGATTTAATATAAAATCAATTTTTAATTAAACATAAAAGACATAATTAAGTTTAATTAATTCTTATTAAACCTTAAAGACATTAGGTTTAATATAAAATCAAAGCTTAATTAAACTTAAAAGACATAATTAAGTTTAATTAATTCTTATTATACCTCAAAGACATTAAGTTTAATATAAAATCAATTTTTCTATTAAACTTAAAAGACATAATTAAGTTTAATTAACTCTTATTAAACCTTAAAGACTTTAGATTTAATATAAAATCAATTTTTTGAATTAAACTTAAAAGGCATAATAAAGTTTAATTAATTCTTATTAAACCTTAAAGACATTAGGTTTAATATAAAATCAATTTTTAATTAAACTTAAAAGACATAATTAAGTTTAATTAACTCTTATTAAACCTTAAAGACATTAGGTTTAATATAAAATCAATTTTTTTTCAATTAAACTTAAAAGACATAATTAAGTTTAATTAATTCTTATTAAACCTTAAAGACATTAGGTTTAATATAAAATCAATTTTTTTAATTAAACTTAAAAGACATAATTAAGTTTAATTAACTCTTATTAAACCTTAAAGACATTAGGTTTAATATAAAATCAATTTTTTTAATTAAACTTAAAAGACATAATTAAGTTTAATTAATTCTTATTAAACCTTAAAGACATTAGGTTTAATATAAATCAATTTTTTTTATTAAACTTAAAAGACATAATTAAGTTTAATTAACTCTTATTAAACCTTAAAGACATTAGGTTTAATATAAAATCAAATTTTTTAATTAAACTTAGAAGACATAATTAAGTTTAATTAATTCTTATTAAATCTTAAAGACATTAGGTTTAATATAAAATCAAATTTTAATTGAACTTAAAAGACATTATTAAGCTTAATTAATTCTCATTAAAAACATTAGGTTTAATACAAACCAAATTTTAATTAAGCTTAAAACATCACAAAGCTTAATTAAACCTATTAAACTTTAATTAATTTAGGTTTAATACAAAACAAACCTTAATAAGGTCTAAAATACCAATTAGACTTAATTAAACCAATTAAATCTTAATCATATTAGGTTTAATTTAATTAAACCATAGTTAAGTCTAACCCAATTAGATTTAATTAATCCTTAAGCCTTACTTACATTAGGCTTACATAACTCTTAAATCATAACCCAATTAAACTTAATTAATCCTTAAGCGTTACTTACATTAGGCTTAAGTAATCCTTAAACCCTAATTAGGTCTAACCCAATTAGACTTAATTAATCCTTAAGCCTTACTTACATTAGGCTTAAATAACTCTTAAATCCTAATTAAGTCTGACCCAGTTAGACTTAATCAATCCTTAAGTAATCCTTAAAACCTCATTAGGTCTAACCTAATTAGACTTAATTAATCCTTAAGCCTTACTTACATTAGGCTTAAATAACTCTTAAATCATAATTAAGTCTAACCCAATTAGACTTAATCAATCCTTAAGTAATCCTTAAACCCTAATTAGGTCTAACCCAATTAGACTTAATTAATCTTTAAGCTTTACTCACATTAGGATTAAGTAATCCTTAAACCATAATTAAGTCTAACCCAACTAGACTTAATTAATCTTTAAGCCTTATTTACACTAGGCTTAAATTAACCATAAACCATAATTAAGTCTAACCTAATTAGACTTAATTAACTCTTAAACCTTACTTATATTAGGCTTAAAGAGCCTTTAAACCTTAAATTAAGTCTAACTCTATTAGACTTAATTATCTCTTAAGTCTTTCTTACATTAGACTTAAGTAGCTTATAAACCCAAGTAAGTCTAACTCTAATAAGACTTAAAACATATAACTTAGGTTCAATCTAACTTGAATCCAAGTTAACCCAACCTTAGGTTTGTTGACCTAATTTTTGGTGAGGTCTGATCTCTCTCCTTAGTACTTAGGATCTAGCCATAGGTTTTCCCCTTTGACCATCCTAGAGGACTAGAAATGGGACCCACCACTTAGAAATTCAAAACGCTTCTTGACTCCCTTTAAACCCCACATGTTTGATTGTAAACCCCCAGGCCACTTGGCGGGTTAAGATCAATATGTGGAGGTTTAAATGATGAGTTTCCTATATGACTCTTTGGCCTTAGGAGTACCCTGGATGGCCTGGTCTGGTGAGGTCTAGCTTGCACACACCACACTCTCACACTCATTTCAAATCTTAAAACCACTTTTACTCAATTTGACTCCCTGACTCATGTAGGTAACTCATACGGATGGACCTTAACCCCTAAGCTCGTGGCTAAGAGGGTTAGGAACAACATATTGAGTGCCTAAAATGAGTCATCTCATGGCTCTTGTGAGCTTAATATGGCTTCATGGATCAATCAAATGGTTTCATTTCGCTCACACCTAATTAATCTCCATTTTTCCCAAATTTCAATTTTTGACCCTCGAGACCCTAAACCCACCAAACCTACCAAATGCCCTTGAAATTGCCCAAAATTTGAAAAATTGCCTAAATTACCCAAAATTCCTCAAAATCAATCCTAATTATTCTCCACCACTCAAATTGATCATCCATGGCCAAATATACCAAAATTTCCAAAATACCCCCCAATAACCTCCAAATACCCAAAATACCCTTTTAACCCAAAAAAATCCAAAAATTCCAGAAAATCCCAAATATTCCCAATTTCATTTTGTTCAACTACATCATAGGCTAATTTTGTCAATTTAGCCCATTTTTACCAAAATCCCTAATCTGACCTTTTTTTAACTTAAGTGGACCCAATGTCCAACCAAATCACTTCAATTGACCTCTATTTTGATCCAATTCAATTCTAAACTTCAATTAAATATCCCCAATATCAATTTAAACCAAATCCAAACCCAATTTTATCAACATGTGGATCTAATTTCAATTTGAAGCTTAAAGCCCAATTTTGGCCCATGACCTAAACTTAGCCCAAACCAACCCAAATCAACTCCAATTAGCCCCAAATCTTTTCTAAAACCTTCCAAACATCCCCAAAAATAAAACATTAACTTGATTTGCCCCAAATTTGAACCCAAACTTCACCCAAGCTTAACTTAAGCCAAAATTCCCTAAATTGGCCTACACAAATCATGAACCTACTAATCAAGCTGATCCAAATGACTTTCTTTTTAGCCCAAACCAGCCTTGGGGAGGTGTACCTAGCCTAATCCATGCATTGGACCAAATTAAGCCAAAATGAATTCTCCCCCATTCCATTTAAATCAAATCCTTTACACATGTCCAAAGCCAATTACTCACCAAACCCCAGCCCTGACCTCACTGGTCAAGATGGTGACCAATGCCTGGCCGGCCAGCCACTGGGTAGCCGAAAAACACCATGACCGAGAGCTCCATGTGAGCCAAAATTTCAAATTCTCCCTTGCTGAGCTGTCCCAACCCTAGTGGACACCAGAGCTCTTCTTCTCCTCCCCTGAGCAGCTGATCCCAGCCTCCAATTGCCCCTGGGAAGCCCTCCAGCCATGGCTATTTAAACTCCTCACCTCCACGGCCAAAAGGTTGGATGCAATGGACCTTACCAAAACCCTACCCAATCCATTCCAAACCCTTCTCCTAACATAGAGCAGTTGATCCCCACTGAAATCCAACCCTAAAACCCCCTCTGTGAGCTCAATTTTAAGCTCAAAACCATGACTCTTCACCACAGTGAGCCAATCTTCAAATTGATTGACTCTACACCTTCATCAGACCAAGAGAAGAAGTTCCCCAGCAAAAGCCCCCTCACCAGCTAGCCATTCTCTCTATCAGCCAAGCTTTGAAATCGGGCTTGGTGGAAATCAGGTCTAGACATTTCACCACAGCTCCAGGCTTCATCCCTAGCTTCCCTGGACTCCAACGAACATTCCAAGCCCCTCTTATTGAAGCTTCACTTCTCAGAGCCAAGGTATTAAACTCCTCCTTCCGGAGAGCTTCTTCCGATTCTCCATTTTTTTGAGTCGATTTCAATGCATGTTAGCCGTATAAATGTGTTCATCTTGTCGAGACAAGTTCATAGAGCCCAATATCATGTAATTTGGTGGAGTATTGAGTGAGAACTTAGGGTTAGAAGGTGGATGGCTCTCGGGGCGCACCAGTCGTAAACGATAACCAGCCGTCGTCAGATCGAGTGTGTATCAGATGGACAGCCAGGATCGCACTGGATGAGAGCTGGGAATGAAACCGCGGGCCGCGTGGCATCTTAGTCAAATGGCGGCGTCAAATGGCAGAGTGACGCGTGTGCTTTCGACCCGGACGAGGATGACGCGGCGCTGACTGGTTTAAGTAGATAAATAGGATTTTTTTGAATTTATTAAATACCCAGAACTTTGAAAATTCATATCTTCATGTAGAAAAATCACAAAAATAAAATAAAAATACTCTCTTGCTCAGTGAACAGAGGAGAACAATGTGGAAAAAGAATTAACTTATTTTGATGAGTATTTATTTTTAATTAATTATCTACTATTTTAAGTATTTCAATTCTCCATGCATGCATACAATTCACCATGACATGAGACCATAGGGCTTTTGTAGCCTCTTTTCTGGGGAACATTCCCTGAATTTTTCAAGACCAGAGGCTACCTCTATGGTAAGTTATTGATTTTCCAAATTTATGTATCTGTTTTGATATTTTAATTCCAATAATTAGCATGTTGCTTAATAAATTCTAGGAAAATTAGAGGAGGTAGCTTATGACTAGAAGAACCTATGAAAATTATGGTTTGACTTAGTTCTTTAAAAATAACCCTAATTAGCTTAAACACTCAAAATTGAATTTTAATTAATTAGGAGTAACCACACACTAAAATCACTTGAAAACAATTTCCCACTATCATTTAGGATGTAGTGAACCTCATATAAAAATTTCAAGTCAATTGAAAATGATTTAACTCATTAAATGAATTAATTGACAAAGCCATTTTGAAAATTAAAAAATTCATAAAACCCAAAATACACTTCAAAAATTCACCAAATTGGTTTTGTGGGCTCTCTGATATCAGAGGAGTCTAAAAAAATTAAAATTGGAATTTTCTAAAAATTTTCATTTTTAACCATATTTTAAATATTTTAATAATTAAAAAATTTAAAAAACCACAAAATATTAAAATTCATAAAAATGTCATATTTGGTCCCTTAATTACTTAGGAACCAACCAAATATTTTTCCTAAGTCTCTAGGCTAAGATATTAAATTTTAAAGGCTTAAGACAATTTTTAATATAAAAAAATGAATTTTCATATCTTCCCACTAAAATAATTCTAATAAATCAAAGAAAAATCATAAAGTTATAAAATTTGTTTCTCTGACTTCCCTGAGGTCAGAGGGATTTAAGAAAAATATAAAATCCATTTTTCAACTTTAATTTTATTTTATAATTAATTAATACCCCAAAACTCAAATAATTATAATAAATCAAATATAATTCAAAAAATCACCAAAATTTGTCCAAGTGATCCTCTAGTCAGTAGGGACATCCCATAATTTTCTTAAAGACAGAAATCTCACTTTGGTCATGTTGTTGAAATTTTCATTGAAAAACCTCATTTTGCATTAAAATAAATATATAAATAAAATTAAAAACAGAAAGATCACATTTTATTCTCTAATGTCTTAATTGAAATATGAGTAAAGTGACATAAAAATTCCAAGTTCATTTGAGCTCAATTTAGTGAGTTATGAAATAAACAAGCCTAAAGGGGGCATAATGGTAGTTAAGGAATGTTAACCATAACTAAATTTTAGGCTAAACCGAAGGGAGGGATAAAATATTGACCTTAAATTCTTATTAGATGATTGATACTAAGGTAGTCAAGGGGTAGAAACCCATTAATCACTTTCAACAAATCAAAATGAAACTTTGATTAATTAAATAATTTAAATTTTGGGAGAATAATTGAAATTTGGATTATTAAAATGGGGATATAATTTAGGAAGATTATAATCATTTAATCTAAAATCCCTAAATGAACCATTCCAATAATACTCAACTCTTAATCAAATTTAAAGACATGATGATCAAAATTAATAGTTAAAAGGGAAATAACTTGTTAAATAAATTGAAACTTAAAATATTAAATGATTTAACAATTAAATTAAATAAACTTAAAGATATTTAAAACTAATTTGAGATTAATTAAAAGTCAAATTGAAACAAATTTAAGATGTCAAAATTAATCTGAAATTGTTTAAGACTTACATCAAAACAAATTTAAAACATCAAAGATTAAGCTGGAACAATTCATGATTAAAACATCATAAATTAAAAATTAAATCAGTTTAAAACATTAAAATTAATCTAAAACATTAAAATCATTTAAAACATAAAGACTTAACTGAATTAAACAGCTTGAACACTTTTCCAACTTAAAATGATTTAAAACTCCTAAAAAGATCAACTAAAACCTTATAACTGAATTAAAAATCACTTTAAATCTCCAACTCAAAACTTCAATTAAGAAAGGTTAAAATCTTTAACGAACTAATTTGCCCCTAAAGGCTTTCATTATCATAACTCTTAAATGAAGCATTAAATGAAATGTCACCTTACTCACAAGGATAATCGAACATCCTAATTCATCGAGTAAGAGCAACCCGGGTGATTGATTCATCACCACAATGAAACTAATCGAACTTAAGGCAATCCTTAAAAATGTTTAAGAAGATGTTCAAAATTCAGTTCCGAACACTTCTCTAACTTGATGGGATGTTTTAAAAGAACAGTGAGACTTCATTGTTCTTTGGTGAAGAAAATCATCCTTAATAAAACACAGGAACCTAGACGTCATAAGAAGTGACTAGTGATAAGATTAGGATTTTGGTAGATAACCAAAACCTTCCCTTAACTCTACGCAGGTATTATCTTGCAAATATATAAAATGCTTTGACATGTGTCTTAAGTGCAACTCGAAATGATGAGAAGACCCTCCAGATACGCTTTTACTTTATTGCAATTTACTTACCTGTACTGCACTTTACTTTTCTTGCATGATAAACAAGAACGTCACCATGCATGAAAATTGAAACCTTTAGGATAGCCACAAAACTGAAAACTCAAAACTAAATTAAAATCAACACAAGATAAAATTCACCGCCTCAACATTCAAAAGATAAAACAACTCAAAATTTAATCACAAACAGAATAACAAAACCACAACTACAACTAAATTAAAACGTCTTGTTGGATGATCGGGAATACCTCAGATGATGTAACCTACGTGTTGTTAACGAGATTTCCCACGGTCTAAATGAAAGTGTGGAACTCATTTAGTTGAGTTTAGCAAATTCATTTAGACTAAGTGAATCCGATAAAAATAACGGTGCCGGAATGATGGAACCGTGAGATCTTAACTGGTGTTGTTATAACCAAATTTAAGATTCCCCTAACAAAATGTTAAAACACTTGAACCTTAAGAATTTTTCTAAACCAAAACACTTCTCTCATCTCCTGATTTTCACTTTCTAAAACTAAACCTCTGCAACAACAAGGAGCTTAGAGCATGGTGGGCAGCACGGCCATCTTCATCAGCAAAAAACTTATGTCTACTTCAACAAAACCTTTCTTAGAATTAAATAACAAAGCCATATGATTTTGAGGTAGTTTGCTTAGTGCAACATAAATTCTCAACTTTTCGTTAGACATTTGCATAATCAAGTTATGCAAATTAAGCCCTAACCGGTCTTAGGACTCCGAGGTAGTCATTTGGTACTACATAAACCCTCACATCTTCGAGGCTATTTGTGTGATTTTATCATACAAGCATAAGTCCTAAAATAACTAAAATTGACAGTATTGAAACATTAAATAATATTCTCAAATTGAAGCCAAACAATAGAGTAGTTTGGAAAGTTACCAAGATTCTTCTTGGATCCCCAACTTCCCCTACCTTTCCTCCTTTAGATTCCTAAAATAAACTGTTTCAAACTTGATCCATTCCCTATTGAAATTTCCAAAATCCAATTGTTTGAAAACCTTAAACTTTGAAATTCTTAAGAGCAAAACCACTGATCATTATCGAAAGCTTTCTTAAGTGATTTCGGATATTTAAGATATAATTAACTATAGGGGCTTGCCCTTATAGGGAACTTTAAGAACCCATGTAATATAAACCCTGCTTAATTTCTTTATATTAAGCAGGGGAACTTGTCGTCTTATAAAATTGGTTCGCATACCAAACAGATGTCACAAATCTTCTAATTTATTTAATCTAGCCCCATCATCAAACAATGTATCTATTCCTCGAGATAAATACTCAATTTGTGATACGGTGCTCATTTATATAAACTATTTGGGATGTGAGATCGGTTTGATTTCTTATCTTAAAATTTTCAAACATAAAATTATTTTCAAAAAATCAAATGTTACCTTTCAAATTAAATTATATATATATTTAAATTAAATTTAAAATCTAAAATTCGCCGACAATTTCTGTAAGCGACCCCCTTTAAAAGCACTTAACCTACAAATATGCCGACAAGGTTCAAATCATATTGAACCTAAACTAAATTTCTAAATTAAGTTCAAACAGACATGAACTCAAGTTAACTCAACTTTAGATTCAACCCACAATGAATCTAAACCAAACTTCTAACTTAGGATGAAATATATATGAACTCAAGTTAACATAAACCTTTTAGGTTCAACATACATGAACCTAACCTTAACCTATACTTAGGTTCAACCCAATTTGAACTTAAGTTAAACCTTTTAGGTTCAACATACATGAACCTAACCTTAACCTATACTTAAGTTCAACCCAATTTGAACCTAAGTTAAACCTTTTAGGTTCAACATACATGAACCTAACCTTAACCTATACTTAAGTTCAACTCAACTTGAACTTAAGTTAAAACTTTTAAGATCAACATACATGAACCTAACCTTAACCTATACTTAGGTTCAACCCAGCTTGAATCTAAGTCAAACTTAAACCTTAATTAAGTCTACCAGATTAGAGTTAATTAATCTGCTAAACCTTAACTAACTAAGGATTAATCAAACCTAAACCTTAATTATTAAACCTTAACTAACTAAGGTTTAATCAAACCTAAACCTTAATTAAGTCTATCACATTAGACTTAATCAAACCTATTAAACCTTAACTAACTAAGGTTTAATCAAACCCAAACTTAACATAAGTCTAACCCATATTAGACATAAGTCAAACCATACTTAGGTTCAACCTGACATGAACCTAAGTCTAACCCAAACCTAACTTAAGTCTAACCCATATTAGACTTAAGTCAAACCATACTTAGGTTCAACCTGACATGAACCTAAGTCTAACCCAAACCTAACTTAAGTCTAATTCATTAGACTTAAGTTAAACCATACTTAGGTTTAACATGACATGAACCTAAGTCTAACCTAAACCTAACTTAAGTCTAACCCATATTAGACTTAAGTCAAATCATACTTAGGTTTAACATGACATGAACCTAAGTCTAACCTAAGCCTAACTTAATTTCAACCCACATTGAACTTAAGTCCAAACCTAAACCTTAGGTTCAACCTAACTTGAATCTAAACCAAAACCTAACTTAAAGTTCAACTCATATTGAACTTAAGTCAAAATCTAAACCTTAGGTTCAACTGACAATAAACCTAACTCAACTCAACTCGACATAAACCTTAGGTTCAACCCAAATTGAACCTAAATCGACATAAATCTTAGGTTCAACCCAAATTGAACCTAAATCGACAAAATTGAACTCAAATTGACATAATCAACATAAATTTGATATTTCAAACATAAATTGACATAATCAACATAAATTTGATATTTCAAACATAAATCAATATAATCGACATAAATTTGACATTTCAAAACAAAAATCAACATAAACGATATAAATTTGACATTTCAAAATAAAAATCGACATAAACGACATAAATTTGACATTTCAAAACAAAAATTGAAATGAAATGACATTAATCGACATTTCAAACATAACTCAAACATAATTTGACATTAAATGACATTTTAAATCAAATTCAACAAACACCGACATTAAACGACTTTAATTGACATTTCAAACCAAATTCAACAAACATCGACATTAAATGACATTAATCGACATTTCAAACCAAACTCAATATAACTCAACATAAATTGATATAATTCGACATAAATCAACATGATCGAACTTAACACGACATGAACCGACATAATTCTTAAGTTCAACCTGTATCGAATTTAACTTAAAATACGACATCATAATTCTTAAGTTCGACCCACATCGAACTTAACTCGACATAAAATTAAACTCAAATTGACGTAAAACCCAAAATCAAACTCAAATCGACATAAACCGACATAAAACCCAAAATTAAATCCAAATTGACAAAAAAAATCCAAAATCAAACTTAAATCCACATAAATCTAAATCGACATCTCAACCACATTTGGACATCCGACAACTCTGGATCAACAGACACTTTGACCAGGTAATCTAAATATCTTGATATGACATTGTTTCTAACTTTGTTTTCCTTGCAGGATGAAGACATGAAGTTTCGTTTAGATTTTCTTTGCATGTTATAGGATGTGCTAACTCTGTTTTGCAGGACGTTGACAACGGAACATTGAAGACAAAACCAGGACTTTAGGATAACCACGAAATCTAAATTTTCCATAAATGACAAACAAAAATGACATGACAACAAAGACAACTGGACTTTTAGGTTAGCCACGAAATCTGAAATAAAACAAAAAAATCATTAACATTGACATCGACATAACATCAACATTAACAAAAACATACAACGACATTTCTATACCACAATAAAATGATGACATGACACTAAAACAAAATAAATACATGACAAAAGGATATTAAGATGACCACAAAACCAAAACTTAAAACAAAAGGAAATCATAAAAAAATAACAAAAATAAATAAATAATGATATCTTCTTGACATCATAGAAGGTATCTCATGACATAATAACGACATCTTCTTATAGGAGATAAAATATCTCATGACAAATTGAGATATTAATCACGATATCTCATGACATTACGACATCACATTAAGACATGACATAAAATGACATGACATTATGATTCACATTACGAGATGACATAAAATGACATGAAATTACGACATCACATTATGACATACAAACTACGACATCCCGACATATCACATGACATGATATGATACTAAACCAAAATAAACAAAAACTGACACTTGACATGAAACGACAAAATCATTGACATCGACATCGACATGGTATCTAACATAAAACCGACACTTCCAAAACAAACAACAAATCAAAATAACAACATCCAGACAAAGCAATGATAAATCAAACGGAATGATAATAAAACATAACGACAACAAAATGACCTTAACAAATACAAAACAATGATGAAATTAAAACAAATAAAACAAACATAAAACCAAGACAATATCATCATGACAATATAACAACTTGACAAAACGACACCACGACATCATGAAATAATAAAATGCAATATGACAAAATAATATTACAACAATAAAAATGACATTACGACATGACATAAAACAACATGACATACAAACTACGACATCCCGACATAACATATGACATGACATACAAAATGACAAAATAACATTACAACAATAAAACAAAACATAACAAAGCAACGACATACACCCAACATAAACAAAACTTTCTGGTAGTATCGATTCCTCAGAAATGCACTTCCATAACAACACTTACACTTCTTCGAGGATAATTGTTAACCTTAATCGGGAGTTTTCTTAGGCAATATTAATTGCTCGAGATGTAATTACTATAGGAGCTTGCTCCTATAGGAGACTAAAGAACTCAGGATATGTATTTTACCTAAAAAACCTCTTTGGTTACCCAAGATCTTCATATGATTTTCTCATATAAAAAACTTCAGTAATTACACAATCTGAAGACTTGTTCTATGAGATTATCATTTGATATTATTTTCTCTCAATCTCTATCATGATTAATCCTTCTCAAAATTCTCCAAAGACTTCTGATAATAATTCTAGGTAGGATAAGAATTAGGACGATAGATAGAGAAAGAGAGTGTCGACTCCTTGACATTAACATAATATGAGAATTGATAGCGATGCAAGTCGACAAAAAAAAAGATTTTTATCACCATCAACAATATTTCAAGATCAAATCTACATATTAAAATTAATACAAAAACTTATAAAAAAGTTCATAATTTTAACAAAAAAAATTCTATATTCTTATATATATTCATTATTAAATTTATTTTCTTTGATTTGAATCTCCCAGAAAAACAAGTTCCTGAGTTTTAGTGCTACAAAAACTATTGATAAAGGAGCCTAGCTTGTGTTTAGTTTCTTTTAGATAGCTTTATCAAAGAAATTGATCCCAAAGTATTTCATAATAGGAACAAATCGGCTAAAAAAAGTTATAAGTATCAATAAGCTAAATCAAAAAGGGGTAGATATAATCCTATAACTATGTTATGATTTCGTCATCTTGAGTTACTAAACGCTAACTCTACATAGTTAAGAAGGCAATCAACTCAATTTAATTTGAGGTTCTTTATCAAAAACAAAAAATACCTCATCTTAAAAAGCTTCCTAGTCCTGGAACCATAAATGAAACATAGAATTCATAGAAAATATTAGATAATGAGCAATTATTGAGGACTTGAATCTTGTTGAAGTACAAAATGTTTATAGAGTGAGATGACTGGAATAATTGAATCATCTAAGTCAAATTAATCTATCTCGACGTATAGTCTTATATTGATTGAAACTGTCACAAGATTATGAGGACATACTTGAGTTTCACTTAATGATGATTGCATAAATCAAGGCATTAATCATAGTTTAATGGAGCAGATATATTCCATGGGACATGAATGATACAAAGTTATTTATCTATTTGATGATTAAAATGCTTGAAAGTAATACATGCCATGATTAATGAATTAATTAGATTTTTTTATTTAATAAAACTCTATTGTGAAATGTTTAGATAGTGTTGAGTAAAATGAGAAATTAAATAATAATTTATTTGGTTGTTTAATGTCAATAGTTATATAATTATTTAACAAGAAATTCTATAAGAGAAGAATTAAAATAAAAATTCAAGTTCAAGGTTGAACCTCAACATTACATCCGTATAACTTCAATGCCATAATAACAAAATATAACTAAGAAACAAAGAGAAAAATGTTTTTTTTTTTTTAATCGAGTGTGTCCACCAAATATCTTGAAATATTTCCATCTAAATGATCAGATATGTCAGTTGAAGAACAATATATCACCTCGAGGGGAGAAACTATTTTGTTGAAATTGATCTAATAATTTAGAAAATGAAAATCCTTAAGATTTAAGTGAACAAATAATTTTTTCCCTACCTTATAAGTGTAAGATAAAGTTTATTTTATTCTGGGGTTTGCTATTCCTACAAGGGATATAAACAATCTCTAGAGTTGTAAACTTCAAAAAAAAAACTCAATGAAAGTATTGACTTATTTTTTTTAGATTTCATGGTTGAACATTTCAAAGTTATAAATTCCAAGGGTGATGTATGGATCTAAGTTCAGACTTTAAGAGAATCAATTTCAGCGGTTCAGACATACATTCTAATGACTATGCATCATGTAAACGCCTTGAAAAAGGAATTAATTGACCTTGGGAGGAAGGTTTACCATGTTTTTGAATTGGAGATTGTTAGAAAAGAGTGAGTTCAACTAAAATTTGGATAAGAACAAAGGGAACTAAAATGGATTGGATAAGTTTATTTTAAAAGATTGATTGGAGATGTTAAATTTGTAGGTTTGAATAACGAAGAAAGGTTTGAAAGGTTCACTTTGAAAGATTTTAGTTCACAAGATTCTTAGTGACATAATTAAGTAGGAAATATTTCTGGATTTTGGTGATGCCCTAACCCTAAAATGAATCTAGACTCTCTAAAAAGACTAAACAAGTGAACAAACCTAAGTTTTGGGTATAACACCCAAGGTCAAGATGCCCATGACTTTCTATCATCCCGAGTGCATTGACATCCTTAAATTATTAACTAGCTATATAATCAAATATCTTCACTTAACACCATAGAAATGAAAGATATAGAATTTCTTAGTTATATGTGGTTAGAGCCTTCATCAATAACTATGGGTTACTTTCTTTCAATGCACCAACATAGTCTCAAGCGTTAAAGGTTGTTTATTTTATAGTCCATAGTCCTTCGCACTAACTAGGGGTAGTAGTCTCTAGTATATGCCTCTATAGTAGACTATTCTAGGGAATGTATGATCCTTTTTGTCATATCTATGTTGGCCATCCTAAGGTTTGCAGTTGATTTTCCTAATGGTGATTTATGTTAGGTAAATTGGTTTTAACTAGATCTATTTTGGGATTTGATATTTAATTCAAGATTTAGTTTACTCCTATATTTGTAGGTCAATGATACAATCAAGGTCTTATTGAGTTGATATTTTGCATTTTATTTCTTCCATTCAGTTTTACCCTTAAGTTTTGTTTCGAGTGTTATTTTGAATTTTTGCATTTGAATGTATATGTAAAAATTATAAGCTCATACGATTTGGTATAAGGATTTAGAAACAAGAAGTTAAGTGTTTCTAGATTCTTCTGTTTCTAGTTATTGTAAGTATCTTAAATGCTTAAAGTTACAAGTTTTAAGCTTATTTTAAAAGTTTAAAGTGCTTTAGTCATGAAAGTTTTAAATTTGATTTATTTTAAAAGAGTTTTAAAGTGTTTAAAGTGAGAATTTCAAAGTACTTTTAAATAGTCTTAGAGCATTTTTAAAGTTAAAATTTTAAGTTATTTAATTTTAAATGGTTTAAAGTGTTTCTTTCTTTCAATTTATTTTACTTTTGATGATTTGAAGTGTTTTAAGAGTTGGAACATTAGGTTATTTTATATTTTGATATTTTAAATTATTTAATTTTTTATGGTTTAAAATGTTTTAAAAGTTAGAGTTTTAGGTTATTCTATTTTAAATGATTTAAAAGTTTTGATATTTTAAATTATTTTATTTTTAGATGGTTTAAAATATTTTAAAAGATAAAGTTTTAGGTTAATTTATTTTAAATGATTTCAAGTGTTTTGATATTTAAGTTTTTAAATTTTTAAATATTTTACAAAAAAACAATTGTTTCAAAATTAAGATATTAAGATTTTTGAAACATTACTTAGAGTATTTCTAAAATTTAGGGTTTAAAATGACTTTAAGAGTTTTAAAATTGATTTTTCAAATTATATTGAATTTAAGCCAAGATATGTGAGTTTAAAAATATTTCTACATTAATCATGTGAGCTGAGAAATATCACATCATATGTAGTATATTTTTCACACTATAAAAGAATATAGAAATGAGAGGTTTTCTCTCCTCTCTCTCTCTCTCATTATTATTATTATTATTATTATTATTATTGTTGTTGTTGTTGTTGTTGTTGTTGTTGCTATTATTTTATTTTGTTTTATTTAGGTACATACATAAAAGTATAAAAATATAAATGGGGGTAACCTCACTTTCACATGCATAGACATAAGTAAAACAAATGAAGGTTATTTCAATTACACATGGATAGGAAAAAATACAAATTATTATTTTCTCATGCTTAAAGAAACCTAAAGAAGATCATATGAAGGTCAATTCATTTCAAATGCATAGACATAGGGAGGAGACATGAATTCTACATCACTTTCACATGCTTTAAAAGATATAGAGAAGATCACCTGAAGTTTATTTCAATTTTACATGATAAAAAAAATAAAGAATCACATGGAGGACTTCATTAGCACATTCTTATAGATATAAGGGAAACACATGAATAGGACTTCAATTGCATATTCTTAAAGGCAAGGCATAATAAAACAAATAAATAAGAATTCACTTGCACATGTTTAAAGACACAATAGAAACACATGGATAAGTCGCTTCATCTTCACATGCTTAGAGACATATGCGAAATACATGAATAGGACTTCACTTGCAAATACTTAAGGAATTAAAAGAAACATATAAATATGACTTCACTTGCACATTCTTAGACATAAGAAGAGCACATACAGGTTACACACATAGAGAGAATGTATGAAGTTACTTTGATTTTGCATGCATAAAGATAGAAATAACACTTATGAATAAGGCTTTACTTGTAAATAAAAATTACATGGAGAAGATACAACATAATTCAGGGATAAACATATAAAGAAACAAATAGGGAAAGCTCGTACAATAATTTATATTGAGAGAATTGTACAAAAGGATAAAAAAGATAGGAAATTTACATGAAAACAAAGTTAACTCCACATAACAAAACCTTTTGAAAGTGAATATGAACATATATGAAAGTGATCACATTAAGAATATATTAAGTTTATATAAAAAAAATGGAAGATAAAAATCACACACCAATAACTACATGAAGAGTAAATAAAAAGTGTAGTTCGTGAAGAGGAGAAGAAGAAAGACGAAGAAAAAGAAGAAGGGGATAAAGTATGTTAATTGGTAGAAGAAGAAGATGAGAGAACAAGAAGTTTGTAAAAAAAAGTAAAGTTGAAGAAGTATGTAGAAGAAGAAGATGATGATTGAAGAAGTATAGAAGGAGAAGAAAGTATGGAAAAAGGATAAGAGAAGGAAGGATTGGAGAAAAAATATAAAATGAAATTTTAAGTAATGGAGAAGAAGAAGTAGTAAAATAAATAGAGGAGAAGAAGGTCGAAGAAGAAAAAGAAGGGGATTGGGTATGTTGATCATTAAAAGAAGAAAATGGGAGAAGAAGAAGTGTGGAAATTAAAGTGCAGAACATTTATGAAGAAGAAGAAGTGCGGAAGAAGAATTGGAGAATGAAGGAGCAGACCTATATCTAACCAAGAACAACCTAAGTCCAATCTAAGCTTAATCTAGGTCCAATCCATGTCAACCTAGGATTATACTAGTTGGCCCCATGTCATACCCAAGCTAAATTTCACGCTGGATTTAGTTGGAACTGTAGATTACCTCAGCTCATTCCCAGCCCAAGTCTGGTCCAGGCTAAATTTATGTTTTGTACAACATGTTTTATATGTCACTTGATGTTTAATTTCATGTACTTCACTTCATGTATAGTTTCAAAAATAAAAAACAATAGAAAAAATCATAAATTGAAAAGGAGAAAGAGAACCTCTTACGAGATGGTTCTCTCTACAAACACCCAAACTTTAAAAGAAAATCTAAAAAAAAAAAAAAGAAAACCTTGATTTTTCACCATGACTGATAAACCTAGGAATTTTAAACAAAACATCAATTAAACACTAAACCTTCAATATTTAAAAAGCACCAACATAAGGAATGAAAAACAAACCTAGGAAAATTCAACACAGACTATATGTTAGCCAACTTGGACACTATAATTGAGGATGCAATACCTACCCTAGGTTAGTCAAAGTATAGAACCATATGTTAGTTTAATAGGTACCCAAGCTAGTGCTAGGACCGGAACATATAAAATAAACAAAGCAACTACATGAGACTAGAGTGAATGTCTTAGCATGATGTAACCCATGATTACTAATGAAGGTATTTTGATTACTTCAAAACTATGAAAACCATCACATGCCCTAATCGTGACGCTCATGGTGGATTTTTGTTTATGAGTTTAGTTATAGTCGAAGGATATCAACATGCTTAGGATGATGAAAAGCCATGGGCATTATTTTCTGGATAATTTTCCCAAAGTTTTGGTCCCATTAGGGTTATGTTGACCTCACCTTTCGTTGAGGTCAAGTTTCCTCTTAGATAGCCTAGGGTCTAGCCATAAAACTCTCTTGGTGGCTTTTCTTAAAAAACTAGCCATGGAACCCTACCACATAGAAATTCCACATGCTTGCTTTGCTCACTTGGATCTTTCACATGTTAAAGCCTAACCTCTAATGATCAGAGGAAAGAATCTAGACATAAGGAAGGCCAAGTGAAATCCCCTATAGGTGGTCAGGCCTTAGGTTGACCCTGGGAGGTCTGAGACTCATGTTCTGCATTCACACACTACAAACTTATAACTCTGAACTAAACACATCCCATTTTGATCCCTTAACTCTTTGGAAACTCACATGAATAGTTTATCCAAACCATAAGCCTGTGGCTAAGGTGACCAGGACTAACACATAGAGGACCAAAGAGAATCACTTTTTATCCGTAACTCAAACAGCTTGAAGTCCCAAGTTGAATTCCAAAATCCTACCAAATTCTGCAATTTTGACCGTTGGTCCTTAAACCTCACCGAATGACCCAAATACCCCAAAACTCCAAAACTCCACAAAATTCCCAAAATCTCCCAAAATTGCCAAAATTCCTAAAAATCATTCCGAAATACCTCCCACCACTCAAATTGACCAAAATTACCCAAATCTAACAAAATTTCCAAAATTGCCCAAAATTGGCCCAATTTACCAAATTGCCCCCGAAAAGGGCATAAAACCCAAAACTTCCCAAAATCATCCAAGCTCTCCAAAAATCATTCCAGATCATTCCCCTCTTCACACTGAGAAGTTTGACTTTAAACATGTCATACTTCCGAGCAACCGGTGGGCCCCTCGCAACCAAAGAAGCCGATATTTGAAAGACGTTCTGAGGTTCGTGAAATCATCCGCATTTGTCATAAATGTCCCCGTACACTGTCATTCAACTCCAAATTTCATTTTGTTCTTCCCCGAGCTTTTAATTTAGCTTTTTGATCACTTACCCTAAAAACCCCCAAAATTACCAAAACACCCCTCCTTAGCCAAAAATTTAAAAAATTCCAAAAATTCCCAAAAATTTCTAAAACCTCCAAAAAATTCCTAATCTCATTTTCTTCAACTACACCATAGCCCAATTTTGTCAATTTAACTCGATTTCGTCAATAGGCTCAAATTTAACTTTTTGACCCGATTGTCGACAAGGTTGCCCAAAAGACCCCAGATCATAAAACGGACTGCGTCGTTGCGTCTAGAACATTAAAATTACTTGGGAAGCATATATAATTTGCTATGTTTCGATGCACGGGTGAATGGTGCCAAAATCAGCGCGTTCGGGTAAGTAATTAAATATTAAAATAATTTTTTTTTTTGTTTTCTCGCTAACCTAGCCCTAGCCGACACCCCTATCCCCTTTGCTTCACAAAATACAACTTGGTCACACCTCCCCCTTGCCATGGCCAAAATTTCCATGGTGTCTCCCTCCTTGCTTCTTCTCCAAGTCATGGCCTCTCTCCTCCTGGCTTCAATCCCATCAATGACAGCCCTCCATCATCTTCTTCAGGCATTAGCCACTTCTTCTCTGCATTCCTTTCATCTCTATCACCTCATAAGTGGTTTAATGGCTGCATACCTAAAAAACTATTGGCCTTTACCCAAAGGTAGGTTGGGTGGCTTCTTCTTCCCCCTCTTCTTGTTCCTTTGGCTTTAAAATGACCTCTTTTCCCCCCTTTTTTGGTGTTGTTCGAAAATTTAAGAAGCTTGGGGAGGTGCTGCCCAAATTTCTTCTAAGATTGTATGTGTCTTTCTTTGGTGCCTCATATCAAGTGGTAATCTTCTTAACTCCTTAATTTATATGGTTGCTTGATATTTGATGTTGGGATTGATTCATCCTATGGCTTAATTGTTTGCTTGGCTACCTTTTCTTTCCTCATTTTACATTTCCATGAGCTTATTTAAAAAACAAATAAATGACAAAGGGAAGTTTTGGGATTTTGCATTTGCTTCTTCCTATTTGCTTCGAATCATCACCGGTTTGCTCTCTAGTTTGATGGAAATTTTTGTTTCATGCTTTGTTGCTTAATGGAATCAATTTTTTTTGTTATGATGACTTTTTTTTTGCTCCTATATGCTGACTGAAATTTTATGTTGGGTGAGTTTAATGCTTTTGTTACTTCATGTGGCATGTAGGTTTTATTCTTTGTGTCTTTGGTTTAGCCAAATTTCATGGTTAAAATGCCTCATGATTTGATGATTTCATATGCTATTAGGAGGTTTATTGGCCTTCTCATGCTTGGCCAAAATTTTAGATTTTAAATGCCTATTGTGGAAGTGGTTTCATGTAGCACTTCATGGTTTTCTTGTCCCCTCCCTTGGCCGAAATCTTCGTGATGGGGAAAGCTTGAAATTTGTTTATTTCATATGAGCTTCAAATGGTTTTTCTTACACTTTGGAATGTTTAAAATGCATGCTAAGAACTTAGTGTTTTATATGTTTCATATGATAGCTTGGAGGCCTCTTTTGGGCTCTCTTTTTGGAAATGGTTTATATCAATCTTAAGCTTGCCATAATGAAAAATCTGCACCTATGTGGTCATTTGGAATTGGTTTATATCAATCATATGCTTACCAAAATGAAAAATCTGCAGTTACCTATTTGTTTAGGGTTGGTTTAGATCAGTCCTATGTTGCTATAAAGTAAAAATCTGCACTTACATATTAGTTTGGGGTTGGTTTCGATCAATCCTATGTTGCTATAAAGTAAAAATTTGCATCGTTATGTTCTTTTGGAGTTGGATTTAAACCTCTCTTTGTTATCCCTATGTCAAAGATATCATTGTTGGACTTGTCATAAGTTGGTTTAAATCATTTTCTTGCTCCCTTTATTTAAAATTCACTTTGGTAAGCATGATTGGTATTGTTTTTCAAAAAAAAAAAAAAAAAAAAAAAGAGAAGGGAAGAAGGTCGGGTAGAAAGGTTGAGTGACAAGTTATACTTTGTCCATTCTTGCTCCTTTATGCTCGCTACACCTTATTTATGAAAATTGGCATGTTCTAGTTTCTATTGCTAGCATGAGTTAGAGATTTTTTTGGAGTTCTCTTGACTCCAGTCTTTCCCCTCCACCTTGTGGTTTGATTGTTTTATTGAGATGAGATTTCATGTATAAGTGTTATTGCTCCTCTTTTGGCTTACATTGTTTGCATGATTGGAAGTTTGGAATGCATGCTGCGAATCTCGTTGATGGTATAGCTTAAGTTCAAATCTTGGAGTCTTTTTAGATACATACTTGCTCTCTAAATTGCAACTTGGATGAGGTTTGGAAAAGGAGGATAAGGTGCTTGTTTTTTCTTTCTCATAGTATTACATGTTTAGCATGAAATGGGTTGGTGAAGCTGTATGATTGAACAATTGTTTGGTGAAGCATTTATTGCAATTCATTCTTATGATATTCTATTTGTTATACTATTGCATATGTGGATGAACTTAAACTTGTGGGAAAAACATATAAAAGAGGGGAGATGCCGCCAGATTTTTCTTCTAAATTTGCTTTTGCATTTCTCTTTATGCCATGAGATTGTTGATACACCTAAAATATATAGTATTTTTATGCACATTTTTATACCTATTTTTAATGATATTGCACTTTAATGGAAGGTATTTTGTGTTTTTCTTGCAGGTATGATGAAAATGGATGGTCATGATGAAAGGAGCAAAATTGAATCAAATTTGGAGCAAAAAAATGAAAAATAAAAAATTTAGCACTGGCGGCTAAGCGCCGCTGGGCCGGTGCTTAGCCGCCACAATTAAAAATCGAGATTCAAATGGATTTGGCGCCAATTTTAAAGGGGATGGGATGCAACTCTTGGTGGTAACGTCCATAACTTCCTTTGGGCGGCAAGTTTGAATGAAGGGGTGCGTTCCTTGGTAGATACATTGAATCTGGACACATTTTGAAGAGACACCAAGACACCTTTTGGTTTTCTATTTAAAGAGAGTCTTAGGAAAGATTTAGAGGAGGCAATTTGAGGAGACTCTTCCACTGCGTTTTGAAGAGTACTTACATTGTTCTTCCACTGCATTTTAAAAGTTTTTATTTAGAGTAGGAGTAGAGAGTAGAAAAGAGAAAAGGGTCGGAGTGAAGTATTCGTCTTCCCACTTCTTTTCTTTCTTTTAGATTAGTTTTTATTGAAGCCTGAAGTCTGTATTCTGAGTCAACGGAGTTGGAAGACTTGCTCTGAGAAGTAGTTTAGCGAAGAGTCAAAGTTTCAGAGGAACTTCCTTAGTCTTGTGGAGAGGATTTTCAGATAAGTGTTTACTTTTATTTAGTTTATTAATACTTGTTTTCGTTTATTATTTTTCTTATCATTGTTTTTAATTTCAAATCAATGTGTTTTTATATTTTCTCAATGGATTCTGAGTAGTTTACTTTATCTTTTTCTTTCTTAAATGGAGAAGTAATTAATTTAAAGAGAATTGTTGTGGAAAGTATAAGTGTTTAAAAGTTGGAAGAAGTTGTGAAGATTAATTCTAAAAACTTTGTTTACTTCTTAATTTGGCCTGTTAAGTTGTAAAATTTCTTGAGATTATGTAAGATCCAATGTGGTATTGTCTCATAAAAGTTAGTAAGAATCACATGAAATTATATGGGTAAGAACTTTAGTCCATATAATTCAATGTAATATTAGAAGATATTTTTATAAAAGAGAGTAAAATTAGAGGATTTTAGAGTGACAGGCTAAAACCCCCTAATTTGGTTTGAAGTTTTGAGTTTTGTTATGAGAAGTTAGCCCCTAGGTGGTGGTTATCGAGGGAACTCTAGAGTGAGAGACTGGTATCTTCCCTGCCTAACCATGTTCAAAACAATATAAATTTCAAATTAACATATGTTCTTTATAGAACCAAGTAAGGGTAAAGAACACATTTGCTTCTATCTGTCACAACAAAAATTTGAATACTTCCACAATAATACTTTAAGAATTATTACTACTTCATGAAAGGAAAGAAAAATATATTCTAGTTAATAGTATTTTACATCCAATGTTATTAGTTATTGTAATTTTAATTTCTTGTTTAGCATTTTATTAAGAAAATTTCAAAAGACATATCAACCTTCAAAACTTTTCAAAATCAAGACATACTTTTTTGAAAATAATTAAAGAAAGTAAAAAAGATAATTTCTCTGATTCCTTTAAAGATTTCACATTTTCCCTGTGGGTTCGATATCTCGGGGCTTAATCAGAAAGTCCTATATTACTTGATAAACGATAAGTATACTTGCGTAGTATCCCATATTATAAAATCATTATTTTCATATCTTAAATCATCAGTGCATTTATCAGCGGAACCAAGTTTCTGGCATCCGTTGCACTTATATCAATCGGGAATCAAGTTTTTGGCATCGTTGCAGGGGAAAATTAATTTAAATTGCATTTTAAAGAGAATTAAGAAGTTTTAAATTTTTACTTTTCTTTGTTTTTGTTAGTGTGTTGTATTTTGTTTTGTTTTATTATTGTATGCGTAGTTTAGGTTCTGAAGGACTTGTGCCTTACGATTCTGAATTATAAAGAACTATCAGAAAAATAAAAAAAAATTAAAAATATAGAAAAATAAAATAATATTCAAGAAATGGCAAATCATCAAAATCAAAATGTTGGCATCCATCAAGAATTAAGACCTTTAAGAGATTATGTTAACCCTACAGTAGATGAACTTCGTGGTAGTATTCAAAACCCTACTGTAGCTACTAATTCTTTTGAGCTTAAACCTACTTATTATCCAAATGGTGTCAAATAATCAGTTGGGGGAGCAACAACTGAAGATCCTAATTTGCATCTTGCTAATTTTCAAGAGTTGTGTGCTACTTTTAAATATGATGGTGTTTCGGATGATTCTATTAGACTTAGACTTTTTCCTTTCTCACTAAGGGATAAAGATAAAATGTGGTTACATTTGTTAGCACCTTGATCAATTAGAACTTGGGGTGAACTGTCACAAAAATTCCTTGCTAAATATTTTCTACCATCTAAGACTGCTATGTTGAGAAATAATATAACATCTTTTTGTCAGTTTGAAGGAGAATCAATATATGAAGCATGGGAAAGATTTAAAGATCTCCTCGGGAAATGTCCACATCATGCCATACCAGATTGGTTAATAATTCAAACTTTTTATAATGGATTAGTTGGAACTCTTAGATCAATCATCGATGCTACTGCTGGTAGATCATTAATGGCTAAACCATTTTCTGATGCTTATGCTTTAATTGAAGAAATGCCTACTAATAATTTTCAATGGCCTTCTGAAAGGTTAAATCCTAAAAATGTAGCCAGTGTTTATGAAAATGATGCTTTTACAATGTTAGCAAATCAAGCTGCTACTGTATCAAGGAAGATAGAATAATTTGGGATAAATTTTTCTCAGCCAAATCTCATGATTGAAGAAAATTCATTAGGCCAAATGGTTGATTCTTATTCTTCACCAGAAACTGTGAATGCTACAATCAAACCTAACAACCCATATTCCAATTATTATAACCCAGGTTCGAAGAATCATCCAAATTTTAACT
This sequence comes from Papilionanthe hookeriana x Papilionanthe teres, assembly GCA_022702705.1. Lineage (NCBI taxonomy): Eukaryota > Viridiplantae > Streptophyta > Magnoliopsida > Asparagales > Orchidaceae > Papilionanthe > Papilionanthe hookeriana x Papilionanthe teres. The sequence goes on from CM040433.1 coordinate 80,880,901, forward strand.
GGAATAACAATAATCAAGGTGGTGTTAATCAACAATGGGGGAACACCCACGTAAACCCATTGGGGAATTGGAATAACCATGGTAATAATAATAATAGATTAACTTATCCTTCAGGTTATAACAATGCTTTACAAAATAAGGAGAAGAAGTTGTCTATGGAAGAAGTAGTATCACATATGGGAAATCAATTACAAATTCAAGAAGCAACCATCAGAAATATTGAAAATCATTTGGGACAAATTGCAAATGCCTTAAGTAATAGATCACAAGGAATGCTTCCAAGTAATACTGAAGTGAATCCAAGAGAAATGAATAAAGAACAAGTGAAAGCAATTCAATTGAGAAGTGGAAAAGAATTGGAAAGTAGAGTTAAAAAAGAAACTGAAGTAGAGAAAGAAGTGATTGAAAGACCTAAAGAGGACGCTCCAAAAGGTTTTGAAAGACCTAGTTCTCCACCTAAGGTTGATTTAGAAAAACCACCACCTCCATTTCCTCAGAGACTTTGTCAACAAAAGTTGGATAAGCAATTTTCAAAATTCTTGGAGTATTAAAGAAGCTTACCATTAATATTCCATTTGCTGAAGCCCTAGAACAAATACCAAGCTATGCGAAATTTATGAAGGATATTCTTAATAGAAAGATGAAGTTTAAAGAAAATGAGACTGTTGCACTTAGTGAGGAGTGCAGTGCGATAATTCAGAAGAAGCTTCCTGAAAAACTTAAAGATCTTGGTAGTTTCACAATTCCATGTGCAATCGGAGAAAGATTCTGTGGAAAAGCTTTATGTGATTTGGGTGCAAGCATTAAGATTATGCCTCTATCAATATTCAAAAGACTGGGACTAGGAGAAATAACCCCTACTACTGTAACTCTGCAATTTGCTGATCGTTCGATCACATATCCTAATGGAGTTATAGAAGATGTTTTGGTAAAAGTGGATCAATTTATTTTTCTGTGGATTTCATTGTGTTAGATATGGAGGAAGATAATGAGATACCCATAATTTTGGGGAGACCTTTTCTAGCTACAGGCAGAGCCATGATAGATGTGTAAAAAGAGGAATTAACGATGAGGGTTAATGATCAGACTGTTACATTTGATATTTCAAAATCAATGAAATATCCTGCAAGAGGTAAAGAAGATGAGTGTTTTAGGATGGATGTTATCGAATATTTAAGTGAATGTCAATTCAAATCAACTTATGAAGAGAAAGTTGAAAGAGAAGAATTTGAATATAAGCAAGAAGAGGAGTTAATTGATTCTGAAGATTTTCAAGAAGAATATTTAAATTATGTTCATGAAAGTTTTGAATTGTTGGACATGTTGAAAAAGATAAATCTTGTGGTCCATCAATTGAAAAACATCCTGAACTTGAGTTAAAAATGCTTCCTGATCATTTGAAGTATGTTTTTATAGGTGAATCCTCAACCTTACATGTTATAATTTCCTCTCAATTAACTGAAAAAGAAGCAGAGAGTTTGCTTGAAATTCTGAAGAAGCACAAGAAAGCCTTCGGATGGACAATTGTTGATATTAAAGGAATCTGTCCTTCAATTTGTATGCACAGAATTCTTATGGAAGATAATTGCAAACAGCGGGCTGATCCCCAAAAGAGATTAAATCCTATTATGAAAGACGTTGTTAAGAAAGAAATTTTAAAAGGGTTTGATGCTGGAATTATCTACCCTATTTCAGATAGTGCATGGGTTAGTCCTATTCATTTTGTTCCTAAGAAAGGAGGAGTAATTGTGACTGTTAATGAAAATAATGAAATGATACCAACAAGACAAGTTACAGGGTGGCGAATATGCATTGATTATAGAAAATTAAACCTTGCCACAAGGAAAAATCATTTTCCACTCCCTTTTCTAGATCAAATGTTGGATAGACTGGCTGGGCATAAATACTTTTGTTTTCTGGATGGATATACTGGTTACCACCAAATTCAAATTGCTCCTAAGGATCAAGAGAAAATTACGTTTACCAGTCCTTATGGTACGTTTGCTTTTAGAAGAATGCCCTTTGGTTTATGTAATGTCCCTGCTACATTTCAAAGATGTATGTTGGCTATTTTTTGTGATTTAATTGAAAAAGGGATTGAAGTTTTTATGGACGACTTTTCAGTGTTTGGAATTTCATTTGAATCATGTTTAGAACATCTATCTAAAGTTCTAAAATGCTGTGAGGAAACTAATTTGGTCCTTAATTAGGAAAAATGCCAATTTATGGTAGCAGGAGGAATTGTTTTGGGACATCGGATTTCAGAAAAAGGTTTGGAGGTAGATCCTGCAAAAATTTAAGTTATATCTAATTTACCTTGCCCAACAAATGTAAGGGGAATTAGAAGTTTTTTAGGACATGCTGGATTCTACAGGCATTACATCAATGATTTTTCAAAGATTACAAAACCTTTATGCCGTTTACTGGAAAAGGATGCAACTTTTATTTTTTATGATGACTGCCATAAAGCCTTTGAAACATTAAAAGAAAAATTAATCACTGCACCTATAATAATTTCACCAAATTGGGAAAAACCTTTTGAATTAATCTGTGAGGCTAGTGATTATGCTATTGGTGCTGTTTTGGGTTAGAAATATGATAAAATTTTTAAAGTAATTTATTATGCTGGTAAAACTCTTAATGAAGCTCAAATTAATTATACCACTACTGAGAAAGAGTGATTAGCTATAGTATTTGCCTTTGATAAATTTCGATCATATTTAATTGGAACTAAATGTGTTGTGCATACTGATTATTCTGCTATCAAATACTTAATGAAGAAAAATGGTGCAAAACCGAAACTTATAAGATGGATTCTTCTTTTACAAGAATTTGATTTTGAGATAGTAGATAGGAAGGGTTCTGATAATCAAATTGCTGATCATTTGTCCAGGCTTGAAATAGAAAAATCTTTCTGTGATATTGAAGAAATTAATGAATATTTTCTTGATAAAAAACTGTTCACTGTTAAAGAATGGAGTGTTCCGTGGTATGCAAACATAGTAAACTTTATTGTTAGTAATATTATACCCTATGGTTTGACATATCATGATAAGAAGAAATTTTTGTCTGATGCAAAGACTTATTTTTGGGATGACCCATTTTTATATAAACAAGAAAATGATCTTATAATTCGAAGATGTGTACCTTTGGAAGAGACTTATGAAATTATTCAAAAATGTCATGATTCTGATTATGGGGGATATTTTGGAAGTGATAAAACTGCATATAAAATATTACAATCAGGATTTTATTGGCCTACAATTTTTAAGAATGTGAATGTTTATATTAAAAATTGTGATAGATGTCAGCGTGTAGGCAATATTTCTGGAAGAAATGAGATGCCCCTGAATTATATGTTGGAAGTTGAAATATTTGATGTTTGGGGATTAGATTTTATGGGACCATTTACACCATCTTTTGGAAATGTTTATATTTTGATAGAAGTAGACTATGTTTCCAAATGGATTGAAGCTATTGCTTTACCTCGATGTGATGCTCAAAGTGTTGCAAAGTTTTTAGAAAAGAATATATTTTGCAGATTTGGAATACCAAGAGTAATCATAACTGATGGAGGAAGTCATTTTAGAAATGCGATTATTGGGAAGTTAGCAAAGAAATATCATATTAATCATCACATTGCTACTGCTTATCATCTGCAGATAAGTGGTTTGTTTGAATTATCCAATCGTGAAATTAAAAGAGTATTGGAAAAAACTGTTAATCCAAATAGAAAGGATTGGTCAATTAAACTGGATTATGCTTTGTGGGCCTATAGGATTGCTTACAGAACATCTATAGGAATGTCCCCATATAGTCTGATTTTTGGAAAAGCTTGTCATTTACCTTTTGAACTTGAGCATACGGCTTATTGGGCTATTAAAGAGTTCAATTATAATTTGAAAGATGCTTGCTTGAAAAAAGATTATTGCAATTGAATGAGCTTGAAGAAATAAGGAATGAATCTTATGAAAATGATAAGATTTATAAGGAAAAGATGAAGTTATGGCATGATCGGAAGATTCTTACCAAAAATCTTGTACCAGGATGTCGGCATATTTTTAGGTTATGTGTTTTATTTTGAAAAGGGAGTCGCCTACAGAAATTGTCGGCGAATTTTTAATTTAATTTAAATAAATAATTTGGAAAGTAGTATTTGATTTTGAAAATAATTTTAAATTTGAAAATTTTAAGATATGAAATCAAACTGATCTCACATCCCGAATAGTTTATATAAACGAGCGCCGCACCACAAACCGTGTATATATCCCGAAGAATAGACACACTGCTTGATAATGGGGCTCGATTAAATAAACTAGAAAGGTTTGTGACATCCGTTTGGTCTGCGAACCAATTTTATATGCCGACAAGTTCCCCTGCTTAATACGAAGAAATTAAGCAGGGTTTATATTACCTGGGTTCTTAAAGTTCCCTATAAGGGCTAGCCCCTATAGTTAATTACATCTTAAGTGACGGGAATCACCTAAGAAAACTCTCGATAATAATCAGTAGTTCTGCTCTCAAGAATTTCAAAGTTTAAGTTTTCAATGGATTGAATTTTGGAATTTCAATAGGGAATGAATCAAATTTGGAACATTTTGTTTTGGGAATTCAAGGGAAGAAAGGTAGGAGAAGTCACAGATTCGAAGCGAACATCGGTAATTTCCCGACTATCCTATTGTTTGGCTTGAATTTAGGAAAGTCCTAATATTTATTTAATGTTTTGATCTTGCCAATTTTAATTAATTAGGACTTATGTTTGTATGATAAAATCATACAAATAGCCTCGGAGATGTGAGGGTTTATGTCGTATCGGACGACTACCTCGGAGTCCTCAGACCGATTATGGCTTAATTTACATGACATGATCATGCAAATGCCTAACGAAGAGTTGAGGGTTTATGTTGCACTGATGCAAACTACCTCGAAGTCCTATGGCTTGGTTATTTAATTCTAAGAAAGTTTTGCTCGAAGTAGACTCGGGTTTCTGTCGATGACGATGGCCGTGCTTGCCCACCATGCTCCGAGCTACTTGTTGTTGCGGAGGTTTAGTTTTAGAAGTCATAAATCAGGAGATGAGAGAAGTGTTTGGTTTTAGAGAAAGTCTTAATTTCCATGTGTCTTTAATATTTTAATTAAAACAGGTCTTAGAGTTGATTAAACAGAACCGATTAAGATCCCACGGTTCCGTCATCCCGACACCGTTATTTTCATCGAATTCACTTAGTCCAGATGAATTTGCTAAACTCAACTGAATGAGTTCCGCACTTTCATTTAGATCGTGGGAAATCCCGTTAGTAACATGTGGGTTACATCATCCGAGGTATTCCCGATCATTCAATGAGACGTTTTAATTTAGTTGTAGTTGTAGTTTTGTTGTTCTGTTTGTGATTAAATTTTGAGTTGTCTTATATTTTGAAATGTTGTGGTGGTGAATTTTATCTTGTAGTGTCTTTTAATTTAGTTATGGGTTTCGGTTTTGGTTTCGTCCTAAAGGTGTAAGTTTTCATGCAACCGTTGTTTATCATACAAGAAAAGTAAGTGCGATGCGATTAAATAAGTTGCAATAAAGTAATTTGCGATAAAATAAAAGCGTACACGGAGGGTCTTCCCGTCATCCCAAGTCGCACTTAAAACACAGTTAGAATATTTAAGCATTTAAAGTAAGTTCCTAGGTAAAGCTAAGGGAAGGGTTATGGTTTTCTACCAAGTTCCTAATCCTATAGCTAGTCATTTCCTATGACGTATAGGTTCTTGTATTTTAGTTTGAGGACGATTTTCTTCATCAAAGAACAACTAAGTTCAATTGTTCTTATAAATATCCTATCATATTGAGGAAGTGCTTAAGACGAATCTTAAACATCTTTTCAATATTTCTAGGATTGTTTTAAGTCCAAATGAATTTAATTACACAAATGAATTAATCGTCCGAGAGTTTAAGTTTTGTTGTCCTGCTCAGTGAACTTAGGACATTTGAATATCCTATAAGTGAAGTAACACTTCTTTTAACACTCTTTTTAAGAGTTATGACATCACGAGCTTTCGAGGGCAAATGGATGTTCAAGTGAGTTGTGATTTAATTTTAGTTAATGGATTTAAGTTTGGAATAGTGTTCAAGTTGTTTTAGATTTATTTTGAATTCTTCATATCTCAGGTGATGTCTTTTAATTCAATTTAATTTAACTTTGATTTAATTTAATTTAATTTAATTTAGTTTAGTTTTAATTTTAATTTAATTTTGATTTAATCCAATTTAGTTTAACTTGATGTGAATTAATTTAATTTAATTTAACTTGATTTAATTTAATTTGTTTAATTTAATTTAATTTGTTTTAATTTAATTTAATTTAATTTGTTTTAATTTAATTTAATTTAACTTGTTTTAATTTAATTTATTTAATTCAATTTAATTTGTTTTAATTTAATTTAATTTAATTTGTTTTAATTTAATTTAATTTAATATTTTATATTTTAATTTAATTTAATTTAATTTAATTTAATTTAATTTAATTTAATTTAATTTATTTATTCAACTTAACTTAATTTAATTTAATTATTTAATTTAATTTAATTTATTTATTCAATTTAATTTAATTTAGTTTTATTATTATTATATTTTATTATTTTTTTTGATTTAATTTAATTTAATTTAATTTTTTAATTTAATTTTATTTTTAATTTTAATTTTAATTAAAACTTTAAAAAGAGTTTAATAATTTACCTTTAATTCAATTTAAATGATTGAATCTTTTAACATTTTAAGACTTAAATTTGAGTTATCTTTTAATTAAAAATTAAATATTATTGAGATGATTAATTTAGGGATCCTTAGATTAAAGAATAAATCTCTTCCTAATCATATCCCTATTTTAATAATTCCAATTTTATTATTCTTCCAAATTTAATCAATTATTTAATTAAAGTTTATTTCAATTATTTTAAATTGTTTAGTAGGTTTCTTCCCTTTAATTATCTAAATTTCAATCATCCAAATCAGATTAAAATCAAATATTTTACTCTTTCATTTTATTAAGCCTAAAGTTTTAATTAAAGGTTAAAATTTTAATTACCATTTTGCCCTTCAAGCTTAATAATTCCATAACTCATTAAATTGAGCTCAAATGAATTTGAAATTTTTATGTGACTTCAATCATATGTCAATGAGGACATTAGAGGAGAAAATGTGATTTTTCTGTATTTAATTTATTTATGTAATTATTTTTGGTGGAAAATAGGGATTTCCAAGGAAAATTTAATAATATGACCAAGGGAAAGTTTCTGTCCTTAAGAAAATTATGGGACATTCCTAATGACCAGAGGACCACTTGGACCAATTTTTGTGATTTTTTGAATTATATTTTATTTATTAGAATTATTTTAAGTTCTGGAGTATTAATTAATTTAAAAATAGAATATAAGTTGAAAAATGAAATTTTTAATTTTTAAAATTCTCTCTGATATCAAGGATTCCAGAGAACTAAATTTTACAATTTTCTGATTTTTCTTTGATTTATTAAAATTATTTTGGTGGAAATGCTAGAAAATACATTTTTTTTAATTTTAAAATTACCCTAGGGCTTTAAAATTTAATAACTCATCATAGAGACCTAGGAAAAATATGGGATTTGTTCCTAAGAGATTAGAATTCAAAATGTGACATTTTGGTGAATTTTATTATTTTTGTGATTTTTATTATTTTTTAATTATTAAAATATTAAAATAATACTAAAAAATCAACTTTTTTAGAAAATTGAAATTTTAATTTTCTTAAATTCCCCTGACATCAGAGAGGCTCCAAGACCAATTTGGTGAATTTTTGAAAGGTATTTTGAAAGTTATGAATTTTTAAAGTTTAAAATGACTAAATGGCTTAATCAACCCATTTAGTAAGGCTAACCAAGTCCAATTGACTTCAAACTTTTGTGGTGGTTTCCTCTGATCCTAAAGGTCAGTGGAGAATTGATTCCAAGTCAATTTGATGTATAGTTAGCTCTAATTAATTAGGGGTCTATTTTGGGTGTTTAAGCCGATTAGGGTTATTTTGAGTGAATTAACTCAAGTCCTATTTTTCCTAGGGTTCTCCGGTCATAAGGAACATCACCAAATTTTCCTAGAATTTATTTCACAACATGCTAATTTTTGGAATTAAAATACTCAAAACAGCCACATGCATTTGAAAAATCAATAACTTTTCACAGAGATGGCTCTCGACCTTGGAAAATTCAGGGAATGTTCCCAAGTTCAGAGGCTTCAAAAGCCCTATGGTCTCATGCCATGGTGAATTGTATGAATGCATGGAGAATTAAAACAATGCAGGGAGTAAATAATTAATTAAAAATAAAGTACTAAGCAAAATTAATTAATTTCTTTTCCACATTATTCTCCTCTGTTCACTGAGCAAGAGGGTATTTTTATTTTATTTTTGTGATTTTTCTACACAAAGATATGGATTTTCCAAGTTTAGGGAATTAAATAAATAAGAAAATACCCTAATTTTCTATTTAAAACGGCGGCGCTGACTCAACCTTGGCAGCTCCGAACGCACACGCGTCGCCCTCTGATTCGGCGCCGCCATCCAACTCAGCGCTCCGGGGGCCCGCTGTATCGTTCCGTCTCCTCATCCGGCGCGATCCTGGCCGTCCGTCCGCGCGTGTATTAAATGAACGACATCCGTTCATCGTCCCCAAGCCTCCTAACCCGAGAACCGTCCACACTAAATCCCTAATATCTCACTCAATACTTAACGGATTTTCGTGTTCTTGTGCTCTATGGATTCGTCTTGAAGAGACGAACACATCTATACGGTGATCATGCATTGAAATTAAGGCATTTGAAATGGAGAATCTCCAGAAACTCGGGATAAAGAGTTAGCTCGTACCTTTGCTCAGAGAAGTGTGGCTTCAATCTGAGGGTTGTGTCACCTTCGATTGGATCCCAGCAAGCTCCAGATGAAGTCTCCTGGTCTGGTGAATTGTCTAGGTATGATTTCGACCAAGCCCGATCACAAAGCTTGGAGTCCGGAACAGATGGGTGGCCTGGAGAGGGGGCTTTTGCTGGTGGACTTCTTCCCTTGGTCTGGTGAAGGTGTAGGACCAATCAATTTAAGAATTGATCCACTGTGGAGAAGTGTCCTGGTTTTGGGTGGAATTTTGGCTGAGAAATTGGGCTCTGTTGGTGGGGATCAGGGCAAATTGGCACTGGGGATCAACTGCTCTAAGTATGGAGAATGATCTAGAGCAATTTTGGCAGAGTTTCAGTAAGGTTTTGGTTCAGCACCTCTCATGGCCGAGAGGGGTGGTGTTTAAATAGGAGAGGGTGGAGGGCCTCCCAGGGAGAGTTAGGGCTTGGGATCAGCTGCTTAGGTCAAGGGCAGAACAGCCATGGTGGCCATTGGGCATGGGGCAGCTCAGCAAGGTAGAATCCCAAAGTTGGCTCACATGTGAGCTCTCGGCCATGGTGTTTTCCGGTGACCTGGTGGCTGGCCGGCCAGGCATTGGTCACCATCTTGGTCAGGTGGGTCAGGGCTGGGGTTTAGTGTAGGCAATTAGTAAATGCCATGTGTAAAAGGCTTGGATTAGAATGGAATGGGAGAGGGCTCATTTTGGCTCAAATTGGTCAACCCATCCATTTGGGCTAGGTGCACCACCCAAGGCTTGGTTTAGGCTGAAGAGAAAGTGATTTGGATCAGCTTGATTAGTGGGGTCAAGTCACAATCCAAGTACAATTAAGTTTAAGCATGGTTTAGTGGAGTCATGGAAGTGGTTAATCACTCTTAAGAGAGTATGGAAAGTGCCTCCTCCTCTTGCCATCTTGGGTATGGTGAGGTGGAAAGTAGATTCCATGGCTCTCATGGCTCCCATGTGGCTCATGCATGGCTTCATGGCTCATCTTTGGCTTGGGAAAAGTTAAGTCAATTTCATAAAAAAGGATTTTGTGGATTTTGGCATTTTAATGGAAATTGTTATGGGGCTTGATTTGGAATGGCTTTATGATGAATTTTCAAACTTAGGGATTGATTTTAATCAATGGTATGATGAGAAGAATTTGTCATGTGGGCTTTGGATGAATTTGGGCTTTTGAATTTGAAGGAAGTGAGCTTTTAGGAAGGTTTAAGGGAAGTGGGCTTTTTGATTTTAGGATGGGAATTTGGGTGAAAATTTTGTGAAGGACCATGTCAAATAAATGTTGCAATTGGTTTAGGGATGTTTCATGAATAGTTTGAAGTCAATTTGGTGTGGTTTGGAATTGAATTGGTTTGAATTTGAGTTTATTTGGTAAATGGGCCAATGTTGGGTCAAATTGGGCTAACTTGGGCCAATGTTGGGCTAGGGTTGAAATTGATGTAAAATAAATGTTGGGAAATGTTTATGGGAGTGTTTCAAAGAGGTTTTGGCTTTGGTTGGGTTTTGATTTTGAGGTTTGGGTTTATTTGGGTTAGGTTTGGGTTTAGGTCAAAATTGGGCTTTTTGATTTTGGGTTGAATTTGAGTGGGGTTTGGGTCAAAATCTTGGGCAAATCATGTTAGTGTTTTGTTTATGGGGATGTTAAGGAAGGTTTAGAAAAGATTTGGGGTTAATTGGAGTTGAATTGGGTGAGTTTGGGCTAAGTTTGGGTCATGGGTCCAAATTGGGCTTTAAGGCCAAAAGTGAAATTGGATCCCAATGTCAATCAAATTGGACTTGTATTTGGTCTAGATTGGTGTTGGGGATGTTGAATGGAAGTTTAGAATTAGATTGGACCAGAATTTGGGTCAATTGGATAGGTTTAGTTTGACATTGGGTTTACTTTGGGTTAAAATGGGTCAAATTGGGGGTTTTGATAAAAGTGGGGTAAATTGACAAAATTGGCCCATGGTGTAGTTGGATAAAATGAAATTGGGAATATTTGGGATTTTCTGGAATTTTCTGGGAATTTTCTGAATTTTTGGATTTTTTGGCTAAGAGGGGTATTTTGGGTATTTGGAGGGTATTGGGAGGTATTTTTGGAATTTTGGTATTTTTGGGTATGGATGATCAATTTGATTGGTGAGGCAATGTTTAGGATTGATTTTGAGAATTTTGTGTAATTTAGGTGATTTTGCAAATTTTGGAGGGTTTCAAGGGTATTGGGTAGGCTAGGCGGGTGTAGGGTTCCGGGGGTCAAAATTTGAAAATTTGGAAAATTGAAAATTGGGTGAATGTAAGTGAAATGAAATCATTTTGGTTGAGCCATGAAGCCATATCAAGTCCACATGAGCCATGAAGGGACTCATTTGAGGCATCCACTATGTTGTTCCTAACCCTCTTAGCAAGGGCTTAGTGGGTTAAGGACCATCCATGTGAACCACCTGCATGAGTCGAGAGGTCAAATTGGGTAAGGGTGTGTTTTTAGGAGGTGTGTGAAAGTGTAGTGTATAGGTGTAGTGTGTGTGTAAGTCAGCCCCTTCACCGCACCGGGCCACCCAGGGCAGTCCTAAGGCCAAAGAGTCCTATAGGAACTCATCTTTTAAACTTCCACATTTGATCTCAACCCTCTAGGTGATTAGGGGTCTACAATCAAGTTTGTGGAGTTTGCAGGGAGTTAAGAAGTGGTTTGAATTTCTAAGTGGTGGGTCCCAATTCTAATCCTCTAGGATAGTCAAAGGAAAAGCCTAAGGCTACATTCTAAGTACTAAAGAGAAGAAGAGAAGACCTCTTCAAAAATGAGGTCAACAAATGGACCCCCAATAGGTGTGGTGTGCTAACCAAGCACACCGCGCGTATTGGCGTTGACCGAAAAATCAACGAAACCAACACAGATGTCCAAGTGACAAACTTAGGACGAAGTAGAAGAAATTTCGCTGGGGAGTGTCAAGTATATCTTTAAGACTGGAGATTCCTGAACTCTCGCTGGGGAAAGGAAAAGGAGGTGAATCCCAAATCACATGATCTGGGGGAATTCAATTTAGATTTTCGTTTTGTTTTAGTTTAAGTTTTGATGTGTAAGTTTAGATTTTGAGTTTTAATTTAGATTGAAGTTTGGTTTAAAATCAATTTGAGGAAATTTGGATCTGAAGTTTGGATTCGAAACGAGGTTCCAATCCCGGGATTGTGGAGAAAACTGGAATCGGGGTACCAGCCGCAGAATGAGAATCGGAGTTTAAGTGTTGATTGAAGGGGATGAGAATAAGAATTTAGGTACTGATCTCAAAAGTTTAATGAGAATTGAAACGGAGTTTCAACCTCGAAAGTTTAAAGAGAACTGGAATCTGGTTCCAGTCTCGAAGGTTTAAAGAGAACTGGAATCTGGTTCCGGTCTCGAAGGTCTAATGAGAATTGGAAACTGGTTCCAATCTCGAAGGTCTAAGGAGAAATGGAAACTGGTTCCAATCTCAAAGGTTTAAAGAGAAATGGAAACTGGTTCCAATCTCAAAGGTCTAAAGAGAAATGGAAGCCGGTTCCAATCTCGAAGGTCTAAGGGAAATGGAAGCTGGTTCCAATCTCGAAGGTCTAAAGAGAAATGGAAACTGGTTCCAATCTCGAAGGTTTAAAGAGAAATGGCTAAAGAGAAATGGAAACTGGTTCCAATCTCGAAGGTCTAAAGAGAAATGGAAACTGGTTCCAATCTCGAAGGTCTAAAAGAGAAATGGAAACTGGTTCCAATCTCGAAGGTCTAAAAAGAGAAATGGAAACTGGTTCCAATCTCGAAGGTCTAAAGAGAAATGGAAACTGGAAACTGGTTCCAATCTCGAAGGTCTAAAGAGAAATGGAAACTGGTTCCAATCTCAAAGGTCTAAAGAGAAATGGAAGCTGGTTCCAATCTCAAAGGTCTAAAGAGAAATGGAAACTGGTTCCAATCTCGAAGGTCTAAAGAGAAATGGAAACTGGTTCCAATCTCAAAGGTCTAAAGAGAAATGGAAACTGGTTCCAATCTCGTAGGTTTAAAGAGAAATGGAAACTGGTTCCAATCTCAAAGGTTTAAAGAGAATTGGAAATGGATTCCAATCTCGGAAGTCTAAAGAGAAATGGAAACTGGTTCCAATCTCGAAGGTCTAAAGAGAAATGGAAACTGGTTCCAATCTCGAAGGTTTAAAGAGAAATGGAAGCGGTTCCAATCTCGAAGGTCTAAAGAGAAATGGAAAGCTGGTTCCAATCTCGAAGGTCTAAAGAGAAATGGAAGCGGTTCCGATCTCGAAGGTTTAAAGAGAACTGGAATCTGGTTCCAGTCTCGAAGGTTTAAAGAGAAATGGAAGCTGGTTCCAATCTCGAAGGTTTAAAGAGAAATGGAAACTGGTTCCAATCTCGAAGGTCTAAAGAGAAATGGAAACTGGTTCCAATCTCGAAGGTTTAAAGAGAATTGGAAATGGATTCCAATCTCGGAAGTTTATTGAGAATTGGAAATGGATTCCAATCTCGGAAGTTTATTGAGAATTGGAAATGGATTCCAATCTCGGAAGTTTATTGAGAATTGGAAATGAATTCCAATCTCGGAAGTTTATTGAGAATTGGAAATGGATTCCAATCTCGGAAGTTTAATGAGAATTGGAACGAGGTTCCAATCTCGAAAGTTTAATGAGAATTGGAAATGGATTCCAATCTCGGAAGTTTAATGAGAATTGGAAATGGATTCCAATCTCGAAAGTTTAATGAGAATTGGAAATGGATTCCAATCTCGAAAGTTTAATTGTGTGAAGAGGGACCCAGTCTCATGCCATCAGAACCAAATCAGAGGTAGCTCATGGCTCCGTGTCAATAGACCTAGTCGATCTCCATACAGGAATAAAGGTAGACCACAAAAGTCGAAATGATTTTGATGTGACGAAAAAGGTTTAGGGTTACGAAATTGAAGTGTGGGTCTCCTGTGAGGAAGAGTTGTCCGACGAGAGAATTTCAAAGCTTCTTGAGATAAATCTCGATTTGGGGTTGATTTGAAAATGCTTGAAAAGATGAATTTAGAGTGGGATCCGATTTGAAATTCATTTTCATTTTGTTTGTCCTTTAACTTTCCAAAATTTTTTAATTTGTGTAGTTAATGTTCATGTGAATTTCATTTAGCGTTCACGTGGATTTTGAAGTTATTTTTATGTTTGGATTTTTTAAGGAAAAATAATTCTCATTTATTATTTATATTTTTATTTTCTCTTTTTTTATATATCTTATTTTATTTTTATTATTATTATTTTTTTCCTTTTCTGTTCTTTGTTCGAAGTTTGTTTAACTTTAATGGCGTTTCCCAGTCAATTTGCACAAAAGAGGTGAAGGCCAAAATTGTGACATGGTCATTTTCATTCCAATCATGTTGAAGATACATCATACAACTCGATCTGGAATACATCTCATACAATTCATGTAGACTCAAAACGGACTATGTATGATCTTTGTCGATCCATCCAAAAAGGTATCTGTCAAAAAATCCATGTACGAATAGTGAGGTACATGGTCGATAACATCACCTTCCAAGCCATCTTTGGCAAGGATGCCGTATGGATGTACGTTGGAGGTGTGATATTTTCCATGCAACTCACGGCTCGTAAGGTCGGAGGCTCTCTAGCTCGCGGTGCGAGCTGGAAGTGGTAAGGTGCTTTCCTGTCGTCCATTCTTCTGAAAGTAACTGAGATCCGCTTCACTGGTACTCCTGGTATGCAATGTTTAGCGACGTCTGCTCCGTTGCCCTTCAGTATCATGACGGAACCTACCGGTAATGGTATCTTTACTGGCCCTCGGAACTCACCTGGGCCTGCTATCCGGAGGTCAGATCCGAACATGATATTACACTCATTCAGAAAAGAAACTGTGCAGAAAGGTCTAACAAAGTCATGATGATCTATGTGCGGGGGAATGCAGTCACCCTTCTTGTAAATGTTAATGATGCAACTGTTGGGTATGCAATCTGCTGGCAGTACCCTCCATGTTATCATTCTTTTTACCATCCTTTTAATGACTAATGGCATTGGATCCACCGGCCATGACGGAGTATCCTTGGTGGGTTTCCTTCCTGTCTTCTGCGAAGTTGTAGCAGCATCCACATTGTATTGTAATTCTCCCCTTCCCTGGCATCCATCTCCGGGGTTCTGAGTAAGTGTTTTCTCTTAAGCGACCTACTCGGCCCATCTTTTTCAAATCCGGATGCGAGTCCACGATTTGTTGTTGCTCGTATTCGAGAACACGTACGTATGTAGCTCGAGGCCTTCTAGTATATTGATCCTCCTGCCTCGATTCTCTCGAAGTATTCAAAAGTTTTCTTCGGACATTACGTATCCTTTCTAACTCGTATTCCGGAATAATTTGCAAATGACGAGGCCCGGTGACGTCTTGTGGGATATATGGCTCAATCCCTTCACGCTCTCCCGCATACCTCGGCTCCTCGGGGGTGATGTCCGTCGGGACATCCTCCGGGGTTAGCTCCGCAACAAGGTCATGCATTACTGGTGACTTTATCCGGTGGCGTAGTAGCCTTCTTTCTTCTCGTTCTTCTTGAGATTTCTCCGGTTTCTTCGTCATCCCGGGAGCTGGTCTCCTTTCTTCAGGTTCCTGGCGAACCGATATCCTCGAAGTATATGCACTGGCAGTAGCAACTGTCTCGTCGCGCTGGTCCGCTGCTAATTTAGTTAACATCTTGCGGATATGATGATTTTTATTTCTTCGTTGAGTTGCTGTGAGAGTAGCTCTTCGTACTTCCTGAGTTTCTGTGGGCGTGGCGCTGACAAGTCTGCCCTCTGCTGTAGCGACTACAGATTTGATCCTCTTGTCCTCTTCAGTGTTTATTTTTCTTTTCTTACTGCTGGATTGGTGGCTTGGGCCACCCACTTTCATTACTGTCTGACTGGGCAGTTCCTCTCGGTCAATCGGGACCCAGTCACTTTCCTCGTATTGCAGAGCTCGTCGGTGCGAAGTCCGAGTCAATCTCTATTATCGCTCCATCTTTCACCCTCTTTTCATCGAGTGCAAGGCTTACGCCATTTCTAAAGTTCAGGACCAACCGCCCGTTCGACATTTCCCTGCGAAAAGACAAGGAAAAGGCTCAGGGGCTGTACTAAGAACAAGAACATTAAGAAAATGTTTATTAAAGACAGTTTTTTTTATTACTATTTTTAAATTCAACAGGAATGAAGTAGGAAAAGATCAGGAAAAAGATTTTGATTTGGAAGAGAGAAAAAAAAGGAAAACTTTATTATCATTATTTTATTTATTTTAGCACATTTTTTATTATTTTGGGTTCGGACCCAGTCATAAGTAATTACTTCACCCGTGCTTCTAGGGATGGAAAATTCATTCCTTCGAAACATCGAGTAGCGTAATACTTTTTCAAGTATCGTCCATTGATCGGAAGCATATGTCGTTCTCCTTGGCAGTTCACTAGCGCGGTAGGAGCCTCCCGAGTAGATCGCCTCAACTACAAACGGTCCCTCCCAAGTGGGTTCAAATTTTCCTCCTATCTTGCGGTGTGCAAGAATAGGTCTTTTGAGAACGAGAACTAAGTCACCAACTTTAAAGGTTCTTGGGCGGACCAGTCTGTCATGGGCTTGAACCATCTTAGCTTGGTATAGTTCTAAATTCTGCTGCGCTGCGAGTCTTTTCTCTTCCGGGCTTTCCAATTCTTCTAGTCGTAATTTGGCATTCTCTTCCGTCGTGATTTTGTTTGCAACCGCAATCCCGAGTGAAGGAAGCCTGGACCTCTAAAGGTAACACTCGCCTCGGACCCATACACTAGAGCATAAGGTGTAGCTTGAGTAGGAGTTCTGAAGGTTGTCCGGTAGGCCCATAAAGCTTCTAACAACTTCTCGTGCCAATTTCTCTTATTATCGTCCAAGGTTTTCTTTAAAATTTGAACGAGAGTTTTGTTAAAAGCCTCAACAAGGCCGTTTGCTCTTGGGTAGTAAATTGTTGAATATCGCCAGTCGATTCCATGTCTCCTGACAAAATTGTTGATTTGCGTGCTTCTGAATGCTGACCCATTATCCGAGATGATCCTGCGCGGCACCCCGAAACGGTAGACAACTTGGTTCTTGAAAAATTGTAGCACGTGATGTGCTTTCACTTCTCTGAGTGGAACTGCTTCTGCCCACTTGGAAAAGTAATCTGTAGCCGCAAGAATGAAGCGATGTCCTTTTGACGACGGTGATTCTATTGGACCCACTATATCCGTGCCCCAACATTCAAATGGCCACGACGCAATTGTCGGATGTAGCACATTTGGAGGTTGGTGTAGAACCACTCCGTGCACTTAAGCATCGGTGACGGCTCTTGGCGATTTTCATGCGATCGGTCATCATCGAGGGCCGGTAGTACCCTAGTCTTTTAATTTTCATTTTCATCTTCGGACTCGACCGGTGAGCGCCACAGAGTCCTGAATGTATCTCTTTAATGATTTCACGGGCCTCGGACCCGCTTAGGCACCTTAGCCACATTTGATCAAAAGACCTTCTGTATAATGTATTGTTTATTAATGCGTAGGATAGAGTTCTTTTCTTGATCTGGTGGGCTAACGACCTATCGTCTTGTAGTTTTCCTGTTTGCAGGTAGTTCATTAATGGTCGTCGCCAATCTTCTCGTGTTTTCCGTCACCGCTCGCAATTGATCCTTTTTCCTTTTCCGATTTGTGTATTGTGTCTATGTCGAGCCGTGATAGGACCCGACGTCCGTGAACCGACACTTCCATCGATTCATCCTGCAAACGAGCAAATTCTTTTGCGAGACGGGCTAGCGCATCCGCTAAAACGTTTTCTTTTATGGGAATTTTGTAGATTGTCACATTCGGAATCCGTTCCAACAGACTCGTATGGCTACTCGGAAGTATTGCTCGAGTCTTGGTTTTAAAATTCTGTATTGTCCGGCGATCCGTTGAATGATTAATTGCGAATCCCCGTAGATGTTGATGTCTGTTATCCCTATTTGAATAGTTAATTCTAGTCCTGTTATGAGGGCTTCGTATTCGCTTCGTTATTTGTACACGGCTCGTCAAGTGGTAGGAGTATCTTAACATCCCCCGCTCCGGTGTTATAAAGATTAGTCCGATCCCTACCTTACCGGGCACTTATCACTTGCGATTCTTCGTCTTTGTGTGCTGAAGATGCTCCGTCGAAATATAATTCCCAACGTCGATCATCAGGGTCTTCTAGGTTCATTATTTGTTCATCTGGCAAGTCGTCATTGAGAGGCGATTCTGCCGGCAAAGGGTGTGCTGCGAGGAAGTCTGCTAGGACTTGTCCCTTTACGGCACGAAGAGGCACGAAAGTTATATCAAATTGCAATAATATCATTGACCATCTGGCAAGTCTGCCGGAAAGCGTTGGGCGGGTCATCAAGTATTGCAATGGATTAAATTTCGAAATCAGGTTGACCTTATGAGAAAGCATGTAATGCCTGAGCTTTTGAGCGGCGAAGATCAGGGCCAAACAGTGCTTTTCAATTGCAGGATACCTTATTTCCGTCGGCAGTAAACGACGGCTTAGGTAGTAAAGAGCATTTTCTTTACCCTCATCATTGACCTGGGCTAACAGGGCTCCGAGAGAGTCGTCTAAAGCCGCGGTATAAAGTATCAGCGGTCTACACCGAGGCCGAGGGCTGCTAAGACGGGGAGGTGTCATTAGATATTGTTGTATGTCCTCGAAGGCCCTCTCGGCATTTCTCTTCCCAAATAAATTTGGCGTCCTTTTTAACTAGTGCCGAGAAAGGCTGACACCTACCCGACAAGTTTGAGATAAAGCGTCGAAGATATGCCGACTTCCCTTGAAAAGATCGTAGTTGTTTTAAGGTTACGGGAGGCGGCATTTCTAAGATAGCTTTAATCTTTTCCGGGTCGATTTCAATTCCGCGATGTCGGACAACGAATCCTAAGAATTTCCCGGAGGTGACGCCGAAGGGGCATTTTAAGGGATTCATCTTAAGGTTAAATTGTCTTAATCGTTCAAAAACAATTCTCAAATCATACGAAGTGGTTTTCCTTTACTTTGCTTTTGATGACCACATCGTCCACGTAGCATTCGACTTGATTGTGGATGAGATCATCAAAAATTCTTGTCATCGCTCTCTGGTAGGTTGCTCCTGCGTTCTTCAGTCCGAATGGCATCACTGTGTAGCAATATACTCCGATCGGCGTTCTGAATGCTGTAAGTTTTTCATCTTCTGGAGCCATTTTTATTTGATTGTATCCTGAAGATCCATCCATGAATGAGAATATTTCATGTGTTGAAGCAATGTCGATCATTAATTCTGGGATCGGTAGAGGAAATTCATCTTTCGGACATGCCTTGTTTAAATCTCTGAAATCCACACAAATTCTGATCTGACCATTCTTCTTCCTGACTGGTACCACATTGGCTAACCAAGTCGGGTATTGTTCTTCACGGACAAATTTAGCGTCTATTAGCTTTTTAACTTCAGCTATGACTTGTTGTTCGATTTCTAGACGCATTCTTCTGGGACCTTGTCTGACCGGAACAGAAGCAGGATCCACCCCTAGCTTATGGACTGCGACCTGCGGAGCTAAACTCGGCATCTCATCGTAACTCCAAGCAAAACGAGTCTTTAAATTCCATTAATAACTTGATTATTTCTTCGGAGTCTTCTTTATTGAGTAAGGAGCTAACAAAGGTAGGTCTAGGTTCTTTGCTAGTACCTAAGTTAACTTCCGTTAACTCATCTATTGTAGATTTGATCTCTTCTTCGAACTCTGGTGGAGCATCTCCAATTTGTAAATCTTCGAGTTCTTCTGTAGTTTCCATGCAGTTTTCATTAGACTCGCAGGTGACAACCAAGCAAAATTCAGTATCGTCAACTGATCCTACTGTGCCTAATCCGAGACCATGTTTTGAATTGGGTGGACGACCGGAGTTATTCCATAAATTTTCAAAATGTTGTGATCGACCTTTTGTCCATTGTCGAGGTAAGAAACCACGCTGAATTAAATTTTGAACACAGGGAGAGTACCATTCAAAAGGCAATTCCATTAATTCTGATGAAGTAGCATCTTCAAATGTACATTGTTTTCGGTTTTGGAGGAAGGAGCACCACGGTAGAATTTGATGGGCTTTGCACCACCGCTACGTACCTCTTTGACCTCCATACCCTCGATCTTATTAGAATGGATCGGGGTCAGGGTCATAGTATGTACATAGTGGTTAATCTTCTCGTACATCGATTTATATTCTTCGTTTCTTTCATCTTCGAGAGGGATTCTGAATTGCGGCTTCTTCCGACTTATCATCGCTGCTTCTTGTTTGATTTCTTTTTCTTCTTCAGAACTATCTTCCCAGTCAACATTGATGGCTGGTTTCCTCTGTCCAATCGTCCTAATGTCTCTGCCACGACCTCGTCCCCGGCCTCGTCCTCGGATGCGAGTTGTGGAGAAACCTTCACCATCTCGCCGTAAGGGAGTGGTGAGTGACTGTTGGACTAGAACTTCAGGTTCTTCGTTGTCCCAAATTTCTTTTGCTTCATTTGTTATGGTATCTCTGGAGAAGATTGTTTTCTTCGGAGGTGCATAATAAGCTGCATCTTCAAGGATTCCGATTTCATGTACGGAGAACGGTTGTAAGTCACCTTTGATGCACTGTTCCCCTCCATCGTAGTATTTGATGCATTGATGTAGAGATGATGGTACCATCCTATTTTCATGTATCCATGGTCGGCCCAGTAGAGCGTTGAATGACGTTTCTGAATCAATTATGTGAAATTTCGCGTTGTCTTTGCTAAGTCGCCAGTCTTCATCAGCAGTGTTATTGATCCGAGGGCTCTTTCTCCTTTCTGGTTGAATCCTCTTAATAACATTTTGTCCGCCTCGAGCTCGCGAGCATCAATTTCCAAGTATGCTAGCGTTCGAAGATTCATTATATTGATTGATGCTCCTGGATCCACCAATACTCTGGAGAGTGTAAACTTCCCAATTGTAACTGAAATGTACAACGGTCGGTTGTGGTCTGCTGTCCCAAGTAGTAGGTCATTGTCCGTGAAGGTAACACCTCGTTGCTCCTTTAACGAGCAAACCTCATCTAAGGAATCTCCGGCCATTTGAGCTAAGCAAATTTTTGGATCAAGTAAGGCCTTGATCAGAGCTTCTCTCATCTCCTTTGATAAGATGAGAGCATCGTAGATGCTCAGTTTGGCTGGTAATTTCCTAAGATGGGCTAGCACGTTGTAGTCCACTTTGTTTTCATGTGCCTCGTTTTCTTCTCGAATGGGTATTTCTTCTGCCGGGTTGGTTCTTCCTGAACAACCACCTACTTTCCTTTTTCTTTTGGACCCATTCTCGGAGGTAGAACTCTTCCACTTCTTAAGTTGACTTCTGTGATTTCTTCTAAGTTTAGCATTGAGTTTGCTGGTGTCTCCTTCTGAATTGGAACGACAGGTTCTTCAGGATTAGCTTCGGAGTCTGAAGGCTCTAACTCTATTGTGACTGGAGCTCCTCGAAACTCGCAAATAGATTCGTTGCTTGTTGAACTCTCGTAGCCTTCCTGGTGGATGCCTTCTTCATCATTGTGATCGTCGAGATTGTGTATGATTTGAGAATTTTTATTTGTATCGGAATCGACGTTCGGATTAGGTTGATTGTCGCTAGTTAGTAATCGTTAGAAACAGTCAAAACGTAGCCAACACCATAACCCTCATCATTATAAGATCCCACCGGAGTGGGCAGATAATCATACAGAGTCAGAGGTTCGAGGGATTTCTCCCCCGAATCGGAAACAACTATCCTAGGATAAGCAGCCCCTAGTCTAGCCTTAGGTGCCTCGGTTTTCTCTTCTTCGTCAATTCTCATCTTCTCTTCAGCCGTCTCTTGTTGAGGTGGTTCTTCTATCGCAAGTGATAGCGCCGGCTTGACAGTTTTCGAACTCTGAATTGAGGCTCGCACCGAAGTGGTTTGGATGTGATCTAAAATCTTCTTCGAAGACTTTGTCCAAGCGGTAGTCCATCCATCATCAGTTGCATAGGGATCTATCGGAACAATGAAATCCGTCGAGATAACATTGACGGAACCTCCTTTCTGGGGTTCCTTCATGTATTCTTTCGGGATCGTTATATTCCCTTTCCGAAGATTGTCGTTGAGCCAACTTTTGAAGGTAATACAATCTTCTATCTTGTGCCCAAGCATCCGGTGGTAAGGGCAAAAGTTGGGATCACCTTTCTTGTCGACTTCTTCGGTCTTTTAGGCTCCGGCGGTTGGAAATCCGGAGTCTTCATTAGGCCGCGGAACATTTTCAGCACTCGCCTCATTCTTGAACGGATACTCCTCGCTTAGGAACTCCCTAAACGTACGTTGTGGACGAGGCGGCCGTTCATACCGTTGAGATGACCGATAGTTGGGTCGGGGTTGCTTGGTAATTCCGTTGAGGTTCGTCGCGGCCGTTCGACGATATTTGTATCGGCTGCTTGCCTTTATCGATCGCCGCGACGATCCCGGACTTCTTTTCAAAAGTTTTCACGGGCTTCGTTTGTCCGTTTTATCGGTGAAACTTAATTGCTTCGCCTCCTCTTGCAAGCTTCCGGCCTTGCTTAACAACTTCTCGAAAGTCTTAATAGTAAATCCTCGAGGAGAAGTGCTATCGGGCCATGGATGCTTTTTAGTAAAATGCCGATCGCATGTCTGTTCTTGTAATCGTGGCTCACACTTCATACTTAGATTCCTCCATCGAAGTATGTAGTCCACCAAGGTTTCGTTCGGCTCGCTTCTCTACCACTAAATCACCTATAGTGATGTGGTGCCGAGCTCCGCAAATCGCTCGATGAAGAGGTTCTCTAATTCTGAAAACGTCTTTACCGATCCATTCGGTAATTCCGCATACCAATCAAAGGCGATCCCTGACAGGCTGCTGACAAATTGTCGGAAGAGTAAAGCATCACTTCCGCCGGCATTGCAACAACTGGCACGAAAATGTGCAACATGCTGCCGAGGGTTTCCGGTTCCATCAAAGGTCTTGAACGAGAGGTGGTACAAAGCCTTTCGGATATCGGACAGCGTCGAATTCTTCGGGGTAAGGTCTACCCGTCCGAATGGATGTCCCGCTCTTTGATTGTGTCAAGGCTTCTCGCACTCGCTCGTTCTACCAAGCTCTTGATATCCTTTTCCGGAATCATACTTCGTGTTGTATCCTTCTTTAATCGATCATCCTCGTCGACGGATGTAATCTCCTTTCCTCCGTCTACAATGTGAATGACTTCCGGGGGTGTTTCCCTTTGGGGTTGAACCTGACTCGGAGAGTGGCTAGGGCTACGACCATCTCTTCCATCCTTTTTGCCATTTGGGCAATCGTATCGTCTTTCTCTTGAAGCTGCCTCCTCATTACTTCCGGCTCCTCTCTTTCTGCGGCTGCAGGAGCACCTTGTGAAGCTGACGAAGCTCGCGTTTCAACCATGTTAATTTCTGCATATTCATCATCCATGAACTCTGACGAGTCAACTTCATCTCCAAATTTCTCTTCTCTTTCCCTTGCTAGTCGCCGAATATCAGTTCTTAGCTTTTCCATAGCATCTTCTAGTGGCCTTTTCTGTATATCCTTGCAGGTGTCATGTGATAACTGTCGAGTTTCTTTCTCATGAGTTCCCTTTACTGCGGTAGCACTTTCTTCGGACTCAAGTCTCCTGACGAGACTTTCCTTTTCTAGTCGTTGTTTCGGTCTTAATTGGTCGATGAGTGGGACGCCATACCATCCTTCTAGCAGCCAGGCGCCTGGGACCGGATGGTTTGTCGACCGAATGCTCGGAAGGTGGTATCCTCCCCGATCCGTAAACCCGAAACAACAACAGGTGGACTAGCCTTCATCTTCTTATTAGGCTCTTCTGCAGCCGATAGCAGATTCTACTCGCGGCCCAAGACGGGATTT
This sequence comes from Papilionanthe hookeriana x Papilionanthe teres, assembly GCA_022702705.1. Classification (NCBI taxonomy): domain Eukaryota; kingdom Viridiplantae; phylum Streptophyta; class Magnoliopsida; order Asparagales; family Orchidaceae; genus Papilionanthe; species Papilionanthe hookeriana x Papilionanthe teres. Next base: position 80,904,677 of record CM040433.1, read on the forward strand.
GGCCGGCACCCGCCCTATCCTTCTTAAAATTTCCGATACGGGGCATTTTTCTTTCTTTGCTAACCTTTCAATCACAGTCGGTAGTCGGGCAAGTGGTGTAACCCTAGCCCTCTTTCTTCTGTTGTCGTTATAGTATGCGGGCCGAGGTAATGTAGAGGCAATCCTGCGGACATTTTCCTCGTCACTCGCGGCGGAAAGGGGATGGAATCTACTCCCTTCCAAAAGGAGTGTATACTCAGACAATGGTATGTATTCAGGTAGTGGTGTGTACTCGGGAATTTCTTCTAGGAAAGCGACTTCAGCAGCTCTGGCCTTCCTGGCAATCTTCCTGCCTCTGTTTCTCCTCTGAGTCCGTGTTAGGGGTGGAACCCTTGAGCTGGACCCAATTTCAAAAACAGAAGGTTTTGCACGGAAATTTGGACCCTCCACGGTAACATGCTCGTTATAAATTTGAACTTCCTTCCCCTTCAGTTTGGCGGGAGCCGGGGTAGGTGCAGAGACGACTAGACCAGTGGGGGTAGAGATAACAGTCCTTCTATGGACAGCGGTATTCCTTTCAGCTGGAACCCTTTGCAGAGGAGGAAATTCTTGAGTTGATTTAAGGTTGAATTCAATCATGGGTTTCTCAGTTTCTGGCACTTTGTCCATCAGTGCGAAAAGGGTAACATCAGCGATCTTGACATTTGTGTTCTCAAATCCTTGTCCAAACCGGATGATCCCATTGTCGGGCAGCTCATCCTTGTAAACAGCGAAGTCCAGTCCATTGGTGAAGGAGAAAATCAGCTTTGGGGCTTCCATTTCTGTAAAGTAGATTCTGATTGTCAGTCCCAAGTTATGCTTCTTCTCATCAGGACGAAAAGAAAGGAATCGAAAAGAGTCCGAACACATTCTTGTTCATGTATATTTGTTAAAAGAGTCATTCATTAGGGGGTTTGTTTATTTAGAACGGAATGTTCAAAGGTGTAGAGAAGGTAATGAAGCTGATTCAGAATTAGAGAGGAAAAGAAAGTCTTATGCAAGTTCAGAGGCTTCAAAAGCCCTATGGTCTCATGCTATGGTGAATTGTATGAATGCATGGAGAATTAAAACAATGCTGGGAGTAAATAATTAATTAAAAATAAAGTACTTGGGCAAAATTAATTAATTTCTTTTCCACATTATTCTCCTCCGTTCACCTGAGCAAGAGGGTATTTTTATTTTATTTTTGTGATTTTTCTACACAAAGATATGGATTTTCCAAGTTTAGGGAATTAAATAAATAAGAAAATACCCTAATTTTCTATTTAAAACGGCGGCGCTGACTCAACCTTGGCAGCTCCGAACGCACACGCGTCGCCCTCTGATTCGGCGCCGCCATCCAACTCAGCGCTCCGGGGGCCCGCTGTATCGTTCCGTCTCCTCATCCGGCGCGATCCCGGCCGTCCGTCCGCGCGTGTATTAAATGAACGACATCCGTTCATCGTCCCCAAGCCTCCTAACCCGAGAACCGTCCACACTAAATCCCTAATATCTCACTCAATACTTAACGGATTTTCGTATTCTTGTGCTTCTATGGATTCGTCTTGAAGAGACGAACACATCTATACGGTGATCATGCATTGAAATTAAGGCATTTGAAATGGAGAATCTCCGTAAACTCGGGATAAAGAGTTAGCTCGTACCTTTGCTCGGAGAAGTGTGGCTTCAATCCGAGGGTTGTGTCACCTTCGATTGGATCCCGGCAAGCTCCGGATGAAGTCTCCGGTCCGGTGAATTGTCTAGGTATGATTTCGACCAAGCCCGATCACAAAGCTTGGAGTCCGGAACACGATGGGTGGCCCGGAGAGGGGGCTTTTGCTGGTGGACTTCTTCCCTTGGTCCGGTGAAGGTGTAGGACCAATCAATTTAAGAATTGATCCACCGTGGAGAAGTGTCCTGGTTTTGGGTGGAATTTTGGCCGAGAAATCGGGCTCGTTGGTGGGGATCGGGGCAAATTGGCACTCGGGGATCAACCGCTCTAAGTATGGAGAATGATCTAGAGCAATTTTGGCGTAGTTTCGGTAAGGTTTTGGTTCGAGCACCTCTCATGGCCGAGAGGGGTGGTGTTTAAATAGGAGAGGGTGGAGGGCCTCCCGTGGAGAGTTAGGGCTTGGGATCAGCTGCTAGGTCAAGGGCGAACGGCCATGGTGGCCATTGGGCATGGGGCACTCAGCAAGGTAGAATCCCAAAGTTGGCTCACATGTGAGCTCTCGGCCATGGTGTTTTTCGGCGACCCGGTGGCTGGCCGGCCGTGCATTGGTCACCATCTTGGTCGTGGGTCGGTGCTGGGGTTTAGTGTAGGCAATTAGCAAATGCCATGTGTAAAAGGCTTGGATTAGAATGGAATGAGAGAGGGCTCATTTTGGCTCAAATTGGTCAACCCATCCATTTGGGCTAGGTGCACCACCCAAGGCTTGGTTTAGGCTGAAGAGAAAGTGATTTGGATCAGCTTGATTAGTGGGGTCAAGTCACAATCCAAGTACAATTAAGTTTAAGCATGGTTTAGTGGAGTCATGGAAGTGGTTAATCACTCTTAAGAGAGTGTGGAAAGTGCCTCCTCCTCTTGCCATCTTGGGTATGGTGAGGTGGAAAGTAGATTCCATGGCTCTCATGGCTCCCATGTGGCTCATGCATGGCTTCATGGCTCATCTTTGGCTTGGGAAAAGTTAAGTCAATTTCATAAAAAAGGATTTTGTGGATTTTGGCATTTTAATGGAAATTGTTATGGGGCTTGATTTGGAATGGCTTTATGATGAATTTTCAAACTTAGGGATTGATTTTAATCAATGGTATGATGAGAAGAATTTGTCATGTGGGCTTTGGATGAATTTGGGCTTTTGAATTTGAAGGAAGTGAGCTTTTAGGAAGGTTTAAGGGAAGTGGGCTTTTTGATTTTAGGATGGGCATTTGGGTGAAAATTTTGTGAAGGACCATGTCAAATAAATGTTGCAATTGGATTAGGGATGTTTCATGAATAGTTTGAAGTCAATTTGGTGTGGTTTGGAATTGAATTGGTTTGAATTTGGGTTTATTTGGTAAATGGGCCAATGTTGGGTCAAATTGGGCTAACTTGGGCCAATGTTGGGCTAGGGTTGAAATTGATGTAAAATAAATGTTGGGAAATGTTTATGGGAGTGTTTCAAAGAGGTTTTGGCTTTGGTTGGGTTTTGATTTCGAGGTTTGGGTTTATTCTGGGTTAGGTTTGGGTTTAGGTCAAAATTGGGCTTTTTGATTTTGGGGTTGAATTTGAGTGGGGTTTGGGTCAAAATCTTGGGCAAATCATGTTAGTGTTTTGTTTATGGGGATGTTAAGGAAGGTTTAGAAAAGATTTGGGGTTAATTGGAGTTGAATTGGGTGAGTTTGGGCTAAGTTTGGGTCATGGGTCCAAATCGGGCTTTAAGGCCAAAAGTGAAATTGGATCCCAATGTCAATCAAATTGGACTTGGATTTGGTCTAGATTGGTGTTGGGGATGTTGAATTGAAGTTTAGAATTGGATTGGACCAGAATTTGAGTCAATTGGATAGGTTTAGTTTGACATTGGGTTTACTTTGGGTTAAAATGGGTCAAATTGGGGGTTTTGATAAAAGTGGCGTAAATTGACCAAATTAGCCCATGGTGTAGTTGGACAAAATGAAATTGGGAATATTTGGGATTTTCTGGAATTTTCTGGGAATTTTCTGAATTTTTGGATTTTTTGGCTAAGAGGGGTATTTTGGGTATTTGGAGGGTATTGGGAGGTATTTTTGGAATTTTGGTATTTTTGGGTATGGATGATCAATTTGATTGGTGAGGCAATGTTTAGGATTGATTTTGAGAATTTTGGGTAATTTAGGTGATTTTGCAAATTTTGGAGGGTTTCAAGGGTATTGGGTAGGCTAGGCGGGTGTAGGGTTCCGGGGGTCAAAAATTGAAAATTTGGAAAATTGAAGATTGGGTGAATGTAAGTGAAATGAAATCATTTTGGTTGAGCCATGAAGCCATATCAAGTCCACATGAGCCATGAAGGGACTCATTTGAGGCATCCACTATGTTGTTCCTAACCCTCTGACCAAGGGCTTAGGGGTTAAGGACCATCCATGTGAACCACCTGCATGAGTCAGGAGGTCAAATTGGGTATGGGTGTGTTTTTAGGAGGTGTGTGAAAGTGTAGTGTATAGGTGTAGTGTGTGTGTAAGTCAGCCCCTTCACTGCACCGTGCCACCTGTAGGCAGTCCTAAGGCCAAAGAGTCCTATAGGAACTCATCTTTTAAACTTCCACATTTGATCTCAACCCTCTAGGTGATTAGGGGTCTACAATCAAGTTTGTGGAGTTTGCAGGGAGTTAAGAAGTGGTTTGAATTTCTAAGTGGTGGGTCCCAATTCTAATCCTCTAGGATAGTCAAAGGAAAAGCCTAAGGCTACATTCTAAGTATTAAAGAGAAGAAGAGAAGACCTCATCAAAAATGAGGTCAACACAGGACAACAAGTTTTGCTGTATAATGCTAGATTGAGATTATTTTCTGGAAACTTAAGTCCAGGTGGATGGGTCCATTCATTGCGATAATTGTTTATTCTTATGGAGCTAAGGATGTTCAAGATCCTAAGATTGGAAAAATATTTAAAGTTAACAGACATAGACTTAAACCATATTTTTCAGTCAATAAATCTAAATCTGATGAGAATTTAATGTTGGGTCACTCAGAATGAGTTCCGGGTATGTCAGGCTGAAGACGTTAAAACAAGCGCTTTGTGGGAGGCAACCCATATTTATCGGTGTGCTTTGCTTTATGTTTGTTTTGTGTGTTTTGTTTGCTTTGTTTGGTTTGTTTTTATGTTTTTAGTGGTAGTAATTTGGAGTTTTTAAACTTAAGTGGAGTTTATTTGACTTTAATTGATGGTTCGGAAAAGTCAGAATGAGAATTTGGACACTTAGTAGACCTGTGCTAAATTGTGCACTGGCGGCTAAGCGCCGACTAGTTGGCACTTAGGCACCACAGTTATAAAAAATGTGAAAAATGTGAATTTAGAGCCTAGATCATGGGGGAGAAGTTGTGGGACTTATTTAGGAGATTCTAAATGTGTTTAAGAACATTCTAGCATCTCCCAAGTCTATAAAAAGGTACTGACTTAAGGAAAACACTTGCCCCAAGTCCTATTTTCATTTCTGAAGTATAAGAAGAGAATTTTGAGCACCATGTCTTCCTGGGAGAACGAGATGAAGAAGAAGCAAGATTCTGATAAAAGTAAGTTCATTAGTGATAGTGTTAAGGAGTTATTTAATGGATATCTGGCTGTTAGCATTCAATGTATTGCAGAGATGATTACAAAAATTGAAGCCCGAGTGACTTCAATGGAAGCAAAGATCAATGATATTACTTTACATCTGGATCACATGGGATGGCAACTCAAGATGCAATTCAATCATTCAAGGTATGCGGAAGAAATAGATAAGGCGATGTTTGTGAAGAACAAATGGATTAAAGAAGATGATATAAGAATGAACAATGATCGCCCGTTCTATCAAATTTATATTCCTGAAGGGTCAAATGAGAATAATAGTGGTCCTGGTTATATTCCGCCTAATGGAGAGTGGAATTAAAAATGTTTCATTTCTATTTATTTAGTGTCTTATGTGTTATGTTAGTGTTCTTGTGAGTTCATGTTTGGTGTGTTTAATGTTTTTATATATGCTTGATGATGTGATGTGTACATCTTAGAGATGTTCACTTATCAGTTTAAGATTTTAGTGCCTTGTATTTTGAGAATTTTATCCTTTATGTTTGGATAAAAATTCTAGTATTGTATTGAATATTACGTTTGTTTTAATATAAGTTTGTTTTTGTGAAATTTGTGTGGAATCAATGGTTTTTAAATTCTGATTTGGAGTATTAGAAGATTCATGTGGAGAAATATAGTTATTTTGGAGTTATTAAGGGTAATTAACCAAGTGATTTAGTGCATATACCTTAATTATAAAAATTTGGGTACTGGCGGCTAAGCGCCAAAATGTCGGCGCTTACGCGCCAGATTTCGCGGCAAAGCGCCGATAGTTCTCGCTTAGGCGTCGGTTCGTGAAAATTGATTCCCGAAAGTTAAAAACTCGAAAATTGCCATTTTCAACCGCCCCATCATCTTCAACCTTTGCTTTGCCGCGAAAGAGGAGCCTAGGGTATCATATTGTGGATCATTTAAGAGCCGATCTCAGCAAGAATTGTTTGATTTGGATTCCTTGAGGTAAGAGCACTACTCTTAAGTAAAAATTTTTTATTTTCACCATGTATTTTGAGTACATTTTGGGAGATCTTAAAATCACTATTCATGGTGAAAATTTGAGGAAAAGCTTGATAAATTGCTTGGATTTAGTGAAAATATCTTTTGGAAGATAATTTAGCAAGATATTTTCACTAAATCCTACTATCTCAAAATCAAGCCTGGACTAACCCATGCACTATCTGAAATAGGGTAGATAATTCCAGCGTCCAACCCTTTTAAAATTTCTTTCTTAACAACGTCTTTCATAATAGGATTTAATCTCCTTTGGGGATCGGCCCGCTGTTTGCAATTATCTTCCATAAGAATTCTGTGCATACAAATTGAAGGACAGATTCCTTTAATATCAACAATTGTCCATCCGAAGGCTTTCTTGTGCTTCTTCAGAATTTCAAGCAAACTCTCTGCTTCTTTTTCAGTTAATTGAGAGGAAATTATAACAAGGAAGGTTGAGGATTCACCTATAAAAACATACTTCAAATGATCAGGAAGCATTTTTAACTCAAGTTCAAGAGGTTTTTCAATTGATGGACCACAAGATTTATCTTTTTCAGTCATGTCCAAAAATTCAAAACTTTCATGAACATAATTTAAATATTCTTCATGAAAATCTTCAGAATCAAATAACTCCTCTTCTTGCTTATATTCAAATTCTTCTCTTTCAGCTTTCTCTTCATAAGTTGATTTGAAATGACATTCACTTAAATATTCGATAACATCCATCCTAAAACACTCATCTTCTTTAGCTCTTGCAGGATATTTCATCAATTTTGAAATATTAAATGTAACAGTCTGATCATTAACCTTCATCGTTAATTCCCCTTTTTACACATCTATCATGGCTCGCTCGTAGCTAGAAAAGATCTCCCCAAAATTATGGGTATCTCTTTATTTTCCTCCATATCTAACACAATGAAATCCACAGGAAAAACAAATTGATCCACTTTTACCAAAACATCTTCTATAACTCCTTTAAGATATGTGATCGAATGATCTGCAAATTGCAGAGTTACAGTAGTCGGGATTATTTATCCTAGTCCCAGTCTTTTGAATATTGATAGAGGCATTAGGTTAATGCTTGCACCCAAATCACATAAAGTTTTTCCACAGAATCTTTCTCCGATTGCACATAGAATTGTGAAACTACCAGGATCTTTAAGTTTTTCAAGAATCTTTTTCCGAATTATCGCACTGCACTCCTCACTAAGTGCAACAGTCTCATTTTCTTCAAACTTCCTCTTTTTATTAAGAATATCCTTCATAAATTTCGCATAGCATGGCATTTGTTCTAGGGCTTTAGCAAATGGAATATTAATGGTAAGCTTCTTTAATATCTCCAAGAATTTTGAAAATTGCTTATCCAACTTTTGTTGACGAAGCTCTGAGGAAATGGAGGTTGTGGTTTTTCTAAAACAACCTTAGGCGGAGAAATAGGTCTTTCAAAACCTTTTGGAGCGTCCTCTTTAGGTCTTTCAATCTCTTCTTTCTCTACTTCAGTTTCTTTTTGAACTCTACCTTCCAATTCTTTTCCACTTCTCGACTGAATTGCTTTCACTTGTTCTTTATTCTTTTCTCTTGGATTCACTTCAGTATTACTTGGAAGCATTCCTTGGGATTTATTACTTAAGGCATTTGTAATTTGTCCCAATTGATTTTCAATATTTCTTATGGTTGCTCCTTGAATTTGTAATTGATTTCCCATATGTGATACTACTTCTTCCATAGACAACTTCTTCTCCTTATTTTGTAAAGCATTGTTATAACCTGAAGGATAAGTTAATCTATTATTATTATTACCTTGGTTGTTCCAATTCCCCAATGGGTTTACTTGGGTGTTCCCCCATTGTTGATTAACACCACCGTGATTATTGTTATTCTAGTTAAAATTTGGATGGTTCTTCCAACCTGGGTTATAATAATTGGAATATGGGTTGTTAGGTTTAATTATAGCAATCACAGTTTCTGGTGAAGAATAAGAATCAACCATTTGGCCTAATAAATTTTCTTCAATCATGAGATTTGGCTGAGAAAAATTCATCCCAAATTGGTCTATCTTCCTTGATACAACAGCAACTTAATTTGCTAACATTGTAAAAGCATCATTTTCATAAACACTGGCTACCTTTTTAGGATTTAACCTTTCAGAAGGCCATTGAAAGTTATTAGTAGCCATTTCTTCAATTAAAGCATAAGCATCGGAAAGTGGTTTAGCCATTAATGATCCACCAAATAGAAGCATCGATGATTGATCTACGAGATCCAACTAATCCATTATAAAAAGTTTGAATTATTAACCAATCTGGTATCACATGATGTGGACATTTCCTGAGGAGATCTTTAAATCTTCCCATGCTTCATATATTGATTCTCCTTGAAACTGACAAAAAGATGTTATATCATTTCTCAACTTAGCAGTCTTAGATGTTGGAAAATATTTAGCAAGAAATTTTTGTGACAGTTCACCCCAAGTTCTAATTGATCTAGGTGCTAACGAATGTAACCACATTTTATCTTTATCCCTTAGTGAGAAAGGAAAAAGTTTAAGTCTAATAGCATCATCCGAAACACCATCATATTTAAAAGTAGCACACAACTTTAGAAAATTAGCAAGATGCAAATTAGGATCTTCAGTTGTCACTCCCCCAAACTGATTATTTGACACCATTTGGATAATAACAGGTTTAAGCTCAAAAGAATTAGCAGCCACAACTGGGTTTTGAATACTACCACGAAGTTCATCTACTGTAGGGTTAACATAATCTCTTAAAGGTCTTAATTCTTGATGGATGCCAACATTTTAATTTTGATGATATGCCATTTTTTGAATATTTTTCTTTTTCTGTATTTTTAATTTTTTTGATTTTCTGATAGTTTTTTCTAATTCAGAATCGTAAGGCACAAGTCCTTCAGAACTTGAACTATGCATACAATAATAAAACAAAATAAAAAACAACACACTAACAAAAATAAAGAAAAGTAAAAAATTTAAAATTTCTTAATTCTGTTTAAAATGCAATTTAAATTAATTTCCCCCAGCAACGGCGCCAAAAACTTGATCCCTGATAGTTATAAGTGCAACGACGCCACAAACTTGGTACCGTTAGATATAAGTGCGCTGATGATTTAAGATATGAAAATAATAATTTTATAATATGTGATACTACGCAAGTATACGTATCGTTTATCAAGTAATATAGGACTTTCTGATTAAGGCCGCAGATATCAAACCCACAGGAAAAATGTGAAATCTTTAAAGGAATCAGATAAATTATCTTTTTATTTTCTTTAATTGTTTTCAAAAAAGTATGTCCTAACTTTGAAAAGTTTTGAAGGTTGATATGTCTTTTGAAAATTTCTTAATAAAAATTCAAAGCAAGAAATTAAAATTACAATAAATAATAACACTGGATGTAAAATACTATTAACTAGAATATCTTTTTCTTTCCTTTCACGAACTAGTAATAATTCTTAAAGTATTGTTATGGAAGTATTCAAATTTTTGTTGTGATGGATAGAAGCAAATGTGCTCTTTACCCTTACTTGGTTCTATAAAGAACATAGGTTAATTTGAAATTTATATTATTTTGAACATGGTTAGACAGGGAAGATACCAGTCTCTCACTCTAGAGTTCCCTCGATTCCCACCACCTGGGGGCTAACTTCTCATAACAAAATTCAAAACTTCAAACCAAATTAGGGGGTTTTAGCCCGTCACTCTAAAATCCTCTAATTTTACTCCCTTTTATAAAAATATCTTCTAATATTACATTCAATTATATGGACTACAGTTCTCACCCATATAATTTCATGTGATTCTTACTAACTTTTATGAGACAATACCACATTGGATCTTACATAATCTCAAGAAATTTTACAACTTAACAGGCCAAATTAAGAAGTAAACAAAGATTTTAGAATCAATCTTCACAACTTCTTCCAACTTTTAAACACTTATACTTTCCACAACAATTCTCTTTAAATTAATTACTTCTCCATTTAAGAAAGAAAAAGATAAAGTAAACTACTCATAATGCATTGAGAAAATATAAAAACACATTGATTTGAAATTAAAAACAACGATAAGAAAAATATTAAACGAAAACAAGTATTAATAAACTAAATAAAAGCAAACACTTATCTGAAAATCCTCTCCACAAGACTAAGGAAGTTCCTCTGAAACTTTGACTCTTCGCTAAACTACTTCTCAGAGCAAGTCTCCCAACTCCGTTGACTCAGAATACAGACTTCAAACTTCAATAAAAACTAATCTAAAGAAAGAAAAGAAGTGGGAAGTACTCTTCTACTTTCTACTCTCTACTCCTACTCTAAATAAAAACTTTTAAAATGTAGTGCAAGAATAATGGAAGTACTCTTCAAAATGCAGTGGAAGAGTCTCCTCAAATTGCCTCCTCTAAATCTTTCCTAAGAATCTCTTTAAATATTAAACCAAAAGGTGCTTTGGTGTCTCTTCAAAATGTGTCCAAATTTGATGTATCTACCAAGGAACGCACCCCTTCATTTAAACTTGCCGCCCAAAGGAAGTTATGGACGTTACCACCAAGAGTTGCATCCCATCCCCTTTGAAATTGGTGCCAAATCCATTTGAAACTTGATTTTTAATTTTGGCGGCTAAGCACCGGCCCAGCGGCGCTTAGCCACCAGTGCCAAATTTTTTATTTTTCATTTTTTTCTCCAAATTTGATCCAATTTTGCTCCTTTCATCATGACCATCCATTTTCATCATACCTGCAAGAAAAACACAAAATACCTTCCATTAAAGTGCAATATCATTAAAAATAGGTAAAAAAATATGCATAAAAATACTATATATTTTAGGTGTATCACCTGCTACTTCTGTTTTACCTTTTTGTGCCATACTCCTGTTTTATCGCTACTGCTATTTTACTTTACTACATACACCGCTACTACTGTTTCTTCACTAATGCACTTTACCTTTTGTGCTTCACTGTACATTTACTTTATTGAAAATTATGATGCTTATCTGTGAAAATTAAAATTACCCAACATTCAAAATATAAAATAACTCAAAACTTAATACAAACAAAATAAAATTTGCAACTTTAACTAAATTAAAATGTCTCTTGGATGACCGGGAGTCCCTCGGAGGAGGTAGCCTACATGTTGCTAACGGGGTTTCCCACGGTCTAAATGAAAGTGTTGAACTCATTCAGTTGAGTTTAGCAAATTCATTTAGACTAAGTGAATCAAATGAAAAAGGTGAAACCGAAACGAAGGAACCGTGGGATCCTAACAGGTGTCGCCATAATCAACTTAAACATTTGTTTTAATTAAAATACTAAGCCACCTCAATTTTAATCTTTCCAAAACATGAAAGTTCTCTCACCCCCCTAATTGTCGCTTCTTAAACTAAACATTCTGTAATATGCTCGAGGCATACACTGTGGGCATTATCAAGGACGTGAAAGAACATGTTTGAGAGAGCAAATAACAGATCTACAACAACAAATCTCTTCCTTAGAATTAAATAACAAGCCATAGGACTTCGAGGTAGCCTTTCTAGTGCGACATAAACCCTCACCTTATCTTTTGGGCCTTTGTACTTAGTGCAATATAAGCCCCAACTCGTTTTAGGTTTCCGAGGTTGTCATCCGATATGACGTAAACCCTCCCAATTTCTAGCCTATTCACCTGATCAACATCAAGTGAGTGTAAGCCCTAACTTAATTAAAATCTACAGGATGAAATATAAAAATATCTTCTCTACCTAAATTGAGCCAAAAAATAGGATAGATTGGGAAGTTACCAAGACTCCTTGGATCCAAGACCTCTCCTAGTTTTTACTCCTTTGAGTTCCTACAATAACTGTTCCAGAAATTGAAACCACTCACCTATTGGATTTCGATTACCTCACTTTCATTAAAAATCCTAGCCTTTGGAAGTCAATTCATAAAACTATATTTTCTTATCTAAATCGAGAGTTTTCTTAGGTAACTTCAGTTATTCAAGATGTAATAAACTATAGGGGCTTGCCCTTATAGGAAACAGAACAAACCCCAGTATTAATATAAACCCTATTTAATTCATTTGTATTAGATAGGGGGAATTTGTCGGCCAACATAAAAGGTTCACAGTCCAAAATGGATGTAATAAATTTTGTAGTTTATTTGATCAAGCCTTATCATTAAGCAGTGTGTCTATTCCTCAAGATAGATGTATCGCTTGCGATATCGAACTCATTCATTTCAAACTACTAAATGAATGAGATTCTTCCATTATCTTTTTTTAAGTTTAAAAGATTATTTTCATAAATCCATATATAAATACATTAAATTAAATCAAAACCACATTTTATAAAACCACATTTCATAATTTTCAAAAGACCCAAACCCCACAAATTTAATCGGCCGACAGGTTCCTTATAAAGTCTAGGTTTTCACTTCTATCTAGAAACCCTTCTTAGCCATCTCTTTCCCCTAGTTTATTCAACCAGTCAAACAAAATATTCCTAAGTTATCCCTTTAAACTTTCCTGATCAATCAAAAATCATTACCAACATTTCTTAAACTCATTTTAAATCTTCATCCTTTGGGTAACCCTCCTTTCTTGGATAGTTAAATAAATTTTTTAGAACCATTTCATGACATACTATCATTAAATTATAAGTCTTGTCCTATTCTGCCAACACTTCATTTTTGAAAGTCAAATTTTAATAGCCTAAATTATTAAATTATTTGAGAGTTTTCTTTAGGGCTGAAAACTTTAGAGTTGTAATTAACTATGAGTGCTTAACCTTGTAGAGAATATGACCCTAATAAAATAAACCTTATCTTACATATTTAACATAAGGGAAAGAATCCCTAGTTTTGTAGACTTAAAAAGTTCTTCGTCATCTGGATGATCAAGGACATTTTAAAGGTAATATTTTCTTTCCTCGGGAAGTTATATTATTTTTCAAATTTCATGCTCGGTCATTTTGATAGATATATTCTTAATTTTTTATGATGTGTTGTGACACAAAAAATCCTCTACCAAAGATTTTTTTTGGTGACCCTGCTAAGGATTATTTTTCTCTCTATCTTTTTTAATGAGTTAGGTTATTCTTTATTAACAGTTTTTGTATCCCTTACAAATTCAAACCCTCATCCTCTTATTGGACTTATTATTTTTGAATGAGTCCTTCAAGCTTACCTAATTTTCGTGTCCCATCTCATGTCCTTATGTTTTTGACTGCTCATTTAAACCCTATTTAATGAGTATGGAATTATGGACATGCTCTATCATCAATTCTCCTTGATGAAAGCTTTTTTAAATTAAATCCATTCTCTAGATTATTAAAAAATTCAAAGATTCTATAGCAGACTCTCTCTTGATATCTTTTATGTATCCCATTATAGGAAAGATGCTTTTTAATTTCATATTCTCTCTTGAAAATGAATGTAATATAGCTTTTGACCCAAGCCACCTGAATGGATGATACACCAAAAGAATGTTCAATTTTTCATATACTTCAAATGCTTATTTTTTATAATATTTGGTGATATTACACTTTAAAGAAGGGTATTTTCATGTTTTTGATGCAGATATATGCAAATTAGGTTTTTGGGCTTAAAAGGAGCAATAAGGATGAAATTTAGAGCAAAATGTGCAAAAAATGCATTGCCGCCAAACGATGCCTAACAACACCCAAACAACTGAAACAACGTGACTAGTGCAAAACGACACTTGAATGACGCTAAACGGTGCTAGAACGATACCAAACGGCGCCAGGATCATTTATCAAAATGCATTGAATTTGGACAGATTTTGAAGGGATGCCTATGGAGACCCTTGGAATTTTGACCACACATTATTTTAACAATTATTTTAGACAAAAGAAGAAGAGGAAGGAAGAAGAAAATAGGGCTAAAAATTCCTTACTTAGGCTTTTGAAGATTTAGAGATAAGTGAGAGATTTCTTCTTCATTGCAATCCTTAGAGAGGGGCACATACTATTGTAAGTAGAAGGAAGTGATTCAAAGGAACTTCAAGGTATTTTCTTATGGATGAGAGTAAGATAAGTTGTTTTCTTCACTTTAGTGTTGTGTAAAATTGTTTTTATATATATAAATCTATGTATTGTTATCTTTTCTTCATGAATTCCGAGTAGTTGCTTTTTCTTTCCATTTATAATTAGAAATAGTTATGTGAAAAATCAATAAATGTTTTGAAAATGATCTTAATTTCTTAATTGTGATGATTCAAATTTTGAACTTAATTTACTTTTCAATCTAGCCAATTGATTTGTTAAAATCTATGGAAAAACATATGAGCCCGTAGGGCTATTGCTTTCAGCATTCAAGTAGGAATCTCAATTAATGTCATGAAAGAGAGTAAAGTCCATGGGATTAAGTGCAAATAAATAGATAAATATTATTTGATGGGTGTAGAATTGATGATTTTAGGGTGACAGAATAAAATTGCTAATTCGGTTCAGGAGTTTAGAAACTAAAGCTAGATTGTTAGCCCTCAGGTGAGGGGAAGTGGGAACTCAAGAGTGACAGCTTATATCTTCCCAGCCTAACCATGCATTTAGATTCAAAACATCTGAATTAGCTAATGTTCTTTGTCGCTTGTAAAGAGGATTAAAGAATATTATTGCCCCTATTTGTCACATGCAATTAATAATAAATTTTATTTTTCACTAGCTATAACCTTATTGTAAATGAGAAAGATACTTTTTAAATTTGAAACCTTAGTTATAAAAACTTTGCTTGCTTATGTTAGATTTAACTTTGATGTTTAAAAAAAGTTAGCATAGTAATTGTAGTTCTGTTAGTCCTGAATTACAAAATTTATCTTTTGCTTTCGTACTAATAGTTTTTGTAGTTTTCATACTGTCTTTTAAAGTCTATTTAATATTAGTAGAATTTTACCTTTTCCCTGTGGGATCGATACTTAGGACTCTATTAGAGCTCTATATTACTTGATCGATATATATACTTGCATTTAAGACATAGTGAATATTTAATATTATAAATATATTTTGGATCATAAAAAGTAATTTTTTCAGCAAACACTAGGATCTGCATCAAGTTTTTGGTTGTCGGGGAGTAACAAAAAGATTATAATTAAAGCTTAAGAGACTGTATTTGAACTATTTAACTTATTTTGTGTGAGTGCTCATTTTTAAAATTATTACTTGTGATTTTATATGCATAGTTTAGGATCTTAAGGATTAATACATTTCAATCCTGAATTAGAGAAAACTGTAATAAAAATTTGAAAACAGCAAAAAGAAACTAAAAATTTGAAAAAAATGGAATATCAACAAAGACCTTTAAGAGATTATGCTAACCCTACAACTAATGAAAGTCACTTAAGCATTCAAACTCCTATTGTATCTGAAAATTCATTTGAACTTAAACCGGCTATCATCCAAATGGTACAAAATTATTAGTTTAAGGGTGCACTATCTAAAGATCTGAATCTACATCTTGCTAGTTTTCTAGAATTATGTGCTAAATTTAAATACGACGGAGTGTCGGATGACACTGTTAGACTTAGACTTTTTCATTTTTCTTTAAGGGATAAAACTAGGCATGTTAAAACTCATTAACATCTGGATCTATCAAAACTTGGGGAGATTTATCTCATAAATTCCTAGAAAATATTTTCCACCATTTAAAACTGGTAAACTTAGAAATGATATTACATCTTTTTGTTAGTTTGAGGGGGAATCAATTTATGAAGCCCATGAATGATTTAAAGATCTCCTTATGAAGTGTCCACACCATGCTTTATGTGATTAGTTGATAATTCAAAGATTCTATAAAGCATTAGTGGGACATCTTAGATCTATCAATGATGCTGCTGGTGGTGGTTCATTAATGTCAAGGCCATTAGATGAACCATATTTTAAAATTAAAAATATGGTTATTAACAATTTTCAAAGGCCTTCTAAAAGGCTAAATCTTAAAAGAGTAACCAGTGTTCATGATTTTGATGTTATGGTTTCTCAAATTGCTGTTATGTCAAAGAAAATAAATCAATTTGGAATGAACTATTCCCAAACACCTTCTGTGATTCAGGAAAATTCAATAGCACAAATGATAGACTTTCAACAATCATATGAGATTCTGAATGCAATAAATAATAGAAATAATAATCCTTATTCAAATTTTTATAATCTAGGTCAGAAGAATCATCCTAATATATATTGGAATAATAATACTCCTAATAATGTAAATCCGCAATGGGGGAATAATCTGATGAATCCATTGAGAAATTTAAACAACTAGGGTAATATTAACCATAGGCCTTATTATCCACCGTGTTTTAATAGCAATCCACTAGTCAAGGAGAAGAAATTGTTTATGAAAGAATTAATATTAAACATGAGAAATCAATTACAAAGTCAAGGAGCTGCACTTAAAAATATAGAAAATCAATTGGGGCATATTGCTACTGTACTTAGTAGTAGACCTTCAAAAACTCTTCCTAGTAATGTCGAGATTAATCCGAAGGATCAGGATAAAGAACAAATTCAAGCTATTCAACTAGGAAGTGGAAGATAATTGAAGAAAAATCCAAAAAGAAATTGAAGTTGAGAAAGAAAGGGAGGAAATTGAAAATTCTGAAGAAGATATTCATCGTGAACCAGAATACCTTATTGAACCAATGAAAATTACTGTAGAAAAACTACCACCTCTATTTTCTCAAAGATTGAGATAACAAAAGTTAGATAAACAATTCTTAAAATACTTGGAAGTCCTTAAGAAATTAACCATAAATATTTCATTTGTTGAAGCCTTGGAACAAATGCCAAGGTATGTGAAGTTTATGAAGGATATACTTTATAAGAAGAGAAAAATTATTGATAATGACACTGTTGCACTAAGTCAGGAGTGGAGTGTAATAAATCAGAAAAAGCTTTCTGAAAAACTTAAAGATCTTGGTAGCTTTACTATTTCTTGTGCTATAGGAGAAAAATTTTATGGAAGAGCTTTATGTGATTTGGGAGCTAATATTAATCTAATGCCTTTATTTATTTTTAGAAGATTAGGTTTAGGATAGATTTCCCCTATGACTGTAACTCCTCAGTTAGTTGATCATTCAATCATGTATCCTAAAGGAGTTATAGAAGATGTATTGGTTAAATGGATACATTTATCTTTCCTGTAGATTTTATTGTGTTATATATGAATGAAGATAAAGAAATTCTAATTATTTTAGGAAGACCTTTTATTGCTACTAGAAAGTTTTAATAGACGTGTTAAATGTTAAATTAACCATGAGAGTAAATGATCAAGAAGTTACATTTAACATTGTAAAATCAATGAAATACCCAACGAATGAAAAATATGATGAATGCTTTAGAATGGAGATTAGTAGTTATTTTACTGATAATTTTGAAGAAAGAATTGAAGTAGAATATTTAGAGCATTAAGTTGAGGATAAGATGCAAGGTGAATCTATTGAAGTGAGTAATGAGGATTAATATTATGTTCAAGAAAGGTTTGAAATGTTAGACACTACGGAGAATAGTAAGAATCTTAGTCCCTCAGTAGAAAAATCACCTGAACTTGAGATGAAGCTACTCCCTCCACATTTAAACTATGTATTTTTAGGAGATTGGTCTACATTATAGTATCTTCAACTTTAACTAAATTACAAGAACAAAAATTACTCAAAACTTTAAGGAGATATAAGAAAGTTTTTCGATGAACAATAACTGATATCAAAATAAGAACATCATAAACCAAAAGCTGATCCTCAAGGAATATTAAATCAAATTATGAAAGAAGTGGTAAAGAAAGAAATCTTAAAAATGGTTAGATGCGAGAATTAGTTATCCTATTTCAGATAGTGCTTGGGTTAGTCCAATTAATTGTGTTCCTAAGAAAGGAGGTGTGACTGTTGTTGTGGATGAGAAGAATGAATCAATATCAACATGACAAGTCAATGGTTGGCAAATTTGTATTTACTTTAGAAAATTAAATTTAGCCACTAGGAAAGATCATTTTCTTTTACCTTTTCTGGACCAAATGTTGGATAGACTTGTTGGCCATAAAATATTTTTGTTTTCAGGATGAATATGCTGGTTGTCACCCAATTCCTATTGCTTCTGAGGATCAAGAGAAGAGAACATTTACTACTCCTTACGACACTTTTTCTTTTCGACAAATGCCCTTTGGTTTACGTAATGGGCCTGCAACATTTCATTGGTGCATGATGTCAATTTTCTGTGAATTGATCAAAAGGGGGATAGAAGTTTTTAAGGATAACTTGGCATAAAATTGTCGGCGTATTTTTTAGGGTTATGGTGTTTTATTTGGAAAAGGGGGTCGCCTACGAAATTGTCGGCGAATTTTAATTTAATTTAAATAAATAATTTGAAAAGTAGTATTTGATTTTGAAAATAATTTTAAATTTGAAAATTTTAAGATATGAAATCAAACCGATCTCACATCCCGAATAGTTTATATAAACGAGCGCCATACCACAAACCGTGTATCTATCCCGAAGAATAGACACACTCGCTTCGATAATGGGGCTCGATTAAATAAACTAGAAAGGTTTGTGACATCCGTTTGGTCTCGCGAACCAATTTTATAAGCCGACAAATTCCCCGCTTAATATAAATGAATTAAGCGGGGTTTATATTACCCGGGTTCTTAAAGTTCCCTATAAGGGCAAGCCCCTATAGTTAATTACATCTTAAGTGATGGGAATCACCTAAGAAAACTCTCGATAATAATCGGTAGTTCCGCTCTCAAGAATTTCAAGGTTTAAGTTTTCAATGGATTGAGTTTTGGAATTTCAATAGGGAATGGATCAAATTTAGAGCATTATATTTTGGGAATCCGAAGGAAGAAAGGTAAGAGAAATCACAGATTCGAAGCGAACTTCGGTAATTTCCCGACTATCCTATTGTTTGGCTTGGATTTAGGAAAACCCTAATGTTTATTTAGTATTTTGATCTTGCCAATTTTAATTAGTTAGGACTTATATCCGTATGATAAAATCATACAAATAGCCTTGAAGATGTGAGGGTTTATGTCGTATCGGACGACTACCTCGTAGTCCTAAGACCGATTAGGGCTTAATTTACATGACATAATCATGCAAATGCCTAACGAAGAGTTGAGGATTTATGTTGCACTAGGCAAGCTACCTCGAGGTCCTATGGCTTGGTTATTTAGTTCTAAGGAAAGTTTTGCTGAAGTAGATTCAGGTTTTGCTGATGACGATGGCCGTGCTGCCCACCATGCTCCGAGCTCCTTGTCGTTGCAAGGTTTAGTTTTAGAAGTCATAAATCGGGAGATGAGAGAAGTGTTTGGTTTTAGAGAAAGTCTTAATTTCCATGTGTCTTTAATATTTTAGTTAAAACAAATCTTAAAGTTGATTATAACAACACCGGTTAAGATCCCACGGCTCCATCCTTCCGGCATCGTTATTTTTATCGGATTCACTTAGTCCAGATGAATTTGCTAAACTCAACTGAATGAGTTCCACACTTTCATTTAGACCGTGGGAAATCCCGTTAGCAACACGTAGGTTACATCATTCGAGGTATTCCCGATCATCCAACAAGACGTTTTAATTTAGTTGTAGTTGTAGTTTTGTTGTTCCGTTTGTGATTAAATTTCGAGTTGTTTTATATTTTGAAATGTTGTGGCGGTGAATTTTATCTTGCAATGACTTTTAATTTAGTTTTGGTTTCAGTTTTAGGGACTATCCTAAAGGTGTAGGTTTTCATGCAACACTTGTTTATCATGCAAGAAAAGTAAGTGCGATGCGATTAAATAAATTGCAATAAAGTAAATTGCAATAAAATAAAAGCGTACCTGGAGGGTCTTCCCGTCATCCCAAGCTGCACTTAAAACACAGTTAGAATATTTAAGCATTTAAAGCAAGTTCCTAGGTAATGCTAAGGGAAAGGGTTATGGTTTTCTACCAAGTTCCTAATCCTATAGCTTGTCATTTCCTATGACGTCTAGGTTCTTGTATTTTAGTTTGAGGACGATTTTCTTCATCAAAGAACAACTAAGTTCAATTGTTCTTATAAATATCCTATCATATTGAGGGAGTGCTTAAGACGAATCTTAAACATCTTTTCAATATTTCTAGGATTGTTTTAAGTCCAAATGAATTTAATTACACAAATGAATTAATCGTCTGAGAGTTTAAGTTTTGTTGTTTTGCTCAGTGAACTAGGACATTTGAATATCCTATGTGTGAAGTAACACTTCTTTTAACACTCCTTTTAAGAGTTATGACATCACGAGCTTTCGAGGGCAAATGGATGTTCAAGTGAGTTGTGATTTAATTTTAGTTAATGGATTTAAGTTTGGAATAGTGTTCGAGTTGTTTTAGATTTATTTTGAATTCTTCATGTCTTAGGTGATGTTATATTTAATTTAATTTAATTTAATTTAATTTAACTTAATTTAATTTAATTTAATTTGATTTAATTTAAGTTTATTTAATTTAATTTGATTTAATTTAATTTAATTTAATTTGATTTAATTTAATTTAATTTAATTTAATTTAATTTAATTTAGTTTAATTTAATTTAATTATTTAATTTAATTTAATTTAATTTAATTTAATTTAATTTAATTTAATTTAATGTGTTTTAATTTAATTTAATTTAATTTAATTTTTTTATTTTAATTTAATATTTTATTTTAAAAGGGTTTGCTTCTAAATAATTTAACTTTAATTTAATTTAATGATTAAATCTTTTAGCATTTTAAATCTTAAACTTGGATTATCATTTTAATTAGGAATTAAATATTATTGGGATGATTAATTTAGGGATTCTTAAATTAAAGAATAAATCTCTTCCTAATGACATCCCTATTTTAATAATTCTAATTTTATTATTCTTCCAAATTTAATTAATTATTTTAATTAAAGTTCATTTCAATTATTGTTGAATTGTTTAATAGGTTTCTATCCTTTAATTATTTAAATTTCAATCATCCAAATCAGATTAAGATCAAATATTTTACCTTTTCATTTTATTAAGCCTAAAGTTTTAATTAAGGGTTAAAATTTTAATTACCATTTTGCCCTTCAAGCTTGATAATTTCATAACTCATTAAATTGAGCTCAAGTGAACTTGAAATTTTTATGTGACTTCACTCATATGTCAATGAAGACATTAGAGGAGAAAATGTGATTTTTCTGTATTTAATTTATTTATGTAATTATTTTTGGTGGAAAATAAGGATTTTCAAGGAAAATTTAATAATATGACCAAGGGAAAGTTTCTGTCCTTAAGAAAATTATGGAACATTCCTAATGACCAGAGGACCACTTGGACCAATTTTTGTGATTTTTTGAATTATATTTTATTTATTAGAATTATTTTAAGTTCTGGAGTATTAATTAATTTAAAAATAGAATATAAGTTGAAAAATGAATTTTATAATTTTTAAAATTCTCTCTGATATCAAGGATTCCAGAGAACCAAATTTTACAATTTTCTAATTTTTCTTTGATTTATTAGAATTATTTTGGTGGAAATGCTAGAAAATACATTTTTTTAATTTTAAAATTACCCTAGGACTTTAAAATTTAATAACTCATCATAGAGACCTAGGAAAAATATGGGATTTGCTCCTCAGTGATTAGAATTCAAAATGTGACATTTTGGTGAATTTTATTATTTTTGTGATTTTTATTATTTTATTAATTATTAAAATATTAAAATAATACAAAAAATCAACTTTTTTAGAAAATTGAAATTTTAATTTTCTTAAATTCCCCTGATATCAGAGAGGCTCCAAAACCAATTTGGTGAATTTTTGAAAGGTATTTTGAAAGTTATGAATTTTTAAAGTTAAAAAATGACTAAATGGCTTAATCAACCCATTTAGTAAGGCTAACCAAGTCCAATTGACTTCAAACTTTTGTGGTGGTTTCCTCTGATCCTAAGGGTCAGTGGAGAGTTGATTTCAAGTCAATTTGATGTATAGCTAGCTCTAATTAATTAGGGGTCTATTTTGGGTGTTTAAGCCAATTAGGGTTGTTTTGAGTGAATTAACTCAAGTCCTATTTTTCCTAGGGTTCTCTGGTCATAAGGAACATCACCAAATTTTCCTAGAATTTATTTCACAACATGCTAATTTTTGGAATTAAAATACTCAAAACAGCCACATGCATTTGAAAAATCAATAACTTTTCACAGAGATGGCCTCTGACCTTGGAAAATTTAGGGAATGTTCCCAAGTTCAGAGGCTTCAAAAGCCCTATGGTCTCATGCCATGGTGAATTGTATGAATGCATGGAGAATTAAAACAATGCAGGGAGTAAATAATTAATTAAAAATAAAGTACTAGGCAAAATTAATTAATTTCTTTTCCAAATTATTCTCCTCTGTTCACTGAGCAAGAGGGTATTTTTATTTTATTTTTGTGATTTTTCTACACAAAGATATGGATTTTTGAAGTTCGGTATTTAAATAAATCGAAAAAAACCTAATTTTCTACTTATCCACGCGGCGCCGCGTCAACCTCGGCAGCTCCGAAGGGGTACGTGTCGCGCCGTGATCGGGCGCCGCCATCCGAGTCGGCCGTCCCGGACCCGCGGTTCACGTATCATTCCCCGGTCCGGCGCAATCTGAACCGTCCGCTCGATACATGCGCGATCCAACGGCTCCTGGTCATCGTCTACGACTGGTGTACACCCGTGACCGTCAACCTTCTAACCCTAATTTCTCACTCGATTCTCAACGGATCATCGTGTTCTTATGCTCTATGGATTCGTCTTGAAGAGACGAACACATCCATACGGTAAACATGCATTGAAATTTATTTAAATGAAATGGAGAATCTCTGTAAGCTCGGGAAGAAGAATGAGTTCATACCTTTGCTCGGAGAAGTGAAGCTTCGATCCGAGAGTTGTGTCACCTTCGATTGGGTCCAAGTAAGCTCCGGATGAAGTCCCTCGGCCCGGTGAATTGTCTCAGCTATGAAAGTGACCACAGCCGATCACAAAGCTTGGAGGCCTGGAGCAACCGGGTGGCCTCGGAGATGGGGCTTTCAGTGGGAAACTTCGCTCTTGGTCCAAGTGAAGGTGTAGGACCAATCAATTTGGGGATCGGCTCACCGCGAGGAAGTGTCCTGGTTTTGGGCTAAAGTTTGAGCTCAAAATCGAGCTCACTCGGAGGGAATCGGGCTGGAATTCGGTGGGGATCAAGTGCTCTATGTGTGGAGAGTGATCTGGAATGATTTTGGCGAGTTTCCTTAAGGTTAGGTTCAAGCACCTCCTTTGGCCGAGAGGGTGAGGGGTTTAAATAGGCATGGTCGGAGGCTCTCCCGGGGGAGTCGAGGGATGGGATCACCTGCTCTTGGCATGTGAAGAACAGACCATGGTGGCCATTTGGAGTGAGGCAGCTCAGCAAGGTAGAATTCCAAAGCTTGGCCTCTCCCAAGGTTTCGGGCATGGTGTTTTCCGGCGACTGGGTGGCCGGCCGGCCAGGCATGGGTCACCCTCAAGGTCAGGTGGGTCAGGGCTGGGACTTGGTGCAAGCAATTGGCAATTGCCATGTGTAAAGTGGCTGAATTAAAATGGAATGGGGAAGGGGTCATTTTGGCTTCAATTTGGTCAACCCATTGGTTTGGGTTGGGTGCACCTTCCCATGGCCTCGATTTTGGGCCGAGAGGATCGGTTGGGTCACCAAGAGAGAATGGTGTGGTCTCCATCCATGATGAGGTGGCTAAACATGGTTTAGTGTGTGTCATGAATAAGGTTAAAAAGGCTTAATGAAAGGTTAGGAAAGGAGCCCCTCCTTTTACCATTAATGGCATGGTCACATGCCAAACTTTCATGGCTTCATATGGCTTGTGAATGGCTCATACATGGCTCCATGCGGCTTAGGGAAAAGTTGGTTCAATTTCATGGAAATGGATTTTGTGACTTTTGGCATTTTGGTGAGAGTTGTCATGAGGTTTAATTTTGGAATAATCCAATGATGAATTTAGGATTAAGGGATGATTTCAATCAAGGGATGATAAGGAGAAATTTCATGTGGGCTTTAGGATAGGCTTGGGCTTTTGAATTTGAAGGAAGTGGGCTTTTAGGTTTAAGAATGAGTTCATGGATGGGAATTTTTGTAAAAGGTTGGGCCAAATAATTGTTGGTTTTGGTTTAGGGATGTGTCATGAGTGGTTTGGAGTCAATTTGGTGTGATTTGGACTTGAATTGGTTTGAATTTGGGTTTATTTGGTAAGTGGGCCAATGTTGGGTCAAATTGGGCTAACTTGGGCCAATGTTGGGCTAGAGTTGAAATTGATGTAAAATAAATGTTGGGAAATGTTTTTGGGAGTGTTTCAAAGAGGTTTTGGCTTTGGTTGAGTTTTGATTTTGGGGTTTGGGCTTATTTGGGTTAGGTTTGGGTTTAGGTCAAAATTGGGCCTTTTAGCTTTGGGTTGAATTTGAGTGGGGTTTGGGTTTAAATTTTGGGCAAATCATGTTAGTTTTTTGTTTGTGGGAATGTTTAGGAAGGTTTAGAAAAGATTTGGGGTTAATTGGAGTTGAATTGGGTTAGTTTGGGTTAAGTTTGGGTCATGGGTCCAAATTGGGGTTTAAGGCCAAAAGTGAAATTGGATCCAAATGTCAATCAAATTGGACTTGGATTTAGTATAAATTGGTGTTGGAAATGATAAATTGAAGTTTAGAATTGAATTGGACCAGAATTTGGGTCAATTGGATAGGTTTAGTTTGACATTGGGTTTACTTTGGGTTAAAATGGGTCAAATTGGGGGTTTTGATAAAAGTGGGGTAAATTGACAAAATTGGCCCATGGTGTAGTTGGATAAAATGAAATTGGGAATATTTGGAATTTTCTGGAATTTTCTGGGAATTTTCTGAATTTTTGGATTTTTTGGCTAAGAGGGGTATTTTGGGTATTTGGAGGGTATTGGGAGGTATTTTTGGAATTTTGGTATTTTTGGGTATGGATGACCAATTTGATTGGTGAGGACATGTTTAGGAATGATTTTGGAGAATTTTGGGTAGTTTAGGTGATTTTGCAAATTTTGGAGGGTTTCAAGGGTATTGGGTAGGCTAGGCGGGTGTAGGGTTCCGGGGTCAAAATTGAAAATTTGGAAAATCGAAGATTGGGTGAATGTAAGTGAAATGAAATCATTTTGGTTGAGCCATGAAGCCATATCAAGTCCACATGAGCCATGAAGGGACTCATTTGAGGCATCCACTATGTTGTTCCTAACCCTCTAGCCGAGGGCTTAGGGGTTAAGGACCATCCATGTGAACCACCCGCATGAGTCGGGAGGTCAAATGGGTATGGGTGTGTTTTAAGAGGTGTGTGAAAGTGTAGTGTATAGGTGTAGTGTGTGTGTAAGTCAGCCCCTCACCAAATCAAGGCCACCTGTGGCGGTCCCAAGGCCAAGGAATCCCTATAGGAACTCATCCTTTAAACTTCCACATCTAATTTCAACCCTCTAGGTGATTAGGGGTCTACAATCAAGTTTGTGGAGTTTGCAGGGAGCTAAGAAGTGGTTTGAATTTCTAAGTGGCGGGTCCCAATTCTAATCCTCTAGGATAGTCAAAGGAAAAGCCTAAGGCTAGATCCTAAGTACTAAAGAGAAGAAGAGAAGACCTCATCAAAAATGAGGTCAACAAAAATATCTGAAAATGGTATGGAAATAGATTCGACAAAATTTTAAGTTATCACTAAACTACCTCCACCAACTACTATGAGAGGGGTTAGAAGTTTTTTAGGATATGATGGTTTCTTCAGGCGATACATTAAAGATTTTTCAAAAATTACTAAGCCCTTATGCCAACTTTTAGAAAAAGATGTAAAATTTGATTTTAATCAATAATGCATGAATGCTTTTGAATTGTTAAAGGAAAAATTAATTATTGCATCTATAATTATTTCACCTGATTGGGAGAAACCATTTGAACTAATGTGTGATGCTAGTGATTATGCAATTGGAGCAGTTTTAGGACTAAGATATCACAAAATTTTTAAGGTTGTATATTTTGCCAGTAGAACTCTTAATGATGTTCAAATTAATTATACTACTGCGAAAAAAGAGCTATTATCAATTGTTTATGCTTTTGATAAATTCAGATCATATCTCATTGGAACAAATGTATTGTGCATACAGATCATTCTGCTATAATGTATTTAATGCAAAAGAAAGATGTGAAACCAAGTTAAGTAGATGGATCCTTCTAATGCAAGAATTTGACTTTGAAGTTATAGATAGAAAAGGAACTGATAATCAATTGGCTGATCGTTTATCTAGGCTGGAACAAAAATAATTTATTAACCTTAAAAGTGAAATTAATGAAGATTTTCCAGATGAAAAAGTATTTGTTGTTAATGAAAGGCAAATACCTTGATATGTAGACATTATTAACTATATTTTCAGTGATCTTGTACCGTATGGATTAACATCACAACAACAAAGAAAATTTATTCACGATGCATAATTTTACTTCAGAGATGATCCTTACTTATATAAGCAATGCAAAGATGAATTTGTTTGGAGATGTGTACCTTATGATGAAACCCAATAAATTATTCAAAATTTTCATGATTCTGATTTTGGACGTCATTTTGGAATTTACACAACTGCTCAGAAAAATTTACAATTGGGATTTTATTGGCATAATCTATTTAGGGATGTTAATATGTATGCAAGAACATGTGATCGATGTCAGGGAGTAGGTAATATTTTGAAAAGAAATGAAATGCCTTTAAATTTTATATTGGATTTGAAATTTTTTATCTATGGGGATGTTGATCTCACCTTTATTGAGGTCTAGTCTTTTTTTAGGAACCTAGGATCTTGCCATAGGATTTTCTGGTGACTATCATAGAGGACTTGCGATGGAACCCTCCCCACTAGAAGTTCAAAATGCTTCTTTACTTCACTTAGAGTTTCATATGCTTGCTACCAACCTCGAGCACTTAGTAGGATGGAGCAAAGCATAGGGAAACTCAAGAGGAGTCCCTTATAGGATGGCAAGCCTTAGAACTAACCGTGGATGGTCTGGTCTAGATCAGGTTTGGACACACACACACAATTGAACCTCACACTTTCACTCTTAACCCAAAACCCTAAACCAAACATGCCCAACCTTGGCTCCCCATTCTTTTGGAAACTGATGTGGGTGGTGCCCCAAGCTCTTAGCCTTAGGCTAAGGTTTGATTAGGAGTAACACATAGAGGATCTAAAATGGGACTTTTTTTTGTTCCATGGCTCAAATAGGTTAATATCAAGATTGACATCCTTAATTAATGCCAATTTCATCAAAGTCCCAATTTTGACCCTTTTAGCCCAAACTTCACCAAAATTACCAAATTGTCCTTACAACTCTAATTTTTCCCAAAATTCCCAATAGTGCCCAAATTCTCAAATTTCCTTCAAAAATCATTTCAAAACATTTCAAACCACTCAAATTGACCAAAAAAACCCAAAATCCCAAAATACCCCTAAAACCCCCAAAATTACCAAAATGCCCTTCATGCTCCAAAATGTCCAAATATTCCCAAAATTTCCAAATTCACTCCAAATGTCCCCAAAACTAATTTGAACAACTTCATGCCCATTTTGACCAAAATCCCCAAATTACCCTTAAAAGCCCAAAATGCCCAAGTCACTCCAAATTTCCACCAAATTGAACTCAATCTCCCCCAATTTCAATTCCAAACTAAAATTCATCATCCCCAATTCCAATTGAAACTAAATATATGCCTAATTGAATAAAATTTCAAGCCCAATTGTAAGCCCAATCCAAAATCCTCAATTTAGCCATACCCTTAAATTCCCCCAAATTAAATCCCATAATCAAATCAATTTCCCAAAATTTGAATTCTAAATTATTCATAACAATTTTCCAAATCAATTTGAACAATCAATTGCCCAAATTTGAACTCAAAGTTTGCCCAAATTTGAACTCAAAATTCACCCAAATCCAACCTAAGCCAAAATCCCCAATTTTGACCAATATCCCAAACCTCATCAAATTGAACTTCCTATCCTTGAAATCTATGCCCAATTAATGTCTAAAACTCTTCGTAATTATCTCTTAAACTAATTAGAACCATCAATTGAACCATGTTCAAACCCTAGCTTAATCCAAACCCAAGTTTAACCGAAATGCCCCAAAATTAACCATGAGAAAAATTCCACCAAATTGAACCTCCAAATCAATTAAAGATCACCTAATTCATTTTCAAGAATTCTCATGACAATCATCTACACCAAATTGATCAATCAATTGACCTAATCCTAACCCAAATCCAACCTAGACCCATGTTTGACCCAAAGCCCTAATTTTGAACCCAAGCCATAAATTTGACCAAATCAACCCAAATTGACTAACCCAAGCCCACTACAACCAACATTTGGACACTAAGAACCAACCTAGGTCAACCTAGCCCAACCAAGTTGAGCCACGGACCGATGGTCCCATGAATTAGGGGATTTCATCCTATTTTGGGCTAAACCAAATATATATTTGCCACTAGCCATCACCAGCCATCTTGTTCACCATTAACCCTAGTCCAATCCAAACCAAGTGTTCATTTTGTGTTATTAAAATCTAATCCATTATCTGAGATTACTCTTCGAGGAACTCTGAATCTATAGACAACGTGTGTTTTGAAGAAATGGAGGATATGCCCCGCTTTTGACTTCTCTAAGTGGTACCGCCTCTGACCATTTGAAGAAGTAGTCTATGGGATTAAAATGAATCGATGACGTTTAGCTGATGGATGGTCTATAGGACTCACTACATCTGTGCCCAAAAATTTAAATGACCAAGATGCAATTGTTTGATGTAATTCAATTGGCAGTTGATGTAAGACCACTCCATGTAGATTTAAGATAACCAGTCACATTGTTGGCTAACAATATCCCATCCTTTTTATCTTCATCTTCATTTTTGTTCCTGATTGGTGTGCACCACACGGACCTGAATGAACTTCTTGAACAATCTCTTGAGCCTAAGATTGGTTTAAACATCTTAATCACATCTGGTCAAAAATTATTGATAATGAGCATCTTTCACTAGAGCATTAGACAAAGTATAAGACAATGCTCGCTGTTTAATTTAATTTACAATAGAACTATTTTCAAGTAACCTTCCACTTTGTAAATATTGAATAATTAGTTGTCGCCAATCGTCCTCTTCTTTGTCGAAAACTACTACTGTCGTGTCTGCACCAGCTTTATGGAGATTATTAATGTCAATTTGAGATAGAACTTGTCATCCTTTTACGGAAATTGGAATGCCATCCTCTTGTGGACAAGCAAACTCATTTGCAAGCTTAGCCAAAATGTCTTCTAGAGAGTTATCTTGTCTCAGAACTAGGAAAATGTTACATTTGGAATTTGTTGAACCATTTTCAGGGTATAATCAAAATATTGTCAAGTTGAGGTTTTAAAGTTTTGTATTTTCTTGCGATTTGATTGGTGATCAATTGTGAATTGGTGCGACTTTTTTAATTAGCAAAAATTAATGAACTCAGATTTAAATTTATGTATTGATTTAAATGATAACGATTCACACAATTAACGCAAGTATATGTATCGCTCAAGTAATACAGGGCTCTAGTGGAGTCCTGGAATATCGTTCCCGTAGGGAGGCTTTACTTTTATGGAGTAGCACAAAAATCTCTTATCGAATCACAACATAATTGCAAGTGGTTAAATTCTTGAAGTAAAGACAAACAGGTTCAATTATTATATCTACCAAAGCACGTTCTAAACTCTAGCAAGTTAAACTAACACAAGACTATTTTATAACAAAGTTCAGTTGAAAGAAAGAGTCTTCCTCCTTTCCATTCATAATGTGATGATTATTGTGACATAGATCAGTGATGCAAATGTATTATGCCAAATAGGAGCATTCCTATTCTTTACCCATATTTCAACATATAAAGAACATTGACAAATCCTAAGTTTAGTCCCCAAATCTGTGGTTAGGCTGGGAGGATACTGGATCTCACTCCAGAGCTCCCACTTCCCTTCATCTGAAGGCTAACTCTTGCTTCAATTTCTAAACATTAGGACCAAATTGAGGATTTCAGCCTGTCACTTTAAAATCTCCAATTCTATGCCCATCAAAGTATATTTCCCTATTTATTTTCTCTCAACCCCCATTAACTTCACCATTCATGGAATTTGAATGTGACCTTCAGTTTTGTTGTGGAACTTAATCCTTTCAGAACATATGTTTCCCAACAAGGTTTAACATTTTAATTGGCCAGATCAAAAAGTAAATGAAGTTCTAAGTGAAAAGGTCATCACAAAATCTCGATAATAAATCGACACATCATTTCCATTTCACAACATCAACACATCACATGAAAAGGAGAAAGACAAAGAAATCTACTCAGAACTCATGAGGAAAAGATGACAAAACATGAATTTCATATATAAAAACAACTTCATACAAACAAAGTAAAGTAAAGACAACTTATCTCAAACTCTTCCCCAAGAGAATCTCAAGGAATTCCTTTGACTCCTCCTCTTTCTTCACAACAACACACAATTCTCTCTTTAGAATAGTAAGAAATCTCTCACTTTCCCTCTCCTCTCACACTCTTTAGAAGAGAAAACACAATCCTAACTTCCTACAGAAAGTGGAAAGAACTAACTCTCTAAACTCTAAACTCTTCTCCTCCTTTCTTTCCCCTTTGAAATGTGGCTTTGAAAGTGTTTAAATTAGGCAAAAATTGAATTCCCAAGAGTTTCCTCAA
The DNA here is from genome assembly GCA_022702705.1 of Papilionanthe hookeriana x Papilionanthe teres. Lineage (NCBI taxonomy): Eukaryota > Viridiplantae > Streptophyta > Magnoliopsida > Asparagales > Orchidaceae > Papilionanthe > Papilionanthe hookeriana x Papilionanthe teres. Next base: position 80,935,660 of record CM040433.1, read on the forward strand.
ACAACCTTTCAAAATCCGGCCAAATACATTGAATCTAGTTCAAAATCGGGATAGGGTGCTGTCCGGCGCTGGTAGAAGTGCTGTTCGGCCCATTATTTTGCCATAACATCGTAACTCTCTAAAAACTGGCACTGGTGACAGCGCTATTCAGAACTGGTGACAGTGTCGTTCGGCTCTAGTTCAATAAAATGCACTTTTATCCTTTTTCGCTCCAAATTCACTTCAAAGGACTAAAATCATTGTACCTGCATGAAATCATCAAAAATACCTTCCTTTAAAGTGCAATATCATAAAATATAGGTATGAAATGAATAGTAAAAAGCTATCAAATTTTCAATGGATCAAGATCCCCCAAACTTAACTGTTATTTGTCCTCAAGTAAATCTAGTGAATACATAAAATTATGATTAACTGAAATGAACTTTCTTTCTAGAATACCATAATTTTGATTTAGATAAGTACAATAATAAAATTTTTAGAAAGATCTTTGAATAATTCAAGTAAATTCTGCAGGTGTAAGAATATCTAGTAATCAAGTCTAAGAGTTCTAGCTTTCTATTCATTTCAAAAATGACTGTAGATTGTCCTATTAAGGCACTTAAAAGGATTACATGAAAAGAAGATTATGATAACACTACTAGTAAAGATGCTAATCCATACATATAAGTTAAGGTAAGTAATTAAGTCTTTTTCCTTTAGGTAGGTCCGAGTGAAGCCAATTTTTGATTAGGCATCTCCTCAAGCTTCTCTTCACTTCTCTTTTCTCTTTTTTTTTCTTTTTCTTTGCTTTTCTTTTCTTTTCTTTTGCTTTTTGCTTTTGTTTTCTTTTCAGTGAGGATTACTGTATCTGGATAGCCTTTAATGATTTTGAACTTCACCCTTCTCACCCTAAATTTGAAACTTACCACATTCCTTTCCCTTATAGGCATTTCTTTAGCTTATTAATGATTCATCATAGAGTCTCAATCCTTTCCTATCACATAAAATTTTAAGATTCTAAATATTTCAAACATACAATTTTTCTTACTTTGAATAGTTGACTATAGTCCTATACTTTTATACCAAATATCTTACATTACAAAATTACTTTTTATTACCAAACACTTTCATTCAATTTTATAAATTAGTTAAATAAAATCAAAATACAGTTATCTGAAATTGAGTTCTATTACAGGAAATCATGTTACTAATTTTTTCAAATAATTTTAAATGAAAACAATTAACAGTTAATTCTTTCCCTTCCCACAAACTTAGATTTTTGAATATAATTAACGTGGAAGAAAGAAAAGATCAAAATATAACTCATACCTCAATATGCTGGCTTTTCTTACCTTTGAGTTTCAACAGATATTTCTTCATAAAGTAGAACAGTAGACCTGAAATAATTAAGAAGCATTTCTATACACAAATATGGGTCATAAGTTTATAAAGAAGAAGTTTAAACACATTAAACAATGCACATAACATTAATATCCAACTGTTACTTGTACATATTAAACTAGCAAACTAAACACATAAAAACTTCACTATCACATCACGTACATCACAAATCATCAACAAAGTCTGCTACAAGTACATTCAATACACATATAACATCTCAGATTCAAATCATAAGGAGCCTTAGGTACATCACAAATACAAAACACAAATACATCACAAAGTTCAATGAAAAATAAAAAATCAAAATACACAAACTAACAATCTTCATCTTCTGTAGGTGCTCCACCATCATCAGGTTCCTCAGGCTGGTATGGAGTATACTCTGGGTAAGTAGGAAATACAGCATCAGTGTCTCCCCTGAAGAATCTCATCTATGTGTCATGATAAGCTATCTCATATTCTCTCCACCACACTTGATAATCATCATTAATTTTGTTTCGTACTTCTAATCCCTCTACTATGGTGCTTAACCTTTACAATTGATCCATAACATCATGCAGAGTAGGCTCCTTAGATGTAGATGGTCTATCTCGACTAGAAGAAGGCTCATCAGCTCTTTTACTCCATTTCCATCCTACTTGGGCTTCATAAGTTTTCAGATTTAATTTAGTAATAGGCTTCATGGGGTGGACTACCTCATCATTATCTTCAATCATTACACCTGCCTAAATACATAAAGCATGAATCAGACTAGGGTGTCCTAGTCCTCCTATAGTCTCTCCTTTTGAGCTTATAAAAATACTTTTATGAATAATAGCCCCAACATTTATATTATTCATATTCTGAATACAGTAATTCAAAATAGCTCTATCAACAGTAACATCACTGTGATGGTTGGTAGGTAACAGTCTTGCAGAAATGAAATAATATCAGGCTTTTGATACAGGATTCAAATTGAAAGAGGAAAATTAACTTTCATTCTCTCCTTAATCTTCCATTCCCCTTTTCCATCAATCAAAAAGTTTATAATCTCATCCAATGCTTAATTCGTGATAGAAAATTTTCATATTCAAAACGGTAGGGTGCTCTCAACTGATAAAATGTATTTATGCTGGCAGGGGTGAATTCAACCATTGGGCCTCTAACCAGAATGAATTCACTCTCAAAATAATACAGATTAGCATAAAATTCTTAAACAAGACCCAGCATCGCATTTGCAGTGCAATAACAGAAAATCTCCCATTGATGATTAGCAATCAATTCTTCAAGCATTCCTCAAGGATTTTCAAAGGCTCTTTCATGAATACATTTCTTATTGCTAAGAAACATACTAAAACGTGAATAGGCTTTGAAATTCACAAATTTACTTTCATCATATTCAAATTTCCTCTTCCCCTTAGCCAATCTTGGAGCCATTTATCTAAACATATCAAATTTATCCAAATTAATTTTAAAATTACAATGCAATCGAATCCAAGATGAATTTAAATAGATAAGAACTCAAAATCCATGAAAAATCACCAAAGTTTCTCCAAAAACTTCAAAATTCCAAATCTTCCTAATGTAGGAGATTTCCACGGTCAAAATCAAAAAAAATATTAGGTTAAAGTGTAGTTCTTACCAAGAGAAGATGAAATCCAAACTTTTCCAGCCACGAAATCACTTCGAATCCAAATGCTAGTGAGCCCTAGGCGCAAAAATCATCCTTGGCTGGAGGTTAAAGACAAATATTTGGACAAATATGGCGGGTCCCAGGCTTAAATCACAAAAATTTGGAGTTTCAGACATTTTTCGCA